>OY728135.1:1645463214-1647863214 GCA_963277665.1 Viscum album
ACCAGGGAAAGTGTATCAATGGAACAAATAAATGCTTTACGTGTGGGAAATAAGAACATAAAGTGAATAATTGATGAGGAAAAATGAAGAGTAATATGGAAGAAAATAAAAATGGTCCCAAGAATCTATTCACAATCATTTGCCATAAATGTAGGGGACTTGGCCATTACCTGAGTGAATTCCCTATTCTATTGGATATTTTCTTGGTCAAAGAAGATGCTATGTAGAAATAAATGGTTGGAGAAATGTTTAAAAGTATTAGTGCTCCTTGTTGATGGGATTACTTTGGAATAATTTCTCTTGTATTTGTAACCCTGCAGTTTTCCATGTGAGAATGATATTTGAGGAAGACTTATCTTTTCTCTTGTGGATATAGTTATAAATAACCATTTGGTTTTATATGATCATTGGGTTTGAGGCAATTACAAGTTATTAAATTTTGGGATAAAAATTCAAGGTATGAGATACCATTTGTGTTTATATTATGTAATGGTTATTTTGAGGAATTTATCTCATTTTGGTACTATTAAAAAATATAGTATTTGAAAAATGACATCACGCAGACCATGTGACAACCCGTCGCGTCGGAAAAAACTGTGGGAATCGAACCCACAACCAGATTGCGATTGGGATTTATTGCCTACCACTAGACTACGTGAAGTCCCTGGTTAGTGTGACTAATTATTTTTAGTTAAATGATTTTATTGATAAATAATAAGTTTATTTGGGATCTTATGTCTTATGCAATAAATACCCTTAGTATAGAAATATTATTTGGTGATTAAGTGATAAATGTTATTTTGGAAGACATTCTCTTTGTTGGGAACACTCTATGCCCAAGGAAAATAGAATACTATGGGATTTCATTTCAGGAGTAATGGTGGATTTTTATCTATGTTTTTATTGGAGATTTATTGTGATTTGGGTTATTTATGGAAATGATTAACCTATAATAGAGAATATGTGATTAGGTCAATTAATTTTTAGTATGTGACTTTAAGAGTAGTTGGTGTCATTTGGAGATACAATTTAATGTGGAAGACTACATAACCAAATTCTTCTAAGTTCTGGGTTTCAATATTAGTTTGGATTATATTGAAGGATTTTAAGGCCAATTTTTTATTGAATGGTATTTATTTAACTTTGGGGTATTGTTGGTTTAATTTTAGAAATTAAGATAAGTGTTTCTTTCTCTAAAGGAATATCCTTTTGTGGGAACATCATATCTTGTACTAATAGTTTTGGTTTTTATTAATCTCTAAAGACAAGGTAAATATATAGTTTATCCTTTGTGGATCATGTGATTCTCTATAAGTTTATTCTAGCTCTTCCGGTGTGACCAAGTATTCTTGAATACTCATCGTTTGAAAAAAAATGAGTTAGTGGAAGAAATTTATTATAGAATGAAACTATTCTTAAAAAGTAAGTATATCTCCTTATGTTCTTAGTAAATCTCATAAATAAATTCCTCATCTTTATGAAATGTAGCTTAAAAAAAATGTTGTCAGTTTACTTTTCCTACTGGGAAACTAAGGACCGTTTGTCCCATCACAAGTTTGTGGTTTTCTATTGTTAAATTTTTCTTGATAATGTTTTTTATCCCTCTCCATCAGAACTTGACACTTAGTTTATCTTCCATATCCATGTTTTCTTACATGGAATCCTAGTATGGGTTATCTTGGGTGTCCTTTGTACTTCTCTTTCTTTCTTTTAAAGTGATTGTTTTATTGACTCTTTTTCCGATGTGGGACTTTACATTATATTTCCAAGCCCAATTTTAAAAATTACGAGGACACAATTTATTGAAGGAGGGAATAATGTAACACCCCAAGATTTCATAGTATGTTAGTTCTTCAAAGTAATTAAATAACTTACACTACACGCAACATTGAGTTCAAGCGCACCACGACTTACCAAACTTTCCCTTCAAAAGAAGTTATGGATAGTATTAACAGAATTTTGAACTTTATATAACCCTTATAATTTTAGAATCAATAATATGAGTTTCTTAGACATAATGTAAGGACAAATTCATTTTTTCATATAAAAGAAGTATTTTTCAAAAAAAAATCAATTTTATCGCCTTTTAATGGAGAACCCTTTTTAAATCCAATATTTGAAACTTTTATATATTCAATTTGAAAAAATAAACTTCTTCTTTGGGATCGGGACATAAGAATTTAGTTTCAATAATTTTTTGGTTTTTTTCTGATAACTTTCATATTTGGGTGAATAGAGAAAAATAATATATTTTAACTGAAAACAGCCTTTTTAATAAAAATAATTTATAGTGTTCAACTATACATATGAATGGTTTGGATGTATAATTAGATTATATTTTTACCATATAATCCAATTTTGAACATTGGAAGTAATTTCACTTTGAAGTTGGACATAAACAAATGTCAATCTTTTGGTAGTTATTATTTCATAAAAATATGCTTTTTGGTTCTGACAACGATAATTAATTTTAAACTAATAAATGGAATTTCTATGATTTGAGTTTGGTAAAATAGACTTCATTTTTGAATTCATAATATCAAAATTATCTTATGGTGAATTTTTGGTATGTTTCTGAAAACTTTTAATTTTTGATGAATAGTGAAAAACACAGAGTTATAGTTTAAAACCGAATTTTTATTTAAATAATTATTTATTTTATTTAAATATATTTTAGGTCAAAATAGATACATTATACCTATATAAGTTCAATTTAATTCATTAGAGTCGGTTTATAATAATTTTAGATATATAAAAATTTTATTGAACTTTTCACCGTCTTTTACCCACCTCCTAGGAGAATTTGCAAATTCACATAAAACTTAATTTTACCGATTCTGTGAGTTTAATTTTGAAAATCCGAGAGACACAAATAATATCAAGGAGTAAAATGTGGATCAATAAGATAAAAATAATTTTTGGTGAATAGTAACTTTTTTACTTTTATTTACCACGGTGGTAATTAAGGGTAAAAATGATATTATTATTACCCTAACACATGTCCTAATTCTATTGTCTATGTCACGGCCCGTCCTCGGGGCCCATGCCGTGACTACCCCAAGCCCTCATTCCATAGGCCAGGGGCTGGCGACTAGCACCAAGTCGTAAATCCCAACAAAAGGGAAGGCATTGCCTTTGAAAAGTAAACAAGCACCACAGAGTAAGCAAGAGGAAAAGTAAACACT
Source organism: Viscum album (assembly GCA_963277665.1). Taxonomy (NCBI): domain Eukaryota; kingdom Viridiplantae; phylum Streptophyta; class Magnoliopsida; order Santalales; family Viscaceae; genus Viscum; species Viscum album. The sequence continues at coordinate 1,645,466,400 of OY728135.1, forward strand.
AAGTAAAAACTGTACAAGCTGTGCTGAAAGTAAAAGGGGCCGGAAATACAAGCCCAACTGTAAAGTACAACTGAAAGGGGAAAACAGAAACTGAAAAGAAAAGCCGCAGCGTCGAGCCGTCCTCTGGAAGTCCCACCTGAAGGGTGGGTACAGATAGCCTCCAATGCTCCTTGGTCCACCTGACCGCTCTGAGTACGTCCCGCCCAGTGGTCCACCTCCAGGTACCATCCTGCTTCACATGCCTCCACCTCGATCAGCGTTGTCCGTCGTTTGCAACAAACACAACGATGTGCAGGCATAGCCCGTGCAGGGGTGAGTATAAGCTACTCAGTAGGGACCCCGAGACCCCCGAAGGTCTCCCGAAATCCACAAAGGATAATCCACAAAGGAAAGATACAATCACGAAGTAACATCTGACACGGCTTAGGTATATGCCCATACATATACCTAAGTCATCAATTCCCATTCGACTCCAACGTCCGAGCCCAAGCACAACCCAGTCCACACAGGAAAGCAAACGTATACCCACACAGGATAGCACAACACAATCCACAAAGGAGAGTAAACAGTAATCCACATAGGATAGCTCAACACGATCCACAAAGGAGAGTAACACAGCATTCATCTCACACAGGTATACTTTTTCGGATGACGATAAAGATGATCACTGATCCATCTAAGTCGTCGGACCCACAAAAGATCGATAGGTAACTAACCCCCGCAAAGACCCACACAGGATCGGGCCCACACAAGACCTGTAGGCGCTGGCTCACACAGAACCGCTGAGCGCTGACCCACACAGGATCGGACCCACACAGGATCGGGCCCACACAGGACCTCTAGCACTGATCCACGTAGGATCAATGAGTGCAGTAGTCGTCGCAGTCCACTGAGGATATCTGCACAGTCGTTTTCGCAGTCCACTGAGGATCTCTGCATGGTCGTCGCCGTAGTCCACTGAGGATCTCTCCACGGTCGTCGCTGTCGAAGTAGCAGTCGCAGCCAGCTCTAGGGTTCCCGCACACAACAAGCTCGTTCGGGAGGGTCCGCTCCACGAGCTGAGAAACTGATACATCAACTGACATAAAGTCTGAAGTTGATGTATCCAAAAGTTCTGTATCGTCAACAGGAACTCAACGTTGCAGACGGCGCGTCAATCGGACGCCCGGTCTGAGAGATATTGGCTTTTTCGTCCCAGGGGCCCGGTTGGTTTTTAAGGAAAAACCAACCCGACCGTACTCCACCTGCGTCCAAACCTCGGGCGGAGTGAGCCAAAAGATCTGTCTCACTTAGAGGAATTCAACAAAGCTGACAGCACGTCAATCGGACGTCCATAGCTCAAGATATGAGCATTTCCACTCCGAAGGCCCGGTTGGTTTCGTGTACGAACCAACCCGGCCGAACTCAAAGTATTCCGAATCCTTGAGTGTGATATACCGAAATGACCTTCTCGATCCAAGGATCGTGTTTCCGCTGACGGTGAGTCGTTTGGAGGCTCGTAGCTCAAGTTACGGGCATTTGAACGAAAACCGTCCGAAGACGGGGGGTCCGGGCCCGGGCCGAGCCGGCCCGACCCCCCCTGGGTTGGCCGAACCGGGTCGACCCGGTCCGACCCAGTCGGACCCAGTCTGGCCTGGCCAGGACGCGGCCCGGCCGGTCGGACCGGCCTGGCTTGGTTCGGCCGAGCGGTCGAGCGACGCGGGGGGAGCCGCCACCCCCGCGGCACCTGCGGGGTGTCTCCCTGGACAGCCGAGCGACGCGGGGGGGGGGGGGGGGGGGGGGGGGAGCCGCCGCCCCCGCGTGACAGCCCCGCGGCACCCGCGGGGTGTCGCTCGGACAACCGGACGCGGCTTCAGCCACGTCCCGCGCGCGCCGGACCCGCGCGGCCGCGGCTCAGTGAGCGCCGCCGCCGCGGCTCAGCCGTGGCGGCCCTATCCGGCGGCGCGCCGGGGCGCCACCACTCCCAGCTGCCGGTGCCGCCGCGCCGCCGATGGCTTCCGCGGGCCACCGGAGTCGCTTCGGTGGTCCGATTCTGTTCCCGTCTGCGCCGCTGCTCCTCCCGGGACTCGTTCTTCACTGTGGAACCATCAAACTTCCGTTGCGGCACGTTCTGTCGTTGCCCGTCAAATCCGCAAAATAACGAAGAACGGCGGAGGGTTTTCAGGCCATGTTCGTTTGGCTCGCACCCTCCGCGTTAGTGATAAACAACGGGAGAAACAATATTCAACATATGAATACATATCCGAAAACAATTCTTAATGAAATAAAATTGTTTATGAATCGGGTTCTTTATTTTTGAACGGAGACAACACGGGAAATAAGGGCATTTCCAAAAATAAAATCCCTACCTCGTAGTCATCATTGAACGCACGTTCTTCGCGGATTTGTTCGTCGTGGAAGGAGGGGATCGTCGCGTCGTCGCAGAAAGGCATCACGTCGTCGCAGAATCCGGCGTTGAGTCGGCGAACTCAACGGACCAAGAACAACAGATTTAATTTTAAATAATTAAATCCATGTTTTGGTAAAAACCACAAAGGAGATTAAAAAAAAGGAAAAATCCGAGACTCTTACCTCAAGCAGCCGATCGAAGATCCGCCGTGGAGGAAGAGACGTCGCAGAAGAACGTTGCAGGAAGGGAACGTCGGCGTCGCGGATCACGGCGTCGCGTCGTCGATTTCCGGGTTCGGCGTTCTTCGCGTTCTTCGCGTTCTTCACGTTCTTCGCGTTCTTCGCGACGAAGGATAAAGTCACGAGAACTCTGTCAAACCTCTCAACGAGTAATCCTTCAAAAGACCTTGTTGGTCTTATTTTATTATTACGCCAACAAACGAAAAAGGTAAGTAACAACCCATCAATTCGTTGTATTAATTCAACGAAAGTAACAGCTCATTTAATTCACGGAATAAACCGCCCAATTAAATGGTCTGTTAAGAATTTAAGAAAACGCGTCAGTTGACTTTCATAATGACGGGTTTTCGCGGGTGCGTTACTTAGCGGAAAGAAACGGCGGGGCTCGTGCGGGCCCCACCTCACAAATATCCTACCAAGGGGGTAGGATATTTCTGGATAGCATCCTATCCGGATCAACTCAGTTTAAGCCGTCTTTAAGGGGCTTCAAGTGGCTTCCAATTGTCTTAAGTGAAATAAAATAAAGTTGTCGTAAAATTATTTTATTTCTTAACTTTAAGCCCAAAAATTAAAAACCACACCCGAGCAAACGCAACTCTGGAAGAGGCGTTACTAAGCGAAAACCGGCGCTGTGATTTCATCGGTGCCCTCAGAATTCGATTCCGGGCACCGGTTCAAAAGTTAGAAAAACCCGCTCGTCCGTTCACTGAACGTACCCGAGCCAAACTTCGAAAATTGATTCCGGGCACACCGGGCCTCGGAATCAGGTGCCGTCAGAAACTGCGTTCTTGTAAAATTCCAAAGAAATTAAGAAAAAAAATTTCATTGAAATTTATGGGTCTTTACATTACTCCCACCTCAGGGATTTACGTCCCCGTAATGATACATCAAAAACTAGGGAAACAAATGTGGGTATTGAGCACGCATCTGAGCCTCCCTCTCCCATGTGCTCTCCTGGAGGTTCACGTGCTGCCATCTGATGCACACAAGAGGAATCGATCGCCCACGTAGGACCCGCTCCTGTCGATTCTCTATCTCCACTGGGACCTTCGCAAAAGTCGCTCCATCGTCCACGTCTAGCTCCCCATAGTCAATGATGTGCGTCGGGTCGTGCACGTATTTCCTCAGCTGAGATACGTGGAAGACGTCGTGCACCCGGTGCAACTGAGGTGGTAGAGCCAGGCGATAATCCACCTCGCCAACCCTGCTGAGGACCTGGAAGGGTCCGATGAAGCATGGAGACAACTTGCCACCTCGGCCAAATCTCCGCAAACCACGTCGAGGTGAGACACGCAAGAAGACATGGTCGCCATCCTCGAACTCTAGTGGCCTCCACCTCCTGTCAGCATATGACTTCTACTGGCTCTGAGCTGTCCTCATCCGCTCCTGGATGACCTGGACCTTCTCTGTCGTGGCCCGGACCATCTCTGGTCCCACGAGTGCTGACTGCCCAGGGTCTGTCCAGCACAAAGGAGATCTGAAAGGCCTGTCGTACAATGCCTCATATGGTGCCATCCCGATGGTGGAGTGGTAGCTGTTGTTGTACGCGAACTCCACCAAGGGTAGGTGGTCCTCCCAGCTGTGACCAAAGTCGAGGACACATGCGCGGAGCATTTCCTCGAGTGTCTGAATGGTCCTCTCCGTCTGACCATCCGTCTGAGGGTGAAAGGCGGTGCTCAGACGTAGCCGCGTCCCGAACGCCTCCTGCAACCCCTTCCAAAGCTGGGAAGTAAAGCGAGCATCTCGATCGGAGACGATAGTCGATGGCACACCGTGAAGCCGTACAATCTCTTGAACGTAAAGGCACCCCAAGCTCTCCACTGAGCCCTGCTCTCGGATGGGTAAGAAGTGTGCCGACTTGGTGAGTCGGTCAACAATCACCCAAATGGATTCGTGACCTCTGGATGTGTGTGGAAGTCCAGTCACGAAGTCCATAGATATCCCGTCCCACTTCCACTCCGGGACCTCCAAGGGCTGTACCAAGCCTGCTGGTACCTGATGCTCTGCATTCACCTGCTGGCAGGTGAGGCACCGTGAAACGAACTCTGCCACAGCCTTCTTCATGCCCGGCCACCAGTGCTGTCGTCTGAGATCCTGGTACATCTTCGCCACTCCAGGATGTACCGCCAAAGGAGAAGTGTGAAACTCTCTCAACACCTCCTCTCGTAAAGCGACTGGTACCATGGTACATCCTCTGAAAAGGATGTCGTGATCTGCTCCAAGGGAGAAACCATCAGGTACCTGTCCCGAGGATATCTGTGCACGCCGTGTCTCACAGTCAGCGTCCCCACGCTGAGCCTCTCTGACCCGCTGTAGAAGTGGAGGAGAGACGGTGAGAGACTGAAGGAAGGCTACTCCGTCTCTATCCACGAAGTATATCTGCAAAGCGGCTAGCTGCTCTGTCGCCTCCTCAAGTAGTTGGATGCCCGTCCTCCTGCTGAGGGCATCGGTTACCGTGTTCCCCTTCCTAGGAGTATAGACTATCTCAAAGTCATAGTCCTGGAGGAACTCGAGCCATCGCCGCTGTCTCAGGTTCAGGTCCTTCTGAGAGAAGATGTACCTGAGACTCTGGTGGTCAGAAAAGACCGTAAAGCGCTCACCCATCAGATAGTGTCGCCATGTCTTCAGAGCGAAGACCTCTGCTTCTAACTCCAGGTCATGGGTAGCGTAGTTCTGCTCATACGGCCTCAACTGACGTGATCCATAGGCAATCACGGCCCGCTCCTGCATCAGGACACACCCGAGTCCGGTCCCTGATGCATCGCAGTAGACTACGTATCCAACTCCCTCCTCAGGAAACCTCAGGATAGGTGCGCTGGTCAATCTCTGCCTCAGCTCCTGGAAGCTCTGCTGACATCTGTCTGACCACACGAAGGGTTTCCCCTTCTTAGTCAACGCTGAGAGTGGCGCCGCAACTCTGGAGAAGTCCTGCATGAATATCTGATAGTATCCGGCTAGACCCAAGAAACTCCGCACCTCTGTCACGCTCCTGGGTGGCTCCCAAGCTAGCACTGCCTTGATCTTCGCGGGATCCACTGCAACTCCCGCCTCAGAAATGACGTGCCCCAAGAAGTGGACCTCACATAACCAGAACTGGTACTTCGAGATCTTTCTATAAAGCTGGTGCTCTCGGAGTGTGTCTAGTACAACCCGCAAGTGGTAGGCGTGCTCCTCCTCGGTGGTCGAGTACACCAAGATGTCGTCGATGAAGACCACGACAAATCGATCGAGGTATGGGTGGAAGATCCTGTTCATGAGGATCATGAACACTGTTGGAGCATTGGTTACGCCGAAAGGCATAACCAAGAACTCATAGTGGCCATACCGACACCTGAAGGTCATCTTCTGCACATCCTCGTCTCGAACTCTGAGCTGATGATAGCCTGACCTGAGGTCTATCTTCGAGAACCACCGTGCTCCCTTGAGCTGGTCGAAGAGATCATCAATCCTGGGTAGCAGATACTTGTTCCTCACTGTCACCTGGTTCAGGTGATGATAATCGAAACACAGTCGCAAGCTCCCGTCCGCCTTCTTGGCGAACAAAATCGGGGAAGCCCAGGGTGAAACACTGGGTCGGATGAACCCCTTGCCCTGCAAGTCCTCCAACTGTACCCGTAGCTCTCGAAGCTTGGCGGGGGCCATCCGATATGCTGGAGTGGATATCGGGGTTGTCATGAGGTACATATCAATATAAAAGTATACCTCTCTACGAGGAGGTAGCCCTGGAACGTCGTCGGGGAAGACGTCCGCATACTGATCCACCACTACAGGAAAACTATGACTCCGCACGTCAACTGCTCCAAGGATGAGGCTAGCCAACTGATGAGTGATGGGCTGCCCTCTCCTCTGCGTGAGTCCATCCTGTGCTGCGAAGGCTCCCTTCTTGCAGGTGAAGGTGAAACTGCTCCCGTCGGTGCGCACACATCGCACCTTGTGCCTAATGCAGTCAATCTGTGCATGGACCGTAGATAACCAATCCATGCCCAAGATGACGTCGTAAGGCCTCGACGCCGCTACATGAAGATCCTAGCTGAAGCTCTCGCCTCCTAGAGTAAGCTCACACTGTCGGCACTAGTGCGTAATCGTCGAGTCTGCTCCCGTAGGAGTCTCTAGCCGTAAGGATCGAGTAAACGGCTCTGTCGGAATCTCCGTGCTCCGAACAAGGGCAGTGGCTAAGAAAGAGTGACTTGCTCATGTGTCTATAAGAACTGCAACAAGGGTGGAATAGACACAGATAGTACCTCGAATCATCTCTGGCGCGCCGTGGTCGTAGGCCTCTGCTGCCTGGAGCTGTGCCTATCTCTGCCCGCCAGCTCCCTGTGGTCGGGGCGGGCCTCCTGGTGGTGGTGGTGGCAGAGCCTCAAAGCGTCGCTCACCACCCGCTGCTCGGCCAGCTCCTCTGCCTCGTCCGCCTCCTCCCTGCGGACTGCCATGGTCGACCCTCTGCCTCTGCCTGGGTGGCCCCTCCACCGTCTGCTGCTCCTTGGTACGGCGGGTCGGGCAGTCACGAGCCATGTGGTCCTGCCCGCCGCAGGAGTAGCACTACCTGCCTCTCGGAAGACTGGCACCGCGTTGTGTGCCCCGCACTGCTGAGCCAGTGTCCCGAGGTCGTCTGCCGGAAGGTCTGGTCTGCCTGGAACCCTGAGTCATCCTTCGGCTACTAGCTGTCGAAAACTCTGCTACCTGCCGCCCTGCGGTTGGTCTCGCTGTGGACTCATCCAAGAAGCTCTCGATAAGAAGGGCTCGCTCCCGCACTCCTGCCTAGGTCGGGATGCTGAGGGAGATCAGAGATGACCTGATCTCGTGTCTCAATCCCTGCTCGAAGGTCCGGGCCCGGAAGAAGGGGTCTCGTACCATGTCTGTCGAGTAGTGAGAAAGGTCGGTGAACCTCGCCGCGTACTGGGCGACCATCAAGCTGCCCTGCCGCAGCTGAAGAAGCTCCTGGATGCGCACCGCACGGAGGGTGGACGGGACGAACTCCAATCGGAAGAGGCTCTCGAAGTCCGTCCAGATGAGGGAGGCCTCATCATGTACTTGGAGCATCAAGCTTCACCATCGTCCTGCTGCTGCGTGCAGTAGGCTCGCCGCGAGGATCACCATGAGGTCCGCTGGTGTCCTCACTAGCCTGAAAACTCGGACGACCGCCTCCAGCCAGTCCTCGGCTGCCTGGGGGTCCATCTCCCCATGGAACCTGGGTGGTCGCTGGCGCTGGAACTCGTGCAGAGCTCTGAGGCATCGTGCATCGTCAGCGTTCGGCGCTGGAAGCATCGGGGGATCGGCGGGTAAAGGTACCGCCGGTGCCTCTGCTGTCAACGGGCCCTGTACCGAGGCATCGTCACTCAGCGGGCTGTCGTCGCGCTCTACTCTCAGAACTCTAGCTGGCTGCCATCGTGGGGCCATCCTGAAAAGGAAACAAGTGTGCCACTGTCAGAACAGTATACCTGGTGAGCTGACACAAGTAATCACAAAGAAAACTTGAAACACACATGCAATCAATGTTTTCGTGCATTAAGTCAGAAATCAGAAGTCAGGGTCCTGGTGTACGGATACGTCGGCTGCCGCACCAACACTGGACTCCCTGGACTGATAATCACACTCAATACGCAAAACACTATTGCTTCACATAGAAGAAAGATCAGAGTCTGCGGTAGAACCGACCACCTTTGATACCAATTTGTCACGACCCGTCCTCGGGGCCTGTGCCGTGACTACCCCAAGCCCGCCTTCCATAGGCCAGGGGCCGGCGACTAGCACCAAGGCGTAAATCCCAACAAAAGGGAAGGCATTGCCTTTGAAAAGTAAACAAGCACCACCGAGTAAGCAAGCGGAAAAGTAAACACTAAGTAAAAAACTGTACAAGCTGTGCTGAAAGTAAAAGGGGACGGAAATACAAGCCCAACTGTAAAGTACAACTGAAAGGGGAAAAAAGCAACTGAAAAGAAAAGCCGCAGCGTCGAGCTGTCCTTTGAAAGTCCCACCTGAAGGTTGGGTACAGATAGCCTCCAATGCTCCTCGGTCCACCTGACCGCTCCGAGTACGTCTCGCCCAGTGGTCCACCTCCAGGTACCGTCCTGCTCCGCACGCCTCCACCTCGATCAGCGCTGTCTGTCGTCTGCAACCAACACAACGAAGTGCGGGCATAGCCCGTGCAGGGGTGAGTATAAGCTACTCAGTAGGGACCCCGAGACCCCCGAAGGTCTCCCGAAATCCACAAAGGATAATCCACAATGGAAAGATACAATCACGAAGTAACATCTGACACGGCTTAGGTATATGCCCATACATATACCTAAGTCATCAATTCCCGTTCGGCTCCAACGTCCGAGCCCAAGCACAACCCAGTCCACACAGGAAAGCAAACGTATACCCACACAGGATAGCACAACACAATCCAAAAAGGAGAGTAAACAGTAATCCACATAGGATAGCTCAACACGATCCACAAAGGAGAGTAACACAGGATTCAGCTCACATAGGTATACTTCTTCGGATGACGATAAAGATGATCACTGATCCATCTAAGTCGTCGGACCCACAAAGGATCGATAGGTAACTAACCCCCGCAAGGACCCACACAGGATCGGGCCCACATAGGACCTGTAGGCGCTGGCTCACACAGAACCGCTGAGCGCTGACCCACACAGGATCGGGCCCACACAGGACCTGTAGCACTGATCCACGTAGGATCGCTGAGTGCAGTAGTCGTCGCAGTCCACTGAGGATCTCTGCACAGTCGTCGTCGCAGTCCACTGAGGATCTCTGCACGGTCGTCGCCGTCGAAGTAGCAGTCGCAGCCAGCTCTAGGGTTCCCGCACACAGCAAGCTCGTTCGGGATGGTCCGCTCCACAAGCAGAGAGTTTGATACATCAACTGACACAAAGTCTGAAGTTGATGTATCCAAAAGTTTCGTATCATCAACAGGAACTCAACGTCGCAGACGGCGCGTCAATCGGACGCCCGGTCTGAGAGATATTGGCTTTTTCGTCCCAGGGGCCCGGTTGGTTTTTAAGGCAAAACCAACCCGACCGTACTCCACCTGCGTCCAAACCTCGGGCGGAGTGAGCCAAAAGATCTGTCTCACTTAGAGGAATTCAACAAAGCTGACGGCACGTCAATCGGACGTCCGTAGCTCAAGATATGAGCGTTTCCGCTCCGAAGGCCCAGTTGGTTTCGTGTACGAACCAACACGGCCGAACGCAAAGTATTCCGAAACCTTGAGTGCGATATACCTAAATGACCGTCTCGATCCAAGGATCGTGTTGCCGCTGACGGTGAGTCGTTTGGAGGCACATAGCTCAAGTTACGGGCATTTGAACGAAAACCGTCCGAAGACGGGGGGTCCGGGCCCGGGCCGAGCCGGCCCGACCCCCCTGGGTCGGCCGAACCGGGTCGACCCGGTCCGACCAAGACGTGGCCCGGCCGGTCGGACCGGCCTAGCTCGGCCAGCCCGGCTCGGTTCGGCCGAGCGGACGAGCGACTCGGGGGGGAGCCGCCACCCCCGCGTGACACCCCCGCGGCACCCGCGGGGTGTCTCCCTGGACAGCCGAGCGACGCGGGGGGGGGGGGGAGCCGCCGCCCCCACGTGACAGCCCCGCGGCACCCGCGGGGTGTCGCTCGGACAACCGGACGCGGCTTCAGCCGCGTCCCGCGCGGCCGCGGGTCCGCGAGGGCCGCCGCTCCCGGCTGCCGGCGCCGCCGCGCCGGCGACCCGCGCCGCCGGCGGCTTCCGCGGGCCACCGGAGTCGCTCCGATGGTCCGATTTTGTTCCCGTCTGCGCCGTTGCTCCTCCCGGGACTCGTTCTTCACTACGGAACCATCATACTTCCGTTGCGGCACGTTCCGTCGTCGCCTGTCAAATCCACAAAATAACGAAGAACGGCGGAGGGTTGTCGGGCCGTGTTCGTTTGGCCCGCACCCTCCGCGTTAGTGATAAACAACGGGAGAAACAATATTCAACATATGAATACATATCCGAAAACAATTTTTAATGAAATAAAATTGTTTATGAATCGGGTTCTTCATTTTTGAACGGAGACAACACGGGAAATAAGGGCATTTCCAAAAATAAAATCTCTACCTCGTAGTCATCGTCGAACGCACGTTCTTCGCGGATTTTTTCGTCGCGGAAGGAGGGAATCGTCGCGTCGTCGCGGAAAGGCGTCGCGCCGTCGCTGAATCCGGCGTTGAGTCGGCGAACTCAACGGACCAATAACAACAGATTTAATTTTAAATAATTAAATACGTGTTTTGGTAAAAACCACAAAGGAGATTAAAAAAAAGGAAAAATCTGAGACTCTTACCTCAAGAAGCCGATCGAAGATCCGTCGTGGAGGAAGAGACGTCACAGAAGAACGTTGCAGGAAGGGAACGTCGGCGTCGCGGATCACGGCGTCGCGTCGTCGATTTCCGGGTTCGGCGTTCTTCGTGTTCTTCACGTTCTTCACGTTTTTCGCGTTCTTCGCGACGAAGGATAAAGGCACGAGAACTCTGTCAAACCTCTCAATGAGTAATCCTTAAAAAGACATTGTTGGTCTTATTTTATTATTACGCCAACAAACAAAAAAGGTAAGTAACGACCCATCAATTCGTTGTATTAATTCAACGAAAGTAACAGCTCATTTAATTCACGGAATAAACCGCCCAATTAAATGGTATGTTAAGAATTTAAGAAAACTCGTCAGTTGACTTTCATAATGATGGGTTTTCGCGGGTGCGTTACTTAGCGGAAAGAAACGGCGGGGCTCGTGCGGGCCCCACCTCACAAATATCCTACCAAGAGGGTAGGATATTTCTGGATAGCATCCTATCCGGATCAACTCAGTTTAAGCCGTCTTTAAGGGGCTTCAAGTGGCTTCCAATTGGCTTAAGTGAAATAAAATAAAGTTGTCGTAAAATTATTTTATTTCTTAACTTTAAGCCCAAAAATTAAAAACCACACCCGAGCAAACGCAACTCTGGAAGAGGCGTTACTAAGCGAAAACCGGCACTGCGATTTCATCGGTGCCCTCAGAATTCGATTCCGGGCACCGGTTCAAAAGTTAGAAAAACCCGCTCGTCCATTCACTGAACGTACCCGAGCCAAACTTCAGAAATTGATTCTAGGCACACCGGGTCTCAGAATCAGGTGTCGTCAGAAACTGCGTTCTTGTAAAATTCCAAAGAAAATTAAGAAAAAAACATTTCCTTGAAATTTACGGGTCTTTACAGTCTAAGTATAATTCGACCAAAAACAACCTTAGTAATAAAATATGAACCTCTTTTGTTCACTTAGATTAGATTTGGGCATTTATTATTATTTAATTTAAAGAAGAGTTAAAAGACTTAAAATCAAAGTTTAATAACTAAAAAATTTTTAATATAGGGTGACACATAAGATAAATTTGATTATAAATATTCATTAGAAATCTGAAAATATTTCCTACATAATGGTATTTTATTTATATTTTTTTAGACATTATATAATTTATTTATGACACAATGATGATGCAGTGATTACCTAATTAATGAAATATTAAAATAATTGATATTATAAAAATCCAAATAAATGAAATTTGAGAATTTTTATGAATTCCAATAATTTTATAAGTTAATAGGACATATTAGGGTTGGTTATTTGAATTTTTTTTCGAAGTAATAATGCTTTTATGAATTTTGAAAAAACAAAATACAAAATAGTGTCAAAATTGACATAAAAGAGATTTTAAAACAATTATTATATTATTAATTGATATTATATTTCTAAAAATATAAGGATCGCAAAAAAGACTTATATAATGATAGTTGTATCATTAATTAACCACTTGGGGTTGGATTGGAAGTATATAGTAAGTTTATTAACCATATAATATAAAAATACAAAGAGACATGGTAAATGTCAAACTATTTAACTAAGAGTTAAATCTAAAAGTTAAGGTTAATATAGTGACCCAAACCAGTCTAAAACCTATTGTTTGAGTGGTTTTCGACCCATCCCCACCTTTTCCTTTAAATAATCCATTTTGGAGCCATTATAAACTGAAAATAATTTTATTATAAAATAATATTTCTAGCTTTTCCTAAGGTTCCCCTCACCCCTATTATAAAAGGGCACTCCCCCTTCTCTATAATTCACACCTTCAAATCCATTTGGCTTGACCAACCCCTGCCCAAGTACCCTCTCAAATTTCCTCCCTTCATCCTAGAGGCCCTAATTTGTCTATAAATCCAACTAAAGTATCTCTTTTGATCAAATCAAAAGTAAGAACCCGAAGAAGAGGTAATTATTTCACCACCCTTTTTCAAGTTCTTTTCTTCTTTCACTTATTCTTTCTCTGTTATTTCCTTTATAAAATAATAACTCCAGTATCTTTTATATACTTTGATGTTATTATAAATATGTTACAACCATATTCATTATTTTATCCATCCTGCGAATGACATGTCACCATACATGCGTACGTACGGATTACAGTCTCCACGTCGTGGTGTAATTGTTATTCAACACATTATTGTTTGGATGGGTATAATAATGATGTGTAATTAATGTCAATAATAAATATAAAATAATAATTATTCTTTATATATGATATACCATCCAATTATATATTATTTTAATATCAAAATAATGATATTGTCGCTCGTGCGTACGTACAGATTACAGTCTCCATGAACGCGATGAGATTCATTCCCCATTATATCCATTCAAGAATAAATTTCATTTGATGATTAAAAATAATGTTTAGATACATGATATAATTATGGATATGAATAATATAAATCACATCCATAACAAATATGACTCACATAACAAAGAATATAAAGGAAAAAAGAATCCATTAACACTCAAAACGACGATAATACTAGGATATTATTAACAAAGAAAAGGTAAAAGATCATATATGATATCATATTAATGTATATGATTATTGTATAATTTAATAACAATTATTTCACCATTATAGAGGAGTTTTACCTACCCTAAACCAAGGAAAAAGTTCAAATTAAGGGGTTTCTTATCTCACTTTTAATTCTGTGAGATTTCCATTGTTCGCCACTTATTTATTGCATATGGTGTGTGTACTACCCATGATTGTATTCATTGTGTAATATACTTTAATTTATGTATATCTACATCATCATTGTATGATTATTCTTTCATGGTTGTATGTTTTGTAAGTTACCAAATCGATAAGGGAATTTGAAATTTCAATTTTCACTCATTCGGCTTTACGCATACTTCATTGATTATTTTACTCCAAGATTATGTGTGGAATCAACATTCATTTGATTATATCATGATTTTCACTCCACTTTCTATGGATATACTTTTGATACACATAATCAATCCATTGATAATTTCTCAAGTCATCGATATGAACTTGATAAGAGTAATTTTAACTCAATCTCCATTTGTTCAGTTAAATATCCAATTCATTCGTGTTGTTTTTACAAGAATATGTGTGAATGTCCTCCAATTGATTTACACTGAATATCCAATAATATTGAGTGTATTTATATTTGTCATTCATAATTATGTTGTTGATTTATCCTTAACCTAAGGATACAGTCTTTATAAGAGATTTCATCTCAAATTACATTCCATTAAGACTTCTTTGTTGTTGTACACCAATTCGCTTTTATATGGTGTATATAATGTATTTTTAAAAAGTATATCATGAATCCCTTTATTCTAATGATATTAAAAAGTTTTGATTACCTCAATTATTTTTATTCAAGTGTCTATCTTTTGGTGAGAAACTCTAACTAAAATATTATTTTTAAATGTTTTAAAGATTTATTCTTCAAAATCATTATCATTAATGTCCATGTTTTAAATTTTTTTTTAAGGATTTATTTATATGGACATTAATTTTTTAAAATTAAAATTCCTTTTAAAAGTTTCAAAGTGGTTTGGGACACTTTGTTTCAAAAATCTATTTTTTAAACGGCTTCTTGACAAGTAGTGTGACTTATAAATGTTTTCAAGAAAAATGGGGGTCTTTATCTCAAATAGTTTTGATTATTATTTTCATATATGTCAATATCCTTAATTATTCTCGATTGATGTTAATCTGTCACAATATAATCTTCTATATTGTATTTAATGAGTTATGTATGATGGTGGATGTGCTATTTTTAGACCATTCATGGTTTGTGGATAAAATATTGACATTTCTTATTATAGTTTTAATATGAATTTTTATGTTATGTTTCAAACTTTTCATATGAGGAATGAATTGGACTTAGTAAGTGACAGGTGGATCCTGCTATAGCTCCTCGATGCATCGGTAGGTCTCATGAGACAAACTAGCTTCTTGGCATAAGGCCATGACAAAATCTTATTTGTATTCTTGGCACAAGGCTTTGACTATGTGGTTATGATAGTCTAGAATTATGCATTACATCAATATGAAAGTGGTTATTGATATTTCATGTGATTATTAGACTAGTAGAATATCCATGTGAATAAGTAAATGGCATTATTTCATTTTATTTTGGACATATTATTCTGAAGTTGAAGTTTAAAAGGCTTTTGTTTTAGTTATACATTGCCTTAAATGTTTAGGCTTATTTATGAAAGTTTTTGCTATATTGTTATCCTTATTGAGCATCTAAGATCACCCCTTTATATGTTTTGTTTTTCCTAGGATGTGAAGAAGTATTTTATGACTGAATTGCAGGGATATTCTAAGGGGATATGAGTGTGTACTATGGAGACTATGTTGTTGTAATTTTCCATTATATCATTTAATGTAAGACTTATGAAGGTATCTAGTGTTTACAAGGCTACTAATCTAATCTGCCTTTCGAGACTTGATCTTTTGGGATCATGACAATGTTATGTAATAATGCACTGACTCTGGGTAACTGGGGTCGGGGCATTACAGTTGGTATCAGAGGAAGTTTAGTACAAACCTTGGAAACTAGATTTAGATAAACTCTGATTAGAGCACATATCCCTAAGATAGACTTTGAGTATTAGTATAAAGGAACATCCTAAAATTTTTGTATTGAGTGATTTTTTGAGTTTTCCAAGCAGTACATCCTTGTCTGGATACGAGTAGGTAGAGGTGGCTCTGGCACAGATGTACCTAGGGGTAAAACCCGAAAACACCGATTTGAGGTAGACTCAAACGGGAACTGGTGCACGACAACATGCCTTTTTGCACTCCTAGTTCCGACACTCCTGAGGGATATGCTTCAGATAATTTATATTTTCTTTACAAACTGATTTGAAGTATTTTAATATAAGATGAGAATAAATGACCTTGGTTAATCCTAAGGTGTTTCAAATTGAAAATATGGTGCCATGATATTCTCTAAATTATTTTATGACTACTGTTACTCACACAATGCTTTCTGGTTTTAGTCAATGGAAGGATTCCAAGGAAGTCATAGTAAATTTGAGAATGATGTACAATGTGGGAGCGGTGGTGGAAATGAGAAACAAAATGGAATGTTGATATGCATAAAAGATATCATGTTTATTCCAAATTAGTTTTCCAAAAATATGATCAAAAACAAATATATTAACCAAATCCCGGACTCAAAAAAGAAGAGAAAGGTGATGAATGATAAGAGATCCAGCAGTGGAGACAACGGAGAAAGGAATCCTCAATTTCCATTATGTAGGAAATGTGGAAGGATACACCGAGGAAAGTGTTTCAATGGAACAAATAAATGCTTTATGTGTGGGAAAGGACATAAACTGAAGAATTTCTAAGGAAAAATGAAGAGTATTATGGAAGAAAATAAAAATGGTCCCAAGAATCCATTAATAGTCATTTATCTAAAATGTAGGGGACATGGAAATTACCCGAGTGAATGTCCCATTCTATAGGATATTTTCTTGGTCAAAGAAGAAGCTATGTGGAAATAAATTGTTGGAGAAATGTTTAAAAGTATTAGTGCTCCTTGTTGATGGGATTACTTTGGAAAAAATTTCTCTTGTATTTGTAACCCGATGGTTTTCCATGTGAGAATGATATTTGAGGAAGACTTATCTTTTCTCTTGTGGATATAGTTATAAATAACCATTTGGTTATATATGACCATTGGGTTTGAGGAAATTAAAATTTCTAATATTTTAGGATGAAAATGAAAGGTATGAGATAACATTGTGGTTATATTATGTTATGGTTATTTTGAGGAATTTATCTCATTTTGGTACTGTAATAAAATATAGTATTTGAAATAGGACAACACGCAGACCATGTGATAACCCGTCGCATCGGACAAAGCTGTGGGAATTGAACCCGCAACCAGAGTGCGATTGAGATTTAACACCTACCACTGGACTACGTGAAGTCCCTGGTTAGTGTGACTAATTATTTTTAGTTAAATGATTTCATTGATAAATAATAAGTTGATTCGGGATCTTGTGTCTTATCAAATGAATACCCTTAGTATAGGAAAATGATTTGGTGATTAAGTGATAAATGTTATTTTGGAAGACGTTCGCTTTGTTGGGAACACTATATGCCCAAGGAAAGTAGAATACTATGGGATTTCGTTTGGGGATTAATGGTGGATTTTTATCTCTATTTTTATTGTGGATTTATAATGATTTGGGTTATTTGTGGAAATGATTAACCTATAAAATAGAATATGTGATTAGGTTAATTAATTTTAAGTATGTGACTTTAAGAGTAGTTGATGTCATTTGGAGATACAATTTAACGTGGAAGACTACAGAACCAAATTCTTCTAAGTTTTGGGTTTCAATATTAGTTTGGGTTATATTGAAGGATTTTAAGGACAATTGTTTATTGAATGGTATTTATTTAAATTTTGGGTATTGTTGGTTTAATTTTAGAAATTAAGATAAGTGTTTCTTTCTCTAAAGGAATATCCTTCTAGGGGATCATCAGATCTTGTACTAATAGTTTTGGTTATGATTAATCTCTAATGACAAGGTAGATATATAGTTTATCATTTGTGGATCATGTTATTCTCTAAAATTTTATTCTAGCTCTTCCGGTGTGACCATGTCTTCTTGAATACTCATCGTTTGAAAAAAAACGAGTTAGTGGTAGAAATTTATTAAATAATGAAAATAAACATAAAAAGTAAGTATATCTCTTTATTTTCTTAGTCAATATCATAAATAAATTTCTCATCTTTATGAAATTTAACTTAAAAAAAATGTTGTCCGTTTAATTTTCCTACTCGGAAACTAATGACCGGTTGTCCAATCACAAGTTTGTGGTTTTCTTGTTGTTAAAATTCCTCTGATCATGTTTTCTATCCCTCTCCATCAGAACTTTACACTTAGTTTATCTTCCATATCCATGTTTTCATATATGGAATCCTATTATGGGTTCTCTTGGGTGACCTTTGTACTTCTCTTTCTTTCTTTTAAAGTGATTGTTTTATTGACTCTTTTTCCGATGTGGGACATTACATTATATTCCCAACCCCAATTTTAAAAATTGCAAGGATGAAATTTATTGAAGGAGCGAAGAATGTAACACCCCAAGATTTAATAGTACGTTAGTTCTTCAAAGTAATTCAATAACTTACACTACACGCAACATCGAGTTCAAGCGCACCACGACTTACCATACTAGCCATTCAAAAGCGGTTATGAATAGTATTAACAGAATTTTGAACTTTATATAACCCTTATAATTTTAGAATCAATATTATGATTCTCTTATACATAATGTAAGGAAAAATTCATTTTTTCTGATAAAAGAATTATTTTTCAAAAAATGACATTTTACCGCCTTTTAATGAAGAACCCTTTTTAAATACAATATTTGAAACTTTTATATATTCAATTTGACAAAATAAAATTCTTGTTTGGGATCGGGACATAAGAATTCAGTTTCAATAAATTTTTGGTGTTTTTCTGATAACTTTCATATTTGGGTGAATAGTGAAAAATAATATATTTTAACTGAAAACAACATTTTTAATCAAAATAATTTATAGTGTTAAACTATACATATGAATGGTTTGGATGTATAATTAGATTATATTTTTACCATTTAATCCAATGTTGGTCATTGGAAGTAATTTCACTTTGAAATTGAACATAAAAAAATGTCAATCTTTTGGTAGTTATTATTTCATAAAAATACACTTTTTGGTTCTGACAACAAGAATAAATTTTAAACTAATAAATGTAATTTATATTTTTTGAATTTGGTAAAATAGACTTCATTTTTGAATTCATAACATCAAAATTATCTTAGGGTGAATTTTTGATATGTTTCTGAAAACTTTTAATTTTTGATGAATAGTGAAAAACAATGAGTTATAGTTTAAAACAAAATTTTTATTTAAATAATTATTTATTTTATTTAAATTTATTTTTGGTCAAAATAGATACATAATACCTCTATAATTTAAATGTAATTCATTGGAATCAGTTTATAATAATTTTAGATATATAAATATTCTATTGAACTTTTCACCGTCTTTTACCAACCTCCTAGGATAATTTGCAAATTCATATAAAACTCAATTTTACCACTTCTGTGAGTTGAATTTGAAAACACTGAGAGAAATGGTTAATATCAAGGAGTAAAATTTGGTTCAATAAGATAAAAATAATTTTTGGTGAATAGTAACTTTTTACTTTTATTTACCACGGTTAAAAGTAAATAGGGTAATTAAGGGTAAAAATAATATTATTATTACCCGAACACATGTCCTAATTCTATTGGCTAAGTATAATTCGACCAAAAACAACCTTAGTAATAAAATATGAACCTCTTTGGTCCACTTGGATTAGATTAGGACATTTATTATTATTTAATTCAAAGAAGAGTTAAAAGAGTTAAAATCAAAGTTGAATAACTAAAACATTTTTAATATAGGGTTACACATAAGATAAATTCTATTATAAATATTCATTAGAAAGGTAAAAATATTTCCTACATAATGGTATTTTATTTACATTTTTTAGACATTATATAATTTATTTATGACATAATGATGATGCAGTAATTACCTAATTAATGAAATATTAAAATAATTGATATTATAAATATCCAAATAGATGTAATTTGAGACTTTTTATGAATTAAACTAATTTTCTAAGTCAATATTACATATTAGGGTTGGTTATATGAATTTTTTCGAAGTAATAATGCTGTTATAAATTTAGCAAAAACAAAATACCAAATAGTGTCAAAATTGACATAAAAAGAGTTTTTAAAACAAATAATATATTATTAATTGATATTCTATTTCTAAAAATCTAAGGTTAGGCCAAAAGACTTATATAATGATAGATGTATCATTAATGAACCACCTGGGGTTCTCTTGGATGTATATAGTAAGTTTATTAATCATATAATATAAAAATACAAAGAGACAAGGTAAATGTCAAACTATTTAACTAAGAGTTAAATCTAAAAGTTAAGGTTAATATAGTGACCCAAACCTATCTAAAACCTATTGGTTGAGTGATTTTAGACCCATCCCCACCTTAAACTTTACATAATCCATTTTGGATCCATTATAAACTGAAAAATAATTTTTATTATAAAATAATATTTCTAGCTTTTCCAAAGGTGCCTCTAACCCCTCTTATAATAGGGCACTCCCCCTTCTATCTAATTCACACCTTAAAAGCCATTTGGATCGACCAAAACCTATCCAAATACCCTATAAAATGTCCTCCCTTAATCCTATAGTCCCTCCTTTGGTCATAAAGCCAACTTAAGGAGCCCTTTTGATCAAATCAAAAGGAAGAACCTGAAGAAGAGGTAATAATTTCACTACCCACTTTCAAGTTATTTTCTTCTTCCACTTATTCTTTCTTTGTAATTTACATTATAAAATAATAACTCAAGTATCTTCTATATACTGTGATGTTATTATAAATATATTACAACCATATTCATTATTCTATCCATCCTTTGAATGACATGTCACCATACATGCGTACGTACGGAACACCATCTCTACGTCGTGGTGTAATTGTTATTCAATACATTATTATTTGGATGGGTATAATAATGATGTTTAATTCATGTAAATAATAAATATAACATGATAATGATTTTGTATATATGATATTCCATCAAATTATATATTATTTTAATATAAAAAAATGATATTGTCACTCGTGCGTACATACGGATTACCGTCTCCACGAACGCGATGAGATTCAATCCCCATCATATCCATTGAAGACTAAAATTCATTTGATGATTAAAAATAATGTTTCAAGACATGATATAATTATTTATATTAATAATATACATCCCATCCATAAAAAATATGACTCACATAACAAATAATATAAAGTAAAATGTACCCTTTAACACCCGAAATGACTATAATACTAAGATGTTATTAACAAAGAAATGTTAAAAGATCATATGTGATATCATATTAATTTATATTATTCTTGTATAATTTAATAAAAATTATTTCACCATTATATATGAGTTTAACCTACCCTCAACCAAGGAAAAAGTTCAAAGTAAGGGGTTTCTTATCTCACTTTTAATTCTGTGAGATTTCCATTGTTCGCCACTTATTTATTGCATGTGGTGTGTGTACTACCCATGATTGTATTAATTGTGTAATATAATTTAATTTATCGATATCTACATCATCATTGTATGATCCTTATTTCATCGGTGTATGTTTTTTAATTTACCAAATCGATAAGGGAATTTGAAATTTCAATTTCCACTCATTCAGCTTTACGCATACTTCATTGATTATTTTACTCCAGGATTATTTGTGGAATCACCATTCATTTTCTTATGTCATAATTTCCACTCCTATTTCTATGGATATACTTTTGATACACATAATCACTCCATTTATAATTTCTCAAGTCATCAATATGAACTTGATAAGAGTAATTTTAACTCAATCTCCATTTGTTGAGTTAAATATCCAATTCATTGGTGTTGTTTTTACAAGAATATGTGTGAATGTCCTCCGATTGATTTACACTGAATATCCAATCATATTTAGTGTATTTATATTTGTCACGCATAATTATGTTGTTGATTTATCCTTAACCTAAGGATACTATCTTTATAAGAGATTTCATCTCAAATTACATTCCATTGAGACTTATTTGTTGTTGTACACCAAATCACTTTTATATGGTGTATATAATGTATTTTGACATAGTATATCATGAATCCCTTTATTCTCATGATATTACAAATTTTTGATTACCTCAATTATTTGTATTCAAGTGTCTCTCTTTTGGTTAGAAACTCTTACTAAAATATCATTTTTAAATGTTTTAAAGATTTATTCTTCTAAATATTTCTCATTAATGTCCATGTTTTAAAAATGGTTTAAAGGATTTATTTATATGGAAATTAATGTTTTAAAATTAAAATTCCTTTTAAAAGTTTCAAAGTGGTATGAGACACTTTGTTTCAAAAATCTATTTTTAAAATGGCTTCTTAACAAGTAGTGTGACTTTTAAATGTTTTCAATAAAAGGGGGGTATTTCTCTCAAATAGTTTTGATGATTATTTTCATCTATGTCAATATCCTTAATTATTCTCGATTGAGGTTAATCTATTACAATACAGTCTTCCATATTGTATTGAATGATTTATTTTCGACTATGGATGTGCTATTTTTATACCATTCATGGTTTGTTGATAAAGTATTGACATTTAGTATGCTAGTTTTAATACGAATGTTTATGTTATGTTTCAAACTTTTCATATGAGAAATGCATTGGACTTAGTAAGTGACTAGTGGAGCCCGCTATAGCTCCTCGATGCATCGGTAGGTCTCATGAGACAAACTAGTGTCTTGGAACAAGGCCCTGACAAAATCTTATTTGTAGTCTTCGAATTAGGGTTTGACTATGTGGTTAAGATAGTCTGGAATTATGCATTCCATCATTATGAAAGTGGTTATTGATATTTCATGTGATTATTCGACTAGTAGAATATCCATGTGAATAAGTAAATGACATTATTTTATTTTATTTTTTCCATATTATGCTTAATTTTAAGTTTAAAAGGATTTTATTTTAGTTATACATTGCCGTAAATGTTTATAATTATTTATGAAAGTTTCCACTATATTGTTATCCTTACTGAGCATCTGAGCTCACCCCTTTCTATGTTTTATTTTTCCCAGGATGTGAAGAAGTATTTTATGACTGACCTGCAGGGATATTCTGAGAGGATATGAGTGTGGACTATGGAGACTATGTTGTTTTAATTTTCCATTTTATCATGTAATGTAAGACTTATGAATGTATCTAGTGTTTCCATGGCTACTAAACTAATTGGTCTTTCGATACTTGATCTTTTGGGATCATGCCAATGCTATGTAATAATGCACTGACTCTAGGTAACTAGGGTGGGGGAATTACAGTTGGTATCATAGGAAGTTTAGTAAAAACCTTGGAAACTAGATTTAGATAAACTATTATTAGAGCACAAAAACCTAAGATAGACTTTGTGGATTAGTTTATAGGAACTTCCTAAAATTTCAGTATTGTAGTGATTTTGTGAGTTTTCCATGAAATACATCCTTGTCTGAATACGAGTAGGTAGAGGCGGCTCTGGTACAGATTCACCTAGGGGTAAAACCCAAAAACACCTCTTTGATCTAGACTCAAACGGGAACTAGTGAACAACAATGTGCCTTGCTTCACTCTTGGTTATGACACTCCCGGGGGACATGCTTAGGATAATTTACATTTTCTTGAAAAACCAATTTGAAGTATTTTAATATAATATGATAATAAATGACCTTGGTTAATCCTATGGTGTTTCAAATTGAAAATATGGTGTCTTGATATTCTCTAAATGATTTTATGACTACTGTTACTCACACAATGCTTTCTGGTTTTAGTCAATTGCTAGATTCCAAGTAAGTCATAGTAACTTTGAGAATGATGTACAAGGTAAGAAAAATGGTGGAAATGAGCAAAAAAATGAATATTGATATGTGTAAAAGATATCGTGTTTATCCCAAATATGTTTTCCAAAAATATGATCAACAACATATATATTAACCAACTACAGGACTCAACAAAGAAGAGAAAGGTGATGAATGATAAGAGCTCCAGCAGTGGAGACCATGGAGAAACGAATCCTCAATTTCCATCATGCAGAAAATGTGGAAGGAGACCCCCAAAAAAGTGTCTTAGTGGAACAAAGAAATGAATTACGTGTGGGAAAGAAGGACATAAATTGAATAATTTCTGAGAAAAAATGAAGAGTACTGTGGAAGAAAATAAAAATGGTCCCAAGAATCCATTCACAGTCATTTTTCGTAAATGTAGGGGACCTGTTCATTACCTGAGTGAATGCCCTATTCTCTAGGATATTTTCTTGGTCAAAGAAGAAGCTATGTGGAAATAAATGGTTAGAGAAATGTTTAAAAGTATTAGTGCTCATTGTTGATGGGATTACTTTGGAATAATTTTCTCTTGTATTTGTAACCCTGCAGTTTGCCATGTGAGAATGATATTTGAGGAAGACATGTCTTTTCTCTTATGGATATAGTTATAAATAACCATTTGGTTTTATATGATCATTGGGTTTGAGGCAATTACAAGATATTATATTTTGGGATGAAAATTCAAGGTATGAGGTAACATTTGTGGTTATATTATGTTATGGTTATTTTGAGGAATTTATCTCATTTTGGTACTCTTATAAAATATAGTATTTGAAAAAGGAAAACACGCAGACCGTGTGGAAACCTGTCGTTTCGGACAAAGATTTGGGAATAGAACCCACTACTAGAGTGCGATTAGGATTTATCGCCTACCACTGGTTTATGTGAAGTCCCTGGTTAGTGTGACTAATTATTTTTAGTTAAATTATTTTGTTGATAAATAATAAATTGATTTGGGATCTTATGTCTTATCAAATGAATACACTTGGTATAGGAAAATTATTTGTTGATTAAGTGATAAATGTTATTTTGGAAGACGTTCGCTTTGTTGGGAACACTATATGCTCAAGGAAAATAGAATACTATGGGATTCCATTTGAGGAGTAATGGTGGAATTTTATCTATGTTTTTATTGTGGATTTATAGTGATTTGGGTTATTTATGGAAATGAATAACCTATAAAAGAGAATATGTGATTAGGTTAATTACTTTTAAGTATGTGACTTTAAGAGTAGTTGATGTCATTTGGAGATACAATTTAACGTGGAAGACTACATAACCAATTTTTTCTAAGTTTTGGGTTTCAATATTAGTTTGGATTATACTGAAGGATTTTAGGAACAATTGTTTATTGAATGGTATTTATTTAACTTTGGGGTATTGTTGGTTTAATTTTAGAAATTTAGATAAGTGTTTCTTTCTCTAAAGGAATATCCTTTTGGGGATCATAAAATCTTGTACTAACTATTTTGGTTTTGATTAATCTCTAATGACAAGGTAAATGTATAGTTTATCCTTTGTGGATCATGTGATTCTCTAGAAATTTATTCTAACTCTTCCAGTGTGACCAAGTCTTCTTGAATAATCATAGATTGAAATAATGAGTTATTGGTAGAAATTTATTAAAGAATGAAACACTACTTAAAAAGTAAGTATATCTCTTTATGTTCTTAGTCAACATCATAAATAAATCCCTCGTCTTTATGAAATGTAACTTAAAAAAAATGTTGTCCGTTTACTTTTCCAACTGGGAAACTAATGACCGTTTGTCCCATCACAAGTTTGTGGTTTTCTTGTTGTTAACTTTCTCCTGATCATGGTTTCTATCCCTCTCCATCAGAACATAACACTTATTTTATCTTCCATATCCATGTTTTTCTATATGGAATCCTAGTATGGGTTATCTTGGGTGACCTTTGTACTTCTCTTTTTTTTCTTTTAAAGTGATTGTTTTATTGAATCTTATTCCAATGTGAGACTTTCCATTATATTCCCAAGACCAATTTTAAAAATTGAGAGGACGCAATTTATTGAAGGAGGGAAGAATGTAACGCCCCAAGATTTCATAGTACGTTAGTTCTTCAAAGTAATTCAATAACTTACACAATACGCAACATCGAGTTCAAGCGCACCACAACTTACCAAACTAGCCGTTCAAAAGCAGTTATGAATAGTATTAATAGAATTTTAAACTTTATATAACCCTTATAATTTTAGAATCAATATTATGAGTTTCTTAGAAATAATTTAAGGACAAATTCATTTTTTCAGATAAAAGAAGTCTTTTTCAAAAAATACAATTTTACCACCTTTTAATGGGGAACCCTTTTTAAATCCAATATTTGAAACTTTTATATATTAAATTTGATGAAATAAACTTCTCCTTTGGGATCGGTACATAATAATTTAGTTTCAATAAATTTTTGAAGTTTTTCTGATAACTTTCATATTTGGGTGAATAGTGAAAAATAATATATTTTAACTGAAAACAACCTTTTTAATCAAAATAATTTATAGTGTTAAACTATACATATGAATGGTTTGAATTTATAATTAGATTATATTTTTACCATCTAATCCAATGTTGGTCATTGGAAGTAATTTCACATTGAAATTCGACATAAACAAATGTCAATCTTTTGGTAGTTATTATTTCATAAAAATACGCTTTTTGGTTCTGACAACGGGAATTAATTTTAAACTAACAAATTCAATTTCTATGTTTTGAGTTTGGTAAAATAGACTTCATTTTTGAATTCAGAATATCAAAATTATCTTAGGGTTAATTTTTGGTATGTTTCTGAAAAGTTTTAATTTTTGATGAATAGTGAAAAACACTGAGTTATAGTTTCAAACCGAATTTTTATTAAAATAATTTTTTATTTTATTTAAATTTAGTTTCGGTCAAAATTGGTACTTAATACCTATATAAGTTCAATTTAATTCATTAGAGTGAGTTTATAATAATTTTAGATATATAAAAATTTTATTGAACTTTTCGCCGTCTTTTACCAACCTTCTAGGAGAATTTGCAAATTCACATAAAACATAATTTTACTGCTTCTGTGAGTTGAATTTAGAAAATCAGATAGACATGGTTAATATCAAGGAGTAAAATGTGGTTCAATAAGATAAAAATAATTTTTGGTGAATAGTAACTTTTTACTTTTATTTACCACGGTAAAAAGTAAATAGGGTAATTAAGGGTAAAAATGATATTATTATTACCGTAACATATGTCCTAATTTTGTTGGCTAAGTATAATTCGACCAAAAACAACCTTAGTAATAAAATATGAACCTCTTTGGTCCAATAGGATTAGATTAAGATATTTATTATTATTTAATTCAAAGAAGATTTAAAAGAGTTAAAATCAAAGTTTAATAACTAAAACATTTTTAATATTGGGTTACACATAAGATAAATTCGATTATAAATATTCGTTAGAAATATAAAAATTTTAACTACATAATTGTATTTTATTTATATTTTTTAGACATTATATAATTTATTTATGACACAATGATGATGCAGTAATTACCTAATTAATGAAATATTAAAATAATTTATATTATAATTATCCAAATAAATATAATTTGAGACTTTTTATGAATTACACTAATTTTATAAGTTAATATGACATATTAGGGTTGGTTATATGAATTTGTTTCTATGTAATAATGCTGTTATAAATTTAGCAAAAACAAAATACCAAATAGTGTCAAAATTGGCATAAAAGAGTTTTTAAAACAAATATTATATTATTAATTTATAATCTATTTATAAAAATCTATGGTTCATCCAAAAGACTTATATAATGATAGTTGGATCATTAATAAACGACTTGGGGTTCTCTTAGAAGTATATAGTATGTTTATTAGCCATATAATATAAAAATACAAAGAGACATGGTAAATGTCAAACTATTTACCTAAGAGTTAAATCTAAATGTTAAGGTTAATATAGTGACCCAAACCTTTATAAAACCCATTTATTGAGTGGTATTCAACCCATACCCACATTATCCTTTAAATAATCCATTTTGTAGCCATTAAAAACTGAAAATTATTGAATTATAAAATAATATTTCTAGCTTTTCCTAAAGTGACCCTCACCCCTCTTATAAAAGGGCACTCCTCCTTATCTCTAATTCACACCTTCAAAGCCATTTGGATCGACCTAACCCTGCCCAAATACCCTATAAACTATCCTCTATTCATCCTAGAGGCCCTCCTTTGGTCCCAAATCCAACTTAAGGAGCACATTTGATCAAATCAAAAGGAAGAACTCGAAGAAGAGGTAATAATTTCACCACCCTCTTTCAAGTTATTTTCTTCTTCCACTTATTCTTTATTTGTTATTTCCATTATGAAATAATAACTCCAATATCTTATATATACTATGATGATATTATAAAAATGGTACAACCATATTCATTATTCAATCCATCCTTCGAATGACATGTCACCATACGTGCGTACGTACGGATTATCGTCTCCACGTCATGGTGTAATTGTTATTCAATACATTATTATTTGGATGGGTATAATAATGATGTGTAATTCATGTAAATAATAAATATAACATGATAATTATTCTGTATATATGATATACCATCCAATTATATATTATTTTAATATCAAAAGAATGATATTGTCGCATATGCATACGTACGGATTACCGTCTCCATTAACACGATGAGATTCATTCCCCATCATATCCATTCAATAATAAATTTAATTCTATGATTAAAAATAATGTTTTGAGACATGATATAATTCTGGATATTAATAATATACATCCCATCCATAACAAATATGACTCTCATAACAAAGAATATAGAGGAAAATGAATCAGTTAACACACAAAACGACGATAATACTAAGATATTATTAACAAAGAAATGTTAAAAGATCATATATGATATCATATTAATGTATATTATTCTTGTATAATTTAATAACAATTATTTAACCATTATACAGGAGGTTAACCTACCCTTGACCAAGGAAAAAGTACAAAGTAAGGGGTTTCTTATATCACTTTTAATTCTGTGAGATTTTCATTGTTCGCCACTTATTTATTGCATGTGGTGTGTGTACTACCCATGATTGTATTAATTTTCAAATATACTTTAATTTATGGATATCTACATCATCATTTTATGATCCTTCTTTCATGGGTTTATGTTTCGTAAGTTACGAAATCGATAAGGGAATTTGAAATTTCAATTTCCACTCATTCAGATTTACGCATACTTCGTTGATTATTTTACACCAAGATTATATTTAGAATCACTATTAATTTTCTTATGTCATAATTTCCACTCCACTTTATGTGGATATAATTTTGATACACATAATCACTCCATTGATAATTTCTCAAGTCATCGATATAAACATGATAAGACTAATTTTAACTCAATCTCCATTGGTTGAGTTAAATATCCAATTCATTGGTGTTGTATTTACAAGAATATTTGTGAATGTCCTATGACTGATTTACACTGAATATCCAATCATATTGAGTGTATTTATATTTTTTAAACATAATTATGTTTTTGATTTATCCTTAACCTAAGGATACGGTCTTTATAATAGATTTCATCTCAAATTACATTCCATTGAGACTTCTTTGTTGTTATACACCAAATCACTTTTATATGGTGTATATAATGTACTTTGACATATTATATCATGAATCCATTTATTCTCATGATATTAAAAAGTTTTTATTACCTCAATTATTTGTATTCAAGTGTCTCTCTTTTGGTTAAAAACACTAACTAAAATATCATTTTTAAATGTTTTAAAGATTTATTCTTCTAAATATTTCTCATTAATGTCCATGTTTTAAAAATGGTTTTAAGGATTTATTTATATGGACATTAATGTTTTAAAATTAAAATTCCTTTTAAAATTTTCAAAGTGGTATGGGACACTTTTATTCAAAAATCTATTTTTAAAATGGCTTCTTGACAAGTAGTGTTACTTTTAAATGTTTTCATGAAAAAGGGGGGTATTTATCTCAAATAGTTTTGATGATTATTTTCATCTATGTCAATATCTTTCATTATTGTTGATTGAGGTTAATATGTTACAATAAAATCTTCTATATTGTATTGAATGAGTTATGTTTGACTGTGGATTTTCTATTTTTATAACATTCATGGTTTTTGGATAAAGTATTGACATTTCGTATGATAGTTTTAATATGAATGTTTATGTTATGTTTAAAACTTTTCATATGAGGAATGCATTAGACTTAGTAAGTGATGGGTGGAGCCCGCTATATCTCCTCGATGCATCAGTAGGTCTCATTGAGACAAACTAGTGTCTTGGCACAAGGCCTTGACAAAATTTTATTTGTAGTATTAACATAAGGCCTTGACTATGTGGTCATGATGGTCTGGAATTATGCATTCCATCATTATGAAAGTGGTTATTGATATTTCATGTGATTATTCGACTAGTAGAATATCCATGTGAATAATTAAATGGAATTATTTCATTTTATTTTTTTCCATATTATGCTGAAGTTCAAGTTTAAAAGGCTTTTGTTTAAGTTATACATTGCCTTAAATATTTATGCTTATTTATAAAAGTTTCCGCTATATTGTTATCCTTACTGAGAATCTGAGCTCACCCCTTTCTATGTTTTATTTTTCCCAAGATGTGAAGAATTATTTTATGAATGACCTGCAGGGATAGTCTGAGTGGATATGAGTGTGGACTATGGAGACTATGTTGTTATAGTTATCCATTTTATCATGTAATGTAAGACTTATGAATATATATAGTGTTTCGAAGGATACTAAACTAATTGGTCTTTCGAGACATGATATTTTGGGATCATTCCAATGTTATGTAATAATGTACCGACTCTGGGTAACTGGGGTCGGGGAATTATAGAATTTATTCCATTGTGACAGTAATAGTGTTATACATCTTTCAAAAAACCCGGTAGTTCATGCCCGGACGAAGCACATTTAGTTGAAGTACCATTTCATCAGAGGCTTCATACAGGATGGGTTGCGGATGCTGTAGAGGATTTGTGGAACCAACAATCTGGAAAACATGTTTCCAAAGCCCATGGTGATACATAAGTTGAAGCACTGTTGTGCCTCTATTGGTCTCCACTGATTAATGGAGGATGAGAGGCAGAATAAAGGAGGACACGATGGGAGTACAAGATGAAAACAGATTGTATTTTATGAATCATCAGGTTGAAATTGAAGCTGTGAATGGAAAGAATGTGCACTGGTGAGTGAAGAAGATGAAGAACTCAGATTAAGTAAGTTGTCTTTGTCAGTTGTATTGAAGCATAGTAGTGTAGTGGATTAGGCTCCACGTGGGAGATTGTTGGATTGGTGTAGCCCGATCTGGTTGGGCTGAATGATTTTTTGGCCCGCAATTGCTGCTGGTCGAGCTCCACGGTGACCATGTTGGGGGTTGTAGGGGAAACGCACCCATGCTCTGGGGGTCTAGGGGTTGAAGGCCCCCGACACAATTTTTTGGGACTGTAGCATCTCTGACCACTGTTTCAGAGCTGACCGAATGACACTGATAGGCACTATAGTAGTGCAGACATTGGAGACAACTGCATTGTAGCACTTTTGACAAAGTCGGCCGCCTTTCACTATAGTGACACAGACTTCCTTTGAAAACAGTGGATTGTATTCTCCATTTTATAGCCCATTTTTTCAGGCTACAGTTACTACTGCAAAACTCTGTAATTTTTACTCCAATTTTATAGTGAGAATTCTGCCTCTGTGGATGTAGGGATTTTTTCTGAACCATGTAAATTTGTCTGTTTTGTGTGCTTTCTTTTCTCCTGTATTTTCTTTCATTTGTATTTTCTTTCATTGTGACTCCCAATGATTCGAAAACAAATGGTATCAAAGGGTGAGTTTGGAATTCTCCAACAAAGGCTCTGGATGAAGGCAAAGTGAAAATTTATCACTTCGATGGAACTGATTTCAGTTTTTGGTGGATGAAAATCGAGGATTATCTTTATCAAAAAAATATGCACTTGCCGTTTCTAGGTCTGAAGCCAATGGACATGGAGCATTCAGAGTGGCAGTTGTTGGATCGACAGGTTCTGGGTGTTATGCATCTAATGTTGGCCAAAAACGTGGCATTTAACATTAGAGATGATAATACAATGGTGGACCTGATGAAAACTCTCACGAATATGTACAAGAAGCCATCTACAGTATACAAGGTACACTTGATGCGACGATTGATCAATCTGAAAGTGGATGAAGGGATAATTGTTGCTAACCACATCAATGAATTCAACACCATCATAAGTCAGATGACATCGGTGAAGATTGAACTTGGTGATGAGGTATGTGCTCTAGTCTTATTTTCCTCTTTACCTGGCAGTTGGAAAGAAACTTTAATACCTCTGAGGGGAATACCAAACTGGTTCTGAAAGATATACAGGACCTAATCTTTAGTAAGGATGTGTGAAGAAGAGAATCAGGAAGATTCTCTTGTTCTTCTATGAATGTTGAAGGAAGAGGAAGATACCTACAACGAGACAATCTTAGACCACGATTAAGGTCAAGATAGAAAATCCAAGACAAGGCAATGGGGGATGGTCCTACTTGCTGGACATGCCCAAAGAAAGGGCATTCCAAGAAAAAGTGCAGAGAAAAATGGAAGGGACCCGAAACCAGTGGAGAACATGCGGCAACTGAAGGAACTAATGATGTGCTGCTGTTGATCATGGATAGCCCAATGGAGTCTTAGATTTTTGACATTGGTGCATCTTTCCATTCTACATCGGAGAAGGAATTTATGGAAAATTATGTTTCTATAAATTTTGCAAGGTACATCTTTCCAATGATGATCCCTTGAAGATTGTGGGGAAAAGAGATGCAAGAATCAAGACCAACAGTGGGAGATTTCTAGTTCTAAAAAATGTGAGGTACATCCTTGGTTTAAGAAGAAACCTTATTTCTATTGGACAGCATGATGATGCAGGGTTGAGTACCATGTTCACTGGTGGTGCATGGAAAATCACCAAAGGAGCTATGGTCATAGCTTGGGGAGTAAAGAATGGTACCATATACAACATGAAAAAAACTTGCATAGACATGGCTGCTTCACTCAAAGCTATAGGAGATTCAAAAGAATGGTACAAAAGGTTAGGGAAAATGAGTGAGAAGGGGATGAAGGTGCTGGCAACAAAAAGGCTGCTACCGGAGCTGAAGTCAGTGGAAGTTGGCCTATGTGAAGATTGTGTCTTTGGAAAGCAGAAGAATGTGTCTTTTTCAAAAAGAGGCACAATAACAAAGGCTGGGAAGATGGATATGGTGCACACTGATGTTTGGGGTCCTTCACTAGTAAATTCCCTTAGAGGGTCAAAATACTATGTGACATTCGTCGATGACTCAATAAGGAAGGTATGGGTTTACTTTCTAAAAAGTAAATCTGATGTGTTTAAAATGTTTTAGAAGTGGAAGGCCATGGTAGAGAATGAGTTAGGATCTAAGTTGAAATGCTTGAGGTCTGGCAATAGTGGGGAGTGTGGTAGTTAGGAGTTCATAGAATTTTGTTCTGATAATGGAATTTGGTGGGAGAAGACTATCCTAGGAACACCACAATAGAATGGTGTGGCAGAGAGAATGAATAGGATGTTTAATGAACATGCTAGAAGCATGAGGTTACACTCGGGGTTGCCCAAAACCTTCCAGGAAGATGCAGTAAACATGGAAGTATATATAGTCAACATGAGTCCATCTGTCCCAATGGGAGAACGTCTACCTGAGGAGCTCTGGTCTGGGAATTAGGTAAGACTCAATAATTTATGAGTCTTTGGAAGTTTTTCATATGTTTATATTAATGCTAATGTAAGGGAAAATCTTGATTCTAAGTCCAAGCCATGTTTCTTTATTGGCTATGGTGCTGACGAGTTTGGTTACCGCTTTTGGGATGATCTGACTAATATGGTCATCCAGAGCCATAAAGTGGTATTCTATGAAGGTATCATGTACAAAGATCGTAATGTATCTGAAGATGAAAATGGGAACATTGAATCATAGTGAAAAGATAAAGTGGATTTTGAAGGTGTATCTGAGCACGAGAGATCCGAACTGGTGGAACCTACTACTCCAGTGGAGTTGAGGAGATCAACAAGGGTCAGAAGGCATGTGTAGAGGTATTCACCATCCCTGCATTATCCATTATTAACTGATGATGGAGAACCAGAATGCTTTGAAGAGTCAAGGCAGCTGAAGGAGTCGAGCAAGTGGGAACTGGATATGAATGAGAATATTTCCTCATTGCATGATAACAACACTTGGGAGTTGACTCTTTTTCCAATAGGAAAGAAAGCATTGCAGAACAAGTGGGTCTACCAGGTCAAGGAAGAAAATGATAGAAAGAGTAGGTTCAAGGCAAGGCTAGTGGTGAAAGGCTTCCAACATAAGGAGGGAGTGAATTTCACTGAAATATTCTCACCAGTAGTGAAGCATACCACCATCTGGGTGGTTCTCAACATTGTGGCGTCAGAGGATTTGCACCTTGAGAAGCTTGATGTCAAGACTGCTTTTATTTATGGAGATTTGGAGGAAGATATTTACATGCCGCATCCAGAGGGATATGTAGTGTTTGGGAAGGAAGACCTAGTTTGCAAACTCCAAAAGTGCTTATGTGGACTGAAGCAGGCATCCAGGCAGTGGAATAAGATGTTTGATTCATTTATGTCTAAAAAAGAATATAAACGATGTGGCATGGATCAATGTTTCTACATCAAGTTATTTGGTGATGAATACATTATATTACTTCTGTATGTGTATGATATGATCATTGTAGGATCTTATATGCAGAGGATTAATGAGTTGAAAGGGCAGTTGGCTGAGGAGTTTGAAATGAAAGATCTTGGAGAAGCAGGAAAGATTTTGGGGATGAAGATCATAAGAGTCCGCATAGATGGAACGTTGAATTTGTCACAGGATGATTACATTGGGAAGGTGCTGAGAAGATTCAGTATGATAGAAGAAAAGTAACTCTCTATTCCCCTGGCGATCCATTTCAAACTATCAAAGGAGCAATCAAGGAAGACGACAGGAGAGGTTGAGTAAATGGAAAAAGTTCCATACACATTAGCTGTTGGAATCCTGATGTATTCCATGGTCTTTACTCGACCTGACATCGCTCATACAGTGGGAGTTGTGAGTAGGTATATGGATAACCCTAGAAAACAACATTGGGAAGCTGTGAAGTGGATACTGAGGTATTTGAAACTCAGCAAGGAGGTATCTTTGTGATTTGGGAAAGGAAATTAATTTCAGGGGTATTTGGATGCTGACCTTGGAGGCCATGTCAACAGCAGGAGGAGTACCACGGGTTATGTATTCACCTGTGGAAGAACTGCAGTAAGGTAGATATCCCAATTGCAGAAGGTGGTGGCTTTATCCCCCATAGAG
The DNA here is from genome assembly GCA_963277665.1 of Viscum album. NCBI lineage: Eukaryota > Viridiplantae > Streptophyta > Magnoliopsida > Santalales > Viscaceae > Viscum > Viscum album. The sequence continues at coordinate 1,645,501,306 of OY728135.1, forward strand.
GCAGAATACATTACTGTAATAGAAGCTGGGAATGAGTTGGTTTGGCTGAAGAACTTCTTGAATGAATTGGGAAGAAAATTAGAGGAGAATTTATTGTACTATGATAGTCATAGTGTTATACATCTTGCAAAGAACCCGTTATTTCATGCCCGGACGAAGGACATTCAGTTGAAGTACCATTTCATCAGAGGCTTGATACAGGATGGGTTACTGACACTGCAGAAGATTTATGGAACCAACAATCTGGAAGACATGTTGACAATGCCCATGGTGATATAGAAGTTGAGCCATTGTTGTGCTTATGTTGGTCTCCACTAATGAATGGAGGATGAGAGGCAGAATAAGGGAAGACACGATGGGAGCACAAGAGGAAAACAGTTTGTATTTCATGAATCATCGGGTTGAAATTGAAGCTTTGAATGGAAATCATGTGCACTTGTGAGTGAAGAAGAGGAATAACTCATATTAAGTAAGTTTTCTTTGTAAGTTGCATCAAAGCATAGCAATGCAGTGGATCAAGCTCCAAGTTGGAGATTGTTGGATTGGTGTCGCCTGATCTGGTTGGGCCTAATGCTTGTGGCCTGCAACTATTGTGGGTCGAGCTCTACGGTGAGCTCGTTGGGGGTTGCAGGGAAAACACGCCTCTGATCTGAGGGTCTGGGGGCTGAAGGCCCCTGAATAAATTTTTTGGAACTGTAGAATCTTTGACCACTGTAGCAGAGCTGACTGACGGACACCGACATGCACTGTAGAAGTGCAGATTTCAGAGTCAACTACACTATAGCACTTTTGACAAAGTTGGACGCCTTTCACTATAGTGATGTGGACTTCCTGTGAAAACAGTGGATTGTCTTCTCCATTTTATAGCCCATTTTTTCAGGCTTGGGTTACTACTGCAAAACTCTATAATTTTTACTCCCATTTTATAGTGAGAATTCTGTCTCTCCGTGGACGTAGGGATTTTTCCCAAAACACATAAATTTGTATGTTCTGTGTTCTTTATTTTCTCCTGCATTTTCTTTCGTTTCCCATTTCTGTCATTGCGGCTCTTGACGATTCCACAACACAACATCCCTGTCACTAGAAAAATACCCATCCTCCATTTGAAAATTAGGATATATGTGCCTGTGGTTTTCTTTGAGGTGGCCGTGAAAATACCCGGAGTTTCTATCCTCTTCGCGAAGACATTTAACTCAAGCCTTTTCTCAATCATCCCGCTCCTATTTTAGAAACATATCTTACAAATCATCTTTTTACACCTCATGTTAGAAAAAAATCCTACCATCTATTCTCCAGGTTCAATTCCAGGCTTTGAGTATCTCGGTTATAAGATGACCATTGAGATGCCTAAGGTTGTTCTGAAGATAGATAGATGGGTTAAATCCCATATACTGATCCCAGGAACTCCTCAAAAGGTCAAGAAAGGAAGGATTTTCAGCCCAATAAGTGCAAAAAATAAAGAGGAACACCACCTTAAGGGAACATAGATCATTATAGAGGAACTCTCTGCCTTGAGGGTCACATTTTTCATAGACAACTGAAATAAAAATTTTGGTTTCACCCATTTAAAGTCTTACATTAATATATTGGACCGAAGAAGAAATCAAAACCACTAAAATTATTTTTGTCCATAAAATACAGATGTGAGAGTTAGGATGGGGCCCATTGAGATAACCATGGGCTCTCAAGAGATGCACAATGTTCATGATTTTTGAAGACTCTTGTTTGGGTTCTAAAACAGAAACCAGGGAGACACATCGAGAATGGATCTCATTGGAAATAAAATCATTTTTGACTCGATCACCCAGCCCATGATCATTCTAATGGAATAGATTAATCATTAATGAAATAGGTGTCTAGCATTGGCCCCAGACACCTGGAGCTGATCTTTCACATGGTATTTGGATGAAACTATGGACTTCGACTGAGACCTAGCCTGAACTCTGTTAGGAGAACTGAGAGGGGGGGGGGGAAGCAACAAAAGTGAATCTATTCCCAACACTCCTCAAAGTATATGGGAGAATCTGGATCTTGATAGGATCCCTGGAGCAAGGACCAATGAGTGTAGTACCTGAAGAAGTGAGAAGTTTATCCCCCGATTGGGAGGAAGGAAAGGGATCCTCTAGTAGGATAAGGGGATTATAGATGATTCTAAGACACTTATCAGAGGAGTTATTCACCAGGGCTCTATCTTGTATATTGATAGGGTGTATAGTAGGAACCATCCAAGTGATAGAAGGACCAAGGCTGGAAGCCAAAAAACTACCAGATCAAGGACTGATCAGCGGAGCTTTCCCACAGACAAGCCTGATAGAAGCTACTTTGAAATCCTTGAGGGCCTCATAAGGGGATATATCTGGGTGGGAATAAGGCACTATGTCCAATCAGTACAAGCCCTCCTAAAGAGGGGCTTAGATAGCTGGTTGCATCAGAAGGGAGGTCGACTGCAACTGGAGGGGGGATGGATCAAAGTCCATTCCCAAAAAAGATCCAGTCGGAGGATTACAAGGGCCCCTATGGAAGATCGTATCAACCAGAGTGACCAAAGGTGAAATGGACAACTGGTGAGGGGTAAACCGCACTGAACCAGCATGCTCAGACTGGTGGCGTCTCCTACAAATAGGTAGTGTGGACTACTACCCCCTCAAAGTAATGTGATTCATTGATACACTACATGAAATGTATTAAGTATGGTTTTAGTAAATATATATGATATATATGATATAATAAATCTATTTTAATAATGATATATATGTGTGTGTCTGTGTATTTTTCTTTATTTGAAATAACATTCATTCCTGCGTACGACTTATCATCTCCAGGACCGATGTATTATGTTTGATAATTCTATATTCTAAGGATTATTATAATAAAAATATACTGAATATAAATTATATTTAAATTATGGTTTAAATTATTTAAATCATGATATAAATATAAGCACCAAAGATATAATAAATTAAAATACATGAAAAAAAGAAGATATTACTCGAACTAAAACCTTAACATAGAATTGTTAACAAGTGGGTGATATAAAGCCATAATCAAACCATGTATGGTATTATATGTAATAATATGGTCTTTTTATAGATTTATACTAAATTTATATTTATTATACAGGATTTTTGAATGAGTACTATGAGATTAAAGTCATAAGGTAAGTGAATTTCATCTCACTCCTTATTTTCATGAGATGCATGCCTTATTCACTGCTCACTTATTTTGTGTGGTGTATATACTACCCATTAATGTATTCTATGACTCTTATAATTAAATATATTAGTATTTACATAACCATTTTATGATTTTTCTATCATGGGTTTTTAGTTTCAAAAGTTGTGAAATCGGTAATGTAATTTTTGTCTCAATTTGCCTTATTTGAGACACATGCCATGTTATGTACGTTTATTTTTATATGAGGTATATATATTATATTTGAAATTTTCTATAATGAATATTCTTATTTTAATGATATTTTGAGCTTCATGTAATTTTATTTTCTTACATGGCTATTATGGTTCAAAGTTACCAAGTTGTAAGAGTTTATTGAAATAATCTCATCGCTTTTTGATATTGTTTATGATTATGATTTCTTGGATGAAATATTATGATACATATCTCAAGAACACTCATGAATTTTATTATCCTCTATTTTTTATGATATATTCATGTATTGGTACCATTTTTCCACTATTTGGTACATAGTCTAGTTAGGAAAGTATTTTTAACAAAGTTCAACTTTACCTCTCTCTTTGGTCGGAAATCTATGTTCATTCAAAACCATGTCTTATAAAAGGTTTACAAAGATATTATATTATTATCCTATTATATTTAAAATACAATTTTACCCATGTTTTACCTTAAAAAAAGGTATTTTAATAAGGAATATTCTTGTCATTTTCTGGTCGAGGCACCTTTCTAAACTTTTTACTGTGTAAAAGGAATGTTTAGTGTGTTTAGGTTTATCCGTCGACATGACCAACATTCCCTTGAAGCTTCCTTTATAATATTAAAAAGTTATTTTATTCTAAAAAATAAAATGCTTTCCTAATATTTTAGAAATTCATTATTTCAAATTATTTTCATAGAAAAGGGATTCCAAAACATTTCCAATCTATTTTTTAAGTTTTCAAGGAAAATGGTTTTCAAAATATTATCAATATTATTTTATATGTTTTAAAGTAAAATGGTTTTCACTTTTTTCAATCTTTATTTATAAGTTTTATTCCCAATAAAATGATTTTAACAAGGTTTTATGTTTAAAAAAATCAATTTTCAAAAAATAAAATATATTTTACATAAGAAATGTTTTAAAAGATGTTTTAAAATTATTTCCCATCCAAGATAACTTATGTTGATGTTACTCATGACTTTATTAGAAATGGTCTAAGGTTAAATTCCTATTATTTCTCTGAATGGTTTATGATCGATGACATGTTCTTTATGATACCCATTTCTATTTTATTGGTTATAGGTTTATCAAATCCATTTTTCTTTCATGGGTTATGTTTTTCATGAAATGGTTATGAGACTCGTATCTTTTTCCACAGGTTATGATATGATTACATTTTTATGATACCCATTTAATTTCTAGAGTTATGATATGATTGTTTCAGATTTTTTGGAACATGTACGTATAATTTCATTATGGGATGGGTGGGACCTATATCTACCTATAATTCATTGGGTAAAGATTTATATCTCATGAGATGCACTAATATGGTCTTGGGAGTGAACCTTATATACTAAGATGGCCATGGGAGTGAACCATGACTACCAAGATGGTATGATGAGTGAAATCATGCTATAATATGGACATGGGAGTGAACTATGACTACTAACATGGTATGGGTAGTGAACCCATACTACATTGATGGTCTTGGAAACAATGTCTTGGCTGTTATGGAAATAATATTATATTCTTATGTGTTTTCCACAATTCCATGTTTTTTTCTCCATGTTATGCTTTAATGGATAATGTTCTTTATTTCCTTATGAGTCATGCCTTATGAACTGCCAAGATTTATGCCATGATACATGTTTATGATCTTTGATATGTAGGGTATGATCTCCAAATGTTATGATCATGTTCTTTTACTCATATTCTCATGTTTATTATAAAGACCCAAAAAATCCATGTATTTTTTTAAATTATTTGGGATTATTATGAGTCTATGAAAATTAACGACCTGTGATTCCGAGGCTTGGTGTGCCCGGAATAGATTTCTAAAATTTTTTTAAGGTACATTCAGTAAATGCACGGATGGAATTTTCTATCTTTTGAACTGGTCCTCGGATTAAAAATATGAGGACACCATTGAATTCACAGTGCCAGGATTCACTTAAGGGAGGCTTCACTTCGACCTTAGTAGATCAAGAGAAAAAGTTAGTTTTTGGACTTTTTAATGAAAAGTAAAATAACATGTAATTGTTATTGTATTTTATTTTTATCCAACGGATGAGCGATGGTGGCAGGACTGGTGACTTGTCAAACCATTTAATGGCTTGACTCATCAACTGTGTTACTCCACCATTGTGAATTAAGAGAGGTTCATTAATTCATTTAATGAACCTCATTAATTCCTCAATGATCTACTCATATTTTCCCCTCCTATTTAAATAGAGCTTGGGGTGGGGTTTTGACACAGCTTGTTCAAGTGAGGAAACTCTGGCAAAGTCCCACAGTAACATCCATCGACAGAGGATGGAAGCTTAGGCGGCAATGATCCGGGATCGACGAATGCCGAAGATTCCATCCAAAGTGGATGCTCCTCCCTCCGCAACTGTGACACCTCTAACGGATCTCAAGGTAGGGGTTGTTAATTAATTTGAGAAATTTCCTCAATTATTTTCCTTGTTCTTGAATTTACAGGTTGTCGTTGCGGGGGATTTGAACGAGATTTATCATTATTTTTTTAATTTGATTATAAATTACTCCCAATCACTATAATTCTAATGCGGAGGGAACGGGCCAAAAAAACAAGGCTCAGACACTCTTCCACTTGTTTTTTATTGCATTCTTTGGAGGCAGGATGTTCCAACTTAATGAAACCTTGAAACTGAGAGGTGCGCAGTGATGACAGAATTCTGATAACACTGTTGGCTTGTCCGGAATGAAGAACATACCACTAGAGCTCACCCGGTGGCCCGTGGAAGATTCACCGGAGCAGCACTGGCGACCAACGCCAGTGGCACAAGAGGCGGATGGTGCTCGCCGGCCATGAAGGAAGGCGACGCCGCTCGGTGCCACAGTGGACTGAAGGGGCGGCCGATGTGGGCCAGCCATGGGGATCACAAGGCGGCGCGCCGTAGGTGGAAGCTTCAGAATTAAAGATGTGGTAGAAGGTGAGGGACCCGCTCCCTGCGGGGCCCACAGACACCCTAGCGGCTCCAGGTGGTGCTGCCAATTAAATGAACTGAACGTCTCCTTTGAACCGTTCGGCAGGCAACCACATGACCTTGGCACGGGTCGCACCAGCGAGTGGTTCAGACCAACCGACGGGCCGGCCCATTGGGCCGAGACCACCATATCCGAGCCCAACTGGGCTAGCCCAGACCAGTTCAGGCCGGGCTGGTTCAGACCTAGACCGGGTCAGGATGACCCAGATCGGGTCAGGTCATCCTGGACCTGGACCCCTCTCGAGCCCAGATACGCTTAACTAACTGTAACTTGTGAACCAAACTTCCGTTTGACGAACCATCTATGGCACTGGGATCCTTGGAGAGAGAATATATTTTTGAGATACTCCATGAGATTTTTGGAGAAAAATTTGGAGTATGTATGGGTTGGATCGACTCCAAATCCAACCAAGCCCTCAACACTAAAATTCCAATAACTTACAGACCGGGTGTCCGGTTGACACGTCGTCTATTGTGTTATAACCCTTATGACATAACGGATCATCAAGATACTTATTTGTGGAAATTTGTTCTGGTTGAAATATGAGCGATGGATTGATGAGTGGTTCTCCTAGAATCAAGCGTGCTAGGAGTGGGAATCCAGTGGCTGGAAGTGAGACAATGGTTGGAGAAAGATCATACAGATGTTAGTACAGAGCGATACTATGTGAGTCAGCACCTAGAGATCCTGTGTGAATCAGCACTGAGTGATCCTATGTAGGTTAGCAGTATGCAACCCGATGAGGACCAGCCTTTGAGAAACCCATCGTGGATTGAAAACATACTGATCTTGTGTAGGTCAGATCCTGTGTGGGTTAGTGCTCAGTGATCCTATGTGGGTTAGTGCATATCGATCCTATGTGGTTCTTGAGGGGGTTAGTACCTATCGACTCCGGGTGGGTCGGATCCTGGGTTGGTCTTTCGGGGGTTAGTACCTACTTATCCTATGTGGGTTAGACTATGTATGGTCATCAATAGTTCCTCTTGATAGAATAATATGATCTAGCTTCGTGACTAATCATTTGTTGTTCTATACATCACTTATACCTGGTTTGAGTTGAGTCTTTTGCTTTGTGTTTTGTGATTGAGATCATACCTTGTGGTTTTCCTTTGTGAAATTCTGAGATACCTTCAGGGATCTCAGGGTCCCTATTGGGTATTGTTATACTCACCCCTGAACGGGCTTCACCCACACCTTGTTGTGTCTTGTGCAGACGATGATCAGCTTGGCTAAGACTTGAGGGAGCCAGGACCAGGTAGTACATGGAGGAGATTGGCTGATGTGGAGATCAGTGGAGAAAATTTGTACCTACCCTTCAGGTAGGATCCTCAGTGGATGATTCCAGGAGTTTTTTTTGTTGGTAAAAGTGGATACTCAAGAGGGGGGTGAATTGAGTTCCTATAAAAATTTCTATTAAAATTATTTCTCTTAAAATCCCCCAATTTAAAAACAAAGTTAAACTATATTTAATCTATACAGAGTGTAAATATTCAATCAGTTTCTCAAAGATTGATTAGGTCTCAGTTGACTTAATCTGGATATTAAATTAACTTTTGAAACTAAATTACTAGTTTACAATAAGTATAAACACTTTCTAATTTTACTATCAAAAAGCTTAAAAATAGTTTTTTATTTAAAAGTAATAGTAGTAGAATATGAAATAAATATATAGTATACTTATAGACTTAAATTAAAATGCACAGCAAAGTTAACCAAGAGGTTCAGTCTCAAGACGAGACTTAGTCCTCTCAAAAATTAATATAAATTGATCCACACCCTGGATCGGGGGTAAAAAACAGTACACTACTGTCCAGGTCCAAAGACCTCTACCACATTTCTTCGTGGGAAAAAAACAACAGCACACAGGCTGTTCAGGTCTTACTCGACCTCTACCACTATCCACAGTGGGAGACAAAGGGTTATGAAGTTTGAGTGAGGATTTAAGAATCCTCCAGTTTATCTTAGGAGACAGTGTGTGTGTGTGTAAAATAAATAGGGTACACACACTTCTCAAAAATTTAAAGATAGATTCACTAAAGGAAGTGAGAAAGAGTTTAGAAAATCTCTAGTGATTGGCAGTGCAGCTTCAGACTCGTTTGGTTGGTCAGAAAAACTTCTGAGTCCTTCTCTGGTTTCTGCTCAAAAATCAGAGTGTCGTTTTCTTCTTTGATTCTTGGTCCAGCTTAGCAGCCTGAGTTCATGAACTGTTTGTTGTAGTTTACTCAATATGTATCTTGTGTTCTCCTTGAAAATGAGTAGCTTCGTGTATGTCCAGTGTTCTTGGAGTATAGATTTTTTTTCTTTCACAAATGCACCACGTTTGAATGATATTCAGCTCTTTTCTTTTTCACCAGTGTGCCTTCTTAGTTCCTTGATGTTTTTTGTATGCACACTCAGTGTTCTCTACTTCTCTACATTTTAGCTAGGTCTTTATCTTCCCTTTTTGTAGCTTTAAGCTCCGGAAAAAAGGAATGACTAGTTTTTGCATGGGTACTAGGTACGGTTCCCTGACATGAAAACAGAATTCATTAAATATCATTGAATGCATTAAATACATCAAATGTAACCATTAGCTTAATAAATAAATAGTATTGAGAGTATAGAGTTTTACAAGTTGGTCAATTAGTAGCTTGTGTTGGTAAATGTGTACGGTAGACTTTGTGTAGCATGTCCTTCCATCGGTAGCTCTTTGATCTTGCATCGATTGCTCTATATACCAGTGACTTCATTCAATCAGTTTCTCTAGTTCCATCGGTAGCTCGATGTATCGGTGAATGTACTTGTATCGGTAGAATTACTCTATCGGTAACTATCTGTGAACTGGCTCTATCGGTAGACTTCTGTCTATCGGTATATCTTTTCTGTCGGTAGCTCTGGTATGTCGGTTCATATCAGTCGCGTCTGTGTATCATTAGGCCGGTCGGTAGATCGTATCGGTAGCTCTTAGTGTTCTGTATTGGTAGACTGAATCTGTCGGTAGACTTGCTTACCAGTGGACTTATGCATATCGGTAGACTTGTTCTATCGGTAGCTCGGTTTCTGTCAGTAGCTTTGTACATATCGGTAACCTTATCTTATTGGTGACTCTGTCTATCGGTAGACTAAGTCTATCGGTAGACTGAGTACCGGTAGCTCTATATCAGTAGATATACCCAGATTAGTGGCTTAACACTTGTCTGTCTTATGAAAAACTTATCTGATAGGGTTGGAAGAACTCCATAACTCATATAAACATAGATAGACATGGATTAACATATCTATACCTCAGGCATTATTTTAATATTATTATCATCTTGATCACATATTGAAAGAATTAATATATAAAAAATAATTAGAATGAGATTATCAAAGTATATAAAAGAATAATTGGGATTATGAAAATAGGTGAGGTCAACAATCTCCCCCTTTTTGGTAATCACAAACTATGATATTATTATTTTAAAAAATAGTGAGCAGCTGTAACAGAGGATATGTCATTAAATTCAATTATATCAGAGAAACAGTAAATTATAGAATATAAAGGATCAGATTTGGAGGAAAATGTGATAGTATCAAAAATAAAATTAAATTTAATGATATCAAAATTAAAGTTTAGTGGCATCAGAGAGTTAGAGAAAATGGTATTAGAGGATGAAATGTAACAGTATCAGAGGAGTAAAGCATTATAGTTTTTCCTTAGATAAAATTTCTCCCCCTTTCATAAATTTCTCTCCCCCTGGGTTAATATGTCTTCCTCTTTGATACTTAGAGAGTATTTATCCCCTTGTAAAATCTTGGTAAAATATTTCTCCCCCTTTGTGATAATCAAAAAGTGGGAAACCAAAGAGAAGAGGAATAAAAATAAAAATGAGAAAAGAGATTAAAAACTAGTTTCATTTCTTGGTCCAGATAAGGTACAAAGAAATTAACAAAATACAATGGATTACTATCAAATAGTCTAGCCAATGGTTCAATCCACATCCTCAATGTGAGATTTTCTCTTGGGAGCAGAAGAGGATTCAGGGGAAGTGGGAGCAGGTGAGGGCTTAGGAATTCCGAAAATAATCAAAGGAGGCTGAGCCACAGAAACTGTTCTTGGTCTATACTAAGGAGTCCTTTGTGTGATCATAGGTGTGAGGCTACGAATTTCTTGGGCAGGATTCAACTAAACTAGAGAAGCAGTAGAGGCAGAGGTAGGCAAAGCAGGAGGGACAATTACTGGTCTAGCATCAACATGCAGAAAAGGCAGCAACAGATTTCTGAAATCCATAATTATTCCTCCTCCTCTCTTCAAAGCGGATATGAAGTCATCCTTGTTCTCCATAAACTTGTCCAATGCTGGAGTCAATTCCCTTAGCTTGCTAACTTGTTCTCTAAAAGCTTGATTGACAGGAGGCAGCTTCATATTTTCCAACAAAAGTTTGAAGTGATTGTTGAGTTGATTTTTGGTGAAAATCTTAGAGAAATAAGAGTCCACCTTATCTTTCACTTCTTTCTGAGAGGTAGATGATTCTATCATATAGTCTTGTACTATCTTTATTATTTCTCTAGCGGAATCTCTGGTAGAGAGCACAACTCTGCTCAGCTTGGATAAGTCCATAGAGCCCCTGGTTGAAGCTGAACCAAGCTCCTCCTTCATCACAGCTCGAAACTAATTCAAATCCATGGAAGGTTTAGATGCAAGAGAACCAACAGAGAAATATATAGTATCTTTGAATCTTTTGGTCAACCCACTGATAATATTTTGAACTTGGGAATTCTGGGGTTTAATACGATCTTTCATATAAGTTTTGAGACCTTCAAACACTGAAACCATCTGGCTTACCACACTCTTGACATAGGCTAAGTCCTTGTCTGCTTGGGATTTTGAGCTCATGTAAGATTACAAAGAGATAACCAATTTCTTTAAAGATTCAAGATCTTCTTCAAGTATAGAAACTTGAGCCTGGCAGTCTTTAACTTCTTCCACTACTTCTGCCATGAAGGTTGACAAATTACAACCTAGAGAGAGTTCAAATTATCTTTCCAACATCCTCATCTCTTCAGAAAAACAAAGCTTCATCTTAGTAACTGAGTCATTAAAAGATTATTTCAGCTCATCCTTCATGGATTCCAAATCATCCCTTGTGATAATATCAGCAGGTGCAACTGCAGTGGGTACTCTTTCAGATTCTAAACAGACCACTGAGTCAGTCATGATCGATTGAACTGAAGAGACCAGAGAAACTTCCATCTTCTTTACCTCTTCCACAAAACTGTCCTTAAGCTTTTTCATTAAAGTATTCAGGTCATGCATTCGGACTACATCTTCAGGAAACAACTCAGATTCAATATTATAAACAATCTTTGGTCTATTATGAGATGCCTCGTTATCTGAATATGGATAGTCTAAACCACAAACTATAAAACCTGGGTCTTCTTCCCAATCTTCAATTCCCGCACCCACTTTAACACTTCCAACATTGGTTTGATGCTCCCCCTCAACGGGTGTATCCTCAATTAGGATAACAGCATTCTTAGCAACATTCTCAGCAGCATTCTCAGCAGGTCTTTCATCCTGAGGAGAATCTTCAACTATCAGTTCTTCCTCTGCAACAGTAGGAGGGTCTTCTAGATTAGGTAAGGGTATGTCAACCTCATTTTCATCTGTATTAGGCACTAAGGATTGTCCAATCACTAGAATCAGGCTCAAATCAGCAGACATAGATGCTTCACTTTCATGAACATCTTCTTCATTCTCTATAGCAGCCACTTCAACATCCTCTAAAGCAGCTTCTTCCTTATCTGATTTATGTTGATCTAGATATTCAGAAGATGGACTAGGAGGTAAGTCATGATCTCCTCCTTCATCAGCAGAGGACTCTTCCTCTTCAGAATCATCACTATATTCTGGCTCTTCTTCATCAGGTCCCAGACCTGGATCCCTCACATCCTTTGGTCTTGAAGGATGATCCACATGATTGAATTTGTCATATACCTTCTGTTCATCATTGAACCATTCTCCTCTCCAAGGATTCCAATTGATCCTCATGTATTTTCACACAGTAGAGGTGATACAAAAGTTATTCTTCACTACTACTGTCTCATCTTGAGACTCAGCTACCATTTTTACTTTAATCATCACAGAGATCAATTTAGCAAAGAATAGGGCATTTTTCTTTGATTTCAGCCTCATCATATCTTCCATTTGGATCATCATAAATCTACACAAGTTAACCTTTACATAATGTCTTAAGAGGTACAAGAGATAGATATCCTGATATATCAAATTGGAAAAGTCTCCTCTCCTCGGTATCAAGACATGTTGAACGAATTTGAACAGCAATCTATTCTCTCCATCCATTTCTGCACCAACTACTTGTCTTTGACTTCCATCACCAGTCAGATCTTCCAAAGTAGTCTCATAGTCGAAAATGTCACTGGTAGGTGGAATGTCTTTTGAGACATATCCAGATACTCCTTCATGTGGAACTTTCAAGCACTCATCCCATTCAACAGATAAAAACGACATCTCCTTTCCATTCACAAAAGAGGTTACTCGATTTTCACTCTCCAATTTCTTAAAGCATACAAAATCGTAAAATTGTTTCACTAATTTGGGAAAGTAGGGACCATTGTTTTTCGAAAAACACTCTACCCATTTTTGATCTTCAAGTACTTCGTGTACTGAGGATTTTCTAGGCAGCAACCATTCTACACACAGCTCCTTTTCAATCACAATAACTTGATTTTTCAGATGAGGATTCACAGGTCGTCTCCCCAACCTAGTTCTAGCAACCTACCACTACCACTTGCTTCTTGCTTGGTCTTCTGCTTCTTTGTTTTCGGCTCAACATAGTCATCTCTAACGGTAGGAAGTTTGGTTTTTTCCATCGCTGGTTCGAAGGATTTAGGGTTCACTAAGGATTCGGTAGCTAAGGTTTGAGGGTAAAGGTTCGAGGCTCAGTGGATTGAGAAGTAGCTATGACTTTATTTTTATCATTTAGGAATCATAAAACAAATAAACAAAATGAAATAAAGTAAAAACGATTCAGATTCTAGCGGCAGACAGAAGTTTTAAAACAGCGCACTCATCGGTAGGGTCTATCAGTGAGAATTCCTATCAGTGAGGGTTACATCGGTGAGAATTTCACATCGGTGAGAATTTTACATTGGTGAGAATTTCACATCAGTGAGAATTTCACATTGGTGAGAATTTCACATTGGTGAGAATTTTACATCGGTGATAATTTCACATCGGTGAGAATTTTTCATCAGTGAGAATTTCACATCGGTGAGAATTTCACATCGGTGAGATTAGCTACCCATCAAGGTTAAACATACCTAACTCATGTCTAATGCAACTTAAACTATCTGAACTCAAAGGTTTAGTGAAGATTTCAGCTAATTGATGTTCAGTACTTATAAACTCAAGAATTATATCACCCTTTTGATAATGATCTCTAAAGAAATTGTGCCTTACATCAATGTGTTTGGTCCTAGAGTGAGACACAGGGTTCTTCGAGATATTTATTGCACTAGTGTTGTCACAGTTGATTGAAAAGTGCTTAAAGTCATATCCATAGTCCAAAAGAGTGTGTTTCATCCACAGAATTTGTGCACAGCAACTACCAGCAGCTATGTACTCTGCTTCGGTAGTGGATAATGCTACAGAATTCTACTTTTTACTACACCAAAATACTATGGATTTTCCCAATAAGTGACATGTTCCTGAAGTGCTTTTTCTATCCAACTTGCAACCAGCAAAATTAGCATCTGAATAACTCATTAACTCAAAGGTTTGTCCTTTTGGGTAAAACAAACCTAAGTTTACAGTAGGTTTAAGATACTTAAAAATTCATTTAATAGAAAGTAAATGATATTCTTTTAGATTATCTTGAAATCTTGCACACATACACACAATAAACATAATATCTAGTCAACTAGTAGTAAGGTAAAGTAATCTTCCAATCATACCTCTGTAAATGGTTTGATCCACTGGTTTCCCAATTTCATCTGCATCCAATTTACAAACAGTACTCATAGGAGTTTCACTTTTTTTAATACTATCCAAACCAAAACGTTTTAAGAGATCCTTTATATATTTACTTTGATTCAAAATAATACCATCTCTATTTTGTAAAACATAAAATCCAAGAAAATATTTAAGTTCTCCCATTAAACTCATTTCAAACTCATTTTGCATACATTTTTAAAATCAGTACATAAAGAGTGTTTGGAAGATCCAAAAATAATATCATCAACATATATTTGTACTATTAAAACATCTTTAGAAATTATTTTAATAAAAATAGTTGGATCAACAATCCCTTTAGTAAAACTTTTTGAAATAAGAAAATTACTTAGTCTATCATACCAAGCTCTTGGAGCTTGTTTTAGACCATATAAATATTTAGAAAGTTTAAACACTTGATTTGGAAATGAGGATTAGTAAATCCAGGTGTTTGTTCAACAAAAAGATCTTCAATTATAAAACCATTTAGAAAAAGCACTTTTGACATCCATTTGATATAAATTGAAATTCAGATGAGCAGCATAGGCAAGTAAGATTCTAATGGCTTCTAATCTGGATACAGGTGCAAAGGTTTCCTCATATTCTATACCTTCTTCTTGACTATATCCTTGTGAAACTAGCCTAGCTTTGTTTCTCATTATGTTTCTAGACTCATCAACTTTGTTTCCAAAAACCCATTTAGTGTCTATTGTTAAAGTGTCCTTAGGTCTGTCAACTAATTCCTAGACTTTGTTTTTTTCAGATTGATTTAACTCTTCTTGCATAGCCATTGCCCAAAATTCATCATTGATAGCATCATTGACATTTTTAGGTTCTAGCTGTGAAAGAAAGACTTGAGGTTCAACCTGATTTCTTAGAGAATCTCTAGTTTGTGTCCCACTATCAAGATTACCTACAACAGCATCCAAAGGATGATTCTTTAGAATCCTTGTTGATCTAGTAAATGTAGGACTAGAATTTTCAGGTTCATCTCCAAGTTCGGGTTCTATACCATCAGATTCTGTAATATGTCCAGAACTAGATGTTTTTACAGCAGGTTCTTTAGATTTATCATTAAGGTCCAGAACACTCAAATATTCCTCAAGATTTTCAAGAGAGGTTTTAGGCTCATGTGGATCAGTTTCATCAAAATTTATGTGAATATATTCTTCCACACATTTGGTTGTTTTATTAAAGACTCTATAGGCTTTTCTAGTTAAAGGATAACCACGAAAAATTACTTCATCACTTTTAGAAGCAAACTTGTCCAGATTTTCCTTTGTATTAAGAAAAAAACTTTGCAGCCAAAGACTCTAAAGTAACTAACTTTAGGTTTTCTATTATTCCACAACTCATATGGGGTATTCTTAAGAACTGGTCTAATTAAGACTCTATTAATAATATAACAAGCTATATTCACAGCTTCAGCCCAAAAGTAAATAGACAGGTCATATTCATTAAGCATGGTTCTAGCTATTTCTTGAAGGGTTTTATTCCTTCTTTCTACCACACCATTCTGCTGAGGTGTCCTAGGAGCAGAAAAGTTGTGGCTATAGCCATTGTGTGAGCAATAATATTCAAACTCTTGATTTTCAAACTCACGGCCATGATCACTTCTCAGGGGTTTAATCTTAAGTCCACTAAGATTTTCTTCAGATTTGGAGTATTTAAAAAGGTAAGAACAAGATTCACTTTTGTGAGATAAGAAGTATACCCAAGTATATCTAGAAAAGTAATCTACTAGAACATAGACATAGTGCTTCCAATGTAAACTAGAAACTCTTGAAGGTCCAAGCAAGTCCAAGTGAACCAACTCAAGAGGTTGAGAAGTTGAAACTTCTTTATTTGATTTAAAAGAAACATTATGTTGCTTTCCCTTTTGATAGGGATTACAAACTTTATCATTTGGGAATTAAAGTTTAGGTAGGTCTCTAACTATGGTCTTCCTAGTTAATTTTATAAGTGAATAGATGTTGCAGTGTCCTAATCTTCTTTTCCAAAGAGAATATTCTCTATGAAAATCTTTTAAACAAGTAACATTTTTCTTAGCTAAAGAATTTAAATCAACTGCATAAACATTTTCATTTCTTAAAGCAGAAAATACTAAAGCATTTTGATAATAAAAAACATTATAGGAATCATTTTCAAATTTCACATTAAATCCATCATCACATAATTGAGAAATACTTAACAGGTTATACTTAAGTCCATCAACAAATAAAACTTTAGAAATTAAAATTGAATTAGAGTTACCAATATGGCCTAGGCCGATGATTTTTCCTTTAGAATTATCACCAAAGGTTATATGGCCTCCATCAATCTTTATTAAACTTTTGAAACATGAATAATATCCATACATATGTCTTGAACACCCACTGTCCAAGTACCATACCTTCTTGTGAGAACTCTTTAAGCATGTTTCCTACAAAACAGATTTAGATAGGAAATGATTTTGGTACCCAGATCTTCTTGGGTCCAGAAAGGTTAGCAATCAAAGCTTTAGGTACCCATATTTGTCTTATGGGTCTCATATAATTTACAGAATCCGTAGATTTTGAAATATAAACTTTATTTGATCTATAACAATATGAATAACTGGTTGAAGCATAGGGATTTCCAGAACTTGAACTAGCAGTATTCTGTACAGATTTAGGAATAAATCTATTCTTAATAAGTTGTATCTGTACAGGTTTGTAGCCTATTCCAGTAGAGTATTTTGGTGCCACTTTCTTTCCTATCATTTGAGTTAGTGTATCCTTTACATTTGTAAACTTCTATAAGTCTTTTCTAAGTTGCTCATTTGACATTTTCAGTTCTGTATTTTCCTTTAACAGTTGAGCATTCTTCTCTTTTTCGATATTAAGTTCGGTTTTAACAGTAGTAGTGAGAGCATGTTGTTTCTTCAATGATTTGAATTTTTCCTTAAGTCCATTGCATGTATCTTCTAGCATATTACAGTATTCAAATAATTCATCACTAGTCATGTTTTCAGAATCAGAATCAGAGTCTGCATCATCTTCAAAATAATAGGAATTTAAAACAGGAGTATCTAAAGTTACCTCAGATGTGTTGGTCATGAAACACATGTTGGCATGATTCTTCTCAGAATCAGAAACTTCAGATTCACTTGTGATGTCCTCTGAAACACTCCAAGTTGCATTCTTAGCTTTTTTGTACTTCTTATCCTTATAATCATATTTCTTTTTGACTTTTAATTTTCTACAATCAGCCTTGATGTGTCCTTTCCTTTTACACTCATAGAAGACTATTTCATCATTCTTGTCAGCTTTCATCCAATCCTTCTTCCACTGTCCCTTGTTATCATACTTTCCTTTGTAGTTAGATTTCCTGAAGAATTTCTTCTTCCAATAAAACTTCTTGACTCTCCTGGCTATTTGAGCCATCTCAGCATCACTATCATAGGTTGAATCTTCACTTGTTGAACTTTCAGTTTGTATTTGCATTTTCTCCTTGTCTTTACTCTTATAGGCAGTAGACTTGAAAGCAACGGATTTTCTCTTAGGTTCATCATCTTCCTCCTTATTCACCTTGACTTCTTCCTCATACATCATTAATTTACCAATAAGATCTTTTAATGGCAGTGCTCCAATGTCACATGACTCTCTGATTGAAACAGAAGTGCCCCTCCATCGTTCTGGCAGACATCTCAGTATCCTCATAATTTGTTCCTTAGCTGGAACAGATTTTCCAAGTGAACATATTGTATTGACTATCTCATTAAACCTAAGATACATATCAGAAATAGGTTCATCAGTTTTCATTTCAAAATTTTCATATTTAATAGTATAAGTATTCAATCGCATTTCTTTAACATTGGTTGTTCCTTCATGAGAAACACCCAAAGTATCTCATATTTCATAAGCAGTTTTGCAAGCAGAAATTCTATTAAACTCTTCATCTCCTAAAGCACAGTACAGGGCATTCATGGATTTACAGTTATTATTGTAATAAGTCTTTGTAGGTTCATCCCAAGTTGTTCTTTCAGTTTCTGGAATTTTATATTGAGATTCTATAGCAGTCCAAATATCAAAACCCATGATTTCTAAATGAATTTTCATTTTCAGTTTCCACTGGGAATATTTTGTGCCATTGATGAAAGGTGGCCGGTTAGTAGCAGCACCCTCTAGTCTATTATCCATAGGTAGATTTTAGAAAGTAGTTTTAAAGAGTTTAAATTTATAACTAATAGAAATTTAAGATCATTAAAGATGTAACTAAAATCATAGTTGAAAAACAGATTATTTCAAAAATCCTTAAACAAAAACAACCTCTAATACCAAATGTTGGTCGGAGTGGATACTCAAGAGGGGGGACATGAATTGAGTTCCTATAAAAATTTCTGTTAAAATTATTTCTCTTAAAATCCACCAATTTAAAAACAAAGTTAAACTGTAGTGAATCTATGCAGAGTGTAAATGTTCAATCAGTTTCTCAAAGATTGATTAGGTCTCAGTTGACTTAATCTGAAGATTAAATTAACTTTTGAAACTAACTTACTGGTTTATAATAAGTATAAATACTTGCTAATTTAACTATCAAAGTAGCTTTAAAATTGTTTGGTATTTCAAATTAATAGCAGCGGAATATGAAATAAATATATAGTATACTTATAGACTTAAATTAAAATGCACAGCAAAGTTAACCAAGAGGTTCAGTCTCAAGCCGAGACTTAGTCCTCTCAACAGTTTATATAAATTAATCCACACCCTGAATCGGGGGTAAACAACAGTACACCACTGTCGAGGTCCAAAGACCTATACCACAGTTCTTCGTGGGAAAAACAAACAATAGCATACAGGCTGTTTAGGTCTTACTCGACCTCTACCACTAATCACAGTGGGAAACAAAGGGTTATGAAGTTTGAGTGAGGATTTAAGAATCCTCCAGTTTATCTTAGGAGACAATGTGTGTGTGTAAAATAAACAGGGTACACACACTGCTCAAAATGTAAAGATAGAATCACTAAAGGAAGTGAGAAAGAGTTTAGAAAAGCTCTAGTGATTGGCAGTGCAGCTCCGGACACGTTTGGTTGGTCAGAAAAACTTCTGAGTCCTTCTCTGGTTTCTACTCAGAAAACAGAGTGTCATTTTCTTCTTTGATTCTTGGTCTAGCTTATAAACCTGAGTGCATGAATTGTTTGTTGTAGTTTACTCAAGATGCAGCTTGTGTTCTCCTTGAAAATGAGTAGCTTCGTGTATGTACAGTGTTCTTGGAGTATAGATTTTTCTTCTTTCACAAATGCACCACGTTTGAATGATATCCAGCTCTTTTCTTTTTCACCAGTGTGCCTTCTTAGTTCTTTGATGCTTGTTGTATGCACACTCAGTGTTCTCTACTTCTCTACATTTCAGCTAGGTCTTTATCTTCCCTTTTTGTAGCTTTCAGCTCTGGCAAAAATGAATGATTAGTTTTTGCATGGGTACTAGGTACGGTTCCCTGACATGACAACAGAATTCAATAAATATCATTGAAGGCATTAAAGACATCAAATGTAACTGTTATCTTAATAAATAAATAGTATTGAGAGTATATATTTTGACTGGTTGGTCAATTAGTAGCTTGTGTTGGTAAATGTGTACGGTAGACTTTGTGTAGCAAGTCCTTCCATTGGTATCTCTTTGATCTTGCATCGGTTGCTCTATATACCAGTGACTTTGTTCCATCGTTTCCTCTAGTTCCATTCGTAGCTCGATGTATCGGTGACTATACTTGTATTGGTAGACTTACTCTATCAGTAACTATCTGTGAACTGGATCTATCGGTAGACTTCTATTTATCGGTAGCTCTTGTCTGTCGGTAGCTCTGGTGTGTCGGTTCATATCAGACATGTCTGTGTATCATTTGGCCGGTCGGTAGCTCGTATTGGTAGCTCTTAGTGTTCTGTATCGGTAGACTGAATCTATCAGTAGACTTGCTTACCGGTGGACTTATGCATATTGGTAGACTTGTTCTGTCGGTAGCTCGGTTTCTGTCAGTAGCTCTGTACATATCGGTAACCTTAGCTTATCGGTGACTCTGTCTATCGGTAGACTAAGTCTATCGGTAGACTGAGTACCGGTAGCTCTATATCAGTAGTTATACCTAGATTAGTGTCTTAACAATTGTCTGTCTTATGAAAAACTTATCCGAATGGGTTAGAAGAACTTCATAACTCATATAAACATAGATATACATGGATTAACATATCTATATCTCGGGTATTATTTTAATATTATTACCATCTTGATCACATATTGAAAGAATTAATATATATAAAATCATTAGATTGATATTATCAAAGTATATGAAAGCATAATTGGGATTATAAAAACAGGCAAGTTCAATGGTTTTCTATTTTTTAGTTATAGTTGTACCTTTCAATTGGCCTTGTATTATGGCCCCTTTTACTTTCAGTATGCACCTTTACTACTATAGTTTTACTTCGTGGTTGCATCTTGTTGTGTTCTTGGATTGTGTGTTTGTACAATTTTAAAGGAAATGCCTTCCCATTTTAAGGATATGCATTTCCTTTTCTAGTCACCAACCCCTGGCCAATGGAAGGCGGGCTTGGGGTAGTCATGGCACGGGCCCCGGGGGACAGATCGTGACAAATTTGTATCAAAGGAGGCGATTCTACTGAAGAATTAGGACCCCAATATTTTTAAAGGATCAATAGTGTTACGTGATTTGAGTATGGTTTTCAGTTTGGGGAGCTCAATGTTGGTGCGGTGGTCGACGTATCCATACACCAGGACCCTAGATTTTGAATTTTGACTCGGTGCACAAAAACACCGATTGCCTGTGTTTTGGAAATGTTTTTACTTTTAGTATCTTTTGAGTCATCTCACTAGGTATAATTTATTGATTGTGGCGCACCTGTTTCATTTTATAATTTCACCGCATAGACAGCCAGATAGGATTCCCAATAGAGTACAAGATGACAGCCCACCGATCGTCGAGGCCTCGGTTCAGGGCTCTCTTACTGTGGTAGCACCTTCGGGTGGTGCACTAGCAGCACCACCACCTGTTGGAAAAAACATGCCACCATCCCCACCAACATATAGTGCATGCTGATTGAGTGAATTTAATGAGTTCCAGAGATAGAGGCCTCTGAGGATTCTAGGCGAGGCAGATCCCCAGGCACCTGAGGACTGGTTGGAGGCTGTGGCTAGAGTTTTTCGCTTGGTTGAGACACTAGCAGAGTAGATGGTTATCCTAGCTGCTAGCCTTTTACAAGGAATAGAAGAGAGATGGTGGAGCTTGATGCCCCAAACACATGATGAGGAATCCCTCACCTGGATGGACTTTGATAGCCTCTTCAGGTAAGAGTTCGTTCTAGAAACACTACGCTCAGTGCGTATCCAGGAGCGGTTGCACTTATAGCAGGGAAGATTATCAGTGGACCAGTACTCTGTGAGATTCACTAACCTCTCATGCTACTCCACCGACATGGTGTGGGGCCCATTAATCAGGGCCCATACCATTGATAAGGGTATCTAACGAGAGATCAGATTGTCGATGATATCACTAAATATTCTAATGCATGCTAGAGTGCTTGAGCGAGCATTGTTGGTGGAGAGCTTCATAGCTGAGCAGGCACCGGTGGTGAGAGCCGCCACTAGATGAAAGGTAGCCGAGTCATCTGTAGGAGGCATTAGTCAGATGATGTAGAGGTCCAAGTGGCCCAGACCCACTGGTGGATGACCCAGGGATACAGGGTTGGAGGTGCAGAGCTTGTGAGGTTGAGAAGGTCAGCTTGGAGGCAGATTGTGCTTCCCGTGCGGCGGTCAGGGCCACACGGCTCACGACTGCCCGACCCACCGTACCGACGATCAATAGAAAGTTGAGGGAAGACTGAGGCAGAGGCATAGATTCAAGCGAGGAGGTCCGCAGAGCGGAAGATGAGGTAGAGGAGTCGGCCATGCAGGAGGAGGTGGGCAGTGATTTGAGGTTCTACCACCACCACCACCAGGAGGTCCACCCCGACTATAGGGAGCAGGTGGAAAGGGGCAAGTACAACTTCAGGTAGCTGAGGCCTACGACCACGGCGCTCCAAATATGATTAGAGGTATGATCTGTCTGTATTCCACCCTAGCTGTAGTACTTATAGATACATATTCCAACCACTCTTTCATTTCCATGACACTCTTTCTGAACTTGGAGATTCCAATGGATTCGTTGGCTCGATCCTTGCGATTAGAGACTCCTATGGGAGAATATTCAATGATTACACACTGGTGTCGATAGTGTGACCTTAATCTAGGAGGTGGGAGCTTCATCTAGGATCTCCTAGTATCAGCATCGAGGCCTTACGACGCCATCTTGGGTATGGACTGGCTATCCACAATCCATGCTCAGATCGACTGTTTTAGGCGCAAAGTGCAGTATGTCCTCAAGGATGGGATCATATTTACCTTCATCAGTGAGAAGGAAACCTTTACAGCACGTGAGGAACTATCTTAAAGGAGGTTGCATCTGATTACTCATCAGCTGGCTAGCCTCACCCTCAGAGCAGTTGACGTGAGGAGTCTGAGTTATCCTGTAGTGGTGGACCAGTATGCTTATGTATTTCTTGATGATGTTTTGGGACTAACTCCATGTAGAGAGGTAGAATTTTACATCAACTTGTACCCTAGGACGACACCGATATCTACACCAACATATTGGATGGATCTCATGGAGCTTCGGGAGTTGCGGCCATAGCTGGATTACTTGTATGGAAAGGGGTTCATAAGACCTAGTGTTTTTCCATGGGAATCCCCAATCTTTTTCACCAAGAAGGGAGATGGGAGCTTGAGGATTTTTGTGGACTATCGGTGCCTGAACTAGGTGATTTTGAATAATAAGTATCCAATCCCAAGAATCGATGATCTCTCGACCAGTTGAAGGGAGCTTGTTGGTTTTCGAAGATATAACTCATATCAGGCTATCATTAGCTCAGGGTATGGGATGAGGACATACCGAAGACAGCCTTCAGATATCGGTATGGCCATTATTATTTATTTGTGATGCCTTTAGGCATGACCAATTCTATAGCAGCATTCATAGGGATCATGAACAGGATCTTCCATCCACATCTCGATCACTTTGTAGTGGTGTTCATCGACGACATCTTGGTATACTCAGCATCAGAGGAGGATCACACCACGCACCTGCAGATAGTTCTGGATACACTCCAATAGAACTATCTTTATGGAATGCTCTCGAAGTGATAGTTATAGATATGGGAATTCCACTTCTTGGGGAACGTTATCTTGGAGGTCGAAGTTTCTGTGGATCCAGAAAAGATAGAGGTGGTGCTTTCTTGGGGGCCATCCAGGACTGTGACTGAGGTGAGGTGTTTCTGGGAATTTTCTGGGTACTACTAAAGATTTTTACTTGACTTCTCCAGGGTAGTGGCTCCCTTTTCATCCTTTTCAAAGAAGGGTGAATTTTTCTTGTGGAAAATGTAGTGCCAGTAGAGTTTCCAGGAGCTGAGGCAGAGACTAACGAGTGCTCCCGTCTTGAGGCTACTGGAAGAGTAAATTTGGTATATAGATTACATCGATACATTAGGGACTGCAATGGGTTGTTTCCTAATGTAGGAGAGAGTAGTGATCGCCTACGGCTCATGAAAATTGAGACAGAATGAGTACAACTACGCCACCTATGACTTGGAGTTAGTAGTAGTGGTATTTTAACTGAAGATGTGGTGACACTAATTGATGGGTGAACATTTTACTATTTAATCTGATCACAAGAGTCTCAGTTATATGTTCTCACAGAAGAACCTGATCCTGAGATAATGATGATGGCTATAGTTCCTCTATAACTATGACTTTGAGATAGTCTACACCCCTAGGAAGGGGAAAATAGTAGTAGACGCACTCAGCTGGAGCTCTGGTCTATAGCTGCTGAGTGAGGCGATAAAGCAGTTATCCGCGTTGTAGATATCCTTTGTGGATAGAGATGGAGCATCTTACCTCTAGTCTATGACTATCAATTCCCCACTTCTATAGTGATTCAAGAAGGTATATCTTGGGGATGTTTACTATGAGGCCCGATGTGCTCAGATATCCTCAGGACAGGCTCTTTATGAATTTTATAAAGGTGGGGACCACATCGTCCTTTTCAGAGGACACACCATGGTACCAGTGACGCTATGAGAGGAGGTATTTAGGGAGTTCCATACATCCCCTTTAGTGGTACATCCTAGAATGGTGAAGATGTACCAGGATCTCTAGTGTTAGTACTGGTGGTGAGGGATGAAGAAAGCAGTGGCAGAGTTTGTATCCCGATGCATCACTTGTCAATAAGTTAAGGTCGAGAATTAGGTACCAATAGTATTTTTTCAGCCACTTGAGGTACCGGAGTGGAAGTGGGATGGTATCTCTATGGGCTTCGTGACAGGGCTACCACATACGTCCAGGGGCCATGATTCCATCTGGGTGATCGTTGACTGACTCACCAAGTCGTCCCACTTTTTACCCCTCTAAGAGTAGGGATTAGTATAGGGATTGGGACATCTCCATGGGAAGAAGATAGTGTGACTTCACGGAGTGCCATCGACGATCGTCTCAGATCGCAACAAACGTTTTACATACCACTTGTGGAAGGGATTGCAGGAGTCGTTCAAAACTTAGTTGTGCTTGAGCACCACCTTTCACCCTCAAGTAGAGGGTCAGACGAATCAGACCATACAAACACTCAAGGGAATTCTTCGTGCTTGTGTCCTCGATTTTGGACATAGTTGGGAAGACCATATTCCACTGGTGGAGTTTTCATACAACAACAATTATCACTCCACCATCGGTATGGCACCGTTTGAGGCATTGTATGGGTGACCTTGCAGATCACCTCTTTGCTAAACAGACCCAGGGGAGTCAGCACTTATGGGTCAACAGTTGGTATAGGCTACCATAGAGAAGGTTCAGATCATACATGAGCAGATGAAGACTACACAGAGCCGGAAGAAGTCTTATGCTGATATGAGATGAAGACCCTTGGAGTTTGAGGAGGGAGACCATGTCTTCCTATGAGTCTCACCCCAACAATTATTATGTGGGTTTGGCTAGGGTGAAAAGCTATCTCTGAGGTTAATTGGACCTTTCTAGATCCTCAGAAGAGTAGGCGAGGTGGCTTACCATCTATCTCTTCCCCCACATATACACTAGGTTCATAATGTATTCAATGTGTCACAGCTGAAGAGATACGTGCATGATCCATCGTATGTTATTGATTAGGCAGAGCTGGACATCGATGATGGGATAACTTTTTTTTAGTTCCCGATAGAGATAGAGGATCGATATGAGTGGGTCCTTCATGGGCGGTCGATTCCTCTAGTGTGATCTGGTTGGAAGCATGGGAATCTCCAGGAGAGAACATGAGAGTGGGAGGCTCAGGTGCGTGCTCAGTACCCCCATTTGTTCCCCTAGTTTTGATGTACCATTCAGGGACGAAAACCCTAAGGTGGGGAGAATGTAAAGACTTGATAATTCCATGTAATTTTTTAAAAAATTATTTGGGATTATTACGAGTCTGTGAAAATTGATGGCATGTGATTCCGAGGTCCGGTGTTCCCGAAATGAATTTTTGAACTTTTTTAATGTACGTTCAGTAAACGCGCGGGCAATATTTTCTATCTTTTGAACTAGTGCTCAGACTAAAAATCCAAGGACACTGTTGAATCCACAATGATGGGATTCACTTAAGGGAGGCTTCACTTTGACCATAGTAGGTCGGGAGAAAAAGATAGTTTTTGGACTTTTTAAGGAAAAGTAAAATAACATGTAATTGTAATTTTCTTTTCTTTTTTTCCAATTGATGAGAGGCAGTGGAAAGTCCAGTGATTTATCAATCCATTTAATGGTTTGACTCATCAACTGCATAAGTCCACCATTGTGAATTAAGAGAGGTTCATTAATTCATTTAATAAACCTCGTTAATTCCTCAATGTGCTACTCACCTTTCCCCCTCCTATTTAAATGGAGCTCGGGATGAGGTTTTGGAATGACTTCTTCAAGAGATGAAACTCTGGCGAAGTCCTATGGTAACATCCACCGGCATAGGATGGAAGCTCGGGTGGCAATGATATGAGATCGATGAATTCCAATGACTCCATCCAACATGGACACTCCTCCCACCACAACTGCGAAACCTCCAACAGATCTCGAGGTAGGGGTTGTTAATTAATTCGAGAAATTCTCTCAATTATTTTCCTCATTCTTGAATTTGCAAGTGGTCGGTATGGGGGATTTGGATGATGTTTATCATTATTTTTTTAATATGAAGAATAAATTACTCCCACTCTCTATAATGCTAACATGGAAGGCACGGGCCAAACGAACAAGGTTCGTACCCTCCGACTCTTGTTTTTCATTGCGTTCTTCAAAGGAGGGATGTTACAACATGACAGAACCTTGAAACTGAGAGGCGTGCAATGACGAAGGAATCCCTAGAACAACGTAGGCGCATCCAGAATAAATATCGAACAACCAGAGCTCACCCGGTGGCCCAAAAAAGATTTTTCAGTGCGACACCTGTGACTGGTGCTAGTGGCAAAGGCGGTGGCCAGCGCTAGTCGGTCGTGGAGCAGGTCAGTGCTGCTCGGAGCTGCGGTGGACCGAAGGGGCGGCCGGCGTGGGCCAGCCATGGGGATGGTAAGGCGGCACACCGTCGCATGCCGAAGGTGGAAGCTACGGCATCAAAGAAGTAGCAGAAGGTGAGGGACCCGCTCCCTACGGGTTCCACGGACACCCTAGCGGCACCATGTGGCGTCGCCTCTTAAATGAACAGAATAGATCCTTTGAGATGTTCGACAGGCGATCGTGTGACCCTAGAGCGGGTCACGCCAGCGATCGGGCCGAATCACGCCCAGCCGATGGTCCATGCCAGTCTGCAGCCCAGCAGGATGATCCCACTACGACCCAACCTAGGTTAGTTCGGGTCGGTCTAACCAGGTCGGACCAGAGCTAGACCCCTCTCGAGCCCAGATACACTTAACTGACTATAACTTGCAAACCAGACGTTTGTTTGATGAACCGCCTATGGTGCTGGGATCCTTAGAGCAAGACAGTCCTTTTTAGATACTCCATGAGAGTATTGGAGAATTTTTGAGTACTTACATGTTTTATCGACTCTGAATCCAATCGGGCCCTTGACAATAAAATGCCAATAACATGCAGAATGAGCGTCCGGTTGACGCATTGTTTGTTGCATTGGAACCCTTATGACATGATAGATCATTAGGATACTTCTTCATTGGACTTCATGCTGGTTGAAATATGACCGATGTCTTGAGGAGTGGTTCTCCCAGAATCAAGCGTGCTATGAGCAGGAATCCAGTGGCTGGTAGTAAGGTGGATTTTGGAGACAGATCATACGGAGGATAGTACCGAGCGATCCTATGTGGCTCAGCACCTAGCGATCCTGTGTGGATCAACACTGAGCAATCCTATGTAGGTTATCAGTACACAAACCGATGAGGAATAGCCTTAGAGTGGCCCATCATGGATCAACGATATTCCAATCATGTGTGGGTCAACGCTCAACGATCCTGTGTGGGTCAATGCATACCGATCCTGTGTGGGTCAGATCCTATGTGGGTCTTGTGGGGGTTAGTACCTATCGACTCTGGGCAGGTCGGGTCCTATGTGGGTATTGCAGGGGTTAGTATCTACCGATCTTATGTGGTTCAATTTTCATATGGTCATCAGCAGTTCCTCTTGATAGAATAAGATGATCTAGCTTTGCGACTAATCATCTGTACTTCTATACTTCACATATACCTGGTTTGATCTGATTGTTTTTCTTTGTGCTTTGTGATTGAGATCATGCATTGTGGTTTTCCTTTTTGTAATTATGAGAGACCTTAGGGGGTATTGGGGTCCCTACTGGGTATTGTTATACTCACCCCTACACGGGCTTCGCCCGCACCTTGATGTGTCTTGTGCAGACAACGAGCATCTTGGCTGAGACACAAGTGAGCCAGGACTAGGCAGTACATGGAGGAGATTAGCTAACGTGGAGAGTAGTGGAGATGAGTTGTACCGACCCTTTAGGTAGGATCCTCATTGGATGATTCTAGGAGATATTTCTGTTTTTCGGTTGTAGTTTTATCTTTCAGTTGGGCTTGTATTCCGACCCCTTTTACTTTCAGTACACACCTTTACTACTACAGTTTTACTTCATGGTTTCATCTTTTTGTGTTCTTGGATTGTGTGTTTGTACAGGTTTAAAGGAAATTCCTTCCCATTTTAGGGATACGTATTTCTGGTGTTAGTCGCCAACCCCTAGACTATAGAAGGTGGGCTTGGGGTAGTCACAGCACGGGCCCCAGGTGATGGGTTGTGACATTTATGATTACATGTCTCCCTTGTTTACCCTTACTAAGAATCTATGAACACCCCTTTTTATGTTTCCTTCCCTAGTTTATGAAGATAAGTATTATGTTTTATATGTCTAAGAGGGGTTCTAATCATGAAGAACCCAATGGAATATAATGTATCTCACTTATGTACCCATGTTTATGTTTCCATATTTCTAAAGTCACTAAAAAAATATGGTCTTTGGGCATTTGTTTTTATAATTTTTTAATTATTCTATAAATGTGATGTAATTTTAATGTATTTCAAGACTGGATGATCATAGTTAGTATCTGAGAAAATGTTTAGTTAACCTTTGGAAACTAGGAAGAGAAAATTTTAGTGAGATCCATATGTATATTTCTAAGGATATGTCTAGGGATTTCTCTAAGGATAAGTATAAGGATGAGTTAACATTTAGGAAAATGTATTATAATTTTGGTAAAGTATAGAGTGAGTGGTTTCATAGTAATACATCCCTATCTAGATACTAAATGTGAATGTGTCTATGGAAAAGATGTACCTAGGGGTAACAACTCTGAAAATATGTCTCATTCCGGACTTGAGGTAATCAGGTACACGATAATGGGCTTTGTTGCACACCTAGTTTGACACTCCCAAGGGATATGCATTGAAAATTCACAAATGCTTCACAAACCATTATGAAGTATTTGAATATAATATTACTATGAATAACCTAGGATGAACCCAGTGTGCCATAGATTAAGTATGGTGTCCTGATTTATACATACTTTAAGTAATTATTTTCATGACTATGTGGTTTTCTTCTATGATAGGTAATGCTCACACTATGCTTCTGGTTTTAGTCAATGGTGGGAAATAGAAGAAATTGGATTAATATTTAATGTTATAGAAACATTTCCAATGAGACTTCATGTGGAATGATCACTGGAGTGAGAGATATTGTGATCATGCCTAATTAGTTTTCAAGGAACATGATCAACAACGTGAACCTTAACCAACTCTTGTACTCACCAAAGAAGAGAAGTAAGGAATTCGTTGAGAGTTCAGGTAATCGAGACCGAGGAAATAATTTTCAGTTGCCTTTATGCCAAGAATGTGGAATGAATCACCAGAGTTAATGTCTTGGAGGAACAAGAAGATGTTTTTACTATGGAAAAGAAGAACACAAAGTAAGTGACTATAAGAGAAAAATGAAGAGTTTGGTTTACAAAATGGATGAAAATATTGGCCTCGATAATTCTTTATCAAAGGTTAAGTGTTTTAAGTGTGGAATAAATTGTCATTATGAAATTGAATTTCCTAAGAGGAAATATCCTGAAGATAATCAGTACGATGGTGTGAGTATTGGTTACATTGCGGATGATGACAAGACTACAGAAGTAATGTGAAAAGAAAGAGTTATTGTGTAATAGGATGAGGTAGCCTTGTTAATGTCATAAGGATGAAGTGGAATAATAAAAATTTTTATGTATTTGGATTCAATAATTATGTTACATGAAAGGTGAAATATATAAGGATTATCTAGTTTATGTTTTTTTATATTGATTTACAAGAATATGTTGAATAGATTATATGAAATAGAAAATTGATTTAATGGAAAGGTGATGTCCATGTAAAAGATATTATTAAGTGAAATATAACCTTTAATATGTTCCTTATATTATGATAAATTTGTTTGGATAAATATATGTTGGATATAAACAAATTGGATAGTACTAAGGACTTGTTGACAAGTTGTTTATTTTATCATGGACGAAGTTTACAACTTCTTGAATTTATTAAGTATTTCCAGTAATCTATCAAATAAGGAAGCATGCATGTTTTCCATAAGTATTTATGGTGATTCAAGTTATTACCATGTTTCAAGAGAATATATTGTGAAGGAATTCACATGTTTGGAATGTGACGACCAAAAGATACTTTCTGATATATGGGGGAATAAATGTTAAGATGATTTCATGACATTCTTTCTAATGTTTTTGATTTTCATCTTTCATAAGGGTTATATGGTTAACCATTCATAAAAATTTTAAGTTAAACTTTAGAAGAAGTATTTATGAACCTAGTTTGTATTGAAAACCATGGTTAAAAGGCTATTTAGTAATTAAACAAATTTCAAGGATGTCTATCTTATTTATTTTGAAAATTATATTAGTATGGTTTTATAAAAGGAAATCATGTATGTTAGGTGACATCCAATAAAGTCTATAAAGTCTATGGGTCTTAAACCCATGAACAAAGAACGATAAGGGTTTCATGCCTACCACCAGCCTACGTGATATCTAGGTTAATGTGTAATTATTTTTATAATTATTAATGATGAACTAGTATAGTTACTTTTTATTTTTATAGATTAATTTATTAACCATGTTTATTTTTAATAATATTTAGAGAAAAATATTTTAACTTTTCATTCTTTTATGGGCCCTATGACCCCTAAAAGTGTATTTTAGTGCTTCTGGCATCAAAGTTAATTTCTAGACATCCATTACACGAAGTGATGGGTGAATTGAAAATTTATAAAATAAAAAACAAAGAATGAAATTTTGTTTATATAAATTTATAAATTTAGTATATTTCCTTATATTATTGGTCAATAAAATAATTACTCAACGTTAGTAAAATGATTGAAAAAATATTTTCCTAATACCTTAATTTTCATTGAGTTGATGGCCTTTTAAATCATCACAGATTTATGACTTTGAGGACCTCAAATTTTCATTTATCTATTTGTGATTGATGACCTCAATCACTCCCTATAAATATTTACACTTTTCCTTCACATCCATATTTTTATTTTTCACCTATGTTTTTTCATGTTTAAACCTAGTTATGAGTTACTTTTGGTAACCATTATGTTTCCAACATTCCTTTTTAAAAGGATGTTTTTGTGTTCATTTTTACGATATGGGCCTCTATGAATGGAAATGTCATGTATTAAAACATTGATAACCCAGAAGAATTTTGATGGAGAAATTCATTTTAAGGGGGTAGAATGTAACACCCTGAAATTTTGTGAAGTATTTTTTTTCAAATTAATTTAATCTTTTTGATATTTTTCATTTCACACAACACCAAAAATAGATATATTATATATACTAAAGCACAAATTTTAATTATGTTATAAATAATTTCAAGTTAATCATGAACTACATGCAATATAATTGTTAGCTTCCTCTATATGGAACACCTAAGTAAGTTTAATTTCATGCAATACGGTATTTCTTCGATGGCTTGCATAACACGTAAGACCGAGTGTTATCAAACAAATATATATTATTAAAAAATAATAATAATATAAAACCTAGACATTAAATTGTATTTTATGAATATTATTAACTAAATTATGTAGAAATATGGTTTTAAAAAAATATAAAATTAATTAATTAGTAACAGATTATTTAGAAATGAATATAAGAACCAATTGAATATAAAGAGGGTATTTTTATAGAAAACTATTATTAGGATCAAAAGGTTGTTTTAATCCTAATAAATTAAATTAATAACAATTAGTAAGTAATATTAACTTAATGTATATGTTATATATCCTAGGAAATATTTGTTATATTCATTCAATAGATTTTATAAGCATGATATAAGAATAAGACCAATTTAACACATAGAACCCAATATTTTTATGAAGTCGATTTTACCACCTTTTAATAGAGAACCCAATTTTTATACAATTTTTGGAACTTTTATATATTTAATATGTAAAATTAAACTTAATATTTTAAATATAATAATAAAAATTATGTTAGGGTGAATTTTTGGTGAATTTGTCTTTTTTTATGAATAGTGAAACATATTGTATTTTAGTTCAAAACTGTTTTTTATATAATTTATTTATAAGGTTAAATTACAATTTAAATTGGATTCAAAGATTAATTCGATAATATTTTTTTACAAATTAATCAAATTTAGATCATTATAACCAATTTCACATTGAAATTGGATATGAAAACTTAGCAAACTTTTGATCATTTTTACTTTAAAACCCCACATTGTCGACCCAACTATGAGATTAAATTTAAATTAATTTCTACCACTTATGTGATTGGAATTTGGAAAAATTGTTTCCATATTTGTAATAAAAATAATTTATAATTTTTACTAAGTTCAAATTATTTTTTTACCAAAAATATTTGTGAAATTAATTAAATTTAATTATAATGATTAATGTTAATATAAGCTTAATAAGGCACTAAACCCTAACCTTAAGGCCCAAAATGACTTGTAAAATTTTCCTAAAGCCATTGTATAAAAATATTTATACCCTATCATACCTTTTATATACTTTGGATCATTATTGGATCTACTTTAAATAAAAAAATGTGGGTGGGGTTTCCCTCCTCAAAAATATTACAAGAGTTCCACTCCCCATCCATGATAAAGGCCTCCTCTCCTCCCACTTCCTCACAACTCTCAAGAAAGTTAAGTTCAGCCAAAATCATCCAAAATAGCTCCCCAATATAACTAAATTCCTTATTCAAGCCTAATTTGGGCATAAATCCTTCCAAGGAATCCTTTTGGTGCAAACTAAAAGGAGTTACTCAATTAAGAGGTAACACCCTCCCTCAAACCACATTCTTTTGTCATATTTATACACTCCCTAAAATATTATTATTCCATGATTTTGTAAAAATATCAGTATCCTAAATATACTATTATGTTTTTATGCTAATATTTAAACCTACACTTACGCATGCTTCTATCTAATGGGTAACGAACATACTATTTACATGTACGGCAGACTACCACCTCACTAAATGATGGTTGTTTATTTTTCCTTTTCCACCTATCATGGTGGAAATTATGTTGGAAAATATATTTATTCATGTTGTATATAATATTTATTATTCCTTTAATCTTATTTGATTATTTTTCAATGCATATCTTTATACATTGCACTTAGTGTTAATACAATAATTTTGTTTGAGGAATTGTGGACTACCACCCCCTCAAAGTGATGTGATTCATTCATAATCTACATGGTATTTATTAAGTATGGGTTTAGTAAATACATATGATATAATAAAAAGATTTTAATAATGATATATATTTATATATATATATATATATATTTCTTTTACTTTCTTTCGACATGAAAATTAAATGAAAATATCATTCATGTGTTCTTATGACTTACCATCTCCATGAATGATGTATTCCATTTGATACTTCTATTTTCTAATGATTGTTATAAAATAAATATAATAAATATAAATTATATTTAAATCATGTTTTAAATTCTAGAAATAAAGATATAAATATAAGCACCAAAGATATGACAAATTAAGACACAGGTGAAAAAAAAAAAGCAGATATTACGCGAAGTGAAACCTTAGAATAGAATTGTTAAAAAGATATTGATATAAATCCATAATAAAAACATGTATGGTATTAGAAGTAATAATATTGTTATATTATAAATTAATAATAATTTTTTTAGAACCTGGGTTTTTAGAATGGGTCAAAATCCGGAACCTGTTTGAATTTTTGACTTTTTTCTGAGAAACCTGGGAAAATCTGGGAAGTTCTAGAAAATTATAGATTACACACCATGTACTCAAAATTTCATGTTGTTTATGGGTTAGGCATGTATTGGCAGCGTGCTCTACGAGTACATGTCGTGTGATGAACATGTAAGAATTTCCGACTACACGAAGTGTAGTGTTCCTTGACATGTCGTGTATTCTCTGTTCTGTGTGTTGGCTGAGTTCTAACCGTGTGTTGACCCATGTGGCACGTCCAAGCCATGTGGATACCTCTACATAAGTCGGAGTGTGGACGAAGCCACTACATGTCATGTATTCTTTATACATGTTGTGTATTTTTTTTTATTCGCTTAAATGAAAGAGCGACGCGTCTAATTTTGGGAAACAC
This sequence comes from Viscum album, assembly GCA_963277665.1. Lineage (NCBI taxonomy): Eukaryota > Viridiplantae > Streptophyta > Magnoliopsida > Santalales > Viscaceae > Viscum > Viscum album. Next base: position 1,645,535,891 of record OY728135.1, read on the forward strand.
CTTCTTCTTACACAACTTCAGAATAGGTCTGTTCTGAAAACCCAAATTATATACCTTGCCATATAATCTTCAACCAGAGTTCGTTCTTCAATCTGTTGGTAGTTGTGGGATCACAATAATGAGGCTAAACCCACACACCCTGTTCCGTTCTTGATCCTTTTCATCACACGTCACAGTTTCCATCAGAGTGAAATTATAAGGATTTGATGTAAATGTCAATCTACAATGATCATCTTTGAATTAGAGATTAATATCGAATGTTCCTATGTCTACTAGTCTCAGGTAGGTGGTTTATACCTTCTTTTGTGTTTTCGCAGACTTTTTGGTGGCACAACCTTTGGCGTGTTTTCTGGTATTTTGAGTGTGACCCTGTTTTACCCACTATTCCATATTGAACTGTTTATTTGACCTATGGTATGCCTTTGGGTATTCCTTGTTACTTATTTTTTCTTGATCAGGGTCGGGTGAGGGGTCGTTGCTCAATTGGGGCATTTTGGCTGGTTATTCCAAAATGTGTTAAAATGAATTGTTTAGTTTAAACTGTTGAGTTTAATTTTTTAAGGTATGATATAAATTTTTAGAGGCCTTAAGGTCCTTAATGCTGGTAAAGGATATCACTTTGTTAGTGCATTTCAACTATTTATTTTTTCTTTCCTGTTTAAAAGTGAATCTTTTGATTATATATATAATTGCTGAATTTCATGTGCGCGAACCCCTTTGGGTTATGTTGGGTGTGGCCCAGATATTCTAGAGTGATGTTGATCGTAGGTTGGGCTTGCCCCGAATTACATTAGGTGGTTCTAACCATGGGATTGGGTGTCATGGAGGTCGGCTTGAGGCAGTATGACTATCAGGTAGGGAATGGCCCGAGTTACTTGGATGGTGTGGCCATCGGACTTGAGCGACATAGTCGCAGGGGCACGAGGTATCAGAGATGTTGTGTCTTGGGTACTATTTTGGTGATAACCGCTCACTCAGAACTTTGAAGAGTTTGCACAAAGAGTGACTCTATGATGAGGTGTTTTGACCACTCGTGTGGGTAGAGGCCTCTGTTAGTTGCGGTTTAGGTACTATTGGTTTGGGGGTGCTTTCCATAGGAGGCCATGTGGAAGGTGAGGAGCCTTCAGGGGATAGCATTGAGGGTATTGTGTTGGGTTCAGAGGCTCTCCATTATTTCAGGGTGGATATTGATGTCCCTCCGGTTACTTTATTTGAGGTCAGAAATCGTTGTTCCTCCGGTTACTTATTTGAGGACACGTATCATTTTTCCTCCGAGTAACTATTTCTTGGGTGTGCCTTCGGGATATGGGTTCTTTAGAGACGTGGTGTTATGGGGCACATGGTGCCGGGTTACATGACAGAGATTCCGGCATTTGCTGAAGCAGGTGACACTTAATGGTGGCTACTGGGCACCGGTGGAGTTTATGTTTATTTTTTCATCATACTATTTACTGTTTTCTTTATAAATACGTGCCTTATTAAACACTTATATTAGGTAAGAACTATTGGGTGGTATCCTACTGAGATTTGTCTCACACCCTACATGTTCCCTTTGGGATGCGTGTAGACTTTTTGGATTTTCACGTAGAAAAGATGTCAACTTTAAGAGCTGGACTCATTAGCTATTGCATGGAGATGGTATGGACCTTGAGTTCTTTCCTACCTGGAGTTTACCATGTTTCTCTTTCTATCCTGTATCATCATGATTATCTTGTTAATTTTAGCTACCGTTGGTTATCCATTGGTTCCTTTTTATATATTTACTTTCTATAGATGCATGCTTGGTTTTTTTAGTAGTTACAAGTGGTGTCAAGCATGCTGTTTTGTTTACTTTCTGCTGCTATTTTTAACATTTATTTCTTCCGCTGTTTGTTTCTATTGATTGTACATTTTCGTTTCAGGTCTAGTTCGAGTCTGTTGAGTCATTTATTTCCACTACATGTTATTTATATTTTTTCTCAGACCAGTACCATTATTGTCCTCTAAGAGGGAATAGCCTCCCCACTATACCTATCAGACCCTCACTGCTAGTTGTCATCCTTTGGCATTCGGGGAGGTGTGCCTGAGGTAGTAACACCCGACCCGTATCGCACTGTTCAGGTGTTTATTCGGGTCTGGGTCATTACAAAGTGGTATTAGAGGAGTTCTTGATAGGGATTTAGTAGCAGTGTTTTGCTGGATACTAATGAGATTGAGACTTATTTTTTTATTTATGCTGATTTTACTATTTGGGATATGGTAGACTAAAGATAGGTTGTTGTTGGAACTGGGTTTCTAGCTTGTCCTTAGGTGCATGTAGCCCCAGGTATGAGGGATAGACCAAGTTCCCATGGGTGAGAAGTGTTGTTTTATTTTTCTCAGATTACAGTTTATATGATTTCCACCTCAGTGTCTCACTTGGTGTGTGATGTTATTGATTTTGATATGTAACCCTTGACCTGGTGCACTAAGGCAGAATTGGACCTTGGCCCGATATGGCAAGGCATGATTGTTTGGATTTTGATTGGCACATTTTTAGGGTATATCAATTTCATAACTTCACGTATGCTTTTTTAAGTGATAATTCCATGTGAATAATATCAATTTCCATTCCTTGTATGCCTTGAAATGTGAATAGGTGAAATTCCAGATAGAATTTCTTGTTTATTATAATGTGTTATGCCATGTTTTATATATTTGTAGAGTTTCATGTTGTATGGAATTTAGGTCTAGCTCTTATAAGAGTAGGTATGTACTATGATTGAGGTGATTTTGATCATCAGGATTGGGAAACTCAGTCATCAATTTGAGGCAACATTAGTTGTCAGGATGGTCATGGCTCGAGCTACTTTTGATACTTGGCTCTATTGAGGGTGGGCAAGGAGGCCATGAGGTTGGATGTTGTGGGCATGGGTTTTCGTGGGGAAGATTAAGGGTAGTAGTTATGTTCTTCCTTTTACTTATTTTCCTATCTTTGTGAATATATTGTTATATATATATGGGTTGTTTGACCATTTATAGTATTCAACAGGTTCCTTTTATATGAATCAAATGGAGCATCAGGTGAGAGATGGTACAGTGCCATTGGAGTAGGATCGGATTCAGGATCTGGTGTAGGCAGAGCATGAGCCACAGGTACAGACTCAGGGATAGTAATAGGTCTAGGATCTATTGCAATCAGGACAAGAACCGGGTTTTCCAGCATTCAGACCATGGCTCGACGAGCAGCTCTAAGTTATCCTGGTACGTGTCTTGTAGGGGATAGATAGGGGTGCGTAGGGTACAGATCCATCTATGGCATATCTGATGCGGGAGTTCCAGTCATAGCACCCGCCACTTTTTCAGGGTGAGGGTGGTCCACAGGAGGCTGAGAACTTGATAGAGAACATGTAGATGATTTTCAAGCAGCTTGAGACGCCTCCAGGGAGGATGGTCAAGCTAACGATGTACATGCTGTGAGGACCAGCAAAGCACTAGTGGGATGTGAGGGTTCAGGCTCGTAAGCACAAGGGACTGGCATGGAAAGACTTCTATGACATTTTATTTGAGAACTTTTACCTTGAGACACTTAGGGAAGATAGATATTGGGAGTTCTTGAGCCTTCAGCAGGGAGACATGTTCGTCATGAACTATGCATCAACTTTCATAGAGCTGTCTCGCTTTGCACCTGGTATGGTAAGCGATGATGCAGTAAGGGTGAGGCACTTCGAGGATGTCTTACGACACACCATTTAGATCCAGGTGAATATCTTTAGGATGAGTTCATTCTCATAGGTATTGAATTAGACACTCATAGTGGAGGGTAATTAGAGGGATATGCCCCATGTTGGCTAGGCGACAACTTTAGGTAATGGTTTGGATAGCAGGAAGCGAGGACAGTATGAGTTTCAGTAGGGAAGTCAGGCCATGGACTCAGCTAGACCACCACATTGCAGCTCACTAGTGTTTTTCGTTCAGTGTGGGCATCCAGGACATATTCCAACTCAGTGTGATAGGACTCTAAATGAGTGTTGTGAATGTGGACAGGTCAGCCATCTGGAGAGGTTCTGCAGGAAGCCTTCTTAGACAACTGGTAGTCAGGGACTAGGAAAGACTATGTCATTTGGAGTTGGTTCAAGTTCGGTACCAAGAGACGGTATCTGAGTTTCAGCTACACATGGTGGAACTTATAGAGATAGCGGGACCCATCTGAGATGTCAGTGGCTCGTGACAGGAGAAGCACCATAGGGAGTTCAGGAATCAGGCAACCGTACTTCAGGCCAGGTGCACGCTGTGGAGCTGTTAGGGGCTGAGAAAACTAGTGAGATAAAAATGGTTAGAGGCACACTGCAAGTGTGGTTGTGACTTTCTTTTTTCTTTTTAGCATGACTTGTTGAGGAATGTTCGTTTTGAGTGCACGAGGTGCATAGGATTTATGTGGACTGACTAGATGTTGGTTAGTGGGATTGGCTCTATATCAGGTGTGTGATATATTTTCATATATATATGAGATGTGTAGCATCAGTAGCATCGAGGATGAGGGTTACTTGAGGTTCCTTGGGCATTGGGGCATTAAGGATGTGGGTTACTTGAGGTTTCATGGGCATCAGGGCATCGAGGATGTGGGTTACTTGAGGTGGAAGGCACCATGTTCATTTTGAACATACATGGGATGCAAGACCTCGTGAAGGTGGACACCAATGTGGTGCGGGATATGTTTGCTTGTCAGAAATGACACGGGTGAACCAATGAGATATAGGGGTGATGATTAATCACGAGAGGACTATGAGTCCGAAAACAGGTTAGTGAACCTTTGCTTGGTTTGAGTTTTTTAGGGTTGAGACCGAGTTAGGCAGTTCCTAAGGTGGGGAGCCCCTTGAGGAATTTATCCAGAACCTTTGAGACTGGGGGAGTCTTGGTTACTTTGATTGGGTTGGTATGTTCAGTGCCATCTCTAGGTTTTTTTTGATATCTCATGGATGATCTATGTTAAGGTGGGGAGATTGTAATAACCCGGGTTTTTAGAATGGGTCAAAATCCAGACTTGGTTTGAATTTTTGGCTTGTTTCTGAGAAAATGGGGAAAATCTGGGAAGTTCTGGAAAATTAAAAATTACACGCCATGTACTCCAAAGTACGTACCATGTATGGGTTATTCATGTATCGACCGCATGCTCACCGAGTACAGGCCTTGTGATGATCGTGTAAGAATTTCTACTATAAGGAGTGTAGTGTTGCTTGACACCCTGTGTATTCTTCTTTCCATGTACCGGTGGAATTCTAGTTGTGTGTAGACCCGTGTGGAACATCCAATACATTTGGCTACCTCCACTTAAGTCAGAGTATGGATGAGGCCACTACATGGCATGTAGTCATTGATACACATAATGTATTTTTATTCACTCAAATGAAAGAGTGTTGCGTCTAATTTTGGGAAACACCATCTTCTTCCCCAATTTTGGAAAAGGTCCATTCTGAAAACCGGATTTATATACCTTGCCCTACAATCTTCAACTGGAGTCCATTCTTTAATCCTTTGGTGGCTACGAGATAGAAACATTGAGGCTAAACTCACGCACCCTTTTCTGTTCTTGAACTTTTTCCTCACACGTCACAGTTTCCATCAGAGTAGAATTGTTGGGATTTGATAGAAATGTAGATCTATGAATATTGGATTTGAATTGGAGCTCGATATCAACTGTTCCTATGTCTACTAGTCTCAGGTATGTGGTTTATACCTTCTTTCGTGTTTTCACAGACTTTTGGGTGGCACAACCTTTGGCGTGTTTTCGGGTATTTTGAGTGTGACCCTGTTTTACGTACTATTTCATATTGAATTGTTTATTTGACCTATGGGATGCCTTTGGGTATACTTTGTTACTTATTTTTTCTTGAGCAGGGTCAGGCGAGGGTTCATTGCTCAATTGGGGAATTTTGGCTAGTTATTCCAAAATGTGTTAAAATGAATTGTTTAGTTTAAACTACAGAGTTTAATTTATTAAGGTATGATATGAATTGTTAAAGGATTTAAGGACCTCAATGCTAGTATGGGACAACACTTGGTTAGTGAATTTCAATTTTTAGTTTGTTTTTCATGTTTAAAAGTGATTATTTTATTATATATATAATTGATGAATTGCATGTGCTGGAACCCCTTTGGATTGTGTTGGGTGTGGCCCGGATATTCTTGAGTGATGTTGATCATAAGTTGGGCTTGGCCCAGATTACATTGGGTGGTTCTAACCATAGGATTTGGTGTCATGGATTTTGTCTTGAGGTAGTATGATTGTCAGGTTGGGCATGGCCCAAGTTACTTGGATGGCGAGGCCATCGAACTTGAGTGACATGGTCACAGGGGGATGAGGTATCAGAGATGTTGTGGCTTGGGTACTATTTTGGTGATTACCGCTCACCCAAAACTTTGAGTATTGTGCACACAGGGAGACTCTGTGATGAGGTGGATTTGACCACATGTGTGGGTAGAGGCCCCCGTTAGTTGCGGTTTAGGTACTATTGGTTTGGGGGTGCTTTCCATAGGAACACCCATGGAAGGTGAAGAGCCTTCAGGGGATAGCATTGAGGCTATTAGGTTGGGGGCAGAGGCTCGTCGTTATTTGAGGGCAGATATTTTTGTCCCTCTGGTTACTTTATTTGAGAGTAGACATCGTTGTCTATCCGGTTACATATTTGAGGACAGGCATCGTTATTCCTCCAAGTTACTATTTATTGGGCATGCCTTTTGGATGTCAGTACTTGAGAAATGCGGTGTCAGGAGGCACATGGTGCCGGGTTAAATGATAGAGATTTCAGCATTGTTCAAAGCAGGTGAAACTTCATGGTGGCTGCTGAGCATCATTGGAGTTTATTTTTATTTGTGTATCATACTATTTATTGTTTTCCTTATAACTGCATTCCTATTTAAACACTTATATTAGGTATGCACTATTGGGTGTAATCCTACTAAGATTAATCTCACACCCTGGATGGTCCCTTCATAATGCATGTAGAATTTTTGGATTTGTGTGCAGGAAAGATATCAGCTTCAGGAGCTAGACTGCATTAGCTGTTTCATAGAGATGGTATGGACCTTGAGGTCTTGCCTAGCTGCAGTTTACCTTGTTTTTCTTTCTTTCATATATCATCATGCTTAACTTGTTAATTTTAGCTACTGTTGGTTATCCATTGACACCTTCTTATATATTTACTTGCTATATACTCATGCTTGGTTTGTTTAGTAGTTACAAGTGGTGATCATCATGTTGTTCTGTTTACTTTCCACAGTTGTTGTTTATATTTATTACTTCTGTCATTTATTGCTATTGATTGTGCTTCTGCTTTGTGGTTCCGGTTCAAGTCTAGTGATTTATTTATTTTAACTACATGATATATATATTATTTCTTGGACCAGTACTATTATTGTCCTATGAGAGGGTATAGCCTCCCCACTATACCTATCAGACCCTCACTGTTAGTCGGTAGCCTTTGGCATTTGGGGAGGTGTGCCTAAGGTAGTAACACCCAGCCCGTATTGCACTGTTCGGGTGTCTGTTCGGTTCCAGGTCATTAAAAAATTTATATTTATTATACATGAGTTTTGAATGAGTACAACGAGATTCAAGACACAAGGTAAGAGAATTTCGTCTCACTCCTTATTTTCATGAGATACATGCCTTATTCACCGCTCAATTCTTTTGTGTGGTCTATATACTGAATATTAATGTATTATATGCATATTATAATTAAATATATGGGTATTTACATAACTATTTGATGATATTTCTATCATGGGGTTTATATTTCAAATGTTACCAAATCGATAATGTAATTTTTGTCTCAATTTTCCTTCTTTGAGAAACATTCCATGTTATACACCTATATTTTTATATGAGGTGTATATACTGCCTTTGAAATTTTATATCATGAATATAAATCCTTTCAGGATATTTTAAGATTAATTTAATTTAATTTCCTTACATGGTGAGTATGGTTCAAAGTTACCAAGTTATACGAGTTTATTGAAATAATCTCATCACTTTTTGAGATTGATTATTATTATGATTTCTTAGATGAAATATTACGATACATATATCAATAACATTAATGTATTTTATTATCCTATATTTTTAATGATATATTAATGTATTGGTACCATGTTTCCACTATTTGGTACATAGGATAGTTAAAAAGGTGTTTTTAATAAAGTCTAACTTTACCTATCTCTTCAATTATAAATCTATGTTCATTCAAAACCATGTCTTCTAAAATGTTTCCAAAAATATTATATTATTATGATATAATAATTAAAATACATTTTAACCCATGTTTTAACTTTTTTTAAAGGGTTTTTAATAATGAATCTTCTTGTCACATTTCGATCGAGTCACATTTCTAAACTTTTTACTGTGTAAAAGGAATATTCGGTGTGTATGGGTTTATCTATCGTCCTGACAGAAATTCCCATGAAGATTACATTACAAGATTAAAAGGTTATTTTATTTTATAATAATTAAAATGTTTTCTTACTATTTTTAAAATTCATTATTTCAAATTATTTTCAAAGAAAAGGGTTTTCAAAACATTTTCATGCTATTTTATAAGTTTTCAAGAAAAATGGGTTTCAGAACATTTTCAAGCTTCTTTTATAAGTTCTCAAGTAAAATGGTTGTAAAAATGTTTTCAATATTTATTTATAAGTTTTATTCCCATGAAAATGGTTTTCAAAAGTTTTTATGTTAAAAAAACCTTTTTCAAACAAGAAAGGATATTTTACTCAAGAAATGTTTGTAAAATATCTTTCAAAATTATTTCCCATTTAAGATAACATCTGTTGATGTTACCCATGCCTTTCTTGGAAATAATCTAAAGGTTTCATTCATATTCTTTATCAGAATGGTTTACACTTTATTTCATGGTATTTATGAAATCTATTTCTCTTTCATGGGTTATAAATTTATCAAATCTATTTTTCTTTCATGGGTTATGTTTTTGATGAGCTAATTATGAAACTTGTATCTTTTTCCCTAGGTTATGATATAATTACATGTTTATGATACCCATTTAATTATGTGGGTTATAATATGATTGTTTATAATTTTTTGTAACATTTATGTATGATTTAATTATGATATGGTTAGGACCTATATCTCACTCCAATTCATTGGGTAAAGATTTATATCTCATGAGATATAATAATATGGTATTGGGAGTGAACCTTGACTAATAATATGAACATGGCAGTGAAACATGAATACTAAGATGGTATGAGGAGTGAAATCATACTACTAATATAGCCATAGGAGTGAACCATGACTACCAAGATGGTATGGGGATTGAACCCATACAATTAATATGGTCTTGGTAGCGATGCTTTGGCTATTATGTAAATAATATTATATGCTTATCTGTTTACCACAATTCCTTGTTTTATTCCTATGTTATACTTTCATGGATTATGTTATTTATTTCCTTCTAATTCATTCTTTTTGAACTATCATGCTTTATGTCATGATACATTTTTATGATATTTGATATGTAGGGTATGATCTTCAAATGTTTTTATCACATTCTCATACTCCTATGATCATGTTTATGCTTATATGTCTCTCTTGTTTACCCTTACTGAGCATCTTATGTCACCCCTTTTTAGGTTTCCATACATATTTTATGAAGACATTTATTGTGTTTTATATTTCTAATAAGGTTTTTAGTCATGAATAACCCATTGGGAGATAATGTAGCTCTATTATATAACAGTGTTTATGTTTCCATGTTTCCAAAGGCACTAACCTAATATGGTCTTTGGGAGTCTTTTGTATAATGTTTTAAGTATTCCACAAGATTGATTTAATGTTAATGTATTTCAAGACTGGGCCTTTATACTCATGGGAATAAGGATAAAAAATAGTAAAACCCTCTAAAAGGGTAAAAAGGAGAAGTTCATGGTGTGTCAGGCCTAGAACACAACATGTACCCTCACGGACCCACCTGGGCGTGTACTCTAGCTAGACATAGCATGTCATATCCCATGTACATATCATGTTCATCATATACATGGTGTGTACCCTACACGGGGTACCTTCTTGTGTACCTCACATAGCCTGTCCACGTGCTTTGCCTAGTTGTGTACCTCTACATGGCTTACGATCTGGCCATGTACTCTGCACATCCATGTTTCCCTACACGGGATATTTGGTCGGGTACTTGGCTACACGGCTGAGTCATAGGAAACATTATGTATACCCTCTAGAAAGCATGTACTCTAATGAAATCAGTTTCCTCAAACAATAATAACACACGACGTGTGATCCTAAACTATACGTCGTGTGATCAAGATTCTCAAATGGGGAACCCCTCAAATCACTCAAAACCCTTATTTCCCCCAAAAAAAATATACTGAATCACAAGGGGTGATAAACAAGAATAATAAGGTATTAACACCTGAAAATGGTAAATCTACAAGAATTTATAGAAAAACATAAAAACATATTACTATTGGGTGGAATCTGCCGAAGCTTTTCCTATTTCCATGTTCCATAGACATCGCATGATGATAGGCTCGTCCTAGGCTCTATGGTAGTACCCGTCTTCCTCTTACTCTCTATATCTCTCTCCATCGCACTTTATCTCTAGTTCACGGTGAGGGATAACCCATGAGTACATGTGAAAGAAGCCAGGGGGGAGAAAAGAAAATATGAAAACAAAAAAAGAAAAAGAAAAGAAACACGGGTCTGCTTCTGCCCCAACACCCAACCTTAGTTTAAGTCCTTTCTAGGAAAAACTCTACATTCCAAACTCAAAAATGGAGATAAAATATGAATATGATTCTTTATTCAAAAGATATGGCTGAATGAATCTGCGCGAATATTTTAATATTTAATTAAGTTATTATTATTTATTCATTATTCCTCTAAAATTATATCATCTCATAATTCTATAAAACTCCTATCCTAGGGAAAAACCATATTCTAGGACTAATGGTGTGGTTAGAAAAATTATCCAAGGTAATATTCTTTTAGAAAATGATTATTTTACCCCTTATAAGTATCTGAAGGTAAAAATTCAAATTTTTTCTCAAAATTCCAGTTTGGAAAAACATGATTCCTTAAAATCTCCCCACCCTAAACCTTCTAAACCATGAGAATACTTGGTGAAAAAAACTTGAATTAGTGCTATCATCCTGATAATCCGTGCATATATGTTATGTCTATTTGTCCAATGACTAGTCTCACATAATCAGTAACTCTTCTATCAAGGAATATTTTTAACTATGATTGATCTGGATCTCCCCACCACAGGAATACCCTTATTGTCATCTCAGCAACCAGAATCAAGCTCAATGGCCCATGGAAAATCTTAAATTTCAACTAGAAATGATGTTATCCACCCCCAAACATCTAATGGTTCACTCCCCACCATATGGATTATCTTATACCACTACTTGAGTGCAACACCAATAGGATATTTCACCAATCAATAAAGATATTTAAAAGAAAATGATATCAGTGTAGATATGATGCTCTCTTAGTGTACTCAAGATGATTTCAATAAAACACATTATCATATCTAATTAGGATTACACTAAGATTATATTGATAGGTTTATACCAATTCCCCCAATACACGCTCACATTAAATAGTTTATACTTACCATTAACCAACTCATGACACCTTGTCTCCTGAAAATGTGTGTCCAGGTCTAAAAACGGGTATACTGCCTCATGAAACCCTATTCATATCTGATGTATCCTCTACCATGGAAGAACATTCATCATTTAACCAAAACATTGTGTAAACCATTCCCATGGAAAGCCTTGAAAACATCATTCCTCATCTCATATACATCCACTCAATGATTTAATATTTAAATAGTATGACGTGCAACAAACATGTTCCTTTATCACTATAACATACCACCTTTTTAAAACATAAATTTTCATTACATTTTACATATAGAGGATCTTTAAAGTCTAGTGTCTTGGAAATCAGGAACAATAAAACATGAATAAAACATAAAACATTCTTCTAATCCACTTGTAAGGCTTCATCATAAGTTCATCCTAAGTACAATTACTGCATCTCATAACCTGGATACATACATTCAAAGGAAAGGTTGAGTAGAAGGCCTAGTAAGGGAAAACAAGGGAATCAGTTTACTTGTGATATCAATACGAACTTGATAAAAACATAAAGACAAGATAAATGAAAGAATAGGCATATCATAATGAAAAGAACTTGAATCATAACTTGAATATGTGGTTATAACATTTCATTTAGACATTCATGAACATATCACCAAGGTCCATCCCCAAGGTGTCATAAAAATTACCAAGGTTATTCCCCAAGGTATCATAAAACTTGTAATCTCTAGAGATTAATTATTTACCCAATGCATTGGAGAACTATCAGGGTGCACCCTGAATATGTATTTACTTTCATGTGAGGTTTATTTGGGATGCATATTTGGAGGGGAAGAAACAATGGGATTCATGGGAGAATATGGCACATCCAATTCATGAGGGAGGGATCAATTTCAAAGGTTTAGGGGGAACCATCCATTGCATACACGCAGAACTGGCATGGGAAATTATTGAAGGGAGTACTCTATGGGGAAAGACTATGGCCTGCACTTTCAATGGCAATGTGGGAAAGACATCGGTGCACAGATCCCCCCTCTGGACTAAAATCAGAAACCTCATCCTGAGCATGCAGCAGCATTCTCAATGGATAGTTGGTGAGGGCAGCCTCTTGTTCTGGAAACATAACTGGGAAGGCAGCGTGGTAGGATATCTGGGGTGCCCTGCTCCCACCATTTCTTTCATGGAAGCGAGCCTTCAACCATCCTTCTTTAGATCAATTCTAGATATGGGGCACCAAGATATGTTTGACAGCATTGAAACCTACTCTGAACCATATAGATGCATTTTTAAACCATCAAAATCAGAGAGATTCAACAGAAAGGACTACCACAGAGCATCCAGCCCTCAGGCCCAACGTGACAAATGGACGAGTTTGGTGTGATTCAACAATATTCCTACTAAATATAACTTTATCTTGTGGAGGATACGAAACTAGGCAATATCGACAGATGATCAGATTAAAAAGATCAGTGTTTACATGGCCTCTGGATGTCATTGCTGCAAGAATAGGCAGGAGGAGAAATCAACCCACTTGTTTTTTGAGGGGGAATGGGCCCATGAAGTATGGAGTTTTTTCGGGGGGGGGGGTTTATTGCATATTCTTCCAGAGGAAACCATGACACTCCATTTCTTGACAGATGGTTTCAGGGGGCAGAGGACATAGGCCCAGAAAAAATGGCGAGATCCATGATTCTCAGCGCTGGATGTTGGTGCCTATGGCAGGCAAGAAACCGGGCCAGATACGAGGGGGATAACTCCACAGGGAAACTCATCATCTCAAGGACCAGGATCCTATTAGCATACATGGTGACTCTGGTCAGCAAATGGATGGACACACCATCCCTAAGGTCTCCCTATGGCCCCTAACCCGTGGCTCAGCATCTGCTACCCAGGATGCAAGGAAGATGGGTGAGGTGGATAGCCCTTGAGGCCGAACTCAAAATGAACACATATGGTGCTTGTAGCTCGGGTGAAATGCGTGGAGGATGAATCATTAGGGATTGCAGGGGGAGTGTTTTTCTCACTTTTACTACCCACTTTGGAACTGGAACCTCCCTTATAGCTGAGGCCAAGGCGGTTCTTATGAGGCTCACGCTCTGCACCAAAGGGAATATTTTTCTTTCTCAAGTGGAGACGAACTCCATGATTCTGCACAACTCCTTGCATGGAAGAGGTGGCATGACTTGGTCGATCTACCATAAGGAAATGAAAAGCACTCCTCAATAACAGTACAATGGTGAGCAACACCTGGCGGGAGGGGAATCAAGTGGCGAATCATCTAGACTCTCTAGCTATCCAAGGCACAAATGTAACTATCCTCTCCAATATTTCCCAATTTAAACCTGATGGTGTTAAACTGATTAAAGGGTATTCCCATGGCCTACATTACTTTATACCCCCTTAGCCCCCTTCTCTGGTCCATCCTTCCTCCTTTCCCTTGAATAAAAATATAATGAATGATGATGTTATGTCATTTATAACCCATGGAAAGGGAGTGAGGGTTATATGTATGTAAATTACAGAAAAAAATATATCATCTTTATATATTTATGAACACCCATAAAAAGGAAATAGGTCTGGGTATTCACATAAATAAAATAATAGAATTTCTTGAGAGAAAGAGATATAAAATTTGAGACGAAATTTCTGCAACATAATGGCTATATAACACGGTTTTAGATAACATTGAAAAGAGAGGGGACAAGGGTCACCCACTCATAAATAATTCATAATACAGTATGGGTACTGAATATAATCATGGTATGGATATTTTAATGCATACCACATGAAAAGGAAAGATGAAAGAAAAGAGAATATGCGATTTCTATTACGAGAAATTTGGCAGCCTAACGTCGTCACTTAAAAATTCAGAAAACAAATTGATGAGAGCAGAAAGGGTATCTAAACAATTAGACATGAAATGGATAGAAATGAGAACATATAATAACATACCCTCAACATAAATAGATATAAATTAGAAGACACAACATAAAATAAGTCATGACATAAAAGTGGGTGAAATGATCCCTTACCTTGAAGAGTAACATCGAATGCTTGAAGGTCAGGACCTTGGGAGGCTTGAGGGAACCTTGGGAGGAATCCTTGGGAGGTAAGGAGACCAGAACTTCGTTTAGGAGGATTTTGTAATGAAATGGATGAGGGAATAGCTTGGTATTTATAGGGGAAGTGAGGGAACAAATCATTAATTGTCAAGGGACACCTCATCGGTGGTATTGGAAAAACCATGGGCTTGCCCAAGGTATTTACCCATGGTATTGGCCACTTGGGACACCTCATATCATATCTCACTATTCATAAGTTGACCGGAAATATTACATAATTATTACATCATTAAATATGTCATTAAAAACCCAAAACATAAAACTGTATTTTCACTATTCACCAAAAATTCAACTTTTTTAGAAAAAAACTCCAAAAATCACGTTTACCTAATATCGATGCTCTGAATTCAAAAATGAACTCCATTTTATAAAAAAAATCTAAATATTTTTAATTTAATTTTTAAATAAAAAACACTATTCCCCCGAAAAAACTAATACTTAACTAATAATTTTTGAAACATTTATTTACCTATTTTATTAAATCGCATTACTTAATCAAGGTACCTAAATTATATTAATACTTTCTTAAGTGAGGTTACTTAATCTATTTGGTCACATTACTATTCATAAGCGTAAATTCACTATTCATAATTTACTATTCACCAAAAATTAAGTTGATCTTATTAGACTCTAAATTTATTACTGAACACAACTGTAGAAGACCATTTTTTGAAAATCATTATAAATTATTAAGGTTTACATAAATATTTTAAAATATTCTTTTTTTCAAAAAAATCATCAATAATATACATCCTATATTTATCCAGATATTTGAAAATTCAGAAACTTCACCATAAGAAGAAATCACAATTTTTATTTATATCAAAGGATTACATAAGGCATCTATGGTCTCGTTACATAGCCCCTTATAACACCAGCATAGGACCTAAGTGTAAGGTGTGATAAGGTGATATAATCTTGGGGTGGTTCGGTCAACATTACCCGAGTGGTGATTTCTATCAGCTTGAACTTCTCCTGAAGGCGATTCTGTTCTAGCTTCACACGATGATGTTCGGCTTGGGTTTGGTCCAGAGCAAAGCCCAGTGGTGAAACCTCCTTCACAAGTTCCATCAAATGGGCTTCGAACGGCCCGAGCCTACTGGATGAGGCCATAGAAACTTCTTTCTATATTAATTAACCAAGATCACTTGTATTTATAAACAAAAAATTGTAATGTTAATAGTTTATCTTCCAACGATAATATTGACCAAAGGTCATATAACAGTAGAAACCCAATGGTATCATTTAATTATACTCACTTAATTAAATAAAGAATATATATTTTTTCAGTATAAAATAAAATAACACACAAAATTTAGGAAACAAATATTAATAAAAAGTACGGGTCATTAGATTCTTACCCCCTTGAGAAATTTCATCCATGAAATTTTAACTTGTATCCTCTGAAGAGAAAAGGTGTGGGTACTTCTGCCTCATAGACTCCTCTAGTTCCCACATGGCTTCTTCATATTTTTGGTTCCTCCACAACACCTTAACAAGGTGGGTAGTCTTATTGCATAGAACCTTGACTCTATGATCCAAGATCTCCACCGGCTGCTCCTCATAAGAGAGGTCTTGTTCCAGTTGTACCACCTATGGGTTTAGTACATATGAAGGGTCAGGTATGTACTTCCTCAAGAGGGATATATGGAAGACATCATGAAATTGTGCTAGATTTAGAGGAAGTGCAAGCCGATAGGCCACTGCTCACATGAAATCAAGGATTTCATAGGGGCCAATGTACCTAGGGTTGAGCTTCCATTTCTTCCCAAACCTCATGACTCTCTTCCAAGGTGAAATTTGAAGAAATACCTTGTCACCGACATCAAACTCTAAGTCCCTTAAACGGTTCTCAGCATAGCTCTTTTGCCGAATCTGAGTGGCCTTAATTTGTTGTTGGATGGCATGGAATTTTTCTGTCATCTCTTGCACAAGATTAGGCCCAAGAAGCTTTATCTCACTAGCTTCATCCCAACAAGTAGAAGTTCTACATCACTTCCTATATAGAGCTTCATAGGGCGCCATTTTAATTCTCGATTGGAAGCTATTGTTGTAAGAGAACTAAACTAAAAGGAGATGTTGATCCCATCCACCCTTAAATTCCATTGAGCACGTTATTAGCATGTCCTCGAGTGTTTGAATAGTCCTTTTAGATTGGCCATCAGTTTGGGGGTCATAGGCCATACTGAAATTCAATTTAGTGCTTAGAGCATGTTGATGACTTCTCTAGAATTTTGATGTGAACCTTGGATAATGATCTGATATGATAGAATGTGGAACTCCATGCAGCCTTACCACTTCCTTCATGTAAGTCCTGGCAAGTTTATCAAGAGAAAAATCTTCCCGAATGGAGATAAAATAGGCAGTCTTGGTGAGACGGTCCACAATAACCCTTATTGCATTGTTTCCTTTGGAAGTTCTAGGAAGACCAGTGACGAAGTCCATAGTGATATTGTCCCACTTCCATTCCAGTATGGGTAGTGGTTGAAATACCCCTTTAGGAAGTTTTCTCTCTTCCTTCACTTGCTGACATACTAGGCACCTTGAAGTGTAGTCACCAATCTCCCTTTTCATATTATCCCGCCAATAATGATCACGAAGCTCCCTATACATTTTTGTGCTTCCAGGATGTATAAAGAAAGTAGAGTTGTGAGCTTCATCAATCAGCTCTTTCTTTATTTCTGGAATAGATGGAACACATAGTCTTGTATGAAATTTCAGTACACCTTCTTGATAAATATTGAACTCAGGAAACTTCCCATCCATTATAGCCTTAAACTTCTTCTATAACAAATGATCTTCTTTCTGTGCTTTCTTGATCTTCTCTAGTAATGACGATTGAGAAATAATTTGGGTTAGGGTTGATGATGTCCCTTCCCTTATAATTCCCAAGACCAACTTTACTGGGTCATTGATCAAAGGATATCTTTGAATTCTCTTCATGGAAAGGACAACCGGGTCTTTCCTGCTTAATGCATCAGCAACTTTGTTTTCTCTTCCAGGATGATAATGAATTGAACAATCATTATCTTTGAGAGGTTCCAACCATCTCCTCTTTCTCATTTTCAATTCATTTTGTGTGAAAATATACTTCAAACATTGATGGTCTGTGTTTATATCACATTTCTACCCATAAAGATAGTGCCTCCATTTCTTCGTAGAAAAAATGACCGCAGCCAGCTCCAAGTCATGCATAGGATAATTCTACTCATGAGTCTTCCACTATCGAGATGCATAAGCAATGACCTTTCCATTTTTCATGAGGATGCACCCAATCCCTTTCAGATATGCATCGCTAAAAATAATAAATCCTTCTCCACTTGAGGGAAGAGTTAACATGGGTGTATAACCAATCTCTTCTTCAGCTCTTGGAAACTTTCCTTACACTACTTTGTCCATATAAACTTGAACCCTTTTCGAGTTAACTTGGTTAATGGATTATATGGTCATGAAAAGTTTTTCACAAACCTCATATAATATCCTACTAATCCAAGAAAACTATAAATCTTAGTTATTGTTGTAGGTTGCGGCCACTCTTCTACAAATTTTGTCTTTGCAGGGTCAACTGTGATTCCTCCATTGGTTACAATGTTCCCCAATAAAGCCACTTGTTTTAACCAAAATTCACATTTTCTGAGCTTCCCAAAAAGCCTCTCCTTCCATATAGTTTTCAAAATAACCCTTAGATGATCCTCATGGTCCTCATGACTTTTGAAATATATCAGAATATCATCAATAAAAACTACCACAAAGTTATCAAGGTAGTCCTTACAGAATCTATTCATCAAATCCATAAAAACAGCAGGTGCATTAGTCAGTCTGAAGGGCATAACAACAAACTCATAATGCCCATATCTTGATCAGAAGGAATTTTTCAGAATATCTTCTTTCTTCACCCTCAATTGATGATAACCAGATCGAAGATCAATCTTAGAGAAAAAATTATCCCCATGAAGTTAGTCAAATGAGTCATCAATTATTGGAAGAGGGTACCTGTTCTTCACTGTGATCCCATTCAGTTCTCTATAATCAATACAAATCCACATTGATTCATCCTTCTTTTTCACAAAGAGAACTGGTGATCCCCAAGTAGAAACACTCGGTCGAATAAACCATTTCTCCAAAAGATATTGGAGTTGTTTATTAATTTCTCCAGCTCCACGTTTTCCATCCTATATGGTTTCTTTGATATCAGATGATATCCAAGTATGATTTCAATGGAGAACTCTACCTCTCTTTCTGGGGGAGGTCCAGGAAACTCCTCAATAAATAGGTCAACATATTTCTGGACGATGGGGACATTTTCTATCCTCAAAATCTCATTTCCTTCTTCTTCTTCACCGATCAATTCCATAAAGAAGGATATAGGAGGTTCTTCTAGACAAAGATCAGGTTGAGATATCTCTCCTTGGAAGATAAATGTAGCTTTTACATTCAAGACTACTGAGATTTCCTTACTTCTGCATTTAATCTTAGCATTATACTTTGAGAGCCAGTCTATCCCTAGTATAATGTTAAATTCAATCATGGGAATGACTACTAGATTTGGTATAAGATTATGCTCACTAAATTAAATACTATAGTTTTTAAACACCGATGTTGCATGGATAATCCCAAAAGGAGTCTTAACTGATAACTCTAATTTTAGAAAATCAGGGGTTGATTCTAAATTCTTTTCAAACTTGGAGGAAATAAAGGAATGTGTAGAACTGGAATCAAACAAAGTACTTGATAGCTTTGAGATAACAACAAGAGTACCTACTACCACTTCATTTAGAGATTCAACTATAGTTGTCATGATAGAAAAATCACGACCTTGATCCCTTGGCCATTGCCAAGGCTAATGGTGGTTCCCCTCCACTACCCTCAGATTTGGACATTTATTGGAAAAGTTCCCATGTTGTCCACATATAAAGCATTGGAAATCAGGTAGTTCCTTGCCTATCTTCCCCTTTTCATTTGTGTTTGGAATTTGAGGTTTCACCTCACTATGAAAATTCCTCATAATATGGCCATCTCTTCCACACTTGTAGCATTTCCTGCTCTCGAGCAGTCATTTCCCAGAATGCTTCTTTCCACATTTATTACACATGGGAAGTTTCACTTGCTTTCCTTCTCTTCCCTAATCAAAATTCCTCCCTAAGATGGGCTCCATATATCTCTTCTTTTCATTGGATTTATGAGACCACTACGTCTCTCCAAACTCTAGTTCGACTTTCATCAGACTCTGCACAATCTCCTCATAGCTATCATAGTCTCAGTTGGCTAGATTCTTCTATAGATGAGGTCTCAGTAAACCAAAGAATCTATCAACCTTACCATTTGGATCCATGACAAATCTAGAGGTATATCATGAAAGTCGGGTGAAGTTCATCTCATAGCTTCCGATAGATTCGTTCTCCTTCTACTTCAGTTCAAGAAACTCCTTCTCCATCCATGTTCTCATGGAAAGAGGGAAATACCTACTGAAAAAGATCCTTCTGAACTCTTCCCACTCCATAGCTTCAACCTCCAATCTTGGACTCATGTTTTTGATCAGTTCCCACCACTGATCAACTTCTCCTTCTAATAGAAAGACAGTCAGGGTGACCTTATCTTGCTCTGAACAGTGGAGCATAGAAAAGATCTTCTCGATGGAGCTGATACACTGAAGGTTGGTGGTCATTGACGCATAAAGGACTCAACATAATGTTGTTACCTTCGTGGTGAGATCAGTCTCTCAGCTTTATTCAAGTTATTTCCCACAACTTGAGTCATTTGGTTCATCATTCACGTGAATGTTTCCATTCTGGCTTCCATCGGAGGGCCGTCAGCGCATGGTCCATTGCGGTCACCATTTTCAAGGTTCCTCCTATTGCTTTCCATTTTCTCAAATAATAAAATCTAATTAAAAAACTTATTTCATTTACAAATCTTTTAACTATAAAGGATTTTATTTCATAAAACTTCATGCTTAAACAATTACATTTCTCTATAATTCCTTCTTAATGATTCATAAAAAGCTTGTGATTAAACAAATATATCCCCCATGAGTGTCGTAACCAAGAGTGCAGCAAGGCCCGTTGACATGCACCAGTTCCCATTCGAGTCTAGCTAAAATCTATGTTTTTTGGTTTTACCCCTATGCACATTTGTGCCAGAGTCGCCTCTACCTGCTCGTATCCAGACAGGGATGTATTTGTTTAATAAACCACTTACTCAATACTCACCAAAATACCAGGAAGTTTTCCTATATTTAAACTTTTCTATAGGTTGATTCCTAAAGTTTTCATATCCTAATTTCCATAAATAACTAAACTCTCCTCTGATACCAACTATGGAAACCCACCTTTTTAAAACAAAACTTTTCATGACATTTTATATACAGAGGATCTTTAAAGTCTAGTGTCTTGAAAATCAAGAAAAATAAAACTTGAATACAACATAAAACATTATTCTAATCCACTTGTAAGGCTTAATCATAAGTTCATCCTAAGTACAATTACTGCATCTCATAACCTGGATACATACATTCAAAGGAAAGGGTGAGCAGAAGGCCCAGTAAGAGTAAACAAGGGAATTAGTTTATTTGTGATATCAATATGAACTTGTTAAAAACATAAAGACAAGAGAAATGAAATAATATGAATATCATAATGAAAAGAACATGAATCATAACATGAATATGTGGCTAAAAAATTTAATTTATACATTCATGAACATATCACCAAGGTCCATCCCCAAGGTGTCATAAAAATTACCAAGGTTATTCACCAAGGTGTCGTAAAACTTGTCATCTCTAGAGATTAATTATTTACCCAATGTATTGGAGAACTATCAAGAAACACCCTTAATATTTATTTACTTTCATGTGATCCACATAGATAATAATCAAACATTTCATAAATAACCCAAATAGAATCAATGAAATGGGTTTCATGTCAAAATCGTGACGTTTAAAAAGAGATTAAAAATAAGATCATTATGTCAGTTATAACCCATTGAAAGGGAGTGAGGGTTATATGTATATCCATTATAGAATAAAATATTTCATATTTATATATTTATTAACACCCATAGAAATAAAATAGGTCTGGGTGTTCACATAAATAAAATAAGAGAATTTCTTGAGAGAAAGAGATAGAAATTTCGAGACGAAATTTCTACAGCATAACGACAATATAATATGGTTTTAGAAAACATTGAAAAGAGAGTGGAAAAAGTCAAACCACTCATAAATAATTCATAATACAGTATGGGTACTGAATAAGATTGTGGTATGGATATTTGAATGACATACCACATGAAAAGGAAACATCAAAGAAAAGAGAAGATACAATTTCTTTTACGAGAAATTCGGCAGCCTAACGGCGTCACCTAAAAATTCAGAAAACAAATTGATGAGAGAAGAAAGGGTATATTAACAATTAGAAATGAAATGGACAGAAATGAGAACATATAAGAACATAACCTCAACATAAAGAGATGGAAATTAGAATACACAACATAAAGGAAGTCATGAGTTAAAAGAGGAAGGTGAAAGGATCTCTTACCTTGAAGATTAACTTTGAAATCTTGAAGGTCTGGACCTTGGGAGGCTTGAGGGCACCTTGGGAGGACTCCTTGGGAGGTAAGGAGACCAGAACATCATTTAGAAGGATTTTAGAATGAAATGGATGAGGGAATGACTTGGTATTTATAGGGGAAGTGAGGGAACAAATCATTAATTGCTAAGGGACACCTCATCGGTGGTATTAGAAAAACCATGGGCTTGCCCATGGTATTTGCCCATGGTATTGGCCACTTTGGACACCTCATAGAATATATCACTATTCATAAGTCAACCATAAATATTACAAAATTATTACATCATTCAAGATGTCATTAAACACCTAAAACTTAAAACTATATTTTCACTATTCACCGAAAATTCAACTTTTTTAGAAAAAAACCCAAAAATCACCTTAACCTAATATCGATGCTCTGAATTCAAAAATAAACCCCATTTTATAAAAATAATTTTATAAATATTTTTAATTTTAATTTTTAAATAAAAAAATACTATTCACCCGAAAAAAATAATACTTAACTAATAATTTCTAAAACAGTTATTTACCTATTTTATTAAATCACATTACTTAATCAAGGTGCCTAAATTATATTAATACTTTATTAAATTAGGTTAATTAATCCATTTTCTCACATTACTATTCATAAGCATAAAATCACTTTTCATAATTTAATATTCACCAAAAATTAAGTTGATCTTATTAGACTCTAAATTTCTTACTGAACACAACTGTAGAAGACCATTTTTTGAAAATCATTACACATTATTAATTTTTTAAGGTTTATATAAATATTTTAAAATATCCTCTTTTTTTTTTGAAAAAAAATCATCAATAATATACATCCTATATTTATCCAAACATTTGAAAATTCAAAAACTTCACCATAAGAAGAAATCATAATTTTTATTTATATCAAATGATTATATAAGGAAGCTAAGGTATCATTACATAACCCCTTATAACAGCAGCATAGGACCTAAGTGTAAGGTGTGCTAAGGTGATGGAATCTTGGGGTGGTTCAACCAACATTTCCCGAGTGGTGATTTCTATCAACTTGAAATTCTCCCAAAGGTGATTCTGTTCCAGCTTCACACGATGAAGTTTGGCTTGGGTATGGTCTAGAGCAAAGTCCAGTGGTGCTACCTCCTTCCCAAGGTCCGTTATATGGGCTTCGAACGGCCCAAGCCTACTGGATGAGGCCATCGAAACTTCTTTCTGTATTTATTAACCAAGATCACTTGTATTTATAAACAAAAAAAATTGTAACGTTAAGAGTTTAGGTTTTAACGGTCATATAATAGTCTAAACCCAATGGTCTCATTTAATTATACTCACTTCATTAATTAAAGAATATATTTTTGTTGAGTATAAAATAAAATAACATAAAAAATTTAGGAAACAAATATAAATAAAAAATTTGGGTCGTTATAATCACCCAAGTCATACTCTAGTGAGTTATCTCCTATTAAAACCAATTTGACAATTCTACACAGCACGTTTTTTCAAACAAGATTGATCTCTCATGGAACTCATATTCAAAATTGAGCACCTCACGCATTCTATGATTTAGTCCACGATCACTCTTCACCCAACATCATTCCAGTACAAACATCTACCCATGCTCTGACTACATTAGAAATAGTAGAAACACTGGTCAACAGGACCAAGAACCCAAACATTCCTTCCCGTAGAATCCAATATTGATACCAAGTCACCTGATGTACTTCGTCAAGAACCAAAGGCATCAACTTGCCTATATCACAAAACCTGAGCACTAACCATGAATCGGTATCAAATACATGCATAAACAAGGTCACTTCATAAAAAGGAACCCCTAAACTTGATCCAACATTTCTCATAGGTTTCCCTTGATCAAAATAAATGTCGACCTATAAGGTTCTAAGTCAAAACTAATAGCCTCTATGTCTTCTACCTAGCCCTACCGATCAGGTATCACAATTGGGTCAAAAAGTCTAACCACCTAGACCAAAAGATAAAGCCTCTCTAAATAATTTAAATATTACAATGAACTACAAGGTTCAAAATAGTTAACATCAGCCTACTATGGCCTTGATCCTCTTTATGAATCCTCATAAGGAACTTCTCCCTAGAGGTTACAATACCAACATAGAAGAGATACTAAACTGAAACTCACCAGGCATACATATATGATAATACCCCCTCAAGGTCCAATTCACTAGAAACATCCTAGTATCTATCAGTATCATACTCATCAATCTGACAATATAACCACAAATAAAGCTCGATTAAGTAGAATTTTATTCTAAGCTATGCTGGAAAACACTATATATGTTGTTACTGACACTTTAAATAATCATACATGAGAAAAAAACACCCTAAAAGAGGTATAACACATGGTAATCATATTCCCTATCGACCTATTAGGTTCACTTAACCTCCCATGCATGAGGAATGAGTCATCAGCATCACCATAAAATGTCTCACCATAGATCCACATGGCATGTCATCGTAATGAAATATTGATATAAGTCAGAAAAATTGAGTACAATGCCACCAAAACCTATATAGAAAACACCATATAGGTTTTTATGACACTTCAAACAATTTTACTCTATATTCATTAAAATGACACACTAGTAGGCCAATAACATGTGAATCCTACATTCCAAATATGATGCTCTAGATTCCTCTTTCCTTTAAATCCAAGAGTAAAAATAAATCAATGGACTTTTCCAATGTCCAAGAGCCATAAATACCTAATAAATCATAACATTCACACAACATGTGAATCACTCAAAAAAAACATATAAAACTATAACATATCATATCAGAATAGAAATCCCCTATCTCGGGAAACTCGGACTTCTTTGGGGGGAAGGTGTTCTTGATGCACCCGTATAATATCCATCACAAGTTTCAAAACATTCCTAATGCTCATTTATACCATATTCTAAATATTAAATCAAAAGGAAAATAACATATCTAATTCCACTTTGTAACGTATCGACCTGGATTCCACTAAAATGGTGATCCAAGCATGTTTGGCACAAGGCCTCAAGCGCACCTCTTCATATGACGGAGGCTATCAAATAGCAGCAAGGACCTAAGGTATGTCTGTAGAGAGACTATTCCCTAATATTAGAGTAAAAAAATAGGAAAACAACTAGATATCATATAACTAGAAATAAAAATATTGTGGAAGAAATAAATAAAAATAAATAGAAACATGATATAATAATAAATTAAATACTATAAATTCTTGAACAACCATGTCATACATATAGCATTGTTCACCCATTTGGTTGACCATACATACAGGAGTATATAAAAGAAACTGAAATAAAATTACATGTAGCTACTACTAACTCGGACCCAAACCACAAATATGGTCCCCAAGACACTTCGAGCTGCACCAACCTAATCATAAGAATCTATACGAGCATATTTGCTCAATCATGCAACATTGGGCCTCAACCCTATCCACCATGCATCTGTTCTCAAACTGAAAAGTATACATAAGGTCTTCACACACACTAAGGTTCAAGTACATGGGTGAGAAATAATCTCAATAGGAAACCCCAATGATTAACCTATAAATATGTTGGCATAATTTCATGCTCATGAAATATGCTCATTCCTAGTCGAGATACAACTAGAAAGATAAAACAAATACCATAAAACCACAATCGATCCCTGGGTCTGTGATTCTGGTCAATAGGTCAAGGTTTTTTCATGTATATTAATATTTATATGTGTGTATATATATTCCCATATATATATATATATAAATATGTATATACCCGAGTATGGTGAAAGAAATAACATAAATAGTCAGCAGTCGATCCTTGGATCTATAAACTCGATCGTATGTACATCCTGTTAAAAGGGAATTGAGATGGATTTGGTACCACTAAAACTATGTATCATCAATTTTATATATGGGTTCAAAATCCCAATCAAAAATACCTAATTTATTTAGTGCCATAAATGCCTTTGAGAAATCTATTTCACCATAGGGGATAATCTTCCTAGCCCAAGGTTCACCTGTACTCACCTCCAGTCACTATAATAATGGAATTCATGTAGTATATGGACATCATATAAATGGAAAATAATATGGATGTCATTCCAATCATGCTATGTAAATATTTTCCAATGTCTGAGCCCTAAGTTCTAGTTTGTGGGTGTTCATGACATTACGACTCGGATAATCCCTAAGGGTCTGACCTTTAAGTGATCTATAAGGAGAGATCATTGGTGAGAACTCATTCCCACCACTCATGGTCTATGATCAGGGAGATCATAATCATCCACATCACTTGGGAGAGTATAATCATCCATGAGTATCAAATTATGTGAAACTCCATGTCCAAAACCATGGTCAAATAACCAATCTAGATGAGAATAATCCTCCTTATCACTCAGGAGAGCACAATCATCCATGAGTATAATCAATAGATTGTGGAGAGCATAATCATACTTATAACATAATAAGTTGAGGGGAGAGGAATCATCTCCATCACTTAGGAGAGTATATTCATCCATTAGTATGGTTACTATGTATACCATACTCGTACATCATAATTATAGGCTCAAAATTCGAACACTAGGAAACACCTCTGGAAATTGTAATAATATAATAGTCAAACAAATAGGTTCAATCGAAAAATCATAGGTAATACCTCAGGTTATTCTAATAAATATAATAATAACATGGCTCAGAATCCGGATCCTAGGAAATACATCGGCATCCCAACAACAAATAAGACGGATACCCAGAAGTACCTATGGGAATCCCAAAGATAAATAATGACCCATCGTGTTAGGCACAATAGCCACCAAACAGGAAGCACCTCTAGTAATCATCGTTGCATCGTTAGTATATATGTGAATGCATGATAAAGGTGTGAGGGTTTACAAACACCTAACCCACCACTGATTTCATAGCCTCATGGGATTATAAGTTCGATATGGGTTTCAAGGCAACACTTGTCACCATCTCAACCCAATCCTGACGTACTATATTAGTGTTAGTCATGTATTGGGGCACCCACTGTAACCCTCAAGTCATAACACAAGAGAGGGATCTTACTTGGGATCCTCAATAATGAAGGTAAAAGGAGAAATCCTACATGGAATACTTGATAGTATGTAAATAGATGCATCTACATTGGATCCTCAAAATGGTACACAAGAAGGGGAATCCTCTAAGGGACCTTCATATGTAGGGTAAGAAGCAGAGGAATACAACATGGGATCCTCATAATGATATGCAGGTAAAGGGGTCCTATAATGGATTCCCTAGGTCAAAATGTAAGTGAAGTCATCCCATAGGGGATGCTTGATAATAAAAAAATGATAGAGGGCTCATAATTGGGATCCTCTAGGTCAAAATGCAAGAAGAGGCATCCAAATTAGGACCCTCATAAATAACTAACCTCATGGAATCCTAGTCCATAAGGGTGAATCTCACAAGGTAGATGTTCTAAATGTAAAATCTGTACAAGCATTGGTCATGGGAGATAGCTCATGGCGCATATCAGATAAAGGTCTCACTCTCAGAAGAGAACGTGATTTGATTACTGGAGGAAGAACCTCTCCGTTTAAGAAGACACCTGAAACACCACCTAGGAGACCTCAAACCACATCAAGGGTTTTTTCCATCATGATCTATGTGTAATGATAATTATAATGGAGTACTCATGTGTCCAATTCTGAATCATGGTCATAAAGTTACAAAAAAATATGAAGACCCCTAAAAGGGTAACAAAGGTGGAGTACATAGCGTGTCAGGCCTAGAACACATTGTGTACCCTCATGACCCCACTTGGGCATGTACTCCAGTTGGACACGGCATGTAAGAGCCCATGTAGATGGTGTGTTAATCATGTAAACAGTGTGTACCCTACACAGGGTACCTGCCTATGTACCTCATATTTTCTGGCCATGTACTTCGCCTGGTTGTGTACCTCTACATGGCGTGCAACCCCCATGGGGTCTGGTCATATACTCTAACCATCCATGTGCCCCTACATGGTCTATCTTTCTTAGAACTAAAATACACAACCAAGTCCCAGTACATGTCATGTATACCACATACACAACATGTACTCCAAAAAATATCATCTTCCCTAAATAAGAAGAATTCATGGCTTGTGTTGTCACGACCCCCTTCCATCAAAGATGCCCCTCCTGAGCTGGAAATGGTGAAAGGGATATAATGACCCCCGAGTCCCACCTCCAGTAGGCCCCGGGGTGGTGACTAGCACCAAGGGTATGAGTTTACACAAATATGGGAGGCATTACCCTTTTTATTATTTTGGATCGGGAAATAGGACAAGTCAACCACCAAAAAGAGAAAAGATCAAGGTGCTGAAAAGAAACCCAGACCAGTCCCATATGCATGTATAAATAAACTGAAACAGGTACAAGTACAAATAAGCTTAAAGTACAAGTGAGTACAGTACCAAAAGAAAAACAAGAAAACAGCAACTGCACAGCTCCCACTGCCTGACTAGTAGGGTCCCGCACAGCCCTGGTAGTCCTCCTGAAAACTTGAAACAACGTAGGGTGAGCATACAAGTATACTCATTAGAGAACCTAAAGCTCTCGTGCACAAGTGGGGAGACACCCTAAGGTCCCGTGAGAAAACAGAAGAACCAGAAACTAACAAGGAAAAACTATCCACCCAGCCTCACTGGTCACACTCACCAAGTAACACAAACAAGTTTAGTATATATATAGAACAAAAGTATTGGGTACCCCGCACCATTTCCCACTTAATTATATGCTGCTCTTCCCAACGGAAAATGTCCTGACGCTACCACACTCTTCCCGCCCGCACACACCTGGGCCAAACCACGCATCCCGCCCGCACACACCTGGGCCTCACAACCACGCATCTCGCCCGCACACACCTGGGCCACAACCACTAACCCGCCCGCAGACACCTGGGCCTCATCCCGAAGGTTCTTGGGAACGGTAAGCCTGCCCGAAGAGTCTTGGGATAAAGGTCGCCTCAATCCATCACAGCCTCCGAGACCTACCCGAAGAGTCTTGGGTGTAAGGTCACCTCAAGCCATCATAGCCTATGGAAGAAGGAGCAGGAAGGAGCTAGTAACTAAGGGGGAACACCCTCTCCCATAAAATGGGAGTGTTCGGCACTAGGTGCTTGACATGGGTGTGGTGCGACAAAACACAAAGATAAAATTATATATATACATGTACCAAGCACACAGCCCAACCTATGGCTTCTTAAAAAGAGAAACTGAGCATGTGCCTCGGCACTGCTACCACGAAGCATGCATCAACAACCAAACAATCATCCCCCAACCCCATTTAGGTTTTCATGTTTCATGCAATGGTTTAACAAATTATTACTACTGGTCAACTATCATCCAGACAAAACCTTTCACAAACATATCCCTGCCATCCACAACCAAGGTTAGGTAAAACGCCAGCAACCACATGCCATTTCATTTACAAAAGATTATCACAACCATACAACATTCCATCATTCATTTATTTCAAAGTTCCACACATAAAACCCTTTCCACACACAAAACATTTCCGCATTTGAAAACACATTTTACTTCAAAACACATTTCATAATCAAAACACTTTTCATAAATAAAGGCATTTTCCACAAAACAACCAAACCACCAACATGTTCATTATTCCAACTTTGTTCAACCGGGGTGATCACACAAGGTTTTCATTCTCATTTAATCAGCCAGTCTTTACGTGCTTATCCATTTTCCATGTTTTAACAAAACCAACCACAAACAATTCAGATATCAATTGTGCACGCAAAGGCCACCAACGGCCTTGATTTTCAGTAGGCAAAGGCCTTTCAATCCAAAATCACAATCAGAAGATAAAGAAACTGGAAGGCAATAGAAACAGCACAAAACCCCAAACCCTTCTTTATCCGATTATTATCTTTATTTAAAGTTCAACTGCATCCCATGGAACAAAAGAAAAATATCCCACCCCGCATGTTGCACCAAATAGAGAGACTAAGGTAAACCCCTACCTCAAAAGGTCCTGATCACGTCGCATCCGACGACGTCCTTCGGTGTCCTCCGCCTTCGCCAAACCCGACAAACGCCTCCTAGGATGGAAGCTGGAGAAGTAAGGCCGGAAGGAAAGGTGACAAGTCCAGGCTTAGAAGCTTCGTCTCGTCGCTACGATCCTGTGGCCGCTGACGGATCGTAATTCGGAGCTCGGACAAAGAAGATAGAGGAGGAATACTTCTCGATTGTCCAAGAGCGCCGTCGTGCGACAAAGAAGCGATCGATATGGAAGATAAAACATGACCTCGTTCTTATATAGGCACCAAATAGGTAAATCCGTATTCAGCGTGAATTAATGAATACACGATGTGACCGTACACCCGTTACATGTTTTGATTGGTTAACACACAACACGTCACGCGGTTTCCACGCGTTTTAATAATAATGATAATTCTATCAATATGTGGTGTTTCGTTGACCCGAGGCATGAGTCATAAAATTAGCTCATTAATGGTCTTAAAATGACCGTCATAACTTCAGGGTTACGCTGTTGCTGACGGATCGTCAATCCGATACCGTATGAGGGAGATACGTTGGATACAAGATCCCGTAATAATAACAATATTAAATCTATTAATTCATGAGCGTTTCGGGTACCCAATCCGAAAACCCGAAAAAGACATCCAATATTGGACTCATAATTTTCGTCTCATAGTCAGGGTCGCACTGCCACTGATGGTTTGTGAAACCGAGGTCGCACGAAGAAGTTACGGACAAAAAAGTGTTTTATCAACAAAATTAATAAAAACAATATTTTATTATTATTATTAATCAATTATTTATTTATTTTTTCATAACTCCAAAAGCAATCACGTTTTGGAGTCTTCATGGGCGCTATAATTAAGCACCAATGTCTTTTAATTTTATTTCTCTTATTATTATTTTTTGTTTCTCTCTCCAATCTATTTTTTTTTCTTTCATGATTCTCTCCCACCACCAAAAGTGGCGCCTCCCATTTCTTTTACTCCATGTGGAACGCCCCAAACTCCATTATCACTTCAATTTTATTATTTAATAAAATTAATAATAATAACACCCATAATTAATGTACTAATTTAATCCCATTAAATTAGTTTACCATGGTTATTAAGTTAAAACCATTCCATTTAATTAAATTCAAATAATTTAATTTACTAACCAAAAATTAAACCCATTTAATTTAATTTACCAATCACACACATATTTCTGTCACCTTTATCATTATTATTTAATTCAATAGTAATAAATCCTCTTTCAATTTCATCAACGGGTCCCCATCATTAACATTAATAATTATTATTATTATTGACGCCCATTATTTTCATATTATATTCACGCATGGTTGGGAACCCCATTCACGTGCCTCTTCACATTATTATTATTATAACAAATTATTATATAATAATACCCTTTTAATGTTATTAACACAATTCCAACTTTAATTGTGGAGAACCGCACAACGCCTCCTGTACAAGGTCACACCCATGCACCCCATGCATTTCATTCCTTTATAATTTATTACATGAGCCTCATTTATTGTAATTTATTCCTTTATAACTTATTCCATGCGCCTCCCATCATTTTATTAAATATATTCGATTTTATTTCTTATATTTTACAATGATTAAATTAAAACCATTTTATCTAATTAACACCAAATATTTTCACGCCACCATTATCAATTATTATTATAAAAAATTATTATTACAACACGTGTTGTGTTTGACCACATCAAATTTTTTACAAAGAAATGGACCGGAGAGGTCCGGGCCATTACACCAGATACCTCTCAAAACATTCTCGTCCTCGAGAATTAAAACCAACCCATAAAAGGGGGAAAGGTCCGAACAACCACCCCTCAAGATACCTCTCAGGCCTCTTTTCATAACAAGAAACAACCGACAACCCTAATTATGTGAGTTAGGAATTCCCTCTCCTATGTCGAGATATTATCCGCTTTAGGCGGCACTGACTCGCCTGCACGGGTTTAATCGCATCCTCATTAATGCCTCTCGATTAAGGACTGAGCCTTCCCACTTCCATATATTAGGATTTTCCAACTTACACTGCCCCCCCAACACCATACAAAACATCAATAAATTTCCCGAACACATGGCTTGAGGAATTCCTTCTCCCATGTCGAGATATTATCCACTTTAGGCGGCACTGACTCTCCTGCACGGGTTTAATCGCATTCACATTAATGCATCTTGATTAGGGATTAGGTCCTCCTCTCCCCACATGTTATGACTCTTCACACACATTTAAAGGAAAGAGGGAAACAACTTAACATTATAAATTCATGAAAAAAAAAGTTCCAGGCCCAAAGCATGGGCGAGAATGAGTTTCAACAAAGGAGTGTGATGATCTTGAATTTAAACAAAACATAAATGAGAGCATTTAAGTAAAACCGGAAACATATCTCTTGATCTCTGGCCTTGCTAGGGTTGCAACTTCTATTGCATGAAATTGTCTGTGTCTCACTCCTCTGCTGTTCTGTTGACGTCCAGGTGCCATAGTTGTTTGGTAAATAGGGAACGCCTAAGCCCAAGTAGTAATAAAAAACTCAAAGTTTTAATTATCATTTTATTTCAATTTCTTTCCCAGAACACCCAAATCAAGTAAAACACAAACATGATGATGCATGTACCTTCCCTAGGGTCTCTACCCTACAATCAATATAGTCTCACTTGGTCGTTCGGTAGGCTCAGAGTCCTTGCATCGGATCACGGGGGGCCCTAAAATCCCGTGTCCTAGCCGGTCTTCCCTGGCCTATGTCACGCACTAAGATTAACGAACACTGTTGCCCTACCATCCCATGCAATCCTCACTGTGCCTAACTCTAGACTCCATCCTATCTCTCAACCATCACCTCTGATACCATTCTGTCACGACCCCCTTCCATCAAAGATTCCCCTCCTGAGCTGGCAACGGTGAAAGGGAGATAATGACCCCCGAGTCCCACCTCCAGTAGGCCCCGGGGTGGCGACTAGCACCAAGGGTATGAGTTTACACAAATATGGGAGGCATTACCCTTTTTATTATTTTGGATCGGGAAATAGGACAAGTCAACCACCAAAAAGAGAAAAGAACAAGGTGCTGAAAAGAAACCCAATCCAGTCCCATATGCATGTATAAATAAACTGAAACATGTACAAGTAAAAATAAGCTTAAAGTACAAGTGAGTACAGTACCAAAAGAAAAACAAGAAAACAGCAACTGCACAGCTCCCACTGCCTGACTAGTAGGGTCCCGCACAGCCCTGGTAGTCCTCTTGAAAACTTGAAACAATGTAGGGTGAGCATACAAGTATACTCAGTAGAGAACCTAAAGCTCTCGTGCACAAGTGGGGAGACACCCTAAGGTCCCGTGAGAAAACAGAAGAACCAAAAACTAACAAGGAAAAACTATCCACCCAGCCTCACTGGTCACACTCACCAAGTAACACAAACAAGTTTAGTATATATATAGAACAAACACTACTGGAAAACCAGGTATTTGCGACGGGCTATTTGCGACGGGATCCCGTCGCAAATAGCCATTTGCGACGGGGTCCCGTCGCAAATAGCCCGTTGCGGAAAACGCCGTCGCAACTAAACTTATTTGCGACGGGACCGTCGCTAAAGCCCTTTTTTGCGACGGGCATTCTCCCCGTCGCAAATAGTATTCCGTTTTTTGTAAAAAACTTTTTAAACAGTTATTGCGACGGGCCCGTCGCAACTACCTTTTGCGACGGTTCCCGTCGCAAATGGTTTTTGCGACGGGCCCGTCGCAATAACGTTTTTTTTTAAAAAATAAAAAAAATAATAATACTAGTATTTGCGACGGGAACCGGGACCCGTCGCAATTACTATGAATAGTATTTGCGACGGGACCCGTCGCAAATACTCTTTTTAAAAAAAAATAAAAAAATATTAATAATACTAGTATTTGCGACGGGCATAGTATCCCGTCGCAAATACTATAAAAAAAATAAAAAAAAATTATTAATAAATTATTTTAATTAATATAATAATAGAATTATAATTTACAAATGAAAATAATAAATTATTTTAATTAATATAATAATAGTAGAATTATAATTCAAAAATAAAAATAATAGAATACTAATAAATAATTTAATTAATATAATAATATTATAATTATAATTCATAAATAAAAAAATATTAATAAGTTATTTTAATTAATATAAAAATAATAGAATTATTTTACATTCAAATATTAAAATAATTCAAGTATTACCAAAAAATAATTAAATTATAATATTATAAAATTTTAATATATATATAAAATTTTAATATATATATAAAATTTAATATTATAAAATATAAATATTATTATTATTCATATTAATATTGTTATTTAAAAATATAATATTATTAATATTTTATAATGAGACAGAAACTACGAATAGAAAAAAAAAATATTTTGATTTCACAAATTTTATAACAGAAATACAAACTCTAATCTGTAGGAGGGGGGGGAGGTGGGGGATCTGCAGATGGTGGTGGAGGAAACTCCATCCCTAAAGCATGAGTGAGTCGGCGCATGTACTCCATCTGCTCCTGATGCTGCTGCTGCCACCGACTCGTCTGCTCCTCGTACAGCTGCTGCTGGCGTCGACGCTCCTCCTCATGCTGCTGACGTATCTGCTCCTGCTCCTGTCGGAGACTCTCTATCTGTGCAGTCTGAGATCGCAACTGCTCCTCATACTGTGTAGAAGAAGATGCACGAGCTCCCCTCGAGCTGGACGCCGACATCGCAGCACTGCCATAATAATCTCCGGGAGTCAGTCGAGAGCCGATACCAACTACCCGGCCCTTCTCGAAGGCATACTGGGTGGCCTGCATCCATGCCGCCTCATCAAACTGACGGGCAGTGGTCTGATCTGATGACTCGGCCTGACTCTCAGGCCGGGCCTGTGCCGCTGCGGCCTCATATGACTCCTACAGTTGCAATTTAAAATTAAAATTGTGAATATATTATATGCAGTTAATTTTTAAACTTGAAAACAAATAATACTGACCACGATGTGATGCTGACGATCACCTCTAAGCTCCCCAGTAGCAGGATCACTATACATCCTCCGATATACGTCGTACTCTGTAATATCGGGGTGCTCGACAGCCTATAAGAATAAAAAATAAACTGTTAATATTTATAGTTATATAAAATATTTATAAATAATGTACGTACCAGATGCTGTCTATGAGTACTGAAAGAACGACTCCCAGCTCGATGAGTCACCTCCTGCCTCCCCCGATTCTGCCTCCCCACCGATGATCTCCTCTGAAAGGCACCACTCAACCAGTGCGCACATAATCCATCCCATACATGGGATGAAATGTACTCTGGTCGGTGTGCTCTACATGACTCCTCAAAATCTGACACTCCTGATTTCTTCATCGCAGCTTTTCTTAAATTGTGCAAAAACTGACGAAGGCGATCACGCATGGCCACCTCCCATGCCTCGTGGATGGCGTCACGCATGGTATCCTCGATCGGATACCATAAACCCTACAAATAAATCAAAATATCAAGTTAGAAATGAAATAATTTTCAAAATAAAAATTATTTATTTACGTACGTACCAACCAATGGCCGAACATGGCCTGCTGCACATCAATGGGAATCTGCTCCCATGTGGTCCACGGCTGAGAAAAATAGTTGCGCAAAATAGCGCTGCCCTGTCTGACTGCTATATGCGAAAAACTGAAAAAATAATAAACATTTATTATGTGAATAGATTAATGAAATCTTAGTCAAATTCACAAGTTATTACACAGGTTATCACACCTCCGGGTGCGCGGATCAAACCCAAGACGTGGACGTCGCTCGGGGACGGGGTCAGGAATCATCAATCGTGCAAGACCGCGCCCCCTCCGCGTACTCCCTGAAGCGCCTGCAGGCTGAGGGTCATCTGCCAACAACTCATCCGCATCGAAAGGCAGGTCAGCCTCCGTCAACTCACGAAATGTGGCCTCGTCCATCTGAAACAGAAAATGTTAATATTAGCAAATAATTGATAATTACTATTATATATACATATATATACATATTATGATTGTATATAAATACCATGGAATTCTATAAGTGTTCATCTTCATCATCATCTTCATATATGTCAATGTCATCTTCATATTCCTCCTCAACATCATCGATATCCATTCGAGTTGCAGTTGCTTCATCTCTTACCATTTCAAATTCATGTGTGACATCATTAACATCATCGTCATCACCGACTCTTAAATGTGGGGTGTCGTCATCGATACTCATATCTCTTTGTAAAAAAGATTGATTTTGAGTACTTTCTTGAAAAACTTCAATTCTTTGCACATCAGTGAAAGCACATTCACTTTGACTAAACTGATTGTCTCGAATTTTGATTTTTATTACACTCCACCAATCAGTCAAGTCTCTTGATGTTGCACAGTACTTTGCATAATAAACTTGATATGCCTGTTGAGCCAATAAGAATGGTTCATTTACTGCGAGAACACTTTTACATTTAATATCGATGATTCCATGAGTCGGATGAACACGCACGCCTCTCTCTGTATCCAACCACCGACATTTGAACATGGTTATGTAATGTTGTCCAAGATAACAGAGTTCAATGATTTCATCAAGCATGCCATAAAAGTCAACTTCATTTTCTCGATGATGAGATCCTCTCAAGCTAACTCCACTGTTCATTGTTTTTTTCGATTCCCCATATGCATGCGTGTGGAATCGAAATCCATTCACCACATATGCATTATAAGTTTTAACAAGTTTGGAAGGTGGGTTACTCAATACACAGAGCCGTTTGTCAATTTTATCAGCATGTCGAGACACCTGAAGATTTGTGAAATAATTATCAATATAGTAAACTATACATTGAATGAGTTGCTAAATGATAAAGAATTTATGTTACCAGTTTTTGAAACCACTGAGAGAAATTTTTCAGTCGCCGTTCTTCGAGAGCAGCTGCTGTAATTTGTGGAATTTGTTTCTTGATATGATTATCATACAACCTATAAAAACCAAAGTTATTTACTGTAACATAAATGATAGAATAAGTGATATAAACACTTACAGTACAACTGATGTCATCTCTTCACAGTTGAGCAGAACATACGTATGAGCTCTATGATGTTCATCATCTGAAAGCCAGCGTTCAGAAACTCCACCAAAACCAAGCTCTGACTGGTTGAAAACAGATAATTGATTGTCGATTTCATCAATATTCCTCTCATTCCGTCCCATTCGGTTGTGTTTTGAAGGATACTCAGATTCAAAATAATGGGAGCAGAAAAAAGATATTTCCTCTTGCAAATAAGCTTCTGCAATAGATCCTTCAACAGATGCTTTGTTGCGTACTTTTCTTTTCAATTTTTGCATGCATCTTTCAAATGGGTACATCCATCGAAACTGTACCGGACCTCCACATTTGGCTTCATATGGCAAATGTAACATCAAATGTTCCATTGAGTCGAAGAAAGACGGCGGGAATATTTTTTCCAGTTTACATATAATTACAACAACATCTTTTTCAAGTTTGCCTAGAGCATCATAATCTGCCGTAGCCGCACAAATTTCCCGAAAAAAATGAGACATGTCTGTTATGGAATCCCAAATCACAGAATTCAACAGACCTCTTAATCCAATTGGTAGAAGTCTCTCCATTATAACATGACAATCATGACTTTTCAATCCAGTAATATGACCATTCTTTACACATCTACCCAAATTGGAAGCACAGCCATCTGGAAGTCTCAAATCTGCAATCCACTGACAAAATAATAAACGGTTTTCTTTAGACAGTGTATAAGCTGCTTTTGGTTTCAGTAACCTTTCTGTTCTGACATTCTCAAATAGTTCCAATTCTGGACGTCTGCAAATTTGGGCAAGATCTAAACGTGCATTTACATTGTCTTTGCTCTTTCCTGGCGTATCCAAAACTGTATGAAACAAATTATCAAAACAGTTCTTCTCAATATGCATGACATCTAACATGTGTCGGACCAACAAATCAGACCAATATGGCAAATCCCAAAATATGCTACGTTTAATCCAATTGTGTTCTTTCCCAAAACCAGAAATTTTCTGTTGGTTTATTGTGGGACCAAAAGTGATGGGAGGTAATGAAAATACAACCGATTTTAACTCCGAACCTGATAGCATTTTTGGAGGTCCATCCCTTTCAACTGTTCCTTTTCTGAAATGAGATCTGTTTCTGCGAAAAGGATGATCAGCTGGAAGAAATCTGCGATGACAGTCAAAATAACAAGGTTTCTTTCCATGAATGAGCATAAATGCTTTGTTCTCTCCCATACAGTAAGGACATGATTTCTGACCATGTGTACTCCAGCCAGATAACATCCCATAAGCCGGGAAGTCACTTATTGTCCACATCAATGCTGCTCTCAGTATGAAATTCTGTTTCGTTGCAACATCATATGTACTGACACCAGTACTCCACAATAAATTTAATTCATCAATCAATGGCTTCAAATAAACATCAATATTTTTCTTCGGATGTCCTGGAATTAGTAAAGTCAAAAAGATATATGGCTCCTTCATCAACATCCATGGAGGTAAATTATACGGAGTTAAAAAAACAGGCCAACATGAATATTGACTACCATAAGATCCAAACGGACAGAAACCATCAGTGGAAAGGCCCAGTCGAACATTTCTAGCTTCTAAAGCAAATGATGGATGCACTCTATCAAAATGTTTCCATGAATCACCATCGGCTGGATGATTCAAGCTTTTATCGGTTGAAATATTCTCTTTATGCCATGACATCATTGTCGCTGTATTCTTAGACATGAATAAACGCTGAAGTCTGGATGTAAGCGGAAAATATCTCAACTGTTTTACAGGAATCAAACCAGACTTCCCGTGTTGTCCTTCTTTATATCTCTGTTGCCCACATGTGGGACAACTATCCAACGACTCATTTTCCCCTGAATATAAAATGCAGTCATTTGAACATGCATGAATCTTCTGACAAGTAAGCCCCAAATTTCGAACCAACCTCTTACTTTCATAGTAATTTGCAGGTAAAACATTTCCTTCGGGTAACAGTGTTTTCAGCAAAGAAAATATCTGGTCAAAACATGTGTTTGACATTCCGTTATCTGATTTGATAGCCATAAATTTTGCAACTGCTTCTAATTTGCTCATCTTGCAGCCAGGATATAATGCATCCTCAGCAGACTTCAACAACTCATAAAATTCAGACGGTCCCAACTCAGGATTTGAAGCTATATCAGCCGGAGTTTCTGTATGTTGAACAGATGAACCTGCAACATCATGTACTAAATCTTGAAACTGGGATGGATCCGGAATCAAGTTGGTATCAGCTGCTCTGGAACTGCGTTCACCGTGTTGATACCAAAAAACATAATCAGCTTGAAAACCAAAACGCAAGAGATGTTCCCCCACTTTGTCAAACGTGTCAAACGTTCTCAATGCACATTTTCTGCAAGGGCATTTTATCTTTCCTTCTGAAACAAATTCTGAATTTGATGCCGCAAATGATAAAAAAATCTCCACACCCTCTATATATACTGGATTTAAACCAGAACCATTTGGATTTCTGCGTTGATTTATCCATATGCGGTCATCTAATAATGACTGTTGACGACCTCGCTGTTCCATATTTTTCTATAAAATATAAAAGCATTACTGGTTTTGAATAATTTGTTAGAAAAAACACTCAAGCAAGGATTACTAATTATTACAATTTATTACTAATTATTACAATTTATTGCTAATTATTACTATTTATTACTAATTTAGCAATACTTAGCAATACTTAGCAAAAGGAAAACTGCTTGAATAATGAAAGGAAATTTGATAATCATCGTTGTGGAGATGGTTATAAATTTTCCCTTCATTATCCAAGCAGATTTCGTTTACTAATTATTAGTAATAAAAAAAATATTATCAATATTTACGAAAAAACAATATTAATATTATTAAAATAATAAAAAAAATTAAAAAATATTAAAATTATCAATATTCAGAACAAACTTTGTTCTATTATTAACATGTTCAAATCTTAAAGGGTCGTCAATTGTCAATTTTTTGCTAAGTGTTCTTGAGTATTCCTGAGTATTCCTGAGTATTCCTGATTATTTGTGAGTATTCCTGATTATTTGTGAGTATTCGTGAGTATTCGTGATTATTCGTGAGTATTCGTGATTATACGTGAGTATTCGTGAGTATTCGTGAGTATTCGTGAGTATTCCTGAGTATTCCTGATTATTCCTAATTATTCCTAATTATTTGCAATTATTCCTAATTATTTGCAATTATTGGTAATTATTGGCAATTATTGGTCATTATTGGCAATTATTACTAATTATTCCTAATTAATCCTAATTATTCCTAATTAATCCTACTTATTCCTAATTAATCCTACTTATTCCTAATTATTCCTAATTATTACTAATTATTCCTAATTATTGCTAATTATTACTAATTATTGCTAATTATTTCTAATTATTGCTAATTATTTCTAATTATTGCTAATTATTTCTAATTATTGCTAATTATTTCAAATTATTGCTAATTATTGCTAATTATTGCTAATTATTGGTAATTATTTCTAATTATTTCTAATTATTTCTAATTATTCGTAATTATTACTAATTATTAGTAATTAATACTAATTATTGGTAATTATTGCTAATTATTGGTAATTATTGCTAATTATTGGTAATTATTGCTAATTATTGGTAATTAATACTAATTATTGGTAATTATTACTAATTATTGTTAATTATTACTAATTATTGGTAATTATTACTAATTATTGGTAATTATTACTAATTATTGGTAATTATTACTAATTATTCGTAATTAATACTAATTATTCCTAATTAATACTAATTATTCCTAATTAATACTAATTATTCCTAATTATTGTTAATTAGTCCTAATTATTACTAATTATTGTTAATTATTCCTAATTATTACTAATTATTGTTAATTATTCCTAATTATTACTAATTATTGGTAATTAATACTAATTATTGGTAATTATTACTAATTATTCCTAATTAATACTAATTATTGGTAATTATTACTAATTATTCCTAATTAATACTAATTATTACTAATTATTGTTAATTATTCCTAATTAATACTAATTATTACTAATTATTGTTAATTATTCCTAATTATTACTAATTATTGTTAATTATTCCTAGTTATTACTAATTATTGTTAATTATTCCTAATTAATACTAATTATTGGTAATTATTACTAATTATTGGTAATTATTACTAATTATTGGTAATTATTACTAATTATTCCTAATTAATACTAATTATTCCTAATTATTGTTAATTAGTCCTAATTATTACTAATTATTGTTAATTATTCCTAATTATTACTAATTATTGTTAATTATTCCTAATTATTACTAATTATTGGTAATTAATACTAATTATTGGTAATTAATACTAATTATTGGTAATTATTACTAATTATTCCTAATTAATACTAATTATTCGTAATTATTCCTACTTATTGTTAATTATTCCTAATTATTACTAATTATTGTTAATTATTCCTAATTATTACTAATTATTGGTAATTAATACTAATTATTGGTAATTAATACTAATTATTGGTAATTAATACTAATTATTGGTAATTAATACTAATTATTGGTAATTAATACTAATTATTCCTAATTAATACTAATTATTTGTAATTAATACGAATTATTTGTAATTAAAACTAATTATTGGTAATTATTACTAATTATTGGTAATTAATACTAATTATTGGTAATTAATACTAATTATTCCTAATTAATACTAATTATTCCTAATTATTCCTAATTATTACTAATTATTCCTAATTATTACTAATTATTCCTAATTATTACTAATTATTCCTAATTATTACTAATTATTCCTAATTATTCCTAATTATTCCTAATTATTGTTAATTATTCCTAATTATTGTTAATTATTCCTAATTATTACTAATTATTGTTAATTATTCCTAATTATTACGAATTATTGGTAATTAATACTAATTATTACGAATTATTGGTAATTAATACTAATTATTGGTAATTAATACTACTTATTGGTAATTAAGACTAATTATTTGTAATTAATACTAATTATTTGTAATTAATACTAATTATTCCTAATTAATACTAATTATTTGTAATTAATACTAATTATTCCTAATTATTCCTAATTATTGGTAATTATTACTAATTATTCCTAATTAATACTAATTATTCCTAATTATTCTTAATTATTACTAATTATTCCTAATTATTCCTAATTATTACTAATTATTGTTAATTATTCGTAATTATTGTTAATTATTCCTAATTATTAGTAATTATTGTTAATTATTCCTAATTATTACGAATTATTGGTAATTAATACTAATTATTGGTAATTAATACTAATTAATGGTAATTAATACTAATTATAGGTAATTAATACTAATTATTGTTAATTATTGGTAATTATTACTAATTATTCTTAATTATTGATAATTATTAGTAATAAAATGAATAATTATCAATAATTAGAAATAATTACCAATAATTACAAATAATAACATTATTAATATATTTTATTATTAATATTAAAATAATATAATTT
The DNA here is from genome assembly GCA_963277665.1 of Viscum album. NCBI lineage: Eukaryota > Viridiplantae > Streptophyta > Magnoliopsida > Santalales > Viscaceae > Viscum > Viscum album. The sequence goes on from OY728135.1 coordinate 1,645,578,827, forward strand.
TCTAATTTATATACAGTTCTTTTTTCATCTGTGCGTTTTCTATCTCCACATACAAATAATACATGTGAAGACAGCAAACACACAGATGAAAAAAGAACTGTATATATATAAAAAATTATATTATTTTAATATTAATAATAAAATAAACTAATAATGTAATAATGTTCTTATTCCTAATTATTGGTATTTATTACTAGTTATTAATATTTATTCTTAATTATTAAAAATTATTACTAATTATTCCTAATTACCATATAAACAATACTAATAATTTAAATTTATTAAGTAATAAAACAATGTAAACAAAATTAAATTACAACTAATTAATAATAATAAAAACTAATAAAAAATTAAAAATAAATAAAAAATTAAAATGAAGATAAATACCTTGAAAATTGATCTGTTCTGATCGTTCTTCAAAACTTTAATATCAGCTCCGGAGAAAAAACTTAAACTGGAGAAAAACTAAACTCTAGAAATATGATTCTGAGAGAGAGAGAAGATAAAGAATGAGAATGAAATGAAAAAAACGGATGGGGGTATTTATAGGTTAGATTAGTTGCGACGGGTCCATTTGCGACGGGATTCCCGTCGCAAATAGTATTATTTGCGACGGGTCCCGTCGCAAATACCTTCGCCAACATTTATTACGGTCAACCGGTAAATAGTTATTTGCGACGGGTCCCGTCGCAAATAACCCTCTGCCGACATAGTATTTACGACGGGGGAATATTCCCGTCGCAAATACCATTTACCGCCGCCGGCTATTTGCGACGGGAATATTTCCCCGTCGCAAATACGTTTCCCGCGATTTGGCGCGCATCGCGGGAAAACTATTTGCGACGGGGAAAGCAATCCCGTCGCAAATGCCTCATTATTTGCGACGGGGATGTACCCCCGTCGCAAATACTTTTTTAACATGACTATTTGCGACGGGATTAAATCCCGTCGCAAATAACCCGTCGCAATTGCTCATTTTTCCCGTAGTGAAAAGTATTGGGTACCCCGCACCATTTCCAACTTAATTAGATGCTGCTCTTCCCAACGGCAAACGTCCTAACACTACCACACTCTTCCCGCCCGCAAACACCTGGGCCAAACCACGCATCCCGCCCGCACACACCTGGGCCTCACAACCACGCATCTCGCCCGCACACACCTGGGCCACAACCACTAACCCGCCCGCAGACACCTGGGCCTCATCCCGAAGGTTCTTGGGAACGGTAAGCCTGCCCGAAGAGTCTTGGGCTAAAGGTCGCCTCAAGCCATCACAGCCTCCGAGACCTACCCGAAGAGTCTTGGGTGTAAGGTCACCTCAAGCCATCATAGCCTATGGAAGAAGGAGCAGGAAGGAGCTAGTAACTAAGGGGGAACACCCTCTCCCATAAAATGGGAGTGTTCGGCACTAGGTGCTTGACATGGGTGTGGTGCGACAAAACACCAAGATACAATTATATATATACATATAACAAACACACATCCCAACCTATGGCTTCTTAAAAAGAGAAACTGAGCATGTGCCTCGGCACTGCAAACACGAAGCATGCATCAACAACCAAAAAATCATCCCTCAACCCCATTTAGGTTTTCATGTTTCATGAAATGGTTTAACAAATTATTACTACTGGGAAACTATCATCCAGACAAAACCTTTCACAAACATATCCCTGCCATCCACAACCAAGGTTAGGTAAAATGAAAGCAACCACATGCCATTTCATTTACAAAATATTATCACAACCATACAACATTCCATCATTCATTTATTTCAAAGTTCCACACATAAAACCCTTTCCACACACAAAACATTTCCGCATTTGAAAACACCTTTTACTTCAAAACACATTTCATAATCAAAACACTTTTCATAAATAAAGGCATTTTCCACAAAACAACCCAACCACCAACATGTTCATTATTCCAACTTTGTTCAACCGGGGTGATCACACAAGGTTTTCATTCTCATTTAATCAGCCAGTCTTTACGTGCTTATCCATTTTCCATGTTTTAACAAAACCAACCACAAACAATTCAGATATCAATTGCGCATGCAAAGGCCACCAACGGCCTTGATTTTCAGTAGGCAAAGGCCTTTCAATCCAAAATCACAATCAGAAGATAAAGAAACTGGAAGGCAATAGAAACAGCACAAAACCCCAAACCCTTCTTTATCCAGTTATTATCTTTATTTAAAGTTCAACTGCATCCCATGGAACAAAAGAAAAATATCCCACCCAGCATGTTTCACCAAATAGAGAGACGAAGGTAAACCCCTACCTCAAAAGGTCCCGGTCACGTCGCATCCGACGACGTCCTTCGGTGTCCTCCGCCTTCGCCAAACCCGACAAACTCCTCCTAGGATGGAATCTGGAGAAGGAAGGCCGGAAGGAAAGGTGACAAGTCCGGGCTTAGAAGCTTCGTCTCGTCGCTACGATCCTGTGGCCGCTGACGGATCGTAATTCGGAGCTCGGAAAAAGAAGTTAGAGGAGGAATACTTCTCGATTGTCCAAGAGCATCGTCGTGCGACAAGGAAGCGATTGATATGGAAGATAAAACATGACCTCATTCTTATATAGGCAACGAATAGTTAAATCCGTATTCAGCGTGCATTAATGAATACACGATGTGACCGTACACCCGTTACATGTTTTGATTGGTTAACACACAACACGTCACGCGGTTTCCACACGTTTTAATAATAATGATAATTCTATCAATATGTGGTGTTTCGTTGATCCGAGGCATGAGTCATAAAAGTAGCTCATTAATGGTCTTAAAATTACCGTCATAACTTCAGGGTTACGCTGTCGCTGACGGATCGTCAATCTGATACCGTATGAGGGAGATACGTTGGATACAAGATCCCGTAATAATAACAATATTAAATCTATTAATTCATGAGCGTTTCGGGTACCCAATCCGAAAACCCGAAAAAGACATCCAATATTGGACTCAAAATTTTCGTCTCGTAGTCAGGGTCGCACTGCCACTGACGGTTCGTGAAACCGAGGTCGCACGAAGAAGTTACGGACAAAAAAGTGTTTTATCAACAAAATTAATAATAACAATATTTTTTTATTATTATTAATCAATTATTTATTTATTTTTTTCATAACTCCAAAAGCAATCACGTTTTGGAGTCTTCATGGGCACTATAATTAAGCACCAATTCCTCCTTTTTCATTTATTTGTCTTTTAATTTTATTTCTCTTATTATTATTTTTTGTTTCTCTCTCCAATCTATTTTTTTTTCTTTCATGATTCTCTCCCACCACCAAAAGTGGTGCCTCCCATTTCTTTTACTCCATGTGGAACGCCCCAAACTCCATTCTCACTTCAATTTTATTATTTAATAAAATTAATAATAATAACACCCATAATTAATGTACTAATTTAATCCCATTATATTAGTTTACCATGGTTATTAAGTTAAAACCATTCCATTTAATTAAATTCAAATAATTTAATTTACTAACCAAAAATTAAACCCATTTAATTTAATTTACCAATCACACACATATTTCTATCACCTTTATCATTATTATTTAATTCAATAGTAATAAATCCTCTTTCAATTTCATCAACGGGTCCCCATCATTAACATTAATAATTATTATTATTATTGACGCCCATTATTTTCATATTATATTCACGCATGGTTGGGAACCCCATTCATGTGCCTCTTCACGTTATTATTATTATAACAAATTATTATATAATAATACCCTTTTAATGTTATTAACACAATTCCAACTTTAATTGTGGAGAACCGCACAACGCCTCCTGTACAAGGTCACACCCATGCACCCCATGCATTTCATTCCTTTATAATTTATTACACGAGCCTCATTTATTGTAATTTATTCGTTTATAACTTATTCCATGCACCTCCCATCATTTTATTAAATATATTCGATTTTATTTCTTATATTTTATAATGATTAAATTAAAACCATTTTATCTAATTAACACCAAATATTTTCACGCCACCATTATCAATTATTATTATAAAAAATTATTATTACAACACGTGTCATGTTTGACCACATCAAATTTTTTACAAAGAAATGGACCGGAGAGGTCCGGGCCATTACATGTGTTCTTGAACTACATGTTGTGTGATCGGGATTCCCAAATGGGAAACCCCTAACATTGCTCAAAACCCCCATCCCCCCCCCAAAAAAAATTAGATCATCCCAAAAGGGGTCCTAAGAAGGATTAATAAGATATTAAAACTTGAAAATGATAAATCTATAGGGATCTATGGAAAAACATAAATATTATCTACCTTTGGGATGAAGCTTCACTAATTTCCATGCTCCATGGCCACCGCACAACGATCTGGCTCATCCTAATCTCTACGGTAGTACCACTCTTCCTCTCTCTATATTTATCTCTCTTTATATATACCTTTCCCTCTAGTTCATGGTTAAGGATATCCCATAGGGGTGTGCATGAGAAGCTAGGGAGGAAGAGAAGGAAAGAGGAAAAGAAAAGAAGTAAATGAAAAGAAAACGAAAAGGGGTCCAACCCATCCCCTGCATCCAACCTGAGTCTATGCCCCACCTAGGAAAAACTCCCAATTCCAAAAAAAATTATGAGATGGAATCTTAATCTGACACTAAGTTCATAATATATGGTCAAATGAAACTGCATGAATAAATTAATATTTAATTAATTAAATATTAATTATTAATTATTCCACTAAAATTTGACCAGCTCATATTCTACCTAACTCCTTTTCTAGGGTAAAAAATATATTTTGGGACAAATTTAATGGTCATAAAAATTGTCCAAAGTCGTATGATATGGTAAAAAAGAGCATTTTACCCCTTATAAGCATGAAAATATTAAAATTCAAATTTCTACTCAAAATTCTAATCCAGAAAAGCATGGGTCCTTACAATGCCCACTATTATGTCTTGATTATTAAGAAATATTTCCCATGAGTTATATATTATATTATGATAGGAAATTATTCCCATTCTTATGAATAGATACATGATTCTTAGTTTGTATTCTTATGATATACTTAGAGACACCCCGGTACTAGATAAAGTAGGTATAGTCACACATTGGTGGTTGTGTAGTACATGTGGCTTTGATATATTTATCATTTATAGAATTTATTTACTTATGAGAATACCACATTGTACGTTCAATATAATTAAATGGACTTTTTAGGGACAACATTGGTGATGGCTTATTGAGTTGTACTCACACCTTTCTTGGGAACCTCAGTACCTAATCAGACTTTATGGTTCTTGATATAGGTAGGAGAAAGGTATATAATATTGATAGATGATATATGAATCTTGGTTAGATCTAGGATACGGGAATTAGAATGGACTCGAGACCAATTTTGTGGCCATTTCATGTTTTTTTCTTACCTTTGGACCATCTTATATATAATTGTCCACCAGGAAGTCATGTTCTTTTATGTATAACTTTTAACATTATTTGAACCCATTTTTTATAGAAGGAGAGTTTTTATTTACTTATCGATGGTATGTAGTAGTTATGATCACTTTATTATACTTTATTTGATGATGATGGTCATTTATTATTTCATCTGCTATGATTTATGGCTATTTATATCAAAGAAGGTGTACTCTTCCCACCTTATACATAAACTATCACCACACCTCTAGTGTATGGGGAGACACACTTTTGGCATGTGGCACTCAGTTTGGTAACAGTTTAGGTGAACTAAATCAATGACACTACATCAACATTGGAATTGATATGTGTTTTTGATTCGTAATTTTTATTGTTTTTGCTTCTATAAAACAATTGTGTAGGGTTATGAATTTCTCACAATTTTTTTTCAAAAAATATACCTTTCATGTTAGTTATTGAAGTAATTGATGCGAAACATCAATTTTCACGTTAAATATTTAAGAAACAAACATGAAAAATTATGATATAATATAAAAAATTACTTTTTGCATATGTTTTTTATAATAACTAATGTTGAAAATAATTTTAACATCAGTTATTAAAAGGATTTTATATTCACTACATTGGTTACAATGATGTTGGTTCTAAACTGGCATGGAAAACTTATTCTTTTACTGGTGAACTGCTAAATTTTTCAACTTGTTTTATTTAAATGTAGCAATTTTTTTAAGAAACTGCTACTACATTTTCATGACAAAATAATATTTATTTACTAATGATTTAATAAACCACCCTTGAAAACCCATTATTATCTAATCGATATTTTTTAAAGAAGATTTAAGTGAACATACCTTTCACATGTATTTATTTTATATGTATTTGTGTTCATTATGTTAATGTAAATATGTTTCTTATTACCAATTATTTTTATTTATTTAACATAGTAAATTATATTTTTAATGCATAAAATTCAAAGAATGAGGATTGTTTAAAATTGGTTATTGGTGTGACAACACACAGATATATATATGTGTGTGTGTGTGTCTATATGTGTGTGTGTATATATATATATCATTTTAGGTTTGTGTATTCAACTTTTCTTTTATATTGGTTTAAAATTTCTTATATAAATATTTGTTATTCCATTTAGTTTAAATAGTATTTCCAATTAAATGTATTTTTACTTACAATTAATTATTTAAATTGGATTATGATTTAATATTATTTTATATTTTTTTTATTTGGAAAAAGCATGTGTTGTACAAAATATTTATAATTTAAAAAATAATATTTTTCACACCAATTATTCAAAAAAATGATCTGTAAATAATGTATTATATCATGGTTAGAAATTTTACAAACAGATTATTTTATTAAATGTTTCGGAAATTCAATTAAATATACACTAATTATAATAGTTCTTATAATATTTTTACTACGGTTTTAAAAACGAAAGTGACATATTATCATTAATATTAAAAATATATTTTCCATGTTTCAAGCATTGATATAGTTTAATAAATAATATTCATAATTTTATGTTGGGCCAAACCTGAAAATATCATTGACTAATTTTGAAAAATATTGCCCCCTCATATAATAATACAATATTAAGACAAAAAATATTCTGAAAATTTTTTCCATTACACATAACAACAACACACACACACACACATATATATATTAACACAAACAAAAATATAATTGAAATTCTAATATATAGTATTATATATTTATTTTTATCAAAAAATCACCATAAACAAATATGTATGGTCAATATCAAAAAATCAAAATGATAGTGTCAAACTAAATTTTCCAAACCACAATGAATAAATTAGGAAATAGAATATAAATTAGAGTTTAGAAAAACTAAAATCACACATGCATCCCTCCTAATCCCATAAAAAATAAATAACAATATAAGAATTGAAAAAACTCTATAAGAATGAAATAAAAAGTCAAAGATACATTTCTAAATGATAGATATCCATAAGAATTTCACACACATAAAATTGGAAATTTTAATTAAATAAAAAATAAAAAATCTGTAGAACATAGGTTCCAAGGAAATCAAAAATCAAATTTTAGATACTTTACCTTATAAAAAACAACGATACAAAAAAATCATGATTATTAAGGATAATAGATTAAAAAATGCATAATTTCTTACCTTTTCATAAAATCAAGATTTCGGGATTTATTTAATAGGAAGTGAGAGGCATAATGGGTAGGTGGCATCCCAAATAGAGTGAGAGACATCCTACTACGGTGAGGGAAGAAGAAGACATTGCAGGGAGGTGGTTATTGGGAAAGATTGTAAGTGAGAAACACACAAACGAATAACAAAGTGAACCTATAGTAGAAATAAATTGTCATTCCCTTCAAAAAATATTTAAAAATTAATGTGGATGTGCATCGACCAAAAAAATTAGAAAATAAATGATGTCACCATAAATTTTTAACGTGAAAAACCCAAAAGAAAAAAACCACGGGACCTAGTCCATAAAGCAGAATCTACTATTAATCAAGGTTACATGACCAAGATTCTAAAATATGAGTGAGATCCCAAAAATAATACTATGATAAAATAGAATATCAAAAATAAAACTCACATGTATTCTGAAGGTAGTCTAAAATGAAGAACACAGTTTGAAAAAGAAATCCAAATAAATATGACTTTTAAGTGGAGATGATCATCATTCAAATAAAATTGAAAAAAAGTACCAAGATCATATTAAAGATCACCGCATATGAAATCTAATCAGACATGAGAAATTTTTTTGATTAGATATCTGAAAAACCACTATTGTAACCCTAATTGCATTGCACTCATGGATGAAAAGAGAGAGAAATTGGAGTCCAAAAATTTGTCTACCTTACAAAATACCATAACCCCTCTTTCATTATGTTGAGAAAAAGTCCCTCAAGGCATCATTGAATCATTTTTGAGGTGATTGTATTTGCTGACAAAGTGGGCCTCCATGTTGTGTATGTTGATAAAGCAGACCATGATGTATGAGTGTGTTGAAAAAGGGGGTTTACATGGTGATTTTTTGGGTTCAAGGGATGCTTCCAACAATCCATGTTTGATTGAAGAACCTCGAAAAAGGAATGAACGATCTGGAGGTGGTACAAAAAGAGCAGATACAAGGTGGCGTAGTTTTCCAGTGCTTGCCAAATTTTTGGGCCTGAAAATCAAAAAATAGAGAGATGTGTTTTTGGAAAAGGGAGGTGTGCACAAAATTGGGGTGGTACGTGAAAAATATAGTGGTGCGTTAAAAATCAGCGTGGTGCATAAAATATCAACGTGTTGCACAAAAAATAAATGTGTTGTGAGAAATATTTGCATGGTGTGTGAAAAATTAAATGTGGTGCGAAATATTTGAAAGGTGAGTGAAAAAGGATTGTTGTGCGCGAATTATTTGTGCGATGTGCACAAAAGGAATGTGGTGCATGAAATATTTGCGCGGTGTGCGAAAAAGGAATGTGGTGTGCGAAATATTTGTGGGATGCGCGAAATAGAGGGATGAATTTTTTCGCGCAAGAGGTGTTTCAAGGTCCGGAGCTCGAAAATTTGCAATGGTATGAGGGGTGAGAAATATTGGAGCCATGCGCGAAAAATGGTGTTGATCGGAAGATGTGTTTTCCGCGCTCAAAGTGAATTACGCGCTCAAGAATGGTTTTTCGCACGGGGTCGATTTTGCCTATAAATATGAAGTGACCCCCCACCAATCGGTAGTAGCTCAAGAAATAAAGAGTATCCGAGCTCTGGCACGCGAAATTGGAGTGCACAAGAGAGTTTCACGAAAACAACAAGTTTGTGTGTAAAAGAACTATCTGTGCGCAAAGTAGAGGTGGCGTGAAAAGAAGTTTGTTACACGAAAAGTGATTTTCATGCAAAAGTAGAGAATTCTATGCAAGGTAGTGTAGAGTTTGTGCGTAAAATCTATTGCGCATAAAATAATTTTTTGCACGTAAAAGGGGTGTTGCGCGAAAATTGAATTTCGTACAAAAGCATAGAATTACGTGCAAGGTGCGGTAAGGGCTGTGCGTAAAAATTGCAGTTTCCTGGTACACTCGGTGCAAAGTGAGATTCATATGTGGGTGAAAGTTGGATGTAAACAGAGCATCTATCAATAGTTAAGGATTCATATTTCATTAGAGATAACGAAGAGACCTACAGGTCTATAAACTGTGAGTGGATCTCTTCCAAGTGCAGTGAGAAAAGAAAGAGGAAGAAGGTTATCCTTTCTACCGATAGTGATCCAGAGAGAGAAATAGTGAGTGACCCTTTTGAAAGTAGTGAGATGACCTTAAACATTGTAAAGGCAGTGATCCTGGGTATATAAGTGATCCAGCCATAACATTATTGGTAGTGAGATTTAGTGTATTTGGTACAGCGTTAGATCGCCGTTGTATGCTCCTTGGACGTATCCCAGTGAGGGTGAACCAAGTAAAAATCTATGTGTCTGCCCGGTTGCTTCCCCACATTACATATAAAGCGTAACCATCAGATAAAGATAAAAATAAGTGATCAACATAAACACATAAGAGAAAACAAAGTGATGCTTATAATATAGAGGTCAAGATCCAGTGGGGCAAGAAGAATTTTGAAATAGAATATCCATACCCTGATTCACCCCTATATTAGGGTATCTAGGCCCATTTTGGTCCTAACACATTAATATCTTTATTTTCACTTAAAATTCAAGTGATTAGCCCGTTGAGGAGGTTCCCCAACCACTACTACAAATAGCACTTTTAAAAGCTCTAGAAATCAATTTTATCAGTGCAAAAAAGTGATATTAATCTAAGTGCCCTTAAAAGGGGGTCCCATTTATCAGTTATGATAAAGACCCATTTAATCAATGTTAAAAAAAATATTTGATAAAAGAGTTTTTTTTTCAGCGCTAAAAAAATGTTGATAAAAGGTGACTTTTATCAGCACTTTTTTTATCACTAATGAAATGCCCCCTTCATCAGTGCAAAATAAAATGTTGATAAATGTAAAGAAATAATTTTTTGGTTTTTATAAATTTGGAGGGGAAGATCACCCATTTTATCATAGCTCTATTAGCCCTCCCATACCCTTTTTTAGCGCTAGAGGAGGGTATTATTAGTGCTGGATGTGGTCGCACCCCTTTATTAGTGCTAGAGCACCTAGTGCGCAGCCCCACATGCCCATGCCTTCACCTGGTTTCGAACCTGAGACCTCACCCTCATGTATATGAACCTTTACTACTCTTCTATATTTTTGAATTGTCTATTTTTTGATATATCTATTTATTTATATATTTTTTGTTACATTTTTTTATCCATATATATATAATTATTTTTAAATACATTTATAAATTATGTTTTGTGTGTGTGTGCGTTTATAAATACACACATACATACATATAGATACATACATACATAAATACACACATAGATACATACATACATACATACATACATACATAAATACATACATACATACATACATACATACATTAATACACATATGTGTGTGTGTGTTTCAATAAATATAAGTATAAATATTTATATTTATTTACTTATATTAATATTTATATACATATATTAGAATATATAGATAAATATATAGTTTTTTAATACACACTCACAAATATATTTATATTTATATATATATACATTATATATACATTGTATAGTTATATAAAAATTCATACATTTTTATTTTAAATAAAATAGATATTATTTTTTATTTACATACATTTTATATATTTACAAAGATATTTTATGTCATGACCCGTCCCAATGGGGCCCATACCATGACTCCCCAAACCTGCCTCAAAGAGGCTAAGGGCTGGTGACTGGCACCGAGTAGGCATATCACTAACATGAGAGGCATTTTTTAAGTACTTGTACAGACACACACACATCTCCAAGACCCCAAAATACTGAAATATAAAAATACTTGAACAACCAATGCATGTATACATATATATCCCACAACCAGAGTATGACAGGAATTAAAGGAAAGTAAACAGGGCCAAATACAATCCCACCACAAAGAAGTCTGTAACACAAGTCTAACCTAAAAGTAAAGGTACTGAGACTACTGTTTGAAATCCACAGGAACACACTTTGGTCTATCAGGTCTCACAAAGCACCGTCAGGTCTTGGTCTACCTAGGACTCCATGAAAAGGGTCGATCATCTGCACAATACATGACACATGTGAGAAAATCCCGTGCATGGGTGAGTATAATAATACTTAGTAGGATACCCCAAAAACCGTAAAGAATATGATAAAGGGAAATACAGTCAACTCTATATAGGTATATTTCTACAACACATATAATAAGAATATCCAGATATACTCTATAAATACACATATACTAGAGGTAATCCACAACCATTGTATACCAGCCTAGGATTCAATCTTGAAGATTCAACAAGAATTCATCCCAGAGAACACACTCCTGAGACCTATAATACTGATGGCGTCCATTCAAGAGGTACTTCTCATCGAGTCTCCTCATAATAGAGAATATGTGCTGAAATATCTGAATAGAATATGATACATAGATGAGGATCCTAGCCAGGGCCATGGGGTGATACCAATAACTCAATCTGGATTAACCATGCTAAGTAGAGGATCAGTGCCTAGGTAGTGTTGGTCACATCGATACCAAGAACTCAACCTATGAATATGGGTATAGGATCTCACTTTTGTCCTCTCAGGGAAATTCCAAAAACTCTATTCAGGAAGTCATACTGAAGGGATCGTTGTCCTAGGAGTTGGAAACAATTCATACATATCATTAGAAAAAGGATAAGGGTAAAACACCCTATTGAAACTTTTCCAATATATAGAGTAAAATAGATCTAAGACATGTATAAAGGAGTAAATGCCGAGTAATAGGGGTACACGCCACATCCCTTGACATCAGTTCGTGCCCGTGTAAACAACCTGTGTCATTAAAACTATGTCTGTGTGGGGGAGTACATGTCGTGTAGGTTTTTCGGGTAGTCCATCTTGTGTATGTGTACTTCTTGATGTGAATTTTGAGTATCTAGCGAGGGACAACACATTTTGTGATAGGGGTCACATGTCGTGTGACACTTGACTTTCTACCAAAACTCTAGCTTCTACCAAAGGGGCCCCACAAATTGTGTAATCCTGTATTACACACTATGTATATTGGGATTTTCCAAAATCCCTGGTACTTCCTCCCACTCGTTCCCACACCACCTTTTCCTTAAAATCTAGCGCCAATCTTTCCAGGGGTCATGGATCTACCTCGGCCGAGCATCACCATTGTCTACCATTACATTCCATCCATCTGATTCGCTCAGAAATTGGAATCATTCATATGAATCATATTACATTCATCTCTCTCATAAATTAGGGGTTTCCAAACTAGTACGATTTGTTCGTCGCACCTTTCCTACGTCGTGCCGAACCCCGATCTTTAATATCGGATTGTTGTTCAAAGAATCATATGTTCAATGATCGATTCGTCATAGTTCGTCGAACCACGAACCATGGGTTCGCCTGTGATGAATGAGAAAGGAAGGAGAAAATCACCAAGAACATCCATGAGGAATGAACCTTGGTTGATGTTCATGTCTTCCTTGATTCTCTTCTGTTAGAATGATAAATGAAGAGAAATCGAAAAAACTCAAGAAATGTCCCAAATAAACCCACAAGACGATCAAACCACAGATTAATCAATTCATTGATTTGTACAAATACATTTTAGAAAAAAAAATTAGGTAATACACATAACAAAACACAAGACCTACCTAGATTTGGTTTTATCACTGATGAAGAATGATGTGGCATCGTCATCATTGGAAAGATCCGTCAAATCTGAGATTCGTCGATCATTGATTCAAAAATCAATCATCATTCACCTGATAGGATCCTCCAAGGATTTATCCAACAATCATCCAAAGGATCTAGGGTTATGTGGCTAACCCTGGGGATTCTCAATAATTTTATATTTTAAGACATAACAATCATTGCATCAACAAACCAAAATAAAATAAATTTATTTAATTATTTTATTCATTTTAGCACTCACGATGACTTTTCCACCAACAACCCATACCGAACAATGTTAATTCATGCCTATGGTAGACCTCACATTATGATTTCAATGGTACCCTCATATTTTTAATTTGGGAACTCATTTAGAAGTCATTCCTCTTTTTCAGGAAAACTGTGTGTGTGTATTTTTTAATATATTTAATATATTTCAAACATTTATTCTGGGCACACTAGGTCTTGTAATTTCCCATCGTATCAGCATCTGGTCTTAAAAATAATCCATATAATATTTAAAAATAATATATGGAAAATATGAGATATTAAATTCTCCCAACCTTGGGGATTTACACCCCAATCAAAGTCTACCACTACTAACTCTTATGATTAGAGTAGATGATAAATCACTCACCCACTAGGTAGTGTCACCACATCTTCAAATCGAATACTACCAATGCTAAATCGAGATTGTGGGTCACATAATTCTACACATGTATTATTAACTAGCATGAACCATAGGTAATCACCACTTGTCTCTGCATCATAACACAACCAAGGCCAATTCCTAATATATCACTGAACACTACGTACTCAACACCCTCCTCTAGAAATATCAATATAGGAGTGCTCATCAAACTCTACCTAAACTAATAAAAATCCTACTGGAACTTCTCTGTTAACATGAAAGGATTACCCTTTTGATTCAAATCTATCAAGGTGGTGATATCCTAGAGAAAGCAGGTATGAATCTCCGGTAATATCCTACCAACTGAAGTAATCTCCGCACCTCCATTATAATCTTAGGTGGCTCCCATGCTAACACTACCTCGACCTTGGATAGGTCCAATTCCACTCCATCTATTGAGATAATGTTTCCCAGAAAGAGCACCACCTGAATATAGATTTGACACTTCGAGAGCTTTCCGTAAAGCTGGTGATCTAGGAGTATGTCCAAAACTATCCTTAAGTGTCTAGCATGCTCCTCCACGGACACTGACTACACAAGGATATCATTGATGGAGACTACCAAGAAATGGTATAAGTAAGGATAAAATATATGGTTCATGAGTCTCGTGAACATGGATGGGTTGTTCTTCATGCCAAAGGGAATCACCAAGTACTCATAGTGACCGTAACGATATCTGAATGTCATCTTCGGTATATCCTCATCATGTACTTGTAGCTGGTGATAGTATGATCTGAGGTCAACCTTCGAGAACCATTGTTAACTTATAAACTGATCAAATAGGTCATCAATCCTTGTTAGTGGACATTTTTTTCCATGGTCACCTGGTTCAAGCATCGATAGTCCACACACAACCTCAAGCTCTCATTCACCTTCTTGGAAAACAAACTGAGGCTGCCCAGGGTGAAACACTGGGTCTCATGAATACCTTCCTCTATAAATCCTACAACTATACCCTAAAATCATGAATATCTATAGGATCCATCCGATATGCTAGTGAAGATATCATAGTCATCCCGAGGTGTAGATCAATGTACAAGTCTATCTCTCAGCGGGGAGGTAAACCTAGAACATCTTCAGGAAAGATGTTCTTGTACTCCACCACTATTATAGGAAACTGGAAACTCATAACATCCACTTCACCAAGGGTTAGGCTAGCCAAATGATGAGTAATCAGCTGAACCCTCCTACACACGAGTACATCCTACACTACCTGAGTTTCCATTTCATCGAAAAAGGAAATTCGGGTTCCATCACTACAGACACACCACACCCTTCACCTAAAACAGTCAATCTGGTCATGGACTATAGATAACCACTCAATACCAAGAATGATGTCCTAAGTCCTCCATGCTAATACCATGAGATTCCAGCAGAAACTCTCACCTATAAGGTTCATTTCACACTATCAGCATAAGTGTGTGATCACTGAGTCTTCTCCAGTAAGAGTATCCAAGCATAAGGTTCAAGTCAATGGTTCAACCAAAATATCTATGTCTCGAACAAGATATGTGGATAGAAAGGAATGACTAAAAACTGTGTCTATCAATACTAAAACTAAAGTATAAAAGAAAAATATTGTACCTCGAATAATTCCTGGATCCCCTGGGTCATAAGCCTTGACCACCTGTAGTTGTCCTCGCATCTACCCTCCTGCTTCATAAGCCTGGTGTGGACCACCTAGGGGAGGTGGTCGTAACACGTCGAAATGTCAACCACCTCATGTTTCTCTCCCATCTCCTCTTCTACATCTACCACCATGTGGACCTGCGTACTCATGTCATTATTTATACCTCGATGGATCATCCTAGTTTTCTTTGTCAATTGTACGACAGGTCGGACAATCTCTAGCGAGATGTCCCTTGCTGTCACATAAGCAACACCACCTCTCTCTGGGTTTACTGGACCCACCCTGTGAGCTTTGTACTACAGATCCTTTTTCCTAGGACCTCCTCCTAAAACTTATCCCACATCTAGGTTCCTTATATTGTTTTCGACTCCCTGATTCGGAGGTCTCTTCTCCTGCTTTCCCACTACTAACAACGGTCGGCTGTATCTACACATCCAAGAATCTCTCCACCAATAAATCTCTCTCTTGCACCCCAACATTGGTAGGAATACAAAGAGGAATAATGTTTTCTTAGATTACCCAATGTAGACCTCACTCATAGGTCTGAGCCCTGAAAAACTAATCTCGAACCATATTCATCAAGTACCTGGAGAGGTTGTTAAACCTCGATGAATAATCAGATATTGTCATCGTGCCCTGCTAGAGCTCTAGAAGATCTTGAATGTGTACAACCCTCAGTGTAGATGGTGAGAAATCCTCTCTAAAGAGGAGCTCGAAATCAGTCCAATAATGAGTCGCCTCATCGTAAGACATGGTAACGAAACCCCACAGTTTCCCTACTGATCCATGAAGAACCATCTGATATGTTGGTGTCCTAACTATACAGAAAAATCACGTCACCACCTCAAGTCAGTCCTCAGATGCCTATGGGTCGGGCTCACCTCGGAACCTGAGGGGTCTCTATCATTGAAATTCGTGAAGCGCGCTCAGCTTGCATACCTCATTCGCTGGTACTGCGAGTAGAACATGCTTCTCCACATGTAGTATGGTTGGTGCGCCAACAAGAGGTAACAACTCATGAATTGATCCCTCTATCAAAGCCTCATCACAAAGGGGATCATAATTGTGATAATCATGTTGAATCCTATCCAATATATGTCACTGAGGCATCTTGAAACAAACAAGATGTATCACAATCAATGAGTATATCTAGAGAGCTGACTCAATAAGGACATGGAACCAAAACCAATTCCTATATGATGCATGTACCATTATTTTCCCTACAACCAGTGTTCTCATGTACTGATTTGAAAAGAAGGTTATCAGAGTCCTGATGTATGAATACATCAGCTGCCGCACCAACACTAGAGTCCCAGGCCTGAAAGTTGAACTTGAAACACTTGAAATTGTTTCCCCAAACCAATCTCACAGACTCTCGGTACTAAATCAGAACTGATCACTCTGATAACACTCTATCGCGACCCATCCCAATGGGCCTTATGCCATGACTCTCCAAGTCTGCATCCAATAGCCCATAGTCTGGTGACTAAAACTGAGTAGGCATATCATTAACATGGGAACCATTTCCTAAGTACCTTTATACACACACACATATCTATAAGCCCAAAAAATGATGAAATGTAAAAATAAATAAACAACCAATGCATAAATACATCTATATCCCACAACCAAAGTTTGACAAGAAGTAAAGGAATGTAAACAGGGCCAAATAAAATCTTGCCACAAAGAATTCTGTAACACTAGTCCAACCTAAAAGTAAAGGTACTAGGACTACTTTCTGAAAGCCACAGGAACAAACCTCGGTCTGTCCAATATCAAAAATCATCGTCTGGTCCTGGTCTTCCTAGGACTCCATCAAAAGGGTTGATCGTCTGCATAAGACACAATATGTGTCAGAAGATTTCATACAGGGGTGACTATAAAAATACTCATTAGGAAACTACGAAAACCACAAACAATATAATAAAGGGTAATGAAATCATCTCTACGCATGTATATTTATACAACACATATAACAAGAATATTCAGATATACTCTATAAAGAGATATAGTCTAGTGGTAAGAAACAACCATAATATACTAGTCTATGATTCTAGCTTGAAGATTCCACAGGCACTCATCCAGGAGAATACACTCCTAAGTTCTATAGTACTGCTGACTTCCATCTGATAGGTACTTCTTGTTGAGTCTCATTATAAGAGAGAATACATGCTAAAAGATATGAAGAGAATAAGAAACAGAGATGAGGATCACACCCTGAGCCATGGGGTGATACCAACAACTCAATCCTGATTAATCCTGCTAAGTAGATGATTGACGCCCAGGTAGTGTTGGTCACATTGATACCAACAACTCCACCTGGGGTAGGAATATGGATAGGGGATCCCACTCTAGGCCTCTCAAGGGGATTCCAACAACTCTATCTAGGAAGTCTTGTGGAAGGGATCATTGTTCTATGAGTAGGAAAATATTCATACCTACCTTCAGGGAAAGAATAAGGGGAATGAACCATAATGAAACTTTTCCAAGATACAAATGACAAGAGATATAAACCATGTATAAAGGAGTACACATCATGTAGTATGGGAACATGCCACGTTCCTTTACCCCAAGTCCTTCTCGAGTAAACGGACCATGTCATTCAAACCGTATCTATGTGGGGGAGTACACGCTATGTAGGTTGTCTATGTAGTCTACCCTATGTCCTTGTACTTATTGAGGTACACACCGAGTATTCGGGGAGGGACAACATGCCGTGTGACAAGGGTCACATGCCGTGTGACACTTGAATTTCTCTTGAAACACTATCCACTTATAAGGGGCCCCACATGCTGTGTAATCAAGGATTACACGCTGTGCATATCAAAACTTTCCAGAAACACTGGTTCTTCCTCCTTCTTGCATATGCACCACTGTCTCCTTTAAATCTAGATCCAATATCATTGGGGTTCGTGGATCTACCTCAACTAAGCATCTTCTTCATCTGTCATTGGATTTTGGCCATCCAATTTTCTCAGAAAATGGAATTATTCATCTGAATCATATTTCCCTCATCTCACTCATAAATCAGGGGTTTCGACATAGGTCTAATCCATTCATCGCAACCGTCATCGCACCTCTATTACGTCATGTTGAACCCGGATCTCGAATCTTAGATCGTTGCACCAAGAATCGCATGTGCAATGATCAATTCATCAGAGTTCATCGAACCACGGACCAAGGGGTCACTCACTATAAATGAGAAAGGGGGGATAAAAGCACAAAGAACATCCATGAAGAAGAAACCTTGGATAATGTTCATGTCGGCCTTGATTATCTTCCATTAGAATGATAAACGAAGAGGAATTGAACAAACACAAGAAATATCTCAAATAAACCCCACAATTATACTCATCTCACAAGATGATCGAACCACAGATCAATCTGTTCGTTGATTGGTTCACACTCATCGTAGAAAATAAGAATGAGGAATAAACATAAAAAAACACATGCCCTACCTTGATTCGTTTAAATTGGTGATGAAGAACAATGTGTCATTGTCATCATTGCAAGATCTGTTGAATCTGAGGTTCATCGATCTTTGATTCACAAATTTGTCATTGTTCACCGAAGAGGATCCTCAAAGGATCTCTTCAATGATCCTCTAAAGGCTCCAGGGTTATGCATGTGACCCTGGGGATTCTCCATAATCATCTATTTAAGTACATTACAATCTTTGAGTCAAAAAATCAAAATATAATAATTTTCGTAAATTATTTTATTCATTTTCTCCCTCGTGATGACATTTCCACAGATGACCCATGCCGACCAATGCTGTGCCATGTCTAGGGTAAACCTCACATTCTGAGATTAATGGTTCTCTTAGATTTCTAATCCAGACACCCATTTAGAAGTTATTCCACTTTTCAGGAAAACTCCGCACTTGTGCTATTTAATATATTTAATTTATTTCAAACAGTTATTTCGGGCACACTGAGCCTAAAAATGGCACATCGTCTCAGTTACTAATCTAGAAAATAATTCATATAATATTTAAAAATAATACACAGAAAATCTGAGACATTACATTTAAAAAATAATGAGTTTTACCTGATCTCAAAATTGCACGTCGTCTCATTGTCTATGGGTTGGGCTCGCCTTAGAACCTGAGGGGTCTCTACCGCTGAAATTCATGAAGCGCACTCATCTTGTGTACCTCATTCTCTGGTACTATGGTTACCACATGCTTCTCAGTATGTGTTATGGGTGGTGCACCACCTGGAGGTAACATCTCAGGATCTGGTCCATGTATCGAAGTCTCATCGCTGAGGGGATCATCCTTGTGATCATCATGTTGAATCCTAGCCTGTATATGTCACTAAGGCATCCTGAAACAAACAATATGTTCCACGATCAATGAGTATATCTAGAGAGATGACCCAAGAAGGACATGGAACCAAAACTCCTTCCTATATGATGCATGTAACATTATTTTCTGTGTAACCAGTGTTATCATGTACCAAGTTGAAAAGCAGGTTATCAGAGTCCTGGTGTATGGATACATCATTTTTCACACCAACACTGGAGTCCCTAGCCAGAATGCTTAAATCGAAACACTTATCATTGTTTCCCCAAACCAATATCACAGACTCACGATACTAAAGTAGAACTGACTTCTTTGATACCACTTTTTCATGACCCATCCCAGTGAGACCCATGTCGCGACTCCCCGAGCCTGCCTCCAATAGGCCATTGTCTGGTGACTTGCACTGAGTAGGCATATCACTAACCTGGGAGTCATTTCCTAAGTACTTACACACACACACGCACACATCTACAAGCCCACAAAATGATGAAATGTAAAAACAAATGAACAATCAATGTATGCATACATCTATATCCCATAACTAGAGTATGACAGGAAGTAAAGGAAGGTAAACATGGCCAAATACAAGCCTGCCACAAAGAAGTCTGTAACACAAGTCCAACCTAGAAGTAAAGGTATAGAGACTACTGTCAAAAAGACACATTAACCCACCTCGGTCTATCCAGTCTCACAAATCATCGTTTGGTCCTGGTCCGCCTAGGACTCCATCAAAAGGGTTGATCGTCTGCATAAGACACGACATGTGCGGGAAAAGCCCGTGCATGGGTGAGTATAATAATACTCAGTAGGACACTCTAAAAACCAAAAAGAACTTAATAAAGGGGAATACAACTATATCTACATAGGTATATGTCTACAACACATATAACAATAATATCCAAATATAATCTATAAAGAGACATAGCCTAGTGGTAAGCCACAACCATATTATACCAGTTTAGGATTCTAGCATGAAGATTCCATAGGCACTCATTTAGGATAACACACTCCTAAGTCCTATAGTACTGATGATGTCCATCAGGGAGGTACTTTTCATTGGGTCTCATCATGAGAGAGAATACACGCTGAAAGATCTGAAGAGAATACAAAACAGAGATGAGGATCACAGCCTAGGTCCTATGGTGATACTAACAACTCTATCTCGATTAATCCTGCTAAGTAGAGGATCAACGCCCAGGTAGTGTTGGTCACGTCGATACCAAAACTCCACCCGATCCATGAAGATGGATAGAGGATCCCACTCCGGGCCTCTCAAGGGGATTCCAACAACCCTATCCAGGAAGTCCTATTGAAGGGATCATTGATCTAGAAGTAAGAAATGATTCATATCTACCTTCAACCAAAGGATAAGGGGAACGAACCCTAGTGAAACTTGTCCAAGATACAAAGGACAAGAGATTTAAACCATGTATAAAGGAGTACACGTCGTGTAGTAGGGGTACACACCGTGTCCATTTACCCCGGGTCATGCCCGTGTAAACGGACTATGTCATTAAAACCATGTCTGTTTGAGGGAGTACATGTTACGTAGGTTGGCCGTGTAGTCCACCTCGTGTCCTTGTAATTCTTGAGGTACACGTCGAGTATCTAAGGAGGGACCACATGTTGTGTGACACTTGAATTTCTCCCGAAACCCTAGGCACTGCCATGGGGCCCCACATGTGATGTAATCCCAGATTACACACTGTGTATATCAAAATTTTCTAAAAACACTGGTTCTTCCTCCCACTTGCACCTGTGCCACTGTCACATTGAAATTCGGCTCCAATCTTGCCAGGGTTCGTCGATCTACCTCGACCAAGCATCATCGTCATCTACCATTTGATTCCATCCATCCGATTCTCTTGGAAAACATAATCATTCGTTTAAATCATCTTCCCCTCATCTCACTCCTAAATCGGGGGTTTCCAAACAGGTATGATTTTTTTACTGCAACCGTCGTCGCTCCTCCATCACGTCATGCCGAACCTGGATCTCGAATCTTAGATCGTTGCGACAAGAATCACTTGTGAAACTATTGATTCATCAATGTTTGTTGAATCGCGTACCAAGGGCTTGCCCACGATGAATGGTAAAGGAGGGAGAAAAGCACAAAGAACATCCATGAGGAACGAACCTCGGCCGATGTTCGTGTCGGCCCCGATTTTCTTCCGTTAGAATTATAAATGAAGAGGAATCAAACAAACACAAGAAATCTCTCAAATAAACACCACAATTATACCCATCCTGCAAGATGGTCAAACTACAGATCAATCTGTTCGTTGATTGGTTCACATTTGTCGTAGAAAACAAGAACAAGGAATTAAAAAACAAAACACATGCCCAACATTGATTTGGTTCAATTACCGATGAAGAACGATGTGTCGTCGTCGTCGTTGGTAAGATCTGTTGAATCTGAGGTTCGTCAATCTTTGATTTGCGAATTCGCCGTTGTTTGCCTGAGAGGATCCTCAAAGGCTCTCTTCAACGATCCTCCAAAGGCTCCAGGGTTATGCAGCTAACCCTGAGGATTCTCCATAGTTTTCTATTTAAAGACATAACAATCATTACGTCAACAAATCAAAATAAAATAATTTTATTTGTTTTCGTGCTTGCGATGACTTTTCCATAGGCGACCCGTGCTGACCAATGTTAAGTCGTGTCTAGGGTAAACTTTGCATTTTGAGTTTAACAGTGCCCTCAGATTTCTGATCCGGACACCTGTTTAGAAGTTATTTCACACTTTCAGGAAAACTGTGCGATTGTGTTATTTAATATATTTAATATATTTCAAACAGTTATTCCGAGCACACCAGGCCTTAAAATTGCATATCATCTCCGTGCCTGATCTCAAAAATAATTCATATAATATTTAAAAATAATACACAGAAAATCTGAGATATTACATTTTATGAGCAAATAAGTTTACATATTTATTTATAAAATTAATTTTTTATGTGTAAATATGCGAATATATTTAATTCTAAATAACAATACAATATGAAAAATGATAAAATTTGAAAGTCATAATATCTATATATGTGTAAGCCTTGAGAATAAAATGAGCCTCCACTAAAAGAAGATAAGAAAATTCCATTAAACGATGATGAAATTCCATCAATTGTTAATAAATGGGGGCACCGTGACAAAAAAACTCCGATTTAGAGGTCTTCTGGGCATTTTTTGACCCTAAAAAATGATAAAGATGTACTTTTATCACTGTTGAAGAAAGAGGTGTTTGACTTCATCATGAGGGTCGAGGGAAGGAGAGTGCTAGGGTTGTGAACGGAGAAATGGGGAGGAGGAGTTGTCCTGTAGCCCTGCCATTTGGTTGCCCGAGCCACTGGGCTTGCGGGCCTTACCGTAGCACCAGGCCTTCTTATAATACCTGGACAGATTACCTCAAAATATTTACAGTAGGTTTGGGGTGCGGGGTAGAAGGGAAATAAAGATGCAAATGAAATAAATAATAGCATACAGTTGGAAGCTTTCAAAGGAATGTTGGCATATAGGTTAAAGGGTATGGAAGTCAAATATAGTATGCAGGATGTAGGTATAACCGTGGCCAACCATGAAGCGCGTTGAATTGAAGCATCGCATTTGATTTGACACGGGCAGGTTTCAAGCCTGACCTTTTCCGTTCCGTCTCTTAGCCTCCTTCCACTCAACACGCCACCTCCCCGGCGCTGCATCGCCTCCCAGTCAACACATAAACCATTTTGGCCTCTCCCTCCTCCCTATAAAATCCTAAAACCACCACCATCTCTTTCTGGGTCTCACTCTCTTTCTCTGTGGGATGACGATGAAAGGAACGGGGTGTTTTGCCGTGATCATGGTTGCCCTCGTGTTCCTGCGCTGTGTTGCCGGCGAGGATCCGCAGGGGTTGGGTGGAGATGGAGGCGGCGGTGATAATGATGATGAGTGGTGGTTGACGGCGGCGATCGGCGGGTGGGGGAGCAGCCTGGGGAAGGGTGGGCGGGGGTGCGATGAGGTGTATGAGGTTGGGGAGGGGGAAGACGCTGCAGAGCATCGGCGCCAAGTGCGGCGACCCCTACGTCGTGGAGAACAACCCCCACCTCCACGACCCCGACGATCTCTTCCCCGGCCTCCTCCTCCACATCAATCCCTCCACCTAGCCCACCGCGGTGCTGCCTCTTTCGTTCAGGAGGGATTAATTTTTTTTGGGCTGTATCTTCCATTGTAAAAACCCTTTCTCCATTGCTATATGACACGTGACATGTAAATAATTGTTACCAATGGTTTATGTTGGTGTTATAAATTCATATCTTAAAATAATTCTAATGTCATGTGAAAATGATGTGGATGGAATACAAATTTCATATACAAACAAAATGTTGTCATACTCAATCCATGTTAAATATGAGCAAAAACTATGTGTTTACTCGAACAAAATACACCCACATTCAAATTTATTGCATACATGGGGCACACTACAACAAAAACCACGTTTACTTGCATAAAAAAAAGAGCCTTTTCAAAAAAAAAAAAAAAACCAAGAAATGTGATGATGGGGGGGGGGGAGTTCTTAACATAAAAAAGAGCTTTTGCCAAAAAAACTGAGAAATGTGTTGATAAGGGGCAGCGGAGTTCTTAACATTGAAAAAGAGTTTCATGGAAGATTGTTTATTCCGGCAACGATGCACGAGAATGTCCTTCATGAGTTTCATAGCCCACCTTTGGCGGTACACTCGGGAGTATCCAAGATGTATCACGGCCTGATGACACAATTTTCGTGGTCTAATATGAAACGAGGTGGTTTGGTGCAGTCCTTGGATGTTCATGACTGGAAATGAGATGACATCTCGATGGATTTCTTCATAGGGTTACCCCAACCTTAAGGAGGTTGCGATTCTATCTTGGTAATTGTGGATCAGTTGACAAAATCGGCCCACTTCCGAGCAATTAGGGAGTTAAGCGATGTTAATGTTTTGGCCAAATTGTATGTGGATGAGGTGGTGTGGTTGCATGGAGCTCCGAACTTTGAGCTTCGACTGTTGATGTAATTGGAGCATTCTACATGTATCTATCACGACCTAACCTATCAAGGCTCGCTTGGCCAACGATAAGTCGAGTGTGACACCCCAAACCCACCTCTAATAGATCAAGGGCCGAAGACAAGCACCGAGTAGACATATCACACACATGAGAGACCTTAGCCTGAGGTACATGTACACACACACACATCTCGAGATACGCCTACAATACCGAAAGGTAAAAAAACAATATCAATGCATGCATACATCTAAATCCCACAATTAGAGTACAAAAAAGTACTGGAAAGCATAAAGGGCCAAATACAAGCCCACCAATAGTGAAAAAGAAGTCCAAATTTCTAGAAAGGAGGGAACTACTCTAACACCTAGTATGAACCCCGGTCTGTCTATCCCAATCTATGCTCCATCTGCTCCTGGTCCACCTAGGACCTCGTCAAATGACTTGTCATCTTCATAAGAAACGACATGTGTGGACAAAGCTCATACAGTGCTGAGTATAAAAATATTGAAGTTCCAAAAGATCAAATAACAACTGAGGGGGGGGGGGGTGAATCGGTTGTATACTTTTTATAAGTTTCAACACATTTAGAAAATTAACCCCTAAAAATGTTAAAATTCATTACCTTGTCATCATTTAGTAAATACTCATGCATGAAAAAGTATGAAAGCAAGTAAGGCACATGAGATTTATAAGGTTCGGTCTCAGTGTGAGAACCTACATCCTTGTCGTAGCTACTCTCATGGGTCTATGAGAATTCACTATTATGAATGAGTGAATACAGCTTGTGTTAACTCTCACTAGATACCTTCTATCTCCCGATATGAATGATTAGACCAACTTATGTTAATTTACAAAGTTTTCTTACAAACAATTGAGCCAAAACAAAAGAATAAAGACTTTTCTCAAACTAATATTCAAATTCTATGTCTGAATCCTCATTCTGATATGGTTGGGTCCAATTCTCTCAGTCCAAAGGGGCTGGGTCTAACGGACCCAGTCCGACGAATTTATTCCACCGAGGGCGGACGATGTAGGAGGAGGCCAACCTTAGGGTGCTCCTCAGGGGCCTCGACCAGGGCGTGGTTGGGGAGGTGATCGACAACAGCGGGGTAGAGGAGCTAGGTGTGGTCAATTGCACACTGCGGAGGCAATAGTTCCAGCGGGGCCATAGATCGTTCGAGGTACGACCAATTTATTCAGCACTCTTGCTTTTGCTTTGTTTGATTAAGGAGATTTTCACTCCTTTGTTGCACCCGATCTAGCCCATGCCTTGGGAATGGACATATAGAGACTTTTCATGCCCCTGGTGTTGAGTACACCAGAAGGAGGCCAGACCATCTTGTTTGATGTTTGACAGGGATGTAGACTGATGTTGGGGCCACATCAGTCCAGTACGGATCTGTTCCTATTACAGATGATGTCATATGATGTCATCCTTGGCATTGACTGGTTGTTTTGGTGCATGCTATTATCGAATACTTCTAGAGAAGAGTCATGTTTTCATACGTGAAAGGCTGGCGTGTAGCTTTCATTGGTGAGCGAAGCTGTTGGGTGGGAAGCTGGTGCATGGAGCCTCTTCTTTCCTTGTTAGCCAAGCTGTCAGTGGGATCGATGGACATGGAGATGGAGGGGACTCCTATGGTTATTGGGGAGTTCTTGTATGTTTTTTCTGAGGAGGTTGTGACTCTACCCTCTGGACGTGACATTGAGTTTGGGATAGACTTGAAGCCTGGTGCTTCTTTGATTTTGATGGATCCTTATCGGATGACGTCTTCAAAGTTGCAGGAGTTGCGGATGTAGATTGAAAATCTGATAAGAAAGAGATTTATCCAGCCCAGTGTGTCACCTTGGGGTGCTCCGATCTTGTTTGCGGAGGAGGATGGTAGTATAAGGCTGTGTATAGACTACCATAGGTTGAATTAGGTAACAATCAAGAACCATTACTCTCTCTTGAGGATAGATGATCTTTTCGATGAGTTGAGGGGAGCAATTTGTTTTTACAAGATCGATCTATGGTCAGGATATCACCATTTGAGTGTGAAGGAGGGTGACATCCTGAAGGCTTCTTTCAGGTGTAGGTATGGGCACTTCAAGTTCATAGTTATTCCATTCAGTGTTACGAACACGCCAACCATGTTCATGGGGCTCATAAACTCTGTCTTTCATGAGTTCCTGGATTGATTCTTCATCGTATATATTAATGACAATCTGATCTACTCAAAGTCTGAGGAGGAGCATACCGAGCATCTCAGGACTCTCCTAGATATTCTTCAGCACCACCATCTCTACAGAAAGTTGTCAAAGTTCATTTTTTGGAAATTGGAGAACCACTTCCTTAGGCATGTAGTGTCTCAAAAGGGCATAGAAATGGACCTTTTGAAGGTCTAGGTAGCTGTTTCTTGGAAAACACCCAAGAATGTGGCAGAAGTTCACAATTTTTTCGATATGGTAGGATACTACCAGAGATTCATACATGATTTCTCTCAGGTAGCAGCCCCGTTGAAGGCTCTGACTAGAAAGGGACATGCCTTTGTGTGGAGTGAGCTATGTAGAGAAGCATTCATCTATCTTAAGGGAAAGTTAGTCAGTTCCCCAGTGCTACGGTTTCCAAAGGAAGGGGTGTTGTTCAAGGTGTTCTGTGATGCTTCCCATTTGGGCTTGGGTTGTGTGCTGATGCATCAACAGGGGGTAATCTCTTATGGGTCTAGGTAGTAACATTCCCATGAACATAACTATTCCACCCTTGATCTATAAATTTCAGCGGTCATGTTTGCGTTGAAGTTGTGGCAGCATTACCTCATCGGAGAGTGCTTTGTGGTCTTCACAGATCATAAGATCGTGAGGTATATCGTTTCCCAGCTAGATTTGAACTTGTGACAATGGAGTTGGATGGATTTTCTATAGGATTAATATTTTTAGATCTCCAACACCTTATGAAATGGGACGTTGTGGCCGATGCTTTGGGCAGGAAGTCATAGAAGGAAGTGGTTAGGGAATCTATGAATGCTTGGAGATCAATAGAGGAGTTGGCTGCCATGAAATTAGATGCAAGAATGGATGGAGACAGATGCTGTCTGTTTCAAATAATGGTGTAGTCATCTATGAGGTGGAAGGTGGTAGGTGGAGGAGTCTCAGTGGGGAGACTGAGATGTATAAGTGATGCGAGATCGCATTGACCAAGGAAATGCACCAGAGGGATGGTCGAAGGATGGTCAGAATTAGATGTTGTTCTGTGGGAAGCTTTTCATCCTAAAGGCAATGCGCGAGGGAGTTCTCCATGAGTTCCATATATCACCCCTGATGATACACCCAGGAGTTTCCAAGATGTATCGAGACTTGAGGGAACATTTCTGATGGCCCTGGATAAAGCGGGGAGTGAAGGAGTTTGTGGAAAAGTTCTTGGTGTTCCAACAAGTGAAGGCTAAGCACCGTGTTCTCGGTGGTCTATTACAACCCTTAGATGTCCCTGAGTGGAAGTGGGATGACATATTGATGGATTTCATCATAGGATTACCCAGGGCTCAGGGAGGATGCGATTCAATCTGGGTAGTAGTGGATCAGTTGAGGAAGTCAGCTCACTTCTTAGTGATCAAGGAGTCGAGCATAGGTACACCTCACCACTTCTTTCTACCCTTAGACGGATGAAAAAACAAAGAGAAGCATCCAAACATTGGATGAAATGTTGCGGGCATGTGTTCTGGACCTTAGTGGGTCCTGGGTGAGACATTTTTCCTTGGTAGATTTCACTTACAATAATATATATCACTCTTAAATTGGCATGGATCCATTCAAAGATTTATATGGAAGACCTTGTCATTCACCCTTGTGCTGGATGAAAGTTGGGGAGGTGGTTGTTCTTGGTCTAGACATGGTACAGATTACGACAGAGAAGGTGTAGCTTGTCCATGAGAGGACGAAGACAACACAAGACCGATAAAAGTCATATGTCGATTGTATGAGAAGGCCCTTGGAGTTCGAGGTTGGGTACCATGTATTCTTAAAGGTTTCCCCTCGATGTGGGAAGTAGAGGTTTAGCAGAGGGAGTAAGATTTCTCTAGGGTTCATCATACCTTTCGAGGTTTTGGCATGAGTTAGCAAGGTGGCATATAATCTAGTGTTTCCATCATATTTGGGGAGGATCCAAGATGTATTTCATCTCTCCAGGCTTCCTCGGTATCTTCATGGTGACTCTCATGTCATTGATTGGGGAGAGTTGGATATGAAGGATGAAGTAATGTTTGTGAACCAACTAGTGGAGATCCAGGATCATCGGGAGAAGGTGCTATGTGGGTGTACCATTCCCTTGGTTCGTGTGTTTTGGAGGCATGGTTCCCTGGAGGAGAGTACTTGGGAGTGAGAAGCATAGATGCACGCCCAGTACACTGAGTTATTTTGAGTTTTTTATTATGTGCCTTATTTTGATGTGATACTTGACCTTGTTTTCTATGAGATGAGTTGTTTCCTTGTTCTATAATGTGCAAATATTCCTGACATGTGGGAATGGTAGGACTTTATCCCTAATCGAGACACATTAATTCGGATGCGATTAAACCCATTCGGGTGAGTCAGTGCCACCCAAAGCGGATAATATCATGGAATGAAAGAAGAAATTCCCTAATCCATATGTATGGATAGTGTGACTTTCGGAATTTTGTGGTTGTTTGGGGTAGTATATGTCAGGTATGTGTTCTAGTATGTCGAGGTTTTCACTCTAGCTTTCAAACAATGCAATATAGTTTATCCTTAAGAGGTATCTTTTGGGGTGGTTGTTCGTGCCCCTCCTCCTTATGGGATTAGTTTTGAATTCTCAAGGACAAGAATAGTTTGATAGGTATCTGATGTAATTACTCAGACCCATCTAGGCCATTCCTTTTCCAAAATCCAGTGTTTGGGGGTGTTTTGTGAGGTAACAGTGGTTTAATTTGGGAGTTTTCCAAAAATCCAGTTTTTCCAACAGTGAGTCTGGAATGGTGACTCGTTTAATGGTGCCTCACACTGGTGAGTCACCCAACGGTGAGTGGTTCAATGGTAAGTCACTGAACGATGGCTCACTGAATAGTAGTTCACCGAATAGAGACACCGAATTATGGCTCACCGAACAGTGACACCGAATGGTGGCTCCTTAAATGGCAGCTCACTGAATGGTGGCTCACCAAATGGTGGCTCACTGAATAGTGGCACCAAATGGTGGCTCACCAAGCGGTGTATCACTGAATGGTGACACCGAACAGTGGGTCACCGAGCAGTGTCTCACTTAATGGTGACACGAAATGGTGGCTCACCGAACAATGGCTCACCGAACGGTGACACCGGCGAATCACCCATCGATGATTCACTTCCGACAATTTTCCAAATTTATAGTTTTCCCCAATTTCTCATAGTTTTAATAGTTTCTACCCTATTAAGTTTTGTTTAATTTGAATCAAGTTTAAATACTTCTTTAGGTTTTTATAAAGGTGTTTCAAAGGATATTAATTATATCTTAATATACTAACACTATGAGGGATTTGAAATAATCTAACCACGTGGTCTTGGGCATGATTCAACTTTAATGGCCTTGAAACAATTTCCCATTATGTTTATATAGGATCTAGATTTTTCTAAGGTCAAGGTCCTCTCTTCTCTTTTCTCCTGATGCGCTGAGAACATCTCTTCCCAGATGAGGTGTGCACCTATGGGGTGCCCCCTATCCAGTTTTCCTTAGAGTTTTCCTACTACTCATGCACCCCCTGTTTTGGCACAAGGTAGAATCCTTGGTTGCTTGTTGTTCCAAGTATAGATTGTTTACTTAATCTCTCTTTTAATTGTGTATAATGCGGGGTTGGTATAATGATGCCTCATTGTGAGAACGACTGAATCCAAATTCAACAAAGATAATGAGATGCAATAAATGGGGGACAGGGGAGATGTTGATGTTTATTTCCTATTTTATTTGTTATCTTTGGTTGATGATGTGATCTATTATGGCCATGTGGTTTCTGAAAATCATGGATGTTGGTGGTATTTTATTACGCATGGGTGATGCTTTATAATATTTGTTGTTTCCTTATGAATAATTACTGAAAATATCAATATGATAAATCACGTATAACCGGTTAAATGGAATGGATTCCCCAGGAATGAAAACCCTTGTGTGATCACCCCTTCTTATCAATGTGTAATTTAAAGAACAGTTTGCCAAATCTGAATTCACCTTATTTGATAGGTGTGACTATGTATACAGGGCGGTATTGGAAGTGTGATGGTATCTTAGTTTGATATATTGATTGATTGTGGAATGGATGGACTTTTTGTGCAGTGGGTCTATTTCTGGGTAGTGGTTGGGTAGCAGGGTTGTAGGTTTGGTCTATGTCATGATTCATGTTTATGGGTCTGCTGAGTGTGGTGTTTTTGTGAAGCGAGGCTGTCGGGTTTGGTTGTGAAAGGATGTATTAAGTGGGATAAATTTGAAGAATGATTTTGGTAATTTCGAAATGAATTGGATGGGGGAATTTTTTAAATCAGGGATTGTAACAAAGCGGTGTTCAAGTGACCATCGTTCGTGGTGGTATGTGCATGTAGGGGTAGCAGCAAGGGTGGTTTTGAGGGGATTGGTTATATGTTTAGAATTCCATAGGATGGGATGAGTTTTTGTTACCTATATATATAAACTTTTAGTTCCTTATGTTTTCTATACACACCCCACCCATGTTGAGCACTATGTGCCAAACACCCCCATTGTTATGGGGGGGGGGGTTCCCAACTTCCAGGTGGGGAGATGGATGGATGGTTTCTGACTTTACCCAACTCCATCTTCTAGGAATTTATCGCCCAATATTCTTCAGGCATGCTGTAATGGCTTTAGGTTTAATACCAGATTTATGGTATTGGTTGTGTGGGAGGTGGTTGTTTTCTCAAGTGTCTTCGAGATGAGGCCCAAGTGTTTTCGGGAAAGATGTGTGGTGGTTGTGGATCAGATGTTTGTGGGCAAGATGTGATGTAGTTGTGACCTAGGTGTGTGCGGGTAGGTTTTGACAGTGGGTCATGTGGAAGATCGTGGTAGCGCCCGAACATTCACAGTTAGGGATGAACAAACAACCAGTGGGAAGTGGTGCATGGTACCCAAATATCGATGTGCTTATTATATTACATTACTTGAATTGCATTAGTTGGTGAGCGTACCTTAGTGAGGTTGGTGTGAATATTATACCCTGTTAGGTGCTTTTGAGTTTCTTCTATTTTCTTACAGGGGAATTAGTATGATTCTCCCACTTGTGCAAGAGTTACTTTGTTTTTTCCCTACTGAGTATAATTGTATGATCAACCTATGTATATAAAAATATTTTCAGGATTCTAGGGAGATTATATGGCCTGTGCTGGACCTTAATAGATCGGACGTTGGGAACCATTGTTGTGTCACTACTTAGTTTTATTTTGGTACTTACCTTGGAGTTTTCCTTGTATTTTATGCAGTTTTACTTAAATCATACATCTGGGATGGATTTTGGTTTCTTTATATATATCTGTCTTGGAGTTGTTTGAGGTTGGTACAACTTATCTCCCAATCTTGGTTAATATGAAAAGGGTAATGCCTCCCATATTTGTGAGATTTCAATACCCTTGGTGCTAGTTTCCACCCTAGGGCCAATTAGAGGTGGGACTTAGGGGATCATTATCACTCCTTTATCGTGAGGAAGGAAGGCCTCAATATCTTTCTATCCCTTCCCTCATCTTAAAGAAGGTGGGTCATGACAGACTACATGCTTCAAGGGTAACTCTATCGTTGGTAACCGTTGCACTTTTCCCATCATCATCACGAGTTACCTCAACAACAATATAAGACCAAAGCTTCTGCTTACCAGAGCTCTGTAGAGGAATATCGACTGATAGTTGGGTTCCCTTCACATCCAGTTATCCAACCGCATTAGCTGGCTATCCTTTAGATTGCCCAATATCATGTATTGCATCATTGCAGACAACCTCTAACTGTCCAATCGTTTAAGTATCAGAAACACCTGATTTTCTACTCCTTTTGAAACAAGAATCTTTATCAGGACTGTGAGTATGACAAAACTCACAGACAACCTATCTCCTGTAATTTTCCAAATCATTCCCAATAATATTACATTTATTGTAGAATTTAGGAACCCTTTCATAAACAATTTTCTAATCAAACTCATCTTCATCAGTATACAAAAATATCTGATCAACTAGAGTTGAACCCAAATCAACCTCCACCATAAAGTGGAAAAAATTCCCAAACCTTGCAATCTCGGTTTCCTTATCCATTTTAATGGGGACACCAATCGACATGGAAATATCATAAAGGATTTTTGGATTCCAAAAGATCCAATCAAGACCACAGACCTTTACCCGGATTTGAGAAGAATAGTTACCTACATCCAGTGGATTGAATTTATTTGTCCCATTTATTAATGTGAAGAATTCCAAATAAGAGATACAAAACCTAACTCCCATGCCTGCATCTTCAACTCATCTAATGGAAAGAGGATATGATAGAACCTGTATCCTTGAGAAACACATCTCCAATTACAGATGCTCCAAATCTCTGATAACCGGTCAACCAAATCACAAATCTTCAACAGAATAGATCCCCTAGGAAAAATAAGCAAAGTGATGATAGAGTGTTTACTAGATTCAATCCTCTCCGACACCGCATCCCGATTTTCCTTGACATGGGAAATGATTTCTTTACAATGAATAACAATGGAAGTCGACCCTTTATAGAGGGAAAAAGTGCAAGTACCTACATCCGAGATCAGACCCTCATGGCCTCACTGCATCATCAAACCATCACCATTTTTACATGCATCATCAACCTCAAACGGATCACACCTCTTCAATCGAATATCGGTCATACCCACATCGAGCGGACCCTACCACTGGTTCGACTTTCCGACGTCATTCCTACCTGCAACCACAAGCAGATCCTTTTTATGCAATATAGCATCCCGCTGCTTTGACAGACCATCATCGACCATGACCTCAAGCAGATCCTTTTACATCAACAAATCATCTTGCCGAGCATCCCTCCGTGCAGCGTCATCGCCGCCGACCCGCACAACACCAAAAAAATGAGGGATCGACATGGGAAACCCTAGATCCACAACGAGACGCCATGTGAGCACAGTGAGACCTGCTTTTCCATCTACACACACACATACACATATATGATTATAACTATAAGTAAATATATTTATAAATATTTTATATAATTATAAATATATTTATATATATATATAATTATAATAGATGTATCTATTATAATTTTATAATTATATATATATAGTTATAATTATAATTATAAATAAATATATTTAAAAAGAATTTATATATAATTTAAAATTTAAAATTATAAATATAATAAATATATTTATTATTTAAATATATTTATGGTAATTTAATAATAATTTATGAGAATAGATTCATGGGTATAATATGAATGGATCATATACCTAGTAAAGACCAACGAGCCTGTAACCAAGTGGTAAAGGCTCCTGTTTGGCATCTAGGAGGTCCTAGGATCAAGCCTTGCTAGGTGGAGATACTATTCAGTACTATGCAAGTGGTGACGCAGATGACAACGCAGGCCTAATGACGCAGACAGGATGATGCGGGAATAACGTTGTACTAGGATTTTGGGCCATGTAATGGGCTTCATGTCCATTGGAATTACAGGTCATGTGCTGAATAAATAAGAATTGATGGGTGAGATATCCCCTAAGGGGCTATGACATGTCTTTCCAATATGTGTGTGTAGTGTGTGTGTGTTTGAATGTAATTATAACCCCATGAACCTAATATATATACATATACCTAGTAAAATATATAGATAAAAAAAACGAGCCATCACATATGGACAACATGAATAATAATAAGGGTGTAATGTATAAATGAACATTAAATCATGATAAATACATAACATATGCACGCCAATTATACGCGCACATCAATATATTTATTGACCAAATTCATTGGAAACACACACACACACACAAATATATAATTATAATTATAATTATATATATTTAAAAAGTTTTTATATATAATTATAAAAATAATAAATATATTTATTATTTAATAAAATTTATTAAAAGTTTAAAATTATTTAAATATATATTTATAATCTTATAAATACTTTTTTATAACATTATATATATTTTTGAATTATTAAAAATATATATTAATTATAAACACGCGTTTTTTATTTAATATGTATAAATAAACATTATTTTTGAATATAAATATAATAATTTAATATAAATTAATAATATTTTTTTATTATAAACTTTTATCAGTGCTAATAAGAGAACTTACAAATACATATTTTATCAGCGCTTTTAGCTAGTGCTGATAACGACCCACCTTTTATCAGTACGTTTTTCTTAGCACTAATAAAGGCTGATGCTACCCTTATGCCAATTTATGGTAGTGGTGGTAACAAAGCTTGTGGCGGCCCTCTCTCCTACCGATGATGACTTCTTCAATATCCCACTTCTGCCATTTTTAGGAGCTCCAAGGCTATATGGATCCACATATGATTTTGGGTCGTCCCCCACATGTGATGTCAGCCAGTCCTCTATGCAACACTATGAAAAGGCACCTGCAGCACTACAAGAGTAGGAACAAGTGCATATAGCTAGGACATTGGAGCGAAACAGATGTCGAACGCTGAGTGGGCATGAGGTTCAAACAAAGGGCTGTGTTATTAAGGGGCATCAACATTGACGTATTCAGATGTCACATTGTATATATTAAGAAAACTATTTAGTGAGATAATTAATTTTTTTTTAGACAAATAAAAAGATATTAAAAAAAATATTAAAGAAAAACAAATTGACATGATCTATTAAAAAATAACAACAAAATCTAAAGAGTTTAAATTTTCACATAGATTGTAATTATAATTTATATCTTATAAACTTCCCTATAACATAAAATTTGTACTTATAAATTATTGTGTATTTAAAGCTATTTTTCAATAACTTTATTTGAAAAATTAATTTATTTTTTCAGTAATTTATTATATTTTTAGTTGGTCTGACAAATTTCATTTACATTGTATTTATACTTTATAATTTATATACTTTCAAAGTCACATACTTGTAACATTATTATGTTTCATGTATGTGACTTCAAAAGCGTATAAATTATATAGTACAAATACAATCTAAATGAAATTTATTACACTAACTAAACATATAAAATATAATTGAAAAATGAAATAAAATAAAACATATAGTAAACAAAAATTATTTTACTTGACACAAACTTAAATTTTTAAAAACATTACATTTTAACTTTACATAATTTATTTGAAATTTTCTTATTATTTTTAATATTATAAATTAAATTATTATGATATATTATTAATTATGTTATTATTATTGAATGTTATTTTTTTTATATACATACATACATAGATATATATATAATTATATATTTATAATTATACATAAATATACATAATTTTTTTAAAAAAATTATATGATTATTAATAAAAGGTATATATTTACAACATTATAAAATTACAATAAATATATTTATTATATTTACATTATATACTTATAATTATGTATATATATAAGTTTTAATTTATAATAATATATATTTATATTAATTTATAATTAAATTTATAAATACATATTTTCAATTCTGTTAATAATTAAGGTATATATATATATATATAATAAAGGGTTATTTATATGTAATTATTTATATAAATAAACCTCAGATTTTAAATACAAATAATAAGGTTTATATATATTAGTGAATTTAATAAGGTTTATTTATATAAATATGAATAATTTTAATAATTTTTATTTGTATATATTTATATCTATAACTATATAAATTTACAAACAAATTTAATAAGGTTTATTTATATATTTATATATAATTATAAATATATGGTTTATTTAAATATATAATTATATAAATAAATTATTTAAATATAAGGTTTATTTAATTATATAATCATATTTTTTATATTTATTTATTTATATATAATTATATAAATATAAATAGCCTTATATTTTAAACTTAATAAAGTTTATTTATATAAATAATTATATATAAATTTATAAATTTATATAAATAAATACATATAAAGTTTATTTAATTACATAATTAAATAAGGTTTATTTATAACTATATACATATAGATTTATAATTATTGATTTATAATTATATAATTATAAATATAATTATAGATTTATAATTATATAATTATAAATATAATTATAAATACTTTCATATTTTTAAATACATGTTTATAAATATATTTTTTAAATTGTAATCATTTATTTTTAAATATAATTATAAATATATATTTATATATATTATTATTAATATATACATTAGGGGGAGATATGGGGTGTAAATGGAGGGACAAACCACCACTTCAAGTGGCGTTGATCAACCACATTTCACTAAAAAACATGATCTAGAACCCATAAATTAAAAAAACCCCCATGATCAAATTTTCCTCTTGTTGCCCTCCCCTTTGGTTACCCAAGCCTTTGGGCTTGTAGATCGTACCCTTTTAATCCCCTGACACATTACCTCATAATATTTACATTAGGTTTTCTAAGGGCGCAATGGAGGTGCATGGCACCACAAATCACACAAAAATGAGAAAACATGAGGATTTAACGTGGTTCGGCTTGAAGCCTATATCCACAGGAGAAACATGGGGTTCTCCATATTGTCTCTTCTCCAGATCATATCAAAGGATTACACACTGATTACACCATATATTCATAGAATACTCTCATTATAAACTCAAGGGATTTCATCCCGTTAAATAGAGTAATGAAAAGTTTTTCTCCGGTTGGTGGGTAGTTTGGAAACTCTTGAAAACTACCGCCACCTATTGTTGCACAACCATGGTTAGTTGGGTTGGCTGCCAACCAATTTCTTCTCTCAATGAATCCTCCATAGATTGGGAGTGACCCCAAAAATCTCCCCCTCATGACCAATTTGGTGTAGAAGTCAGACCTGTAGTCTCCTTGCAGGCATTGAAAACATTATCAGCAAATCGAACAGGCTTCTTCATGCCAGATGACATGGAACTTCAACCATATTCACTCAATATTGGGATGAATACTGTCCCCATCAAATGGTAACACCCTTGGGAAGATTTCCTAGTAAACATCATTGCATTCCCACATGAGACTTCCAGCACTCCACCCGCTATGGAAATGTTGTATCCACTCGCATCGAGCCTGCTTAATGATACCATGTTCTGTCTCATTCTCAGAATGAATTTCACATCAACCAGTTTTCATACTCCTCCATCGCGAGTCTTCAATTTCACCGTCCTGACTCCTCAAACATCACATGTTGACCCATCACCAAGTCTCACTGAATACCGCACCTACTTAAAGGTATCACAACTGAAAAAAGACATATTTCCATGGTTCAAAACCATGGCAATAGGCCCCAAAACCAGGCCATAGGCCATGTCCACAGTTTTGGAAAACCATGGCCGCTATCGTCGTGGCAGTAGGTCCCAGCCTATTTCCACAGTTTTTACCATGGAAATAGCTGCCTATGGACACAGTTTTGAAAACCGTGGCAATAGGTCTTAAAAACTTCCACCATGGCAGTTGAACTATGGACACAGTTTAAACCGTGGATATAGGAATATATTTCCATAGTTTTAACAGTGGATATAGCCTTGGTAAACCGTGGTAATAACCTAAATACTAAAAGTCAACAGTGGGTTTCGATCCCTGCAGCTTTGCTCTATGAACCAGAGTACTTACCACTACACCGAGCGACATTATGAGTATATATATATATATATATATATTATATTAATATAAACCGTGGGAATATCCTCAAAACCATGGCGGTAGGTCTTCCCACCAATTTTTGGGTGGGAATTTTTTTCCCACCAAACCGCGGGAACCCTATTACCACGATTTTGAAAAACCATGGCAATAGGCCATTGAAAAAATGACCTATAACCATAGTTCTAAAACCCTGGCTATAGGCCACAGAACCGTGGCTATATCCACAACCTATTACCACAGTTCTAAAAACTGTGGCCTATTTCCACAGTTTTAATACCAAGGAAATAAGCCACAAAAACAGTGGCTATAGCCACCTATAGGCATGGTTTTAAAACCGTGGCTATAGGTATGTGGCAGTAGCCTCATTTTCTTGTTGTTTATGAAACACACCTTTGGTCATACATATGTGTTCCGAGCTCACCTAATCTAAAACTCATATGTATTCCTTTAGATTTTGAGCCTACTAGTTCTTCCTTTGAAGAAATCGGCATTACTGCTTCATGTTCCCGTATCTTTTGTAGTAATGACACTGAAATTATCCTAGTTCAACTCTCCCATTTGAGTGTGAGATTCCCGTTGTCACACAGACTTCATCATCTACTAATAATTCTGTAATATTCAAAACATTATATTCATCTTTCTCTTTCCCATCAATGTACCATTTGCGATCTCCACAATCACTTTTATAGTGACCATTTTTCTCTCACTAGAAACATGTGATTTGTTAGGATCACGTCCCCTCAATTTTGTCTGCCATTCTTTACCTCCTAACTTCCAATATCAGCTCCTCCCACATTGATCATGTCGCATCACCATTATTTTCTCGCCTGATTGCGTCACAGGTCATCGGAATGCCTCTGAATCATGAAGTGACACCATCACCTCATCCATCTTCAATGTTTCCTCCTCCATAAGAAATGTAGTCACGAGTCCATTAAATGAACATGGTAGAAATGAAAAAAGAAAAAGTGATTTGTGTTTCTCTCTAACCTTCACACCGAGACCCAATAACTTTGTCGGGATTTTTTTTAATTCGTTGGTGTGATCCAACAAATTTGTTCCCTCGTTCAGCCACGACTAGTACAATTTATTCTTTAGGAATAATTTTTTGGTGAGAGAATTCACCATATATCGCTGATCTAACTTCTTATGAATCTCCTTTGGTGTGGTATCATCCAACACCGAGTATTTTACATTCTTTTCCAGACACAGTAGAATCATGCTAACAACCCACATCTCGAGCTCTTCCCAATCATTGTCACTGGTTGTCTCAAGCTTTTCTCTGATCAACGGTATGATCATTCCATACTACACTATAATATCTTTCACTGTTCTTGGACACAAGCCAAAGTTGTTTCGATCATCAAACTTCTCAATCTCAAATTTTGGTAGTGCTCTGCTACCAGCCATCGTTGTTGTTAAAAAACGTGATCACCACCATCAATGCTTCACCACTTTGACACCACTAGATGAAGTGAGAATTTTGAAAATATAACCATATGGATCTGTCCATAATGGTTGAATTAGTGGGAATTGACTCCTGAATTGTTGAAATCAGAGTCCTATTGGTCGAGAATCACCAAAACAAACTTAACCATTCAAATCGCCTGCTGACATGGTGATGATGTGGCGCTGACATGGCCTGCTGAAGCAGCCTCTAGATTCTCACCAGAAATTTCACCGGTGGCATGAACAATACTGGATTCTCTTGTACAGGGTTACTGTTCACCCATGGTTTGACCAGAACTTCGATCGGCTCTATAGGGCTCATTTAGACTCTATTTTTAATCTAGCTTGCTCTGTTGGAATCATCTCGTCATCCTCTTCACAGATCTGGCCTCAGAAAAATTTTCTGCCTACTTTCAATGTTTTGATCACCGAAAAACTTGCAGTCACCTCACTGTTTCGAAATCCCTTGCTCAACCTCAATAAAACTCAATCTGATACCACTTTTAATGTCCTGATGAAGGTGTGTGGCACCGCAAATCACACAAATACGAGAAAATTAGAAGGATTTAACATGGTTCGACTTGAACCCTACATCCACAGGAGAAATAGGGGGTTCTCTATATTCTCTTTTCTTCGGATCATGTCAAAGGATTTCACACCAATTACACCACAGATTCATAGAATACTATGGTTAAAAACTCATGGGATTTCATCCCATTAAATAAAGAAATGAAAAAATTTCTCTGGTTGGTGGGTGGTTCAGCTACTCTTGAAAACTCCCATCACCTGTTGCTTCACAATCATGGTCGGTTGTGTTGGCTGCCAACCTATTTCTCATCCCTCCGAATCCTCCCTCTATTGGAAGTGTACCCCACAGGTTTGGGGTGGGGGTACAAGGAAAATAAAGAAGTAAATCAAATAAATAATAGCATATGGTTGGAACCTTTCAAACAAATGTTAGCATATTGGTTGAAGGGTATGGAAGTCCAACATACTCTACAAGATGGAAGTATAATCATGGATAACCATGAAGAGCATTGAATTGAACTATCACATTTGACCCACATAGGTTTCAAGAAAGACCTTTTCTGTTCCGTCTCTAAGACTCCTTCCAGTAAACATGCCACCTACCATCTATTCATTAGAAACACATAAACCATTTTCTCCCCTCCCTCCTCCCTATAAAATCCTAAGACCGCCACCATCAGTTTATATGCCTTTTTCATTATTATCTGTCACTCTCTTTCTATATACGGAGGTGGTGGGGATAAGGATGAAAGGAACGGGGTGGCCGTAGGGATGGTTTGTAGTGATCATGGATGCCCTTCTATTCCTAAGTTATGTTGTCGGTGATGATCCATATGGGTTGGGTGGAGATGGAGGCCGCAATGATGATGAGTGGTGGTTGATAGTGGCGATTAGTGGGTGGGGGAGCAGCCTGGGGAAGGGTGGGTGGGGGTGTGATGAGGTGTATGAGGTTGGGGAGGGGGAGACGCTGTAGAGCATTGGCTCTAAGTGTGGAGAACCCTATGTAATGGACAAACCCCTCACCTTCATGACCATGATGATATCTTCCCTAACCTCCTCCTCCACATCAATCCCTCCACCTAGCCACCCACCCCAATAGATGAGCCTCCTCTACTCCACCGCGGTGCTGCCTCTTTCATTTAGGATGGATTTTCTGGGTAGTGTCTTCCATTGTAAATAAACATTTCTCCATTTCTATATGACACGTGACATGTAAATACATGACATTTTCCATCACATAAGTTGAATAATTTTTAGCAATGGTTTATGTTCATACAAAATTCATATCTTAAAATAATTCCAATATGATGTGAAAATCATGTGGATGGGATACAAATATCATACACAAACATAATGTTGTCATACTCAAATGTACCATACTCAGACAAAATATATCGAAATTCAAACTTATTGCATACGTGGGGTGCACTACAACAAAAACAACATTTACTAGCATCCAAAAAGAGTTTTCTCAATGTTAAAAAAATAGACGAATTTATTGTATACAAGGGGTACACTCATGAGTATCCAAGATGTATAACTTCTTGTGGATGTAGTTTTGATGGACTAGTATGAAACGAGTAGTGAAAATGTTTGTAGATGAGCTACCCAAACCATCTTATGAAATATTGTGTTTCATTCCCTTAGGTATCAATTCCCAGATTTGTAATGGTTATGTTGTGATCCTCTGACGAGATCCATAGAGTGAAAGAAATAAATTGGCCCCTTCTCCCATGGACATAGTTCATCCAATTTAACCACATTAAAATTTGTGTCTCTACATTTTTCTAATCTTTTGTGTAATTTTTGTTGCCATGAACCTCCGCTACACCCTTACAAATGGTATCAAAGGGAGCCGGAGCGACAGGAGTTCGAAACGACATGGTGATGATGAGTTTTTCCAGTGACAGGAAAAT
Organism: Viscum album; assembly: GCA_963277665.1. Taxonomy (NCBI): domain Eukaryota; kingdom Viridiplantae; phylum Streptophyta; class Magnoliopsida; order Santalales; family Viscaceae; genus Viscum; species Viscum album. The sequence continues at coordinate 1,645,621,353 of OY728135.1, forward strand.
TGAAAGATGTTAGATTTTTTTTTCTGAGGCCAGATCCATGAAGAGGACAATGATATGATTCCAATAGTGCAAGATGCATAGAAAATGGAGCCGAAACAAAGACAACAAGTTCGTTCAAAGTTTGGTCAAAACCGCGGGTGAACAGTAACCCCGTGCCGGAGAAGAAGGTACTATTCACGAAGTTGGAAAAATTTATGGTGAGATTATGGTGGCTGCTACGACGTTCCATGTCAGTGTTGTGTCATCGCAATGTTAGAATGTGATCTAGACCGTTGAATTAGTTTTGGTAATATCTCAACCAATCAAACTTCGATTTCAATGATCTAGGAGTTGATTCCCACTGTTTCAACCATTCCGAACTCATCAGTTTGGTTAGTTTTTAAAAATTATCACTCCATAAGGTGGTTTTATAAGGGTGTGACATTGACGGTGGTGATCACGTTTTGTGACAATGATGATGGTTGGTGGCGGAGCACTACCAAAATTTAAGATCGAGAAGTTCGATGGTTGGAACAATTTTGGCTTGTGGAAAAGCACAGTAAATGATATTCTTGTGCAGCAGGGCATGATCATACTGTTGATCGGAGAAAATCCCAATACAACCAGTGATGATGATTGGGAAGAGTTCGGGATGCGGGTCGTTAGCACAATTCTACTATGTTTGGAGAATGAGGTAAAGTATTTAGTGTTGTACGAGACCTCACCGAAGGAGATTTGGAAGAAGTTAGAGTTGCGATATATGGAGAAGTCACTCACCAAAAAATTATTCCCAAATAAGAAATTATACCAGTTTCACATGGAAGAGGGAAAAAATTTGTTGGATCACACCAAAAAATTCAACAAGATCCTGACACATTTTTTGGGGCTCGGTGTAAAGGTTGGTGAGGAAGAGAAATCACTTTTTCTTTTGTCATCTCTACCAAGTTCATTTGATGGAATTATGAATGCATTGTTTGTGGGGAAGGAAACATTGAAGCTGGATGAGGTGATTGAGTTTCTTCAAGATTCATAGGCATTCTGAAGACCTGTGACGCATTCATGCGAGCAAATAAGGGTGATGTGAGATGATCAATGTGGGAGGATCTGACATCGAAAGTCAGGAGGTATAGAAATGTGGCCGAAATCTAGGGGATTTGATCCTAGCAAAATCACATGTTTCTGGTGCGAGAAAAAAGGTCACTATAAAAGTGACTGTGTATAGAAAAAATATTATATTTCTAGAAAGAGAAATTTGAAGAGAATGATGAAAACATCAGCGAATTATCAGCAGACGATGAAGTCTATGTGACAATGGGAAGATTTATCTTAGATGAGAGAATCGAACGGGGAGAAGGGCAGTGTCATTACTGCAAAAGATACAGGCACATGAAGTGGGAATGTAGATTTCTAATAAAGAATAATGAGTGGGCTCAACATCCAAAGGAAGAAAGATGGGTTTTGGATTTGGGGAGCTCAGAACACATATGCACGGCCAAAGGTTCTTTTCATACCTTTTAGCAAGTGTGAGATTAAGTGAGACTTGGTGATTGGTCAAAATGTGATGTTTGAGGAGACGAGATGGTGAAATTGAAGACACCTGGTGGAGGAGTGCGTAAATTGGCTAACATGAAATTCATTCCGAGGATGAGATAGAACCTAGTACCATTAAGTAGGCTCGATGCGAGAGGATACAAGATTTCCATAGCGGGTGAACTGTTGGAAGTCTCACGTGGGGATGCAGTGATGATTATTGGGAAGGAGTCCCAAGGGTTGTATCATTTGATGGGGACCGTAGTCAGCTTAGATCGATTGAAGATGATGGAAGTGCCATGTCATCTGGCGATAAGAACCATGTTCAATTTACTGATGATGTTTTCAACTCCTGCAAGGATACTGTAGGTCAAGCTTCTACCTCAAATTGGTTGTGAGGGGAAGATTTGTGGGGTCCACTCCCTATCTAGGGAGTATTTAGCAAAGTAAGATCTATTGTCGGCATCTATTTCTCCTTTGGTGACAACCAACCTAGGTGGCTACAGAAGAAGTCTTTGTTGGTGGGCAGAAAGGTGGACGAGCAACTGATGGTGGGAGGATAATTATTGGGAAGATGAGCTACCCAAACCAACCGATGAAATCTTGTTTTTCATTCCATTTTTAAAAGTGATAAATTCCCATTAGATGTGTAATTGCTGTGATGTGATCCTCTAATGAGATCCGTAGAGAGACAAAAATAAATTGGCCCTCTTCTCCCGTGAATGTAGGCAAAACTGCCAAACCACATTAAATTGCACGTTCTTCATTTGGCATCTAGTTTTTGTGTGATTTTAAATTCCATAAACCCCCACTGCACCCTTATAGTTAAGAAGAGGGAGATTCTGTAGAGCATCAGCACTAAGTGTGGCGACCCCTACGTCGTGGAGAACAACCCCCACCATTACGACCTAGACGATCTCCTCCCCAACATCTTCCTCCACATAAATCCCTCCACCTAGCACCCACACCAATATATGAGACTCCTCTACTCTACCATGGTGCTACCTCTTTCTTTTAGGATGTATTTTTTGGGAAGTTTCTTCCATTGTAAAAAAATATTTCTCCATTTCTATATGACACGTGACATGTAAATACGTGACATTGTCCATCTCATAAGTTGAATAATTGTTAGTAATGGTTTATGTTGGTACATAATTAATATCTTAAAATAATTCCAATGATATGTGAAAATCACGTGGATGGAATACAAATTTCATACACAAAAAAAATGTTGTTATACTCAAACTTACCATACATGAACAAAATAAATCGACATTCAAAATTATTGCATACCTGGGGTGCACTAAAAAAAACACATTTAATAGAACCCAAAAAGAGTTTTCTCAATGTTAAAAAATATATTAATTTATTGCATACAAGGGGTACACTCAGAAGTATCCAAGATGTATAACAACTTATGGACACGGTTTTGGTAGACCAAGATGAAACGAGCGGTGATAATGTTTGTGGATCAGTGTTTTGTTTACCAGCAAGTAAAGGCTGAGTATCATATTATTGGTGGTTTCTTATAGTCCATGGATGTTATTAAGTGAAAATGAGATGAAATATCAATGTATTTAATCACAAGATTACCCCAATATTAGTGATGTTTCATTGTTATCTTGTTAATCATATATCAGTTGATGAAATCATCTCACTTCCTAGAAACCAGGGAGTCAGGCATCATGGATGTTTTGGTGAAAAGGAATGTGGATGAGGTGGTGTGGTAGTATGGTGCTTTGAAATTCGAGCTTCGATCTATGAATACTGATTCAAATTGGAACTTTATACATGTACCTATCACAACACAACCTATTGGGTCCCACCTAGCTTGTGATAAGCCAAGCGTGACACCCCAAACCAACTTCCAATAAGTCAGGGGCTGGAGAAAAGTGCTGAGTGGTCATATCACAAACATGAGAGGCCTTGCCCTAAGATACATATACACATGCACACATCTTCAAATACCCCTACAATGCTGAAAGGTAAAATCAACTGATACCAATTCATGCATACATCAAAATCACACAATCAGAGTATGAAAAAAGTGTTGGAAAACATAAAGATCCAAATACAAGCCCACCAATACTAAAAAATTACTCCAACCTACTTGAAAGGAGGGGAATACTGTCAAATGTACACCTAGTATGAACCATAATATTTCAAGCCCAATCTATGTTTTTTCTACTCCCGGTCCACCTAAGAACCTGTCAAATAGCCTATCATATGAATAAGACACAAAATGTGTGGATAGAACCCATGCAGTGGTGAGTATAATAATACCCAATATGATAGCCTAAAATCACCAAACATAAAGCATCAAGAGAGTAGTCAACCTATAACAAAGTCATGTTAATCAGAATATGAGACATATAATAATAACACACAAATATACTCAAGATAGTCACTAATTCTAAAGGTAATGTCACAACTGTACTACTAGCCTAGAATTATGCTCTAGATTTAAAAGTAGCACTCATCTAGGAGAACTTATTCAACTAGAATGATATCATAGAAGGAACTCATCCTAGAAGTCATGCTCATAAATCTCTTTAAGAAGAAGTATCTGCTGGAACTCAAAAGAGATCGATACACATATAGGGGAACACACCCAGGGATCATGTGGACCTTAAAAACCATACTGGAATAACCCACTCTGTAGGAGATCTATACCCATGTATGTTAGTAATGCTGATTTCTAGAACCCCACACAGTGAAGAAGATATAATATAAGATCACACACTAGTCCTCATGAGGGATTCCTACACCTATATCCAAGACGAATCTTGTAGAGGGGATCACATCTTATGCTCAGAACAAGACAACTCACTCTAACCTCATGGAGAATGACCCAAGTGAACATACCCTATGGAATCTAGTCTATAACGAAGAGAGCATGGACCTCAAACTACCCTGGAGAATGTACAAGGTGTGTACTAGGAGTACACGATGTGTCTTTCCTTCCTCTAGTTTTCCCATGTGATTTGGCATCTTCTTATGTACTTTGGTCTATGCCCATGCACTTTGGTTGTGCATGTGTACCTGTCCATGTCCGAGCATTGGTTCATGACTATGTACTTTGGTCGTGCCCATGTACCTATCCATGTTTGTGCCTGTGTAACCCGAGCATACATGCTAAGTCACCAGACACATGTTACATGGCGTGCAGTGGCTACCACAAGGCGTGTGATATTTAATTTCATCGAAACCCTAGCCTCCATAGTCAAGGTACTACATGGTGTGTGTTCTTCATACAACACATCGTGTAGTCAGAAATTTTCTAGAACCCATAGGTTCTTCACATGTCTGCTCGTGCCACTACCATGTTAGATTTCACTAAAAATATCACCCCTGGTTTGAATATGTGATTTTATCAAGCTCTACCATTGTAGGTGGCCAAATTTTTTCCATTCAATCCATATGGGGATTGATTCCCATCACTCCACGCCACTGCTGCAAACCAATCCATGAACCACAAGTCTCAATCCACTCCCGATCATTCATTATTTCTCTACACTACAAACAAATCATCTATCTCAAACCTGAGCCTGTTGTATCGATCTATTGCACCAAGGAATGGTTTTACAATGTTCAATTACTGGGGATTTATTGAACCACCATCCAAAAAGATTATCGACAATGAAATCACAAAGAATGAGGAACGGAAACAACAAAACATAAACGTGAGGAAAGAACCTCAACCATTATTTGGGTTGGCCTCAATTCATTGTCATAGGGTGATGAATGAAGAGGAATAAGAAGGCACAATAAATAATATCATTTCCCAAAATTCTAGGGTGACGAAACAAACCCAACAATGAACCATCGATCTATAAATCAGTCCTATTAGGAGGATTGACCCATGTTGGAAATGGGATAAAAAATGGGGATAAATCCAAATAAAACAACATTGTTCCTTTGATTTTGGATTTATTATTGATGAATAATAGTTCCTAGATGTTGTCATTGATGATATCCATGAGTTCTATTGGCACACTGATCACCAAAGCATGATCTATTATTGATTATCCACAAATGCTTCTTCAACAGCTCTTCTCTCAATAAATAGGGTTATACTACTGAGCCTAGAGATTTGTAATAATGATTCTTATAAAGATTATTTTAGGTCATGGTGATATAATAGATAATAAATAAGTAAATTTATTTATTAAATTACTAATCCATCCACAACTGCACATTCATGAAACCCTCAATGCCGATAAATGTTATGTCATTATTAGGATAAAACCTGCATTTTGGACCCAACAAATGTCTCAGATTTACCATCCAAGTCCCTTTTCAGGGTATATTCCATTATTTCAAAAAAAACCATGCATGTGTGATCTAATATATTTAATATTTTTATTATATCAACACTGAGCCTCACCGGGCCTCAGAATGTCACGTCATCTTGGCATCTAGATTTGAAAATATTCCTTAATATATTCTAAAGTATTACAAAGAAAAAGATGATTTATTAAATTCTCCCCATGTAAGGGATTTTAGTCATCAAAAGAAAAAAAATACTAAAAAAGATGAGGGTATTGAGCTCTCATCTAGTTTTATGACTCCTTAGTGCCCCCAAATATTTTTTTGGCGCCACCATACACACACAAGGGGAATTTATCACCCATGAAGGATCTTCTCCTACTGATCATTGATATATATCATTTAATCTACAAAGGTAGATCCATCCTCGATGTTCAGCTCACCCTAGTTGATAATATGTGACAAGTCATGCACATACCACCTCATCTATGACACATGGAAGAAATCATTTACCCAATCTAACTGAAGTGGTAGGGCCAAGAAGCCCACCACCTACCAACCCTATTTAGTATCTGGAAAGGGCCAATGAATATTATAGATAACTTTCCACCCTAGACATATCTTTGTAATCTATGCTAAGGTGATACCTTCTAGAGAACACGATCTCCCTCATTAGACTCCAAAGACCTCTATTGTTGGTCCACCTAAGACCTCTAAAAGATTTTTCAATCTTCATCTACACCTATATGATCTATAACTTCTATTCCATTTCTGACACCAACTTTGGGACCATGAATGCAGACTCCCCTGGATTAGTCGAACATAGTAGTGACATGAATGTTCTCCCATATAAGGCCTCAAATAGTGTCATTCTGATAGTGGAATGGTAGTTGTTGTTATATGAAAACTACACCAAAGGTAGGTGATCCAACTAACTATAAACAATGTCCAACATGAAATACCATAGCATGTCCTCCAGAACATGAATGACTCACTCAGTCTGACCGCCAGTCTAGGGGTGAAATTCCATGCTCAAACACAATTGAGTCTCAAAGTCCTCGTGCAATCCTCTCCATAACCGTGATGTAAAGCATGAATCATAGTATGAAATGAACTTCAAGGTAACTCCATGAATCCTAACTATATACTATATATAAAGGTGTCCCAAATTATCAACTGAACTCTATTCTCAGATAGTTAGGAAGTGGCCCAACTTGGTGAGCTGGTCTATGATCACCCAGATGACATCGTGTATTCTATATTATTGTGAGATCCCATTCATGAATTCCATAAAGATATCATCCCAATTAAACTATAAAACCTCAAGGGGTTTAGCCTAACCTATTAGAACCTCATGCTCAGCCCTCACCTATTGAGAAGTGCGGCATCAAGAGAAAAACACCGCTACACCCTTCTTCATTCCTAGACACCAGAACTGAAGCTGAATATCCTAGTACATATTTGAAATAATTGTATGTAATTACAAGGGGGGTATATGAAACTCCATTAAAACATTCTCACATAATTTCACTAGTACCATCATCCTCCCTTTGAAAAGGATGAAAATATCACCACATTTAGAAAATCCATCTAGAGCACATTCAATGGCTATATGAATATGAAAGGTCTCACAATCAACATCTCCAAGATGAGGCTCCCTAAAAAGTTGTAGAATAAAATGTGTAAAAATTATCAACTAGAGGTTAGTCGTAGAATCCTCTTCTAGTATGTAAAACTACAATAAGGCTAACTTCTCCAATGCCTCTCTTAAAAACCATTAACAAGATCTCCTATTGAGGGAATCTGCCACCATATTCCTATTTTCGGGAGTATAGAACATCTCAAATTCATAATCATTGAGGAAATCTAGCCATCACCTCTATCTCATGTTGAAATAATTATATTATAAGATATTATTGATAATTTTATAGTCATAATAGAAGATAAACCATTGATCCATAAGGTAATGTCACCACATCTTCAAGGTGAAGATTACTACTACCAAATCTAGATCATGGGTCACGTAGTTCTAATCATGTATCACAACTTTTGGGACCCATAGGAAATCACTACTTTCCTATACACCAGAACAAAAACAAGTCTGGTCCTGAAGTCATTAGAGAACACCACATACTCAACACCCTCATATAGAAGTCTTAAGATGAGGGAACTTGTCAACCTCTTTCGCAACTACTGAAAATCATACTGGTGCCTTTCCATCCACAAGAAAGTAATTCCATTTTAATTCAAAGTAGTTGATGGTGTCAATATTTTATAGAAATAAGGTAAAAATATTTTATAGTAGCCGTCCAACCTAAGGAAACTATATACCTCAGTCACAATCTTTGGTGGCTCCCAATCTAAAACCACCTCAACTTTCACCATGTCCACTACCACACCATCTACTGGGATGAAATGTCCCAAAAAGTGGACCAATCAAATCCTAAATTGATACTTTGATAGATTACCATAAATATAGTGCTTTTGGAGTATGTCCAAAACCATCCTCCAATGTATCGCATGCTCTTTATCAGACACTGAGAATACTAGGATGTCATAGATAAAAACCACCACAAACCGGCCTAAGAAAGGATTAAAGATCTAGTTCATCAGTCCCGTGAAAAAATCTGGGGTGTTTATCAAACTAAAAGGCATTACCAAGTACTTTTAATAATCATAGTGACATGAGAATACCATCTTTGGTATATCATCATCTTGAACTCATAGCTGGTGATAACAAGGTCTAAGGCCTTTCAGAACCATCTTTCTCATTTCAACTAGTTGAATAGGCCTTCGATCCTATATAGAGTTTATCTATTCTTCATGGACACTTGGTTAAAGTGATGATAATATACACACAATATCAATCTCCTGTCTACATTCTTGGCGAACAAAACTAGGGATGCCTAGGGTGACACATTAAGTCTAACAAAGCCCTTCATCTCCAACTCATCTAACTGTACATTCAGCTCACGAAGCTCTATAGGATCCATCTAATATAGTAGAATAAATATCAAGGCAGTATATGGGTGTAATTATATGCAGAATTATATCTCTCGATGGGGTAGAAAACCTGACACTTCTTCAGGGAATATGTACTCATACTCCGCCACCACTACAGGATGCTGAAATCTCATGAAATATATTGATCCAAGGGTAATACTAGAAAATTGTTGAGTAATCAGTTGTATCCTATGTATGATACCATCCTACTCTTTCTGGGTTTCCTTCTCACCAAATATGGCAATCCTCATCCAATCTATTTGAACAAACTGCTTCCTCTACCTAAAACAGTCAATTAATGCATGAACTATGCATAAATATTCCATACCTAGTATGACATCATAATACCTCATTGTTTCTACAAAGTGATCAAAATGAAGTTCTCTCCACAAAAATTCATGTCACACTACTATAAGAAGTGTGTGATTATTGAATCCTCTCCAGTAGGAGTCTCTAGATGCAATGGTTAAGCCAAAGACTAAACTAAAATATCTAGGTATCGAACAAAAGATGTAGCAAGAAAATATCGAATCAGACATGAGTATATAAGTTCTTCATATAAGGTAAAAATGAAAAGTATAATACCTATAATTATCCCTAGAACATCCGAGTCATTGGAATCCACTGGCTGAAGAAGTCCATGCCCCTGACCACTAGCTCCTTGAGCCTAGAAGGGACCACCCGTGGTGGTGGTGGCAACAAGTGAAACCATCAACCACCTATATTTTCTATATCTACTCCTCTACCACATCTATCACCCTAAAAATCTATCTACTTTGTTTGTTTTCTTTTCTTGGGTGTTCCATCGACTATCTCTCCATCATTTTCATGAAAGGGTGGAAAATCCTACACGGGATGTCCCCGATCGTCGTAAGAGTATCACTGCCTCTCCCTAGGCTGACTAGAACCATCCTAAGAGACATAAACCATAAACCCTATATCCTGAGATCACATATTGAAGAATCTTGAATGACTGGATACTTGTTTTTTTTCATCTACCCACTTTCAAAGTCTCTACTTCTACGCACCCTTTACGAGCATCAACTGTCAGCGTCTTCTCCATTAAGAAGATCTCCACACCAAAGATCACACCATCACTCCTACAAGTAAGAATTAAATTTTATAGCACAGTATCCTAGATATCTCTGCATATTCCCCTCTTCAAGGTCCATTATTGGAAGAATGGATCTCGAACCATATCCATAGTGTATCAAAATAGGTTAGTGAACCTCGAAAAATACTTAGGCATAGTCATGCTACCCTACTAAAGTTGTAGATGCTTCTGGATGCACAATGCCCACAACATAGTTGGAGATACCTCCTATCTGAAAATATGCTCAAACATTTTCCATGAAAATGCCATCTTGTCAAAGGAAAGAGTCACCAGACCCCACCATCAACCTCAGGGCCATTAAAAAGGCCCACTGTCAGGACCACCATTTGATCTACAAGTGTGCTAATGAGGAGGAAAACCCATGTAACTACCTCCATCTAGTCCTCAAATGTCTAGTGTTTGAGATCACCCTGAAAATTTATGGTTCAATACCTCTAAAACTCATAAAGTGTTCTCAGAATATGAACTTCATCCATTGGTACTGTCAGTACACTCTCCATCTCAACAAGTGGAGGCATGATTGGAAAGCCACCCATAGGTACCACCTTCTGATTAGGTCCATGTATCAAAGACTCAACATTATTTGGATCATCCTAATGATCCATTTTTTTAGTACTAGCTAGAAATAATTTATGGAGAATACTAAAATAGACAATATGTAACACTGTCATGAGTATATATGGGGTGCTAACTCAAGGAAAACATGAAAACCACAACCCAATCCTATATGGTGCATGTACCAATGTTTTCCCTATAACTAGTGACTATATCTACTAAGTCAGTAAGTAGGTTATCATAGTCATGGTGAATGGATACATCAGCTTCCATGCCAACATTAGATTCTCTAGCCTAGAAGTTGAACTCAAAACACAACACTACTGCCCAAATTCCCAAAACAAACTCACAAATAGACAATTTCCAAACTATAGTCCTAAGATGTAACCTACCTATAATACTAATTTTTCATGACCTAAAATTTCAGAGACTTCATGTCTGGTGATAATCTGAGTGTGACACCCTAAGATCACCTTTAATAGGCTAGGGGTTGGTGAGAAGCATCAAGTAGGCATATCACACACATCAGAGGCTTTAGCCTGAGGTACCTATACACACACACAAACATCTCCAAATATGAAAACAATACCAAGATGTAATAAAAACTGATACTAATTCTTGTATAAATCTAAATCCCAAAATTATAATAGGATAAAAGATAATATAAAGCATAAAGTTCTAAATACAAGCCCACTGATATTGAAAAAGATGTACAACCTGCTAGAGAGGAGATGAGTGATTTCAAATGGAACACCTGGTAAGAAACACTATCTATATAGCATATTATATGATATATCTCCCCCTAGTCTACCTATGATACCGTCAAATGGCATATTTTCTATATAATACTTGACATGTGTGGGCAGAGCCCATGCATGGGTGATTATAACAATACCTAGTAGGACTCCTCAAAATAACCAAACATAAATAATCAAGAGATTAATATGATAATCACAAAATAAATACCAATAAAAATTTGATAAATACAATAATAACACCCAAATATAATAAATATATTCACTAAGTCTCAAGGTAATGTCACAAATACACTACAAAACTAGGATTCTAATCAAGATTTCAAAGTGTCACTCATCTTGGAGAACTCACTCTATGAGCCTAATAACATTTAAGGAGATCATACAATAGGTCATGCTCATCGATCTCTACTAGAATAATAACATACTAGAACTCATAAGATAATGATTTATAGACAGGGTATCACACCAAGGACTCAAGGGGGACACTGAAAACCATACTGGAAAAATTATTTATGAAGGGGATCAACACTCATGTATGTTGGTCATGATGATTTCTAGAACCCCAAAAGGGGAATAAGATATGATATTGGATCCCACTCGGGCCTCATGGGGTATTCCAAAAGCTCTATCTAAGAATAATTCTATAGAGGGGATTACATCCTATGATCAGGACATGATGCCACACACTGCCCTTGTGGGGAATGAATTGAGGTAACACACCCTAAAAAAACTGGTCCATACTAAATTGAAAAAGGGCCTCAAATTTACCTAGTAAAATTACATAGTGTGTACTTGGAGTACATGGTGTTTCTTTCCTACCCTAGGTTTTTCTGTGTGCTTTGACCCATGCCCATGTAATTTAGATAGTGCCCATGAACTTTGGTAGTGCCCATGTACCTGGTTGCATTTGAGCACCAAGTTGTTCCTATGTACTCAGGCATGCCTATGTACATAGTAGTGTATATTTTTGTGTACCTTGAGGTTATAAGATGAGTTTCTAGGAATGGATCACATGGCATGTGGTGGCTACCATATAATGTGCGATATTTAATTTTGCTGACACCCTACTAGGCATGCGTTCTTCAGAATACATGTTTTGTAGTTTAGAATTTTCCATAACCTATAGGTTATTTACGCATTCGATCACATTAGTAACACCCTAGATTTGACCAAAAATCATTCCCATGATGTGTGGATCGGATTTGATCAAGCCCTGCTCTCACCAGTGGCTAAATTTTGTCTGTCCAATCCACATGGGGATCGATTCCCATTGCTCCACACCACTGTGCATGCCAACCCATGAATTGAAACTCCCAGTATATTCATGAACATTCAACATTTCTCCACACTACCAAAGTTCCATCTATCTCAAACACAAACCTATGGTATCAATATTTTTCTCCAAGGAATGGTTGCATAATTTTTGATTTCTGGGATTTGTTGAACCACTGTTAAAGAGATTACCAGCGGTGAATGCAGAAATAATTGGGATAGAAAACACCAAAACATAAACATGACGAATGAACCTTTTATATTGTTCATGTTATACTTGATTCATTTTTATATGGTGATGAAAAAATAGGAATAACAAGGCATAAAAATAATATCAATTCCTAATATTCTTAGGAGATGAAATAAACCCACAAATTGACCACTGATTTGTGAATTAATCTTGTTAGGTGGATTGAATCAAATTCAACATGGGATGAACAAATGATGATTAATAAAAATAAAAAAAACTATATTCTTTGGGTTTTGATTTTTCATTGATGAATAATAGTTCCTAGTCATTGTTATTGAGGAGATCCATGATTTATATTGGCACACTGATCACTAAAGCACGATCCGTTATTGATCATCAAAAAATGATTCTCTAATGGATCATCTCTTAATCCCTAGGGTTATGTATCTAATCCGAGATATTTATCATAACCATTATTATAAATAGGATTTTATATCATTATGATATAATAAATAAATAAATAAATAAATAAATAAATAATATATTAAATTACTAATCTTCTCACAACTGCACTTTCACAAAACACCTGACACTGAAAAAGGTTATGTCGTGCCCAGGGTAAAACCCACATTCCAAATTCAATGATGGTATAAGATTTCACATATGAGTCTCTATTTTTGAGTTATTCCATTATTTCATAAAAAATATATGCTTGTGATATAATATATTCAATAGTTTTATTATATCAACATCGAGCCTCATCGGGCCTCAGAATATCACATTGTCTTAGCTTCTAGCTCAAAAAATATTGTTTTATATATTCCAAAGTCTTTTAAGGGAGAAACAAAGTCATAAATGTACAAAATCACTTATTTTATTTTTGGTGTATGTGCCTTAGACATTTTAAAGTTTTCAACAATAGGGGTTGAGATTGGATTGCATATGATCATTCCAAACATTTCAATGATCTCTAAGATATAGTCTTTGAAAGATAACACCAAAGTACCAATTTTATATCCTTTTAAACCCTCAATACCATAATTTTATTAATATGTCCAACATATTTCATTTTTAATCTTCTAAAAAACTTAATTTTTCGGTCTTTAATCCATGAAATCTCCAGACCTTCCAGTAATATGTATTCAACATAAAATAGTGGTATGATGAATGTATCATCAACTAATTGATTCCAATAACAAAAATTATTTATATTTCACCTTCCAAATCCTTCTTCTGATATAAAACATTTAAAATTTTGATTCCATTTTCTCAATTATTTCTTCATCCCTTAAATACTTTTCTTCATGTTACAAAATAAATTATGGTTCCCATATTCCATGAAACCTACTAGTTTCTTCATGAAAATTTATTTCTCCAATTCACCATGAAAGAAATACATATTTAAATCTATTTGTTCTAAGTATAGTTCATATGATTCCACCATGATTAAAATTTTCTAGATAGTAATTTTTTCAACTTCTGGTGAGAATATTTCTAGGAAATCAAATCATTCCCTTTATTGAAATACCTTAGCTACCAGTAATTCCTTGAAACAATTATTTAAATTAGAGCCCTAAATTCTAACTCTGGTTGATATCCTAAAATGAAACAATTTTTATGTAATTCTAGTCTCTACTATGACTTTTAGAGCCCTAAATTATAGTTCTCCAAATAAGGCTTTAAATACTCTTAATTGTTTTGGAATATCTTCCATTTTCATCACCTCTATACTTTTGGTGCTTCCAACTAAGTTGTTTGGATTTCATTCCCTTTGTTGTTCTTACCTAGATCAACTTGGAATTATATAGTTAATTATTTTTCTTCATCTTCTTTCTATGCTAAGTTTTAGTCCTCCCACATAACCTTATCATTGAATAGAAGATCACATCTCAAGATGATTTGTGACCTGTCATCATCCCATATCTAAAATTCAAAATTTTCATCTCTACACAAAAATAAGAAAACAAACTTTTTATTTTTATAAAGTGTATCTCGAGCCTTATAATTAAAATGAATATATTACACAATTATAAAGACTTTTATATGGCTAAATTATGTTACTTTTTTAGACGATATATCCTCTATAATTTTCTTCTCATCCATCTATTATAGAATCCCATTGATAAGATATTACATTATATTGAGTGCCTATTACTAAATTCCATTAATAATTATCAAGTGAAACCTCATTCTCTGAGTCTTCTCTATCAATGTTTGATTCATTAATTTAGCCATACTATTCTAATATGATTTTTCAGGCACCACCTTCTCAAGTATCATCCCTTTCTTTTGGAAACATTTCTAGATGTTGCATGTGATGTATTTTTCAGAACATAAGAATTTTATATTATGAAAACTATTACTTTCAACCATGGATTTACATTAAATTAAAGACTAAAAAAACATTATAATTATGATTTAAAAATTAAACCTAAACATTTCTACAAGCATCATCAATGGATGTTACAATGTAAAGAGAACCATCATGAGGATGGAAAAGGGTAGGCCCCCATTCATCTAAGTGAACCTGTTCTAACTTTCAAGATCTTAGATTCTATCCATATAAGTTAACCCTTCACTATTTTCCCAACAAACAACATTTACACCATCTAATTACTATTTAATTAAGCTTTATCATGCCTTTGACTATTATAACTTTTATATTCTTCTCACTGAGATGATAGAGTCTATAATTCCAAACTTCATGATCTTTCAATGATGTAGTTCCAACCATTGTAATTATATTTGTTATTTGAATAAAATATAAGGTCCCATCCATTACTCATCTTGCAAACACTATGGATCCTTGAATAAATTTCTATGATCTATTTTAAAAAATCATTCCATGACCTTCATCATCAATATTTTTAAATGAAATAATATTTTTCCATAGTCTTAGGATGTTCCTATCTCTTTTATGTATCATAATATAACCGTTCTTCATTTGGATAGTCACATTAAACTTTTTGATAACAACTAAGGCTTTATCATATACTTGATAAACCTTTCCAAAACTTCTAGATACAAAATTATCTATGAATCCTTGTTATGATATTAAATAAAAATATTCTTTGTAATCAACTACTTATGATTCCATGGGGTTGTTGAAACTAAGATACAATTTGTTGCTACCTTATGTGCTACTAATGATGTTTGAACTACCAGAATTTGATTCCCTTCTAGATTTCTCCTTGATTTTTTTTCAATTTTTATTGATATGTCCTTTCTCCCCATAAATCCATCATATAGGACTAGGACCAACCAACTTGATTCAGCTCCTCTATCGAGGAGGTTCATACGATATCTCCTCTAGGGTAACCATCATCATCATTTAGTAGTAAGCACACTAATATAATGTTATTGGACTTCATTATAACAATTTTCTTCATTGGGGATCAAATACTAGACATCCTAAAATACCCTTTCCATATTTCCATATGAGTTACAAACAACATTCACCATTGAATCCCAAATATCTAGAAGTAATGAATGTATAATGAATATCATTGTATCATCCTTGAATTTCACCTTCATTGATTCAAGATTCCCTCATATATTGTTGAAATCATTCACATGATCTACCATAGGTCTTCCTTCCAATAACCTCACGTTGAACAACCAATGCATCATAAGAAATTTATTAAGTGCCTAATGTTTTTCATGAATATCCACCAAGTCTTGCATTAGATCCAATGTAGTCATCACCTCATGGATGTTAAAGGAACCATTTGGTGCCAAAGATATCTTAACCAACCAATGTCCCTTCTTTTCAATAAATTTCCATTCCACCTTTTCCATTTTCTTTTTATGAAAAATAGTTAGTGGAATTTACATGAGATTTTGAATTAGTTGATCATATATCTTTATTCTCCAAAAGAAAAAGTTTATTCCATTAAACTTATTAACCCAGACAATCTCTTCATCTGATTCCATAACATATATTGAAACTAAAATACCATTGTAAAACAAAATTTTATTAAGGAAATATTGAATGAAACCTAATCCCCCTATGATTATGTTGAGAAACAATTGCACCATAATATTCTGATACCACTAGAATGAAAAAATCTGATATGATACAAATTTTTAGGATGCGGTGAATCCGTGTGATCATCAGAAACATGACCTTAAATCCAAAAAAAGTTTTCACTTTGGATGTTCTATATAGTAGAAATGACACAACTAGAATTTTTCTTCCTAAACTAAGTTCATTAGAATATAAGAAGGATTCACACCCTACTCACCAAAAAATGTTTAACCTTGCACAAAACTAAAGAAAAATCAAACACATTAAAAATAATAAAAATATAAACAAAAAAATAACATAAAAGAAGGAAAAAAGACAATAGATTTATGTCGTTCAAACAATTTTTTCTATTTGCACTGAAAAACAATGATTCTTAATTTATATTAATCATAAGTACAATAATTACAATAAAATTAAAAAAACCATCAGTAATAATTCATTATAGAAGATTAATACTATATAATTCACTAATGCACTATGCACTTGACCGGTAAACTATACCCCTTTAAGATGTACTTTGTAGAAGTTCCTTGCTCCCTTTTATAGGAATATGAATGGGTTATTGAGATAATTCAATTTTTTCCCCTATTAAAAACTATTAAAATAATGAATAGGGTTTGAACACACAAGGAAGGTGTGTGTGGAATTCCAAGAAAACAACTCAAAATAAGAAAACACAAAACAAATAAATAACAAATAGTAGATGAAAATGTGATTAGTGATGTGTATTATGAGATGAATGAGTGATTAAGGGATGAAATAGATAAATTGATAATGAAAATAATATAAATAACTAAATTAAGTAACCTGAAATTGGTGAGTTATGGGAGATTCCAATTGTCGAATGTTTAAAATGATTTTCCTTTATTTTAAGATAAATAATTATATAGGGAATCATTTAAAAAATGAATCCAAAACCAAATATAGATATGGGTCGATCTATATAATGAATGCTTAGTATTTTTTAGCTACTAAGTATTCACAGTGAGTGAGAATAAATAACGTGGTCTCACCAATATCAAATTATCATTGATCTTGGTGTGTTACTTAATTGATTAATCACATCTTATCAACAAAAATTTGAATAATTTATTAACAATAAAATAAATAGAAATCAATATCAATGGGTATTTATTCTTGATGGTTTTTAAGGAAAGAATATAAGATAAAATAAAAGATTAAAAACCTAGTATAAAATGAAAGAAGGGATTAAAAATAATAATGAAAGAACAATTTTTATTCACCAAGTATGTTTTTATCCAATTGTCATGTTTGAATGATCAATGCAAAATGATGAATTCATTATTACAAGATGTAAATTAAGAATAAATAAAGAAAAATACTCTCTTTTTAGAAGCTAAAACTATCACTTGTTATCCACTATTTCCCTCAATATCCATGTGCTCTCAATGGTGATTGATCAAGAAATGGATGATAAATTGATTGATGCTTAAAATTAAAAGGTTTACCCCTTTTGAAATTAGTAACATACTGATTATAAATATGCAATCAGTTTTAATAAGACACCACAAATCCCCAGCATACACATGGAGGTTGTTACTATTTATCATCTCATTCCTATGGCTCAAGCCGACCTCCTCTAATAGATATGGCAGACCCAGGAAAATCATGGACTACATGTTCCTACTCCTGTAGTTTCAAATCTCCACTATAATATTTAGCAATCTTCCTCATAGTTCCATTCTTACAAGGTCTCCATGCACCTCCTTCTCAATTAAAAAATTAGGGTAAACATTAATTTCCCAAATTGATGTTTAAAATAAAAATAGGGAACATTTTAAAATAATATTCCATAAACCAAAAATTATCAAAATCACTTTTAAAGTTTATATTTCAATATAAATATTAATAAAATAGTGGTTCCTAAAAAATAAAACATTTTAAAAAACCTTTAATCAATTTATCATAAATACACTATTTTTTATTAAAATACTGGAACAATAATTATTTTCTATAAAATGAACCATTAATCATTATTTTTCTACTAAAAGAATATTTTTTATACCAAAAATACAATTATTTCTCAAAATGGATGTGAAAAAATGTATTCAAAATAGGCAATATTAAATTACACCACACATAAGATATTCCTGGTCCCTAAGCAATAAATAATAAAAATTTAGTGGAATAAAATAGAACTTAAAATTTAAAAATCTATTGTAACGCCCCGACCCCAGTTACCCAGAGTCGGTGCTTTATTATATAGCATTGGCATGATACAAGGAATCATGTACCGAATGACCAAACAATTTAGTATTATTGGAAACAAGATACATACATAAGTTTAACATTACAACTTGAGAAGAAATACAAAAATAATTTATTCCAATAGAAACATCCAAGACTCCTAGATTATTCCTGAAAGTCACTCATAGCTAACTTCTTCATATCCTGGGAAAAATGAAACATAAGAAAGTGGTGAGCTCAAACACTCAGTAAGAGTAATAAGTATAGCATAAGATAACATAAACATTAGGCATGTTGAATAATTGAAAACACATGCCTTTAGAAATAATAAACATGAACTCTTTATGGATGAAATATGAGCTGAGTAAATAATTCCCTAATAATACATAGTCATGGGTATTATACTAATCGAATAACCACATGAACCATCATTATTATTTTCATAATGAGGGAATGTATAATGCCAGACTTTCTGAAACATCTTGTCAAGGCCTCGACCAAGAAGTTTAAACATGATTTAGGCCTCAGCAAAAACCATATATCAAAATGGGAAAGGCCTCAGCCAATTCCATGTCCAATTGTCTCATGAGACCTACTGATGCATCGAGGATCTATAGCGGGCTCCACCCATAACATAATAAGTCTAATACATTCCTCATATGAAAAGGTTAAAACATAACATAAACATTTGTATTAAAACTAGAATACGAAATGTAAATATTTTAACCATAAAACATGAATGGAATAAAAAAATAGATCACCAAGAAAACAGATCATAGAACCTTAAATACGATATGGAATATTTGTATCCTAATGAATCAACTTCAAACAAGTGTAAATTTTAACAAAAGATGTTGACATAGATGAAATCAAAACTTTTTGAGAGAAATATCTCTTTCTATTTTGAAATCATTTAAGAGTCACATAATTATAAATGAAAACATTTATTTTGAAAATATTCTAATAATATTTTAATGGAAGCTTCGATGATGTTATAATGGCGGAAAATAGCCACACCCGCCGTATAAGTTAAAAAAACATTCTTACCTTAATTTTGACAAAAGGTCATAAAGTACCTTATTTGGAAAATGATGGAAATATTCCTTTAAAAACATATAAGGTAAAATAAGGTTATAAATGAATTTAACCCATAGTATAGTAAATAGTAAAAATGTATTGAAATACATTTTTAAGAAAACACGGATGTGGATAATAAAGAGGTCACAGTTGATAACAACCTCAGATAATAAAGAGATTGTGAAATTAACCCTTACCTTGTACTTTTCCTTAGTCGATGGTATGTTAAACACCTGCATAATAGTTAAAAACTGTTATTAAATTATAAAAGAATCATATACATAAACATGAAATCATATAAGATCTTATAATATTGCTTTGTTGATAATATTTTAGTAGTATCATCGTTTCAGGTGTTAACTGATTCATTTTCCTTTATATTCTTGGTTACGTAAGTCATGTTTGTTATGGATAGGATGTATTTGATTCATCTAAATAATGATATTATGTTCATAAACATTATTTATAATAATAAAATTAAAATTATTCTTGAATGATTACGATGGGGAATGAATCTCATCACATTCGTGGAGACGGTAATCCGTACGTACACACAAGCAGCAATATCATTATATTGATGGTGAAATAATATGTAATTGGATGATATATTATATATAAAGAATCATTAACATGTTATATTTATTATTTACATCATTTATACTCATTATTATACCCATCTAAATAATGAAGTGTTTGAATAACAAACAACACAACGACGTGGAGACGGTAAGCCGTACGTACGCACGTATGGTGATTTGTCATTCATATGATGGATAGAATAATGAATACGATTGTACCATTTTTATAATAACATCATTGTATATATAATATACTTAAGTTATTATTTAATAATGGAAACAAAAAATAAATTGGAAGTGGAATAAGGAAAGATCTTGAAAGAGGTGATGAAATATTTACCTCTTCTTCGGGTTCTTCCTTTTGATTTGATCAAAAGGGCTCCTTAGGTTGGCTTTATGACCAAAGGAAGGCCTCTAGGATGAAGTGAGGAAAGTTGGGAGGATATTTTAGCATGTGTTGGCCGAGACAAATGTCTTTGGAGGTGTGAAATTAAGAGAATGGGAAGTACCCTTTTATAAGAGAGGTGATGGTCACTTTAGGAAAATCTTGAAATATTATTTTATAATAAAATAATTTTCGGTTTCAAATGGATAAAAAATAATTTAATTCGAGGCTAAGGTGGATATGGGTCGAAAAAATCTATAAAAATAGGTTTTGGATAGGTTTAGGTCACCATATTAACCTTATCTTGTATATTTAACTCTTAGTTAAATAGTCTCATATTTACCATGTCTCTTTGTATTTTTATATTATATGGTTAATAAACTTACTATAAAAAGCCAGGAGAACCCAATGTGGTTCATTATTAATATATATAACCTTATATAAGTAATTTGGAAGAACCTTATATTTTTAGGAATATAATATCAATTAATAATATAGTATTTGTTTTAAAAACTTAATTATGTCAATTTTAACACTATTTAGTATTTGGTTTTTTTGAAAGCCATAAAAACGTTATCACTTGGAATAAAATTTATTTAATCAACCCTAAAATGTCATATTAACCTATAAAATTAGTGGAATTTATCAGAAGTCTCAATTTACATTTATTTGAATATTTATAATATCAATTATTTTAATATTTTATTATTAAGGTAATTACTGCATCATTATTGTGTCATAAATAAATTAAATTATTTAATCTCTAAAAATTATAAATAAAATTTAATTATTTAGAAAATATTTTTAGATTTCTAATGAATATTAATAGTAGAATTTATATTGGGTTTATCTCTATATTAAAATCGTTTTAGTTATTAAACATTTAATTTAACTCTTTTAACTATTCTTTAACTAAAATAATAATAAATGTCCTAATCTAATCCAAGTGGACTAAAGAGGATCATATTTTATTAATAAGGTTGTTTTTGGTCTAATTAAACATATCCAATAGAATTAGGACATGTTTTAGTGTAATTATAATATAATTTTTACCCCTAATTACCCTGTTTACTTTTAACCATGGTAAACCAAAGTCAAATGTTACTTTTCACCAAAAATAATTTTCATCTTGTTAAACTAAATTTTACTTAATTATGTCAATCATGTCTCTCAGATTTTTGAAATTCAACCCATAGAAGTGGTAAAATATATTTTTATGCAAATTTGTAAATGCTCCTAGAAGGTGGGTAAAAGACGGTAAAAAGTTCAATAAAATTTTATATATCTAAACTTATTATAAAATGACTCCAATGAATTACATTGAACATATATAGTTATTATGTATTTATTTTGACCTAAAATAAATTAAAATAATATAACTAATTATTTAAATAAAAATTCGGTTTTAAATAATAACATAGTGTTTTTCACCATTCATCAAAAACTGAAAGTTTTCAGAAAAATACAAAAAATTCACCCTATGCTAATTTCGATATTTTGAATTCAAAAATGAATTCCATTTAGAAAAATAAAATTTATAAAATTTCAAAAAGTGGGTATTACTATTCATAACGACTTGTTTGATTGGTTGTGGTGTGTTAAAACTCCAAGTTGCGTACAATGCAAGCTACTGCATTATTCAAAGGGAAACATACCGTGGAAGCTTGGGGTGTTAAATTCTCCCCTCCTTAAAATAATTTCAACCTCGAAATTTCTAGAATATCACTGCATAAAATGATTCAGGTGGTTCTTCATCATAAGTTACATGGATTCCCACGTTGCCTCTTCCATCTCATGGTTTCTCCATAGAAGTTTTACCAGAAGAGTCATCCGGTTCCTCAACACTTGTTCTCTAGTATCAAGATTCTTGACAGACTCTTCACAATAAGACAGATCGGGTTCGAATTCAATTTCTTCATAGGTGAGTACATGCATTGGGTCAGACATGTGTTTTCTCAACAGTGATACATGGAACACATCATGAACTTTGGAGATACTTGGTGGTATTTCCCAACGGTAAGCTACAACCCCCAATTCATTCTAGAATTTCGAAAGGTCTGATGTACCTGCGACTCAATTTACCATTCTTACTGAATCGTATAATACCCTTCCATGGTGATACCTTCAAGAAAACATGATCTCCTACTTGAAATTCCAAATACTTCCTCCGATTATCGACATAGCTCTTTTTCCTACTTTGAGATGCTTTGATGTGGGTTTGGATAACCTCCACCTTTTCCATTGTTTCCTCAACAAGTTCTGGTCCTACAAATTTTCTTTCACCAATATCATCCCAAAAAGTTGGTGTGCGAAATCTCTTTCTATATAACGCTTCATATGGTACCATCTGAATACTTGAATGGAAGCTATTGTTATAGGAAAATTATACCATAGGTAAATATTGATCCCACATACCTTGAAAGTCATGTGAGAAAGTTCTCAACATGTCTTCTATGGTTTGAAAAGTCAGTTCTGATTGTCCATCGGTTTGAGGGTGGTATGCAATACTCAAAAAAAGTTTAGTATCCAAGGTCTTCTGAAAGATATTCCAAAATCTTGATGTAAAACGGGGATCGCGATCAGAAACAATCGATAGGGGTACACCATCGAGTCTTACAAAATCATTAATATATAGTATTTCTTAATGTTCAAGTGGTAAATCTTCCCTTATAGCATGAAAATGTGCTGACTTGGTAAGACGATCAACAATGACCCATATTGTATCATTCCTTCTAGGAGTATTTGGTAGACCCATGAAAAAATCCATCGTAATATTATCCCATTTCCACTCAGGTATGGGAAGAGGATGCATGACTCCTCTAGGTTATTACCTTCTAGATTTTACTTATTGACAAACCATACATCTTGACAAAAAATTAGAAATCTCCCTCTTCATGTTGTCCCACCAAAAATGTTCCTTGAAATATCTATACATCTTGGTGCTCCTAGGGTTTATAGAGTAATTGGATCTATGAGCATCTTCCAACAATTCCTTTTTTAGATCAGTTTTGTTAGGAACACAAAGTCTCTTCCCAAATTTCAAAATTCCCTCTTCATATTTGAAGTCACTAAATCTCCCATCATTCACAGCTTTAATATTCTTTTGAAACTCCTCATCATCAGTCTGAGAACTCATTATCCTTTCTAGTAAGGATGGTTTAAAAACCATTTGAAAAAGTATTGATGTTTCACCTTCCATGGTTATTCCCATATCTATATTTACTAGATTCATGAAAATAGAATCCCTTTCAACTCTAATATTGTTCAAAACTCCATGATCCTCTCTACTCAAAGCATCTTCCACCTTATTTTTCTTCCCCGAGTGGTAGTGTATAGTTCAATAATAATACTTGAGTAGTTCAATCCATCTCCATTGCCTCATGTTGAGTTCTTTCTATGAGAAAATATACTTCAAACTCTTGTGATCGGTAAAAATCTTACATTTTTCACCATAGAGATAGTTTCTTAATATCTTTATAGAAAATATTACAGATGATAACTCAAGATCATGAGGGGGATAGTTTTTCTCATGAAGTTTTAGCTATTGTGATGCATAGGAAATAACTCTATCATTCTCCATTAGGACACAACCAAGTCCTTTCTTTGAAGCATCATTATAAATAACAAACCCATCATTCCCTGATGGTAGAGTCAAGATAGGAGCATTGAATAATATTCTCTTTAGTTCTTCAAAACATCCTTCACACTCTATTGTACAAACAAATCTAAACCCTTTATGTGTGAGCTTGGTTAATGGGTTATCCAACTGGGAAAAATTCTAGAAGAAACGTCAATAATAACCTACTAAACCAATAAAATGCGTACCTCAGTTATACTCATCGGTGCTGGCCATTCTTGGATTACCTTGGTATTTTAAGGATCAACAAATATTCCATCCTTAGAGATAATATGGCCAAGAAAAGAAGTCTCTTGAATCCATAATTCACACTTTCTAGACTTCCCATATAATTCATTTCTTCTGAGGGTTTTCAGAATAGTGCTGAAGTGATTTTCATGATCTTTGTATCATTTTGAATATACCAATATATCATCAATAAATACCACTAAAAATTCATCAAGATATTCCTTGAAAACTCTATTCATTTAATCCATGAAGACAGAGGGTGAATCAGTCAATCCGAAAGGCATTACTGTAAACTCGTAATGCCCGTACCAGGTTCGAAATACTGTTTTCAGAATGTCTTCCTTCTTCACACACAACAGATGACATCCAGACCGAAGGTGAATCCTTGAAAAATATTTATCTCCATGAATTTGGTCAAAGAAATCATCAATGAGTGGTAGGGGATAATTTTTCTTTATTTTTATAGCATTGATATTCCTATAGTCAATGCACAACCACATAGATCCATCTTTCTTATTAACAAAAAGGACAAGGTCTCCCCATGAAGAAACACTAAGGTGAATAAATCCCTTATTACTCAATTCATCTAGTTGTTTTTTTTAGTTCCACTAATTCTAAAGTGGCCATTCTACAAGGGGTCTTCAGTAGGGGCCTTGAAACAGGAATTAAATTAATTGAAAACTCAATTTCTCGTTCCAGAGGATGTCCAGGTAAATCCTATGGAAACCCATCAATATATTATTGAACAATAAGTACTTCCTCTATTCGAAAATTCTTTTCCTAAACCATAATTATTTTATTATCTTCCTCCCCAATAATTGAATTTAGTAGATCTTCTGGGAGTGGATCTAGATAAGAATCAGGTGGTGACGTTTCTGCTCTAAAGATAAGGTACTCCTTATCATCATCAAAAAATTTAAAGTTCTTATTATTAAAATAAATTTTCACATCATGATCCAAAATCCAATCCATTCAGAGTATTATATCAAATTCAATCATGGGTATGACGATGATATCAGTAGATAAAGAACAATTATATGCCATAATGGGAACTGATTCACAAAACATTGTTGCGAAGATACTTAACTTCAGATTTTTGACTAACAACTCCCTTTTTAATTCAAATTGAAAATATATATTTTTATTATAAAACTTGGAAGATATGAGACAATGCGATGATACAAAATCAAATGAAGCATTGTATAAACTTGAGGAAACCATTAAATCACCTTCCACCACGTCTTTCGGAGCTTCAACCTCAGTAGTAGTGATTGCATATGCTTGGACTTGATCCATTGGAATTTTCTAAGGTATGTTTGCCTGACTCTTAGGACATTCATTTTCATAATGTCCCATCTCCCTATAATTGTAGCATTTAACATTGGTATCTTCTTTCATCCCATTAGAATCACCAGCAAGATGGCCTTTCTGTCCACATTTGTAGCATACTCTTTTTCCTTTTTGACAGGCACCCGGGTGCTTCCTTCCACAATTATCACAGGGTGGAAATTAACCTCTTACCTTCTTCCTTGTTTCCTTATTTGATTTCCTAGAGTGTTCATCAGATATCTTTTTCTCTTGATTTTCTTTAAAGTTGTAAGAGTTAGAGAATTCATTTTTTGTCTTGATAGCACATGAGACAATATCTTCATATGATGAGAAAAATTATTAGACTAATGCTCGACAGAGAAATGGTTTCAACCCATCAAAGAAATGATCAATCTTACTTATTGGGTTATGTATATAATCTGCAACATTCCTTTCTAACCTTGTAAATTTAGCTTCATACTTTGCAACATTCTCATCCTCATTTTGTCTCATAATTAGAAATTTCCTTTCCATATCTCCTTGATGGTCACGAGGAATGTATTTTTATAAGAAAATATCATTAAACTCCATCTATTCCATGTTTTATACTTCTTCATCTTCTTTTGTGTTTTGGAATAATGACCACTATTGATCTGCATCTCCTGTGAGGCGATAAACTGCCATGATAACTTTTTACCTTTCACTACTCCCCAAAGCATGAAATATTTTCTCTAAGAAATTTATCCATTGCTCAGCTACTAATGGATTTGTAATCCCATTGAATGTTGGTGGCTGTTGTCTTATGAAGTGGTCTAACGTTGATCCTTCACGTTGTGGATCAGGGTGCTCCATACGGGTAAGCTTATTATTTATAATCTGAGTGAGTTGTCCCAGTTTGGTGATAAGATGATCAGTACCAGTTTCATCACCATATCCACTATAATTATCTTGAGTATGAGGGAAATCCCTACATGGATTACGTGTGTTGATACAGTTTCCATTCCTTCCACTAGGCTCCATTTATAAACAATGGAATACAATAGATTAGTTTATGAATCACAATACATAATTACAAACTTGTAAAACACTTAACATAAATTGAACAATTTATGGATATAATCCATAATCATAAAAAAAATTCTTTGAGAAGTTATATACTCATAAATCCTTCATAATGGTTTGTAAACAAAATGTGAATTATCCTAAGCATATCCCCCGGGAGTGTCGTAACCAAGAGTGCAGCAAGGCCTGTTGTCGGGTACCAAGATACCCCAGGTCAAACTCGAAACTCCTTGTCATATTTTTCACTCCTAGGTACATTTGTGCCAAATCCGCCTCTACCTGCTCATATCTAGATAGGTATATATTGCTTGTAAAAATACAAAAAATCTCTACATTACCAAAATTTTATGAATTTATTCTATACCAATCCTCAAAGTCAATCTTAGGGTAATGTGCTCTAATTAGAGATTTTATAAATCTAGTTTCCAAGGTTTGTACTAAACTTTCTCTAATAAAAACTGTAACAAACTGACCACAGTTACCCAGATTTTGTGCTTTATTACATAGAATTGGCATGATACAATGAATCATGTCTTGAAAGAGAAAACAGTTTAGTATTATTGGAAACAAGATATATACATAATTTTAACATTACAAGTTGAGAAGAAATACAAAACTAATTTATTCCATTAGAAACATCCAAGACTCCTAGATTATTCCTGAAATTCACTCATAACTAACTTCTTCATATCCTAGGAAAATGAAACATAAGAAATGAGTGAGCACAAATGATCAGTAAGAGTAAGAAGTACAACAAAAGATAACATAAACATTAGGCATGTTAAATAATTGAAAACACATGCCTTTAGAAATAATAAACATGAAATATTTTTGGATGGAATATGATCTTAGTAAATAATTCCATAATAAAAAATAGTCATGGGTATTATACTAGTCGA
Organism: Viscum album; assembly: GCA_963277665.1. Taxonomy (NCBI): domain Eukaryota; kingdom Viridiplantae; phylum Streptophyta; class Magnoliopsida; order Santalales; family Viscaceae; genus Viscum; species Viscum album. Next base: position 1,645,649,432 of record OY728135.1, read on the forward strand.
ATAACCACATGAACCATCATTATTATTTTCATAACGAGGGAATGTATAATTCCAGACTTTCTAAAACATCTTGTCAAGGCCTCGACCAAGACGTCTAAAAATGATTTAGTCCTCGACAAAAACCATATATAAAAATGGGAAAGGCCTTGGAAAATTCCACATATAATTTTCTCATGAGACCTACCGATGCATCGATGATCTACAACAGGCTCCACTCATCACATACTAAGTCCAATACATTTTTCATATGAAAAGGTTGAAACATAACATAAACATTCATATTAAAACCAGCATACGAAATGTCAATACTTTAACCATAAACCCTGAAAGGAATAAAAAAACACATCCCCAGTCGAACATATCATAGAACCTTAAATACAATATTGAATATTTGTATCATAATGAATCAACTTCAAACAAGTGTAAATTTTATCAAAGGATGTTGACATAGATGAAATCAAAACTTTTTCAGAGAAATATCTCTTTCTATTTTGAAATCGTTTAAGATTAACATAATTATAAAAGAAAATAGTTATTTTGAAAATATTCTAATAATATTTTAAGGGAAGCTTCGATGATGTTAAAACGGTGGAAAATAGCCGCACTCTCAGTATAAGTTTAAAGAAACATTCTTACCTTAATTTTGTCGAAAAGGTCAAAAAATAACTTATTTGGAAAACGAAGGAAAGATTCATTTCAAAATATATAAGGTCAAATAAGGGTATAAATTACTTTAACCCATATTCTAGTAAAAAGTAAAAATGTTTTGAAATACATTTTTAAGAAAACACAGATGTGGTTGATAAATAGGTCTTGGTAGATAACAACCTTGGATATTAAATAGATTGTGAAATGAAACCTTACCTTGTACTTTTCCTTAGTCGATGGTATTTTAAACTAATTTATAATAGTTTAAACATTGTTATTAAATTATAAGAGAATCATATACATAAATATGATATCATATATGATCTTATAATATTGATTTTTGAATAATATTTTAGTAGTATCATCATGTCGAGTATTAACTGATTTGTTTTCCTTTATATGATTGGTTACGTAATTCTGGTTTGTTATGGAGAGGATGTATTTGATTCATATAAATAATGATATTATGTTTATAAAAATTATTTCTAATCATAAATGAAAATTATTCTTGAATTATTACGATGGGGAATGAATCTCATCACGTTCGTGGAGACGATAATCTGTACATACGCACGAGCAACAATATAATTATATTGATGGTGAAATCATATGTAATTGGATGGTATATCATATATACAGAATCATAAAATGTTATATTTATTATTTACATCAGTTATACTCATTATTATAGCCATCTAAATAATGAAGTGTTTGAATAACAAACTACACCACGACGTGGAGACGATAAGCCGTACATATGCACGTATGGTGACTTTGTCATTCATATGATGGATAGAATAATGAATATTGTTGTACAATTTTTATAATAAAATCCAAGTATATATAATATACTGGATTTATTATTTAATAATGGAAACAACAAAGAAAGAGGAATTGGAAGAAGAAAAGAACTTGAAAGAGGTGATGAAATATTTTCGTCTTCTTCAGGTTCTTCCTTTTGATTTGATCAAAAGGGCTTCGTAGGTTGTCTTTCTGACCAAAGGAAGGCCTCTAGGATGAATTGAGGAAATTTGGGAGGATATTTGGTCAGGTTTTGGCTGATCCAAATGGCTTTGGAGGTGTGAAATTAAGAGAAGGGGAAGTACCCTTTTATAAGAGAGGTGAAGGTCACATTAGAAAAAGCTTGAAATATTATTTTATAATAAAATAATTTTCGGTTTATAATGGCTAAAATATTATTTATTTCTAGGATAAGGTGGGATGGGTCGAAAAAATCTCAACCAATATGTTTTATATAGGTTTAGGTCCCCATATTAACCTTATCTTTTAGATTTAACTCTTAGTCAAATAGTTTGTTATTTACCATGTCTCTTTGTATTTTTATATTATATGGTTAATAAACATACTATAACAAGCCAAGAGGACACCATGTAGTTAATTTTTAATATATATAATATTATCTAAGTCCTTTTTCAGAAACATAGATATTTAGGAATATTATATCAATTAATAATATAGTATTTGTTTTAAAAACTCAATTATTTCAATTTTGACACTATTTAGTATTTGATTTTTTTGAAATCCATAAAAACATTAGCACTTCTAATAAAATTAATTTAATGAACCCTAACATGTTATATTAACTTATAAAATTATTTTAATTTATTAGAAGTCTCAATTTACAATTATTTCGATATTTATAGTATCAATTATTTTAATATTTCATTATTAAGGTAATTATTGCATCATCGTTGTGTCATAAATAAATTAAATTATTTAATTTATAAAAATTATAAATAAACTATAATTATTTAGGAAATATTTTTATCTTTATAATTAATATTTATAGTTTAATTTATATTATGTGTAGCCCTATATTAAAAATGGTTTAGTTATTAAACTTTGAATTTAACTCTTTTAACTCTTCATTAAATAAAATAATAATAAATGTCCTAATCTAATCCAAGTGGACCAAAGAGGATAATATTTTATTCCTAAGGTTTTTTGGTCGAATTACACTTTTCCAATTGAATTAGGACATGTGTTAGGGTAATTATAATATCATTTTTACCCTTAATTACCCTATTTACTTTTAACCGTGGTAAATAAAAGTCAAAAATTTACTATTCACCAAAAATTATTATCATCTGATTGAACCACATTTTACTTACTGATTTCAACCGTGTCTCTTAGAGTTTTTAAATTCAACCCACAGAAGTGATAAATTTATGTTTTATGCAAATTTGTAAATGCTCCTAGAAGGTGGGTAAAAGACGGTAAAAAGTTCAATAGAATTTTATATATCTAAACTTATTATAAAATGACTCGAGTGAATTACATTGACCATATATAGTTATTATATATCTATTTTGACCTTAAATAAATTAAAATAATATAACTAATTATTTAAATAAAAAGTCTGTTTTAAATAATAACACAATGTTTTTCAATATTCGTCAAAAATTGAAAATTTTCAGAAATATAAAAAAATTCACCCAAAGATAATTTCGATATTCTGAATTAAAAAATGAAGTCCATTTTGAAAAATAAAATTTATTAAATTTCAAAAAGTGGGTATTACTATTCATAATGGCTAGTTTGATTGTTCGTGGTGTGTTAAAACTCCAAGTTGCGTACAATGCAAGCTACTGCATTATTCAATAGGAAACATCACATGGAAGCTTGAGGTGTTACATATATAATTATACTAAAGATATGATTTTAAGAATTTATTTCCCCCATGAACATTTTTAAGTTATTAAAGATGATTTTTTAACTCAAAAGAAAACAATTGGTGAAAATTTTAGATCCAGTTTTATATAAATAGTTGGATTTCAATGTTTTTGATTTGGATTAAGACAAATTAACTTTTCATTAAAATATTTCTTAAAATATCCCTTTTTATCTATGGTAATCAGACACACATAATTAGATAAGAGTAATTAGAAACAACCAGATGGATGATTGTGATTAATAATTAATAGAGTTGAATTATTAACTAATACCTCAGTTTTAGATTAAGTAATAAAGATCCCATCCAAGGATTAAAAGTGCATTTTTAGTTTAATTTAATGAAAAAATTATTAGATAAAAAAAATGAAATCCAGTAATGATTATAAAAAATATCCTAAAGTTTCACCAAAATAGGTGTTTTCAAGAGGAAATAGAAAAAATGTTCCCCAATTAAATACATGGTTAAATATTATTGATAAAAAACATAAAGAATAAAAAATACCTTATTTTCAGAAAAAAAACTTCCACTAAATAAAAAAATTGAAGCATAAAAAACAACCATTTTTAAAAAAAAATTAGGTACTTAATTTCAACACAGAGTTAAAGTATAGTCAAAATTATTTAAGACCCCTCCTTCATTCGTAAAATCAAATATATTAAATAATGTTTAATTTATGGTGGAGTTAAAAAATTAAAACATTTAACTCAAATAGATTTTATAAATATAGAAGTTTAAATAAAGTTTTATGGGTGAAAATAAAGATAAAAAATCATAATTACATGGCTTCAAAATTGATTTTCTAAAACAATGATCAAAATATATTCAAGCCTTTTCTAAAATGATACAACACAAATAGTTTCAATAGAACTCAAGAAAATTAGAATGATTATTAGTAATTAAAATAAAAAATAACACTTTAGAATGTATCTAGAGAATTTATAAAAAATACAAGGTAAAATTCATGATGTTAAGAAAGGTTTTAATTGATTTAAAAAATTATTTTAAAAATAAAATAGAAATCCAATAAAAACACCAGGAAATTTAAAACAAATTCCATTTCAATAAATTTCAAACCACAAAGAAAGTACCCCATCCCCCACACTTATTTTCATATAGTGGTATACTTGAAACAACTTAAAAACTCATGAACAAATCTATTGAACAATCTAAATGGAATGAAAATAAATAAGGATCTAGAATTAAATCATAATTCCCATGATAAGAAGGGTTATCAATCCTGAAGTTTAGCTGAAGAAACATTTCCTATTTATCTTTAGTGATACCCCCTGGTTGAAAAGATTTCAATACCTAAAAGATGAGAAAATTTAGAATTATATTTCAATATTTGGAGTGTTTAAAATAGAAAATGAGAGGTTATGTTTGTATGAAAACTGATTTATATAATTAAAAAAATAGATCCTTATTACGGTCGATTGGAGGGTAACACTATGGATCAAAACTTCATCATATAGTTGATAGCCTCTTCTGGTCAATTGAAAATTCCTCATGTGGTAACTTGTGGATTTATTCTTGAAGTCAATCAGAGACTAGCACAGTCGACCCCCTTCTTCTTCTTGAGTTTAGTTGTACTTATAGTCAATCCTTACCTTTTTCGGATGAGCATATTTTTACACTTATGGTCAATACTACCTTTTCAGTTATGTTTTATCCCTCATTTTTTACTTACAATCATTCAACCTCATGATAGGTCCATTATTTTGTCTTATGGTTGATCTAACCTTTGCACATGTATTTATTTGGCCTCATATTAGACTTGTTCCTTTGTCTTCTGGTCGATCTAACCTTTTCACCTTCATTCAATCATGTACTTTCATAGCTAAGGATTCATGGAGGAATTTTGATCACCTTGAGATGAGTTTTAGATGGTAATAAATAGAAATATTATTTCCTTATAAATAAAAGGATAAATAAGTGAGAAAAATTCATATCCACAAGAATATTTATTTTTAATAAAGTAAAATGGAAACAATAAGAGTGACTATGGGTTGACTCCCATGGAGAACTAAGTTTAAATTCATTAGTTTGACTTAATATAATCTTAACTCTCAAGAAAAGAGATAACTGTCAAGCCCTTTTGATGACCCTCAAAGGAATTATTAACCATTCGATAATTTACTAAGGAGGGTATATTTTCTTATCTCACTGTCTCTAAATCTCCATTAACTATAACTCTCATAATGGTGAAAGTACTTTACCATTTAGTTTTAGGTTTTCTTGAAAAAATATTCCACCTGGAATTGAATAGAAAAACCTTCTAACCAACCATATAGATTTCAACCTGAATGATGGAGTCTTGAAAGGATTTATTTCTCTATTTTTATATAAAATAATTCTCATAGGGTTCCCTTTTAATCTCCTCCAAATCAGTCATCTCTAGAAATATTCACTCACTAGTATATTGGAGATAAAAAATCAGGGACTTTACTAGCCAAAATGACCTGTGTTGAAACTAAATAGTTAAATGGCATGATTTCCCAAAGAGGATACTATAAGGATACATTCCAATGGGAGTTTTAAAGTTAGTCCTATAGGAACACAATTCCTTATCTAATCTTATGGACCAATCCTTATTTGATCCACACACTATTTTCTAAAATATATATTTAAGAACCCTATTTGAAACCTCAATTTTTACACTAGATTGAATATTGAAAGTTATTCTTGTTTTGTGAAAACATCCATATTTTTCCATTAAATCTTTGAATGTAATGTTCTTAAAGTGAGTCCCATTTTTAGTGATAAATTATTTGGACAAAAAAATCTCAAGAAGATGTTATTTATAATAAATTTCACTACACTACTTTCTTGATTATTTGGAAGGGATAAAACCTCAATGAATTTGGAAATATACTCAATAACCACTAATATATATTCATTTACATGGGAAGGTGGGAAAAGTACTATAAAATACATCCCCCAAAAATAAAAAAAAATCAACTTCTAGAATTCCCTTTTGGGGAAATTTCTATTTTCCACCAACATTTCCCATACTTTATAAGCTATCAAAACCAAAAAAAAGGCTTCTAAAATCCTTTATAAAGTGGAACAATAAAAGGAAAATTGAAGAAATTTTTGGGTAGTTATTTATACCTTATGGTTTCCCCCCCAAGGTGAAGAATTAAATCTCTCTATAATGTATAACATTTCCTCCATGGACACACATCACCTTAAAATACCATCAGGACATCTTCTAAAGAGAATTGGATGATCCCCAATGTAATAATCCAACTCAAAAAGAAATTTATTTCCCTAATTATGTGTAATATTATTAGGAATCAACCCTTCAACAAATAAATTATTCAAGTATATATATAAATTAGTTTTATTCACTAAGAAATCAATAAAATATTCATAATCTAAATGGGAATTGATCTCCATTGGGCCATTAAATGGGGTATTGGGCAACCTAGGATAATTATCATCCATTAAATTCTCATCTACTTTCTTATCTCTAATTTCTAAATCAAATTATATTAATAAAAGGAACCATATCATAAATATTGATTTTACACCTTTCATAGATAGAAATTACTTTAGGGAAACATGATTAGTAACAATTATAACTTTAGATCCAATAAAATAAGACAAAATCTTTTATATTACAAAAAAACTACTAAAAACTCTTTCTCAATTGGGGAATAATTATTTTGGGGATCATTTAGAAGTATATTAGAAAAAAACATGAATTCTATTTTACTTCGTCTACCCCAAAGTAGATCCTATGATAAGATCACTAGCATCACACATTAATTTGAAAGGTATTTTCTAATTTGATGTAGTGAAAATAAGTGAAGTGGTCATATTTTCCTTAAGAACATAGAAATAATAAATTAATTTATTATAAAAAATTAATGGTGTGTCCTTGACCAATAGAGTATATATAGGCCCTATGATTTTGGAGAAGTACTTGATGAATCTATGGTAAAAACCATTACGACCTAAAAATATTCAAACCCCTTTAACATTTTATAGAGGGGAAATATTTTGAATAACTTCTATGTTAGAATTTTCCACCTCAATTAATCTCTTTGAGACATTATGAACAAGAAAAATACCCTCTATGATAATAAATTAGCATTTTCCCAGATAATAATGAAGTTGTTCTCTTGGAACCTTTCCCAAACATGTTCCAAATTTTACAGGAAGCTTTTAAATGTGATTACCACTATATAAAAGTCATCCATAAACACCTAAATAATACTTTAAATCATATCTCAGATAATATATATTATACCTATATACAAGGTAGCTAGATCAACAAATAGTCTTCATGTAATTCACTCGTATGTAAATATACCAAATGGGAAAGTGAATATAGTCTTATCCTGGTCTTCTTGGGATAAAGGGACCTCGTTGCAACTAAAGTAACAATCTAGAAAATAGAAGAGTTAATTTTATCAATCCTCTCACAAATTTGTTCCAAGAAAAGAATAGGGAAATTTTTATTTTTAGTATCCAAGTTAAGCATCTAAAAATCAATACAAACTATATAATTAATTTATTTTTAAAGCTATATTTTTTTTATCTTTTTCAATATTCACAATAGTGACACCCCACTTATTAGGAACCACTTGGATTAGGCTAACCTAGGGACTATAAGAATTGGGATCAATAATCCCATTATCATATAGTTTTACCACTTCTTCTATAAAAAATTATTTCATATTGGGATTCATTTTACTTTTACCCTCTAACCTTGGCTTATAATAAGGCCCCATTGAGATCCTATATATGTAGAATGAAGGGATAATCCCTTTGATGTTAGGTATATAATATACTATGAACAATTTATATATTTTCAAAACATCTAGAAAACTTTAATATTTATTTCTACTTAATTTCGTAGATATAATAACCATAACAGAATATATCTCACCCAAAAAAGAGTATTTTAGGCGAGAGGGAAATGGTTTGAGCTCTAATTGTTATGATTTTTGGTAGGTTGGTAGACTACTAGGCCTAAGTAGCCTATGATATTCAATGTGTTTCTTAAATAATAAGTGGTAGTTAATAAAATACTCCTCTTACCTACTTTCCATATTAGAAAACTCCTTACACTCAGATTATAGGACTAATTTCAAAATGTTTTCCTCAAAAATAGATTAAGATATTACAAATACTCACCAACATAAGCATCAAATGACTCTTTTTTCTTAGTTGAACTGATTCTCATCCAAATTTCAATAGGTGTGGGTCTCTTATTAATTAATTTATTTATAAAAATTATTCTTCATCATCATCAAATGGTTTATAAAATTCCAGAATCTCATCTTTTAAGCATTGTCTAGTCTATGGATGTATCTTGATTCTCTCAAATACAGTAAACCACCCACGTTTTAACCCAAATTGAATATTAATTTCCCCTTATAAATATTTATTATTTATTCCCAAGTGAAAATTAAGGGACCATCAATAATTATAGGGAAATTATTTTTACATTCCATGTCTAGGATACGAAAGTCAGTAGGTAAATGTTTTTACCACTCCTAATATGAAATAAAACACTCATCCTATGGGGTGTGTGATCAAGAGGTCAACCATCTAAAAGACCAATATAGTGAGAAAAAGGTCTCCCAATATCATCTATAAGAATAATTAAAAAGGTATCAAATTTATACTCACTCTAGGGTCACTAAGTCAATTGACTTATCCATTATTTATAAAGGTTCATGTGATGAAAACACTACCTGGATATTTTAGCTTAAAAGTTATTCAATTTTAAACTACAACACTATACTCCTCTATCAGGCTATATATGGATAATTCCTCATGTATTTTATTTCTTGAAAAATTATTTTTCAACATTTTAACATTATGATGGGACGTGAAAAAAAAATCTTTAATGAATTTAATATTAATGATAATATTTTTAAACAACTCAATAAATCTAATAAATTTAGGTTTTTGGTTACATTTATTAATTCTTATGGGAAAGGGATGTTTGGGGTCAGATTCATCATAATTTTATTCATCCATTCAGACTCCCCCAAAATATTTTCTTTTATTTTATTCTTCTTAACTTTTAGACGAGTTTCTTTTTGTTTTTAGGTGGAATAATAAGGTTTATATCAAATTGTTCAAGGATCTCTAGATTTCCAAATTATAGAAATTCCAAACTCTAATTTCCATATTTATTTAAAGATTAATTATGGAATATCATAGGTTCACTTCCTTCTTCCAAAATCATGTAATATGATTATAATAGCTAAGAGAGAACTGTAAATATGAAACAAAATATGTGAAACCATAGTCAATCCCTAGGTATGTGATCATGGTCAACTAGGCAAGGTGTTGTCATGTATATACATATTTATATATATGTGTGTGTGTATTCCCATATATATATATATACATACATAAATATGTATATAAATGAGTGAGGTAAAAATAAAAATATAAATCAACAATAGTCGGTCCTTGGGTTCATAATTGCAATCAGCTGGCCATCCCATAAAAAAGGAATTGAGTTGGATGTTTTACCACTAAAGCCATGTATTGTTAAGTTTATCTCTAGTTTCATAATCCCAATTGACAATATCTACTTCATCCATCACAAAAAATATATCTAATCCTGCTACGTCACCATAGGGGGATACTCATCCTAGCCATGGGTTCACCTTTACTCGCCTCCAATCACTATAATGAAGGATTTCAGGTAGTATATGGACATCTTATAAATAGACAATGATATGGATGTTTTAACACTCATTCCATGTAAATATAGTCCAATTTTTGATCCCTAGGTATTGGTTCATAGGTAGTCACTACATTGAATCTTGGATAATCTCTAAGGGTTTGAAAATTAAGCGATATTTAAGGAGAGCTCACCAGTTAGACATCATTCTAACTCATCAAGGTCTCTAGTCGGGGAGAGAATAATAATCCTCATCACTCAAGAGAGTACAATAATACATGAGTATACAATGATGTGAAATTTCATGTACAATACCACAGTCAAGTAACTGATTAGGGAGAGCATAATCATCCATACCATTCAAGAGAGCCTAATCATCCTCATCACACAATATGTTGAGGAGAGAGGAATAATCCACATCACTCTGGAGAGTGTAATCATCCATGAGTATCATTACTAGGTACACCATGCCCATATATCATAATAACAAGGTCAAAAGTCAAACCCCAAGAAACACTTATGGAAATCCCAATAATATAATAGTCAAACATACTATCTCAACAACTAGATAATAGGTAGTACCACTAGTTATACAAATAAATATAAGAATAACATGGATCAGAATAAGGATCCCAAGAAATATGTATTGTAATCCCAACAACAAATAATATAGATCCTAAAAAGCACCTCTGGGTATCCCAAAGATAAATAATGATGCATTGTGTTAGGCTCAACAACCACCAACCAGGAATCACATCTGGTAATCATTGTTGCATAATCAGTAAATAGGTGAATGTATAACAAAGGATTGAGGGTGTAAGAAATCCTAACCCAAAACTACTTCCACAGACTCATTGTATTACAACTTTGGTATGGGTTCTAAGGTGACACCCACTACCATCTCTACCCAAACCCTATGTGCTTGATCAGGGCCAGTCAAGCATCATGCCACCCACTAGGTCCCTCAAGTCATAAAATAAGAGAGGCATCCTACTTGATATCCTCAATGGTGAAGGTAAAAGGACGAATCCTACATGGGATCCTTGATGGTGAGTATACATAGGCATCCTACATTGGATCCTTGGAATGGTTCACAAGAAGGGGTGACCAACAGGGGACACTTAAAAGAAATGTAAGAAGTTTAGGAATCCTAGATGGGATAATCATAGAATAATATAGGTCAATTGATCCAAAAAGGGATTATCTAGGATAAAATATAAGATAAGGCATCCCATAGGGGATCCCTGGTAACAAAAAAAAGGATATATGCATCCAACTCAGGATCCTCAAGGTCAAAATGCAATCAGAGGCATCCTACTTGGGATCCTACAAAAAAACTAACCTCAAGGCCTCCTCGGACAAAAGGGTACATCTCACAAGGGAAATTTCCTCAAGGGGAGATCTAGATAATAATTCTTCATGGGTGATGGCTCATCAACCATATCAGATCAAGGCCTCACTCTTAGGAGACAACTGAATTAGATTACTGGAGGAAGAAACTATCCATTTAAGAAAACACCTAAAACCCCACCTATGAGTTCTCAAAACACCTCAAGGGTTTTACCTTCATGATCTATGAAGAAAAATTCTCAAAATATAATACACATGGTTCCAATTCCAACTCCTAGGAATAAATATATGAAAAATAGAAAAAACCCCTAAAAGGGTAAAAAAGGAGGAGTACATGGTGTGTACCCTCACAACCACACCTAGGTGTGTACTCCAGCTAGACATGGTGTATCAAAGCCCATGTACATGGAATTTTCACCATGCACACTATGTGTATGCTGAACAGGGCACCTTCTCATGTACCTCAAATATCCTGTCCATGTACTTTACCTAGTTTTGTACCTTTATATGGTGTGGGACCCACACATGGTTTGTCCATGTACTCTACATGGTCGTGTTCCCCTACAAATTATGTCTAGCTAGGTACTCGGCTACATGGTTGAGTCCCAATACACAATATGTATACCCCATACATAGTGTGTACTCCAAAAAATATCATCTTCCTTGAATAGGAAGAACACATGGTGTGTGTTCCTAAACTACAAACCATGTTTTCAGGATTCCTAAATAGGAAACCCCTAAAATCTCTCGAACCTCCCAAACAATAGATCAACCCACAAGGGGTCCTAAGAAGGCATACTAAGGGATTAAAACTTAGTAACATAAAATATATGGGTATTTATGGAAAAGATAAAAAACGGTCAACCTTTGGGTGGAATCTTCTGTAGCTTCACTCATTTCCACACTCCACGACCACCACACGATGATCCGACTTGTCCCAAGGTTTACGGAAGTACCACTCTAACTCTCCATATATTTTTCTATATCCCTATCCCTTTATCTCTAGTTTAAGGTGAAGGAGATCACATAGGGGAATGTGTGAGAAGCTAGGGAGAAAGAAAAGAAAAGAGGAAAAGAAAAGAAGAAAATGAAAAGAAAAAAGGGGGTCCTGGCTTATCCCGACACCTAAAAGGATTTTATGCCCCACCTAAAAAAATCCACATTCCAAACTCAATGGAAGAGTTGGAATATCAATCCAAAGATTCATTCAAAATATTTGGCCGAACAAACCTACATGAATAAATTAATATTTAATTAATTAAATATTATATATTAATTATTCCACTAAAATTTGACTGGATCATAATTCTAAAAAACTCTTATCCTAGGGTAATAAACCTCTTCCAGGACCAATAGAATGGTCAAAACAAAACTATCTGAAGTCATGTACTTAGGGAAAATGTTGGAATCAAGGATATTATTTAATGGAAATTGAGTGTTGTTTTTTTTTGTTGTCAATCCTCACATGTATGATTAGTGAGTTTACAAGGAAATAGATTCTACAGTTTAAGCTGACAATAGCGTTGAAGGTGGTTTCATTTCCCAATGTTTACCAAATTTTTGGGATCCAAATTTTTTAGGATTTCTATAATTTGTGAAAACTGTATTTTCTTGAAGGCCTTATTAAAATATAAAAATTTCATGAATTTCGTGATGATGGCTTTACCAATTGTGTTTTGTGAAGGATCAAAGGATGTTGACGGTGATCTACACGATAGTGACAAGCATCACAAATGATGAAGAATTGGATCATCATGAATGGTGATGATGATCTATGTAATTATGAGAATTTGAGCTTTGTGGCAATGTGAAGGTTTTTATGGGAATCAATGTGATTAAAATAAGCATTGTAATTGGGGAATTTCCATGGAGATTTGTGATAGAAGGAGCTATGTGAATATGTTTTTAAAAGATCTGAAAAATCCATGAAGAGGTGACGGAGCATCACGAACAACCGAGCCTATAAATATGAGGCTACCCCCTTCACATAAAGTGACTTTACAAAGAAAATTTAGAATTTCACTAATTTGGAAAAGATAATGGAGCTTCACAAATCCATCTTTCTATGAGAGCTTGAGTATTGTGAAAAGTATTTAGTCTTGAGTGATGCCAATTATTATGATTAAAGGGTGCTTGATGATGATGGGGTACTCTAAATTGAATCTGTGAGCTTTGTGAATGATTTTGGTCCACAAAGGAAGGGGTGCTTCGTGAAGGCATTTTGTTCTGCGAAGGAAGGGAGATTCTCAAAGGGTTGAGCTTCATGAAAGGTAGTTTTTGAACATCAATTTTTAAGTGAACAGAGCTTCCATGGTGCATAAATTCGGGTCTGTGTTTTAAGAAGAGTCTCATGATAGATAGGGATAAATACTTTATTGTCAATTCATTGAATAGATATTCAAGTCAATAAACTAAGTCAGACTTCTCTCAAAGTAGTGATATGGGGAAGTCGATGGAAGTGTTTTGAGAGATGTGGTGAGATATCCCTAAAATATTGTAATGTAATTGTTCTTGACCTAGAGTGAATGTGAAAAAACTTTTTTATTCCACATATAGTGAATAATAGTAGTTATAGGTTTGGCTGAAACACTATCTGCGTATGATCCTAGGATTAGCCCTTAGTGGTGAACCAAGTAAAATTTCAAGGTTGTTTTACTGCTTGTGAATGTTTTAATTACTACACATTACCATAAGATTGGTTTAAAATGTTCCTACCTATATGGGAATAAGATCTGTTACTTGAGAAGAAAAATTTGACACCCAGATTCACCCCTCCCCTCTCAGGGTGTTCTGAGGTCCTTCAAAGTGGTATCAAACGGTAAAGGTTTCGGCTGTTAAATCTATAATTCTTTGTTGACATGGAGATTTTTTTAATGTTTGTGGATTCTCTTAACTTTATTGAAGTAAGATTCAAATATAAAAGAATAGGATGAGATCTTATCTATGATCTCTTGGAATGGAAGTACTCCTTTCCACCACACAGGGAATATTGGTCACCGATCCAATAGGGTTGTTTATGACTAATAAAAATAGTAAAATACTTGATGAAAATTCTAAATCATATAATTCCCTCACTATATCTCTTTTAGATCAAATATATATACAAGTGATGTTTTGTACTTTAGAAAAGTATATTTGGAAAAAACTGGGGAATATTTATGAGGTAGACACAAAAGTAAATGAGGAAAAACTCCAAGTCCTACACAATAGGTTTCATGACTTTAAAATTCATCCTGATGAAAATGGATATACCTTTTAATAAAATTATTGATGTTTTTGGAGCTATATGTGGAATTGGTGAGGAAATCAAAGACATTGACATTATGATGAAAATCATGAGAATACTTCCACCTCTCTACAATACAATGGGGTTAGTCCTTGAGGAAATGGATATATCTAAACTTCCTCTGGATGATCTACTGAGTAGTATGGTGGTAGATGAAATGAGAGTCAAACCTAAAGGTGCAATGACTCTAGTAAGCAAGGAAATGGATTTCAAATCCATTAAAAAACATGAGGTGTCTGTAGATATAATTTATGAAGATAAGGAGGAAGATGAAATTCTTTCCCTTATTAAAAATAAATTCAATAGAGGAAAATGGAGATTTAAAGGAAATAATCCCTTGTATAGTTTTCATTGTGGTAGAGCTGGGAACATTTCCTCTCAGTTCTCTAGGAAGCTTAATGATGATGAAGGTGAAGTGGGAAATTCAATGAATCCTCAGAAAAGGTTTTATCAAAAGGGGGACTTCAAATTTGGAAAGAAATTATAGAGGAAGAGTTTTGTCTATAAGGAAGAATATGATGAAAATGAATTCATTAAGGAAGAAGTAACATAGTTTAAATCTGGAGCCCATGCATCTTTGATGGCTACAGTTGAAAAGTAAGAATCCTCAAAATATAAAGCTAGAGATAATCAATTGATTGCTGATAATTATCTTAATTTGAAACTTAAGGATGCTCTTGGAAATCTTGAGAATCAAAGTAACAGATGCAAAAAGTGGAGAGAAATTTTTGAATAATCATCAGAATAAGTTGATCAACTTGAAACTAAAATTAAATGACTAGAAGAATTAGTGATTGAACAGTCAACAAAATTTGAAAGTAAAGAAGATGTAGTGGAACTGAATCTTAGAATTGAAGACCAGGAAAAGGTTATCAATGACCTTATATCAAGACTGGAGGATAATTCCAAGACTATTGATGGTCTTAAGGAATAAGTTTTCAATATTATTACTAAACATGAAAGTGGATCAAATTCAAAGGAAACAAAGAATAAAATATAGTTTAGAAGATTATTAGATGTTGAGATGATAGAGAGAGACAAGCATGGTTCCGAGGGGTAGAGAATAATTGGAATGGTCAAAGATCCACATGCATGGGGAAAAGTGGAATTGGTTGTGATACTGAAACATCAAAGGATGGAAACAATATGAAAAAAATAAAGGGAATTTGAAAGTTGTACATATTTCAAATTTTCCTAAAGTATTAACATAGAAATCCTCAAATAAAACTGAAAGGGGAACTAAAAACTATCCACATGTTTCTAGAAATGATATTCAATAAAAATAGTTCCCTAAGGAAGGATACTTATGGAGAAACAAAAGTTAGAAGAATTTTTCTCTTATGAAATGTCAATTTTGTGGCTATCTTGGACATACCATGTCATACTATAAAGAGTAATTGAGTTATTTAAATGGAGAAGGGACAAAAATTCAATGAATGAGAATGAGTCCATATCCTACTTCTTATAGAAGAAATAATTTCTATGGATATTGTTTTAATTGTTCAAACTTTTTCTATAAAGTTGTTTATTCCAGGAAGAGGAAAGGCATGCACAATTCATAGAGAACATAGAGACAAGCCAACACTTGTCAACCAGATGATGTTTCTCTTACAAATAGATTTTATCCTCTGTAATAAGAGTATGAGTATGATGAAACTATTCATATGGAAAATATATTTGAAAGGCCATCTTTATCCTTTACTCAATCTAATATTTCATGTAAGTAAATGAAGAAGATCGAGAAATCCAATCTCACTGAAGTCACTCTCAAAGCTATAAAGAATAGTAGCACCGAGATTCTTGATAGCTGATTCTAATCCCATATGACATGAAATGCATATTTATTGAAGAATGTAAAGAAAAGGGTTGATAGAATAGTCAGTTTTGGTAATGATGGTTCTTTGAAGATCAAATGTAGTGGGATTACTAAACTGGAAAGTGAAGAGACAAAGAAAACTGAAGTTCTTTTTTTAGAGAATTTTCATCATAATCTCCTTAGTGTGAGCCAACTATGTGAATCTGGACTTATAGTAAAATTCAATCAAAAGGGGTGCACTATAAAAGGAATTACATGGAATTATCTCATGAAAGGATGGAGAGTAGATGACAACTAATATCAGGTGGATAGTAAAGAGAATATTTTCTAGATGACAGTTGAAGAAGAAAACAACTTGTGGAACCAGAGGTTGGGTTACATTGATAAAAAAGACATGGAAAAGATATCTAAGTTAAAGGTAATCATGGATATACCCAATATGAATCATGAATGGGAAAATTATTTCAATAATTTCATACAAGGGAAGTTGGTATGTAGTTCATATCATCCAAACGAGAAAAGGTAATTAAATATTCATGATCTAATCCATACAGATTTATGTGGTCTGATAATTTTTTCTAGAACATATGAATAAAGGTACTTAGTTATTTTAATTGATGATTATAGTAGAGTTTATTGTGTGATGGCTATACATAAGAAACGACAAGTGCTAGATTTCATGAAAACATATCACTGGATAGTCGAGAATGATATAGGACGAATAATAAAAGTTCTGTGGTCTGAAAATGGGTGGGAATACACATCCATTGAGTTTGAAAATTACCTAGAGAAACTTGGAATTCAACATGAGGTGGTTGTTGTGAGAACCCCATAGAAAAATGGGGTTATTGAGCACGCAAATCGCCAGGTAAAAAATATGGCCATAACTATGATGATTGAGGGTCGTATCCTTTTCCATTACTGGAATGAGGTTGTTCAAGCTATTGTGTATACTCAAAATTGAACAGGGATTTATATAGGAGAAAAAAATACACCATATGAGTTTTGGCATGAATGGAATCCATCTTTGAAGAATTTCCATTTTTTTAAAAGTAAATGTTTCATTCGAAACAAAGAAGAAAATCTAGAAAAGTATGGTGATGCTGCTAATAAAGGAATATTCCTCATAAATTCAATAATGATAAAAGTCTACAAATGTTTCAATAATCATCATGGAAAAATTATGGAAAGAAGTGATGTGAATATCATTGAATATATGAACACAAATTCCTCAAGGAATTCTTTTGTTAATATAATAAAAGATGAGGAAGAATGTGGAAATGGAACAAATCCAAATATAGAAGTAGAGAAATATGTTCTAAACATTCAGGGGTCACAAAACAATGTTGATTTGGAAGAATGATTGAAAGAGGAAACCATGGATGAAGAAAATTCTTCAGAAGCTCATAGGAGAAATCTAAGAATAGATATTGATCAACTTAACATCATTATGGATTGGACAACACCCACATAGATAAGGAGAATGAGGAATAATGCACAATATGCCTTCCTATCAGTTCTGGAAACACCCTCATTTGAAGAAGCTTCAAAGGATGAATCATGGGTTAAATCCATGAATGAAGAGTTTGAAAAGATTGAAAAGAACCAGACATGAGATCTTGTTACCTGACCCAAAAGTCACAATGTGATCGATACGAAGTGGATATTTAAGAATAAATTCAATGAACAAGGTAATGTGATTAGAAATAAGGTGCAATTGGTGTGTAAAGTATATTCATAGATTGAAGGTGTTGATATTGAAGAAACATTTTCTCCAGTGGCGAGAATGGATTCAATCAGGATTTTTCTTTCCATGGAAATTTAAAGAGGATACAAAGTGTATAAAGTTGATGTAAAAATAGATTTATTGAATGGTGTTCTTGAATAAGAAGTCTACATTGAACAACCCATGGGTTTTCTACTTGGTAATGATGAAATGCAGGTTTTCAGATTGAAGAAGGAATTATATGGTCTAAAATAGGCACCAAAAGCATGATACTTTCTGCTTGATTCTTATCCAAAGAAGATTTAATTTAAAAGAGGAGGAGTGGATCATAATCTCTACATGAATAATTCTCAGAAATATTAGTTCATGGTACTAGTGTACATAGATGATATGATATTTGGTGGAAGCTGGAAAGGATCTGTGGATGAATTTTCCAATCACATGAAATTTGAATTTGAAATGTCTATGATTGTTGAACTCACATGATTCTTAGGGCTACAAGTAATTTAGAGGAAATACTACACTTTTATTTATCAGGAAATTTATACAAGAGAGTTTCTAAATAAATTCAATATGAATGATTCCAAACCAATGTCGAATCCGAATGCGGTTGGGAAAAAACTAGGAAAGCATGAAGATGGGTCATGTGTAGATCCTAAAATGTACAGTAGAATCATTTGAAGCTTATTCTACTCAACTATGGAATGACCAGATCTTGTCTTTGCAACATTCTTAGAATTTCTCTTTCAGATCAATCTGAAGAAATAACATATAGATATAATGAAAATAATTATAAGGTACATTTAGGGTACTCAAAATCATGGCTTATAATTTGTTCACTACTACAAATAAGGCTATTAAAAGTGATAGAAACCTCTTTTAATAGTGCTAGAAAAGTTCTATTAATCGTAGTGAAGATGGGGGGGGGGGGGTCCCCTTTAACAGTGCTAAAAAAGTGATGATAAAGGTGTCCCTTTATCCATGCTAATAAATAACTAATAAAAGTCCCCCTTTATCAGTTCTTTTTTTGCGTGGATACGGGACACCTTTATCAACTCTATTTTGAGCACTGGTAAATGCCCAATTTATCAATGATTAATTATCTCTAATAAAATGGGTCTTTATCAGCCGTTAAAATAGCACGGATACAGGCCTAGTTGCCTGTGATGTGATGTTTATTTAACAGCACACCCAGTACCAGCACACCTGCACAAAACAACACCTTCACATGAACAAAGCACAGAAGAACCAAACAATTCACACAAGAGTTTCGAAAACAATTCTATATATATTTACTTGACATCATGAATACAAAAACACACACTAATATATACATTTCAAACATTGATTTATATGGTTACAATTACAATTATCCAACAAACAATTAAAAACATTAATGTTTCATCCTCTGGCATCTGGGATCTCCTCTCAAAAATTGTCTTCCATGGTATTAGTTGTGGAAGAAAGCATCCAAACTCAAGAAAAAAATTCCACCAATATAAAAAAAACAAATATTATTTTAGTAACATAATAATTAAATAAATTAAACATTAATATTAAAGAATACATTAATAAAATGTCAATTTTCAATAAAAAAAGACAATTTTGGAGTTATACCGGTCACACCACGCATCGTATTGAGGCGGGGTTGATTCCTACACATCACAAATGAGTCATATATCATTATTTTAAAATATTAAGACAATTCGAATGGGTTTTCTTGATTTCGAGTATGTCACATTTTCTTTTACTGAAATTAATATCAATTTTAAATGACACATTTTGATTTATATCGGTCACATCATTTGTCGGATTAAGGTATGGTTGATTCTTACACATCACTAATGATGGATGAATCATTTTCCTAAAGTATAAAAACAATCTGAATGTGTTTTCATGGTTTGTAGTATGTCACTTGTGTTTTTTTCTAAAATTAAAGCCAATTTTAAATAAAAAGAGACACTTTGAGACATTACAATCGCATTGTGTGTTCAATTGAGGTGTGGTGGATTCCTACATGTAAAAAATGACTTATACATCATTTTACTACAGTATAAAAAATCCAATTGTGTTTTCTCATTTTGTAGTATGTTAGTTGTGTTTTTTTAAAAAAAGTCATTTCAAACTGGAAACACGCATTTTCAGTCATACCGATCACATCATGCATTGGCTTTATATGAGACTACTTTATACACTTAAAAAATAACTTATGAATTGTTATCCTAAATTATTAAGACAATTGGAGTAGGTTTGCTTTGTTTTCAATGAGTGATGCATTTTGAGCTAAAATGTCAATTTTAAACTGATAACAGAAAATATTAGCCATACCAGTCAAACCATGAGTTGGATTGAGGTATGGTTGATTCCTACACATCAAAAATGACTGATGGATCATTATCCTAAAGTATCAAAACAATACAAATGTGTTTTCTTGGTTTTTAGTATGTCACTTGTGTTTTTTTCTAAAATTAATATCAATTTTAAATAAAAAGAGACACTTTGAGTCATACCAGTATCATTGTGTGTTAAATTAAGGTTCAATTGATTAATTCTTGTAAAAAAGAACTTATGGATCATTGTACTAGATTATAAAAATAATCCCAAATTTTTTTCTCAGTTTGTAGTATGTTAGTTGTGTTTTTTACTAAAATTTCATTTTAAACTAGATACATGAATTTTGAGTCATACCGATCGCATCATGCATTGTTTTGATATGAGACTGATTCATACAAATCACAAAGAACTTATGAATAATTATCATAAATTATGAATAAAATTGGAGTGGGTTATCTTGGTTTTCAGTGAGTGACATGTTTTGAGCTAAAATGTTAATTTTAAAATGATAAAAGAAACTTTTAGCCATAACGGCCACACTGTGCATCAGATTGAGGTGAAATTGATTTTTACATGATAAAAATAACTCATGGATCATTTTAATAAAGTATCAAAGCAATTATAATGTATTTTCGTAGTTTTCAGTATGTCACTTGTGTTTTTTTTCTAAAATTAATGTCAATTTAAAAAAAAAGATACACATTGAGCCATATGAGTCGCATTGTGAATTGAGTTGAGGTGCGGTTGATTCTTACATGTCACAAATGACGTATGGATAATTTTACTAAAGTAACTAAATAATACAAATTTTTATGCTCAGTTTTTAGTATGTTGGTTATATTTTTTTACTAAAATATCATTTCAAACTAGAAACACACATTTTGAGTCATAATGGTCGCATCGTGCATTGGTTGGATATGAGACTGCTTCATACACATAAAAAATAACTTATGAATTGTTTTCCTAAATTATGAAGGCAATTGGAGTTAGTTTTCTTGGTTTTCAGTGAGTGACATGTTTTGAGCTACAATGTCAATTTTAAACTAATAACAGATACTTTTAGCCATACCGATCACACCGTTCCTAGGATTGAGGTGCGGTTGATTTTTACATGTCACAAATGACTCATGGATCATTTTAATAAAGTATAAAAAAAATATAAATGCGTTTTATTAGTTTTCAGTATGTCACTTGTGTTTTTTTATGAAATTAATGTCAATTTTAAATAAAAAGAGACACTTTCAGTCATACTAGACTCATTGTGCGTTAAATTGAGGTGAGGTCAATTCCTACATGTCACAAATGACTTATGGATCATTTTCCTAAAGTATCAAAAAAATATGAATGTGTTTGCTCATTTTTTTGTATGTTAGTTTTGTTTTTTTACTAAAATGTTATTTCAAACTGGAAACACACAGTTTGAGTCATACCGGTCACATCATGTGTTTGTTTTATATGATCCTACTTCATACATGTCACGAAGAACGTATGAATAATTATCCTACATTATTAATAAAATTGGAGTGGGTTTTCTTGTTATTCAATTAGTGACACATTTTGAGCTAAAATGTCAATTTTAAATTGATAACAGACACTTTTAGCCATACCAGTCACACCGTGCATCAGATTGAGGTGGTATTGATTCTTACATGTCACAAATGACTCATGTATCATTTTACTAAAGTTTAAAAACAATACAAGTGCCTTTTGTCAGTTTTCAATATGTCACTTGTGTTTTTTTCTAAAATTAATGTCAATTTTAAATAAAAAGAGACACTTTGGATCATACCAGTCACATTGTGCATTGAATTGAGGTGCGGTAAATTACTAAATTTAAAAAATTACTTATGTATCATTGTCCAAAATTATCAAAACAATATGAATGTGTTTTCTTAGTTTGTAGTATGTCAGTTGTGTTTTTTTACTAAAATGTCATTTCAAATTGGAAACACGCATTTTGAGTCATACCGGTCACATAGTTCATTAGTTTGATATGAGACTACTTAATGCTTGTCACAAAGAACATATGAATTGTTATTCTAAATTATGAATACAATTGGAGCAGGTTTTCTTGGTTTTTAGTGAGTAACACGTTTTGAACTAAAATTTCAAGTTTAAACTGATAAAGAACACTTTTAGCCATACCAGTGACACCGTGCGTCAAATTATAGTGAATTTGATTCGTACACATCACAAAGGACTCATGGATCATTTTCCTAATGTAGAAAAACAATCTAAATATGTTTTCTCAGTTTTCATTATATTACATGTGTTTTTTTCTAAAATTAATGTTAATTTTAAATAAAAAGAGACACTTTGAGTCATACTAGTCACATTGTGTGTTGAATTGAGGTGAGGTTGAATCATACATGTCAAAAATAACTTATAGATCATTTTACTAAAGTATCAAAACAATATGAATGTGTTTTATTAGTCTGTAGTATATTAGTTGTTTTTTTACTAAAATTTAATTTCAAACTAAAAACACACAGTTTGAGTTATATTGGTCACATCGTGTGTTGGTTTGACATGAGACTACTTCATACACATCAAAAATAACTTATGAATCTTTATACTAAATTATTAATACAATGGGAGTAGGTTTTCATTTTTTTTCAATGAGTGGCACTTTTTGAGCTAAAATGTCAATTTTAAACTGATAACAAACACTTTTAGACATAAAAATCACACTATGCATTGAATTGATGTCAGGTTGATTCTTATATGTCAAAAATGACTCATGAATCGTTTTCCTAAAGTATCAATACAACCCAAATGCATTTTCTCAGTTGTCAGTATGTCACTTGTGTTTTTTTCAAAAATTAATGTCAATTTTAAATAAAAAGAGACACTTTGAGTCATACTGGTCGCATTGTGCGTTGAATTGAAGTTAGGTAAATTCATACAAGTCAAAAATGACTTCTGAATTGTTTTCCTAAAGTATCAAAACAATACGAATTCTTTTTCTTAGTTTTCATTATTTCACTTGTTCTTTTTAATAAAAATAATGTGAATTTTAAATAAAATGAGACAATTTGAGTTATATCAGTCACATAATGTGTCATATTGAGGTGGGGTTGATTCTTACACATTTAAAATGACTTATGGATCATATTCTTAAAGTATCAAAATAATTGAATGTGTTTTCTTGATTTTGAATAGGTTAGTTACTATGATACCAACTATAATAACCTAAATATTTCATACAATGATATCACATATGAGTAGATTAATATTCCTTATAAAAAATAAATAAACTAAACATAAATATGAAACAATGCATTAATTCTATGGAAAATGATTTTACTGTTTAAACATCAAGATTACCTATGTGATTGAGCAGAAAAAATATCATTGCTCTTCCTACAAAGGCATGACACATGGATAGAAATCTTATAAAATAAATGAACTCTGCAATGAATAATTAAAATCAAATCATCGTTTAATTATATATTTTTTCATTAAAATAGAGATATTATATCATAACATTACCTTTATATCTTTCCAAAGGGTTTATTTGGTACAAATATAATCTAATAACAAAACTAACTATTTTTTGTGCACTTTACTACTGTTGGTTAACTACCACTTAGCATAACATCTGATATGAACTTCTGATCCAGTGTCCTTGTGATTCTCTCATCGAACACCATCTCTATGATATCATCTTTCCGCGTTCACTTTTCCTTCTCTTCATGCACCCATTTACCAAGTAAATGGGTGCACGAAGAGAAGTAAAAGTGAAATCTCAATGATGATATCATAGAGATAGTGTGGGATGAGAGAATAATGGGGCCGTCATATCAAAAGTTTGGAATAGATGTTATGAAAAGTGGTAGTTAACCAATAGTATTGAAGAATCCTTAGTTTTTTTATTAAATTTGTGAGTGATTCACAAAAAATATTCTTAAAACACACTATATCAGTAGAAACAATATCATAAAAGACCAAAATACAAAATATAAATGATCCATGGCATAATAGTTTAGGTCTAGTGCTTTTGGAAACATGGGAACATAAAAAACTAGTTCATAAGAGTGTCTTGTTAAGTTATTCTTTACTAGAAAGACAAATCATTTCTAAAACCATTCTTCATAATCTAAGGATATGAACATAATAAAGGGTGATAATAGATGCTCAATATGTGTAAATAAGAGAGATATCAATGATCATATAAGGATACCATAAGTAGTAAAAATTCACCTTCATCCTATTTGTGTACAATCTTCCATCAGGTATGCTACCCATTCATTTATAAACACATCTATATCATCTTGTGAATATGAGTTTTGGGGATAGTCGTGGTAGTACTAAAAAAATATAAATACACAAAGGATTAATAAGTATCATGAATGAACTAGTAATTATTTTCAAAAATACCTCTTCAGGGATGCTAGTTTGTTGATGAAATATGATCAATTTCATAAATTTACAAATATAATAACCACATTCCTTTCCATTTGTTTGTTTTGGACACTACAAAAACATCAAGAAAAATACGTAATTTGTTTTGATATGTATTTGGATAGTGAAATATTATTATATATACCATGATACTTGTCTAGTAGTAGATCTCATGGGCGTTATTTTAATTAGGCCCTGGATTCATTCCATGAAGTAGACGATATTGATGCACCACCCTATCATAACAGAATCCTCATTAAATGATAAAATAAATTATATAATTAGATGTTTAGTTCTAAAATATTGGATCTAGTGTATTAAAAATTTACAAACTCTATCATGCATGGTCGGTTTTGTTGTATATCAATGCATTGAATCTAGAAAATAAATCTTTGGAGTATCCAAATTAACCGCAATGAGCATCTAATGCTGCCGAAAAACACAAAAAGGAATAAATAATGAAAGAAAAAAAATAGAGTTGATGTGATTAAATTGTAGAGTTTTACCCATACATCGTTGGTCTTAAAAAGAGTATGTAATACTTAGTTTTGTTTTCAAACAATTTGAGTAGGGATGATATTATTTCACCAACCTTATTGAAATTTATTTCTTCTTTTGAAGAGGTGATGTGAGGACTAACGAGTCCAAAAAAAAATTTCATGGGGAAATACCTTCAATTGTTTTTCATATATATGCCTATAAAAAATATGAAATGTATTTAGTCATAATTATCATAGTATATCAACTTTTGTAAAATCAAATAATGAAAACATACCTCATGTATACATTTACAACAGAGGTGCCTAGCCATTCATACTTGAGGATTTCATCTACATTTCCAGCACTAATGTAATCTGATTCTTCCCCTACATACATATTTCTATCAAAATCAACTATGTGAGTATTTTCTTCTATCAAATTTGTATCCACATGAGCCTATAATGTTATTAAATATGGATATAGAATGGGTTGGGTGAAGGTGTTCTTAGTAGATCGTTTCGATCAGTTGGTTGGTCCTTTAGATAGTTTTGAGTCGATCTTTCATTTCACCCCTTCCCTTTGTCATTCTATAATAACATTCATCGGTTCAAACCTTTTTTCATTAAATGTTAAAGGTTTAACTTAAAAAATAAACTGAAAATGAATACCTCCATGTCAACATGTTTTTACAAGAATTTACAGCCTTGCGATGAATGTTCCAATAGCTTGTTTGACCATATAAATGTCGTCATCATCATTTGGAATAGGTAGCTCAGTGCTCAGCTAATGCGCTATGTTAATCGACACTCTGACATGACCTATTAGAAGTGGTCTGTTGTGTATCATGTCGTTATGTAAATTGAACATTGTATCCATTGCTATAAGGTGATAGGTTGGATTTGATAGATATAAATCACAGTCATTTTTACCCTGTAGAATATGAGAACATAAAAGGTATTAGTTTCTATGTGATTCACATTTCACAGAAAAAATTATAAGAGCACTGATTACCTCAGCTAAGTCAGGTTTTTTAGAGGAATGGATTGCTTCAAAAAAAGTGGGGGTGGGGTGGAATCATCACGCCTGGGTTGTTCTGGAGTTGATTCTTCTCTTTTCCTCCCCCCATAAAACATACTATAAACTCTCTATGGTATTGTAATTATTCTTGAAACATAGATAAATTTTATCTCATCTTTTTCATTTCCTCAGTTTGATCCTCCACTTGTTTTTCTTTATAAAAATATGTTTGGGGTGTCACCCCAAAATCCACACCTCTGATATGGCCATACTATTCTAGATGCTTCAAGGCCACTAAAATTATGTATACATCTAGTGAAGGTGTTGTTGATTCCTCTCACTATTTTAGATAGAAAATATAGGAAACAAGGTAATCATTGTTATTTAATAAATATTTAAAGAAAAACAAATTTATTTTATGTCATAATTACACATGTTTCCCACAATTTTTGTGGGTTTTCATCTATCAGTATCCACTCTTTATTTACACGATCCTCCTTCCATAGCACATGGTGTGGGATGAAAGTGAATTTTGATTTTGATTCATCAATCTACATATAAACAGAGGAACATGTTTATGGTGTTGTTTTATGTCACAAAAAAGTATTACAGTAGATTTAAAATACGTAGCAATTTTTCCTCAAGTAAATCATACCCTATCCTTGATTTAAGACAGGATACCCTGGTTTTGTTGCCTATTCCTTATTTTCATCACTCAGTTTCTGTTTCATAAATAAAAAACTGTCAATTAAATTTATGAATACATGAAATGTCAAACAACATATTACCAGACTCAATATACCTGAAAATTCTGCTCTGCACGACGGCTGCTAAATGTATCCCACGATCATTGGGATATAATGTGTGCATAAAGAGGAAGTGGGTGAAGATTGATTTTCCCTTAAACATATTTAAGATTATATTTCATTAAAATTGTGTGAAATCCTCTATGAATCCTTCCTACAAATATTAATACATATTCCTTGTGTAAAGAATCTACTATAAATGCACTCTACAAAGGATGATGAAGAGTAAGTCAACGTTATAGTATTTTATTTTATTTTATTAAATTAACAAAATGATATCATAATTTTACCATAATATCTTCCCACATTAGTGTCTGAAGCTCAGTGAAAACATGTTTCCCTGACTTTACATCAATAAACATGCACTTCTGAGTAACGATTCCAATGTAGCTAAAAAACATGGGTTTGCTGGGGTTAACATGCTGGCCTCACTTATTCCATCCCACCTCAAATTTTATGCCTTTTTCTTTTGTCTTAAGGATTATTTCTAACAATATCAAACTATGGCGCTCTTGTTTTTTTTGTTCCGCCAAGGTTTCATTGACTACCATTTCCTAAGTTTCATCATCATAATTATGTTCCTCCGGAGCGCTAACATCTTCACTAGGACCAGCAATAATAGGCTAAGAAACTTATTGTACCTCATCACTGGGACCATTAGAAATAGGTTGAGAAACACGTTTTTCCTCTACACTGGTACCAACAACACTAGGTTGAGAGACCTATTGGGCCTTGGGATTGGGTGCATCAACAGGTGTAGAAGTAATTATCTACACAAGTGGATTAACATTTAATTTATATTACATAAAAGTATAAGTTAATAGATAATAACACAAGGTAACCCAATGTATATTACAATAAAAAAACATTATTATTAAAATATATTTTTTAAATGTTGAAAAGATTTAACCCCTCCATCTATAATGTAAATCCCTTCATTGTGGTCTCCTATGACATACAAAAAACTATCTACATTGGAAATGCTGTGAAATGATTGCGAAGTCCCAATGAAAGGGTCATTTTCCATTGAATTTTCATCTAACCCTTCAGTTGTTTTGGTTGATAATAGAACAATTGACCAGTTTTGGTTTGTAGGATCTAGAATATAAAATACTAGTACTGCCTGTGATGCCATTATAAATGGTTCTTCTTTCTCCCCTTCCTTACTAAAATCAACTTTTACAAATCCCAATTCATCTAGTTTAATAGAAATACTGTTATCAACTCCATTGCATTGAAAACTCAACACTTGGAATTTCATATAATCCAACTCCCATATTTGTTTGATGCTGCCAAAGTATTAAATATTTGTATAAATTGGATTTCTTTCCTTAGCACTAGAAACATGCATTGCTTCAGCCACAAGTTTAACCCTACTATTCTGCACAGTACTGTCTTCATCATGTTCATTAGTATATAATGTATAACCATTAACTATATAAGAATTGTAAGATAATACATACACACTTGGTCCTCCAACTAGCCATAGAATTTGTTCTAAAATTGAGTCCAGATTTTCATCTAACTTCTTAAAAATATATTATTGAAACCATCCTATAAACTATCTATTATGTGTATCTAATATCTATTTTTCATCCCTGGATGGATTCAAATGCCTAAGAATTTATTTTTGGATTTGAACAGATGAGTCAACATTGAAACTGTTATGAAAAACATAAAGGTGGGTCTGCTCCCGATCTATAATATTAATTGTGACAACCTCTCTTCCAGAAATTCCTTCACCCTCAAGAAGCCTAGTGTAATGAGATTTTGGTAGGCCAATGATTTCCACACCAGACAGGTATTCAGTGCAGAATTATATGGCTTCCTCAAAAATATATCTCTCTATAATACAACCCTTTGGCCAAATTCCTTTTTTGACATACCCTTTTAAAATATTTATATACCGTTCAATGGGGTACATCCATCGATAATGTACAGGACCACATAGTCGAATATCTCTCACCAAATGAACCATCAAATGAACCACCATATCAGTGAATGTTAGCAAGAAGACCATTTCCAATTCACATAATATGATGGAGATTTATCTTTCCATAGTTGGAAATTTCACCGGGTCTATAACTTTGCTGCATATAGCTTTGAAGAAAATATAGATCTTGGTTAATGTATGATAGACATTCTTGGAAAAAATGCAACGTTAATCTATAAGAATTAGATCTTGTATAAAAACATGGATGTCATGTGATTTCAGACCCTTTAACTTAAAATCTCTCATTGAAACGATGTTCTTGATATTTGATGAATACCCCTCGAAAACCTTTACATCATTAAATAAGTTAAAAAATAGATATATCTTCTTCTTGGAAACAGTGTATGTAGAAGGAGTAAGAAATGTTCATTTTTCACTCTTTATTGGTGCCAACTCTTCTCATATTCCCATCTTAACCATGTCCAACCTAGCCTTAATTCCATCCTTTTTTTTGTTGGGTGCATTTAGAAATGTGCCAATGACACTATCACATGCATTTTTTCAAACATTAATAGCATCAATAAAATGTATGACATACAAACAATTCAAGTATGGAAATTCAAAAAAAAACTGATCCCTTTTTCCAACTGGTTTTTGTAAGGTTTTTTAAAAATGGTATACTAAAAGTAGTGTCCACATATTTTAATTTCTCAAAAAATTGATCACCTATTAGTGGAGACGGTATTGTATGTTCTTATGATCTTCCATCAAATGATGTCATCCAAGATTGGTACTTATGATATCAGGGTATAAATCTTCGATGTCCTAAAATTTTTTTTGATGAATGTTTCAACCTAATTGACTATGAACCTTGTTTGAAAATAGGACACCCTTGAGTTCATTTAATGTTATATCCTGACAAATTTCCATAAGCAGGAAAGTCATTTATCATTTCGTACAACATGGCTCTCAAATTGAAATCTTCATTTTTGTAAGCATCATACAACGTAACACCTAAATCCCATAATAATTTCAAATACTTTATCAATGTAACCAAATAAACATCAATATAATTACCTGGTTGTTTCAGTCCTGATATAATCATAGATAACATGATGTATTTTCATTTCATGCATAAACACAATGTTATGTTATAATTTCCCAACATAATCGGCCATGTAATGTGATTTATACTTTGAAAACCAAAAGGATTCACTCCATCTGTAGATAATGCAAGACGAAGGCTTCTCATCTCATTTCCAAATTCAGGAGACTCATGATCAATTCTCTTCCATTGAGGAGAGTCTTTTGGGTGATGTTGTTTCCCATATTCAATTCTTGTATCTGCTTACCATTTCAATTTTCCTACAGTCGCCTCACTTTCATATGGGTGACTAAACCTTGGAATGATTGGAAAGTACCATAAAACTTTCATAGGGCTGGATTCATCTTTCTTGTATCGAGAAGAACCACACTTTGGTCATTCTTTAAGTGATTTTTGGTCCTTGTGAAACAGTATACACACTAATACAAAAATGGGATTTATCAGCGCTCAAAACAGGCTTTAACAGCGCTTCAAAAGTGTTGTAAAGCTTAGCGCTGATAAAGGGGGGTCCACTTTATTAGTGCTCAAAAAGAGCTAATAAAGGTATCCTTTATCAGCATTAGAAAACACTGATAAAGGGAGCCTTTATCAGCGCTAAAAACGTGCTGATAAAGGGAGCCCTTATCATCTCTAAAAAGGCGCCGATAAGGGGCTTCTTTATCAGCACTAAAAAACTGATGATAAAGGGATTGTTTATCAGTGCTTCTTTATAAATAATAAATGGATCCTTTATAATTGATTATTTAGCGCTGATAAAGTCACCCTTTATCAGTGCTAAAAAAGTGCTAATAAATGCCCTGACTGGTGTAACATAAAATTCTACAGCAGCACACCCAAACAAGACCTACAAAAAATTATCATATCAACAATTATACCCATACAAAATTAACACATAATTCATAAGGTAATTACAGCAATAATACACATAAAACAAGTGTACCCATAAAACAAGTATACCCATAA
This sequence comes from Viscum album, assembly GCA_963277665.1. Classification (NCBI taxonomy): domain Eukaryota; kingdom Viridiplantae; phylum Streptophyta; class Magnoliopsida; order Santalales; family Viscaceae; genus Viscum; species Viscum album. The sequence goes on from OY728135.1 coordinate 1,645,680,650, forward strand.
ACCATTAACACATAATTCATAATTTAATTAAATACATAAAGAATTCAATTCAGAATTCAGGGGGTTGGGGGGGGGGGGGGCTGTTCAGGGGTTTGGGGTGGCTGTCCAAGGGGGGTAGGGGGGGGTTGTCCATGGTTGGGTCCCAGGGGTGGTGTTGTGTCCCGGGGTTTTTTTGGGGGGGGGGAGGGCTCTCCTGGCGGTGGGGGTGTGTCCAGGGGGCAGGGGGTGTGTCCAGGGGGTGGGGGTGTCTAGGGGGTGGGGTGGTGTCCCGGGGGTGGGGGTCCAAGAGGTTTGGGGGATATCTAAGGGGTGTGGGTGGTGTCCAGTGGGTGGGGGTGACTATCCATGGTGGTGTAGGTGTCCAGGGGGTGGGGGTGTCCAGGGGGTGGGGTGGTGTCTAGGAGGGGTGGGGGCCATCCAGGGGGTGGGGGGGGGGGGGGGGCGTCTAGGGGTTGAAGGTGTCCAGGGGGTGGGGGAGGGGGTGGGTGTCCAGAGGGTTGGGGGGATTTATAGGGAGTGGGGGTGTCCATGGGGTGGGGTGCCTAGGGGATGGGGGTGGCTATCCATGGGGGTGGGGGTTTCCATGTAGTGGGGTGGTGTCTAGTAGGGGTGGGGGAGTCCAGGGGGTGGGGGCCGTCCAGGGGGTTGGGGGTGTCCAAGAGGGTGGGGGGGGGGATGTCCAAGGGTGTGGGGGGGGGGGCTGTCCGGGGGGGGGGGGGGGGGGGGTTGTCCAGTGGGTGGGGTGGTGTCCATGGGGGTGGGGGGGGATTTCCAGGGTTGGGGGTGTTCAGGGGGTGGGGGTGTCCAAGGGGTGGGTTGGTTTCTACGGGGGGTGGGGGGGGGGGGTCCGGGGTTGGGGGCTATCCAAGAGGGGTGGGGTGGTGTCCATGGGGGTAGGGGTGGTTGTCCATGGGGGTGGGGTGTTTAGGGGGCGGGGGTGTCTAGATGGTGGGGTGGTGTCTAGGAGGGGGGGCATCCAGGGGGTTGGGGGTGTCCAGGGGGTGGGGGGTTGTCCAGGGTGGTGGGGGGGTATCCATGGGGGTTTCAAGGGGGGTGGGGTGGTGTTCGGGGGGTGGGGTGGTGTCCAGGGGGTGGGGTTGTGTCCCGAGGGTGGGGGGCTTTAATGGTTTTAATGGAATGAATTTCATGGATTTATAGATCATTAGTATTTTAAAAATAGTTTTGGAATAGTTTTTATTTCAATAGTATGTGTTGATTTAGGAAAAAATGAATGCTTTTGGTTTGTATGGTAGGAAGGGGGATTTCCGTACGTTAGTTGTTGTTTTCACTTAAAATTCTGTCCATTTTAAACAAAAGAGAGACATTTTGAGTGATACCGGCCACACCATGCCTCAGATGGATGCGATGTTTACTCGTACATGTCCAAAATGACCCATGGATCATTCTCCTAAAGTATCAAAACAGTCCAAATGATTTTGGTCATTTTTTCGTACATTAGTTGTTGTTTTCACTTAAAATTTTGTCCATTTTAATGAAAAGAGAGACACTTTGAGTGATACCAGCCACACCACGCCTCATATTGAGGTGTGGTTGAATCGTACACATCACACATGAACCATGGATCGTTCTCCTAAGGTATCAACATAATTTGAATGCGTTTGGTCAGTTTTCCTTACGTTAATTGTTGTTTTCACTTAAAATTCTGTCCATTTTAATCAAAAGAGAGATACTTTGAGTGATAACGGCCACAACGTGACTTGGATTGAGGGGGGGGGGGGGTTGACTCGTACACGTAAAAAATGACCCATGTATCATTCTCTTAAAGTATCAACACAATCTGAATTTGTTTGGTCAGTTTTATGTATGTATGTTGTTGTTTTCACATAAAATTCTGTCCATTTTAAACAAAAGAGAGACACTTTGAGTGATACCAGACACAGTGTGCCTCATATTAAGGCGGGGTTGAATCTTACACATTTAAAATGACCCATTTATCATTATCCTAAAGTATCAACACAATCCGAATGTGTTTGGTCGGTTTTCCATACGTTAGTTGTGGTTTTCACTTAAAATTCTATCCATCTTAAACAAAAGAGAGACACTTTGAGTGATACTAGCCAAACGATGGCTTATATTGAGGAGAGGTTGACTTTTACACATCACACATGACCCATGTATCATTATCCTAAAGTTTCAACAAAATATGAATGCATTTTGTTGGTTTTTCGTACGCCAATAGTTGTTTTCACTTAAAATTCTGTCCATTTTAGACAAAAGAGAGACACATTGAGTGATATCGGCCACACCGTGCCTCGGATTTAGGCGGGGTAGACTCTTACACATCAAAAATGACTCATGTATTGTTCTAAAAAAGTATCAACCCAATCCGAATGCGTTTGGTCATTTTTCCGTATGTCAGTTGTTGTTTTCACTTAAAATTTTGTCCATTTTAAAGAAAAGAGAGACACTTTGAGTGATACCAGCCACATCGTGCCTTAGATTGATGCGGGGTTGACTCTTAAACGTTGAAAATGACCCATGAATCATTATCCTAAATTACCAACACAATCCTAAGGAATTTGATCAGTTTTCCGTACGTCAGTTGTTTTTTTCACTTAATATTCTGTCCATTTTAAACAAAAGGGAGACACTTTGAGTTATACTAGCCACACCATGCCTTAGATTGAGGCAAGGTTGACTCTTACATGTCAAAAATGACCCATATAAAGTTATCCTAAAGTATCAACACAATCTGAATGCATTTTCCAGTTTTCCATACGCCGGTTGTTGTTTTCACTTAAAATTCTGTCCATTTTGAACAAAAGAGTGACACTTTGAGTGATATCGGCCACAACCTGCCTCATATTGAGGCGAGGTTGAATGTTATATGTTAAATATTCCCCATGGATCATTATCCTAACATATCGACAAAATATGAATGTGTTTGGTTGGTTTTTTGTACGTTAGTTGTTGTTTTCACTTAAAATTCTGTCCATTTTAAACAAAAGTGAGACACTTTGAGTGATACCAGACACACCGTGCCCCAGATTGAGGCAGGGTTTACTCTTAAATGTCAAAAATGACCCATGGATCATTATCCTAATATATCAACACAATCCAAATGCATTTGGTCAGTTTTCCATATGTTAGTTGTTGTTTTCACTTAAAATTTTGTCCATTTTAAACAAAAGAGAGACACTTTCAGTGCTATTGACCACACCATGCCTCAGATTGAGGATAGGTTGACTCTTACATGTACAAAATGACCCATGGATCGTTCTCCTAATGTATCAACATACTTTGAATGTTTTTGGTTAGTTTTATGTATGTTAGTTGTTGTTTTCACTTAACATTCTGTCCATTTTAAACAAAAGAGAGACACTTTGAGTGATACTGGCCACACTATGCTTTAGATTGAGGAGGGGTTGACTTTTAAATGTCAAACATGATCCATGGATAGTTCTACTAAAGTATCATCACAATATTAATGCATTTGGTCAGCTTTCGGTACGTTATTTGTTGTTTTCACATAAAATTTGGTCCATTTTAAACAAAAGAGAGACACTTTGAGTGATACTAGCCACATCGTGACTAGGATTGATTAGGGATTGAATTTTATATGTCAAAAAACGAACCATGTATTGTTATCATAAATTATCAACATAATATGAATGTGTTTGGTCAGTTTTCCGTCGTCCGTTGTTTTTTTCACTTAAAATTCTGTCCATTTTAAACAAAAGAGAGAAACATTGAGTGATACCATCCACACCATGACTCATATTGAGGCAGGGTTGACTCTTCCACATCAAAAATAACCCATGGATTGTTCTTCTAATGTATCAACATAATCTGAATGCTTTTGGTCAGTTTTCCATACGTCAGTTTTTGTTTTCACTAAAATGTTTATCCATTTTAAACAAAAGAGAGACACTTTGAGTGATACCGGCCACGCCATGCCTTGGATTGAGGCAGGATTGACTCTTTCATGAAAAAATTACCCATAGATTGTTCTCCTAATGTATCAACACAATACGAATGCATTTGGTCTGATATGAAGGTTTTTTTGGATATTTTATTGTTTTTTCTTATCCAAAGCCCAAAGAAAAGCAGTTCATCATTCTTGCATGTTTCTGGTGCATTTCATCTATTAAAATGAAAAAATGACTCATTGGATAAAGGATTTTTTATTTAATAACAATTACAATTTTCCTATAAGCATTTACGTACAACGATGTTTCATCTTTTGATCTCCTTAACCCCTCTCAAAAATGGCCTCCAATTGTACACATACCCAAGTCAAATATTCATGCTATTTGTGTACAATCTTCCATCAGGTATGTGGCCCACTCATTTCTGAAAAAAAAATCTATATCATCTTGTGAATATGAGTCTTTTTGATAGTCAGAGTAGTACTACAAAATATATAAATATATAAATATATAAATATATAAATAAATAAATAATAAATAATTTAAATTAAATAGTATTTGTTTTTAAAAATACCTCTTTAGGGATGCTAGTTTGTTGATAGAAAATGATCTCTCGCATAAATTTACAAACACAATAACCGCAATCATTATCATTCGTTTTTTTGGACACTAAAAAAACATTGATCAATAGGATAATAAGTAACTTGTTTTAATATGTGTTTGGATGGTGAAATTTTATTATATATACCCTGATACCGGTCCAGACATAGTATTTTCTCGCCTCCTTATGCTTAGCCCCTGTCCTCATTCCTTGTTTTAGACGATATTGATACACCACACTATCATAATAGAATCCTCAGTAAAAGATAATATGAATTATATAACTTGATTTTTATACCTAGAACTTAGGATGTAGTGTCTTACATATTCACAAACTCCATCATGTATGGTTGGTTTATTAGATATCCTTGCATTGAATCCAGAAAATAAATCTTTGGAGTATCCAAGACCACCGCAAGTAGCAGCCAATGTTTCCTAAAAACAAAAAAAAATTAATAAAATAAGTAAAAATATAATTGATATTCTTTAATCGAATAGTTTTACCCTGGCATGGTTAGTATTAGGAAGAGTATTTCATCCGTAATCTTTCTTTCAAATGTTTTTAGAAATTCTTTCATTGTTTCATCCTTTTTTGATGTCTCTAATTTCATTAGTTGTGTTGATGTGGTATGAGGACTAAGAAGTCTGAATTTTGGATCATGGGAAAATCCCTTCAATTTTTTTCATATATACGCCTGACAATAATATAAAATGAAATTATTCATAATTAGGACATTATATTAGCTTTTAGAAAATCAATTTATGAAAACATTCCTCATATATAAATTTAAAACTGTGATGCCTAACCAACCGTATCCAAGGATCTCATTTACATTTTCATCGCAACAAAATCTTGAATTTATTCTCCATATATATTCTTTTCAAAAGAAACTATATGACTAATACATTTTTTAGCTTCATATTCACATGAGTCTTCAATACTAGTAAATGTGGATAGGGAACAAGTGGTGTTATTGTGCTTTCAGTAGCTCTTAGGGATCGGTTGGTCGATCCTTTAGATGATTTTGAGCCCATGTTTCTTGTCACCCCCTTCCCTTTCTCCGTCTATAATAACATTCATTAATTCAGATCCTTTTTCATTAATTGTTAATGGTTTAGCTTGATAAAAATGGAAATAAATACCTCTTGGTCCATATGTACTCTTACAAGTTGTGACAGCTATGCAATGAATGTCCCAATATCATTTTTGACCGTATGAATATCATCGTCATCAAGTGGAATAGGTAGCTCTGCATTTGGCTCATGAGATACAATAATCTTCACTTTTAGATGATCTTTTGGAAGTGTTCTATTATTCAGCTTGTCCTCTAGGATGTTGAACACCGTAGCCCTTGCTATGAGGTGATAAGTGGGCATTAACATATATAAATCAAAGCCATTATCACCCTATAGAAGATAAGTAAATGAAAAGTATCAATGTTTGTCAGATTCAAATTTCATGGGAACAATTATTAGAATATTGATTACCACATCTAAGACAGCTCTTTGAGGGGAATGGCTCACCTCAAAGTTGGTGGGGGTGGGGCGGGATCTTCACACACTAGTTGTTCCTGATTTGTATATTCTCCTTACTTCCCACCCATAAAAGTTTCTAGTAACTCTCCCCTCCATTGAAATAGTTCTTTAAGAGTTGATAGTCTTTCACTCATTCATTTCATTTCTTCATCTCTATCATCCGTTTGTTTTTTTCTCGAAATATACTCGAGGTGTCACCGCAAACCCCACACCTCTGACATGACCATATTGTTCTGTCCACTTCAAAGCCATTGAGATCATGGTGGAGGTTCCCCTATTGAAGTGGCGTTTCATGGGCTCGGCTGTCTCGATGTTTCTCATCGTTGTCGACCTGTTCTTCACTCAACTCCCATATGATGGATAGGGCTTCTTGGTGGCACGCTGCTGACCCAGCGGCCGAGTTCCCTGCTTTCGTGGTTTGAGGATTTTCTACTCGCCCTCTGCTGTGTGTGTGGGTGGATAACCTTGTCTGATTAAGAGATTGAGTTGACAGCGACAGGATTTTGGTTCTGGTTTGTCGACAGGTTTTCAGTCTGGCAATGTGCTTCTCGTTTCTGTTGTTTGAAGATGGTTGCAAGGTGATGTGTGGTCGGAATCCATGGATCCAAGGCTGCGGAAGGCTTTTGCTTTTGATCTTTTGATTTTTTGCGTATTGATTTCACTGATTTTGATTTTCGATCTTCGGATTTTTATTCTCTCTGGCATGGTGGTTATTTGAGATTGTGTTTGTGGTTTATCTTGTGGTGGCCGCTTTGGATGGGGACGACGAAGATCTGGGTCAGCTTGAGTGTTGTGGTGATCCCTCTGTGACGGTGATGATGTACGTTGGTGAAGCTTGTCGGTGATTTGGTTTGAGGATTCTCCAGTCGTCTCAAGTGGGTTTCGAGGCTGACCAAGTTTCGAGGTGTTGTAGGAATCGAGGGCTCCATGCTTCAAGGGCGCGACATGGGTTCGTGGCTCGAGGTGGTGAGCGGCGTTTTTTTTGAATGGTGAATTTTTAATTTGAAAGTGTGATGTTGTGGATGTTTGGACTATGGGGTTTGGATGCTTGTATTGGGGTACTGAAAACCCTTAAACCGGCTCTTAGAAAATGACAAAATGGTTTGGCTATAAGAGTAGTTGATTCCTGTGACTGTCAGATATAGGAAAATAATTAATTATTATGTAATATCAATTAAAAAAACTTTTTATCATGTCATACTTACACATATTTCCCACACTTTTTGTGTGTTTTCATCTATTATCTTCCCTTCCTTATTCACACGTGCCTCCTTCCATAGTACATGATGTGGGATTCAAGTGTCTTTGGATTTAGACTCATCAATCTACATATAAATATAGAAAGGTAATTATGATTTTTTTTCATGGAACCTAACAATATCAATGTAAATTTAAAATACGTACTATTTTCTTTTCTAGTGAAGCGTACCCCATCCTTGCTTTACGATAGGTGTATTTTGGTTTTGATGCATGTTCCTTATTTTCAGTACTGAGTTGTTGTTTTATAAATGAAATATTGACAATCAAAGTGATGAATACATGTATCCTCAAAAAATATATTATCAGCCACAATGTACCTAAAACTTCTCATCCCCATGACGACCTATAAATGTATCCCATGCTTCTTGGGATATCTGGGGAGCGTATATAAAGGGTGGGTGTGAGTTTATTTTACCTTTGGAATCTTTCAGGAAAATTTTTGTTAGAATTGTGCAAAAACCTCGATGAATCCTTCCTACATGACTTAGTATATAATTCATGTGTGAATCATCTACTATAAATGTACTCTGTAATAGATTGAGAAGAGTAAGACACTATTTCATTATTTTATTTTCTAGTAAATTAAAGAAATAATATCATAATGTTACTATAATTTCTTCCCAGATTATAGCCTTTAGCCCGGACACAACATGGTTCCATGAATCTATGTCAATCGGCACATGTGGAAGAGTGAAAATTCTAATGTAACTACTAAACATAGATTTATTGGGATTCAGATATTGGCCTCGTGCATTCCATCCAACATCAAATTTTATGCCTTTGCTTTTCACCTTAAGAACTTTGGCTAACACAATCAAACTACGATGCACCTATGTTTTCTTCAAAATCGGTCCTTCATACCCAACCATTTCATTGATATCAACATCATCAATATGTTCATTTTAAATGGTAGCAATGACATGTCATGATGGTTGTTGAACCTCAACACTAGGAGCAACAACAGGTTCAAAAACTTGTTGTTGCTCTGCACTGTGAGCAGTAACAGCAACAACTTCTTGAGAGACTTGTTCAGCCTCGAGGTTAGGAGCACCAGAACATGTAGAAGTCATTATCTGCAAAAGTAGTTGAACAGTTAATTGAGATTACATAACCTAGGTTTATCCAAAATTACTATGGAATATCAAAGGTTTTATTACCCAAATTAACATAAGAAATAGAAAATTAAGGTTAGTGAACATAAATTATATCATTAACATCTAAAGGATATGCAATAACTATCCCTCACCTTCCCTAAACTCGTACCTAGAACCACACTCAAAGCCTCTATGAGATCATATTTCTTGGAACACACCCTTTTCATTTCACAATAGTTCACTAAAAACATGGATTTCTATGACACCTTAGCACATAAAAAGGTCCTCAAACACACAATTAAAATGACCCCATATACAACACCTATATAGTAACCACTTTAGGATTCACTGACTTGCCCACATGTTTTTGGATCACCTCTCAAGAACACATCTCTATGGGGGAATTTTTCATCTTCCTTGCAAGTCCAAATTCATACCAAACATAACTAACATGGGGATCTACCAATGCCTAACATATACCTAAAAAATAATTGAAAAAATTAGGAATTTTTTTTCTTGTACCTATTTCTAATATTACTACAAGAAAAGTATAACGAACATAGATCATACGTCTAAACACTCCTAAAGCCTCCTGGTAAACAGACTCTAGTGACTACAACTATCCAAGATTCTAACCACTAACTTCCCAATATAGGAGTGGTCTACTTATGGGGAAGTATTAGTAGAATCAAACCAAAGTTCCATCCACCTCATGTTGCTCCCCAATCTCCTCCATCACTTTAGTAATTTATAGACCTCCTTTCTGCAGTTCCTTCCTCTGCCTAGGCTATTTTTTGACTGCCTTTATGACTGTAGCATTAATGTTAAGAAAATTTAATGTGATATTTCTATAACCATCACAATCGTATTAAATTACTTGGAGTAATGGGCTATCCTTGAGGTACCTATGAATGACAGTACCTCCTGAGATGATACTTGCATCACACACCTACTGTGGGTGGGTGCTGCTAACCCTACATCCTATAAGATCAATACCATAAAATATTATGATATGAAATCAAACCATAGGCATAATCATGGAACACTAATATATCCATCCAAATATTAGTATTACATGTTTAATTCCCCCAAACCACTATAGGTTAGTCTATGTATTGAACAACATAAATTAATGGATTTAATAAAAATATTTGAAATACAATACAATCAAAAAATGGAAAATAATATATGAACTACACAGAAGGAGGGGACAAATGTTAATTCACCATTGGTATACACCTCAGTCTGTGTATCCCAAACTAATATCTACCTTATCCTAGTCCACCAAGGACTCTGTGAAATTTTCCATCGTCTGTATAAGACATGACATGTATGGGAAGATCCCTTGAAGGGATGTGTATTACAATACCCAATAGGACACCCCAAAAACACCATACATAAAGCATCGAGAGTATTCATGTCACTAAAAACAGGTATTCCAAACAAGATATGAGACATAATGATAACCAAGGATATCCCAAATATAATCATAAAAAACTCTGAGTAAACAAATGTCTCAACCACTTCTAGTAGAAGATCCACTCAGGGATTCAAGGTAACACTCATACGAGAGGAAATGATACCCAAGATACAATTCCAATGATGAAACTAATCCTAGAGGTCACACTCATCCTATCTAGCCAAGAAGAATCACATAGGAAACTAAAAGCGTTCACTCGAGATATACACTCCATTAGACTAATACCCCATTAGATATATCAGCTCCTGATATAAATATAGGGGGTCAACCCCTAATGCTTGATGGGGGGATACTAGAGTATACTACAATAATCCTCTAAGATAGGGGATAGACACTTGTGAAAGTGTTTTTCATACCAATTCATCAAACCCAACATAGGGAAAACACATTGGAAATAAGGTTTGCTTTAGGCCTCTTGGAGGGATACAAGCTCCAGGTCACTAAGTGACCTGTGGTCCATTGCTCAAAATCATATTCCATACTAACGCCATAAAAGTGAACTAATAGCACTCACTATAGAATAAGTATATTGAAAACTGAGAGGGTTTATCCAAGATACATGCTCCATCAGACTAATACACCATATGAAATATCAGATCTATATACAAAGAGAGGGGGTTAATTATTAAGGCTTGATGGGGGACAATGGAACCTACTTGAAACATCCTCTAATATAGGGGATCAATGCTCATGTAACTGTTGGTGATTTCAATTCTAAAAACCCAATATAGGGACAACATAAATGAAATGAGGATCGATCTGGGTCCCTTTAATTGATACATGTTCCAAGTCACTGAGGGGTATGAGTTATAATGAACGGGACCTAATTCCATAATAACCCTCATATTAGTGGACTATGAAAACTCAATCAAGAATAATGGAACTCAGCAACACTACCTTGATCATTAAGAAGATATAGAGAGGCAAACATCCTTGGATGAGGTCATGAATCTACATCAATCCCTTATAGGAATGGACCAAGGGAACACAATCCACCAATACTAGTCCATGGAAGCTCAAAAATCCAACAAAAAACTAAACTAAAAGGAAATAGAGCTCAAAACTATCCTCAAAGGAGGACCTGATGTGTCCCTAGGGTATACAGTGTGTCTAAAAAAGACTAGCACTTCCCATGTCTCATTTTCACATGGAGTGATCCATGATTCCAAATATGGAATTTGCAATGACCATTCATTAATTATTCATTGAATCATTGGCCAAATGAGAATTAAAACAATGAACACATGTAGATAAGGGAGATAAATTACAAAAAATAAACCTAAAAGGAGAAGTGGGAGATTTTCCTAGATTAGATCGCACCCACGATAGCGGAAATGAAAAAGCGTTGAGCGGTCAGGGAGCCTTTTGCGTTACGTTGGGAGGGGAAGGCACGAACGCTAGAGGGGGAGGTGCATGGGAGGAGCTACGAACCATTGAGAAATGGAGGATTAGGGTTCGCGGGGAGTAGGGTCCAACATGGAGGAGGATAAGTAGGGTTCACGGGGAGGAGGATCAGCGGAAGGGGTTTGAGGGGGAGGTCCAACAAAGAGAATATCATGGGGGAGGGGAGTTGCCGTAGGGGACAGTACCATGAGAGCTTGGGGGTGCGATAAACAGAGGATACTGCGCACCCGATTTTATAAAATATGGAACTATGGTTTTATTAGCACTAAAAAAGCGCTGATAAAGACTCCCTTTATCAGTGCTAAAAAAGCACTGATAAATAATCCCTTTATGAGCACAAATATTTTAGCACTAATAAAGGGTTCCTTTATCAGCACCTTTTTAGCGTTGATATAGGGATTCTTTATCAGCGCTACAAGAGAACTGATAAATGGAGCCTTTATCAGCGCTTTTAATTAGCACTAATAAAGATTTACCTTTATCAGCACTTTTTGCTTAGTGCTGATAAATGGTGGCACTTACCTTACCTATTTTTGTAGTAGTGACTGTCATTCAAGTAGCTATTTATTATTTCAGAGATCATTCCCATCGAGCGTAGCATTTTTTTGTGTTTTATGTTTAGCTCGAGAGCTCATTATCTTCTAGGATCATTTCATTCAAGAGAGAAAGTAGTTCCATAAATCTGGCATCACTCCACCCATTGCATTCTTTCAAATTATATAGCTTCAGTACGTCTGACAATACTGTATATTTAGTGCAACTAGTATAAAATGGTATATTTTCACAACTCTTTAACTTCTCAAAATTTTTTGGGAAATCCTGAAGTTCATCTTCAACTGTCCTTATCATTTCTTCAATATGATCTCCATCATCATTCACATCTGTAATCACATCTTATATATGTTTGTCTTCATTGTTCACGCTTGTAATCATATCAGATGATCCATAAAATGTAGTGTTATCCCATCCACAACCTACATTCATTTTCCCCATGTTTATTCCAACATGTATAACTTCGATCTATTCTGTAACTGATCAAGTGTTCTTATAAATCCTTTGAACTAATTTATCTTGAAAAACAATAGTATAAACATGGACAAATGATTTGAGAAGGGTCATATGCATGATCTTTTTCAAACTTGATAAACTCTTTCACGCCATCTTCATACTCTTTTGTCAAATGTTTGGCATTCATCCATTATTTATTCATATTCATATTATTTGATTCAGTAGTATTAATATTTAACAAAATAATTACACAAAATATGTTCAATTAGGGTCATCATCCAACTATAATCAATGAAACTAGCTATGGTAAACAACACCCTTACCTCTCCATGCATTACTCAGGACCAAAGTGTATCACACCCATATTCCCAACTACCTCATTAATGGAACTAGCTATGAGAATTCCTTTCACTAGAATGTTTTAGTATCCCACATGTGATCTATATTCATTATTATAAACCATTTTTTAGTGTTTATATAGAAACATAATGTCTCTCACCAAGAACTATGGAACTAAAATAATAGATGGTATGATTTTACATAGAGTGCTTTCAGGTGGAAGGATTCATTACATGTGTTGTTATGGTTATTTGACCAGGGTGTCCCATATATTCTTCTAGTAAATAGTTTTTTTAAGATTCAGTGGAATTTCACAAGTAACAATGTGGTGGTGCCATTGAAATGGGTAAGGTTTGGATTGATATTCAATGGTGGAGGAACTACAACTCGGAAAAAAATGGCATGCTAATAAATATCAAATAGTAATAACATGAAAACAATAGGAAACCAATGAGTAAGAGGAGAAAACTCACCACAAAGGTGTTGTTCATCGTGTAATGGAGGTGCATTCATGGTGGAGGAGAGGCGCATGACAGAGGATATTTATAACTGAAAAGAAAACATAAAATGAGAACTCACATGTTATACCTATCCAAAATAGGTCCAATGATATTTAGGAATGGGAAATGTCTGGTTAAATAGTTTTATTGGTTAATAATGTGATTTTATTTTTCATTTATTATATATGCTTAATGTTTATTTTTTTTATATTTACTATTTTCCTAGTTGTTCAACTTATGAATGGGACATGTGTGGTTTTCAGGAGAAAGATCATTTTTAATTTACTCTAATTTAGGGGTAAAATATTCCACATTAATTCTATCTCTTTCCTAGTGGATCGTTTCTATTCTATAGGGATCATGTATGCCTCTTAGGTTAGTGGAAAGTTAGGTCAGTTGTGGGTTATGATACCAGCCTTGTCCGTATAATTAAATTTTCAATTGTAATTGTCCCATGTCCATTTAAATATTGGATGGGAGGGGGGGGGGTCATACACTAATATATTTCCAACTCCACTAGAGTTCCTATAGTGGCGGGTCCTGATAGTATCATATCTGATAAATCTTTTATAGATTGGACATTAGAGTAGTCACTTCTAAGGATTTACTCATTTGTATGGTAGTAATGTTTGTTGAACCTAGTGTGTAAAGTAGGAATCAGAAAATAATAGGTGATTAAAACTTATCTGATGAATTCATAACCTATAGAAAACTGTATAGTAAATATCTTACAAACCTCATTGAATCTTAATAGGTTTGGATTAATTCATCATATAGTTACACGCGATGTAGAATGTGTAAATGATAAGCTTGGGGGGGATGACTTATGTGGAGATGTTGATGGAAATAATGATGTGTCAGTGTGTTTAAATATTCATTTTATATTTTTCATTAGAATGAGGTTGTTTTAAGTAATTACATTTAGTTCGGTTGTGTTATTCCGTCATGAGGTTCAATAAGAAGAGGTGTATCAAGCATCCAAGGATGTGCATCATAGACTAAAACTAGAGGATAGGAATGTAAAACACATAAAGCATATAAAAGTTCCAAATGGGCCCTTGAGTTTCAAACACACACACACACCCAAACATTTCACAATTTCTAAAAGGTCCCTTATCCTTTCCAAACTCACAAAAAATCATTTCCATAAAAAATCCATCAAAACTCTAAAATGACCAAACCTTTATAAAACAACCCAAAATATTTATTAACAATTGTACAAACAAATTAAACAATTTATAAAAAATTATATAAACAATTATATAAACAACTCAACCAGTTTATAAACAATTTTATTAAAAGATAACCAGTATATGAACAATTTTTTTGTAGGCCAAAAAAAGTATAAATAATTTTATAAGCAACCCAAGTCAATGTGAAAGTTACTTTGAAGTACAATGGCCTTTATGAGAGAATCCATTGAAACCTATAATTTTATTATGACCATTGAATATTGCACCATATGACACTGATTTTTAGAAATACTTCACACAACTAATAATTCTTATATTTAATTCCCTCTCACTACAGTTCACTCATGACACACATGCATCAGATTCATTCTTCTAGTCATCTGATCCCTTATATGAAAATAATCCTACTTCCGAATCTTGAAACTGTCCACACTTCCCATAACCATAAATCCCCCCATGTGAAGCACCCACACCCATAAAAAAACCCAACAAATATTCTTGTAAATAATGTCCCACACACCTTCTGATCATTTGTCCATATCGATCCATAACAAATGAAATATTCTGAAAAACATGAAACCAACTCCCACTCAATGTTATCACGACACATTACTAAATAACTAAGATACATTTACCTTCTATGTATCTTGATAGATGATAATTTCAAATAGGAAATAGTTTTGAATAAAGGGGGTAAGACTAAAACCATTTGAAATCATTTAAATTAATTATCCCAAAATCATAAATAATCTCCAAGGAAAACCTTTTTATGTACAAAAAAAATATAATTCCATTATTAGGAGTAACCGCATTTATGTCTCTACCCACTCACCACAAATGATCAGTTGAAATTTCCATACTCATACGAGATCCCTCATTGATCCACCAAGTCATCACAAGGTGAAAAATATCCAGGTTCCCCAATGGTGTACTCCCCTTATTTATGGTCAAGTCCAACCCATGAACTCATGCCAGCCATATTTAACAAATACCATTCCAAATAAATCAAAAAAAATAATCATTTAAATCATTTCATCAAATAATTTACATGTGTCAAAAGAAAACCATAATTTTAAAACAATAACCTAAAAATTATATAATAAGAGGGTTTTCCAAATACCAACCATTTTTTCCAAAACCATATAACAAGGGATTTCATTCAAGAATCATACAAGTTTTTTTCACAAAAATTTAAATGAAAATATTTAATCAAAACAAATTATTTACGTTAAAAGGGAATTGGTGATTAGAGGGAAGCAACATACCTCACAACGGTTTTCAAAAATGAAGAATGACATAAGAAAACTTCAATATCTGATCACAAAACATGTTAACCTTACTAGATCAAACAAAATTATGTAAAGATCAACAACCCAGATGAAGAAACTATCCCCAATAGAATTGGTCTATGATTCCAAGAGAGGGAAAAACCATGGATCTATGAACAATAAAGAATAATGAGAACTTACTGATGAATCTGGGAGGAGGAGGAGGAGGAGTAAGTGATAGTGGAGGAGGAGGAGGAGGAGGCAGTAGCGATGGTGGAGGAGGATGAGTCAGTGGCGGCTGTGGAGGTGGAGGAGGTGGAGGTAGGGGAAGTGGTGGAGGAGGACAAGTCGGCAGCTGTGGAGGAGGCAATGGCAGCAGAGGAGGAGGAGGAGGAGGAGGAGGTGGAGGGATCATGACAGAGGTGGGCTTGACGGTGGAGGAGGGATCAACAACCCATGGGTCCACTTCCGTGAAGGCTTGAAAGGTTGTGAGGGAGGAGGAGCCTATTAGGGTTCTTTTAAAAAACCCACTGGAACCTTTATCAATGCAAGTTAAAAGCACTGATAAAGGTATGTTTTATCAGCACTAAAATAAAAAGCACTGATAAAACATACCTTTATCAGCACTTTGTTAGCACTGATAAAGATAGACCTTTATCAACACTAAAAAAGCACTGATAAAGTACCTATTTATCAGCGCTAAAATTATAGCACTGTTAAAGACTTATTTAACGAGTGCTTGAAAAACACTGATAAAATACCTATTTATCAATGCTAAAATTATAGTGTTGCTAAATACGTTTTTATCAGCACTTTTTTAGTGATGATAAAGGCCTTATTTATCAGCGCTAAAAAAGTGCTGATAAATGTATAATTTTAATAATCTATTCATATTATTATATATATATATTTAAAATGATATATAGGACAAATATATATTTAATTATTAATAATTATAACTATAAATATTATATATTTATAAATATTTGTATACAATTGTTAATATATATATTAATAAAATTATAATATTATATGTATACATTTATAATTATTTATATATATATGTAGTTATAATTATAATTTCAAATGTATTTGAAAAGTATTTAAATATATCATTAAAAATATAATAAAAATATTTTTATTATTTAAATATATTTAATGTAATTTTATAAGTAAATTTTTTAGAACACATATAGTTTATATGGGTAACAATATGAATTAATCAATATACCACATCAATGGAAAATGTGATGTAATATATAAATGAACATTCATGCATGATACATAACATATATGCATGATCAATATATTAATTGACCAAATTCAATGGAAAATATATATAAATTTATTCAATAATTTTAATTATAAATAAATATATTAAAAATTATTATATATTTATAAATAATATAAATATATTAAATATAAAAAATATAAAAAATATAATGAATTAATCCAATAAATCTAATAAATCTAATAAATTAATCCAATAAATTAATATAATAAATATAAATCTAATAAATATCTAATAAATATATTTATTATTTAATGTAATTTATAAAATATTATAATTATTTAATTATATATATATATATATATATTAATATTTAATTATAATCTTAGAAATACTTTTTTTTCAATTAAAACATTACATATTTTTTTTGAATTATTAAAAAAAATATTAATTATAAACATTTTTTTTATTTAATGTATAAAAATAAACAATATTTTTTAATATAAATATAATAATCTTATATAAAATAATAATATTTTTTATTGAAAACTTTTATCATCACTAATAATAGCGCTGATAAATGTACCCTTTATCAGTGCTAAGAAAAGTGCTGATAAAGGGTACAACTTTATCAGTGCTATTATTAGGGCTGATAAAGGGAACATTTATCATCACTTTTAGCTAGCATTGATAAAGGCCCACCCCTTTATCTGCACTTTCTACTTTGCACTGATAAAAGGTAGCGCTTTCCTTGCCCTGTTTTGTGGTAGTGGTTCCAAGGAGAGATAGTAAACTATCATCATTTTATGATGCTGATTGTGTTGGGGATGTTGTTGATAGAAAGTCCACAAGTGGTGGATCATTCTTTATTGGAATTAAATTCATGGGAAGTTTGAGTAAGAAATAATAATGTAATTCTTTTAGTACTGCTGAAGCTTAGTATATCTCTACTATAAAGTCTTGCACTCAGCTACTTTGGATGAAGCAACAACTGACTGATATTGGTGATGAGGTGAAACAACCAATAGTGATTGACTGTGATAATAAGATCATAATTTATCTTACAAAGAATCATGTTTATCATTATCTCATGAAACACATTGAAATTAGTTATCACTTAATTAAGGGAAAATTTTGAATAAGGCATGATTAAAATGAATCATCGTGGAACTAATGATCAAGTGGTTGACATTCTAACCAATCCATTGTTAGCACATGTGTTCGAGAAGCATCAGTTGAACTTTGGTGTTCAACCACCTCCTAGTGCATGAAGAGGTTATGAGGATTCCTCTCTCCTCAATTTTATTAATTGTTTTAATATATTTGTGGAAGTTATGAAGGTTTATGGGGAATATAATATCCAAGGGAAGTGAGTTTTGATATCTATAAGTCAAAATTTAGTTTCATGGGTTTATTTCCAATTTGTATAATGGATAAATTCAATGGTACAAAGGAGGAGAATAATGAGTTTCTAAGAGGTAAAATTATAATTTAGTGTTATTATGAAATAATTTAGGGCATGCAATTCTTATGTGACATGGTGAGAATTCAGTGTTATGAGGAAATAGTTCAGGGCATGTAATGCTTCCATGAAATGGTGATAATTTGGCATTTTGAGGAAATAGTCAGATATTTTCTTGGAAATATTTAATAATTCAAATACATGAGAATCCAATTCATACTTCCCCTCTTGTTTTCTCCACTGATCATTACTCATGTATACATAGAGTGATGGATGAGTTATTTTATTAAAATAAGGTTTTTATAATAGATGGTGCTTCATTGAATTTATCTACAGATTTACAACAATCCCAATGGGGGAGATTGTTGGAACCAATTTTATTCTTCTATAGAAATAGTGTATGTTTTGTGCCTATTTTCAATCCTTACGTAGAATATCAGGGAGATTTCAAGGAAAGGGATCCTACAATTTAAGCTGACAATAGTATTGAAGGTGGTGTCGTTTCCTAGTGTTTGCCAAATTTTTGGGGTCCAGAATTTGGAGGATGGATATCATTGTGAAAAATAGATTTTATTGAATTCCTTATGAAAATATGGAAAAGGCATAAATTTCACAAAGATGGGATTCACCAATTGTGTTTCGCAAAGGATCAAAGAAAGCTGACAATGATTTACACAACAGTTATGTGCATCACGAATGACAAATAATTAGAGCATCATGAATAGTGATGGTGATCTCCATGATTACAAGAATTGGAGCTTTGTGGAGGCATGAAGGTTTTTATAGAAAGCACCACGATTATGACAAGCATCACAAATGGGAAATTTTCATGGATATTCGTGAAAGAAGGGGCTACGTGAAGATGTTTTTGAAAGATCCAAAAAATCTACGAAGAGGTGGGGGAGAATCCTGAATATCTGAGCCTATAAATATGAGGCTACCCTTTCAAATAAATTATGTTTTTGAAGGAAAATCCTGAAACACTCTGATTTCATGAATCTAAGGGAGATTCGTGAATCCAGATTTATATGCGAGCTTGAGCATCGCGAAAAGAATATTAGTCTCAACTAATGCCAATGCTTTTGATTAAAGGTTGTTTCATGATAATGGGGTATTTTTCATTGAATCAGTGAGCTTCATGAAAAAGTTTGGGTTGTGAGGGCAGGGGATCTTTGTGAAGGTAGTTTGTTCCATGACGGAAGGGAGCTTCGTGAATAGTTGAGCTTCACGAAGGAGCTTCGTGAAAGGCTGTTTTTGAACATCAATTTTTAATTGAACAGAGCTTCCAAAGTGCTTCAATTCAGGTCTGTTATTCAAGCAGATTCTTGTGATACATAGAGACAAAAACTTTAATATCAATTCCTTGATGTGACCTTCATGTAAATAAACAGATTTATACTTCTCTCAAAGTAATGAGCTAGGGGGAGTCGACGAAAGTGTTTTGAGGGATACAATGGTCTATCCATAAAATATTATAAAGGTATTATTCTTGGAATAGAGTGACTATGATCAAAATTCTGTATTGTACATCTAGTGAAGAATAGTAGATTTAGGTATGACTGACACACTATCAGTGTATTCTCCTTGGACTTTCCCTTAGTGGTGAAACAAGTAAAATTGTTGTATTTTCTTACTGCTTGTGAATGTATTAATTACTTTGAGTGACCATAATAAAGGTTTTGAAAGGTTCCTACCAATATGGGAACAAGATCCATCACTTGAGAAGAAATATTTGACACCCATATTTACCCCTCCCCTCTTAAGGTGTTCTAGGGTCCTTTAAAAAGACCATTTACCCCTTAAAAGCATCCAAAGGGAAAAAATTCAAATTTATGCTCAAAATTTTATTTCAAAAAAACATAGGCCCTAAAAATCTCTTTACCATAAACCTTATCATCCAAGATAAGTCTTGGTGAAAAAAAACTAGCAACCATGCTCTCATCCTGAACATCTGTTCAAATACACTCTCTTGACTATCCAATGACTAGCCTTATAGCATCAACAACTCTTCCATTAAAGAAAATGTTTAACTGTGAACAATATGGTACTACCCACCATAAGAACACCCTTATCATCATCTCAAAAACAGGGATCAAGATCAACAACCCATGTAAAATTCCTAATTTCAACTAGAAATGAGAGTCACCACCCCAAAATGGCTAAAGGTTCACTCCCCACCATATGAATTGCTTTATATCTCTCCTTCAATGCAACATCAATAGGATATTTCACCAACTAGGAAAGATATTTAAAAGAAAATAAGCTTTGTATAGTGTCGATTCCCTCTCAACATACTCAAGATGATGTCAAGATAGAGCATGATTGTCTCTAATTAGTAGTACACACTACTACAAATTGGGGCTATAAAATCACTAGTAAATGGTTTTATCAATGCTTAAAAAGAATTGATATTGTGAGTGATGTTAAAGGGGGGGTCTTTAATAGCTCTAAAAAGTTCTGTTAAAGGCACCCTTTAACAATGATAAAAAAGTGATTTTAAAGGAACCCTTTAACAGTGCATTTTTAGTGCTGTTAAAGTGTGCCTTTAAAATCAATTTTTTAGCACTGTTAAAGGGTGTCTTTTAATAGCACTAAAAACGTATAGTTAAAAAATATGGAAAAAATTAATTTTTCATAGACCCCCATGAACCCCTTTCTAAGTGCTTTTAGCCCCCTTTATTAGTAATTTCCACTGACCATCCACCATCATGCACCTCTCTTCCCTTTACTAGAACTATAAGGCAACACCGAATAATTATGCGTTCCTGGATTTGATCCCAAGACCTCCCTTCTGTGAATGAATGCTCTTTACCACTATGTATTACGTGTTTTATTTTATATTAAATGACTTTTCTATTTATTTGTAAATATTTTGAAATGTGTGATATATATATACACACACAGACACATTATTATATTTATTTAAATATATTATATACTAATATTCATTTATATATAATAAAATATAAATAAATATATGTGTGTGTGAGAGTGTGTTTATTTATACACACAAATATGTATATATAAAAGTTATATATACATATGAATGCATTTTAATAAATTAAATAAAATAAATATTTTTTTACATTAAATAAAATAAATAATAAATAATTGTTTTATATATTTAAAAATACATTTCTAAATAAATATGTTGATATATAAATTTATAAAAGTTATTTATTATAATTAAATATAAGAAAATATGCACATATTGAATTATAAATAAAAATACATTGTGAAAAAATGATAAAATTTGAAAACCATAATATCAATATGAATGTAATCCTTGAAAATAAATTCATTACTCACTAAAAATGGGAAAATATACCCCCTTAAACGAGGCTGAAATTCCATCGAATGTTCAAAAATTTGGGTAGCCAGACTAAAAACTCAGTTTTAGAGGCCTTATGGGCCTTTATAGGCCTAAAAAAATGTAACAAATATTTATTTATGTCACCAAAGGCATAGATCTCATCACAAGATTTTATTTGATATGTGGTAGAGCCTAAACAGTCACCCAGATGAAAAGTTATCGTTGTTTGAAGTTTTAGTTACGTTTTAAACATATTTTTCATCTTTTATTAATTTTTTGATTTTTTTAATTTTGCAATTGATATTAAATGAGTATTATTCAATAATAATTAGAAAATTATTGATTAAAAATATATTTTTTATTTTATAATACATTTTCACTCAATATCTTTTATATAATGTGAAAATTCATATTTACCTTATCTTAAACATATTTAAAAAATATATATTATATCTATATCAATATTGATTTATTTATATATTAATATATTATTTTCAATTTTTTTTTGAAATATAACCTCTATCAGTGATTTTAAAAAGGAGTTGATAAATGGGGGCCTTTATCAGCACTTGTAAAAAGCGTTGATAAAGGGACCCTATAACAGTGATGTTCATGATCCTCTCAAACAAAGTTAAAGAAAAGTTCTATTAAAGGGGGTCCTTTATCAGTGTTTTTTCTAACACTGACATAGGTGGTATTTAACAGGGCTTTAGCTAGCACTATTAAATCCGTAGCACTGGATAAACCCAGTTTTGTAGTAGTGACACTAAGATTCTATTAATAGGCATGTACAACTTCCTTCAAGCCACGATCACATCAAACATGATATACTTACCTTTAACCAACTCTTAACACCATGTCTCCTAACAATGTGTGTCCAAGTCTAAACACAAGTCCACTACCTCATGGAACCTGATTCATTTCTAATGTCTTTTCTACCATGGAGAGACATTCATCATTTAACAAAAACCACCAGGAAAGTATTTACATGGAAAGTGATGAAAACATCATTCCCCAGCTAGTATACAACCACTCAATGATTTAATATTTAAATGAAATGATGTGTATCCAGAACATGCCTTTTTCACCTGATTGATACTCTAGTGAGTCTTCTTCTATTAAAACCATGTCAACCATGCTACATGGCATGTTAGTCCAAGCAAGCTAGAAGAAACATTAGAACTCCTATTCAAATTTTAGCACCTCACATGTGTCATGATTTAGTCTATGATCTCTTGTCACCTAGAATCATTCCAGTCATTAGCATCTACCTGCACTCTAACTATAGTAGAAATAGAAGAAACACTGCTCAACTGATCCATGAACCGGAACAGTCATGCTCGTCAAAGATAGTCTTGATACCAAAGCACCCAAAGTGCTTCATCAAGAACCAAAGTCATTAACATGACTATATCACAAGACCCAAACAATAAACATGAATTGGTCTTAAAATAGCATATATCAAATATCACTACATAAAAAGGAACCTATAAACATAGGCCAACCTTTAACATCCTGCTACTGATCTGACATGTATGCCTTTAACCTTGTCATGGTTTCTCATTTTCATTAATAGGAAAGGATTGAGATGGAATTGGGAGGATACCTATGGTGGTGAAGTCACAATATTATTGGAGTTTTTTTCTTTAACTAGTTGTTTCTACAGTCTATCAGAGGATTACACACTATGTAACCATGTTACATGTCATGTAATGGTTTCAAGATACAAGACATGAATTTTTTCATGATTTTAAGGGTACACATCGTGAAGAAACTTTACACATCGTGAATGTTGTAAATATCAGTTTTTAATTTGGAAAATCATAATTTAAGTTGAAAAAATGTGTTTTTTAGAGGTTATGATAATTAACTATTTCATGATGTGTATTGGTATTACACATCATTTAATACCCTGACTGTGTTTTCTAAAAAAGCAGTGTGGTTGGTATTTCCTTTTGGATCCTGTATAGTTAATTATCCCTCAATCCAAGGCTTTTTCTAGCCAAACATGAAGCCCTCAAAGCCTTCCAGATCCTCTTGTTCAGCCGTTGACCATTGTAGTACTTGCAGTGTGATACCCGGGTAAGCATTCTTCCTCATTCCATGTTTTTCTCTCTTTCACATTTCTTGGGTTTTAAATGGATCATCCTTAAATTGATGGATCTATAACCTGTTGTGTTAGATCTTTCCTCTAGGTTGTTCATCGAGGTCTTATAAACCTTCATTCTTATTGATGGGTGTCGTTTCATGTGTTGAGTTTTGGAAAAAATGTAGGTGGTTCCATCCCAATTAGCCAAATTAATTAAACTTGAATTTATTGATTTATTTCAATTGTTTATTTAAATTTAATTCCTAAAAATTTATTTCAATTTATTTTATAAAACCCAATTCCAATGGATTGGGAGATTTGAAATGGTTTTGGCATGAAAATTAGAAAAAAACCCTGATTCTATTGAATTTTAGTGTGTTTATGGAAAATTAGGTAGTTGATGAGTTATTTGGAAACACTCTATGCTATTACAATGTTCTAAAACATACATGCAGTGGGTCACATTCTCAATGGAAGGGTGATGATTCGCCTATGGCTAGTGTTAGGGGGATGTGTGTATACACATATTACTGAGATCACTTAGAGAGTATGGAGTCCTATAGTCGAAAATAATATCATACCATTGGGAAGATAACCATGTTTCTCTCTTGTTATTTATATTTGATATATAAATGTATGCCAAAGCTGTAAAACTACTTTAAATGCCTTTTTTATTTATATAAACCGTTTTATATAAATGTTTTATTTAATCCATTTTTAGAGATATTACATCACTTGTAAAGTAAAGATTGTGTTTAAAGTATTTTCCATAATTTGAACTGTATATCATGAATTTTTTAAATATGATTTAAATTTCAAAACTTATTTTAGTTTAAAATTGAAAGCATTATTTTGGTTAATCTATATTTTGAAACTGTTATGGAATCCTCGGTGATACCCTACTAGGATTTTTATATCACACCCTACTTGTGCCTTTAGGTGTTTGTAGATTACTTACATCCAGGTTAAAGTAAAGGGAAAAGATCTCTTAGAGGTGGATCGAGTGATTGAACCTTGGATATTCTGAGTTGTTTTCATATAGACTTGGGATATTTTCCTATCTTAGTACTTGGGATTTAGTAATTTGGGATATTTTTTCCTTGTTGTATTCTGGTACATTACTTCTAGTGGATCTTACTTTGTTATAAATATTATCTTTTTTATTTTACTTCAGCTATGTTTTGTGAAAAATTCTTCCCCACTTGCATGTTTTACGATTCCTGGTGCTAGTCATCGACCCATGGGGATCGGGAACTCCCTTCGTTCTATGTTAGGGCTGGGTCATTTATTAGTTTACCAGGGTACTAGGGCTATTTGGTGATAAAGTTGTATCAGAGGAGGCTTTTGAGATTTTGTTTTGAAGTCAGTATGCGTTTTTGAAATCTTTTCGAGACTTAGGAGGTAGTTATGATTGACGGTCTGGCCAAATATCACAATAATGAACCTTAAGTAGACAAGGTTGGCCAGGGAAGGATGTATTTTGTATTAGTTATAGTCCTTTCCATATTCCAATTTGGATAGATTAGATTCCAAATCTGGTTGTTCCATCTATTGGGAATAATTTCCCTGGTTGCTCAGTTTGAGTGTTAATATAATGTCTTCAATATTGTATGTTGATGTTGTGTATCATCATTCCTCTAAGAATATGTACAAATCAGATCCAAGAGGAAGATTATGCTGAACCACAGTGAGTGAATCTTCCAATGGACCCAAATCTAGTTGAGGTAATTGTGCGCACGGTCCATGTTTTGGGACATGCACTACCTACAGTCCCCATTCAGGATCCAACCATGGATCCTCAGGGGGATTTTCATAAAAATCATTATCAAGAGTTCCTTCTACATAAGACAACATTTTTCAAAGGCTCCACTGATCCTTAACATTCTGAGGAATGACTAGGAATGATAAAATGTCTGTTTGAGTTCTTAGAGACACCGGACGAGATCAATGTGAATTGTGTCACCTTCATACTGGAGGGACCAAGTAGGAGATAGTGAGACTTGATAGTGATGAAAAATAAAAATGAGGGATTATATTATAAATACTTCAAGGTTATTTTCACTGACCCTTTCTATCCAGAGTCAATGGTGTTGGCCAAGGCTTTATAGTTTTTAAAGCATGAGTAGGCCGACAGAACTGTGACTGAATATTCAAATCGCTTTGTTGAGATAGTGTAGTTTTCACTTGAGATTGTATCTGATAAGTGGATGAAAACTCTACGGTTCATGTTGTGAATTCGATCAGATATCCATTATTATGTTTTCTTACAAAATATTCCCACTTATGATGATGTGATGGATAATGAGAAGATGGTTGAGATGGACCTAGCTGAAAAGTTAGGTTTATTGGGAGTTGCTTTCTCTCCCAGTGGTAATGTGATTTCCTTCAATGGAAAGAGGATATGTGATTATTCTTATAGTATTTCTCGATGATAGGGTCATTCCATACCTCCTAATGTTCCAGGAGGATGTCCTTTTATTTTATACCAGTGTGGAATGCTAGGACATTCTATGAGTATTTGCACTAAGGCACCTAAGAACTACAGCTCCCGTGGACGTTTAGGACACTTACAAAGATTCTCCCATAACTTTTCTAATCTGAATAGTGGATAAAGATCATCTGATCATTCTAAAACTATGGGGAAATCATATACTTCACTTATAAAATGGTTCCAACCATAGGCATCTAGAATGAAGCTACTCCACATATTAGAAGAGTCTCTAGATGAAGAAGACATGGATCTAACAACTGTGAGAGGTACCATTACTATATCATCATCATTTTTTACTGCTTTATTTTATACTACTGCATCTCACTTGTTTATTTCAACCTATATTGTTAATCTTATTAATCTTCCTATGGATATTTTATCTTGTACAATGCATATTACAACACCCCTTAGTGCGAAGAGAGATCAGGGTATCCTTAGTCTTGCTGGTGTCTTCTCTCTATCAGATTTCGATCTTGCTTGGAGTTTTTAGGTTTTCAACATGAAATCTATTGACGTCATAATCTATATGGATTGTCTCATTACTAATAAATATTGAATTTATTGTTATCTCTGATGAGTATACCTTTCAAAACCTAGTGTTGTGCCTCTTGTCTTTTAAGAAGAATGGGACCCAAGGTCAAGTTGAGATGGACCTTTTTATCTAGAGTTGGGGAAAGTAATATAAGTTTTTTTCTTTTGATCTGTAGCGGGAATCTTTGAATGGCGATCTCCCTCTAGTTTTCATCGAGTTTCCCTATGTGTTTCCTTCCGATTTCTCTAGTTTTACACTAGTAAGGGAAGTTTAGTTTTCCATTAATGTAATTCCTGGTACTCAACAAGTTTCTATTACCTCTTACTGCATAGAACCAACTAAACTAAAAGATCTAAAGTCCTAGTTGGGGGATCTTCTTGAGAAACTTTTTATACACCAAAGTGTGTCACCTTGGGCAGTGCCAGTTCTCTAAGCTAAGAATGATGATAGTTCCCTTCACTTATTTGTTTATTATCGAAATCCAAATTTAGTTAAGATAAATAAAAAATATATATTTCAAAAAATTGATGATCAGTTTGATTATTTAAAAGGGGAGAAGTGGTTTTCAATGATTGAACTTAAATTTGGTTACCATCAGTTGAGGATAAATGAATATAACATTATAAAGACTACCTTTTGTAGTTGGTATGTCCATTATGAGTACTTTGTTATACCCTTTGTTCTGAAAATGATTTTATTGTTTTCATGGAATTAATGAAAAAGATTTTCCATGAGTATCTAGATACCTTTGTGGTAGTATTTATGGATAACATCCTTGCTTACTCCAAGTCTGAAGAGGATCATGTTCATTATTTGAGAATAGTTCTAAGTCTTCTAAGAAATCACTGACTTCATGCCATGATTTTAAAGTGTGATTTCTGGATTTGGTAAGTGAAAATATTAGGACACATGATGTCTAAACAGGGTATAATAGTTGATCCTGAGAATCTGAGGTTGCTATGACTTGGGAATAATAATGAAATATCGTTGAGATTCAGAGATTCTTGGGATTATCCAGATATTACCACAGGTTTGTGAAGGACTTCTTGAAGCTGGATTCTCCGATGACTGCTCTAACTTGGAAGGGGGTGAAGTTTTCTTAGAATGATAACTATCAAAATTATTTTGTTGAATTGAAGTGTCTTTTGAATAATGTGCTAGTGTTAACTCTTCCTGAATCTGGGTAGGTATATTTGGTCTTTTGTGTTGTATTGGGTTCAGTCTTTGGTTGTTTCCTTATGCATAGTGATCATATAATTTCTTATGGATCTTTTCGGCTTAGGCCACATGAGAAGAACTATCCTACCCATGACCTTTAACTTGTGGCTATATTGCACACACTTAATATTTGGTGGCACTACCTTTTTTGACAAAGGTTTAATGTGTATTCAGACCACAAAATCTTAAATTATGTATTCTCACAAAAAGATTTAAATCTTCATTAGAGGCTTGGGGTGGAATACCTATAGTCTTTTGAATTTTACATAACCTATACCCCAGGGAAAGGTAATGTCATTGTAGATGCATTGATTAGGAAATTTTTGACTGAGGTTGTGAAGAAATATATGGAAGAGTGGAATTTTATGGCTCTCTTTGCACAGTTACATATTAGAGTTCAGGAGAAAGGGGTTGAGTCTTCTTTAGTCATCATTCATTTGACACCCAATCTTCTTGAGAAGATTCTTCAGGACCAAGATCCGGATAATGAATTATGTAGAATTAGAGACTTTCTTTATAGTGGTGAGATAGTGGCCTAGAAGTCATTATCCAAAGAAGTTGTTCTATGATATCGGGATCACTTCGTTGTGCCTTTAGATACAAGGAAATATGTGATGGGGAACTGTCATAATTCCTAGTGGGTTGTGAGCCAAGGAACCAATAATAAGTTTTATGATATGTGGCAGCAGTTGTAATGGACTAGTATGAGATGTGACATTGTTGAGTTTGTTTCTCATTTTTATACATTCCAGCAAGTTAAGGAAAAGAAACCAAAAATATCAGATTTACTTCATACACTTCCAATCCCTACAAGGAAGTGGGATGAAATCTCTATGGACATTGTGGTTGGGTTAACTCGTACCTAAATAAAGAAAAATGTGATATGGGTTGTGATCGATAGGCTAAAAAATTCCGCTCAATTTATACCCATTAGATATATAATCAAAGTTAAGGAGTTGATAAATCTATATGTGATAGATATTGTATATTTTTATGGAGTTCCATGTGTTATAGTTTATAAAAGGGATCCTCAGTTCACTTTTCCCTTTTAGAGAGGCCTTCATGAGGCACTAGGATCTCAGATCTATTTGAGCACAACCTACCATCTGTATCGGGATGGCCAGATAGATAGAGATATAAAAATTAAAGAGGATATGATTCGTGCTTGTTTTCTTAACTTCAGTGGGGCTTGGGATGATCACCTATGACTGTTTGAGTTTTCATATAATAATAGTTACCATTCAATGATCAAAATGAAACCTTTTGAGGACTTGTATGTATGACCTTGTAAATATCTATTGTGTTGGTCGAAGATTGTTGAAAGTTCCTTAGTTGGACCAAGTTTGGTGCAAGAGATGATAGTAAAGATTTTGTTAATTAATTAGAGAATGTTGATAACACAAAGATGATATAAGTATTATGATAATCTTACCATAGACCATTGGAGTTCTATGTTGGTGACTGGGTGTTCTTGAAGGTTTTACTGTGGTTGGGTCATCAGTAGATTGGGAGGAAAGGGAAGCTTTCTCCTTGTTTTGTGGGAAATTATGAGGTTATTTAGTAGGTGGGAAAAGGTTCATACTTTTTAACACTTCCTCCAAAGCAGATATCAATACATAAAGTGTTCCATATACCACGGTTTAGAATGTATCTCTCTAACCCATCTCACATTCTGAGCTGGCGTGCTCTGAAGATTGAACCTAATTTATCTTTGACCGAGCGGCCAATCAAGATATTTGATTATGAGACCAAGGTACTTTGTGGGAGGATGATACCTTTGATTCATGTGATATGTCAGCATGGTTCTGATAATCATGAGACATTGGAACATGAGGCACTGATAAGAGAGAAGTGACATTATCTTTTTGACATGGAAGCTTCATCATAAACTTTATTGGGATAGAAAGCTGTTATGGTGGGGAGGTTATAACATCCTGTTATTGATCTGATAGGTACACCTTTAACCTTGTCATGGTTTCTCCTTTCCATTGACTATATAGGATTGAGAAGGAATTGAGAGGATACATGTGATTGTGAATTCAAAAACTTTTTGGAGTTTTTATGCTTTAACCAGGTGTTTCTGCAGGTTTCTAGAGGATTACATGCCATGTAAACATGTTACACGCCGTGTAATTGTTTCAGGATACAAGTTGTGAATGGTTTCACACTATGAAGGGTATATGTAGTGGAGACCCTTTACACATCATGAATGTTTTAAATATTATTTTTTAAATTGGAGTGTCAGAATTTAAGTCAAGTTGGTGTGTTTTTCGACGATTATGATAATTAACTATTTCACTATGTCTATTGGAATTTCACATCGTGTAATACCCCGACTATGTTTTTTTAAACAGGTAGTGCGGTAGTTCTTTCCTTTTGGATCCTCTTTGGGTTATTCTCCATCTACCCAAGTGTTTTTCTAGGTAAACATGGAGTCTTCCAAACCTTCTGAATCCTCTTGTTCAACCTCTGACCATCATAGCACATACAGTACGATACCTAGGTAAGTATTCTTCCTCATTAAATATATTTCTATCTTTATCCTCTCATGGATTTTCAATGGATCATCCCTCAATTGATGGATCTATAACCAATTGTGTTTGATCTCTCCTCTAGGTTGTGCTTTGAGGTCTTCTACACCTTCGTTCTCAACGATGCGTGCCGTTGTGAGTGTTGAGTTTCAGGAAAAGGTAGGAGGTTCCACCCCAATTAGACAAATTGATTAACCTTCAATTTATTTATTTATTTAAATTATTTATTTAAATTAAATTTCTCAAACTTTATTTTAATTGATTTGATAAAACCCAATTCCAGTGGATTGAGATATTTGAAATGGGTTTCACACAAAAACTAGGAAAACCACCAATTCCATTAAATTGGGATGTGTTTATAGAAATTGGTTGATTTAAATTTTTTTAATTTAATTGTGGTTTTGAATGGATTTCAAACTTGTGGAAATAAATTAATTATTTTTATAGAAACTCATTGGTTTTATCTTTGAAAGAGGCATGTTTTTTTTATTAAAACCAATTTTGGTTTTAAATGGAAAATTTGCATTTTGAAATTATAGAATGAGATTTAATTGTTTTTTAAGGAGTCTTAAAATAAATTTCCTATAATTGATTATGTAAAATAACATGAAAGCCTTAGGTATTTGGTGAGTTATTTGGACACACTCTATGCTATTACAATGTTCTAAAACATACATGCAGTGGGTCACATCCCTGATGGGTGGGTGATGAGTCTACTCCAACCAATGTCAGGGGGACGTCTGTATACACATATTGTTGAGATCACTTAGAGAGTGTGGAGTCCTATAGCTAGAAATACTTTCATATATTTTGTAATATGACCATGTTTCTCTCTTGTTATTTATATTTGAGATATAAATGTATTTCGATGTTGTAAAACTAATTTACATACCTTATGTATTTATATAAAACATTTTATATAAATGTTTTATTTAATCCATGATTTTAGAAATATTTCATCACTTGTAAAGTAAAGCCTGTACTTAAAGTTTTTTACATCATTTGAAGTGTATAACATGATTTTTTTAAATTTGATTTAAATTTCCAAACTCATATTATTTTAAAATTGAAAGAATTATTTTGTATAATCTATATTTAGAAACTGTTACAAAATCCTTGGTGATACCCTACTGGTATTTTTAGCTCGCACCCTACTTATGCCTAGGATATTTTGTAGATTACCTTCTTCCATGTTTGAGAAAAGGGAAAAGATATCTTGGACTTGGATCCAGCTATTGAAACTTGATTGTGGTGAGTTGTATCCTTAGGTACATTGGTTATTTTCCTATCTTAGTACCTGGTTTATAGTACTTTGGGCTCTTTATGACTTGTTTTATTATGGTACATTAATCTTAGTGGTGCTTCCTTTATTATGTATATTCTCTTGTTTCTTTTACTTCTGTTATGTTTTTTGGAAAATTTGTTCCCACTTACATGTTGTACGATGCCAGGTGCTAGTCACCAACCCATGGGGATCAGGAATTCCATATGGGAAATGTAAGGGTTGGCTCAGTTATCAGGTTAGCAGGGTACCTGGGCTAGTTCATGACACAACCTCACTCACAAGTTTCCCTTGATTAAATTTTTTTTGACCTACAAGTTTCTATGTCAGAACTAAGGGCCTCTAGGTCTTCCACTTAGCATTATCAATAAATTTTCACAACTAGGTCACAAGGTCTAACCACCTAGCCCATAATATCAACCTCTCTAAGGAAGGTAAAGATCACAATGACCTATAAGTTTCAAAACTATCAACATCAGCCTATTAGGGCCCTAATCCTCTCTAATATTTCACATAATAAACTTCTCCCTAATAATACCTCCTAGAGGTCTAGTTCACTTGAAATTTCTTGGTACCTATTGGTATCATACTCAGTTATCCAATAAGATTACAAAAATTAAAGGTCGATTAAGTAGAATTGTATCCCAAGCTATGTAGGAAAACACTGTAAAGGTTGCTAATCACACTTTAAATAATTGTAACTAAGAAACAACACCCTAAAAGGGGTATAAAAAATGGGAATCATGTGCCCTATCGACCTAATAGGGTCACCAAACCTCCCATGCATGAGGACTGGGTCATCAGCCTCACCGTCAAACGTCTCACTATAGATTCATGTGGATTGACATAAAATTGATATATGTATATAAGTCGAACAAATTTAATTGAATTACACAAAAAACATATATAGGAAAATACCATTTAGATTTTTTATGACCCTTTAAACAATTTTACTCTATCATTAGTAAAATTGAACACTAGAAGGCCTATAACATGTGAATCTTACATGCCAAATATGATGCATGAGATGCATCTTTCATTTTCGATCAAACAGTCAAAATTAATCACTAGCCTCTTTCCATTGGACAGAGCCATAAATACATAATAAATCATAACATCCATACAACTAATGCATCACTCAAAGTTAAAATTATATAAAACTATAATGTCATAGATTATAATAGAAATAACATATCCTTGGAAACTAATAATTCTTACTAGAAGATGTATTCTCAATGCACCATTATAATATCCATCATAGGTTTCAAAACATTCCTAATATTACTATTTATCATACCCCTAATATTAAATCAAATGTAAAACAATATATCTTATATAACTTTGTAATGTCCCAACTCAGATTCCACTAAACCGGTGCTCTGAGTTGATTTTCCACAAGGCCTCAAGCATGCCTCTCCATATTCCTGTGACCACTACTTGAAATTGGAGCTATACCAATGGACCTATACCAATGGTTTGGATAAAACTGTAGGTATAGTTACTTTATAGTGACACTATACAATTATTTTTACCAAAACCATTGGTATACGTACCATGAAGAGTCCCTATACCAATGGTCTTGGACAATACACTTGGTATAGGTCCCTTGTTGAGACATATACCCACAGTTTTGGCAAAAACCACTGGTATAAGTCCCTTGTAGAGACCCTACACCAACATTTTTTCAAAACCATTGGTATATGTCTCTATTTGAGACCAATACCCATGGTTTTGGCCAAAACCGTTGTTATAAGTCCCCTGTAGAGACCCTACACCAATATTTTGTCCAAAACCGTTGGTATAAGTCCCTTTTAGAGACCCTACACCAAATGTTTTTTCAAAACCATTGGTATAGGTCCACCCTATACCAATAGTTTGTCAAAAACCGTTATTATATGTCAAAAAATAGGGGTACCTATACCAACGGTTCTCAAAACCATTGGTATAGGTACCCATATTTTTATGGATTATTTTTTCAAATATCATTAAATACATCAAAAGTTAAAATAATTGTAAATTTATATATATATATATATGGTTATCAAATTATGTTAAAAAAATTCATTTTAGATTAGTGGTTAGGTCATTGGAATATAAATGGGAGGTTCTAGTATCAAAACCAGCTAGGTTTTATTTTTACATTACCTATACTAACTATTTTGAAAAATAGTTGGTATTCGTTTTTCATATGACCTATACTAACAGTTTTACAAAACTGTTAGTATATGTCTATAACAACAGTTTTCCCAAAACTATTTGTATATGTCTATACCAACACCACAAGAACCAACACCCCTCCAAACCATTTTTACTGAAAATACCAATAGTTTGGAGACCTATAACAATGGTTCCAAACCCTTGGTATTGGAGTTTTTTTAGTAGTGAGGCTATCGACTAGTAGAAAGGGACTAAGATGCTTCCATGGAGAGACAATACATTCATTTCAAAGTAAAAAAGCAGAAAATAATTAGGTATCTGCCAATTAGTGATAAATAGAGTGTGGAAGTAATAAATAAACTGAAATAGAACATGTTATAATAATAAATGAAATGATACAACAAACCAAACATTCATGTCATACATACAACACTGGTCACCCACTAGTCCGACCATATATATAGGAGTACATAAAAGAAACTGAAATAAAAGTACATGAATATAATACTAACTCTGAGAAAACCACATACATTGTCTCCAAGACACCATCAAGTTGAAGCAGCCTGATCATAAGAATTTATAAGAGCATATCTACTTGATCATGCAACTATAGTTCTCATCCCTATCCACTATGCATATGTGATTAACCTGAAAATAAGACATAAGGACTACACCCACACGGAGGTGCATGTATAGTGGTGAGAAATAATTTTAGTAGTCCAGCCTAATAATGAATATATAACTATGATGTCATAAGTCCATGCTCATGAAATACGCTCAGCCTAGCTGAGACACAACTAGAAAGGCAAAACAAATAACGTGAAATCACAGTCAATCCCTGGGTCTGTGATCCCAGTAAATTGGGAAAGGTGTTGTCATGTATATCCATATTTATATGTGTATATTTATTCCCAAACATATATATATATATATACACACACATAAATATTTATATACATGATTAAGGTAAAAGAAATAACATAAATCACCAGCATTTTATCCTTGGGTCCGTAATCCCGATCGTCTGGACATCCTATAAAAAGGGCATTGAGCTGGATGTCATACCACTCAATCCATGTATAATTAATTTGATATTTGGCTCTGTAATCCCAATCCATAATACCTTCTTCATCCATCATGAGAAATGTATATGAGCATGCTATGTCACTATATGGGGATACTCATCCTGGCCTTTGGTTCACCCGTACTCACATCCAATCAATATAATGATGGATTCTAGGAAATATTTGGACATCCTGTAAATGGAAACTTAGATGGATATCATTCCAGTCATACCAAGTAAATACTTTCCAATGTATAATACCTAGGTCCCAGTTTTTTGGTTGTCACAACATTGCAATTAGAAAAATCTCTAAGGGTATGAACCTTAGGTGATCTGTAAGGATATCTCATAGGTGATACATCATGCGCACCCCTCGAGGTCTCTGGTCAAGGAGATTGTAATCACCCCATCATTCAGGTAAGTGTAATCATCCATGAGTATCCAGAAATGTAAAATTCCATGTCCAACACCATGGTTAAGTAACTTATTTAGGAGAGAAAAATCATCCATATAACTTAGGAGATTATAATCATCCATGGGTATAATCAACAAATCGAGGAGAGTATAATCATACTCATCACACAATATGTCAAGGAGAGCATAATCATACTCATCACTCAGGATAGCATAATCATCCACATGTATCATAACTAGGAACACCATTCCCACATATCATAATCATAGGCTCAAAATCTAGACCCTAAGAAACACCTATGGAAATAGCAATAATATAATAGTTAAATATTCAATCTCAATAGCTGGATCCTTGGTAGTTCCTCTGGTTATGCTAATAAAAAAAGAATAACATGGATCAGAAGAAGGATCCTAGTAAATATGTATGGTCATCCCCCCCCCCCCCAAAATATGGATCCCATGAAGTACCTCTGGGCATCCAAAGACAAAGAATGAAACATCACATCAGGCTCAATAGCCACTAACTAAGAAGCATCTATAGTAATAACCATTCCATCATCATTAAATAGGTGAATGCATAATAAAGGAAAGAGGGTGTCAAGATTCCTAACCCTCCACTACTTCCAAAACCTCATGGGATTTCAAGTTTGGTATAAGTTCTAAGGTTACACCCACTACCATCTCTACCCAAACCCAACATGGTAACTCAGGGTTGATAAAGCATTAGGTCACCCATTGGGTATCGCATGTCATAAAACAAGAGATAAATCCTACTCATGATCCTCAGTAGTGAAGGTTAAAGGAGTAATACTACATGGTATCCTCAATAGTAAGTAAATAGAGGCATCTTTCACTAGATCCTCAGAACAATACCTAAGAAGTTGCATCTAATAGGGGGTCCTCATAAGCAGCGTTAGAAGTAGATTCATCCTAAATGGGATCATCAAAATGGTTTATAGGTAAATGGAACCTACAAGGGATTAAATGGGTCAAAATTTAAGAAAAGGCATCCCACAAGGGATCCTTGGTAATAAAAAAATATAGAGGCACCCTACTCTAGATCCTCTAGGTCGAAACATAAGTAGTGGCATCCTATATGGGATCCTCAGAATCAACTAACCTCGTGACCTCTAGGGCGAGAAGGGCACATCTCACATGGGATATTTAATCAATGGGAAATATACACAAGAATTGGTCATAATAGATGTCTCATGGAACATCTCAGATCAACGTATCACTCTTAGGAGACAACTTAATTCCATTACTGGATAAAGAACCTCTCCATTTAAGAAAACACCAAAAACACCACCTAGGAGTTCTCAAATTTCCTCAAGGGTTTTACAATTTTGATATACATGGAAAGATACTTGGAATGTAAAAATCATGTTTCCAATTATAACTCCTAGTTGTAAAGATATAAAAAATTGGAAAACCCCTAACGGGGTAACAAAGGAGGACTACATGGTGTGTCATCCCTAGCACACGATGTGTGCCCTCATGGCCCTACCTGGGTGTGTACTCTATCCATACATGGAATATCAAATCCCATGTACATGGAGTGCTCATCAGGTATATGATGTGTACCTTACATGTGATACCTTCTCCTGTACCTCACATGGCCATGTACTTCACTCGATTTTGTACCTCTACACAGTGTGCGACCCACATGGGGTCTGGCCATGTACTCTACATGGTCATGTACCCCAACACGGGCTGGCTAGCTGGGTACTCAACTACACATCCAAGTACCATTACATGGTGTGTATACCCCAGACACAGTTTGAACTCTGATAAATATCATCTTCCCTAAACATTAAGAAACACGCGACATGTGTTCCTAAACAACACATCATGTGATCGGGATTTCTGAATGGGAAACCCATCAAATCACCCAAAACCTCCTTTTCCCCAAAAAAAAAAAATAGATCAACCCACAATGGGTCTGAAGTAGGTGTAATAAGAGATTGAAACCATATAATTGTAAATCTAGGAGAATTTACAACAATGCATAGAAATTTCTTACGTTTGGGAAGAATCCGCCAAAGCTTCATCCATTTCCACAATCCACGGCCACCACATGATGATTCGACTAGTCCTTATCTTTGCAGCAGTACCACTCTTCCTCTCCATAAGATTCTCTCTCCATCTCTCTCTACCTTTCTCTCTAGGTCACATTAAATAATATCCCATGGGGATGTGCATGATAATAAAAGGAGGAAGAAAATAAAACAGGAAAAGAAAAGAAGAAAAATAAAAGGGGTCCCAACCCATCCCTTACGTCTAACTTGAGTTTATGACCTGCTTAAGAAAAACATCATGTTCCAGACTCAATGAATAATGTGGAATCTCAATATGATACTCCATTGAAAAGATATGGTCAAATGAACCTATGTGAATAAATTAATATTTAATTAATTAATTAATTAATTATTAATTATTCCTCTAAAAATTTGACTGGCTTAGAATCCTACCAAACTCTTTTCCTAAGTAAAAAAACCTATTCGGGACCAACATAGTGTTCATAAAAATTATTCGAAGTCTTCTTCCAGGGGATAAGACCATTTTACCCCATACAAGCATCAGAAGGAAAAAAAAATCAAATTCCTATTCAAATTCCCAGTCTAAATGAAACGGGTCATTATAATGACCATTGCATGTCTTTCTTATTAAGACATATTTACCATGAGTTGTTTGTTATATCATGATAGGAAATTATGCCCATGCTTATGAATTGTGATTCAATTCTTAGTCTATATTCTTGTGATATGCTCAGAGACACCCCAGTACTAGCTGAAGTAGGTATATTCACACATTGGTGGTTGTGTAGTACTTGTTCCTTTGACATATTTATTATTTCTACTATTGTTTGTTATTTAATTATGATAATACCGCATTGAACATTAAACTGAATTCATTGGACTTGTTTAGGGACAACATTAGTGATGGACTATTGAGTTGTACTAACACCTTTCTTGGCCAACTTGGTACCTGATCATACATTATGGTACATGATCTAGGTAAGGGAAAGGGACCTAATATTGATATATGAGCCATGGAACATGGTTAGATCTAGGATATGGGACTGATCATGGAATCGTTACCAATTATTTAGTCATATCAAATCTTTTTCTTACTTTTGGACCATGTTATATAAAACTGGACTCCATGCGATATTGTTCTTTTATGTATAAATTTTTGAAATTACAGCTACCCATTTTTTTAAAGAATGAGAGTTTTTATTTAATTATTGGTGGTATTCAATGGTGAGGTTCACTTTATTCTTTATTTTTTTGATGATGGTTGATTATTATTGCATCTTCAATGATTTATGGCTAACTATATCAAAGAAGGTGTAGTATTCCCACCATATACATAAACCATCACTATGCCTATAGTGTACGGGGAGACAAACTTGTGGCATATGTCACCTGATTTAGTCATGGTGGAGGTGAACTAAATCAAGGTAACTACACAAACATTGGAATTTATATGTGTTATTGATTCGTAATTTATATTTTTGTTACTTGTACAAAACAACCTTTTAGGGTTTAGTATTTTATCACAATTATTTTATAAAAAATATTCTTTTAATGTCAGTTATTGAAATAATCTATGTGAAATTTCTTTTCACAATAAAAATTTAAGAAACCAACATGAAAAATTCCTATATAATATAAAAAATTACTTTTCACATCTATTTTTGATAATAACTAATGTTATAAATATTTTTAACATTGGTTATTGAAACATTGTTATATTTACTACATTCGTCTTAATGATGTTGGTTCTAAACTGGTATGGAAAACTAATTTTCTTACTTTTGCACCACTAGATTATTCTTCTTGTTTTATTTAAAGGTAGTGAAATTTTTAAAAAACTAGTACTAAATTTACATGAGAAAAAAATAATGTTAATTGAGTTATGATTTAATAAACCTCCCTTGAGAAATCATTGTTATTTAATAAACATTTTTTAATGAATATTTATGTCCTCATACCTTTCACATGTATTTATTTTATATGTATTTTTTTCATTATATTAATGTAAATATGATTCATGTTAACAAATATGTCTATTTTTTTAAAAGAGTAAATTCTGTTTTGAATACATATCAATCAAAGAATGAGGATTGTTTAAAATTGGTTTCATTTGTGACAACACACAGATATATATATATATATATATATATATATATATATATATATATGTGTGTGTATGTGTGTGTGTGTGTGTGTCAATTTATGTTTGTATATTTAAATTTTATTTTGTATTTCTTTGAAATTTTTTATATAATGTGTTGTTATTCCATTTTCAATTCAATGTATTTTTATGTACCTTTAATAATTTAAATTGGATCCAGATTAATTTTTTTTATTTTTTTTATTTGGAAAAAGCATGTGTTTTTCTCAAAATTTATAATTAAAAAATATATTTTTTCACATCGATTAGTCAAAAAACTGATCTAAAAAATAATGTATTATATCATGGTAGTAAATTTTCCCAACTAGTTATTTTAATAAATATTATGAAAGTCAATTAAATTTATACCAATTATATTATTTCATATAATATTTTTATATCGGTTTTAAAAACCAAAGTAACATACTATCTTTAATATTAAAAATATATCTTCCATGTTTCAAGCATTGTTATGGTTTAATAAATAATATTTATGATTGTAAGAAGGGTTGATCCTGAAAATATCATTGAATACTTTTGATAAATATTACCCCATCATATAATAATACAATATTAAGACAAAAACATAGTCTTCAAAATGTTTCAATTTCATATAAAAATAATATATATATACAGAAACACATATATTAATACAAAAAAACATAACTAAAATTACAGTATATAGTTTTATATA
Source organism: Viscum album (assembly GCA_963277665.1). Taxonomy (NCBI): domain Eukaryota; kingdom Viridiplantae; phylum Streptophyta; class Magnoliopsida; order Santalales; family Viscaceae; genus Viscum; species Viscum album. Next base: position 1,645,720,878 of record OY728135.1, read on the forward strand.
TTTATTTTTATCAGAAACTCACCAAAAATAAATAAGAATAATCAATATCAATAAATCAAAATGATAGTGTCAAATTAAATTTAGAAAACCACAATGAATAACTTAGGAAAAAAAATATAAATGATAGATTAGGAAAACTAAAAATGAAAATGCATCACTCTTAATCCCATAAAGAATAAATAACAATCTAAGAATTTCAAACACACTATAACAATGAAATTAGAACTCAAATATACATTTCTAAATGAAAGAAAATTAAGATCTATCAGGGTCCTAATAATTACACACACATAAAATTGTAAAATTTAATTAAATAAAAAATAAAAAAAATTAGAATACAGGTTCCAAGTAAATATAAAATATTATTTTTAAAAATTTCCCATAGAATGATAAAACATCAAAATCGTAATGATTAAGGATAATAGATCACTAAATGCAGCATTTCCTTCCCTTTTAAAAAATTAGGATTCTTGGATTTATTTAATAGGCTGTGAGAGCCATGGTGGAGTGGTGGCATTCCCAATAGGGTGAGAGACATCTTACTATAGAAATGGGGGGATAAGACACTCAAGGAGGTGGGTGTTAGGAAAGACGAAAAGAGAAAAATACACAAATAACATAAAAAAATCATGCAGTAGAAATAATTTTTTTCCCTTCAAAAAATCCTAAAAAATTAAATCAGATGTAGAATGAAACAAAATATTTTCAAGAAATAAATGATGATAGTATAGATTTTTAAAATGAAAAACCCAAAAGAAAAAACCACAAGACCTAATCTAGAAATTAGAATCCAGTAATAATCATGGGTACATGGAATATACTCTCGAAGATGAGTGAGATCACAAAAAGAATACTCTAATAAAATAATGGATTAAAAAAAGAAAGCAGATGTAGTGTTAAAGCTTCCTGAAATGAAGAACACAATATGATAACGAAATCAAAATAGATCTGAATCTGAAGAGAATATGGCCTATATCTAAATAAAAGTGAGAATGAAAAACACCAAGATTAGATTAAAGATAACCAAAGATAAAAGCCAACCAGATATGAAAAATTTTGCTGGTTGTAATATGATAAAAGACCACATAAACCCTAATTGAACTACACCCAAGGATGAAAATAGAGAGTGTGTGGTGTCTAAAAAAATAGTCTTCCTCAAAAAATCATATAACACATATTTAATTTATGTATTTTTTCTCACTTAAAAGTCAAGTGACAGGATGTTGAGGTGGTTCCGCAACCACTACTATAGATAAAACTTTTAAAAGCATTAGAAATCACTTTTATCAGCTCTAAAAAATGATTTTAATATAAGAACCCTTAAAAGGGGCCCCTTTTATCAGTTCTCATGAAAGAGTTGATAAAGACATGTTTTATCAATGTTAAAAAAAGACTAATAAAATGGATTTTTTATCAGTGTTAAAAAAACACTGATAAAAGGTGACTTTTATTATAAATTTTTTATCACTAATAGAGGTCCCCTTTAATCAATGATAAAGAAAGAACTGATAAAAGTAAAAAAATATTTTTTTTTTGTTTCAATAAATTTAGAGGAGGATACTACCTAATTTCATCAGTGCTCAATCAGCCCTCCCCTTATCCTTTTATCAGCACTATAAGAGGGTTTTATCAGTGATAAATGAGTATGCTACCCTATATCAGTGCTAGAGAACCTTCTGCAGAGCCCCATGCACCCCTATCTTCACTTGGTTTCGAACTTGAGACCTCCCTTTCGTGGATCTGCTCCTTTACTACACTTTTATATTATTTTTTTCTCTATTTTCTAATGATTGTGTGTCTATATATAAATATATTTACATTTTTTATCCACACACACACACACATATAATTATTTTTAAATACATTTATAAAATATGTTTTGTGCACATGTGTGTTTGATTATAAATAAATAAATAAATACATATATATTTATATATGTGTGTGTGTGTGTCTATAAATATAATTATACATATTTATATTTATTTTCATATATTATATATTAATATTTATATAATTATATTATACTACATAGATAAATATATATTTGTTTTTTAATACACACACACACAGATATATATTTATATATATATTTAAATTATATATACATTTTATAGGAATAAAAAATTTCATACATTAATATTTTTTAAAAAATAGATATTATTTTTTATTTACATATGGTTTATATATTTGGAAAGATATTTTATATAAAAATATGTTTCCATATTTGTTTATAAATTTAAATTTTTATGCGTAAATATATAAAAATATGAAATAACAATACAATATGAAAAATGATAAAATTTAAACGTTATAATATCTATATGTTTGTAATTGTTGAGAATAAATTGAGTCTCCATAAAAAAAAGATAAGCTAACTCATTTAAATGAGGACGAAATTCCATCAATTGTTAAAAAATGGGGGTACCTCGATAAAAAAATAAGATTTAGAGGTCTTCTATGAATGTGTTGATCCCAAAAAAATGATGGTGGGTGTTCTCCCAAATCACCATGGTGTTGATTTTTTTCTCAAACTTTGTTTTGATAAGTGGTTGTGTTACCATGATCAAAAGTTATGACTTTTTGAAGTTTAAGTTATGTTTTCAACATATTTTACTCCAAATCTTTGTTTTTTATATTTTTTAAAATTAATTTATGGATAATTGAGAACTGAAAAATTTCAAATAAACAATTAAAACACCAAAAAATACATAAGATAGATTTCAACAAAGTCATATGAAAGTCGGGAAAGAAAATAAAAATTCAAACATAAAGAGACAAGCTAAAGCCTCGGGCCATAGACCATGAGTTGTTGGAAAATCAACATGCCATCGCCTTGGGATGCCAACAAAGATATTACCCTGATCCGCAGACCATAACGTACCCAATGACCCATCATCATCGACTACACCATCGAGAACCTCCTGTCGGAGACCAAACTCCTTGTCGCCAGAAGTGCTGTATCGATGCGCACAAAACACCATCTTCATAGTCACAAAAAACAGCTTCTACCATCCCAAATCGAATCAAAGAAAACACCATCACTTCACCCTCATCATCTCCATAAACATAAACTCCAACACCACACCATAAATATATATACTCAAACCAAAACAACTTCACTTAGGGAGCATAAAACAATAATTCATAAAATACCAAAAATACCTTCACTGATAGCTTAGAAGAAGAAAAACCTATCAGATATGACATACCAACAATAGTCTTCACAAGAGAATACCGACTTAGGTCATGCTTGGAGCCCCAATGACCACTGCACTACAAATCAAAAAAACCTCATAGATACCACCACACCAGATTTGACTGGGAGAGGTGTCTAGGAATGTGAGGTCAGAGAAGGGATTTGATCATCTGAGGGCTCCGAACTCCGCCATCACCGACAATGTAGAAAACTAGAAGCGAAATGACTCTGGTAGTGCCTGTAAACCTTTCTTATTACAAGACACATACCCAAATTGACTTTATAACCACCACACCAATTCCATATTGAAGAGGCACAGAGGAACCTAAGTCCAGAGTAGGGTTAGGGAGGTTAAGGGATTCCATGGCACACAACCATTGACGGGAAGACCGAAAGAACTGCGGGAGGAGACCCACAACAACAAGCACCATATAGAAGAATAAGAAATAAGGGGGAAAAATTAGAATCCTAATAATAGGGTAGAGACATCACCACCAAGAAGGGGATCTGAAACCCTATTGGGAGAAGAGGAGATGAGAGTAGAGAGAAGTACCTGACAAATGGGGTTCCATAAATCACATTACATTGACCTTTTCAACTTATTTTAGATCATTTATTAATTTACTGAATTTTTATATCTTCTAATTTTTATGAAATGAATATTAAATAATAATAATTAGCAAATTTTTAAATGATATTATTTTTTAATTATTTTATAAACCATTTTCTACTAAATATATTATGAATTTGGGTATTCATTTTTTAGTTGTCATATTAAAATTGCCTTGATTTAATTCCTACCATTCTGATTTCATTTTAATACTTTAAATTTATTATTAATTTGATCATTTATTAAGCTAGATCTGGGTATGAATTATTGATCCTACTTATTCCACTTGGTCTGTGTACTTTGGGCCACTTTGTTGTATCTTTCCTCATGTATCAGATGCCACACTAGCAATCTGACTAGTTTTGTTTCCTTCATTTCCTACCATTGATTTTACTAGATTCCACTCTACTCCCAATAATTCATATATCTTCTATTTTTATTAGGTTTGGAATTTGGCTTTGGGTTGATCTAGTGGTAGTGTGTGATTGGGTGAGCTGTTATAGATCGATAGTGTTTTTAGGGGATTTTATCACCCCTGTGATGAATCCATTTGACTATAAACAGATATGGAGACCCCCCTTGAATGCATGTGATTCTTAGTTTTTTTCATTTTTTATCACTATTGTGATGTTCTAACATATGATAGCCCTCTAACCCTATATTGGTTAAATATCAATGGTAAGTCTTGGTACCTGAGGATCTCCGACGTACACCGCTGGTGTGTCGCCTCTGGTGGAGCTTCGATATCGGGTTCCTTCATCCTCAACTATGCAATGGTCTACACATGAGTTGTGAAAATAATGATATGGGAGATTCTTTATGGGAACTTGATCTAGTGGTGAATTTAGGGTGTTGTTACAATGTTCAATACAAGGTTTGATGAGACCTGGATAGTCGAACCCTAATGCATCTAATGTTGCGAGTTTATCTTCTTTTCTTGGTTCTTTAATTTATGGTAGCACTTCTGGGTATTTTAGTTTCTTGTTTTCTTTTCCCATGTATACTTTAAATCTATTTATTTAGATATTTTAATGAAAGTGTGTGTTTGGGTGGAGTTCTTGTCATGCACATAGGTCCCAAATGGATCGAATCCTGTAAATCTTGTGTTCTATTCTCCCTCTTTAATTTCCTTACATTGTATTCATAATGGTTTGTATCCGCTGAATTCTATTTGAAATAAATCAATTGATCATATATTTATCTTGGAGTTATTTGGACTCACTCATACTATCAACACACCCATCCTCCTTCACAAGTGGTATAAGAGCCTATTTGATTTTCTTTTTCCATAAATATTGCATTTACTACTCCTGTTGTATAGTTTTCTTCTCTTGTTTTACAATTTTTCTCCTCTCGTTTTATAATTCGGATGGTCATATTTTATAATTTTGTATATTTAGTTTATTTTCACAAAATCAAATCAATCAGAAATCTCTATAGTTTTATTAATTTCATTGGTTAAAACCATTATACCATTATAGTTTCTCGACATTTCATATCCCTTCAACAAAGAATCATTTAACCAAGGGATTGGTCGGTTGTTGGGGGAGTACGCTTAGCATTGTCTTTAAGAATTCGACATCTATATTATGGTTAAACATTCCCTCGAGGAGGAATGAAATAGATAAATTGAATGGTGATAAAGACTTTAATATGTGGAGGATTAAGATGAGATCATTTCTTGTACAACAAGGCCTAATTGATTCCTTTTATGGGCATAAGAATCCCATTATTACTTTTCGTGAGATTGGGAAGACCAGTATTGAGTACATATATATACCATTTGATTTGCGGGTTAAATAACATAGCTCTCTTTTACTGTCTTTAGAAGGTAAATTCCTTAGATAGGTTGCCTTTGAGTCCACTGCTGCTGGGATTTGGATAAAGTTAGAAAAATTGTATATGACTACTTCATTAGTTGGAAAAGTATATATAAAACATCACATGTTCACATTTAAAATGAAACATGGTACTTTTATCAAATCTCATTTTGATGAATTTAGTAAAGTGATGTTATATATTTCCAATATTAATGTAACATTCGATGATGAGTATCAATCATTGATCCTTCTAATTTCACTTGGAAAGAATTTCAGTTCTTTAGTCTAAACCATGATGTATGGAAGAGACTCATAAACCCTCAAAGAGGTTAATTCATACCTCTCCTCTAAATAACTACAATCCTAACTAATATTAAAAGTTGAAATAGATATCCTATTCACTAGGGTTAAACCTCAAATAAAAGGTAAAAAACTTTTACCAAGGAAAAATACATTAAAAAAAACACCCTAAACCAAAAAATTAATATGAGGAAATAAAATTCACATGCTTCCATTGTGGAAATCTAGGACATACTAGGCTTGAGTATAGGAAATGAAAACATGAGTTAGAATACAAACAGCCCACTGACCAGTCTCATCTAGTCGACTCAGGATATGACATTGCTGATGTCTTAAATGTGTCCATCCATACACTCAATCAAGAGTGGGTCCTTAACTCTGGTTTTTTCCTTTCACATGTGTCCATATAGAGAGTCATTTCTAGAGATGGTTGAAAATGTAGATGGAGATGTACTCTTCGGAAATAATAAGAGGTGAAATGTTGAGGGAATAAGCTTTGCTCTTATAGATCTAGATGATCATTCTATCACCACCTTACTTGATGTAAGATGGGTCCCCAACCTTTAAAGAAATTTAATATCCTTATGGTCCCTATATCTAAATGGATTTACCTTTAGATCAGAAATAGGTTGTATCAAGATCTCTAAAGGATCAGGAACCATCATTAAGGGATCCCTTACCAATGGGCTATATATATTGAATGGAAATACCCATTCAAGACAATTGGGTAGTCTCTACAATTGAAGCACTGACAATATTATGCTATGGTATAGAATATTGGGTCATGTTATCTCCAAGGTCTTAGAATAACTCAATAAGAAAAGGATTTTGAGTGACATCACACATACTAATCTTCCATTTTGTGAAGATTGTGTGATGGGTAAAGCCAAGATGGTTAGTTTCAATAGGTCCTCCTTCATAGCTACCACCCCCTTGAATATATCCATTCGAATTTGTAGGGGATATTTGGGGCCACCTATCATGTTGGAGGATCCTATTTTGTGACCTTTATAGATTAATTCTCTAGTAAATATCAGATTCATATCTTGAAAAATAAATATGTTTTTTACCGAACCTTTAAAACCTGGAAATCTTCAGTTGAAAATAAAATTGGAAAGAAAATCAAGACCATGAAAACTGATAATGGATTGGAATATCTGTCCACTAAAATTATTCAATTTTGTGAGTTTAAAGGAATTAAGAGGTATAATATTATTAAGGAAACACCCCAACAGAATGGCCTTATAGATAGGATGGACATAACTATTTTAGAGAGATTCTAAAGCATGCTTACATGCTCGGGCCTCCATAAATCATTATGGGAAGAGGCTATTGGAATTTTCGTATACGTTACTAATAGGTTCCCCTCATATGAAAATCAATTCAAAAAACATGAGGAATTATGGAATGGTAATCCACCATCCGATACCTACTTGAGAGTCTCTGGTTGCACATCTTATATTCACATCAAAACTGATAATCTAGAACCAAGATCACTCAAATGAATATTGTTGTTATCCTGAGGGAGTTAAGGGATATAAACTATGGGTTAAAAAACCAGGTTACCATAAATGAATCATAAGTAGGGATATAGTCTTCCACTAATCCTATTCTCCCCAAACCAAGGATTTCATGCATGTTAGTAGTGATCTAGACCTTAACAAGGCTGATAAAGATGATCCAATAGCTCACTTTGAGGCTGATGTTCATCCCAATCCACCTACTCCTCAACCAACTAATGTGGATAATATTGAGTATACTTATTGTTCAGATTTTGAGTCCAAACCTTCTCATAGTAAAAGGGATACTCAATTAACCTGAGATAGAGAAAGGATAGTCCCAAGAACTCCCACTTAGTTTAGCCAGTATGATATGGCTTTATATATCTTTCATGCGACCCGGGATCTCATTGATGATGATCCCCAATATTATAGGCAATCTTTAAATGATAAAGAATCAAAACATTGGATCTTTTACATGAATTAAGAGATTCAATCTCTAAGAAAAATCAACTCCTAGACCATTTTCAAAAAACCACCTAATGCTAAGGTGATTGGGTCCAAGTGGATTTATAGGAGAAAGGAAGACAACACCAAGGGAAACAAAATTAAATATAAAGCTAGGCTAGTAGCCAAGGGATCCCTTCAAAGAGAAGGTATTGACTACGCTGAAATTTTTCCCCCATTGTCAAGCACTCTTCTATTAAGCTCTTACTAGCTTTTGCTTCCTATATTGATCTGCACATCGAACAATTAGATATCAAAACCACCTTATTACATGAGTATTTAAATGAAAATATCAATACAAAACCTCCTCATGGTTATTCTAAGGAATTAAAACCAAACCAAGTATTCCTATTAAATAAATCATTATATGGTTTAAAAAAAGATTCTAGGCAATGGTATATTTTTTTTTCTTTTACGATAGATAACCAATTTACCAGGAGTCAATATGATGAATGTGTCTACATTAAATGTGCTCAAAATTTCATGATTTATCTATTGTTCTATGTTGATGACATGCTAATAATATGTAAAGATATGAGTTTAAAATCCCAATTAAAATACAAATTTGAAATGAAAAACATAGATGAAGCTAAAAAGATATTAGGTGTTGAAATCATTAGAGATAGTCCAAAGAAATTGATTTTCTAATCTTAGAATGATTACATTTTAAAGATCATAAAGAGATACATATTTGAATCTCTCAAACCTATCAGTGTACCTCTTGTACAACACTTTAAATTTTTTTTGACACAAGAACCCACTACTGAAGATGATGTGCACTTTATGTTTGAAATTACTTATGAAAATATTATTTGTAGCATATTGTACTCAATGATTTGCACCAGATCTGATATAGATTTTGAAATCAATACCATAAGAAAATTTATGGATGCATCTGTGAAGACACATTGTAATGCCCTTAAGTTTCTCCTTCGGTATCACTCATGTAGTTCTAATTTAGCTTTATGTTATGGTAAAAACATTGATGCTTCTGAAATTCTTGTTCGGTATGTAGATTCTGATTATATAGGTAATATTGACACCATAAAATCATTTATAGGGTATGTATTTACTTCTTATATAGGCCCTATCTCTTAGAAGTGAAACATATCTTCTGTGGTTTCCCTTTCAACCACGGAATTCAAGTAGATTTCCCTTATCAAGATAGTAAAGGAAGCCTTGTGGATTAAAGGCTTTTCTTCTGAACTTAAACTTTTTAATTCATTTATTAATGTATGTTATGATAGTCAATCAACACTCCATTTACCCATAAATTTAGTTTTCCATGGTAATTTAAAGCACATAGATATTAGATTACTCTTTATTAAATATATTATAGAATTAAGAACCATATGTGTTAGCAATATACACATTGATAAAAACTTTACTGATAGTTTGACTAAAGTTGTGGTATTATCTAAGTTTAATTTTTGTTTAGATAGGATTAAATTGGTTCCTATTCTATAACCATAGGTATAAAAACACCGTCAATTTCCATTGAAAATTTCAGAGTTTTGTGAATTTGGGTATTCATTTTTTAGTTTTCATATTAAAATTTCCTTGATTTAATTCTTACCATTATAATTTCATTTTAATACATGATATTTATTATTAATTTTCTCATTTATTATGCTTGATATGGGTATGCATTGTTTGGTCTATTTATTCCATTTGGGATGTGTGCTTTGGTCCACTCTCTTGTATCCTTCTCCATGTATCAGATGCCACAATGGAAATTTGGTTAATTTTGTTTCCTTAACTTCATACCATTGATTTTCCTTTCCTCCATTTTTCACTCAGCTGTTCAACTGTCTTGTGCTTTGGTTATGTGGTTTAGCATTCAGTTTTGGGTTGATCTCATGATAGTGAGTGATTGGGTGAGCTGTTATAGATCAATAAAAATTTTCAGGGGATTTCATCACCCTTGCAATGAATTCATTTGACTATGAATAGTTCCAGAGAAATACACTTGTATGCCTATGATTCTTGGTTGGTTATATTTCTTCTCTCTACTATGTTGTGCTCTCGGATGATGGATTTCGAACTCTAGATTTGGTAAATCTCAGTGGTAAGTCTCTGTACCATATGATCTCTAGCATACACCATTGTTGTGTTGCCTCTAGTGGAGGTTTGACATAGGGTTCCTTTAGCCTCGACTATGCATAGGTCTATACTCGAGTTGTGATGATTCAGATCCATAATATTTTTTATCAGTAGTTGATTCAGTGGAAAATTCAGGGTGTTGGTACTACATTTAAGTGAAGGCATGAAGATATTTTGACAACCAGACTCTAATGTATCTAGATTTATGAGTTTATCTTATTTTCTTGGATCTTTGATTCACGATAGCACTTATATATATTTCAGTTTCTTGTTTTCTTAGTCCATGAATTCTGTAGATCCATTTCTTTTTATATTTTAATAAAAGTGTGTCAGTGGGTGGTGTTCTTATCATGCACGTAGGTCCAAACGGGATCGAAGCACGTGAATCTTGTGTTCTATTCTCTATATTTAATTTCCTTGTATTTTATTCTTATTGGTTTGTATCTATTGAATTTTGTTGGCAATAAATCAATTGATACTATCTTCATCATGGGTTCTGTTGGTGTGATGTTATTGTCAACACACCCATCATCCTTCACATATATTATATACTAAGTGATATTTCATATTTCATATTATATAAATAATATTTTATAAAATATATTATATTTATATCAATATAAATAAATATATATAAATATATGAATTTTAATGATATATAATTATTTTTAGGAAATATACATTTTATCAGCACTAAAATAGTGGTTTTAACATTGATAAAGACATGTTTATAAGAGATCCATTTATCAGTGTAAAAATTATGATAAAGGTGGTAACTTTATTAGTGTTAAAAAAAAAGCGCTGACATAGAAGTAATTTTATCAATGCTGAAAAAAACATCTTTTATTAGTGTCTTTTTAGTATGGAAAAATATACTCATTTATCAATGCTTTTTTTAGCAGTGATAAAGGGTAACATTGGATAAAACCAAATCTATGGTAGTGAACAGTGGTGTCAGAGAGAGATGCATTTGACTTCATCATGAGGGTTGAGGGAAGGAGATGTTGATATGATGTGGATATAGGAAGAGTTTCAGATTTCTAGGGGTGTGAATGAAGAAATGGGGAGGAGGGGTTGACTTGATTCCTAGAATTTGGTTGCCCAAGCCTCTGGGCTAGCGGGCCTTACCCTATGACTGGGCCTTCTTATAAGCCCTGCACACATTACCGCATAATATTTACATTAGGTTTAGGGTGGGGGGTACAAGGGAAATAACGATGCAAATGAAATAAATAATGGTTATGAAATTTTATTAATGGATGTCATAATTATGACAATAATGATGACTCCTCAATTCCCAATTAATTTCCCTCTTAATGGACAACCTTTCATATTCTCTCCATTGGATCAGATCTCATGTAGTCTATAAATATGGTGATATGTTAATGAAATTATATGGAATTTTGGCTCTAAATTGTGTTCTATAAATGTATTTCTTTTATATTTGTATTTCCATATGTTATTATCATCATCATACGCAAATTCGACATTCTCTTTCTCAACGATGCGCTTCGCCTACGATCGATCTTACATTTCCAGTTTCGAAATGCTTCGCGGTTTCAATCGGAATTCGATCAATTTCACAACACATTATCAACATGATCTTCTTCTCCACATTTCTCATCGTTACATCGTTGTATTCATCCCCATCATCAGCATAAGAAAAATATCATAGTAAAAAGGTATATCACATGTTTTTATAAACATTCTTTTTTTGACATACTCTTTCATATGCACATCGACTCCACTCATTCGAGGAGATACATCTAAAGGTGAGCCTCATTTTATATTTTAGATATTGTTACATTTATTTTTCCCCTCTTGATAAATCTAAAAATAATATATGATTTTCTTAATCTTTTGCTGCGGGATAAATAATGAGCTCCAGAAGAGTTGTAATGACTCACGATTGAAAAATTTCACTTAATTCCTTGGAGAGAATGTGTTTGATTAATAACCAATGTAGTAAATGTCGAGATAAAAATCATTTATAAAATGAATAAAAAACTACACCACTAGAAGTGGTTTAATGATGAACATCACATACCTATCATACGTTGAGACATTGAATGATGAACATCGCATACCCGTCGTACGTTGAGATGTTGAATGATGAACATTACATACCAGTCAAATTAAGAGACATTGAATGATGAACATCGCATACCCATTGTACATCCATCTATTGAATAATGAACATCGTGTATCCATTGTACATCGACCAGAAGTTTGATGAACATCACAAACCCCTTGTACATCGAGCCGAAGTTTCATGAACATCGCATACCCACCGTACAACGAGCCAAAGTTTGATTATCATCGTATACCTATCATACATCGATCCAAAGTTGGATAATAATTCCATGGACCATGAAATTTCATATCTCTTATTTCTTTTTCACCCTGAAGGTGTCAAGTTTGACTATACTATACAAAAATTCATGATGGAGATGATGTTTACTTTAAATATTTGTATATATTTATTTTATTTATTTTCTCTTTCTTTTATTTATTATAAAATGTTTTATAGAAATTAAATATTCTTTATGAACAAGTATAAATATATTATATATATATTTATCCCCCTAATTGGATGAAATTAATGAAATTGTTGAATTGAATATTCATGCAATTGTCTTGAAGACACTATAAAACTTGAACAAATAATTTTATTCTATTCCCTTTAGTGAATGAAAATATTTATTGAAAATTATTTATGTCATTCCCCGAAGTGAATGAAAATATACTTGATTTTATTATAAATCATGTTTCAGGTGAATATGATGTTTTGTGAATGATCATTGTGTTGTATTTGTTTATAAAAAATATTAAAAATATAACCACCCGAAGTGGTTTGATGATAGTAAATATTTATAGAGCATAATGAATTTTGTTGATATTTTTAAAATACTACATCCCTAAAGGATGATATGAAAATAATGTCTTTTGACATTATATTGTAGAATATTTTCATTTATCATTTATTGTTCCCGCAACAACAATATCATGGGAAACATTATTATTTATCATATTCTTATATATTATCAAAATAATCTCATGTAATTCATCTATCCCCTAAAGTGGATGTTCTTGTTCATATAATTCATAAATGAAATGATTGAATTACATAGTTATGATAATCCGATATATATTATGAAAATTATTTTACCACCTGAAGTGGTTAAATTAATGATCATCATAATCAATAAAATTTATATTTTATATAGGATGATAATTATTGATAAATAATAAATTATCATTCATGGATCATGAAATCCGATGAATGAATGAATTCCAAAATGTGAATGTAGTATTAATTACTATATCTCATTCCTTGAAGCGAATGAAATTATTCATGAAAATTGTTGATATGATTTATGCTATCAATAATATTTGAGATATGATGAAGTTTGATCAAATGATTTATCTTTCATTTGATGAAGTGAATGTTGTTTAGGAATTATAATTTTGGATGGAGATAAGGTGTGTTGTTAATCCAGAATATTCATCCACATTGGTTCTCGCTACCACATTCACCAGCTTCAAAAGACGTGGGGGATTCAATCCTAGGTAGATGTATTTTAAAATAATATTTGGGCCTGAAGTTCCAAAATATTTTGGCTAGAACTTCTAAATTATGCAATAATCTACTTGGTGATGGGCCTAACCCGTTATGATTATATTATAAATTCATTAACCACCATAAGTAGAAATTATAACGAAAAGTATGAGTTTTCACAATGAATGATCATGGAGATCTTATATTATTTTAATTAAATGATTCAAAAGAACTCATATATTCATTAGTATATGCTCATATAAGTACATTTACCAGTAGTGAAAATTAATAAAAAAACTCCAAAAGAGAGAATATATTCCAACCTGGTAGTACAAATTCTTATTGCTTCATATATCGAAAGTCTCAATGAGATATATAAATGATATTCTTGGAAATGAATATCATATGGAAACAAAATATGTACCTAGATCTGTAACAAGCATTCATAAAAGGGATTATTAAGAATTTGTTGTGTACAATCGAATCAATAAGGTAAAACAAAAACTTTACTGATCCGGGCACTTCAAATATATGACATGATGATTTAGGTCATCCATGATCAATTATAATGAAAGATATTGATTCATGTATACACGAGCATCGATTTATTGAAAATATAATAGACATCCATCAGGGGGAGAATGATGAATTTATTTAATGGATGCATGTATACAAAATTATTCATGAATTTATTATCATTAAGTCATTATTAATTCCCCTTGTATGATAATTTACCATGAGGTACCCATTTTTGAAGTAAATTATTTATATAATTATCATCTATTAGGGAAATAAATTTCTCATTTACTTATGAAGAAGTATATTTGGGCGCACTCACCATGTGATCCATCTATATGAAAGATGCATCCACTAAATGATCACATGTGTTATTTGCTGCTAGTGAGTATATATTTTATGCTATGCATGTTGATTAAAAGAAATATTGAGTATCATATATTATATGGTCCGGCAGAACCATTGATAAGATTCTCACAACACTTACATGAATGCAAAGTGTTGGAAATCAATAGTATGATTATACACACCTGAAGTGTGGTTGAACTGATTATATAAAATCATTTTTCATCGTGAGTAGAAATTAATAAATATATTTTACCTTGAAGAGGAAAATGAATACATCAGCAACATTATATCTATTTTAGATATTGTCTCTGAAGTAACATTGGAAACAGAAAAATTATGAGATATCAATCAAATGTTGTAGATGATATATTTTCTATGAATGCTTTTAAAACTCATTGATGGTAATGGATTTTGATAGATGTCTACATCATAATAATTGGAAAAAATTATTAATGGGACTTATAAAATGTTCAACATATAAAGTTCTTCGTTGATTATCCAAACTATAAAGACTATTTAATATCAATGATCTTATTATAAGAAATATTATTCCTTGTATATTTTGATATTTATATGAATCCTATAAGGGTTCGAAATGCCTGAAGCATATTCAAAATTATGGAAGTTTCACCCAATCTAATAAATTATGCGATGAACTGAATAAGATTTATCCATATTAAGTTAAGGAAGAATATAAATTGAATTTATCAAATCATGGTTTGTATGAATCATTATATTCATCATATTATTAAGGTGTTTTTAAAAACATCTAAACTCTTGAAAAGTTTTCTAAAATCAATGAATTATTTGATCATGAAATTACATGGGATGTCTATGTATTTCGATTAATCATCCAGAAGATGAAATATTAAATTTTTGAATGGTTTTACCCTTAATGAATAATTAATTCTCTTGCTAACAAGAGTGATAGATTTCATACATAAGGGGTTTATGAAGAACATAATTATACCAAAAGGATTAAATATAAATGCAGATTTTATTTATCCCTGAATGATATACTTGTACATGTGAATATGTACCTTGAAAATGAAAATAAATCATATTATGATTCAAGTTAATGTTTTTCCCCATTCATTGAAATCTAAAGGGTATAAGTTATTATTATTCCAAAATTCAAAGACGAATGTTTTAGTTATGAATTGATCATGCACATTTCATGGGTTAAATGTAGTGATGATCACTATGAACAGGAGATGTAACTATTGTACTCATTTTCCCATAGAAACGTTTTTCCCACTAGGTTTTCTTGATAATGTTTTTAACGAGGGAACACTTTGGGGACTTGATGTTGCTGTAATCTTTTTCCCTAATAAAGTGTTTTCCCCTGAAGGGTCTTTCCATGATGAGGTTTTTAATGATGAAATTATTCATCATAATAGATATCCAAGGGAATGTTATAAATTATTATGGATATATATAATAAATGGAAATTGTTGGTCTTCCCTATGAGTTGTAATTTTTAATGAGACCATTCATTATTACCTATGGTATTCCTCCCATGTCCTGAAGACATAATTAAATAATAATATTAATTGATGTCTTGAAGACACAACTAAATGATATAATTAGGGGGAGTTGGGAATGTTGCACTCGTTTTCCCATCATCATGTTTTTTCCACTGGGTTTTCCTGATAAGGTTTTTAATGAGGTATCATGACTTGTAATTAATTTATTTTGGATTCACTTATTTTTTCCATAGGGTTTTTTAAGTGAAAATTAAATAAGGTTCCATGAAATTATGACATCCAAGGGGGAGTGTTATGAAATGTTATTAATGGATGTCATAATTATGACAATAATGATGTCTCCTCAATTCCCAATTAATTCTCATATTAATGGAAAACCTTTCAAATTCTCACCATTGGATCAGATCTCATGTACTCTATAAATATGGTGATATATTAATGAAATTATATGAAATTTTGGCTCTACATTGTGTTCTCTACTTTTATTTCTTTTGTATTTTTATTTCCATTTGTTATTATCATCATCGTACACAAATTTGACATTCGCTTTCTCAATGATGCACTTCACCAACGATCGATCTTACATTTCCGATTTCGAAATGCTTCATAGTTTCAATCGACGCTCGATCAATTTCACAACAATAATAGAATATAGTTGGAACCTTCCAAAGGAATGTTACCATATAGGTTAAAGGGTATGTAAGTCAAATATATTCTACATGATTTAGGTATAACCATGGCCAACCATGAAGATCGTTGAATTGAAGCATCAGATTTGAACCATGAAGTTTTCAAGCCTAACCTTTTCTGTTACGTCTCTTAGCCTCCTCCCACTCAACACGCCACCTCCTCGGTGATGCATCGCCTTCCAGTCAACACATAAACCATTCCCTCCTCCCTATAAAATCCTAAAACCACCACCATCTGTTTCTGGGTCTCACTCTCTCTCTAGGATGATGATGAAAGGAACGGGGTGGTCGTGGGGGTGTTTTGTTGTGATCAGGGTTTCCCTCGTGTTCCTGAGCTGTGTTGCCAATGAGGATCCACAATGGTTGGGTGGAGATGGAGGCGATGGTGATGATGAGAGGTGGTTGATAGCGGTGATCAGTGGGTGGGGGAGAAGCCTGGGAAAGGGTGGGTAGGGGTGCGATGAGGTGTATGAGGTTGTGGAGGGGGAGACACTGTAGAGCATCAACGCCAAGTGCGGCGACCCCTGCATTGTGGAGAGGTGATTTTGGTGATAGGGGTTTTTATTTTTTATTTTTCAATGGGCCGAGTTCTCTAATTATTAGTGAACTGGGTCCCTTAAGTGCCTCTTGAAGTGGCACTTATGGTTAAAACCACAATCGCCACTTCAAGTGGTCCTTTAATGTGTTTTTTTATTTTTTTTTATTTTGGTCCGATTTGTATTTGTTTTATTTATATATTTACATATAAATATTATAAATATTATAATTATAAATAGTTATATATATATAGATATAACATATTTACATATAAATATAATTATTTATTGTAAATATATTTTTATATTTTAAATTATTGCAATTATAAATAGTTATATATATTTATATATAAATATTAAATGAATTTGTATTTATAAATATATATTTTTTATTACATTTATCAATACAATATTATATATTTATAATAATAAATAACTATATATAATATAAATAAATATAAGGAATTGTGATTACGCATTTATAAATATAATTTTAAATATATAATTATAAAAAAGATTTTTTATGTAAATATATATTTTTAATTATAAATAAATATAATTTGAAATATATATGTGTATAAATATAATTATGTATATATATAATTAAATATAAAAATGTATAAATATAAATATATTTATATTTATATATTTAAATAAAAAATATATTTATAAATATATAATTATAAACCTGTCTTTATAAATAAATATTTATAATTAAATAAATATAAATATATTTAGAAATATATCATTATGAAAATATTTTTACATATATATTTAAAATTTATTTATAAATATATTTAATATTCATATATATATATATATGTGTGTTTGTGTGTGTATAATTATATTTAGAATTATATTATAATTATATTTATACTTATATATTTATAATTATATATTTATATATATATATATATAATTTTAAATCTATAATAACTAATCTAAAGTTATATACTTATAAGTATTTATTTATAACTAAATTTGAAATATTGGTAAACATATAATAAATTGTTAATAACAATAGTATTATTAAAGACTATAAAATAAAAACTATATGACCAATATAAATGAATCTTAAAACATGGATTAAACATATAATAAATAGTTGAAAATAAAAAAAAATCGTAAATAATGTTGACCAAAAATAATTTATAGTCTTTCAAAACCACCTAGTTGAAACATAAAAATGTTTCAAGTATGTGACTTTGAAAGCCTATAAAATATAATCTATATGACCAATATAAATGAAACTTAAAACATGTATTAAAAATATAATAAATAGCTGAAAATAAAAATAATTTCTTAAACAATGTTGACTAATGATAATTTATAGTCTTTCAAAACCACTTACTTGAAAATTAAAAATGTTTCAAGTAAGTGGTTTTGAAAGGTTATAAAATATAAAGTATATGACCAATATAAATGAAACTTAAAACATGGATTAAACATATAAGAATTAATTGTAAGTAAAAAGAATTTTGTAAACAACTTTGACTAAAAATAATTTATAGTCTTTCAAAACCACCTACTTGAAACTTCAAAATGTTTCAAGTATGTGACTTTGAAGAGCATAAAATATAATTATAAATTATAAAATAATTAATTAGTTAATTGTTAATATAATTATTAATTATTATTCACCATTATAATTATTAATGGTTAATTATTAATTATTTAATTAATAATTAGTAATTTAAATTAATAAATATATTAACTATTATATAATTATAAATGTAATGTTTTTAAATATTTAAGTTGTCATGTAAAATATTTTTTGTTTACTATATATTTTTTCTTTTAATTTTTCAACAAATCATTATATGTTTAGTATGTGTGACACGTTTTATTTATATTGTACTTCTACTTTATAATTTACATTCTTCTAAAGTCACATACATGATACATAATAATGTTACAATTATGAGACTTTGAAAATATATAAATTATTAATAGTTAATTTAAATTAGTTTGTCTTAAGTATATTTTTGATTTTCTTATTATTTGTCTTAAACAAAAATTACTTATCATAGTAAATAAGTTTTTTAATATATAAAACATGACATCTGAAAACATTAATGACGATCCCCCCCGGTACCACAATGAGGCGTCAGAATCTCACGTCCTATCTGCGTCCAACGTCCTTATCTCTCCAGTGTCCTAGCTATGGGTTCCTCCTCTTCCGATGCTTCTGGTGACTCCCCATGGTGCTGTGTAGAGGACTGACCAAAACCATTTGATGAGGATGTACCAAAATATTATGGGGCACCATATCCCTCGAAAGCTCCAATAAATGGTAGAAATGGGGCATTGAAGAAGGTCTTGTCAGGAGAGGGGGCCACCATAAGCTATGTGACTGCACCCAGATCGAAGTCTATAGTAATCTGCAGAGATGACATATGTGGTATATAATCATCTCCCTAATGTACAATATCATTAGTCAGATGGGACGGATTGTCTCTTTGTGGTGCGGCAACATCTACAAGAGCCACTCTCGGATGTCGATGTTGTCACCATTTCCCCTCCTAATGTGCTCGTCTCTGTCGTCTAGCTGGCAGTGGTGGTGGTAGTGCATCGTCCTCAGCAAGAATATTAGGTACATCTTCATCCTCAGGAGCTTCAGTTGGAGGATATGGATCAAGATATACCTGTGTCTCCTCATCAAAAAATAACTGTCATGTATCAACCAGAGATGATCGAGGAGAGCCAAAACAACCCGATGAACTACATCCCACCAAATATATGCATCCTCTTGAGGCTATGTGGTATGTGAAAGATGACCAATGTTGTCTTACTAGAAATGAAATAACATTCAAATTATTTCCAAAAATGAGTTGAACAAAAATAATAAATCTTAGTAAACATTCTAATTACTGAATGCCAATCCCCAGACATGTAAGGTGCATGCTGGTTTGACATTGATACGAGTCTAGATAATCCCCCTGAGAAGATAACTGAGATCTTGTTGTGGTATATTCAAATGGAAAGACACTAAATCGGGCACGCATGTCCCAAAGCACGATATATGATGCATGAGTCTGCAACCAGTCTGTCATCTATCTACCTATAAGCACAATCGAATGTAACTCGACAGGTTGTCCTGGTGCCATTGGTATATGATGAATATAACCAAACTGGTGCATGAACCAGTGTAGCTGGTGCCACTCAATGATGTGGATGTGGATGAGTGGCACCACTGCAGCACGATATCCAACCATAGCTGTGCAGTATAATGGAAGTGATGCATAGAAAGAACCTGTATAAGGAGCCCATGAAACCTGAAATGTAAATTCAAAAAATAATTCATATATTAGCATGATAATTTTACTGAGATTATATTTAAATAACTTATAATAGCGATAAAAAATCAAATTTTCCTAAAAACGTACTATTTACCTTAAACCAGTTGGCACTATGGCATCGAATATCTATCAGAAGCTGTGTAGACTATGTCTCGGAGTATGTAAATACTTCTGAGACTGACTCCACCTAGTTAAAAATGATTAATATATGGTATGTTTTTAAAAAACAATAAAAAATTACTAAATAACTGAAAGTAATGACATAGACATATCATCATCCCTGATAACAGTCCTAAAATAGCTCCAGTGCAAGTGGTGTGATAGCTCAAGGAGCGATGCGTGGAAAACGCTCCCAGGCCCACATCTGTACTAACACCATGCAACCTGCAATCTGATTTGAATCGGCCTGACAAATAGCACAGAGATATTAGTACAGATGTGCTAATACAGCTGACCCCCAACTGTATGTAGCAATCTGATCCAGATCCTCAAGTAATGGGAGTTACATCATGTGTACCAAAGCGGTGGAGAAATCGATGCACAACATGCCTTCGAGTAGCTGCAAAATGTATGCACTTGTGTAATAAATAAGTGTCTCCTCAGCCTAATCATCAATAATGACATCAAAATGCTGATCAAGCCACCTCATGCGCAAGCGCGAACCCTGGAGGACAACTTGTACGCTGACGATGTTAATGCATAGTAACCTCTGTATGACTGCATCCCAGTCACCAATATTGGAACCCTTAACTGCATTTCCATGGATGGGTAACCCCAATATGTAGGTGAAGTCCTCTAAAATAATAGTCATCTCCCCCTATAGGAGATGAAATGTGTGTGTCTATGGCCACCATATCTCAACCAAAACAACAATCAAATGGTGATCAATGGTCTTGAAGTCACACATAGCGACACCATAAAATCCTGTATGTCTACGGAATGGACAAATAACTACCAGTGGTGCCTCATTATTGAAATTATGCGCTCTTCGAACAACAATATGTCTAACTGGTCGTCACGCCAACACATCACGTGACACGTGCGTCTCCTGGGAAGATAATAGTGGATGCTCCATCTGAATGTACAAATAGTAAAATATTAATTTCATTTAAGATATGGCATTTATGATTTTAATTTCATAGTTCAAATGGTTTTGTTTTTTTGAATGTGAACCTTTAAATGGTTAGGACTACATGAGTAGCTTTAAACAAAAAACACCAACTCAAAAAAATAATAATCTAACTGTATAAGAAAACATTTATGCATCGTGTGTGGGTTCATTTAAATGTTGTATTTTGGTTATTACTATTTTTTTCTACTAATGTAGTGTTTTGGAAGAATACTAATGTTTATTTGTCTTCATTAATCAATGAATCCAAAATATGGATTGGTTGTGTATCACTGCCAAATTTAATAAACAAACTACAGATTCTTTATGCACTTCACTGCCATTGGTTAACTATTTCTTAGCAATCTATGTTAAGTGATAGTTAACCGACAATAGTGAAATGCACAGAGAATATATAGTTTTTTTATTAAATTTGGGAGTGATGCACAACCAATCCATGTTTTGAATTCATTGAAATTTTGGATTTTTTTTGAATGTCTGTAATAATATGTAATTATGTAATTCTATTAACCAATGTTGGAAATGTTTATAATATATAAGTATATTTTATAAAAGTTACCCTATATACAAATAAGACAAATACGATTAAAAATAGTGATAATGATAAAAATGATTATATGTAAAACATTTATAGTAATTGATAGAGTACTTGATTCATTTTAACCATTAGATTATTTTCCTATGTGTCTAGGGAAATGTGTCTTTGTATTACCTTCCAGGCGGCATATGTTTCACCTATGTACAACAGGTTGTTCACTAGGATAATCCATATCATTCTGAATACGAGTCAACTTTGGCCTCCCTTTAGGTTGAAGTCTAGTGTTGTTCGGTAGAAGCATGGGTGCTACATCAGACAACTGAAAATTTTGATATTCCCCGATTGGAATATATGGAGTACTGTAGCAGGAGTTGATGCTCTCGAGTCGATAAGCTGGATCAATGAACCGATTCCAAGATACATGTACATAATCACATGCTACAATCACATGGCCGCAAGGATATCTCAGTGCCTGAAAGTTTCCACATTCACAGTAACACTTCTCTAGTAAAAAAAACTTTCACATGAACATTGCTACAAGACACAGCATCAACGGGATCAACGACCTCAAATCGTTGTTCTGGACGATTAAATGCAGTTACACGGTATGTTGCAGCCTCCAGAAGAACTGTATCTAGCTCACACTGGAAATGGTGTCCATATAGTATCCCTCTATTCAATCCCTCTTCTTCCTGCTTTCCTCATTCTAGAAAGTAATTTACTCTTTAATATACGGTCTCTTGTACCAAACCTATAATTTAGATTTAATACATTACACTAATATTATTTTATAATTGTAGCTATTTTGGGTAACATATAATCAAATATTAGTATTTACCTGTGATATGTAATTTTTGAACTTCCTTGAAAAATCTATTTATACATTCTATGATGTTGGTCGTCATATGACCATATCTATTCCCATCATCATATGCCAACGACCATTTCTACTTTGGGATTTTCATCATGTAATAACACACTTATGGATTTAATTTGTGAATATCTTGAAGACGCTCCTCCATCCTTTGTTGTTGAGGATCATATTCTATCAAACAAGAACTCATATGAATTGATATGAAAATAACTAAGACATAAATTTTTAAAACACAAAAGGATGATCATACCAATTTTTACGATTTCCTTCTTCATCGACTCATTCATGAGTTTCTTTCACAAATTTCTATTAATGTGTCAAAAACAACATCAATGATGGGAGTAGGGTGGTCTTCATGAAAGACCCTCAGACTGTAATGCCTCTTTGATTACATGGTGGTGATCTGAAATAAGACAAATCCCTTCCACATCTGTAACAAACTCTTGGAGACATACCAGAAACCAGCTCCATGATGAGAAGTTCACTTTCACCACAATTGAAAATACTAAAGGTAGAGGGGATCGATTTCTATCTTGTGTGGAGGAAATCAATAAATTTCCTGTATACATTCTATACAGAAATATTCCATGAATCTGTATAAACTGTTTGAAATGTATAAAATCCTCCACACATGGTACAAATGTCCAAAATATTCTATCAAACACAACCATTGAGCATTCAACTTGGTTGTGTTGGTTCACATATTCAACAGTATGAATCCAATATAACACTTGATTATTTTGGTGTAGAAGCTCCAAAAGCTGCGGTAAAACTCGATAAGAGTCGTCCCAATCACCATACACTTTCACAATAGCCTTATGTCATGCCACCAATTCCTTCTCATAAGAGATTTGATGCCCAAAAAGTTATTGGATTCTCTCCATTACCCGAACCACAGGAATGTCTTGACATGCTCTAATCATTTCAACAATAATTGTTGAAACAAAATCTACATCTCATGAAGAGTGTTCTTGTGACAAGTTTGGGTTCACACTGGTGTGTGGAGTAAATCTAGTAATGCACCAGCTGTGAAAAGTGTTATCAATTATAGCTCGTAGACGCATTTGATAGTTCGATTCATATTTGTCACAACAGATCAAATAGTAAGACCTATTTTATTCGTACACAACCTAAGAGTAATGTATTCAAATGTGATATTGTTTTATCACATTTTTCATTTCTTCTTTGCTCTCAAACTCTCTACCAATATACTGAACACTGTCATATGACACTCAATTTGTGCCACCAATGATTCCTGGAAATTCTGAACTGGGAGTAATAATTAACCAATCAAATTATTTCAAGCGATTCATTCCTTCGTTCGACCATGAAGCTAATAGTAGAGGATGATTCGATGGTCGGTTGAACTGCACATGAGTGGACACTGACTGATATTCTACATTCTCTTGTTATTCTTCTTCTTAAAATTTCTCTTTATCTTTTTCTTCTAAATTGTCATCATCCTCAAAATCATCGACCAATGCATCTAAAGTATGTGGAGGACTATCCATTGAAACAGTGGACAATGGAAATGATGGAACAACTACTGATGCTAATGAAACTTCTTGATATGTGTAGGAGAATATGACACAGTCTCATGAATTTGAGATGGGCCAACTTCCAATGTCGATGGAACCTCCATTGTAGCTATAGTGACATACAACTCCATCATTTGATTCCCAGGTAGATACTTAACAATGAAAGTACATATTCCCAATCATTATCATCAGTTACCGGATATTCCACATGCCATAACCTATCTATATATTGAAGATATCTGAATGTGATGGACTCTATCACTTGACTACTCACCAGTTTTAACGTTTGATGAATTTTCCTTTACACAGCTTCCAATGTTTTATATCCTCCAAACATCACAATAGATTATGGATGTATACTATAACTACATCCTTGTTCTATCTCAATTATTTGACCGTTTCAATAAATATAAGTGACATCCATCTTTTTTATCTAAAATAAACTATTTTTATTAATTAAATTTGATTAGAGAATAAATTTATGTATTCATGATTCTAGTAATTCTGGTTGGAATTCTAATCCCTCCACAAAATCAATATTTTCAAACTATATTGATGTGTAACTCTTTACGCAACCCACAATTTTGTGTTACATACCCAAAATTAGAATTCAATCATATTCATACATATCCGCATTCATTATATGCATGAGGTACATGAACACATCATGTAAAATCATAGAGTTATATGAAATTGAAAAAATCCACATGAGTAATCCCGAAGTGATAGATAGCCAACCCCATTCATATTCTTATACAAGAAAAGCCTCCAGGAATGTAGGTGGTTCGACCCAAATCCCCTCTACATTGGGATACTTTACCCATGAGAGAATTCATTTCATGACAAATTTAACACTTAATATTCCATAAATATATTCAACTACTAAATTCGAGTTCATAACTTCAATTACAAACTGAGGTCAAGGTAGATGGAAAAATATATTCATTATCATACCCAGAATATAATGCAAGGATATATTCTAGAATCAATATATAACTACTTCTCTACTTAATATAACTACTTTTATAATTAATATAGCTACTACATTAATTAAAATAACTACTTCGCTAATTAAGATAACTACGTCACTAATTATATTTAATTAATTTCATAATTACCATTAATTAATTGTCTAAATACCTAATTAACATTAATTAACCCAATTATCATTAATTAATCACCTAATTTCCATTAATTAATCACCTAATTACAATTAATTGATCACCTAATTAGTATTAATTTATCCACTAATTTCCATTAATTAATCACCTAATTTCCATAAATTAATCACCTAATTACCATTAATTAACCACCTAATTAGAATTAATTAATCACCTAATTAGAATTAATTAATCACCTAATTAGAATTAATTAAACACATAATTATCTTTAATTAATTTCCTAATTATAATTAATCAATCACCTAATTAGAATTAATTAATAACCTAATTACCATTAATTAATCACCTAATTACCATTAATTAATCACTTAATTACCATTAATTAATAAACTAATTAGAATTAATTAATCACCTAATTATAATTAATTAATCACCAAATCAGAATTAATTAACAACCTAATTAGAATAAATAAATATCCTAATTACCTTTAATTAATTACCAAATTAGATTTAATTAATCAACTATTTAGAATTAATTAACCACCTAATTACCATTACTTAATCACCTAATTAGAATTAATTAATCACCTAATTACAATTACTTAATCACCTAATTATAATTAATTAATCACCTAATTACAATTAATTATTCACCTAATTAGAATAAATTAATCACTTAATTAGAATTGATTAATCACAAAATTAGAATTAATTAATCACCTAATTATCTTTAATTTATTACCTAATTAGAATTAATTACTCACCTAATTAGAATTAATTAATCACCTAATTAGAAATAATTAACCCATAATTACCATTACTTAATCACCTAATTAGAATTTATTAACAACCTAATTAGAATTAATTAATCACCTAATTACCATTATTTAATCACATAATTATAGTTAATTAATCACCTAAATACAATCAATTTCTTACCTAATAATAATTAATTAATCACCTAATTAAAATTACTTAATCAACTAATAATAATTAATTAAGCACCTAATTATAATTAATTAATCACCTAATTATAATAAATTAATTACCTAATTATAATTAACTAACCACCTACATATAATTAAGTAATCACCTAAATAAAACTAATTAATCACTTAATTACAAACAATTAATCACTTAATTATAATTTATTACTAACCTAATTACAAATAATTAATCACCTAATTATAATTTATTACTCACCTAATTACAATTAATTAAACACCAAATTACAATTAATTAATCACCTAAATACAATTAAATAATCACCTAATTATAATTAATTAATCACCTAATTATAATTAATTAATCACCTAATTATAGTTAATTAACCACCTAATTAAAATTAATTTGTTACCTAATTACAATTAACCAATCACCTAATTATAAATATATAATTATCGAATTCATTAATTACCTAATTAGAATAATTTAATTACCTAATTACGATTAGTTAATTAACTAATTACAATTTAATTACCTAATTACTATTAGTTATTTAACAATTAAGAATTTAATTAAATAAATAGTATTACTTAATAACCTGATTACCATTAATTAATAACAATTACTACAAATAAACAATTAAAATTTCAAAATAGATTACATTAATTATGAATTATTTATATGAACTAAACAAACAAATAAATAAATCATAATTTTAAACA
Organism: Viscum album; assembly: GCA_963277665.1. Classification (NCBI taxonomy): domain Eukaryota; kingdom Viridiplantae; phylum Streptophyta; class Magnoliopsida; order Santalales; family Viscaceae; genus Viscum; species Viscum album. The sequence continues at coordinate 1,645,748,214 of OY728135.1, forward strand.
AATTAAAAATTATAATTACCTCAAATTGGGGGAAATGTTGTGATCCTTCGAACAGCTTCGCGGACAAAGAGAGGAAGAGAGGTTATTATCCTTTGAATAGCTTCACAGACAAAGAAAGACCGAGCTTTGTGAAAGAGAGATCTTGAAGAGAGAGTGAGGAGAGGAGAGAGATATCTTGAAGAGAGAGTGAGAAGATGAGAGGGAGTGATGATGTGATAATGAGGATAGGATGGGGGTGAGCCCCTTATATAGGGGAGGCTCTTTTGGGGTACCACTTGAAGTGGAACCCATCCCAACAATGGGATACTATCAATGCCACTTGAAGTGGTGCTGATAGATTAAGGCTATAAGTTGCAGCGCCACTTCAAGTGGCACTGCACATGTTTTCAGCTGGAAATAGACAATTCCACTTCAAGTGGAACTGCAGGGTTTTGGGTAATCAGTTCCACTTCATGTGGTGCTTATCAACCCCATTTTCCAAAATAAAAAACACAAATACCAATTAAAAATACCCCTATACCTAAATCAGTCTTGTGGAGAACAACCCCCAACTCCATAACCCCGACGATCTCTTCCCCAACCCTCTCCTTCAAATCAATCCCTCCACCTAGCCCACCACGGTGCTGCCTCTTTCATTTAGGATGGAATAATATTTTTTGGGCTGTATATTCCATTGTAAAAAGTATTTATCCGTTTCTATAGGACACACGACATGTAAATACGTGACATTGTCCATCTCATTAGTTAAATAATTGTTACTAATGGTTTATGTTGGTGCTATAAATTCATATCTTAAAATAATTCTAATATCATATGAAAATGATGTGGATGTAATACAAATTTCATATACAAAAAAATGTTTTCATACTCAAACCACATTAAATATGAGAAAAAACTATGCATTTACTCAAACAAAATACACCGACATTCAAAATTATTGCATACATGGGGCACACTACAACAAAACCTTGTTTACTTGCATAAAAAAGAGCCATTAAAAAACGATAAATGTGATGATGGGGGGGGGGGGTCTTAACAAAAAAAGATCTTTTCTCAAAAAAACTGACAAATGTGATGATAAGGGGAATAGTTCTTAACATTGAAAAAGAGTTTCATGGAAGACTGTTTATTTCGATAACGATGCATGAGAAAGTCCTTCATGAGTTTCAGAGCTAACTTTTGTAGTACACTCGGGTGTATCCAAGATGTATCATGGATTGAGGAAATAATTTTGGTGGTATGATATGCAACGAGGTGGTTTGGTGCATTCCTTAGATGTTCATGACAGGAAATGAGATGATATCTCAAAGGATTTTGTTATAGGGTTACCCCAATCTTAGGTAGGGTATGATTCTATCTTAGTAATTGTGGATTAGTTGACGAAATTGGTTCACTTCCTTTCAATCATGGAGTCAGGCGATGCGAATGTTTTGGCGAAAAGGTATGTGGATGAGGTGGTGTAGTTTTAGGGAGCTCTAAACTTTGAGCTCCGACTGTTGATGCAATTGGATATTTCTACACGTATCTATCATCACTTGACCTACCAGGGCTTTCTTGGACAATGATAAGCCAAGTGTGACACCCCAAACCTGCCTCTAATAGATCAAGGGTTAGAGACAAGCACCGAGTAGACATATCACTCACATGAGAGACCTTAACATGAGGTACATGTACACACACACACACATATCTAGATCGCCTACCCTGAGGTAAATGTACACACACATACATCTCCTGATATGCCCACAATATCAAAAGGTAAAAAAACTAATATCAATGCATGCATACATCTAAATCCCACAATTAGAGTAAGAAAAAAGTACCGGAAAGCATAAAGGACCATATACAAGCCCACCAATACTGAAAAATAAGTTCAAATTGCTAGAAAGGAGGGAACTATTGTAACACCTAGTATGAACCACAATCTGTCTAGCCCAATCTATGCTCTATCTACTCCTGGTCCACCTAGGACCTCATCAAACGGCCTGTCATCTACATAAGAAATGATATGTGTGGAAAAACTCATGTATAACAGTACTGAAGTTCCAAAAGATCGAATAACATCTAAGAGGGGCAGGGGGGTTGAATCAATTATATAATTTTTATAAGTTTCATCACAGAAACTTAACCCATACAACATGTTAAATTTCAGTACCTTATCATCTTTTAGTAAATACTTATGCATGAAAATGTATGAAAGAAAGTAAGGCACACAAGATTTACAAGGTTTGGTCACACTGTGAGAATCTATAACCTTGTCATAGCCACTCTCGTGGGTCTATGAGAATTCACTATTATGAATTAGTGAATACAGCTTGTGACAAATCCCATTAGAATACTTCTATATCCCAATATAAATGATTGGACCAACTTCTGTCAATTTTAAAAAATTTCTTACAAAAAATTGAGCCAAAAAAAAGAATAAATATTTTTTTCAAACTACTCCACAAATGCTCTGTCCAGATCCTCAGTTTGATATGGTTGGGTCCAATTCTCTCATTCCTAAGGGGCTAGGTTTGATGGACTCAATTCAATTAATTTAGTCCACTGTGGGTGGATGATGTAGGAGGAGGCCCACCTTAGGGTGATCCTTAGGGGCCTTGACCCAAGCGTGGTCATGGAGGTGATTGACGGTAGAGGGGAAGAGGAGCTAGGTGTGATCAATTTCACACCGTATAGGTAGCAGTTCTAGTGGGGCCAGAGATTGTTTGAGGAATGATCAGTTTGTTTAGCACTCTTGTTTGTGCATTGTTTGATTCAGATGATTTTCACTCCTTTTTTTCACCTGCTGTAGCCCATGCCTTGGGACTGGACATAGAGAGACTTTCCATTCCTCTGGTGTTGAGTACACCAGTCGGAGGTCAGACCATCTTGTTTGATGTTTTACAAGTATGTATACTGATGTTGGGGCCGCATTAGTCTAGTGGGGATCTCTTCCTCTTATATATGAAGTCGTACGATGTCATCCTTGGCATCTACTGGTTGTTTTTGGTGCATGCTATTATCGAATGCTTCTAGAGAAGAGTTATGTTTTCAGATGTGAAAGGCCAGCGTGTAGCTTTCATTGGCAAGCAGAGCTGTCGGGTGGGAAGTCGGTGCATGGAGCATCTTCTTTTCCTTGTTAGACAAGATGTTAGTGAGATCGATGTACACAAAGATGGAGGTGACTCTTAGGGTCATAGGGGAGTTCTTGGATGTTTTTTTTAAGTAGGTTGTGAATCTACCCCCTGTATGTGACATTGATTTTGGGATATATTTGCAGCCTGTTGCTTCTTTGATTTCAATGAATTCTTATTGGATAACACCTTCTAAGTTGTGGGAGTTGCATAACTAGATTGAAAATATGATGAGAGAGGGATTTATCCAGCCCAGTGTGTCGCCATGGGGTGATCTGATCTTATTTTCAAAGAAGAAGGATAGTGGTATGAGGTTGTGTATAGACTACCAGAGGTTGAATCAGGTAACAATTAAGAACTGTTACTCTTCCCTGAGGATAGATGAACTTTTTGACGAGTTGAGGGGATCAAGTTGTTTTTTCAATATCGATCTGCGGTCTAGATATTACAAATTGAGGGTGAAGGAGGGTGGCATCTTGAAGGCTTCTTTCAAGTGTAGGTATGGGAACTTTGAGTTCACAGTTATTCCATCCGGTGTTACGAACATGCCAACCGTGTTCATGGGGCACATGAAATCTATATTTTGTGAGTTCTTGGACCAGCTCTTTATCGTATTTATCAATGAAATTTGGATCTACTCAAGGTTAGAGGAGGAGCATATCAAGCATCTCAAGGCTTTCCTAGAGATCCTTTGGCACCACCATCTCTACAAAAATCTGTCCAAGTGCATGTTTTGGAAACATGAGGTCCACTTCCTTAGACATGTGGTGTCTCAGCAGGGCGTAACAATAGTCCTTTTTAAGGTCAAGGTAGTTGTTTCTTAGACAACACCCAGGAATGTGGTAGAGGTTTGCAGTTTTCTTGGTCTGGAAGGCTACTACCAGTGATTCATACTTGATTTATCTCAGGTAGTAGCCCCGTTGATGGCTCTGACCAGAAAGGGGAAATCCTTTGTGTGGAGTGAGCAGTGTGGATAAGATTTCATCAATCTTAAGTTAAATTTAGTCAGTTCCCTAGTGCTCGGGTTTCCAGAGGAAGGGGTGAAGTTTGAGGTTTTCTGTGATGCTTCGTATTTGGGATTGAGTTTCGTGCTGATGAAACAATGAGAAGTTATCTCCTATGGGTATAGGTGGTTAATTCCCCATGGATGTAACTATACCACCCATGATCTGGAACTTACAGTGATCTTGTTTTCACTGAATTTGTGGTGGAATTACCTCATCAGGGAGCGCTTTGTGGTCTTCACAGATCACAAGAGCTTGAGGTATATCTTTTCCCTACAAGATTTGAACTTGTGACAACATAGGTGGATAGAGTTTATACAGGATTAATATTTTTAGATCTCTTACACCTTATTAAGGGGGAATTTGTGACCAATGCTTTGTTCATGAAGTCACAAAAGGAAGTGGTTCAGGGATCTATGAATGCTTGGAGAGCAATGGAGGAGTTGGAAGCCTTGCACTTAGATGCAAGAATCGATGGATAAATATAATGTATGTTTCTAATATTGGTGTAGTATTCTATGTGGCAGTAGGTGGAGGAGTCTCAGTGGGGATACTCAGAGGTAGAAGTGATTCGAGATCGCATTGACTAGGGAAATGCTCTCGAGGGATGGTCGGATGATGGTCAGAATTAGATGGTATTCCGTGGGAATCTATTCATCCCAATAAAAATGCATGAGGGAGTTCTCCATGAGTTCCATAGCTCACCCCTGGTGGTACACCCATAAGTTTCCAAGATGTATCAAGGCTTGAGGGAATAGTTCTTGTGGCTCGGGATGAAGCGGGAAGTGAAGAAGTTTGTGTAAAAATGGTTGGTGTGCCAACAAGTGAAGGATGAGCACCATGTTCTCGGTGGTCTTTTGTATCCCTTATATGTACCAGAGTGGAAGTGGGATGCCATCTCTATGGATTTCATCATAGGATTACCCAGGTATTAGGGAGGATTCGATGCAATCTGGGTAGCAGAGGATCAATTGACGATGTCGACTCACTTCTTATTGATCAAGGAGTTGAGTGCAGTGGATGACTTAGCGCATAGGTATGTGGATGAGGTGGTGTAGATGCATGGAGTTCTGATATCTATTGTCTTGGATCAGGATACACGTTTCACATTGTGTGTCTGGAGGGGATTGCAACATGTCTTTTTAACTCAGTTACGCCTCACCACTGCTTTCCACCCTCAGACGAATGGACAAACATAGAAGACCATCCATACATTGGAGGACATGTTGCAGGTATGTGTTCTAGACCATAGTGGGTCATGGGTGAGACATTTTACATTGGTATAGTTTCCATACAATAATATATATCTCTCTTAAATTGTAATGGCTCCATTTGAATCTTTATACAGAAGATCGTGTTGTTCACCCTTGCATTGGATGAAAGTTGGGGAGGAGGCTGCTCTTTCTCCAGACGTGGTGCATATTATGATAGAGAAGGTGCATCTTGTTCATGAGAGGATTAAGACATCACAAGATTGAAAAAAATCATATGCTGATTGTAGTAGAAGGCCCTTGTAGTTTGAGTTTGGGGACCATGTATTCTTGAAATTTTCCCCTAGAAGTGGGTAGTAGAGTTTTGGTAGAGGATGTAAGCTTTCTCACAGGTTCATCAGACCTTTCGTGGTGTTGGGACAACTTGTTGAGGTGGCATATCTGCTAGCATTGCCATCACAATTTGGAAGGATCCATGATGTCTTTCTTGTCTCCCGACTTTATTGGTATCTTCATGATGACTCACATGTCATTGATTGGAGAGATTTGGATACCGAGGACGACGCAACGTTCATGGAGAAACAAGTGGAGATATAGTCTTATCGGGATAAGGTGTTGCATTGAAGGACCATTCCCTTGGTTTGTGTGTTATAGAGGAATAGTTCCCTGTAGGAGAGTTCTTGGGAGCGAGAGGCGCAGATGTGTGCCCAGTACCCAGAGCTGTTTCAAGTTTTTGATTATGTTCTTTATTTTTATGTGATACTTGAACTTGTTTTCTATGAGATGAGTTGTTTCATTTTTCTCTAATGTGTGAAGATTACTAACATGTGGGAAGGGGGACTTTATCAATAATCGATATGCATTAATGAAGATGTTATTAAACCCGTGCGGGCGAGTCATTGCCACCCAAAGAGAATAGTATATTGGAATGGAGAAAGGAATTCCCTATTCCATATGTCAGGATAGTGTGACTTTTATAATTGTGTGGTTGTTTGGGGTAGTATATGCGAGATAGGTGTTATTGTATGTCATGGTTTCACTCCAGCTTTTGAACAATGCAAGATAGTTTATCCTTAAGAGGTATTTATTGGGGTGGTTGTTCATTCCCCTACTCCTTCTGGGTTTAGTTTTAAATTCTCAAGGATGAGAATAGTTTGGGAGGTATTTGATGTAATGACACGGACCCCTATGGGCCATTCCTTTGTCAAAATCCAGTTTTTGGGGGTGTTTTGGGAGGTAATGATGGCTTAATTTGGGAGCTTTCCAAAAATCCAGTTTTTTTCAATATTGAGTCACGACCAGTGACTTGTTAATGGTGCCTCGAACTAGTGAGTTGCCGAGTGGTGAGTCGTTCGATGGTGAGTCACTGAATGGTGGCTCACCAAATGGAGACAATGAATGATGGATCACTGAATGGTGAGACCAAACAATGGATCACCAAATGGTAGCTCAACGAATAGTGGCTCTCCGAACGGTGGATCACCGAACAGTGACACCAAATGGTGACACCGAATGGTGGCTCACTGATTGGTGTCTCACCGAATAGTAACACCGAACGGTGGATCACTGAGAGGTGTCTCATTGAGTGGTGTATCACTGAACAGTGACACTAAATGGTGGCTCACCGAACAGTGGTTCACCTCACAGTGACACCAGTGAATCACCCAATGGTGAGTCAATTCTGAAAGTTTTCCAAATTTCTAGTTTTCCCCAATTTCTTCTAGTTTTTCCAGTTTCATGCCTATGATGTTTTATTTAACATGTATTATGTTTAAATAATTTTTGGGTGTTTCTAAAGGTGTTTCAAAGGACATTAATTATATCTTACTATACTAACACTTTAGGGGATTTGAAATAATCCAACCACATGGTCTTGTCCATGATTAAACTTTAATGGCCTTGAAACCATTTCCCATTCTGTTGATATAGGATCTGGATTTTTCTAGGACAAGGTCCTATCTTCTCTTTTCTTCTGGTGCGTGGAGAAATTCTCTTCCCAGATGATCTTCGCACCTGTGTTGTGCCCCCCCTGTCCAGTTTTCCTTAGATTTTTCATGTTACTCACGCACCCCCCTTTTTTAGCACAAGGTAGAATCGTTGGTCACCTTTTGTTCCACGTATTGATGTTTTCTTTCGTCTCTCTTTTAATTGTGTATCATGCGGGGTGGGTATAATGATGCCTCATTGTGAGAATGGCTAAATCCAAATTTAACAAATATAATGAGAAGTAATAAATGGGGGGGGGGAGATTTTGATGTTGATTGCATGTTTTATTTGTTATCTTTGGCAGATGATGTGATTTATTAGGGCCTTGTGGTTTATTAAAATCATGGATGTTGGTGGTCTTTGCTTACGCATGGGCGATGATTTATAACTATGGTTGTTTCCTTGTGAATAATCACTGAAAATATCAATTTGATTAATCAGGTATATCGGGTTAAATGGAATGAATGTCTCAGGATGAAAACCATTGTGTGACCACCCTTACTTATCAAAGTGTAATTTAAATAACATTTGGCTAAATATAAATTCACTCTGTTTGTTAGGTGTGACTGTGTGTACAGAGTGGTACTGATGGTGTGACGGTATCTCAGTTTGAGAGATTGGTTGATTGTGGAATGGATGGACTTGTTGTGCAGTGGGACTATTTCTAGGTAGTGGTTGGGAAGCGAGGCAGTAGGTTTGGGCTATGCCATGATTCATGTTTATGGGTGTGATGAATGTGGTGTTGTTGTGCAGCAGGGATATCGGGTTTGATTGTGATAGGATGTATTAGGGGTCATAACTTTGAAGAATGATATTGGTAATGTAAAAATACTAGTGGTTCTTAAATGGGGGGGGGGGGAGTGGGATATTTCATATGTGTTTTGTTACGGGGAGTGTTTAGTTCCTTTTAGCCTTCTCAGAACAGTTACATATGTTGTGCTTGTTAGTTTCCCCGGTTGGGATAGAATAAAAAAATGAATGATTTGATAATGCAGAATGATAATTGGTTAAATGAATTGGTTGGGGACATGTTTCAAATCGGGGATTGTAGTGAAGCGGCGTTCAAGTGACTTTTGTTCGTGGAGGTACGTGCATGTAGGGGTAGTATTAAGGGTGGTTTTGAGGGGACTGATTGTATGTTTAGAATTCCATAGGATGGGATGAGTGTTTCTTACCTATATATATAAACTTGTAGGTTCTTATGTTTTATATACGCACCCTAATTGTGTTGAGAACTATGTGCCAAACACCCCCATTGTTATGGGGGAGGATGTCTTCCCCAACACCCCGGTGGGAGGATGGATGGCTAGTTAATGACTTTACCCTAATCCATCTTCTAGGCATTTATCTCCCAAGATTAATCGGGCATTCTGTAATGGATTGAGGTTTAATACTAGATTTATAGTATTGGTTGTGTGGGAGGTGGTTTATTTCCCAAGTGTATTTGAGATGAGGCCCAAGTGTTTTTAGGTGAAATGTGTGGTGGTTGTGGCTTAAGTATTTTCAGGTAGAATGTGATGTGGTTGTGGACCGGGTGTGTGCGAGTAGGTTGTGACAGTGGGTCTTGTGGAAGATCGTGGTAGTGTCAAGACGTTCGTTATTAGGGATGGACAGTTAACTAGTGGGAAGTAGTACGGGGTACCCAAATATCAATGTGCTTATTATATTACATTATATGACTTGAAATATTTAGTGAGCGTACCTTAGAGAGGTTGGTGTGGACAATATACCTTTTTAGGTGATTTTGAGTTTATGTTGTTTTCTCATTGGGGAATTAGTATTCTTCTCCCACTTGTGCATGAGTGACTTTGGTTTATTCCTACTGAGTATACTTGTATACTCACCCTACGTATATAAAACTATTTTCAGGTTTCCAAGGAGATCACATGGACCGTGCTGGGCCTTACTTGCTCTGTAACACCCCAAGATTCCATGATAAGCTTCTCTTTTTTATAGTACAATAGCGTGTGTTGTACGCAACTTCGAGTTCTAACACACCACAACCAATCCAACTAGCCGCTATGAATAGTAATACACACTTTTTGAAATTTTATAAATTTTATCGTTCAAAATGGACTTCGTTTTTGGATTCGGAATATCGAAATTAGCTTAGGGTGAAGTTTTGGTATATATCTGAAAACTTTCATTTTTTGATAAATAGTGCAAAACACTGAGTTATAGTTTAAAACAGAATTTTTATTTAAATAACAATATATTTTATTGAAATTTATTTTAGGTCAAAATAGATACATAATACCTATATATGTTTAATGTGATCCATTGGAGTCAGTTTATAATAATTTTAGACATATAAAAATTTTATTGAACTTTTTACCGTCTTCTACCCACCTCCTAGGAGCATTTGCAAATTTACATAAAACTTAGTTTTACCGCTTTTGTGAGTTGAATTTAAAAAATACGAGAGACACGGTTGATATCAGTAATTAAAATGTGGTTCAATAAGATGTAAATAATTTTTGGTGAATAGTAACTTTTTACTTTTATTTACCACGGTTAAAAGTAATTAGGGTAATTAAGGGTAAAAATGACATTATTATTACCCTAACACATGTCCTAATTCTATTGGATAAGTGTAATTAGTCCAAAAAAACCTTAGGAATAAAATATGATTCTTTAGGTCCACCTGGATTAGATTAGGGCATTTATTATTATTTAATTCAAAGCATAGTTAAAAGTGTTAAATTCAATGTTTAATAACAAAACCATTTTTAATATTGGGTAACACATAATATAAATTTGACTGTAAATATTCATTAGAAATATAAAAATATTTCCTACATAATTATATTTGATTTATATTTTTAGACATTAAGTAATTAAATATATTTATGATATAATGATGATGCAGTAATTATCGTATTAATGAATGATTAAAATAATTGATATTATAAATATCCAAATAAATGTAATTTGAGACTTTTTATGAATTCCACTAATTTTATAGGCAAATATGAAATATTATCATTGGTTATATGAATTTTTTTCGAAGTAATAATGCAGTTATGAATTTAGCAAAAACAAAATACCAAATAGTGTCAAAATTGACATAAAAGAGTTTTTAAAACAAATATTATATTATTAATTGATATTATATGCCTAAAATCTATGGTTCTGACAAAAGGCTTATTTAATTATAGGTGTATCATTAATTAACCACTTGGGGGTCGCTTGGAAGTATATAGTAAGTTTATTAACCATATAATATAAAAATACAAAGAGACATGGTAAATGTCAAACTATTTAACTAAGAGTTAAATCTAAACGATAAGGTTAATATAGTGACCCAACCCTATATAAAACCTATTGGTTGAGTGGTTTTAGACCCATATCTACCTTATCCTTTAAATAATTCATTTTGGATCCATTATAAACTGAAAATGATTTTATTATAAAATAATATTTCTAGCTTTTCCTAAGGTGCCCTGGGCCCCTCTTATAAAAGGGCACTCCCACTTCTCTCCAATTCACACCTTCAATGCCATTTGGATCAGTGAACCCCTATCCAAATACCCTCTCAACTGTCCTCCCTTTATCCTAGAGGCCTTCCTTTAGTCAGAAAGCCAACCTAAGGAGCCCTTCTGATCAAATCAAAAGGAAGAACTCGCTGAAGAGGAAAATATTTCATCACCTCTTTCAAGTTATTTTCTTCTTCCACTTACTCTTTCTTTGTTTTTTCCATTCTAAAATAATAAATATTGTATCTTCTATACACTATGATGTTATTATAAATATGGCACAACCATATTCATTATTATATCCATCTTTTGAATGACATGTCACCATACCTGCGTACGTACGACTTACCGTCTCCACCTCGCGGTGTAATTGTTATTCAATACATTATTATTTGGATGGGTATAATAATGATGTGTAATTGATGTAAATAATAAATTTAACATGATAATTATTCTGTATATATGATATACCATCCAATTATAAATTATTTTAATATCAAAAGAATGATATTGTCGCTCGTGCATACCTATGAATTACCGTCTCCACGAACGCGATGAGATTAATTCCCCATCGTAATCCATTCAAGACTAATTTTCATTAGATGATTAAAAATAATTTTTAAAAACTTAATATCATTATGAATATGAATATTTTACATCCTATCCATAACAAACATTACTTAAGTAACATATCATATAAAGGAAAACGAATCAGTTAACACCCGAAACAACGATAAAACTAAGATATTATTAACAAAGCAATGTTAAAAGATCATATATGATATCATATTAATGTATATGATTCTTTTATAATTTAATAACAATTATTTCACCATTATATAGGAGTTTAACCTACCCTAGATCAAGGAAAAGTACAAGGTAACGGTTAATTTCACAATATCTTTATTATCTGAGGTTCTTTTTACGTAAGTATCCACTAGGGCATCTTTATCATCCACATCCATATTTATTAAAAATGTAATTCAAAACATTTTTACTATTTAATAGACTATGGGTTAAAGTCATTTATACCCTTATTTTACTTTTTATAAAATGTTTTGAATGGAATCTTTCCATCATTTTCCAAGCAAGTTACATTATGACCTTTTCGACAAAATTAAGGTAAGAATGTTTTTTAACTTATACGGCGGGTGCAGCTATTTTCTTTCGTTATAACAATGTCGAAGCTTCCCTCAAAATATTATAAGAATATTTTCAAAATAAATTTTTTCTTTTATAATTATACGACTTTTAAATTATTTCAAAATAGAAATATATATTTCTCTAAAAAAGGTTTTGATTTCATCTATGTCAACATCCTTTGATGGATTTTAAGCTTATTTAAAGTTGATTTATTATGAAACAAAACTTCCATATTGTATTGAAGTTTTTGTGATATGTTTGACTATGGATGTGTTATTTTTATACCATTCATGGTTTATGGATAAAGTATTGACATTTCATATGCTAGTTTTAATATGAATGTTTATGTTATGTTTAAACCTTTTCATATGAGGAATGTATTGGACTTAGTAAGAGACGGGTGGAGCCTGCTATATCTCCTCGATGCATCAGTAGGTCTCATGAGAAAAACTAATGTCTTGGCACAAGGCCTTGACAAAATGTTATTTGTAGTCTTAGCACAAGGCCTTGACTATGTGGTTATGCAAGTCTTGCATTATGCATTCCATCATTATGAAAGTGGCTATTGATATTGCATGTGATTATTGGACTAGTAGAATATCCATGTGAATAAGTAAATGGAATTATTTGATTTTTATCATTGCCATATTATGATGAAGTTCAAGTTTAATAGTCTTTTGTTTTATTCTTATACATTTCCTTAAATGTTTTTGCTTATTTATGAATGTTTCCTCTATATTGTTATCCCTACTAAGCATCTGAGCTCACCCCTTTCTATGTTTTATTTTTCCTGGGATGAAAAAAAGTATATTATGACTGACCAACAAGGATTTTTTATGGGATCTCAGTGTTGTATATGGAAACAATATTATTGTATTTTTCCATTCTGGGGTCAGGGCGTTACATGCTCAGACATTAGGGACAGTTGTAGTGTCGCTGCTTAGTTTTATTTTGTTACTTACCTTAGAGTTTTCCTTGTATTTTCTGCGGTTTTACTTTAAGAATACATGTGGGATGGATTTTGGTTTCTTTATATATATCTGTCTTGGAGTTTTTTTTGTGGTTGGTACAACTTATCTCTTAATCTTGGTTACTATGAAAGGGGTAATGCCTCCCATATTTGTGATATTTCTATACCCTTGGTGTAGGTTTCCACACCAGGGCATATTGGAGGCGGGACTCAGGGGATCATTATCACTCCTTCATCTTGAGGAAGGAAGGCCTTGACATCTTATTATCCCATCCCTCATCTTGAAGAAGGTGGGTTGTGACTGGATACTTGCTTTGAGGGTAACACTATCTCTGATAACTGCTGAACTTTTCCCATCATCATCATGAGTTACCTCAACAAAAATATTTGACCAAAGCCTCTACTTACTAGAGCTCTACACAGGAATATCAACTGAAAGTTGGGTTCCCTTCGCATCCACTTGTCCAAAAACATTAGTTGGATATCTTTCAGATTAACAATATCATGTTTTACGTCATTGAATACAACTTCTAACTATCCAATCATTCAATTATCAGAAACACCTAATTTCTTACTCCTTTTGAAACAAGAATCCTTATCATGACCATGAGTATGGAAAACCTCACAGACAACAAATCTCCTTCAATTTTCTGAATAATTCCCAATAATATTACATTCCTTGTAGAATTTAGGAACCCTATATTAATCAATTTTTAAATCAAACTCATATTCATAGGTATACAAAAATATTCGATCAACTAGAGTTGAACCCAAATCAACCTCCACCATAAAGTGGGAAACATTTACAAACCATACAGTCTTAGTTTCCTTATAAATTTTAATGGGGAGTACAATTGGAATTGCAATATCATAAAGGAATTTTGGATGCCAAAAGATCCAATGAAGACCATAGACCTTTACCTAGATTTCAGCAAAATACTTACCTGCATCCAGTGGATTGAATTTTCTGTCCCATTTTTTAATGTGAAGAAATCCAGACTTAAGAGATACAGTATCAAACCCCCATGCTTGAATATTTAACTCCTCAGAAGGGAATAGGATATGATAGAACCTGCATCCCAGTGAAACACATCTCTAATTACAGATGCTCCAAATCTCTGATAACTGGTCAACCAAATAAAAAAGCTTCAATAGAATGGATCCCCTTGGAAAAATAATCCAATTGATGATAGAGTGTTTACTAGATTCAATCCTCTCAAACACCGCATCTCGATCTGCCTTAACATAGGCAATGCTTCCTTTATGAAAAATGACTAAGGTAGTCTACCCTTTATAGAGGGAAAAAGAGCATGTAGCTATATCTAGGATCGGACCCTCATGACCTCACTGCATCATCAAACCATCACCGTTTTTACATGCTTTATCAACCTCAAACGAATCACACCTCTTCAATCCAATATTAGTCATACCCGCATCGAGCGGACCCTATGGCTAGTTCAACTGCCCAGCATCATTCCTACCATCAACCCCAAGAAGATCCTTTTTCTGTTACATAGCATCCTGCTGCTTTAATGAACCATCATCGGACACGACCTCAAGAAGATCCTTTTACAGTAACGAATCATCTCACCAAGCATCCCTCTGGGTAGTGTCATCGTCGTCGTCCCGCACAACACAAAAAAAATGAGGGATCGACATGGGAAACCCTAGATCCACAACAAGACTCCATGGGAGCGCCGCGAGACCTACTCCACCACATATATATATATGTGTGTGTGTGTATATATATGATTATAACTATAATTAAATATTTTTATAAATATTTTTATATATTTATAAATATATATATATATATATTCATAAAATTATAATAGATGTATCTATTGTAATTTTATAATTATATATATTAGTTATAATTATAATTATAATTAAATATATTTTAAAATAATTTATATACAAATTTAAAATTTAAAATATAAAATATAATAAATATATTTATTATTTAAATATATTTATTATTATTTTATAAGTATTTATGAAAATAGATTCCTGGGTATAACATGAATGAATCATATACCTAGTAAAGGCCAATGAGCATGTACCCAAGTGGTAAAGGTTCCTTCTTGAAATCTAGGTGGTCCTAGGATGAAGCCTTGCTGGGCGTAGATACTATTCAGAACTATGCAAGCAGTGAGATAGATGATGAAGCATGCCTGATGATGCAGACAAGATGATGTAGGCATGACACTACATGGGGATTTTTGGCCATGTAATGGGCTTCATGTCTATTGAGCTTACAAGTCCTGTACTAAATAAATAAGACTTGATGGGTGGGCTATCCCCTAGGGGGATAGGAACTGCCTTTCTTCTCTATGTGTGTAGTGTGTGTGTGTTCGAATGTAATTATAGCTCCAAGAACCTAATATATATACATATACCAAGTAAATTATATAGATAATAAAAAACTAGTTATCACATATGGAAACCATGAATAATAATAATAATAAGGTTGTAATTTATAAATGAACATTTAATCATGATGAATACATAACACATGCACATCAATTATATTCACACATCAATATATTTATTGACCAAATTCATTGGAAACATATATATATATAATTATAATTATAATTATAATTATATAATAATAATAAATATATCTATTATTTAATAAAATTTATTATAATCATATAATTATTTAAATATATATTTATAATCTTATAAATACTTTTTTTATAACATTATATATATATTTGAATTATTAAAAAAAATATTAATTATAAACAAGAATTTTTTATTTAATGTGTATAAATAAACATTATTTTTGAAAATAAATATAATAATTTTATATAAATTAATAATATTTTTTATTATAAACTTTTATCAGTGCTAATAAGAGCACTGATAAATATACATTTTATCATCACTTTTAGCTAGCGGTGATAACGAACCACCTTTTATCAACACATTTTTCTTAGCACTGATAAAGGTGGACGCTACCCTTGTAGCGATTTATGGGAGTGGTGGCAATGAAGCATCTGGTGGCCCTCTCTCTCATCGATGATGAGTTCTTCAATATCCCACTTCCGCCATTTTTAGGAGCTCCGAGGCTATTTGGCTCTACATATGATTTTGGGTTTTCCCCCACATGTGATGTCATCCTGTCCTCTACACAACACCATGAGGTAGCACCGACAGCACCACAAGAGTAGAAACCCATGCATATATCTAGGACACTGGAGTGATAGAGATGTCGAATGTTGAGTGGGCGTGAGGTTCATACAGTGGGTTGTGGTATCGAGGGGCCTCAATGTTGATGTATTTGAATGTCACATTGCATATATTAAGAAACCTATATACTGATATAGTTAATTTTTGTTTTAGAAAAATAATAAAAAAATTAAAAATATAGTAAAGAAAATATAATTTACACAAAGAGTTTAAATTTTCACATAGATTGTACTTATAATTTATATCTAATAAATATCTATATAACATAAAATTTTTACTTATACATTATTGTGTCATTAAATATATTATTCATTAACGTTATTTTAAAACTTCATTTCATTTTTCAATAATTTATTATATGTTTAATTAGTATGAAAAATTTCATTTACATTATGTTTATACTTTATAATTTATATATTTTCAAAGCCACATGCTTGTAACATTATTATGTTTCATGTATGTGACTTCAAAAGCATATAAATTATAAAGAACAAACACAATCTAAATGAAATTTATTACACTGACTAAACATATAAAAAATTATTGAAAAATGAAAACAAACTAAAACATATAATAAACAAAAATTATTTTACACGACACAAACTTAAATGCTTAAAAACATTATATTTATAGTTTACATAATTTATTTGCAGATTTATAATTATTATTTATATTATTAATTCAATTATTTTGAAATATTATTAATTTTGTTATTATTTTTGAATGTTATTGTTTTTGATACACACACACACACAGATATATATATATAATTATATATTTAAAATTATTCATAAATAAACATAATTTAAAAATAATAATATTATGATTAATAATCAAAGGTATATATTTACAACATTATAAAATTATATTAAATATATTTTTTATATTTAAATTATATACTTATAATTATATATATAAGTTTTTATTTTTTAATTATATATATTTATATTTATTTATAATTAAATTTATAAAAACAGATTTTCAATTTTGTTAATAATTAAAGTTTATATATATATATATAATTAATTAAGGTTTATTTATATGTAATTATTTATATAAATAAGCCTCACATTTTAAATACAAATAATAAGGTTTATATATATATAAGTGAATTTAATAAGGTTTATTTATATATATGTATATAAATAAAAATATATGGTTTATTTAAATATATAATTATAAATATAAATTATTCAAATATAAGGTTTATTTAATTATATAATTATATTTTTTAAATTTCTTTGTTTATATATAATTATATAAAGATAAATAAACCTTAAATTTTAAACTTAATAAGGTTTATTTATATAAATACTTATATATAAATTTATAAAATTATATACATAAATACATATCAAATTTATTTAATTACACAATTAAATAAGGTTTATTTATAACTACATAAATATAGATATATAATTATATAATTATAAATATAATTATAAATACTTTAATATTTTTAAATACATATTTATAAATATAATTTTTAAACTGTAATCATTAATTTTTAAATATAATTATAAATAAATATATATATATATATATATATATTATTAATATATATATATATATTAGGGAGGCATAATTAGAGGGACAAAGCACCACCTCAAATGGCATTGATCAACCAAATTTCCCTAAAAAACATGATGTAGCCCCCATTCCCTTTGGTTTCCCAAGCCTCTGGGATTGTAGACCTTACCCTTGTAATCCCTTGACACGTCACCTCATAATATTTACATGAGGTTTTGTATGGGCGCAGCGGAGGTGCGTGGCACCGCAAATCACACAAAAATGAGAAAAATAGGAGGATTTAACGTGGTTCGTCTTGAAGCCTACATCCACGGGAGAAATAGGGGGTTCTCTATATTCTCTATTCTCCAGATCATGTTGGAGGATTACATTATGATTACACTATAGATTCACAGAATAATCTCATTACAAACTCATGGGATTTCATCTCATTAAATAGAGAAATGAAAAAAACTTGGAGTGGTGGGTAGTTCAGCTACTCTTGAAAAATACTACCACCTATTGATGCTCAACCATGGTCGGTTGGGTTGGCTACCAACCAATTTCTCCTCTCATTGAATCCTCCCTATATTGGGAGTGGTCCTCACAAATCTCCCCCTCAGGACTAATTTGGGGTATAAGCTAGACTTGTAGTCTCTTTGCAGTCATTGAAAACTTCATTGGCAAATCGAATATGCTTCTTCATGCCAGATGACGTGGCACTTCCACCATCTTCACTTGATCTCTGGCTGACTACGATTCCCATCAAATGATACAACCCTTGGGAATCATTCGTAATAAACATCGTTTCATCCCTATATGAGACTTCCAACACTCCACCCTCTGTGGAAATCTTGTATCCACTCGCATAGAGCCTACTTAATGATACCAAGTTCCATCTCATCCTTCAAATGAATTTCATGTCAGCCAATTTTCAAACTCCTCCATCTGGTGTCTTAAATTTCACTATCCCGAATCCTCGAACATCGCATGTTGACCCATCACCATGTCTCACTGAATCTTGCACATGTTGAAAGGAATGAAACACGCCTTTGGTCATACATATGTGAGACGAGCTCCCTAAATCCAAAACTCATCCATATTCCTTTGGATTTGGAGCCCACTCATTCTTCCTTTTTAGAAATCAACATTCCTACTTCATATGAATTTATATTTTGCAGTAATGAAACTTCCCTTCTCCCCATTTAACTCTCCCATTTGAGTGAGAGATTCCCATTTTCATACATACTTCATCATCTACTGATAATTATGTGATATTTTCAACCTTCTATTCATCTTTATCTTTCGCAGCAATGCACTATTTACGCTATCCACAATAAATTTTATAGTGACCCTTTTTCTTGCACCAGAAACACGTGATTTCATTAGGATCACATCCCCTTGACTTTGGATACCATTATTTACCTCCTGAATTCTGATATCCACTCCTCCCACATTGATCATCTTGCATCACCATGATTTGCTTTCCTGAATGCATCGCAGGTCTTCAGAGTGCCTCCGAATCATGAACTGACACTATTACCTCATCCAACTTCAATGTTTCCTTCCCCATGAGCAATGCATTCAAAAGTACATCAAATTAACTTGGTAGAGATGACAAAAGAAAAAGTTATCTGTCTTCTTCTCAAACCTTAACATCGAGATCCAATAACTATGTCATGATTTTGTTGAATTCGTTTATGTGATCCAATAATTTTGTTCCCTTGTTCATCCTCAACTAGTACAATTTCTTCATTAGGAATAATTTTTTTGGTGAGAGACTTCACCATATATCACTGTTCCAACTTATTCCAAATATCTTTCAGTGAGGTCTCATCCAACACTGAGTATTTTACGTCGTTCTCTAGACACAGTTGAGATGACCCGCATCTCTAATCTTCCCAATCATCATCACTGGTTATCTCTGGATTTTCTCTGATCAACAAACTGATCATTTCCTTATACACTATAATATATTTCATTATTATTTTCCACAATCTAAAGTTGTTTTTACCATCTAACTTTTGAATCTCAAATTTTGGTAGTGCTCCACCCCTAGTCATTGTCATTGTCGCAAAACGAAATCACCACCGTCAATGTCGCACCCATTTGAAAACACCTAATGGAGTGAGAATTTTGAAAATATAACCATATGGATGTGCCCAAAATCGTAGAAATAGTGGGAATCGACTCCTGGATTGTCTAAATCAGAGTCTGATTGGTCAAGAATCTCCAAAACAAATTTAATAGTTCAGATCTTCTACTGACATGGCGATGATGTGGCGCTGACATGGCACACCAGATCAGGCACTAGAATATCACTGGAAATTTCACTGATGGCATGAATAGTACTAGATTCTCCGGCACAGGGTTATTGTTCACCTGCAGTTTGACCAAAACTTTTACCGGATCTACAGGGCTCAATTAAACTCCGTTTTCAATATAGTTTGCGCCGTTGGATTCATCTTATCGTCATCTTCACAGATATGGCCTCAAAAAAATTTTCTGACCACTTTAAAGTTTCATACCACCTGAAAAATCATCTTTGCCTTGCTGTTTCGAACTCCCTCACTCAATGTCGCTCAACCTCACTCTGATACCACTTGTAAGGTCACAACAGAGGTGTGTGGCACCACAAATCACACAAATACGAGAAAAATAGGAGGATTGAACGTGGTTTTTCTTGAAGCCTACATCCATGGTAGAAATAGGGGGGTTCTCTATATTCTCTCTTCTCTATATCAAGTTTGAGGATTACTCACCGATTACGCCACAGATTCAAAGAATCCACTCATTAGAAACTCATTAGATTTCATACCGTTAAATAGAGAAATGAAAAGATTTTATCTGGTTGGTGGGTTGTTCAACTACACTTGAAAACTCCCCCCACATGTTACTACACAATCATGGTCAGTTGGGTTTCTTTCCAACTAGTCTATCCTCCCACTAAATACTCACCAGATTTGAAGTGGCCCCCACATGTTTGGGTTGGGGGAATAAGGAAAATTAATATGTAAATCAAATAAATATAGCATACAGTTGAAACCTTTGAATCTAATGTTAGAATATAGGTTAAAGGGTATGGAAGTATAACATAAAATACAACATGGAGGTATAACCATAGACAATCATGAAGACCGTTGAATCAATCTATCACATTTTACCCACACAGGTTTCAGGCCTAACCTTTTCCATTCTGTCTCTTATCCTTTTTCCAGTCAACACGCTCCCTACCATCTGTTCATCAGAAACAAACAAACCATTTTCTCCTCTCCCTCATCCCTATAAAATCCTAATACCACAACCATAAGTTCATATTACTTTTTAATTTCTATCTCTCACTCTCTTTCTCTCTGTGGATGTGGTGGGAATGAGGATGAAAGGAACAGGGTAGTCGTGTGGGTGTTTTGCAGTGATCATGACTACCCTCCTATTCTTGAGCTGTGTTACCGGTGACGATCCGCAAGGGTTGGGTGGAGATGGAGGCGATAGTGACGATGAGTGGTGGTTGACAACGATGATCATCAGGTGGGGGAGAATCCTGGGGAAGGGTTGGTTGGGGTGCGATGATGCGTATGAGTTGGGGAGGGGGAGACGCTGCAGATCATTAACACCAAGTGCAGTGACCCCTACATCATGGAGAAAAACCCCCACCTTCACGACACCGATGATCTCTTCCCTGGACTCATCCTTCTCATCAATCCTTCAACCTAGCCACCCACACCAATATATGAGCCTCCTCTACTCCACCACTATGCTACCTCTTTCATTCAGGATGGACTTTTTGGGTAGTGACTTATATTGCTAAAAACATTTCTTCATTGCTATATGACACGCAACATGTAAATACGTGACATTGTCCATCTAATAAATTGAATAATTATTACCAATGGTTTATGTGGGTACATAATTCATATCTTAAAATAATTCTAATGTGATGTGAAAATCATGTGGATGGAATATAAATTTCATACACAAACAAAATGTTTTCATACTCAAACGTACCATACTCGATAAAAATAAATCGATATTTAAACTTATTTCATACATGGGGTGCACTACAACAAAAACCAAATTTACTAGCATCCAAAAAGAGTTTTCTCAATGTTAAAAGAATAGATGAATTTATTTCATACATGGGGTACACTCAAGAGTATCCAAGATGTATAACTTCTTGTGGATGTAGTTTTGGTGGACCATGATGAAACCATAAGTGACATTTTTTGTAGATGAGCTACCCAAAACAACTGATGAAATATTTTTTTTCATTCCATTTTTAAAAGGGATCAATTCTCTTGAGATGTGTAATAGGTTTGTTGTGATCCTCCGAAGATATCCGAAAAGAGACATAAATAAATTGGCCTCTTTATCCCATTGATGTAGGTCATCTGACCAAAGCACGTTAAAATATATGATTCTCTATTTTTATACTCTTTTGTGTGAGTTGTGTTGTCATACACCTCTGCTGCGCCCTTAAAAGTGGTATCAAAGTGATCGGGAGCGAAGGTAGTTCGAAATGGAAAGCTGACGAAAGTGATCAGAAAAATGAAAGTGGTCAGAAAATGTTTCCGAGGACAGATCTGTGAAGAGTATGATGAGATGATTCCAATGGCTCAAGACACGTTGAAAACGGAGCTGAAACAAAGGAGATAAGGTCAATCAAAGTCTGGTCAAAACTGCGGGTGAACAGTAACCCCGTGCCGGAGAAGAAAATACTATTCACCCTGCTAGAAAAATTTACAACGAGATTCTGGAAGCTACTCCAACTTACCATCGTAGTGCCATGTCATCTCCACATTAGTATGTGATCTAGACCATTGAATTTGATTTGGTGATATCTCAACCAATCAGACTCCGATTTTGATGATCTAGGAGTTGATTCCCACTATTTCAATCATTATGGATGCATCCTTATGGTTAGGTTTTCAAAATTAAAACTCCATCAAGTGTTTTCAGAGGGGTTACACATCAACAATGGTGATCGTGTTTTGTGACAACGACGATGGTTGGTGGTGGAGCACTGCAAAAATTTGATATCGAGAAGTTCAATGGTCAGAACAATTTTGGAAAGTGGAAAAGAATGGTGAAATATATTCTTGTGAATTAGGGCATGATTAGATCATTGATCATAAAAAATCCCAAGACAACCAGTGAAAATGATTGGGAATACCTCAAGATACAGGTCATCGGCACAATTCAACTATGTCTCGTGAATGAGGTAAAGTACTTGGTGTTGGACGAGACCACACTGAAGGAGATCTGGAAGAATTTGGAGCAGAAATATATGGTGAAGTCACTCACTAACAAATTATTCCTAAATAAGAAATTGTACCAGTTGTGCATGGATAAGGGAAAAACTTTCTTGGATCAAACCAGTGAATTCAACAATATCCTGACGCAATTATTGGGGATCGTTGTAAAGTTTGGAGAAGAAGATAAAGAACTTTTTTCTTTTTTCATCTCTACCAAGGTCATTTTAGGGAATCATGACTGCATTTCTCGTAGAGAAGGAAACATTGAAGATGTACGAGGTAATGGAATCACTTCAAGATTCAGAGGCATTCTGAAGACCTACTACACATTCAGGCGATCAAATCATGGTGATGAGAGATGATCAATGTGGGAGGAACCAAAATCGGAAGTAAGGTGATAAAGAGTGGAGGCCAAAATACATAGGACAAGATCCTAGAGAAACATGTGTTTATGGTGTGAGAAAAAGGGTCACTATAAAAGTGACTATGGAGAGCTCTAACGGTACATTTCTGGGAAAGATAAAGGTGAAGAGAAGGATGCAAACATCGCAAAATTATTGGAATATGATGAAGTCTACATGACAATGGGAAGCTTTCACTCAAATGAGATAATCTAATGGGTAGAAGTGCAGTGTCATTACTGTAAAATATATGGTCACATGAAGCGGGAATTCCAATTTCTAAGAAGGAAGAATGAGCGGGCACAAAATCAAAAGGAAGACGAGTGGGTTTTGGATTTGGGGATCTTAGCACACAAATGCACAACCAAAGGTGCATTTCATACCTTTAAAAAAGTTCAAGACTCAGTGAGACTTGGTGATGGGTCAACATGTGAGGTTCAAGGAGTCAGGATGGTGAAATTGAAGACACCCGGTGGAGGAGTACATAAATTGGATGATGTGAAATTCATTCTGAGGATGAGACAGAACATGGTATCATTAAGTAGGATCGATGCGAGAGGATACAAGATTTCCATAGCTGGTGAAGTGTTTGAAGTATCAAGTGGGGATGCAGTGATGCTTATTAGTAAGTAGTCCCAATGGTTGTATCATTTTATGGGGACCGTAGTCAGCTCGAGATCGATTGAAGATGGTGGAAGTGACACGTCATTTGGCGAGAATAAGCATGATCTATTTGCTGATGAAGTTTTCAACACCTGTAAGGAGAC
Source organism: Viscum album (assembly GCA_963277665.1). Classification (NCBI taxonomy): domain Eukaryota; kingdom Viridiplantae; phylum Streptophyta; class Magnoliopsida; order Santalales; family Viscaceae; genus Viscum; species Viscum album. The sequence goes on from OY728135.1 coordinate 1,645,772,247, forward strand.
GTCATGTCAAGCTTCTACCCCAAATTGGTTTTGAGGGGGAGATTTGTGGGAGCCACTCTCTATCTTGGGAGGATTTATCAGAGGAAGAGCTATTGTCGGCATCAATTTCTCTTTTTGTGGAAACCATCCTAGGTGGCTACGGAAGATGTACTTGTTGGTGGGAAGTATGGTGGAAGAGAATCTGGCAGCAGGAGGATAATTCTTGGGTATATGAGCTACCAAAACCAACTAATGAAATCTTGTTTTTCATTCGTTTTTTAAAAGTGATCAATTCCCATGATATGTGTAATGGGTGTGTTGTGATCCTCCAACAAGATCTGAAGAGAGATAGAAATAAATCGGCCCCCTTATCATGGGGATGCGGGAAAAACATATGAACCGTGTTAAATTGTGTGTTATTCATTTTGATTCTTGATTTTGTGTGATTTTTGATGCCACACACCTCCACTGCACCATAACAGCTAGGGAGGGGGAGATGTTGCAGAGCATTGACACCATGTTTGGTGACCCCTATGTCGTGGTGAACAACCCCCGCCTTCATGACCCCGACAATGTCTTCCTGGAACTCCTCCTCCATATCAATCCCTCCACCTAGCTGCCCACCACAATAGATGAGACTCCTCTACTCCACCGTGATTCTTCCACTTTCGTTTAGGATGGATTTTTTGGGCAGTTTGTTCCATTGTTAAAAAATTTATCCATTTCTATACGACACGTGACATGTAAATACATGACATTGTCTATCTCATAAGTTGAATAATTGTTATCAATGGTTTATGTTAGTAAAAAATTCATATCTTAAAATAATTCCAATATGATGTGAAAATCATGTGGATGGAATACAAATTTCATACACAAACAAAATGGTACCATACTCGAATTTACCATACTTGAAAAAAATACATCGAAATTCAAACTTATTGCTTACATGGGGTGCACTACAACAAAAACCACATTTACAAGCATCCACAAAGATTTTTCTCAATTAAAAGAAGATATGAATTTATTTCATACATGGGGTACACTCAAGAGTATCCAAGATTTATAACTTATTGTGGACTCATTTTTGGTGGACGAGGATGAAACGAGTGGTGACAATGTTAGTGGATTAGTGTTTAGTTTACCAAAGAGTAAAGGCTAAGTATCGTATTCCTGGTGGTTTGTTACAGTCCTTGGATGTTGCCAATTGAAAATGAGATGACATATCAATGGTTTCATCATAGGATAACCCCAATCTTAGGGAGGTCATGTTGTTATCTTAGTAATCATATATCAGTTGACAAAATTAGCTCACTTCCTAGAAACCATGGAGTCAGGCATCGTGGTTGTTTTGGTGAAAAGGTATGTGGATGAGGTGGTGTGGTAGCATGGTGCTTCAAGCTTAGAGATTTAAGCTTTGACTACTGATGAAAATTGAAACTTTCTATATGTATATATCACAACATGACCTATTGAGGCCCACCCGGCTAATGATAAGCCAAGCATGACACCCCAAACCAACTTCTAATAATTTAGGGGATGATAATAGGTGTTGATTAGTCATATCACACACATGAGAGGCCTTTTCCTGAGATACATATACACATGCACACATCTCCAAATACCCCTGCAATGCCAAAAGTTAAAAATAACTGATACCAATGCATGAATACATCAAAATCACACAATCAGAGTATGAAAAAAGTGTTGGAAAACATAAATATCCATATACAAGCCCACCAATACTTAAAAAATAACTCTATCCTTCTACAAAAGAGGGGACTGCTGTAAAATGTACACCTAGTATAAACCATAATTTTTCAATCCCAATATATGTTCTCTCTGCTCCTAGTCCACCCAAGACACCTTCAAATGACCTGTCATCTTCATAAGACACAACATGTGCGGATAGAACCCTTGCAGTGGTGAGTATAACAATACCCAATATGACACCCCGAAATCAAAAAACATAAAGAATCAAGAGAGTAGTAAAATCATCAAAAAGGAATTCCAATCAATATATGAGACATATAATAATAAAACACAAATATACTCAAGATAGACACTAAGTCTCAAGGTAAGGTCATAACTGCACTACCGGCCTATAATTCAGCTCTAAATTTAAAATTAGCACTCATCCAAGAGAACATAGTCAACAAGCTTGATAAAAATAAAGGAAATCATCCCAGAATTAATGATCATCGATCTCTCTAAGAAGAAGTATGTTCTGGAACTCAAAAGAGATCAATACACGGATAGGGGATCACACCCAGGGCTCGTGTGGGCTTTGAAAATTGTACTGGAAAAACCCACTATGTAGGGGATTAACACTCATGTAGTTTGGTCATAATGATTCCAAGAACCCCACCTAGTGAAGAAGATAAAATAGAGGATCACACACTGGTCCCCACTAGATATTCCTACAACTATATCCAAGACTAATACTATAGAGGGGATCACATCTTATGCTAAGAAGAAGACACCTCACTCTACCATCATAGATAACGACCCAAGTGAACATAACCTATGGAAACTAGTCCATACCTAAGAGAACAAGGGCCTCAAACTACAATGGATAAAGTACAAGGTGTGTACTAGGAGTACATTATGTGTCTTTCCTTCCTCATGTTTTCCCGTGTGCTTTGGAATGTTCTTATGTACTTAGGTCAATGACCATGTACTTTGGTTGTGCCCATGTACCTGGACACGTCTGAGCACCGGGTCATGCCTATGTACTTTGATCGTGCCCATGTACCTGGCTATGTTTGTGCGAGTGTACCCTAAGCATACATGCAAAGTCACTAGAACCATGTCACATGGCGTGATGTGGCTACGACATGGAGTGTGATATTTAATTACATTGAAACCCTAGCCTCCACAGTCAGGGTACTACATGTTGTGTGTTATTCAGACAACACATCATGTAGTTGGGAATTTTCCAGAACCCATAGGGTTTTCATGTGCCTTCTTGTTCCACTGCCATGTTATATTTCAATACAAATCTCACCCCTAATTTGAAGATGTGATTTCTTCAATCCATACCATCATAGGTGGCCAGATTATGACCATCCAATCCATATGGGGATCGATTCCCATCACTCGATGCCACTACTTCACACCAAACCATGAATCACAAGTCTCGATCTGCTCTTGAACAATCATCAATTCTCTTCACTAAAAACATGTCATCGATCTTGAACCTAATCCTATAGTATCGATCCGATGCACCATAGAATGGTTTCATAATGTTCAATTACCGAGTATTTATTAAACCACCATCCAAAAATATTATCGATAGGGAACTCACAAAGAACAAGGAGAGAAAAAAAACATAATCGTGAGGAATGAACCTCAACCATTATTTGGGTTGGCCTTGATTAATTGTCATAGGGCGACGAACAAAGGGTAATAAGAAGGCACAACAAATAATATCCTTTCTCGAAATTCTATGGTGATGAAACAAACCCAAAAAATCCACAATCAATCTGTAAATCAATTTTTTAGCTGGATTGACCCATGTTTGAAATAGGATACAAAATGGGGATAAATATAAATAAAACAACATCCTACCTTGAGTTTGGATCGATTAATGATGAATAGTTGTTCCTGGATGTTTTTTTATGAGATCCCCTTGTTTTATTGGCACACTGATCACCAAAGCATGATCTATTATTGATCATCCATGAATGCTTCTCCAACAAATCCTCTCTCAATAACTATGGTTATACTACTCTGAATAGATATTTTTCATAATAATTCTTATAAAGAGTATTTTAGGTCATGGTGATATAATAGATAATAAATAAATAAATTTATTTATTAAATTACTAATCCATCCACAACTATAATTTCACAAAACACTCTATGCTGATAAAGGTTATGTCGTTCTTAGGATAAAACCCACATTTTGGTCTTAGAAAATGTCTCAGATTTACCACCCAAGTCCCTTTTCATGATATATTCCATTATTTCAAGAAAACAACTATGTAATAATGACATAATATATGTAATAGTTTTATTATATAAACACCGAGCATCACCGAGCCTTAGAATCTCACGCCATCATAGAATTTTGATTTGAAAATATTTCTTAATATATTATAAAGTATTATAAAGAAAAAGAATATTCATTAAAATCTCCCTATGTAAGGGCTTTTAGTAACGAAAAGAAACAAAATACTCAAAAAGATGAGGTTATTTAGCTCGCATCTAGTTTTCCAACTCCTTAGTGCCCCAAAGATTTTTGTGTTGCCGCCATACAAACATAAAGGGAATCACTCACCCATAAAGGATCTTATTATAATGATCATTTATCTCTATCATGTAATCTACAAAGGTAGATCCATCCTTGATGGTCATCTCACCCTAGTTGTTAATATGTAACATGTCATGCACATACCTCCTCAGCTATGACGCATGGAAGAAATCTTGTACCCAATCTAACTGCAGTGGTAGGGAAAAGAAGCACCCCCCCTTACCTACCCTATGCAGTATCTGTAAAGGTCCAATGAATCTTATAGAAAACTTTCAACCCTAGCCAAATCTTTGTAATCCATGCTAATGTGATACCTTCTTGAGAACATGGTCTCCCTCATTAGACTCCAAAGACCTCCTTCATTGGTCCACCTAATACTTCTGAAGGATTTTCCAGTCTTCATCTACACCTAGGTGATCTATAAATTCTCTTCCATTTCTCATACCATCTTTGGTCCCATGAATACAGACTCCCCTGGATTAGTCAAATATAGTAGTGATATGAATGTTCTCCCATATAAGGCCTCAAATAATTTCATACCGATAGTGGAATGGTAGATGTTGTTATATGAAAACTAAACCAAAGGTATGTGATCCTACTAACTATAAACAATGTCCGACATGCAAGACTACTACATGTCCTCTAGAACATGAATGACCTACTTAGTTTGACTGCCAGTCTAGGGGTGAAAATCTATGCTCAAACACAATCGAGTCTCAAAGTCCTCTTGAAATCCTCTCCATAACTGTGATGTAAATAAATAATCATAGTCTGAAATGATCTTCAATGTAATTACATGAATCCAAACTATCTAATATATGTAAAGGTGTCCCAAATTCTCAACTGAACTCTATTCTCAAATATCTAGGAAGTGGGCCAACTTGGTGAGCTGGTCTATGATCACCTAGATAACATCATGTACTCTATATTATTATTAGATCCCATTAATTAATTCCATATATATATCAACCCAATTAAACTATAGAACCTCAACGGGTTTAGCTAAACCTGTTGAAACCTCATGCCCAACCTTCACTTACTAAAAAGTGAGGCATTGAGAGACAAACACCGCTATACCCTTCTTCATTCTTGGCCACCAAAACTAATGCCAAATGTCCTAGTACATCTTTGAAATACTAGGATGTACTTCCAAGGGGGGTATATGAAACTTCCTTAAAACATCCCCACAAAATTCCACTTGTACCATCATCCTCCCTTTGAATAGGATGACATGATCCCAACCTTTAGAAAATCCATCAGGAGCACATCCAATGGATATATAAATATATAAGGTCTCACAGTCGACATATCCAATATGATCCTCCCTAAAAAGTTGTATAATAAAATGGGTAACAACCATCAACTAGAGGTTTGTCATAGAATCCTCTTCCAGTATGTACAACTACAAAAAGTCTAACTACTCCAATGCCTCACTTAAAAACCATGAACAAGATATCCTATTGTGGGCATCTGCCACCACATTCCTTTTCTCTAAAGTATAGACTATCTCAAATTCATAATCATTGAGGAACTCTATCCATCACCTCTATCTCATGTATAAATCCTTATTTGATAATATATTATTGAGAATTTTATGGTTAGAATATAAGATAAACCATTGATCCATAAGGTAATGTCGCCACATCTTTAGGGTAAACATTACTGCTACCAGCTCTATATTGTGGGTCACATAGTTCTTCTCATGTGGTCTCAACTTTTGGGACCCATAGGAAATCAATTCCTTCCTCTACTTCAGAACACAAACAAGTCTGGCCCTGAAGTCATCAGATTACACCACATACTCAGCACCCTCACCTATAATTATTAAGATGGCGGCACTTGTCAACCTCTATCGCAACTACTTAAAAGACTACTGGAACCTTTCCATCCACATGAAAGGAATTTCATTTTCTGTCAAATTAATTGATGGTGTCAATATTTTATATAAATCACGGATAAATATTTGATAGTATCCAGCCAACCCAAGGAAACTATATACCTCAGTCATAATGTTGGGTGGTTCCCAAGCTAAAACCGCCTCAACTTTCACCATGTCCACTACTACACCATCTACAAGGAAGAAATGTCCTATAAATTGGACCTATCAAATTCAAAATTGACAATTTTATATATTCCCCTAAAAATGGTTCTCATGGAGTATGTCTAGGAGCATCCTCCAGTGTATCACAAGCTCCTTCTCAGACACTGAGAATACTAGGATGTCATAGATGAAGAACACCACAAACTAGCCTAAGAAATGATGAAAGATCCAATTCATGAGTCCCATGAATACATATGGGGTGTTCATCACACTAAAAGGAATTACCAAGTACATGTAAATATAATAGTGGCATGAGAATACCATCTTTGGAATATCATCATCTCATACTCAGAGCTAGTGATAACCCGATCTAAGGTCTCCGATAACCATATTTCCCATATCAATGAGTTGAAGAGGTCTTCAATCCTTGATAGAGTTTATTTATTCTTCATGGTCACTTGTTTCAGGTTATGATAATCTACACACAATATCAATCTCTTAACTACCTTCTTGACGAACAAAACTGGGGTGACATATGGTGACACATTAAGTCTAACAAAACCCTTTATCTCAAACTCATCCAACTGCACCTTTAGCTCACAAAGCTCTACATGATACATCCAATATAATGGCATAAATATCAAGGAAATATATGGGTGTAATTATATTCATATGTCTATCTCTTAGTGGGGTGGAAAACCTGAAACTTCGGCAGGGAATATGTACTCATAATCCGCCACCACTACAGGAAGCTGAAAGCTCATGAATTATATTGCTCCAAGGGTAATACTATAAAATTGGTGAGTAATCGGTTGTATCCTCCTATTTATGAGACCATCCTACTCTTTATGGGTTTCCTTATCACCAAATATGGAAAACCTAATCCCATCTATTTGAAAAAACTGCATCCTCTACCTAAAATAGTCAATCGGTTCATGAACCATGTATAGATATTCTATACCTAGTATGACATTATTATACCTCATTATTTCTACAAATAGATCAAAAATGAAGTTCCCTCCACAAAGATTAAGGTCACACTACTATAATAAGTGTGTGATTATTGAATCCTCTCTAGTAGGAGTCTCTAGATGCAAGGGTTATTCCAAATACTAAACTGAAATATCTATGTATCGAACAACGGATGTAGCATGAAAATATTGGATCAAACATGAGTATAATAGTTCTTCAAATGAGGTAAAATATAAAATATCATACCTATAATCATACCTATACCATCTGGGTCATAGGCATCCACTACCTGCAGATGTCCACACCCCGGACCACCAGCTCCCTGAGCCTAGATGGGACCACCTGTGGTTGTGGTAAAAACAAGTGAAACCATCAACCACCTATATTTTCTATATCTACTCCTATACCAAATATATCAACATAAAAATATCTCTACTTTAGCTATTTTCTCTTCTTGTGTGTTCCATTTACTATCTCTTCAAAATTTTTATGACGGGGTGAAAAATCCTGCATGAGATGTCCCCAATTATCGTAAGAGTATCGTTGCCTCTCCCTAGGTAGAATAGAACCATCATGAGATCCCTAAACCATTCAACCTATATCTTGAGATAACCTATAGAAAAATCTTTCATGACAATATAATAATTTTCTTATCTACCCACATTCAAATTCTCTACTTTTGCGCACCCATTTCCTGCACCAACTGTCAGCATCTTCTCTGCAAAAAAATATCTCCACACCAAAGATATCTCCAGCACTCTAGTAAGTAGGAATGAAAATTTTTAGAACACTATCCTATATATATATACATATTCCCCTTTTGAAGGTCCATTATAGGAATAATGGATCTCAAACCATATCCATAGAGTATCACAAGAGGTTAGTGAACGTCGATGAATACTGAGGCATAGTTATGCTACCCTGATAAAGTTGTAGATGCTCATGGATGCACACTGCCTACAACATAGTTGGAGAGACCTCCCATCTGAAAATATTCTCAAATTTTTTCCATGAAAATGTCATATCATCATATGAAAGAGTAATCAAACCCCACCATCACCCTTGGGGCCATGAAGAAGGCTCACCATCAGGGCCACCATTTGATCTACAAGTGTCCTAATGAGGAGGAAACCCTATGTAAATACCTCTAGATAGTCCTCAAACGTCTAGTGTTTGAGATCACCCTAAAACTTGGTGGGTCAATACATCTAAAACTCATGAAGTGTGCTTAGAATATTCACTTCATGCATTGGTATTGTCAGTACAATATCTTTATTGATGAGTGGAGGCACGATTTACAAGCCACCCATAGGTACCACCTTCTGAATAGGTCCATGTATCAAGGCCTCAACACTTTTTGGATCATCCTCATGATCCAGTTTTTTAATACTAGATAGAAATAATTTTGGGGGAATAATGAAATAGACAATATGTAACATGATCATGAGTATATATGTGGAGATAACTCAAGAAAAACATGAAAACCACAACCCATTACTATATGGTGCATGTACTAATGTTTTCCCTATAAACATATCTTAAATTTTATGATTCAATAAGTAGGTTATCATAGTCATGGTTAATAGATACAATATCTTCCATTCTAACACTAGATTCCCTAGCCTGGAAGTCGAACTCGAAACACAACACTGCTGCCCAAATTCCCAAAACCAACTCACAAATAGACAATCTCTGAAATCTAGTCCCAGGATGTAACCTACCTCTAAACCTAATTTTTCACGACCTAAAATTTCATAAACATCATGGTTGTGGATAATTCGAGTGTCATGACCTGATCTGTCCCTTAATAGGCCAGTGGTTGGCGGCAAGCATCAAGTAGGCATATCACACACATTGGTGGCCTTAGCCTGAGGTAATTATACAGACACACATCTCCAAATACACAAACAATACCTAAAGGTAATAAAAACTAATACTAATTCATGTTTAAATCGAAATACCCCAATAATAATAGAAAAAAATATGATAGAAAGTATAAAGGTCCAAATAGAAGGCCACTAATATTGAAAAAGAAGTCCAACCTTCTAGAGAAGAGATGGCCGATTTCAAATGTAACACCTGGTAGGAACCACTATATATCTAGCATAATATATGCTATATCTCCTCCTAGTACACCTAGGACCCATAAAATGGAATGTAGTCTATATAAGACTTGACATGTGTGGGAAGATCCCAGGCATGGCTGATTATTACAATACCCAGTAGGACTCATCAAAATAACCAAACATAAAGAATCAAGAGAGTAGTATTATCATCACAAAATAAATGCCAATAAAAATATGAGAAATACAATAATAAATCCCAAATATACCAAACATATTCACTACGTCTCGAGGTAATGTCACAAATACACTACAAATTCTAATCTAGATTTCATAGTATCACTCGTCTAAGAGAACCCACTCTATGAGCCTGATAATGTTGAAGGAGATCATCCAATAGGTCATGATCTTCAATATCTCCAAGAATAATAACATACTATAACTTATAAGAGACTAATATATATATAAGGGATCACACTTAGGGCTCATGGGGGACACTAAAACCCATACTCGAATAATATGATATGTAGGGGATCAACACTCATGTATGTTGGTCATGATGGTTACTATAACCCAAACTAGGTAAGAAGATATGATAGTGGATCCCACTCGGAACATATAGAAGATTCCAACAGCTCTATCTAAGAATAATCCTATAGAGGGGATTACATCCTATGATCAGGACATGATGCCGCACATTTCTCTTATGGGGAATGAACATAGGTAACACTCCCTATAGAAGCTGGTCCATACTAAAGAGAACAAGGGCCTAAAATTTACCTAGTGAAATTACATAGTGTGTAATTGGAGTACATGGTGTTTATTTCCTACCTCAGGTTTTCCCATGTGCTCTGACCCATGCCCATGTACTTCATACAGTTCCCATGAACTTTGGCAGTGCCCGTGTACCTGGTTGTCTCTGAGCACAAGGTTGTGCCTGTGTACTCTGGCATGCATATGTACCTAGTAGTGTATATTACCGTTTACCCTGAGGGTATAATCTGAGTATCTAGTAATGGGTCACACAGTATGTGATGGCTACCATATAATGTGTGATATTTAATCTTGTTGACACCCTACTAGGTGTGTGTTTTTTCAAATACATGTTGTGTAGTTAATAATTTTCCATAACCTGTAGTTTTTTATGCATTCTATCACATTACTACCACCCTAGTTTTCACCACAAATCTCACCCATGATGTGTGGATTTGATTTTATCAAGCCCTACTGTCACTAGTGACCAAATTCCATCCATCCAATCCATATGGGGATAGATTTCCATTTCTCCACACCATTGTGCATTCCAATCCATGAATTTCAACTCCCAATCTATTCATGAACATCCAACGTCGCTCCACACTACAAAAGTACCACCTATCTCAAACCCAAACTTGTGGTATCAATCTATTTATCCAAGTAATGGTTTCATAAATTTTGATTTTGGGGGATTTTTTTGAACCACCGGACAAAGAGATTACCAGCAACGAACGCAGAAAAAATGGGGAGAGAAAACCCCCAAACATAAACATGAGGAATGGAAATTTTATAATGTTTAGGTTAGACTTAATTCATTTTAATATGGTGATGAAAAAATAGAAATAACAATGCAGAAAAAATAATATCAATTCCCAATATTCCCCGGAGATGAAACAAACCCAAAAATTGACCATCGATCCATGAATAAATCTTGTTAGGTAGATTGAATCGAATTTGATATGGGTTGAAAAAATGATGATAAATCAAAAAAAAATCTATGCTTTCTATTTTGATTTATCATTGATGGATAATAGTTTCTAGCCATTTTTGTTGAAGAGATCAATGATTTATATTGGCACCCTAATCACTAAACCATGATTCATTATTGATTGTCCATAAATGTTTCTCCAATGGATCTTCTCCTAATCCCTAGGGTTATGTGGCTAATCCAAGATATTTTTCATAACCGTTATTATAAATATTATTTTAGCTCATGATGATATAATAAATAAATAAATAAATAATATATTAAATTACTAATCTTCTCACAACTACACTTTCACAAAACACCTGACGCTGACAAAGTTTATGTCGTGACTAGGGTAAAACCCACATTCCAAACTCAATTATGGTATATGATTTCACATATGAGTCTCTATTTTTTATTTATTCCATTATTTCATAAAAACTTCATGCTCTTGATATAATATATTTGATATTTTTATTATATCGACATCGAGCCTCATCGGGCCTCAGAATCTCACATTGTCTCAGCCTATGGTTCTAAAAATATTCTTTTATATATTCAAAAATTTTATAAAGAAAAAAAATCATCACAGTACAAACTCACTTATTTTATTTCTGGAATATGTTCCTTAGATATTTTAATGTTTTCGAAAATAGGTGTTGATATTGTCTTGTATTCGATCATTAAAAAACATCCAATGATCTCTGAGATATAGTCTTTGCAGGATAACACCAATTTACCATTTTTCTATCATTTTAATCCCTAAACAACCTAATTTTATTAATATCTCCAAAATATTTCATTTTTAATCTTCTAAAAAACATAAATTTTAGTTCTTGAATACATGAAATCTCAAGACCATCTAGTAATATGTTGTCAACACACAAGAGTTGTATGATGAATTTCTCATCATCTCATTACTTCCAATAACAATAATGATTTGTATTTCACCTTAACTATAATTATTTTGATATACAACTTTTAAAATTTTGATTCCATTCTCAATTATTTCTTTATCCCCTAAATAATTTTCTTCATGTTACAAAATAAATTATGGTTCCCATATTCCCTGAAACCTACTAGTGTCTTCATGAAAATTTATTTCTCCCACTCACCATAAAAGAAATAGATATTTTAATCTATTTGTTCTAAGTATAGATCATATGATGCCACCATGATTAAAAATTTCTCGATAGTAATGTGTTTAACTTTTGGTTAGAATATTTATAAGAAATCAAATCCTTTCCTTTGTTGAAATACCATAGCTTCCAGTCATTCCATGAAGCAATTCTTTACATCAGTCACTTTTTTTAACAAAAAAAACTTATTTTGAAGTCCCTTCCTACCTTATAGTATCACCTTCATCTTCTAAGTTCTGTTTAATTTCAAGGAAGAAAATTATTCATCCATTACTTAAATCCATGGAGTGTTTCAAATTATTTATGGAATTCAGGTTCTCATGGATCCATTAAAAGTAATAAGTTTATATCAGTCTCAAACCTATAAATTGGTCTTATAACTCTGGTTGATCTCCTTAAATGAAAAACTTTCTATGTAATTCTTAACTTGACTATGAATTTTAGAGCCCCAAATTCTAGTTCTCCAACTCGAGCTTTAAATACACTTAAAAATTTTGGTATATCTTCCATTTGCCTCACCTCTATAATTTTGGTGCTTCCAACTCAGTTCTTTAGATTTTATTCCATTTGTTGTTCTTAATCAGATCAACATGGAATTATATTGTTAATTATTTTCCTTCAACTTATTTCTCTACTAAGTTTTAGTCCTCCCACATAACCTTATCATTGAATAGAACATCACATCTCAAGATTATTTGTGACCTATCATCATCCCATAGCTAAAATTAAAAATTTTATTCTCCACACCAAATAAGAAAACACACATTGGATTTTTACTAAAGTTTATATAGAGAATTAGAATTAACATGAATATATGCCAAAATTATGAAGAATTTTATATGGATAAATTTGGGTCCCTTATCAGACTTTAGATCATCTATAATTTTCTTCTCATCCATCTATCCTAGACTCCCACTGATAAGGTATTCCATTATGTTGAGCGCCTATTCTTAAATTACCTTAAGAATTATCAAGTGAAACCTAATTATTTGGGTCTTTTATATCAATTTTTGAGTCATTAATTTAGAAATAAAATTCTACTATGATTTTTGAGGCACCACCTTCTCATATCTTATCCCTTTCTTTTGGAAAAATTTCCAGATGTTGTATCTCATGTATTTTTCAAAACAGAGAAAGTTTATATTATGAAAACTCTCACATCCAACCATGGATTTAAATTGAATGAATGACTGAAAAAACATCGTAATTATGCTTTAAAATTTAAACCTAAATATTTCTAGTAGCATCATCAATAGGTACTACAATATAAAGAGAACCATAATGTGGTTGGAAAAGGGTAGGCTCCCATTCATCTAAGTAAACCTGTTCTAACTTTCAAGATCTGAGATTCTATCCATAAAAGTTAACCCTTTACTATTTTCCCGACATAAAATATTCACACCATATAATTACAATTTAATTAAGATTTAGTATTCCTTTGCCTACTATAAATTTTACGTTCTTCTCATTGAGATGATCGAGTCTACAATTACAAACTTCATGATCTTTCAATGGTTTAGTTTCAACCATTGTGATTCGATTTGTGATTTGAATAAAATATAAGGTCCCATTCATTAATCATCTTGAAACCACCATGGATCCTTGAATAAAGTTATATGATCCATTTTAATAAATCATTCCACGACCTTCATCATCAAGCTATTCAAAGGAAATAATATTTTTCCAATGCATTAGGATGTTCCTGTCTCCTTTAAATCTCATAATCTAACTGTTATTCATTTTGAAAGTCACATTACCCTTTCTAATAACAACCATGTCTTCATCATATACCTGATAAACCTTTCCAAAACATCTAGATACATAATTATCCATGAATCCAGGTTATGATATTAAATAGAAATATTCTTTGGAATCAACTACTCATGATTCCACGAGGATGTTGAAATTGAGCCATAGTTGTTGCTACCTTTTGTGCTACTAATGAAGTTTGAAATACCAGAAGTTTATTCCCTTCCATATTTCTCCTTGGATTTTTTTGAATTTTTCTTGATATTTCCTTTCTCCCCATAACTCCATCATATAGGACCAGGACCAACCAACTTTATTCATCTCTTCTATCGAAGGGGTTATTAGGATATCTCCTCTAGGGTAACTATCCTCATCCTTTAGTAGTATGAACACTAATATAAGTTTCTTGTAATTCCTTCTAACGATGTTATTCTTTGGGGATAAAATACTAGATATCCTGAAATACACATTTGATATTTACATATGATTTACTAAAAACAGTCACCATTGAATCTGAACTCTGTAGAATTATTTAATGTAGAATGATTTTCATTGCATCATCCTTGAATTTCACCTCCATTGATTCATGATTCCCTCATATAATGTTGAAATCATTCACATGATCTACCATGGGCCTTCCTTCCAATAACCTCATGTTGAACAACTGATGCATCATAAAAACTTTATTAAGTGCCTAAAGTTTTTCATGTTATACACCAATTCATTCATTAGCTCCAATGCAGTCTTCACATCATGGATGTTAAAGGAAGCATTTCCTACCAAATATATCTTAACCAACCAAAGTTCCCTCTTTTACATCAATTACCATTCCAACTTTTCCATTTTATTTGTATACAAAATAGTTAGTGGAATGTTAATGATATTTTGAATCATTTGATCATATATCATTATTCTCTAGATGAATTTTTTTTCTATTAAACTTATTAACCCATAAAATATCTTTATCTGATTATCTAACTTATATTGAAAGTAAAATCCCACAGGAGAAAAAAAATTCTATTAAGGAGATATTGAATGAAACCTAATCCACATACGATTATATTGAGAAAAAATTTCACCATAATATTCTAATACCACTAGAATGAGAACCTCTAATATGATACCACTTTTTGAGAGGTGGTTAATCATTGTGATCATCACAACCATGACCTTAAATAAGAAAAAATTCACTCTATAAGTTCTATATAGTAGAAACAACACAACTAGAATTTTTCTCCTTAAAATAAGTGTATTAGAATATATGAAGGCTTCAGGTCGTACTTACCAAAAAATATTGAAACATGCACAAAACTAAAGAAAACTCTCACACATTAAAAATAATGAAAATATAAACAACAAAAGAACATAAAAGAAGGAAAGAACATAATAGATTTATCTGGTTCAGAAATTTATCCTATTTGAACTTAATAAACAATGAATCTTAATTTATATTAATCAAAAGTACAATAATTACAATCAAATGAAAAAACCATCAGTAATAATTCATTACAGATGATTAATACTCTATAATTCACTAATGTACATGACTGGTAAACTATGACCCTTCTAGATGTACTGTGTAGAAGGTCAACACTCCATTTTATTGGAATATGATTGGTTTATTGAGTTAATTTTTATTTTTATTCTTTTTCCCTATTAAAAACTAGTAAAATAATGAATAGTGGTTGATCCCATAAGAAAGGTGTGTGTGGAATTCCAAGAAAAATAATTCCAAATAATAAAAGACAACACAAATCAATAACAATTATTGGATGAAAATGGTGATTAGTGATTTTTATTATGAGAAGAATTATTGATGAAGTGATGAAATAGAGAAATTGATAATGAAAAATATATAAAAAACTTAATTAACTAACATGAAATTGGTGAGTTATGGGAAATTCCAATTGTATAATGTTAAAAATTATATTACTTCATTTATAGATAAATAATTATATAGTGAACCATTTGAAAAATGAATCCAAATAAAAATATAGATATGGCTAGCTCTATATAAGGAATTATTAGTAGTTTTCAGCTACTAAGTATTCATAGTGAGTGAGAATAAATAACTTAGTCTCTACAAGACCAAATTATCATTGATCTTAGTGTGTTACTTAATTGATTAATCAACTCTTATCAGAAAATTTGTGAAGAATTTATTAATAGTCAAATGAATATAAATCAAGATCAATGGGTAGTGATTCTTGATGGTTTGTAAGGAATTAATGTAAGATAAAATAAATCACTTTGCAAATTGATATTTCAATAGACATAAAATTATCAAAATCACTTTGCAAATTGATATTTCAATAGAAATATTAAAAAATTAGTGGTTCCTAAAAACATACAACATTTTATAAAAACATTAATCAATTTATCATAAACACACCATTTTTCATTAAAATATTAAAACAATAATTATTTTCT
Organism: Viscum album; assembly: GCA_963277665.1. Taxonomy (NCBI): domain Eukaryota; kingdom Viridiplantae; phylum Streptophyta; class Magnoliopsida; order Santalales; family Viscaceae; genus Viscum; species Viscum album. Next base: position 1,645,788,598 of record OY728135.1, read on the forward strand.
ATAAAATAAATCATTAATCAATATTTTTCTAATAAAAGAATATTTTTATACCAAAAGCACAATTATTTCTCAAAATAGATGTGAAAAAATGTATTCAAAATATTCTATATTAAAGTCCACCACACATAAGATATTTCTAGTCCCTAATAAATAAATCATACAAATTTATTAGAATAAAATAAAACATAAAATTTTAAAATCTATAATTACACTGAAGAGATGATTTTAAGAAGTTATTTCCCCTATGAATTTTTTCAAGTAATTAAAGATTATTTCTTAAATCAAAAGAAAACAATTGGTGAAAATTTTAGATCCAATTTTATATAAATAGTTATATTTCAAGGTTTTTATTGGGATTAAGTCAAGTTAACTTTGAATTAAAATATTTCTTAAAATTTCCCTTTTTCTCTATGGTAATTAGACACACATAATTAGAGAAGAGTAATTAGAAACAACAAGATGGATGATTGTGATTAATAATTAACAAAGTTCAATTATTAACTAATCCCTCCATTTTAGATTAAGGAATAAATATCCTATCCAAGGATTAAAAGTTTATTTGTGTTTTAATTGAATGAAAAAAATTATTAGCTCAAAAAAATTGAAATCTAATAATGACTATAAAAAATATCCCAAAATTTCACCAAAATAGGTGTTTTCAGGAGGTAATAAAAAAAATGTTCCCCAATTTAATCCATGGTTGAATAATAATGATAAAACACTTAAAGAAGAAAAGAATCCATTATTTTTAGAAAAATAAATATCCACTAAATAAGAAAATTGAATCTTAAAAAACAAGTATTTTTCCAAAAAATTAGGGATTTAATTTGAACATAGATTTAAAGTATAGTAGTCGTTATTTAAGGACCCTCCCTTATATGTAAAATCAATCTTTTTACCCAATGCTTACTTTATGGTGGATATAAAAAATTAAAACATTTAACTAAAATATATTTTTTAAATATATAAGTTTAAAAAATGTTTTATGGGTGAAAATAAAGTTAAAAAATAATATTTCCATGGATTCAAAATTTATTTCCTAAAACAATGATCAAAATATTTTCAAGCATTTTCTAAAATGATACAACACAAATAGTTACAGTAGAGCTCAAGAAAATTAGCATGATAATTAGAAAATTCTAATAGTAAATAACAATTTAGAACATATCTAGAGAATTTCTAAATAATACAAGGTAAAATTCATGATGTTAAGTAAGGTTTCAGTTGAATTGAAAAACTATTTTCAAAATAAAATAGAAATCCAATAAAAACACCATGAAATTTAAAACATATTCTATTTCAATAAAGTTCAAACCATAAATAAAGTACCTCCTCCCCCACACTTATTGTCATATAGTGGTAGACCTTAAACAACTTAAAAACTCATGCACAAATCCATTACATAATGGAAATGAAATAAGAATAAAAAATGATATAGTATTAAATCATAACTCCCATGATAATATAATTTATCGATCTTGAAGTTTAGCTGAAGAAACGTTTCCTCTTTATCTTTAGTGAGATCTCCCTAGTTGAACTATTTTTAATACCTAAAAGTTGAGACAATTTAAAATTATATTTCAATATTTAGAGTGTTTAAAACAAAAAATGAGAGGTTAATTTTTTAGGAAAACCAATTTAGGTAATTAAAACAATAGATCCTTCTTTCGTTTTATTGGAGGGTAGCACTGTGGATCAACAATTCATCATATAGTTGATAGCCTCTTATGGTCAATCGAAAATTCATGATGTGGTCACTTGCGTATTTCTTCTTGAAGTAAATCAAATAGTATCATAGTCGATCCTCCCCCATCTTCTTGAGTTTAGTTATAATGATAATCAATCCTTACCTTTTTTGGATGAGCATATTTTTTACACTTACGGTCAATCCTACCTTTTCACTTATGTTTTATCCCTCCTTTGTACTTACAGTCATTAAACCTCATGATGGGTCTATTATTTTTTCTTATGGTTGATCTAAACTTTTCACATATATTTATTTGGTATCATATTAGACATTCTCCTTTGTCTTTTAGTCTATATAACCCTTTCACCTTTATTCAATCATGTACTTTTACAGCTAAGTATTCTTGGTGGAATTTCGATCACCTAGAGATGAGTTTCAGATGGTAATAAATAGAAATATCAGTTCTTTATAAATAAAAGGAGAAATTAGTGAAAAACAATCATATCCACAAGAATATTTTTTTTAATAAAGTAAAATGAAAACAATAAGGGGTATGATTGGTTGAATCCCACAGAGCACTGAGTTTAAATTCATTAGTTAGACTTAATGGAATCTCAATTCTCAAGAAAAGAGATAACAATCAAGACATTTGGATGACCCTCAATGTAATACTTAACCCTTTGATAATTTACTTATAAGGGTATATTTTCTTATCTCACTAACTCTAAATCTGAATTAACTATAAATATTAGAATGTTGAAAGTACTAGACAATTTGTTTTTACGTTTTCTAGTGAAAATATTCCACATAGAATTGAATAGAAAATCCTTATAACCAACCATATAGTTTCCAACCTGAATTATGGAGTCATGAACGGATTTATTTCTCTCTTTTTATATAAAATAATTCTCATAGGGTTTCCTTTAAATCTCCTCAAAATCACTCATATCTAGAAATATTCATGCACTAGTATATTTGAGATAAACGATCACAACCTTTACTAGCGAAAAGGACCTATATTGAAATTGTATAGTTTAATGGTATGATTTCCCAATGAGGATCCTATAAGGATACATTCTAATGGGAGTTTTAATTTTATTCCTATAAGTACACAATTACTTATCTAATCTAAAGGACTAATCCTTATTTTATCCACACACTGTTTTCTCAAATATCTATTTAAGCACCTATTTGAAACCACAATTTTTACACTAGATTGAATATTGTAAGTTATTATTGTTTTGTTAACACATCCATATTTTTCAATTAAATATTTTAATTTAATGTTCTTAAAGTGTGTCCCATTTTTAGTGATAAATTATTTGGACACAAAAAATCTCAAGAACATGGTATTTTTAATATATTTCACTAAACTACATTCTTTATTATTTGGAAGTTCTATGACCTTAATGCATTAGGAAACATATTCAATAACCAATAATATGTATTCATTTCCATGGGAAGGTGGAAAAGGCACTATAAAATACATCCCCCAAAAACAAAATAAAAATTGACTTCTAGAATTTACTTTTGGGAAAATTACTATTTTCCACTAACATTTCCCATCCTTTGGAAGCTGTCACAACCAACAAAAAGTCTTATAAAATCCTTTAAAAAGTATAACAATAAAAGGGAACTTGAATAAATTATTGGGTAGTTCGTTCTCCTCTATGGTTTCATCCCTAAGGTGAATAATGAAATATCTCTACGATGGGTAACATTTCTTCCTTGGAAACACATAACATTAAATTACAATCAGGAAATATTCTAAAGAGAATTGGGTGATCCCTAATTTAATAATCCATCTCAAAAATAAATTTATTTTCTTAATTGTGTGTATTATTCTCAGGAATCACACCTTCAACAAAATAATTATCCAAGTATACATATAAATTAGTTTTATTCACGGAGGAATCAAGAAAATATTCATAATAAAAATGGGAATTGATCTCCCTTGGGTCATTAAATGGGGTATTGGGAAACCTAGGGTAATTATCATCCATTACATTCTCATATACTTGCTTATATATAATTTCTAAATATAATTATGTCAATAAAAGGAACTGTATCATAAATATTTATTTTACACCTTATGTAGATAGAAATTACTTTAGGGAAACATGATCAGTAAAAATTATAACTTTAGATCTAAAAAAATACTACCTAAACTTTTATAGTGAAAACAAATACTAAAAACTCTTTTTCAATTGTGGAGTAATTATTTTTGGTAACAATTTGGAAGTGTTCTAGAATAATAAAAAACATGAATTATATTTTACTTCCTCTGACCAAAAATACATCCTATGATCAGATCATTAGCATCACACATTAATTTGAAAGGGATTTTCTAATTTTGTATAGTGAAAATAAGTGAAGTGGTCAGCTTTTCTTTAAGAACATAGAAATACTGAATGAATTTATAATAAAAAATTAATGGTGTGTACTTAACCAATTGTGTATACATAGGCCCTATGATTTTAGATAAGCCTTTGATGAATCTATGGTAAAAACAATTATGACCTAAAAATATTCTAACCCCTTTAACATTTTCTAGAGGGAAAATATTTTGAATAAATTTCTATATTAGAATTTTACACCTCAATTACTCTCTTTGAGACATTATGACCAAGAAAAATACCAAATGTGACAATAAATTATCACTTTTTCTAGTTAATAATGAAGTTATTCACTTGGAACCTTTCCCAATCAAGTTCCATGTTTTCTAAGAAGCTTTTAAATGTGATTCCCACTATATAAAATTCATCCATAAACACCTAAATAATAGTTTAAATAATATCTTAGACATTATCTATCATAAATATATATAAGGATACTAGATAACCAAATAGTATACATGTAATTCACTAGTATATAAATATACCAAAGGCTCAAGTGAATATATTCTTCTCCTGGTCTTGTAGGGATATAGGGACCAAGTTGCAATTAAAATAATAATCCTAAAAATAGAAGACTTGATTTTATCCATACTCTCACAAATTTTTTCCAAGAAAATAATATGGAAGTTTTTATTTCTAGTAGCCAAGTTAAGATTCTAAAAATCAATACAAACTATCTACACAGTTTATTTCCAAACCTAGATTTTTATCTTTTTCATTAGTCACAATAGTGACACCCCAATTATTAGGACCCACTTAGACCAAGAAAACCTAGGGACTATAATAAATGAGATAAATAATCCTATAATCAAAGAGTTTTATCACTTCTTCTATCACAAATTTTTTCATATTGCGATTTTTTTTTACTTTTACCATCTACCCTTGGCTTATAATCAGGCTCCATTGGGATCCTATATATTCATAATAAAGGAATAATCGCTTTGATGTTAGGTATGGACAAGACTATGGACAGTTTATATATTTTCAAAACATCTAGAAAACTTTCATATTTTTACCTAATTTTGTAGATATAATAACCATAATAGAATATCTCTCACCCAAAAAGTGTATTTTAGGTGAGGGGGAAATGGTTTAAGCTCTAATTGTTAAGATTTTTGGATGGATGGTAGACAACTGGGGATAAGCGGCCTATTGTATTCAATGGGTTTCTTAAATAATTATTGGGAGTTAATAAAATACTCCTCTTAACTACTTTACATATTAGATAATTACTTACACTCAGATTATAGGACCGTTTTCAAAAAAAAAATACCTCAAAAAATCTATTAAGATATTACAAATACTCAGCCACATAAGCACCAAATGACTCTTTTTTATTATTTGAACTAATTCTCATACAAGTTTCAATAGGTCTGGGTATCTTATTAATTAATTTATTTATTCATAAAAATTATTCTTCATCATCATCAAATGGTTCATCAAATTCCATAAGCTCATATTTAAAGCACTATTTAGTATATGAACATATCTTGATTCTCTAAAATACATTAAACCACCCACATTGTTCACCCAAATTAAATATTAATTTCCCCTTTGTTGAAACTGAATTTCGAATAGGTCCACGATTGGGATAATAAAGAACAAAAAAGGAGTTTCGAGGGTTATTAGAAGATTCTAAAACCTAAAAGGTAGTTGCATGCAAGAATCAGGGGATGCGCTCAAGAGTTCCTCTAGCTCCCAAACTCTTGCGTGCCCAATGTGACGTCAAAGGCAGGTTTCTGTGACAACCCATGAGAAATAACCAAAGGCGCTGGAGCGCAAGAGCCTGGGAAGGCATGCAATGCTCCCTCTGGAACATAGACCCTTTCACGCCCTATTTCAGGTCAAAGGGACCATTTCATTGTAGCGCGCTCCAAAATTTAGTTAAGTTACGAGCGCAAAGGGAGAGCACGCGCACAAGTCACCCGTTGGTGCACAAACTCTTTCATGCCCAATGCGACGTCAAACACCCCCTTGCGTACAACTCATCTTGTGTGCTGCCTCTAGGGGTTTTGGTAAAAAATTGAAATGAACCCCCGACCCTTCGGGATGGTGACAGAAGACAAAGTGACACTCTGCTGCACAAAAGACACATCTTCCGCGAGCGCATGAAAAACACGATGCCCTCAAGGTATTAGATCTTGCACGATAGGTCCCCCAAGGGTCCTCCTTCTGGTGGGACCACTTGGGAATGATCCTCATCCATTTCCTTTTACCCTAAGTCCTTTGCGTGCAAAAGATACCACTTCCACACGAAATCCCTTGGCATCATGCCAATTTTGCGGGCAGTCACCCCATCTTGCGTGCAACTTCCCATCTTGAATGCGACCCTACTTGTGCATTTCATGTGTCATCCTTGTGTTAGGGAACCTTGTCTGAACCCCTCTTAAATGAAACATATTTTTGTCATGCACCCTTCTCCCGTACAACCCTCTAGGTCTGTACGAAGTGATTTCAATGTCCCTTGGTTGGTGCTCCACATGGTATTGGTTAACCTTATGCTTCTTCTCATAGGCACACCAACGACTACTATTTCTTCACATATCCACGCTAATGTGTTACCCTCATTGTATCACTCCATGACACCCCCTCACCATGGCATTGCTGATGCCTTCCCTTCCACAAGGGCTGGCGGGTATCAGTTATGTAAATCCTAGGGGTGAGGAGTGAACCCACCTCGTTCGAGATGCAGGACGTTAAACTGCCAAGCACCATCATCCTCAACACATGACATTAAACTATGACTTCGTCCCATGAATCATATGTGGGGTGCCCTGTCTAGGACATTCTCCATGCCCACTGGGCTCCACGGGAGTGAAATATTCCTCACATGGAATGATCTCCTCTTGATGGAGCGATGTCGGTCCGTGGGGAAGGGAAACAACCTTGGTATAAGCCCATAGCCTTTCTTGCAAGAGGTAGCACCCCTGCTTCTACTCTCTTCCTTAGTGCCAATGACTAAGAGGATATATGGGAACATATATCCTTGAAACCCTGTTCCTCTCCCTCTGGGATTTGTCACCACCAGGCCTCCATCTTAAAGTAAGTCCCAATCTCCATCTCCCTGGGCTGTGAACCACACATAAGCCACAGTTTCCTCTTTGGGCTGCTAACCACATGTAATCCCCATTTCACTACTTGTATATGCACCTTTCATGACGTGATTGTCAGGTCTTTGATGCCTCTTGTTTCTCACACCGAGCATGACTCACATGGGCTTAGAGTAATAATTGACCATGGAATCCTTCCTGGGACACCTAATAGTGTAATCCCCAAACCATTATGAACTATGGGGACTTTGATACTTACTAAGGCAAGGTACGTAGGAAGCCTCCCAGAGGTTTAAGCCCAACACCTAATGGTCCTGAACCCCTTCATGTCGGTTCACCAAACACTCCCAAACTATGGGGACTTTGATCCTTGGCAAGGAAAGGTACGTAGGAAGCCTCCATAAGGTTCAATCCCAACACCTACTGATCCCGACCCCCTTCACTTCAGTTCACAAAACACTCCCAAACTATAGGGACTTTGATCCTTTCCAAGGCAAGGTACGTAGGAAGCCTCTCTAAGGTTCAATCCCAACAGCTACTGGTCCCCACACCCTTCACGTCAGTTCACCAAACACACCCAATCTATAAGGAATTTGATCCTTGCCAAGGAAAGGTATGTAGGAAGCCTCCTTGAGGTTCAAGACCAACACCTATTGGTCCCGACTCCCTTTCACGTCGATTCACCGTCGTCTGACATGATGTTAAACTATATTACACCCTTTGTTTCCCACAAGATGTTAAATTGTACCCATTCAAACTACATGGGCTTTGATCCTCATCTCCCAGACAGGGTACATAGGAAGCCTCCCCGAGGTCTAACCCCGATCAACGATAAGCCATTGTGAAACCTGATTGAAGGTAAGCTATCATGAACCCCGATCGATGGTAATCCATTGTGAACCCTGATAGATGGTAATTCATCACGAAACCTGACCAATGGTAAGCCGTTATGTTCCCCAATTGACGATAAGATGTTGAAACCCCAATCAGTGGTAAGTCGTTGTCAACCATGACCAGCGGTAATCCATCGTGTTTCCCATTCATCGGTAAGCCGTCGTAGTACCCTTTTTGGGGACCCATATCTCTGGTCTACCCCTCGAGCATCAGACCAACCTCAGGATGCTAACCATGTGTAAGCCCAAGCATGTCATCGGGTCACTGTCCTCTGCGTACACCCTAATTCTATGCCCCCATCGTGAACTACATGGAATTTGATCCTTGCAAAGGTCAGGTACATAGGAAGCCTCCCTGAGGTTCAATCCCATCACCCATGTCTCATCATGTTCCCTTTCCCTCAAGACTATGTGTTTCAAGAAGGTCATGCCCCAACCTAGGGGTTCCACTTCCTCCAGGCCCCATCCATACACTCATTCTCAAGGTTCTCCTCCTCAGGTGTCCCATCACCCGGCCGAACTATGCGGACTTTGTTTCCCTGTCATGTGGATATATAGGAAGTCTCTTCGAGGAACAATCCCAACACTTCCATCACCTACATGACAGTTTCATCTCATTCACCCACCATTTCATTCAGCTCTCCATCCCCCATCCTGATTCTTACATGGGCCGCCACATCTCGGTGAAATCATGTCACCCACTTTCTTGTTGTTCCTAGAAGAAAATGGGTAACTAACCACGCGTTACCCCCAGTATCATTGTTCTCTCCATAGGTTTCACCCATCTGATCCACTATTATTAGTTTTATAATCAGTCCAACCAGTCTCTTCTAGACGTTAAACCTACGACATTCCCTTTTTTTAACATGAGAAGCTGAGGAAAACCTCATAGACATGCCTATGGAATATAATTCCCCTCATTTGATAGGGGATTCATCGGGCTTACATTCCCTCAAGAATACCTATAATAAGGAGAAGAAACCCAGATGCACCAGTGTTCTAGTGTCCAGACATGCCAGTGATGTCCAATGTGACTACTCCCCTAACTGAGGGTAGTTGCTCAGACTGGACCCCTTGGAATGTCCTGAAAAAACAGCGTAATTAACTAGCATCCATGAAGACATGGAACTGGGAAGAGTTTCATGAACAACATCTTAAATCTATGGGGGAGACCTAGAATAGGTAAAGAGTTCCAAGGAAGAATCCACTGAAGGAGGAACTGAAATCTCATCATCTTATATTGATCATGGAGGAAACATCCCTAAATAATGTACGAATGCTTCCTACCTTTGGAAAACGGGAATACGGGGCAACAACTGCATGTCCTCCTCCGAATAACAGATGGATGCACGCCCCAAAAAAAGCATCAGAAACAGAAATGGTGAACCCAACCTGAATTTCTTCTCCTCAATGTGGAGATTTGTAGAGTTTGAGATATTAGTGGACTAGTGTATCACCCGATCCAGTTATCCGAAGCCAGGTCCCGCCATGAAAATAGTGGTCCATGCATGAAACTCACCAGAAGTTGAGGTAGTTGAACATTAGACATCCTGATCTGCGACGTTGTCAACGTACCAGCCATGGAAGATGGAATGACACTAGGTAACTAGACATTGATTTCCATTTTTCATCACTAATGGTTTAATCTCCCTAACTTCAAGGACCCAAGCTTCTATATCAGGAAAACGATCACCGCCCACCTACTAATGCAGGGGTATGGGAAACATCATCGTGGAAATCTTGTGTGGCCTTGTTTCCCCCATGGTAGCCTCTACGTCCATAGCTATTGGGCACCCACACCCCATCTTCTGGTCTGAATTCATTCAGCTAATGGTGATAAACGACCTCGTTCACCGATATGAGGAAGATGGGCTTATCCAAACCAGGGATATGGACCATTAGGACATAGAGGTTTCTACACCTTAATGCCACCACCGCCCCCAAGTAAGGTGTAGGGAGCCACTACTATGCACTGTGATGCACAACCATTTCAGGAGACTCTCTCGAGAACGCTTCGATGACTCCCTACCCTAAGCCAATGAGGTGAGGGATTTCTGGGCCAGCCCAACTGTTATCCCATTCCAAGGGCTCCCAACAAGGCCCCCCATTAGGCCACGCCAGCACCGCCACCTGACCCCATGAGCTGAGTAACAGGATAGCTATGTGCCTTCACCACTAACCCTAATCAGGGTAACCCGACACCAGCGCCGGGCATAGGCTAAGGAGGACGCTCGTTGAGGGGAATCAACATTAATGACTACCATGGTTTATGCCACCACCGACGTATACCATCAGTACCTTATTTATGCTGTGTAGGGGAATTCATGCACCCGATCCGGATCAAGGCCCCAACTATCCTATGGAAAGGCTGGGTTGACTTTCCTAGTCACCGGTGTAGGTAGTGCCCACCGCGGGCTGACATGTTGCAATGACACTGAGAACAGAGGTCCTCCCTGCACCACCCCCATTGAGAACGTGGTTCCTCCCCGCTCCCATGTTCAGCGTGGAGGTCCTCCTCATGCCACCTTTAATATGGATGTGGGTCCTCCCTGCTGTAGTGATACTCAGAATGGAAGCCTCCTTCACACCCACGACCTCAGGTATGGAGTAGTTTCTCCTATCACAAGTCGCCAGTGTGAGGACGTTATGTGTCTGATCAACCTACAACGTGGGGGTCTTTCCCATGTCCTCCTCATACTGGCACTGTTAGGGGACATAATAGTTGTTTCTGCCTAAGTGTTATCTTCTGATTTCCAAATTGTTTAACCCTAACAAGTATAGTACCTGTAAAGGGTTGATCCATAGGGAGAAGGAGTTATTTTTGTCTTTCTTATTCATTTTGTACTTGATTTAATGATTTGTACTAAATTTAAAGTGTATTTTTTAAGTTTTTTATTAAAATGTTATTGGGTTTTAGTTTCTTGGAAAATTACTTAAAGGATGAAGAAAAACACAGGAATTTGGTTTTGATGAAAATTTGAAGGGAAATGCCTTAGGGTTGTGGATTTTAAGAAGTTGTTATTAAATCAATTTACTTATGAGGTTGTGTTGTTCATAATAATTCACATATATGGGATTAATTATGTAATAGAACCCCCTTGTTCTGGTAAGTTTTTTTTTTAAATCAATGGAAGTCAATTTCTTTTGTCCAAAAATTGATTTCTGTTAATTTTTATTAATTACAGCCCTTTTGAGATGATTAAAACACCCAATGGTCATGGATGTTTTTAACCGTAATTACTTAAAGGATCTATATAAATCCTATTATTAGTGTGATACAAGATTTATAGTGAAATTTGAAAAGGTTTAATAAGGAATTATGAGGAGGAAAAGATGAAAAATATGATTACAACATCACAATTGATAAATTACTACATTCATTTGTCCACAGCCCCAACACATAGGGAATTTAGCTACTCATTGAGTAGCTATTAATTTAATAACTTGTAGTACCTTGATGCATCTTCTTAAAATTTTTTGATCGAAGGTCATCGGGAAGGTATCATGGAAACACCATCCTTTCTCTCTCCTCTCCTCTTCTTTATCTCTCTTCTTCTCTTTTATCTTGTACCTGGAGTACTCTCCCATCGAAATGAATGAAATATGAATGAAATGAATCACTAATCCCAAACTTGGTGGGCCTTCCACCTATTTATTGGTTTTATGAGTACAAGGCGTGTACCCAAAAGTACACGGCATGTACTCTTGTCACCTCACTTTGCCATTTTTTTCTCTGCTAGTGGGTAACCTAACACGCTTTATTTGACTTGGAACATAGAACCACCTAGTAGGTGGAGGTACACGACGTGTAGTACCTCTATACATGTCATTTACTCTCATTCATCATCCACCAACTGCTTTTAGAAGGGAATACATGGTGTGTAGACTGATGTACACATTGTGTAAGGGTCAGCTGGCAACATGGGCATGTAGACTTCTTCTCAGCCACCAACCACTTCTAGAAGAGGATACACAACGTGTATATTATGTAAACAACATGAACGTGCTTCTGTTAACTTGGTAATGTACTTTTCCTAGCCAATCCTTATTGAGGTTTTGGTACACGACATGCATCTGAAAGTACAGGGCATGTAGTTTGGAATTTTTGATCAAATTTCCCCCGATTTGTGTCTTTATCATGGAAATACATGAAAATCAATATGATCACCAAATCACAATATTTTATCTCCAAAATAACTTGTATTCAGTGAAAACATGTTTTAAATACTTGATAAAATGTACAAAAATGTATACACAAATCAGGCACATCAAACTCCCCCACACATAGTCATTTTCTTATCCTCAAGAAAAATCTCAAAATCTAATCGATAGTATTCATATTCCAAAAAGGGAAGCATTAAACTTTAATTATACTTATAAATAATATAGGCATTTCAAATGATTTTATAAATACACAAAAACATATTTCAATTTTTAAATGATATTCTAATCATGCCTCCTTTATAGTTTTAATTATGAAACTTTCAATCACTTTTATGCACATCGTTCAACATTTCACAATTACACATTTCACTTGATGATTTACCTCACTAGAAAATAATAATCTCATCACTCAAGATCATTTTATCAGAGTTTTGATCAATCATAATTATATTCACTCTATTCATAGGCTTGAAAGTGTTCATATACTCTACTTTATAAATTCAAATAACAAAAATTGTGAGGGTTTTCATCAAGGTTAAAATGACTCTAAGGCTAAGGGTAGGTAGGTAATAATGTGAAAATTAATCTCAGAGGCTTGAAAAAAATACCAAATTCTTAAACAACAATGCATGATATTAAAAAATTAGAGCTCAATGAAATTCTATCCTCAATAAAGTTCTCTTAAAAAGGATATCAGCACCATGATAGTCTCTTTCCAAAATGGATCCATAAACCAAAAGTAATGTGTAATAAATGAACTTGGTCCCTCATTTTCATTTTTTATATATAAGAGGGACCACCTAAAATTCAATGGATAGTAGGATATGAAACTATTTTTTCCCAAATAAACAAGTGAAAAACTCCCCCACACTTAAGTTCATGGTTTCTTACCAAAATGTACCATGAAAAAAATACCTCTCTAAAGCCCAGGTGAATAATCATGAAAAATTATAAAATAATTTGGGTAGGAAGGGGAAATAGGCTTGTAATGTAGCTTTCTATCAAAGAAGTTCATGGTTTATAAGGGTTTACAAAGATTAGATGTAGGGTAGGTCTCAAGGTCAAAGGGGTTGAAAAAAAATCAAATGCCTCAATCATTTTAATGAGATTAAAAAATATTCATGTCTTGAATAGAAAAACTTTCAAATTCTGGTAGTCATTCATATCCCAAGAATTTCTCAAGAAAGAGGGTATAAGAAATAATTTATCAAAATGGTTTAGAATACCTCTCAGGAATGAGGAAAATGATAAAGGTTCAATCAGGTCATGGCATGAATAAAAATGAATAGTATAATAAATATAGATAGCCAAGAATTTAAGTCAGAAAATCTACGATATTTGCAATAATTTTAAAATAATTTATTAAAATTTTAAAATAATCATGTAACTTCTAAAATTATCAACTATGCCATTATTATTTACAATTATAATTAACCAAAAAAAATTCACAGTTTTAAAATATTTCATGTATTAATGATATATCCAAGATTTGTTCAAGGGAAGAAGAGTAGTATAGGTAGAGAGGCTCAACAAAACTGAATAGGGAACATGGTCCCCCAAGTGCCACATAAAGGCAGATAAGTTGATGTGGGGACACAATAGTGGACCAAGATGAGGGGAAGTAATGGAAGAAGTAAAACTAGAATGAAAAAGAAAATAGTGGAAGTTGGAAAAATAGTACTCCCCTCGTGTATAGGTGAATAAAGACAAGAAGTGATGGATAAGTACAACCCAAAGCACACCAGGGTACTAGTAATGACCCTGGAGAGAGAAAACTACAAGCATAGAAAATAGAACACAAGAACAACAGAGCACAAATATATATATATATATATATATATAATGAAAGAAAGATGCCCAAAAACTAGTCAAGAGGTGGCCTAAGAAGAGGCATAATCTTATACATAAGTAGCTAGTAAAGAACGATTAGCAGTCAGGAAAGCTATAGGCACAGAAGCTACACTCGGAAGAGAAGATTTAGAAGTCGGATATGTGGGAACATGACTTGGAATATAAGGAACAATAGTGATCTCTGGATCAGTAGCCATAGTGGTAGAAGTTGGACCATTAGTGGATAAGAGAACACAATCTATGTACAATGCTGAAAACAATGGTGGAGCTGCTGAAAAAAGGTCCAAGAGCCGAAGGATAAGTAGAAGCTAGGGGTAGTAGAATACCAAGATACTGAAGAAGAAGCCCCAACATCTGATCGAGCTGATCCATATGATGATCCAGACAAACCTGGTGCTGCTCCACCACAACCAGGCGGAGGGGAAAGGAGAGATCGACTGAGGGTGCAGAGGGAGGGGGGGGGGGGGCTAGAAGTAACTGAAGAAGAAGGAATGAGGAAAGAAGAAGGAAGTCCATAAGAAGGGGGTGGGGTAGGGAATTAGGTTTAGGGGCAGCCTCAGGGGAACGAGGGTCAACAGGGGTTGGTGGTGGGGCCTGGGAAAGGATATAAGTGCCCTTGCTTCCAGACCAATCCCATGCGAATAAGAATGAGAAATTCTATCGGCAGGGGGAACCTAATCGGTCGTGAGGAAGGTAAGGCTTGAAAACTCTGAGGTGGTGGACAAGTTGGGTCGTGTTAAACCCATCGTTCAGGTTTCCCTAATGGCCGGTGAATATGGAATGGAAGTAGGAGGGGGAAATATAAGATAGGTCTGGGTAGTGCTGCCGGATGGAATAGGTGAGGAGCTCCATGTCACAGCCGGTCACAACGCCCATATCCTCACGGTGGGGAAACAAGATGGTGCCAAAGCAACGGTGGGTGAAATAGAGGATATGGTCAATGATAAGGGTACTCTTCTGGGATGTGGGGGTGTAGCTGTGGTTAGGCCCAACAATATCCTGCCACATGGAAATGATCTTAGAATGCTCAGGGTGGGTCGGGGTGGAGATAAGGTGTGGGGTGACTGGATGGGTTTAAAAGCCACACCCTCGACCAAAATCGGTCATGGTATGGGAAAAAGGTCAACTGACCAGTCGAAATCGGACCACCGGGACAGTTTTGCTAGGTTTCTCCTGGTACTCAGGCCCTTCAAACTCAAAGGAAAAAATAAAATCCAAAAATAAATCTCCAAACATAAGAGTGTTGACCAGAAAGATCGCGAGTAATGATGTGTGCCCGAGGAGATCCTCCAACTCTCCCCAGATACCTAGCTGATGAGGTATGATGTTGTCAAGATAACGACTGCTCTACATGATCTGGCGGTGAGAGAAGCACCATACGTGGTCGTGTGCCAGTTCAGTGATCAGAAACACTAGGAAAGGAAAGGGGCACCGACAGGGACTAGCCTAGGTGGGTCAGCAGCAGGGGATGGTTATGGTGGCGGAGCGGCCATAGTAGACGAAGGTCTGCCAAAAGTGGTGGCTGATGAGGGATCAACTACTACTGAGGAGGTATTAGGAGGTGTGGAAGTAGGTGGTGAAGAAAGGGTGGTGCTCATAGGATCTGTTCGGGGTGGTGGAGGTGCGGTAATAGGGCCAGCCTCTGCCAAGATGGTGAGTGGTGCCATGATGGCCCGCGGAGGAGGATGGTACTGCGGAAAGTCCACGGCTGGTGTCGTCGTGGGTTGGATTCATATCTAGAGAAAGTGGGCCTCTTTCCCTCAGTAGTGGGATATTTCCCACGTATAGGGTCTCTATTGGCCATATCCTAAAAAAGAAAGGATTAAAAAAAGAAAATTAAAAGAAAATGAAAAAGAAGAAAATGTGAGAAAAACCAGAAAAGTAAAAGAACACGGTGTGTATAGCTAATGTATATAGTGTGCAGTGTAAGTGGGTTTGCATCCCATGTTCTCTGGATAGACATGCCATGTGTCCATGTAACTAGCCATGAATGTATACACAAAATTTACCGAACATAGATGCCGTGTACATGAAAATTGGTTCTTGGTCGTGTGTTTCAAAGACACGAACACTGTCTGATTAGATCAAAAAAATGCAGTACACTCCATGTGAAGGTAATACATGACGTGTGTAATAACATCATTCATATGGCCATGTGTGTGTCCGTGTCAAGGAGGTACTCGGGCATGATTCTGGCTGGTACACAGTGTGTACCAAACATACACACCGTGTATTTTCAAATTTCTAGTTGTCTAGTGTGTGGAAATGTACAAAAGTACACAACCTTTGTTCTTCATTTCATGCCCGTGTACAGTGGAAGATGAACCATCGACTGATCTGAAAAACACTCTAAATGCTATGAAACTGGTTAATAAAAAGTGTAGAATGACATACATGAAGTGAGGATCACAATGGAGAAGAAATCAGAGAAAAAACAAACTAAATTGCTATATTTGAGGTAGAGAGGTCGTGCAATTTCTTGGAGAAGAAAAAAGCAAGGGGGTGGGGTACCACGCAAAACGGGGTGCCCCCGCATAGGTTTTCTGGCTTTTATAGCCAGAGTATAGGGCGTGTACACTAGCACACACGCCGTGTAGTTTTTTTAACAATATATAATATAATTATTATAGTGAACTATATAATATTTAATATTTATAATTTAAAATAATATATATATATATATATAATTTACCAAAAATAATTCTATAACGTAATGTATCAGGAAATACATGTTGTGTATTCTAAAATTGGAAAAAGAGAAGTACACCATTTGGTCTGGTGGTTGGTGCAAGGTTTGAACTGGCGATCTGCCATTTCAAATGCAAACCCACAACCACTAGAGAAAAGGTTGTACTTTTACTCATGTTTATGAATTTATATATTTTATAATGTACAAGACCAAAACTACATGAGATGAAGGAAAGGCATGATGTGTTGTTTTTAATTAGAATAAAAGGGATGAAGTAGGGAGATTAGCAGAGTTGAAACCCAAGTATTTTGGATTAAGGGCCAAGACTCTGCCAATTAGCCAACTTCACCTACATGTATTTATTTATTTTGAAAATCATTTTAGTTATTAATGAAAAAATGGAACAAACGATGTATATTAAAATACATGCATTGTGGTTTTATGAAAAGGACAAATGATGGAAATGGGATTGCTTTTAGGATTCGAACTCAGGTCTTTTAGAACCAGGTTACGACACTGGCCAACCGGTCCATCCCCATCATGGTTTTTCTTATAAAAAAATATATATATAATATTAAAAATACCACACATTCCATGTAAAAAAACATGAGTATAAAAAGGATGAGCCCCATGCTGAAGGTAGGCATGGAGGGATTCAAAACGGTGATGGCACGAAGAAACTCCAATGAATTTACCATCAGCACCATAATCAACCATGTATATTACTTAGTTAATATATATATTTATAATATTACAAATAATGATGAAAAATAATTAGTACACACCATGTGTATAGGGGGTACACGACGTGTAACCTCGGGGTTTCCTCCCAGGAAGTGCCTTTGTTTTAGGTCATTGGCTCAGCTGACTTACCTCTTCTTACCTAAGATGCACGGTGGAGAGAGTTCCCACCATGTATTCCATGTGATGGTAAGTATTTATCTGCTAACCCTTCACCTTGAATGGTTGACCATACTCCCCATCAATTTCTACTGCTCCATGGTGGAATACTCATATGACTTGGAATAGTCCCGACTATCTTGACTTTATCTTTCCTAGGAATAATAGAAGAAGATAATTAAAAAGGATTACCCGATCACTAGGTTTTAAGTATTTTTGTGAAATCATCTAGTCCTAGATTTCTCTCAAATTTTCTTTGTATAACTTGTCTTTCTCATACGCCTCCAATTGGATTTCATCATGTTCTGATAGTTGGAACTTAATCTTCTCTTCAGCTGCCTTCAGATCAAAATTCAGAGCCTTGATAGACCATTAAGTTTTGTGCTCTAACTCTAATGGTAGAAGGCATGGCTTTCCATAGATGGGGAAGAATGGGGACATCCCCAGTGGCATCTTGAAAGCGGTCTGATATGCCCACAAAGCATCGTCTAGCTTCTTAGACAAGTCTTTCTGTGAAGTCTTTACCATTTTCTCTAGAATCTTCTGGAGTGCACAATAGGAGAGATCCACTTTTCAACTAGACTGAGGATGATATGGAATCCCCATACGATTCTTCAGTTTGTACTATAATAGTACTCCTTTCATCAATGTGTTGTTGAAGTGGGCCCCTTTGTCATTGATTAGTACATAGGGAATGATGAACCTATTAAAAATGTGTTTTTTTAAATGGTCATGACCAACTTGGCCATCTCGTGTGTTGTAGCAGTGGGTTCTACCAACTTGGATACGTAGTCGACACAGAAAATCATGTAAGTGTTCCTCAAAGATGGGAGGAATGGCCCCATGAAGTATATGCCCTAGACGTCGATGATCTCAACCTCCATGATGGGGTGCTGGGGTATCTCTGCTCTACGCCCTACATTACCGGTTCTTTGTCACTGATCAAAATGGGAAAGAAAGTCTTGGTAATCTCTATGCATGGAGGGCTAGAAAAAACCCAGACTGAAGGATCTTTTCTATAGTATGGTCAGGCCCATGATGTCCCCCAACTAGCGAGGTGTGATAGAATTTCAGGACTCCAAGAACATCAGTTTCTAGGATGCAAAGTCTGATCACCCCATCACAAAATGATCAAAATAGTATTGGATCTTCCCATAAGTACCTCTTGTCATCCGAGAGAAACCTCTTCCTTTGCTGGAAGGAGAGTTCGGGGTGGATGGCACCTTTAACAAAAAAATTAGCAATATCAGCATACTAGGGTATAGGTGATTCTTTGATTGAAAATAGTTTCTCATCAAGGAAATCCTTCTTGATCTCTTGATCTTCCTCCTTCTATAAATGAGGCAACTCTAGGAGGGAGAGATGATCAGCAACAATGTTCTCACTCTACTACTTGTCTCGAATATCTAGATCAAATTATTTTAGAAGGAGTACCCAACAGATTAGCTGTGGCTTAACATATTTATTATTTAGTAGGTACTTTAGTGATGCATGGTTGGTATAAATAATAACTTTAGATAACACTAAGTAAGAATAGAGCTTGTCAAACGCTAACACCACTGCCAACATCTTCTTTTAGGTGGTAGTGTAGTTCATTTGTGCCACTTTGAGACTCCTGTTGGCATAATATATAGGTTTGGAAATTTTATCAAGCCACTATCCTAGGACTACTCCCACTTCATAGTTGCTGGCATCACACATCACTTCAAATTGCTCCTCCAACTTGGGAGCAATCATCAATGGAGCTTCCACTAGGCTCTACTTCAGGTGCCCAAAAGTTGTAGTGCATGCCTCATCGAACTCAAAAATGGAATCGTTGGTTAGAAGGTTGGTGAGGGGATGATATATCTTCAAGAATTCATGGAAAAACCACCTGTAGAAACCTACATGCCCTAGGAAGTTACAGATGGCTTTGATTGAAGTTGGAATAGGAAGTCGTGAAATGACTTCTAGCTTTTCTAAGTCCACCTCTATCCCCTTTTCTGAGATTTTGTGGCCAAGGATGATTCCACTCTACACCATGAAATGACACTTTTCCCAGTTCAAAACTAGGTTAGTGTTCTCACATCTTTCCAAAACCAGATCTAGGTGTTGCAAGAAAGTGGTGATTGATTTTCTGTAAAATGAAAAATCATCCATGAATACTTCCCTGATTTGCTCCTCCATGTCATGGAAGATAGACATCATGTATCGCTATAAGGTGATGGGATCATTGAACAAGCCAAAATACGTCCTTCGGTAAGTAAACCTACCATACGGGAAAGTAAATGTGCTCTTCTCTTGATCCTCAGGGGAAATGGAAATATGATTATTGCCAGAATAGCCATCGAGGAAGAAGTAAAATTTGTGACCCGCTAGTCTCTCTAGCATATGATCCATGAAGGGAATGAGGAAATGATCCTTCCTCATGGAGTCATTCAGATTTCTGTTGTCCACACAGACTCTCTAGCCTATGATAGTGCATGTAGGGATGAGCTCATTATTGTCATTTGAAATCATAGTGATACCCTCTTTTTGGGTACCACTTGCAGGGGACTCACCCATGGACTATTGGAGATGGGGTATATGATGCTTTCATCCAGCAAATTGATTAACGTTTTCTTCACAACTTCTTTCATGGGGGGGATCCGACATTGTTGTGGTTGATAAGGTGGTTTCTCTACTTCTTCGAGCATCACCTTGTGGGTGAAAATGGTAGGGATGATGCCCTTTAAATATGCAACTATCCAACCAATAACTTGTTTTTTTCTGCTTCATAACTTTCAGAAGTGCATCCTCCTTCTCTTGTGACAATGCCTCACTAAGTATGATGGGAAATGTTTGATGGTGTCCCAAATACCCATACATCAGAGAAGATAGGAGAGGCTTCATTTCTAGTGCAGACACTTTTATAATCAAATGTACAAGTGGTTGTACCTATGCCCGCTCCAAAATGTCGGAAATAACAACACGTTGCTAGTAGTGGCCACCCTGGCCTTCAAAGAATTGAAGGTTCTATGGTTCTTCATCAACTAAAATGTCTGAAAAAACCATGTCATCTAAGGTGAATGAACATACCAGATCGTCTCCTTTTCTTCTTACGTGATCATCCACAATGTTCACTTCATATCATCCCTCATGCTCTGATAATTATGCTTGCTTGACATCTTAGAGGATAGTGTATGAGACCCTTTTATCACCTACTCTGAAAATAAGCTCCCCCTTGTGTATGTCGATCAATACATTCACAGTGGACATGAAAGGCATCCCCAATATGAGAGGCTTCTCCTGATCTTCCTCCATGGAAAGCATGATGAAACTTGCTGGGAGGATTAACCTGCCATCCTTTACCAGCATGTACTCTAGTATCCCCTTCAGATATTTTATGGATCAATCGGCAAGCTAAAGGGATACTCGGGTAGGATTCAGATCATTGAGCCCTAGCTTCTTAAAAACTACGAGGGGATTGAGGTTGACGCTTGACCCTAAGTCATATAGGGCCTTCCCCAAATCATATGGTCCAATAGTTCATGGGATAGTGAAGCTACCTGGATCCTAGAGCTTGAGAGGAATCAAATGTTGTATGATTGATGAGCACTCCATGGTCAGTGCAATGGTTCCTAGATCCTCCATCATTATTTTGTTATAGAGAATATCCTTCATGAATTTCTCATACATGGGAATCTGCTTTAGTGCCTATTCAAATGGAATGTTTATGTGAAACTTCCAGAACACTTCCATGAATTTTCCGAATTGTTGGTCCAAATTTCTATGCTTCATCCTCTCTAAGAAAGGTAAGGTAGGCTCAAAGGGTTTGAAAACCTATTTTCTTTTACCCTTTAATGCCTCTTTTGGTGGGCCTTTAGATAATGAGGGGTCTGTAACTGTACCTTCTTTATCATCAGGGGGTGTAGGTGCATTTGGCTGTGGTGGTTCCTTCTATTGTAGCTTCTTTCCACATCACAGTGCGATGGAATAGGCCTCCTCCCTCGGGTTCTTCTCAATGTTACCCGGTAGTGTACCAGGATACCTCCCTGAGAGTTGGTTTTCCAGCTGGCCAATTTGGTTCTCCAGACATTGAATGGAGGCCTCTGGATTCAAGAATCTAGTGTCAGTAGTAGATATAAGCGTGTTCATGAGATCCTTTAACCGTGAGGTGTTCTCCTGCTGAGGTGGTTGTGCAGCTGGTGGAGGCAGGGGATGTCGTGGCTGCTACAGATGAGGGTTTTGATACCCTTACTACTGGTAAGAGCCCTACTGGGGCTGTTGTTGCCTCATGTACTGGCTCTGAAACTAGGGATGACTGTATCCAGGCGGTCACAGAGGCTGAGAATTCTGCTACTATGGGCCCCAGCCTAGGTTCTGATGATTACACCATGTCAGGTTCTAGTACTACTGGTACTGGTTCATCCATCTATTTTGAGAAACATAGATCACCTCACTCATCAAAGGGTCAGATGTTGGGCCCGCACATTCTCCCATTTGTGGTTATCACCACATTCGCTACACATCGGATGGTTCGTCACATGTACTTGGGATGCGTTCTTCAGATTTAGTGTGTTAATCTTTTTGGACACAATGTACAATGGGGGTAGCAAGAATATTAGTATCATAGATGTTTTGCATACCTCATTTTTGTGTGACCCGATTATAATTCCATTGGCTGCTATTGGAAGACATGTTTTCTAGTAGTTTGAAAAGCTCTTCGTGGGACTTTCTCATAACTGTACCCCCAACAGCAGCATCCACCATGAACTTTTTGTTTGTCATCAGTCCTCCGTAGAAGGTCTGGACCTGCATCCATAGTGGGAGTCTGTGGTGTGGGAATTTGTGCAGCATCTCCTTGAAATTCTCCCATGACTCGTACAATGGCTCCAATTCATGCTACTAGAAGTGTGTATTTCATTTCACAAGGTCACCGTCTTCGAGGGTGGAAAATATTTTGACAGTTCGCCTAGGATAGCTCCTCCCAGGTGAAGATAGATCGCCGTGACAAAAATTTTATATGGTATTTATATTTATACCTTAGAGATAAGGGGAAAAGGCGAAGATATTTGGTGTTCATGGACACTCCATGGTAGCAGAATGTGTCGTAGACTTCCAGGAAATTGGAGAGATGGCATTGCGGTCCTCTCTAGGAAGGTCACTGAACTGAACTATGTTTTGGATCAGCTTCATGATAGCAGGATTGATCTCCAAGTGTTGGGCCTTCATAGGTGGACGGACGATACCTATGTCGGCTCCTTGAATAGATGGTTGGTTGTACTCTATGAGAGTATGGCATGGAGGTGGCTGCTGAGGGAGTGGAGGTGGTAGATACTACTTCTCCTGAGGGGCGAAGTATGACCCCTGACCTAGCTGTAGGTATGGAATCCACTCCAGTTGGAACTATTGGAGATACTACATGCCATATCCTAGAGCAAGTGCATCTTGCTAGTTCTGGTTTTCCTCTAGGACAAATGGTTGTCCAGCTCCTTGAACAACAGTTGGAGCTCCCTCTTTGTTATGCGCCATGGGATTATTTTGGTTGTACATGTCCATGAGGGTACGTCATCTCCTTGAAAGGATTTGTTTGATCTTTGGGTCAATTAGGAGAAGCTCCAATGACTAAGTAATTTTTGAATGAGTAAGGTAGCCACTCATAAACCTATGAACCTGTACAACACTCAACACACCAAGGATAAATGTGGAAGAAGAAATATTAACAGAAATGGTGTTAGAAAAGAGATTTTTGGGATTTTTTAAAATTTTTATTTTCACTAAATTTGATTCAAACTTGACTTAAACAAAAAAAATTAACTCTCAAGTCCCCAAAAATGATGCCAAAATTTTGTATTCATTTCTGCTGAAGTGTTATCTTCGGTTTTCCAAATTTTTTAACCCTAATGAGTATAGTACCAGTAAGGGGTCGATCCATAGGGAGAAGGAGTTATTTTTGTCTTTCTTATCTAGTTTTTAATTGATTTAATAAAGTGGACAGAATTTAAAGTCGATTTTTTTATGTTTTGATGAAAAGGTGATTGGGTTTTAGTTTCGTAGAAAATTACATAAAGGATTAAGAAAAACATGGGTATTTGGTTTTGATGAAATTTGAAGGGAAATGCATCGGGGCTATGGATTTTAAGAAGTTGTTATTAAATCAATTTACTTATGAGGTTGTGTTGTTAATAATAATTCAAATATCTGGGATAACTTATGTAACAGAACCCCCTTGGTCTAGTAAATTTTTTTTAAATCAATGGAAATCAATTTCGTTGGTCTGGAAATTGATTTCTCTTAATTTTTATTAATTGAAACCCTTTGTGATGATTAAAACACCCAAGGGTCATGAATTGTTTTAACTGTAATTCCTTAAAGGATCCTTATCAATCCCATTCTTGGTCTAATACAATATTTCTAGTGATATTTGAAAAGGTTTAATAAGTAATTATGAGGAAGAAAATATGAACAATATGATTACAACATCACAATTTATAAATTACAACATTCATTTGTCCACAACCCCAATGCATAGGGAATTTAACTACTCATGGAGTAGCTATTAATTAAATACCTTGTAGTACCTGGACGCATATTATTAAAAGACATGGAGAGAAGGTCATCGGAAAGGTAGCACGAAAATAACCTTCCTTTCTCTCTTCTCTCCTCTTATTTCTCTCTCTTATTCTATTCTAGGCTTTACCCGGAGTAATCTCCCATAGAAATAAATGAAATATTAATGAAATGAATGACTAACACTGAAATTGGAGGGCCTGCCACCTATTTATAGGTTTTAGGAGTGCACAGTGTGTAGCGTAAAGTACATGACGTGTAATCTTGTCAACGCGCATTTCCATCCTTTTCTCTGCCAGTGGGTGACCCAACACACCATCTTTATCTTGGAACATGGCGATGCCTAGTAGGTGGAGGTACACGACATGTAGTTCCTCCATACATGGCATATAATCTCATTCATCGTCCACCAACTGCTTCTAGAATGGAATACATGGCGTTATAGACTGATGTACACATCATGTAAAGGTTTTCTAGCAACATGGGCGTGTAAACTTATTCTCAGCCATTGAATTCTTCTAGAAGAGGACACCTGCTGTGTATATTATGTACATGATATGTGTGTGATTATGGTAACTTGGGAATGTACTTGGCCTAGCCAATCTGTGTCGTGGTTCTGGTACAGAGCATGCATCTGAAAGTACACAACGTGTAGTTTAGAATTTTTGATCAACTTTCCCCCGATTTGAGTCTTTGTCATGGAAATACTTGAAAAGCATTATGATCACCAAATTATAGTATTTTGTCTCCAAAAGAACATGTATACGGTGAAAACATGTTTTAAAAACTCGATAAAATATACGAAAATGTATACACAAATCAGGCACATCAGGACACAAGCATGAAGGTCCTACCCATGTTCCCACCAACTCCAGCGGAGGTCCTACCTACTCCGGCACTTCTCGTAGAGAATCCCTCTACACGTCATCTGGTGGACATGGAGCTCCCCCATGTTTCATTTGACATCTACCTAGGTGCTCCTCACACCCCAAACCACTCAGGAGGAAGTCCACTCCACCCCAACACCAGTTTGGCTGAAGTACCTCCTCGAGCCAGATATCCATCCTTTCCTGAAGATCCATCACGGAGTAGGAGGGTAGGTCGTAGAAACCATAAATAGAATTCTAGGAAGATTCAGACTGATTTTAAACTTTTCTGCTTCTCAGATTTTGAGGTGGAATATAATCCGTCAAGGGAACCCTTTCCTCGATCCTCTCTGTTAAGGGCTAGGTCATGGACAAGGTGTATCAACCTCGTACTTCCGGAAAGTGAGGTCCCTCAGATCCATACCTCCATCCATAGATACATCCAAGAGGATGAGGATTTAGAGTCTCCCTAGGGTCTGACCGCACAATCACAACCTTCATTTCCATGAGCACTCTCTACATCGACCATAGATCATGGAGAGATATTTTGTGGATCGATGGTGGACGAGCAACAATATAGTTAACCAGCAGTAGCTGTAGTCCTTGCGCCAGAAACTGTGGTCACCAGCCCGTCTTACCATGAAGTGGTTTCTATTTCACTGTAGTATTTGAAAGATATCCTGAGATAACAAATCTTGTCAGCTCGCTCGCCGTATTCTCCACCATCTAGCCTACCATATCAGTGATTTGATTCAGTACTACTACCGGTTTCCCAGCCGTCTCCAGTTGACAAGTGAGGAAACCAAGATCCAGACCCTGAGTCTGAGCCTAGGAGCTTGTGAGACATTCTTGCAGCAAACCATTTCCTGGAGATATTCTGTCAAGTTGCAACGCTGAATTTCAAGGCACTGCAAGCACTCACCCAGGAGGTGGTTGGATGCTTTCGCCAGACCCTCTGGGCGACTCACTTTCATCTTTGTCGTCGACGAGTGGCCTACCACAAGGGTTAGGCGCACTTAGAATACATTGGTCAACAATGTTGTTTGGTTGATTTGGATGCACTCCCCGTGGCCCAGTGCCCTGAGTCACGAGGTCACCATAAGAACCTCTAAGAAGGATGCGTCCAAAGCATAAAAGTTCTCCACAAGAGAATCAAGGAGGCTTCCCCCCATGTTCAGATCCATGGTTGGGGGTAGTATAAAACCCTCCATTTTAGTTCTATCTGGTGCCAACCCGACTTTCTAGGAAATATCTAGGATATGCATCGAGGTAGATTAATAGTTAACATGGATGATTTATTGGAGGAAGAGGCAGAGACAAAACTCCTTGGAGAAAACTTACCCCTAAGGGGAGTACCACAACTTTTGGACTCGTCAGGAAGGGTTAATCGCCAACAGAGAAATCTACTAGGTCTTCCTGTGCCCACTGATGCATTAGTCCTTAGACGAAATCCCAACAAGGGTACAGAGAACCTTAGAGTTGTCAAAACCACCGACCCATCTGGACGAGTACAAAAGATGGAGGATGTTCCCGAAAAAGTGGTGTTGCGTCAATAGCTCACAGTGCATAAGAATATGGTCGATGAACTTCTTATTGAGCATGCCATAGTGCGACGACCAGACTATGGTGACCCTCAGCTGGGGTAGCAGGGAAGCCACAACTCCCCCCAGTGAATTTGCTCCCGGTGACACTAACCATACTGCCCTTGCAGACAAAGTAGAGACTAGAACTTATACAAAGAGGGTGTGGTATGTGTTTCCAAATCCACCCGAGTGATGTGACAGTCCCTGGGACCCAAATCAGGTTCCCCCGGCCACTTCACAGGTCATCCCACCAGCCACTCCACGAGTCGTTGGGCCTGCTTATCAAGTTGAAGAACCCACCAATGCACTTGTGGTTAGGGATCCTAGTCAAGATAAGAACTCCCACCCAGATGATCCTATGGGTGCACTCATTGCCCATCTCTAGATGTTGGAGACTTGGCAGGGAGAAATCCTGCCTGATGGTAAGCCATATCCAGCAAGGGTAGATGATATTCCAGCACCCCCGGGTTTTGAAAATCCCACCTTTTCCCATTTAATGGGATGAGTGACCCACTGCAGCATTTGGCCTACTTCATCTGAAGGTGTGGACCCATGCTGGAAACTCTGGTGCAATAGGAGGCCACCAAACTCCGATGCTTCGTACAGACATTGGAAGGACCTTCATTTGTCTTGTACAACCAGCTACCCATCAGGTCAGTATCCGACTAGGAAGACCATCATAGGAAAATTTTGTACTTGTTCATTTTCACCACTCAGAAGATGAGTATTGCAGACCTCTTCAAATGCAAATAGAGGCCTGACATGCGCGTCGAGGAATTTTTAAAGACCCGGAAAATTACATGTATTTTTTTAATTATTTGGGATTATTATGAGTCTTTGAAAATTAACGGTGTGTGATTCTGAGGCCCGGTGTTCCTAGAATTTATTTTTGAATTTTTTTAAGGTACGTTCAGTAAACGCACGAGCGATGTTTTCTATCTTTTGAACCAGTACTTGGATTAAAAATATGAGGACATCGTTGAATCCGTAGCACCAGGATTTTCTAAAGGGAGGCTTTACTTCAACCGCAGTAGGTCGGGAGAAAAAGTTAGTTTTTGGACATTTTAATGAAAAGTAAAATAACATGTAATTTTTATGTGATTTTTATTTTTCTCTAATGGATAAACAGCGGTGGCAGGACCAGTGACTTGTCAATCCATTTAATGGCTTGACTCATCAACTGCATAACTCCTTTGTGAATTAAAAAAAGTTCATTAATTATTTTAATGAACCTCATTAATTCCTTAATGAGTTACTCATATTTCCCTGACCTATTTAAATAGAGATTAGGGTGGGGTTTTGGAATGACTTCTTCAAATGGGGAAACTCTGGAGAAGTCCTGTGGCAAAATCCACCCAGAGGACGAGACTAGAATTAACGAGCGGTGATGAGCACAACTGAATCACGAACCGACGACAACAATGAAAGAGGTTATGTCTATCGTCATTAGTGTATGTCTCATATAGATAGGGGTTTTTGTTTTTGATATTGTGATATTTCTCCTTCCCCATTCATGATTTATATGAAGAATGCTGATCAACCGACCAACGGGTTGATCCAAGGATTGTTCTTTAAACAGGTGAGGCTAATGTGGGGTTACAAGTTGGGAGTTATTTCTAAATTCTCGATTTTTTCCAGCACCCCTTGTTAAAACTCTAATGCGGAGGAAATGGGACAATCTAAAAAAGGCCTAGACCCTCCGCCGATCTTTTTGTTCTTGTGTTTCCCGTGCACGGTCGAGCAATGTGATGACAGAGCAGAGATAGGGGTAACCCAATGGCGGCGGTGACCCGAGAGGCTCATAGGCACAGATGTTACCAAGAACGGACCACCGGAGCACATCTGGTGGCCCACAGAAAGAATCGCTAGCACGCCATGCCGGCGGTGGTGGCCGGAGGAGGCCCGTGACAACCGGCCGTAGGTGGTGGGAAGGATGTGTGCCATCACACACCGGTGTATGCCGTGGTGGACATAGGTATCTTGCATGAGCCAACCGCACATGAGAAGGGTGGTTCCCTCAGGTGCGGCTGGCGGTATCAACCGTGGCCAGCGGGCCGTGATAGGAGGGGGCGGCATGGCCCCGCGCCACAGCGCGTCGGCTAGAGACCAGCCGACCTCCGAGCCGACTGTTGCATGCTGTGGAGCAGCACCCCACAAACCAGATGAAATAGACCCACGTAAGAAGGGCCATCTGGAGACATGGTCCACCTTCAAGTGGAATGGGACGAACGTGGGTCAGACCCGCGAGCCAGCCGGCCAGTGCGGGTGGGCTGAGCCCCACCCGGCGGGCCGGGTCAACCGCGGCCCGGGCCTACGAACCAACCAGGCCAACCTTGACAGGCTAGAACTGGTGAACCGGGCCAACCCTTAATGGGCCAGACCTGGGTGGGGTCAGGTAGACCCTAGAACCCATTGTGTCGGGCCGACCAGACCAAGTCCGACAAGCCTAGACCCAACCGGCCCCCGAATGAAGAAACACCCATTACTGAAAAACCGAGTCTCCGTTTGACACAACGTCAGTGGCATTGGGACCCCTTTTTGGGAAGCGGTCCCTTGGGTATATTCCTATGGGCCCGACCAATCCAGGATGGACCGAGGTGTGATCGCCCCTGTTTCAAAAAAATGGGTATAACTAGCAGATCAGACGTCCGATCGACGCCCCATCTATGGAATAAAGACCCTTGTGACAAGGAGGTCCTTTGGCGATACTCTAAGTGAATTTTGATGGAGTTTGACATGCGACCTAGGTTGGATCATACTAGAATCTAACTAGGACCTTTTTACAAATGTGCCCATATCTCACAGACCGGGAGTCTGATTGACGTGTTGTCTGTCACGTTGGGACCCCTATGAAGGGGAGGTCCCATAGGTATTATTTTTTGTGGGAATTCATACTGATTGAAATATTACTGATGGATTGAGTAGAAGATTTTACCGGAGATCAGGCGTACTTAATGTGAGAATCCAGTGGCTGGTTGTGACTTGATGAAGAAGAGCGACCAATACGGGTCAGCATCAGAAACTCCATATTAGGATGATCTATTTGTACGACCAATCATCGCTATCTCTATACCAGCAAAAAAAAACAAGTTAGCACCAACGAAAAATACAGGTCCACACCAGTGACCAATATGGGTCAGCCCTAGTGACCAATACGGGTCAAAACATGTTACCAATACGAGTCAGCATCTAACGACCAATACAGGTCAAGATACAGTGACCTATACGGGTCAGTAGTAGAGTTTCTATAGATAGTATGATCTGGATTTATGACTAGTCATCCCTATCCCAGTAACCTTGAAGTTATACCATTAGAGTTAGCTGAATATTTTTCTTTGTGCTTTATGATTTTGATCATGCTTGTGATATTAACTTTGTGGTATTTCTTGTGATGTTTTCCTTTTTGGATTACTGAGAGACCTTAGGTTGTCTTAGGGTCCCCTACTAATTTGTTATACTCACCCCTATATGGGCTCCTCCCGCATGTGTGTGTCTGGTGCAGACTAATGATGCTCCGAGGAAGACTTGAGAGGTCTGGGACTTGGTGGAGTTCGAAGTGACGGGACGAGTCAAGATCCTCTTCTTAGACTTCAGACTTACAACTACTACCCTCTAGGTAGAGCTCTAGGGAATATTCAACAACTGTTAACTTTTTTTTTTCAGTTTCTAGGGTTTTTATTCCAGCCCACTGTTTTCAGTTTAAATTTTTTACTTGTGGTTGTACTTTAATCTCATGGATATAACTTAATTTTGTTGGTTGTTTACTTCAGTTTCTCTTTTTTAGTGTGTATAGATCTCTAAGTAAATTCCTTCCCTATTCGTGAAAATCCTTCAGGTGCTAGTCACCAACCCCTGGCCTATGGAAGGTGGGCTTGGGGTAGTCATGTCCGGGCCCCATGGGACGGGTCTTGAAAAATTTGTATCAGAGGGAGGTTGGTTCTATCAGAATAAATAAGAGTCTACTTTTAATGAGGAAATGGTGAAAAGTGTCATGAGTTTGGTTTTTAGTACATGGAGTCTAGTGTTGGTGTGGCATCTGACATATCTATACACCAGGACCCTGAATTCTGTTTTCCAACTCGGTACATGAAAACACCGATTGCTAGTGTTTTGAAATGTTTTCTTGATCTTTCTTGTTTCATCTCAACAGGTATAACTTATTGACTACGATACATCTATTTCTTACATGATACCTTCATGAAGACAACCAGTCAAGATTTCGGTTAGAGATTGTGATAGTGGCCCACCGACCAATGAGATATTGGTATAGGGACCACTCATTGTGATGACACCTTCGCGTGGTGTACTAATAGCACCACCACCCATTGAGAAGAAGATGCTACCAGTGGATCATGCACGCCATCTGAGCATGTTGCATGAGTTCCAGAGACAGAGGCCTCCAAGGTTTCAAGGTGAGATGGACCCCTAGGCAGCAAAGGACTAGCTTGAGGCAATTTCGTAGGTCTTTCTCTTAGTAAAGAAACTCACCAAGTAGATGTCGATCTTGGCCGCTAGCCCTCTTCAAGGCTCGGTAGGACGATGGTGGATCTTAATGCTCCAGGTGCATGAGGAGAAAACCCTCACCTGGCCGGACTTCGAGAGCCTTTTCAGGGAGAACTTCATGCCGACAACACTATGGTTTGTGCGTATTCGGGAGCTGCTGCATCTGTAGCAGGGCAGCCAGATTGTGGGTCAGGACTCGGCAAGATTTACTAACCTCCCCCAATACTCCACCAACATGGTACACGACCCTTAATTCAGGTCCCACACCTTTAATAAGAGGCTCCAATGAGAGATCAGAGCTGTGATGATTTCTCTCAGTGTTTTGACGTAACATGGGGTGCTCGAGCGATCTTTGTAGATAGAGAGCTTTTTTGACGATTAGGAACCAATAGTGAGAGACCCTACTAGATGATAGGTAGCAGAGTCATCTGCAACTAGAAGTAGACAGACAAAACAGAATCCCAAGTAGGCTAGACCTTCCGAAGGGAGAACCGAGGACATAAGGTCAGAAATGTGAGGCTCGAGAGGCCAAGGGAGCCTCCAAAAAAGAATGATCTATTTTTATTATGGGGGATAGGGTCACAGATATCGTGACTATCCAACCCCCCTCGTGGATGATCTTCAGATGGTGGAGGGTCCACCGAGGCAGTGGTAGCAGTAGGAGCATGAGTGTTAGCTAGGCGGCGGAAGAGGCAGGGGAATTGGACATGCAGTGGGAGGTGGTCAGGGTCACCAGGAACTACCACCACCATCCTATGCAGTCCATGACGAGCTAAGGGAGTGGGTGGATAGGGAAAGGAAAAGATACAGGTTGTAGAGGATCACGATCTTGATGTCCCTAAGATGATATGAGGTACGATCTGTATCTTTTCTACTTTATCAGCAGTGCTTATCGGCATATGTGATAGCTATTCTTTATTTTCCATGGACTTAGTTCAGGACTCTGAGATTCCAACTGAGATTTTTTCTCGACCTTTGCGTTTGATTACTCCTATGGGAGTAGATTCAGTGGTCACACACTGCTGCTGAAAGTATGATCTTACTCTCAGAGGAGAGAGTTTCTGATTGGATCTTCTAGTAGCAGCATTGAATCCCTACGACGTCATTCTAGTCTTGGACTAGATATTAGCAGTTCACGCAAAGATTGACTGCTTGAGACGTACAGTGTGATGTACGCACAGATATAGAGTCCAGTTTTCCTTTATTGGTGAGAAGGAAAACATAGTAGCACGAGATGGACTGGCACTCTGGAGGGTGTAGCCAATTTCATATCAGCTGGCTTGCATGACCTTCGACCTGGTGGATGAGGCGATTCCATAGTTTCTGGTTGTGGAAGATGAGTATGAGGACGTCTTTCCAGAATATGTCCTAGGACTACCACCTCATAGAGAGGTATACTTCCATATTGACTTGTACCCAGTAACAACGCCAATATCTACACCAGCATATCGAATGTACACTACGGAGCTTCGGTAGCTGAGGGTATAGTTGGAGGAATTATAGATGAAGGGATTCGTAAGGCCCAATGTTTCTCCATGGGCATCCCTAGTGTTGTTTTCCAAGAAGGCAGATGGAAGTTTGAGGCTATGCATGGAATTTCGGCACCTAAACCAGGTGATCGTGAAGAACAAGTATCCAGTGATGATTGAGGAAGTACTTTCTTGGGATCTATCCAAGAGTGTTACTGAGGTGCAGAGCTTCCTTTGATTTGTAGGCTACTATCGGAGGTTCATACACAATTTCTCTAGATTATCAACACCTATTATTGCATTAACGAAGAAGGGTAAACCCTTTATATGGTTAGAGACATTCCAGTAGAACTTTCAATAGTTGAGGTAATGCTTGACCAGCGCTCCCATCATGAGGTTTCCGGAGGAGGGCACTGGATACATGGTTTACTATGATGCATGAGGGACCATACTCAATTGTGTCCTAATGAAGGATGATGCGGTGATTGCTTATGGATCACAATAGTTGAAACCTATTGATCAGAATTATGTGACTCATGACTTTGAATTGGCAGCAGTAGTCTTCCCACTGAGGATTTTGTGACACTACATGATGGGTGGGAAATTCATTGTTTACTCAGATCACAAGAGTCTCAGACATATCTTCACATAGAAAGATCTGAATCTGAGACAGTGACATTGTCTAGAGTTCTTCCAGGTCTATGACTTTGAGATAGTCTATACTCCTAGGAATGTGAATGTAGTGGAAGATGCACTTAGTTGGAGATCGAGTTCACAGCTACTGAACGAGGCTTTAGAGAAGTTAGCCTCGCTTCAAATATCCTATGTGGATAGAGATGAGACAGTCTACCTCTAGTCGATGCTAGTTTACCCTCCACTCCTTCAGAGAGTCAGAGAGGTTCAACTCAGAGACAATATTTGTGAGACTACACATGCTCAGATATCCTCAGGCCATGCACCTAACAGATATTCTTAAGGTGGGGAGCATGCTATCCTTTTCAGAGAACGTACAGTTGTACTAGTGGCGCTACGAGAGGATGTGTTGAGGGAGTTCCATAAATCCCCCTTGGTAGTACATCTAGGTATGATGAGTATGTATTAGTACCTATGGCGTCAGTACTGGTGTCCAGAGATGAAGAAAGTTGTGGCAGAGTTTGTTTCTAGATGCCTCACTTTCCAGCACGTGAAGGCCGAGCACCAAGTACCAGCAGGCTTGACCCAACCCCTCGAGATACCAATGTGGAAGTCGGAAGTGATATTGTTGGACTTCATGATGAGGTTACCACATACGTCTAGAGGGAATGATACCATCTGGGTGATTGTTGACTGACTCACCAAGGCAGCCCACTTTCTTACAATTAGAGAGAAGGGTTCAGTAGATATCTTGCGACATCTCAATGTTCAGGAGATCATGTGACTTCACTGGGTGCCTTCGATTATAGTCTCAGACCATGACACACACTTCACATCCAGACTGTGGAAATGATTTAAGGAGGCTTTCGAGACTCATCTCCACTTTATCTCACCTTTTCACCTACAGAAAGATGGTCAGACTGAGTGGACCATCCATACCATGGAGGAAATTCTTCATGCATGTGTCCTAGATTTTGTTCATAGTTCGGAGGACCACCAACCCTTGGTGGAGTTTGCGTACAACAACAACTATCAATCCACCATTGGTATGGCCCATTTTGAGGTGTTTTTGGATGAACATGCAAATTTCCCTTGTGATGGACAGATCTAGGAGATCCAACACTCATGGGCCCAGAGATGGTATAGGCTACCACTGAGAAGGTGTAGGTAATCTGAGAGAGGATGAAGACTGCAAAGAACCAATAGAAATCCTATGCTGATAGGAAACATATACCACAAGACTTCCAGGAGGGGGACCACGTATTCTTGTGATTCTCCCCTCGATGGGGACTACAAAGATTTAGTCGAAGTGGAAAACTCCCACCGATGTTATCGGACCATTACTGATACTTTGGAGGATTGGAAAGGTGGCGTACCACTTGGCACTGACACCATAATCCCATAAGGTATCAAGATGTCCACCCCATGGAAACAAAAATACACTAAACTTGTTTTTTTGTCCAAGCATGGATAAACTAAATCTAGCCCACACCCTACTATTGCTTCTATATCATCAAGCTTGGCCCGTTGGGCTGAAGACCAGATGGGATAGGATCAACAAATTTCATTGCCATGGTTTTGGTAGTACAAGAATCCGTCAATGCAGTGTCTACCATCACTCAGGCTGGTACTAGTCTCACATCAGGATCTATCAACTTAGAGAAGTCTCCTCCCGCCGAGGACCCCTCTCCCATAACTGAAGAAGAGGACTTAGAGGATGATCCTCCTGCCTTCGAAGAGGGTATCTCTACCATAGTTTATGAACTTGTGTAGGTGAACCTTGGTAGAAATATATATCTAAAACCCACATTGATCAGTGATGCTATGCCCATCGAAGTGCAACAATAGAATGTTGACTTCCTCAAACAACACTGTGAAGTATTTTCTTGGAGCTATATTTAAATGTAAGGTCTATATCCTCAGGTATCCATCCACCGCCTAGGACTCCTAGAAAACCACTGCGGGTTTATGTAGCCTCCCAGAAATATGCACCCTTCTCATGGTTCCATGTTCGAGGTCGAATTTGATAATCTCATCAGAGCCAATTTCATCAAGGAGTTCTAATACCCTAGATGGTTAGCCAACATTGTTCCTTTCAGGAAGAATAACAAACATATCAGATTCGACATCGACTTTCGGGGTCTCAACCATCATTTTATGAAGGATGGTTTTCCCCTTCCTGTGATGGAATTGTTGGTCAATGCTATAGCTGGGTTCCAGGACCTTTCCTTCAGGGATGAGTACTCTAGGTATAACCATATTAAAATGGACCCTGAGGATGAAGAGTCTACAGCCTTCAGGGCACCGCAAGGTACATTATTCTACCAGGTAATGTCATTTGGTCTAAATAATGTGGGTTCCACCTATCAGTGGGCTATGTATCACATATTTAATCCAATCCTCGAGACACTGGTGTAATGCTATGTGGACAATATGGTGGTCAAATCATGCCAACATTAGGACCATCTCAAAGACCTTTAGAAAGTATTTGGATTCCTCCGTTATTACCACCTAAGGATAAACCCATTGAAGTGTGCCTTTGGGGTCACCTTTGGAAAGTTTCTCAGCTTCATTGGCAAATATAGGGGCATTGAAATTGACTTAGAGAAGATCAAGGCCATCAGCCAAATGTCTCCCCCAAGCAACATCTTGGAGCTTTGAGGTTTCCAAGGCCACTTGGCCTACATACACCGATTCATTGAAAATTTGGCCGATAATTGTAATCCTTTTTATCAGCTCATGAAGAAAGACACTATTATCAGTGAGATGAAGAATGTCAGATAGATTTTGAGGAAGTCAAGAAGCATCTACTCCTGCCTTCAGTCTTGATTCCACTCATTTTCAAAAATCTTCCGGTCCTTTATGTGGCCGCCCTAGAACGATCCCTTTGCATCCTTCTCGCCCAAAAGAACAATGATGGAACTAAAAACAATCTCTACTATCTTAACTTAATGCTAGTCAATATAGAGACAAGATACTACCCTCTCAAGAAAATCTGCCTCGCATTGGTATTCGTAGTACAGAAGTTGTGACATTATTTTCCGCACCATGAGGTATAGCTATTTTCCTGAGTAGATCTGCTGAAGTACATCCTGAATCGTCCCATGTTGACAGGCCATATATCTTGTTGGGTGGTGATTCTCCATTAGTTAGACAACATGTTTGTCTCTCATAAGTCTATTAAGGGGAAATCATTGGCGGATTTCCTTGCCGCACATCCAGATTTTGCAAACTAGTCTCTCGACCTTGATTTTTCTAATAAGGAAACCCTCTCATTAGACTAAGTCATCCTGTGTTGGTAAAGGAACTTTGATGGTGCTTCCCAGAGACCTATCAGCAAAAGGTTCAATGACCCCAAACTCAACAGATTAGGCCTGGGTATCATCTTCATCACTCCAGCACAAGATATTTTTCCATATTAATTTCTGTTGTGGGAGGGCTATACCCAAAATGAGGTGGAGTTCCAGGATCTCATCATTGGCCTTGAGCTAGCCCTCAAGATTGATGTTCCCTACTTTCATGTGAAAGGGGACTCCAAACTATTCATCAAGAAAATCAATGGTGACTATGTCATCAAAAATTGAGAACTAATACCACTGTTGGAATGTAACCTCTATTTGATGTCCCATTTCCCATCTCAGATGGAAGTTACCCATGTTCCCCAATCACAAAACGTTTGAGCTAATGCCTTGGCCAGCCTAGCTGCATCACTTTTAGAGCCCGAATAAGATGATTTGATTATCCATGTGGCACACCAGAGATTCATCACCCCCATCACTCCAGACAATGATGATATCCCACAGGTAATCCACCTTATATCCGGCGCCTCCACATCTGGACCCCCATGTCTCCTTAACATAATGTTGAAGGTAACCCCGAACTGGAGGGCACCCTTGGTTTAGTATCTTCAGCCCAAAAATCATTTAGTAGATCTGACTGAGTACGAGTGAATATAACACCATGAATTATAGTTTACCCTCCATAGTGGTACTAGTCTTGAGAAGATTCTCTACAAGTGCGGGTTTGATGGGGTTCTCGGCCATTGCATTCAGGGAATTGAAATTTCTCAGGTCATGCAGGAGGTTCATGCTTGTTCTTGTAGGGCTCGTCAGATCGGACCGAAACTATCTCATGAGATCCAGAGACTGGGGTATTTTTGTCCATCTATGATCCATGACTACATTGAGTTTTCAAAGTGGTTCCATGCATTCCAAATTCATGCCATCTTTGTGCATCGGTTGTCGCAGCCTCTCCACACTACAAAGTACTCTTATCCCTTTGCGTTCTGGGGACTCGATGTTGTGGGACTATATCCACCTGTGATGGCTCACTAGTGCTGGTTCATCCTTGCCACTACGGATTTCTTTTCGAAGTAGGAATATGTGGTTCCACTCAAGAAAGTCAAGGCCCAGTATATCATTGACTTTGTGAGCTCTAATATCATCTAGCGGTTCGGAGTCCCTCACATCATCCTCACCGATAACAACACCAAATTTCGGGCAACCGAGTTGAAGAAATTTTATGCCAAGTACAATATATGTTCTAACTATACGTACCGTTATCACACGCAAGAAATTAGGTAGATCGAGGCATTTAACAAAAACATCTCAAATATCCTTCAAAAAATGGTTAGTCAGAACAAGAAGAGTTGGCCTGACAAGCTCCCCCAATGTCCTCTGGGTTTATCAGATGACGACTTGTAATTCCACACAGGTGACCCCATACTCCCTAGTGTATGGAACAGAGGACGTCCATCCCATCAAGATTCATTTTCCTTCATTAAGTATAGCTGTTTGTGATAATAAAGAACTAGATAAGGTAGCTAAAATCCGTCTGGCTGAATTGGAAGCACTTTATGTGAACATGCTTACACCCTACACAATCTGGAAAGGCTTCAGAACAAGTTATCTAGAGATTTAAACAATAAAGTTTACCTCCACTATTTCTTTCAAGGTAAATTGGTGTTTTCCTTGAGAACACCAATGATACCTGGATGAAAACCACCCAAATTGAAGCCCAAATGGGAAGGAACTTACATCATTCACAAGGATTACCACAATGGTGCATACTCTCTGGGGACCATGGATGGTGAGCGTATAACTCCTCTCACCAATGCCAAATTCCTCAAGAAATACTTTTCTAGATCACTATAGTCCTACACTATGGTCCAATATGACCTTAAATATATGTAGTCCCACGCGACGTTAAAATGTAGACAAACCTACATGACCTTAAACTATTATGTCTCGCATGACATTAAACTGTATTTCATCCCACATGATGTTAAATTGTATTCAGTCCTACATGACCTTAAACTTGATGACATTAAATTGATTTATCATCTCACTTGATGATAAACTACAAAATGATCCGAGCTCTAAGAACTTATACTAAGATCTCCCAACCACCATCTTCTACTAAGTCAATAAAATAAATTTCAAGAACTACGTATAGCTTGATTAACATCCTCATGGGATACATATAAATGCTTGGAAACCTTGTATTAAGTCCAACCCCCAACTTTTTTCATTGACTACCACCCTTGGGTGTAATTATCTCATAGGATCTCACGTGGTGAAGTGTAAACTTTTTTGTCCCCATTGGAGTTAGGTTTATGATGACCACCCCATGTTCCCCTCTCATTCTTGAATTCTACCTCATCATCATTGCATGAAGTTAAACTGCACGTCCCTTTCAGAACTATGTATGGCATGATTTCCATCCTCATGGGATACGTAGGAATGCCCGAATATTTTTGCCCGTAGGCACAACCCCAAGCTTCAAGATCACCCCCTTTGGTCCAGCCCCTCAGCCTGGATACCTCCCCAAACATATGGAGCAGTGTGCGATTATGTCCTCATTTTACAGGGGGTTTATCATAACTGTACCATGTGTTCCCCTTCTTGGAGGTTTTCACCCGTAATCATCCTCACTGCAAGACGTTAAACTACGAGATGGATGGGACTTCCTAGCCTTAGGTCCCTCGACCTTGTAAGCCCTGGCCTAAGTTCTCATTTAGGATTTTATGGTATGGTATGGGATTATGTCCCTGTTTACATTGGGTTACTTGCCATGCCATTCACATCCCTCATTGAGATGCCTTTCCCCTATTAGCATCCTTGCTGCATGACCTAAAACTGCGCAACATTTTTAGAACTATGTTTGGATCAATTCCCATTCTCATGGGATACGTAGGACCACCTGGACATTTAGTCTATGGGCCCAGACCCATCTCTTAGAAACCGCCTCATCTTCTTGGCCCTTGGCTTGGGTTCTTCTAGGAGAGTGGTATGAAGTGTTGTATGGTCTTATGTTCCCATTAATGTCAGGTTTGTAACAACCAAACCATCTACCTCTTATTCTAGAGATCCCTTAGATCCCCTTTCCTACAATCATCTTTTTGATTCGGATACTCTTAAGTTGGTCCCCTCTACCATCTTCGGTGGTTCATCAATGTGCCCAGGAGTAGTCTAGTTCAGGACCTAGTGTGTCAGATTTTACCTATACATGACCTCGCCCATTTTTCAGGATTTATGTTCCATTCATTTGGGATTTAATCATATTTCACATCCAAAAAGACCCCAAATTTCATGTATGATTGCCCCAAGGAATTTCCTACCATTTTGGGCCAATGTCCTTGAGGGTTTCGAATGAAAAATTGATACAAGTCCCACATTGTGAATATGGTTAGCGGTTGATGATCATTTGTTTTTCTGATTTTAGGTCACACGATATGGATACTGTGATTTGAACATGGTCAATAGTTATCTTCCATCATCACACCAACCCCATCAAGCCCTAAATGTTGGTTTCATGATTCACATCATTTTCCATTCCATCACACCCAAGTGGAATTTTGGAACTCTTGGCACTATCCCTCGGTGCGAATTTGCATGTTTAGAGGACAAAGCCGCCGGAAGGCGTCATTCGGGGCTTCGCACTGATTTCCACTTTACGTTTATTCCATGTCTTACAAAGACCTCTTCTACCCTTGTTTCTCACAACAAGTTTGAATCATATGGTCTTAGGGATCGGATAAAGTTTTGCGCTCGCTTTGAAGAGTTTCTCTTCTCCATGGTTCGAGCTCTAATACCTTAAACTATGATTTCCTTGTACGTACTCTCCATAAGAAGTAAGAATTGTAACCCTTAGAACTACGTATTGCTTGATTCCCATGCTCATGGGATACAAAGGAATGCCCAGACATCTTGTCCTTGGGTATATCTCAAGTTCCATTAATTATCTCTTCTGTTCATCCTTTTATACCTCGGCACTTATAGGATTGCATAGTGTGCTATGTGTATGATTATGTCTACATTCATGTCGGTTTTTCAATAGCTGCACCACATACTCTCCTTATAGGATCAGGTCTCTCCTACCTCTTGTCCTACATGACGTTAAACTGCACTCTCATAACTACAAATGGATTGATTCCCATCCTCATGGGATACGTAGGAATACCTATATGCTTCATCCATGAGTCCACCCCCATATTTTCTGACCTATTCCTGCCCCTCATCCATAGGTTTCTTTCCTGAAATTTCACGTGGTGTGGTGTGGACCTCGTCCTCATTCACGGAGAGTATTCTTTATCACGCTATGCATGTTCGACTCTAAAACATTGTTTCTTCTATATATGTCAAAGACATATGATGTTAAACTATGCCACTGGTCCCACATGACATTAAACTATTGCGTCCTTATTTCATGATGTTAAAATTCATTGTTGGTCCTATCATACGACCCTAAACTATGATATCATCATCCCAGCCGCACGACGAAAAACGATAGTGCGTTTTGATTTCCTCACTCAAGGGGACATCATATTGGGTATGGGTTATTCACCATACCATTTTTCAATTCCTACATATGGCTTGATTCCTATAGCGACACCAGGACTCTCTGTCCTCAGTTTATCACTTCACAAAAAAAACACACATCTATCCTAAAGGAAAAACAAGATCTATCAAATGTTGCTTCTTTTGGTGCATAGACCAGATCCGAATGACCTTATCATCCCTGGCACTGGTACCTTACTATTCTATATTCAAAATTATGCATGGCTTGATTCCCATTCTCATGGGGTATGTAGGAATGCCCACACGCTGTGCCTCGGGCCCAGCCTAACTTTAATTTTTGGTCCCTCGACCTAAGATCCCCCCAAGGAATGCTTGGTGATACAGAATCCAAGTCCTCATTCATGTCGGGTTTTATAATAACCTCACCATGCATCTCCTTTGCTCCTTATCATCTATAGTTCAAGCTATAAGACCTTAAAATAAGATCTCCTTCAACGTCCTATATGAAAGACATAAGGAAAAAATTTCCAGAACTACATGTGGCTTGATTCCCAACCTCATGGGATACATATGAACACCTAGACATTTTTTCTTCAGATCTATCCCTATGAATATTAAATCCTGGCACCCCCTCTTCCTCAACCCCTTGACTCGAACTCTTTCAGAAACATGTGTTGTGATGAGTGCCTCTTGGGATTCTCATTCACATCAGGATATGAATCACACCACACATCCCCATTCTAGATAACCATGTAACTATAGCTATACCAGGAAAAAGTTCATGATTCCCTCTAATAATTATGGGATGCCTCAGTTTCCTCACCAGATAGGTCTTGTTGAGATCTAAGTTTGAACCCTAATCTGACTAATGCACCCACCTAATGTGTTTCCACCACAGTGGCGTAATTTCAAGAGTGTTGGACTCCATTTGAACAACCCATCACTCCACCCTACAGGATTTGCGTGCCCTTTATTTAGACCCTCATACTCATTCATATCTAAAATAACCCCTAACCATATGGATGCTTGGTCTAAGGCTTGCCTACTATTCTAGGCCAATGTTCTGGAAGACCAATGGATAACATTTTGAGTTAGGCCCTATGTTTCAAACATGGTAAACGATCAGGCCTTGTTTGTTATCCCCATTTTAGGCTAACTCAATAGGGGTATTACGTTTCAAACACGGTCAATAGTTATCCTTCATTGTCATGCCACCCCCACAATGTTCCGAACTTTGGGTATCATGATTCACACTATGAATTCCCTTATGTTCAGATTGATTCAAACACCCCTGACATTACCCCACTCGTGAACTAGAGCACATTAGGGAAATGATAATTCGACTATTCTGAGAACTTCTTTCTCTAGTCAGGCCACCCCCTTTCTTCCTAGAAGCTCAGACGGGTCACTTACACCCCATAGGCCTGGATATTGGTTGGAATTACCACATTAAAATAATGTAACGACGTGAACATCCCTTGTTTCTCACACTGGGAACAACCCACATGAGCTTAGGGATGGATTGCTAATTATTTCACGATTGTGGTTGGAATGCATTAAAATAAACAAGCAAGTAGTCCATCCATGCATGTGGCTCAGAATAAAAAAAAGGGGAGATATGTTTTTGTGTTCAGGGAAAATAGGCCCCTTAGGGATTATCGTCTTTGATGGACTGCTACAGTATTTCCACCTTCTAGCTTGTGGCCTCTAGAATTGCTCCCCGCTCCCTGAGATCCTTGTCTTCATTAGAAACTGTAGAGAGTAACTCATTGGCCCTAGCCTATGCTCATTATTTTTTGGATTGGAGCTCAATCATTTGGAAACATGCCTGCACTACCTACCCTTAGGCTTCCGCTAGCTAGGTCCTCAATTGTTCAATGAGGTCAGAGCAGGTTGCGATGAATTCACTCCTTTCATTGGATTTCTCTTCGAGGCATCAGACGTCTTGCTCAGCTCTAAGGAATTTCCAAGTATTCACTGACTTCTTTTAGCCACAGGAAATGTCAGAGCATTGGTTATTGTCCCGTATTTTCTCAGTCTTGTAGTTTTAGATCATTATATGAAGATGGTGAGAATCCACCCCCCCAGCATAGAGAAAGCATATCCAGCTACAAAGTGAGTCCATCCGGATTAGCCATTCTATCTGTGACTGGCTGAGAAAACGTTTGATACACTTCCATGCCTTGTGCCATGTCATGTGGATCTCCTCATCCGCATCTGGGTAAAACTCTTTATTTCATCTGGGTCCTCAGGTATGTACTCCAGAAAGGCAACCAAGAGTTTGGTGGAAGGGCCCCATAATATAATTCTTTCTTCTTCAACAGCTTCACCCTCTCCATCCTGGAACTCCACCCCGGTAGAATTATCACCCATAACTGCAGCCTCTGCCTCTATGGGTATTGTGGAAGGGTTAGCTTGAATGGTTGTCTTTGTAGGATAAAGTGTAATCACAAACATGGCTTATGTAGAGGATCCCAAGATAATGGTCTGCCAGGCCTCTAACCTTGCAATTACTGTAATGGGAATCGATATCTTAGTTATCTGATCTTCCTAATAAAATTTGATAGATGGAAAGAATAAAGACTTACAAAATCCATGTATGGTAGCATA
The DNA here is from genome assembly GCA_963277665.1 of Viscum album. Taxonomy (NCBI): domain Eukaryota; kingdom Viridiplantae; phylum Streptophyta; class Magnoliopsida; order Santalales; family Viscaceae; genus Viscum; species Viscum album. Next base: position 1,645,832,222 of record OY728135.1, read on the forward strand.
CAGTGCATGTGTCATGGTAGGATCCACCATTACAGGAGATCCCTCAACACTTATAAGCTCAATCATTAGCACTGGTTCTTCCTGAATGGTGGGAACAACAGGGAACTCAGAGGATTCCATTCCAACCCTTTATTTTGGATCATCTCCGCCTACTCCAACCATAGTCGGTTCCCCACCTTGCTCAGTATCAAGGATAGGTTCTTGAGGAGGTCCTCCTACCTCCATTGGCACATCTTCATCCCTTTCAAGGATGGATTCCAGGACACCATTATCCATATATACCTAAACAGGATGAAATTTTGTTGATAAGTTAATATTGTGAGAAGGGAAAGGCTAGCATAGACAAGGGTTAAACTCACCTTGAACTACTCATCAAGTTTTGTGTCAGATCCTGCAACCTCACCACTCTCAAGGGGGATTTGTTGGCGAGTAGTTGTTTCTAAAGGTCCTTCACCACTGAGGCCTTCAACCTCTTCCTCCTATTCAACTTCTTCATCTTCTTATTCATCATCTTCCTCCCCTTCCCCTCCTTCTTGTTCTTCCTCTGTATCTCAGTCTTCAGATGAAAACTTTTATGGGTCATGTTTCAGGTCGGGCATCACTTTCACCATGAGGGGAGGCTCTTCATATCGCCCCCACTGGCATGCGTACATATCCATGGCTGTCGGGTATGCATACGAACGATGAAAAGTTACCCTATCCACCACCTGGATGTGCCCTATGTCTGGTAGGTCGAGCCTGGTACACACCATCCTCTTCCACAGCTCTTCGGTGGACATGGATTACCACAACGTCTTCCAAGAAGACCAGAGATATGGGAAGATAAAACCAGTGGTTGGCCATAAGAGGTGCCTGAGATACTTCCCAGAAAGAGCCCTAGTTGGCCCATGAGGTCGCCCGTGGGACTGTTGGAGTTGGTGACCTAGAACCAACTACTTCATAATTATATTCATTAATAAATACCTCATCACATCTTGATTGTTCTTCTCCATGACAATGCATGTGATAATTCCCCAAGGATAACTGTTGCATTAAAAGGTCATAGAGGATCCCTACTATGATGAGAACCCAGAAGTGCCATAACACTATTCTTGAATATAAGTTCTATGGCTGGATAATGTTATTTGAGGGACAAAAATAATACATGATATTAGGGGTGAGGACTCATAAAACTTTTAGGAAACTTCTCATGGTGTGTGCCCTTAGTAATATTCAGCTGGATATTATGAGAACGAGACCCACATGTAGGAAATCCACATTTCAGTGTCATTAGATTTTCCTATATGTGGATGTGTGAATTGGTCCTTATATTTTATGATTATTATTAATGGGTATTACAACTCATGCACTTAGATGTATTGACGAAAACTGTGATGGCACACTGTTCGCAGGGAGGCAGAAGATGTTGGGTCTCTCACGAGTGATATTCCATTAATAGATAAGGCAATAAAGGATTTGTCTCTTCTGTTCCATAATGGAGGTTGATATTTCAGGCCCTTTGATGGAATTGATATAGACTAAATAAATCTATGGACATGGTGAGGAATGGGAATGTTCAATTCTAGAAAGTCAAAGAAAGAATAATCGAGCACATCAGTTAATGGCACTAGAATGCAACCCGCTTGATACGAGATATCAATACAAGGGGATTACATTACATGTTAAATGTTCATAGAAGGTGACACATCATTGGGGTGTTAGCTTCTTTCTCTATGGGTGATTTTTCATGTTTCTAGACGGTAACCTTGGACTTTAGGCAGTCTCCACCTAATGACACTGAGAAAGAGGCCTAGAGGGTCACACATTAAGTGTGTCCAAGTATATGAGTTAAATATTTATTTAACAAGTGGAATACATATTATTCCTGCCAGTGGCTTAATAATTATTCAAGAATGCCCAATCTCATTTATTTTGACACTAGTTATTCGAGAGAATATATTTTAGGCATAATAATATATTTATTAGTGAGTAATGTAGTGATATTTATTTGAGTAATAAATAGCCATTTTTCAAGGTCTAATAATTATGGTGGAGTAAATAAAGAAAAATGGAAAAACAAAAATACAAACCGTGTATATTAAATATACACGTCATTTATTTTTTCTTAGAATTTATGATAAATAATATTAATTATTTAATTAAATAATATTAGGTGTAATTCGTTGGGCGCATGTCAGATAATAATAATAGTCAATTGTTATTATTATACATGGGGTATTACTAATAATTAAATGAAATGAATAAATTATTTCGGGTAATTAATTCATTTTATTATTCTATGTAATTAAAAAAATACCAATTATATATTTCTCATTATCCTAACCATTTGTTTAGGGTTGTACACAATGGATTTCAAAATTCTCTCAAGCTAAGAGAGAATTATTTTTCCACCAAGAATGCTCTCAAGCTACGAGAGATAGATCCACCTCCACCGGATCTAGGCAATCGAAAACAGACATCGAAAGTGAAGGATCTTTCGTGATAGCACCCGGATATCCTTTCGGAGATATCCAGATATATGTGGATCATGTGTGCATCACCACTAGAGGGATCCTACACTTTGATTCTACGATGCAATAAAAAATCACATCAAATTATGAACAGAAACATAAACGGAGAAATAATTCCATCAAGGTAATTCTTTTCAATTAATTAAAATAATTATTACCAAAATATGATGACCCTATCTATGGTTCTAGGACTCCCATCTTTATTTTCGTTGTTCTTTCTATTCCGATGATATAACGTTCTATTATCGTGACAGATCTCAGATTGATCATTGTTAACGCTAAAATTATTGTTGGGTACACCCACCAATGTTCATCCACTACACTAGGAACCTAAAAGTTGTATTAGAGGGGGTAATATCATTGATTATAATTATTTAGTTTTTTTGGTGATTTGCACATTTAATATTTTTGTTATTTCAATTCATGTTAATCGTTCTTTAAATTTGAATCTTGAGATCTGTTCCTCCTCTCTTGTTTCTTGTTCACCTTACATAAATGAATTTTTCTTTTAATTTTGATTAAAATAAATTAGATTATATCATCCAGATGTGCCAAACATTCATGGCCATACAACACCCGAATATACGGCGTGTATTCGACAGTACACTCCGTGTAGTCTAGGTTCAATGCATCGGACTGGTTCGCAAAATCAGGTCGTGTGTTGGAGTATTTATAAGTCTCAAATGACACTGTGTGTTGACCAGGAACATGTGGCACATGATTTATGGATTACACATTGTGTGGTCCAATGAACACGGCGTGTAGTCCCTTCAGGTTAGGGTTCAACCATGTACCCCGTACATATATTTCTCACCTGGAAACTGTGTAATGCAGATACTACACAGCGTGTGTCCCACTGAAAAAGCCGTGTACTCTGAAAATTTTCTGAAGTACATCTACATGCCATATCCCTAGGAGTGTAATTTGGATGGATGGTGAACAAAAGTACACACTGTGTATTCAGAACTACACACCGTGTACTCATCCAAATTACACATATTTATTAAAATTTATTATTATATCACTCAAAACCTTGAGACGAGTACCACATTGTAGATGTAAAGCTGAGGCACAACACGTGATAGGTGTTTTATATATTTGTGTTTAATTTAACATATGTGTAATTTTCATTTATACTCATTGGGTAGTTATGAATAAGAATTCACCGAGTTTCCTCCGAGGTACAATTTACGTACAAAGATAAGTTTAAATCAATTTATTTTTTTAAAAATATGATGGATGAGAATCTCAAGGAAATTCAAAGAAATGGATTAATATTAAAGGATTGATTAATTAATGATAGTTAATTGATTCGAGTGTGATTTATCTCAAACAAGAATGATTAAATAACTGAATTCTAGTTTTATTTATGCATAAATATCATTGCATGTAAGGATAACCATGAGCTAGACCAAGACCTTTTTATGTGAATGGTTTCTTTTAATTAATTTATTTAAATTAAATTTGTTGGCCTACAAGCCTTCACCTCATTAATATGTAGGGTATGCATGCACAAGGTTTCTTTTATATAAAACCCCATTTTACCCCTCACTTACGTGTGAGATAAAAGCATATGTAATGGATGGAGCTCCCAAGCTAGTGGAGGCAACTCAAGTTAGTATCCAAGGTGAAACCAATCCAAGGCGATACAAAGGTGGACAGGTGGAAAGCTATAAACACAAACCCAAAAGGTTCAAGGTGTTTCTCCCCTAGGTCTTGGGTTATTTTATCCACCACTAGATAAAATATCCAATAGAACAAGCTCATGATTATACCATTTATTTTATTTCTGTCAGTTGCATGATTTATTTATTTTAGGCGTGTTGTCATGATCACACAATTAATGAATTAAACAAGAATGCAATATGAAACTAGAATAAGACCGACTTATGCGTAAAATATTATCTTAGACATGGTTAATCACTTTTGTATATCCCACTTAATATTAAAAAGCATGTAATCAAATATAATAAAATGGAAATTTATGTGTAAGAATAAAATATCTCAAAGAAAATATCAAGTCGGTATAGCCTTCCATAATCTTGGTTAGAATCAAACCAAATTTCAAAGTGATTGACCAACCCTAGATGGGTTTCTTTCAATTATCAGGGAATTATAATTCAAGTTTTTGGGTTGACATGACTTGATTTGCATCAAGGGTTGACTACCACAATAGAACTTGGTGTGAACAAGAGCCAAAGGTTGAGGAAATCCAAAATAATAGGATTTCAGGATTGGGGAGTCCACTCAGCGGATCATGGAGCTGCGAGTTAATGCAGTTGGCATTTGGAATTCCTACCTAAAACCCTTCAAGTTTCTGTAGCAACCCAAGTTGGAGTAATTGAAAGGGAAATATGGATTCTTTCCACTAGAATATTCAAGAAACAAAATATTCCGAAGTCAATGGTGAGGGATATTATATTTTGATAAAATAGTGGGAGACTAATAATTATTAATTTATTTATTTGTCTCAATTTTATCATAATAAAGTACTAAAACTTTTCTCATATTAATTTTTGGAAACAGAAAGAAAAATGATTTCAAACATATCATTGTGAACAATACTCAAGAAGGTAAACCTTATCACCGACACCAATTTCCATGAGTGGTAGAGGTGTTTACATGTCATCCTTCGTCATGAGAGAAAATTGTATGTACTGGAAGATCCTATTCCAATTGTGCCTAGGAATGATGCCAGTGGTGAGGAACTATCTCTATATATGAATCATATGGATGATTCCACATATGTCCAATGTTTCATGTTAGCACCCATGTCTAATGAGCTCTTGAATAAACATGAATACATGGATGCATATAGCATGATCTCTCACTTTAAGGATCTCTGCCAAGGGCAGGCGAGACAAGAGAGATATAAGATCTCCAATGATTTTTTTTATAAATAATCTTGGAGAGTTTGTGCTAGCAGGGACTCATGTAGTAATGCTTATTGGCTACATTGAACACTTGGACATATTAGGAATTAAGTTCCTGGACAAGTTGCGTACATATCACATCCTATCATCACTTCCCAATAATTTCTCTAGATTTATTGTCCACTATAACATGAGAAACAATGAGAAGAGTCTATCAGATCTTCTGACCTTAATTCACCATGTAGATAAGAACATAGGGCATGACAAAACCACAGTCCTTATGGTGAATAAGAAAAGGAAGGACAAGGAAAAGGGGACAAGGACTTATAAATGGTCTGAATCCCCCGACCATCGTCCCTCTAAGAAGGGGAAGATCTAGATGCAGGGTAAGGAACAAGAGGCGATATGTTTTTAATGTGGAAAGCCAGGCCATTGGAAGAGGAATTGCACCTATAAGTGTGGGGATGCTAAATGTGCATTCGTTATCGAGAGTAATATTTCCATTTGTACACATCGGGTATTAGATACCACTTGTGGGTCTCACATTTGTATTCAAATGCCGGAACCAAGTTGATTTAGAAATATTTCTAGAGGAGAGGTTGATCTTCGAGCAGCCCATGGCGCGAGGTTGGATGTGTTGGCCATTGGAGATTACCACCTCTTATTTCCAACTGGGATGATTTTGGTTTAGATAACTGTTATTATGTGCCTCATGTTACCAAAAACATAATTTCTATATCATGTTTGGATATTGATGGATTTATTTTCAATTTTTGTAAATAAGGGTTTCTTATTTTATAAGAACAATGTATGTTATGGTATGGTGCATTTAAATAATGGTATGTATGTATCAAATTATGAAAACTAAGTATTGGAAATTGACAACGAAACAAACTCACAAGACTCATACATCACCCAGTTGTGTCATCACCGTATCAGTCATGTAAATGATAAGTGCTTGAAAAAGCTCTACCAAGATGGATATTTAGACTCTACGGATCTAAAACCACTTGATAGATGTCATTCTTGTTTACAAGGAAAAATGACCAAGCTACCTTTCGGTGGATAGGGTGAGAGGGCCACAGATCTTCTTGGATTGGTGCACACAGGTGTGTGTGGACCATTTCTAGTAGAAGCTAGAGGTGAATATTTTTACTTCATTACTTTTACTGATGATTTGGGTAGATATGGATATGTCTACTTAATGATCTATAGGTCATCATTCTTAGAGAAATTTAAGTAATTCAAGAATGAAGTAGAGAAACATATAGGAAAGAAGATAAATTTGTTTCGATCAGATCGAGGTGGAGAATATCTGAACCAAGAGTTCATCGATCTTCTACGGGAGTCTGGGATTATATCTCAGCTCACTCCTCCTTATACACCACAGTGTAATGGTGTTAGTGAAAGGAGGAACTACACCTTGTTAGACATAGTGAGGTCGATGATGAGTCATACAGATCTTCCATTATCCTTTTGGGGATATGCATTATAGACTACATCATACACATTAAACTGAGTACCAACTAAGGCGGAAAATGGAATTCCCTCCATGTTATGGAATGGTAAGAAACCCATTTTGTCACACACACGTGTATGGGGGAACCGATGCATTTGTTAAGGCCTTCTTAGGAAAAAACTAGCACAGTGGGGCACGACATGTATCTTTATAGGATATTCCAAGAAACCAAGGGATATTACCTATATAACCCTTCAGACAAGAAATTGATTGTCGCCAGACAAGCTGCCTTACTTGAGAGGGAGAACATCCTCAAAAAGGATAGGGGAGAAAGATTGACTTTGATGAAGTTGATGCTGAAGATACACATGAGTTGGTACAGGAAGAAGTTCCACAATTCCCCGTGGAAGATGTTCCAGAAACAAAAGTACTACGTAGGAGCTCAAGAGAGGTAAGAGGACAATAGAGATTTGGTTTCCTAGTCACCGAGAATGGTGAATCGTTATTGTTTGACAATGATGAACCTCTCTCCTACAAGGAAGCAATATAAATATTAAGAGCTGCAAGATGGCTAGAAGCTATGAATTTTGAGATGGATTCCATGTATCAGAACCATGTATGGGTTCTGGTCAATGAGCTAGTTGATGTAAAGCCTGTTGGATGAAAATGGGTATTCCAGAGAAAAATGGACATGGAAGGTCAAGTTAGCACCTCTAAAGTAAGGATAGTGGCTAAAGGATTCAGACAACATCAAGGAATTGACTATGATGAACCCATCTCACCAGTTTCCATTTTAAATATATAAGAATCATACTTTCCATAGCATGTTAATATGACTATGGGATTTGTAAAATGGACATCAAAATGGAATTCCTTAATGGGATCCTTTAGGAAGATGTATATATGACACAACCAGAAGGGTTTGTGACACCAGGAGAATCGAAACAGCTTTTCAAGTTGCAGAAATCCATTTATAGATTAAAGAAAGCATCCAGGTCATGAAACATTCGATTTGATGAAGCCATAAAGGAATTTGGTTTCATTAAGAACGAATGTGAGCCATGTGTTTAAAAATGGTTTAATGGGAATGCAGTCTTTATTATATTATTATATGTTGATTACATGTTGATTATTGGAAATGATGTACCAGTCTTACAGTCAGTTAAGGACTAGTTGAACAAGTGTTTCTCCATGAAGGACTTGGGTGAAGCAGCCTACATTCTAGGGATCAAGATCAATCATGATAGATCCAAGAAGATTCATGGACTAAGTCAGGGTACATATATTTACCAAATACGAAATAGATTTAGTATGGAACAATCCAAGTGGGGATTGGTTCTAGTGTCACATGGCCTATATAATTCTTAGAAAATGTGTCCTGAGACACAACAATAGAAAGATAGAATGAGTAATATCGCATAAGCTTCGTCTATAGGATCTATCATGTATGCCATGTGATGTACCAGGATTGATGTTGCCTATGCACTGAGCATGGTAGGTAGATATCAAGTAGATCTAGGAGAACAACATTGGACTACTGTAAATACTGTCCTTAAGTATCTAAGAAGAACTAAGGATATGTTATTGGTGTATAGAGGAGATGAGGAGATTTCAATCAAAGGGTATGCTGATGCTGGTTTTTAGAAAGATTAGAATGATATGAAGTCGCAATCTGGATATATTTTATGTTTTAATAGAGGAACTATGAGCTAGAAGAGTTCAAAGCAACCAATTTTCACTGATTCTACAGTAGAGTCCGAATAAATAGTGGCTTCTTGTGCATACAAGGAATCCATATGGATTTAGAACTTTTTCCAAGAGCTTGATTTGGTTCCTAGAAGTAAAGATCCTATCACATTATATTGTGATAATACTGCAGTGGTGGATCTTTCCAAAGAACCAAGGTCATATCAACGGACAAAGCACATGCTCCATAAGTATCACCTATTGAGGTATTTCTATCAAAGGGGTAAATTTGCAGTGAGAAGAGTGTCCATAGAAGAGAACGTGGTGTACCCCATGACTAAAGGCCTATCGTAGAAGAAACATCAATATCATGTGAGAGCTAGCGGGTTAAAAGTTGTTAGCAGTTGTCTCTAGTACATGTGGGAGTATATTGGATTTGGTGTCATATAACCAACTACTTTGTAATTTATTCATTAATAAATATATTATTACATCTTGATTGTTCTTCTGTGTGACCATGCATGTGATAATGTCCTAAGGATAACTGTTCCATTAAAGGTTCATAACAGATCCCTACTATGATGAGAACCCGAAAGTTTCATAACACTATTCATGAATATGTGTTCTATGGATGGTTGATGTTATTTGAGTTACACAAATAATACAGGCCATTAGGGGTGAGGACTCATAAAACTTCGAGGCACCTTCTCAGGGTGTGCGCCCTTGGTAATATCTAGGAGGATATTATGAGAACGAGACCCACCAGTAGGAAATCCACATTTCACAGTGTCGTTAGATTTTCCTATCTACGGATGCGTGTATTGGTCCTTAGACATTAAGATTATTATTAATGGGTATTACAACTCACGAACTTAGATTTTTTGACAAAAACTGTGATGACACAATGTTCTCAATAAGGTAGGATATATTGGGTGCGTCATGAGTGATACTGCATTAATTGATAATGCGAGAAAGTATTTTCCCCTTCTGTTCCATAATAGAAGTATATATCTAAGGCCCTTTGATGGAATTGATATAGCCTAAATAAATCCATGGCCATGGCGAGGAATGGGCAAGTTCAATTCTAGAATGTCAAAGAAAAAATAATGGAGCACATGGGTTGATTGCACTAGCATGCAACCCGCATGATTTGAGATATTGATATAAAGGGATTACATTACACGGTAAGCATTCTTAGGAGGTGACACATCATTATGACGTTAACTTCTTTCTCTATGGGTGACTTGGCATGTTCCTATATTCTAACCTTGGTCTTTAGACAGGCTCCACCTAATGCCACTAAGAAAGAGGCCTAAAGGGTCACACACTAAGTGTGTCCAAGTATCTCAGGTAAATATTAATTTAATAAGTTGAATAAATATTATTCCTAACCGTGGTTTAATAATTATTCAAGAATTCCTGATTTCATTTACTTTGACACTAGTTATTTAAGAGAATATATTGTTTGAGAAATAATATATTTATTAGTGATTAATGTAGTTATATTTATATGAGAAATAAATAGCCATTATTTATGGTCTAATAAATGTGGTGGAGTAAATAATTAAAAATAGAAAAAGAAAAGTACACGCTGTGTATATTAAATATACACGCCGTGTTTTTTTCTAGGAATTTATGAGAAATAATTTTATTTATTGAATTAAATAATATTAGGTGTAATTCGCTGGGAGCATGTTATATAATAATAATAGTCAACTATTATTATTAGACATGGGGTATTACTAAGAATTAAAAGAAATGAATAAATGGTTTCACATAATTAATTCATTTTATTATTCTTTGTGATTAAAAATCCAAATTATATATTTATCATTAGCCTAGCCATTTTTAGGGTTGGGAACAACAGATTTGGAAAATATCTCAAGCCAAGAGGGAATTATTTTTCCACCAAGAATGCTCTCAAGATACAAGAGAGAGATCCACATCCACTAGATCAAGGCGATCGAAGGCGGACATCGCAAGCGAAGGCTCTTCTGTACTTGCACCCGGAGATCCCTTAGGTGACGTCCAAAGATACATGGATCAAGTGTGGATCACTTCTAGAGGGATCCTACACTTGAATTCTATGAAGCAATGTCATATCATATCAGATCGTGATCAGAAACACCAACGGAGAAAGAATTCCATCAAGGTAATTCTTATAAATTAACAAAATTAATTATAACCAATATATGATGATCATAACAATGGTTCCATGAATCCCCTCTTTCTTTTTGTTCTTCATTCTATTCTGATGATCCGGCATTTTTATATCATGATGGATCTGAGATTGATCATTTTTAATGCTAAAATTATTGTTGGGTACACCCACCAACCCACTTCCGTTGCGCTTGGAACCTACAAGGACCACCCCTCCTCAGAAGGTGGAGGCACGTTCTCGAATTGTGATGCTACTTATGATGAAGTGCCAGCTTGTTCCATGCTAGCCTTCTGGATCATACTTTGTCTCTCCACTCCAGTGGTACTTTTTCTACCACCCTGCTATTCGGGTTCTGCACTAGCCTCCTTGATTTTCCATATGCATTTCTGTAAAATGACACCAGGATACATTTTTGTTTAGTGTTCGACATACTCTATTGGTAGGAAGACACTAACATTGGTGGGGGTGGGGGATTGATGACTTATCCTAGGCCTGCAGTTGTGAACATGGGTCACAGTTAGTGAATAATGCAGTGATGTTGCTCTTCCCAAACCTCTATATAAACTTTCCTTGGCATTCGCTGCATGAAGTCAAACTCCCTGGAAAACATGGTCGACACATACAGTTTGAAAAGTATTTTTCCATCAATATGGGATACCAACACACCACACCTGATTCTTTTTAGATACTCTCTCTATTCCAATGGTACCCTCCCTTCATCAACCAAATGACTGACTGATGTTTGGAGTGGGTGAAAGTCAAAATGGGTATGGATGCCAATCTTGAGCTTGATCCCTTCTTCTCTGAGCATCAGTGGGAGAATTCCAATAATATTCCAGAGGGATGGCTGCATACTATAACCTAGAGGGAGAATAGAGTACGGAAATTCATACCCCCCACCCGCAGTGGGATGCGACCCAGCTCTGAAAAATCTAGATGGGTCCACATATCCTTCTAGGCGTACTTCCCCTTGAGATGTGCCCCAGAATTCTATATATCCTAGCTAATACTGGCACCCCCAGGTTAACCTTGTTCTTTGCTTCCATGATCTTGGCCATCACTAATATCCCTGGGTGAACCCCCTCCTCATATCTTTCGCTATAAACAACCACCCGCACAATAATGCAGAAAGAAACCCAGAATATCATACTTTTGGGTCCCGAATTTCATTTATGCCGAAGCCCCATGATTGATACTCTCCTACCTCCAGGAATCTCGAGAATGATCCCAATTTTCCCCTATGAGATGTGTTTAGACATTTCTTCCCTCGACCTGACACCTTTACAATATTTTCCGGCATTAGGAAAAGACTAAGCCATCCTCGGTAAGATATTTCCTTCAGAACATATTTTATTTTAACTCCTCCTTTACCAGCTCCAACAGATTCCATGTCAGGAGGGGGTACATGTCTTATCCCCCAGACATTCTCTGTTGGGAGGAACTCATCATACTGGTACCCTTCCAAGGAGATTCCCCCAATGCAGTGGGCATCCAATAGACTAATGCCTACCTCACCATGGTGGAGGTGGAAGGTGTTGGTGTTAGGAGACCAATGAATGAACAATTCTAGTTCCAGGTCCTAATGTTAGTAGATGTGAAATTGGGATGTCCAAACATCTTCATAGAGCTCGATAGATAGAATATCTGGCCCAAACTCCTCACATGTCAGATGTACCAAGTACGACTATGCCCATTTTCTTGTAAATTTAACTCTGGACCCAAAATCCCACTTCTACCAATGCTTCATCTCATCAGTAATACTGCTTTGAAAGGTGCTTGCATAAATATTCGTGGATTCCTCGGGGACCGGGACGCTCCCTATGACGGTCCTGGTCTTTGGACTCAGGATGTAGATGGCTATATTCTATATTTCCCTGTAAGGATGGCCATTGTTCGTAATGATGAATTATGGGTGACTATCCTCACGAGTCATACATGACCGCAACGTATCTATTTCAAAGCCAGACATCAACACCTCCTCTAAAATGCCGATGTTCCGTATCAGCCGGCTATCACTCGAGACATAATCTTTTTACACTTGCATAAGCATGAAAAAAATCATTTTTTTATTAGAAACGACTCTCCTTGTATGAATAATCTGGGGGTTTGTAATCATTTGAGTCCTCCTCATAGCCGCATTAACCTCCCTCTCAGCAGCTGTTTGTTAGGCGGCCATTTTTCGAAAAAAAAATATCCAAAAATCTTAATGGACGTGCATAGAAGAATGAATATTTGGCACAAAAAATAGCTAGTGGCATGAAAGAATGGAATTCTATGCAAAAACATGGGGTTGTAAGAAAGAGACAGGGCAATGTAAAAAATGCGGAGTCGGTCACCGAAAACTGCGCACAGATCAGGAACGTTTTTTCCCACGAGAGCAAAGAACCTGTCATACAAAAAAGGTAAAAGTAGGGACTTAGTGGGGGACCTCAACCTATTTATAGGCACAGAGCTTGTTTTTTGTGTGCGTGCTAGAGGTCTATGTGCTCGAACACCGTTTTTAAGAACACCGCGCGACGCTTTCCTACTTTTCGACAAGACCCTCGAAATCTGACCTTCGGGTCCCCCTTTAGCTCTAATTATGAGGGGAGAATTTATTGATTCTGAATTTTGAATAGATCCAAGATTGGGATAATAAAAACAAAAAAGGAATTTAGAGGGTGAGTAGAAGATTATGTGACCCAAGAGGTAGTTGTGTGCAAGAATCTGGGGATGCGTGCAAGAGTTCCTCTGTCGTGCAAACTCTTGTGTGCCCAGTGCAGTGTCAAAGGAAGGCTTCCGTGGAGACCCATGAGAAACTGCCAAAGGCGCTAGCGCATAAGATCCCACGAAGGTGCTCAAAACTCCCTCTGGTGCGTAACCCCTTGCATTCCCAATGCGACATAAAATGGACCCTTTCGTGCCAGCACTGTTGAAAAAACAGTTAAGGCACGAGCACAAAGGGAGAGTGCCCGCACAAGTCACCCGGAGGCACACAAACTCTTTCATGCCCAATGTGGCGTCAAACACCACATTGATCACAAATCCTCTTACACTCCACCTCTAGGGGTTTCATCTATAAATTTAAATGAACCCCAGGCCCTTCAGGATAATGACAGAAGATAAATCGATGCTCTACTACGTGAAAGACACATCTTCCGCAACCACACAAAAAACACTATGGCCTCATGGTATTAGATCTTTTGTGACAGGTCCCCCAAGGGTCCTCCTTCGAGTGGGGCCTCTTGGGTGTGATCCTCATCTATTTCCTTTTACACTAAGTCCTTTGCATGAAAAATATCCCTCTTGTGTGTGAAATACCTTTACATCTGGCCAATTTTGTGCACAATCACCCCATCTTGCACACATCTTCCCAACTTGCATGTGGCCCTACTTTTGTGTTCCATGTGTCATCCTTAACTTAGGGAACCATTTCTGAAACCCTATTACATGAACCAAATATGTTTTATGCACCCTTCTACCATACAACCCTCCAGGTCCATACGAAGTGATTTCAAAGTCCCTTGGTTGGTGATCCACGTTGTGTTGCATAGCCTTATGCTTCTTCACAAAGGAACGCTAATGGCTATTGATTCTTCACATAGCCATGATAACATGCGCCCCTCAATGGATCACTCCATGACACCACCTCACTGTGACATTTTTGATGCCTTCCCTTCCCCAACGGCGGGCGAGTATCAGTTATGTAATTCCTAGGGGTGTGAAGTGAACCTGCCTCGTCCAAGCTACTGGATGTTAAACTGGAAAACACCATCATCCTCAGCAAATGACATTTAACTATGACCTCACCCTATCCATCATACATGGGGTTCCACATCTCAGACATTATCCATGCCCACTGGTCTCCACGGGAGTGATGTCTTCCTCACATGGAATGAGCCCCTCTTGCTGGAGTGACGTCGGTCTGCAGGGAAGGGAAACCTCCTTGGTATAAGCCCTTATACTTTATTATAGGGGTAACACCCTTGATCTTCCTTTATTCCTCGGTTCCAAAGACTAAGATAAGATATGGGCATAGGAATCCTTCAAACCCCGTTCCTCTCCCTCTAGGATTTGTCTCCACGGGGTCTCCATCCGGGAGTAAGTCCCAATCTCCATCGCCCTGGGTTGCGAACCACGCGTAAGCCCCTATTTCCTCTTTGGGACACTAACCACATATAAGCCCCATTTCACTTCCTTCATATGCACCTTTTGTGACATTATTGTCAGGTCTTTGCTGTCTCTTATTTCTCACACTGAGCATGACTCACGTGGGCTTAGAGTATGCATTGAACATGGCATCCTTCCTAGGTCGCCCTAGAGTGTAAGCCCCAAACCATTCCAAAATACGAGGAATTTGATCCTTTTCCAAGTAAAGGTATGTAAGAAGCCTCCCTGAGGTTAATACCAACACCCACTAGTCCCAAATTCCTTCACGTTGGTTCACCAAAAACTAATGAACAATGGGGACTTTGATCCTTTCCATGGAAAGGTACGTAGGAAGCCCCTTTGAGGTTTAATCCCAACACCTACTAGTCTCGAACCCCTTCATGTCGGTTCACAAAACACTCCTGAACTATGGGGAATTTGATCATTTCCAAGGAAAGGTACATATAAATCCTCCCTAAGGTTCAAGCCCAACATCTACTGGTCCTGACCCCCTTCATGCCGGTTCACCAAACACTCCTGAACTACGGGGACTTTGATCCTTTCCAAGGCTTGGTACATAGGAAGCCTCCCTGAGGTCCAACCTCTATTGACGGTAAGTATTTGTGAACCCCGATTGATGGTAATCCATCATGAACCCTGATCGATGGTAAACCATTGTAATCCCTGATCGATGGTAAGACGTCGTGAAACCTGACCGATGATAAACCATTATGTTCCCCAATCGACTGTAGGTCGTTTGAATCCCAATCAGCGGTAAGTTGTTGTCAACCCCAATCAGCAGTAATCTGTTGTGTTTCTCATTCGATGGTAAGTCATTATAGTCCCCTTTTTTGGGACCCAAATCACTATTCTTCCCCTCAAGAATTAGACCAACCTCAGGCTTCTAACTATGCACAAGCCCCATTATATCATTAGGTCAATATACTATGCGTACACCTGGATTATATGCCCCCATCCTGAACTATGTGGACTTTGATCCTTTCCAATACCAGGTACATAGGAAGCCTCCCTAAGGTTTAATCCCATTACCCATGACTCATTATGTCCCCTTTCCCTCGATTCTATGTGTTTCAGGAAGGTCATTCCTCAACTCGGGGGTTCCGCTACCTCTGGGTCCCATCCATACGCTCATTCTCATGGGTCACCTCCTCAGGTGTCCCATCTCCCCATCGAACTATGCAGACGTTGATTCCCTACTACAGGGATATATAAGAAGTCTCTTAGATGCTCAATCCCAACACCACCATCACCTACATGATGGTTTCATCTCATTCCCCCACCACTTCATTCCACTATCCATCACCCATCATGATTCTTACCCAGGACGCCACATCCTGGTAAAATCATGTCACCCACTTTCTCATTGTTCCCAGTATCAACCGAGTAACTAACCATGTAATAGCCCCAGTATCAATGTTCCCTGTAGAGGGTGCAACCATTTGATTCAATCTTATCCATGTTCTGATCAGTCCAATCCATCTCTGCTAGACGTTGAACATGTTTCATACCCTGTGTAAAACATGGGAATTTGAGGAAAACCTCAGAGACATGCCTATGGAATATAATTCCCAGAATTCAACATGGGATTCCTTGGGCTTCCATGCCCTAGAGAATCCCTATCATAAGGGGATGAAACCTAGACTCACCAGTGTTCTATCATCCATACACGCCAGTAATGTACAATGTGACTACTCCCCCGACTGAAGGTTGCTGATCTAACCGGACCCATTGGAATGTCCTGACAGAAACAACATAATTAACCGGTGTCCATGAAGACATGGCACTAGGAACAATTTCATGAAAAACATCTTAAATCTATGCGGTAGAACCAGACTAGGTAAAGAGTTCCATGGAAGAATCCATAGAAGGAGGAACCGATATCCCATCATCTCGTTTCAATAAAGGAGAAAATGTCCCTGAATAAGGAACAGATGTGTCCTGCCTTTGGAATGCGGGAATGCAGGGCAATAGCTACACATCCTCCTCGGAATAACGGATAGATGCGTGCCCATTGAAAGTTTTTAAAACACCCTTATAAATATTTATGTCTTATCCCCAAGTGAAAATGAAGGGACCACCAAGAATTATAGGGAAATCATATTTACATTCAAGGTATAGGATAATAAATTTAGTAGGTATATTTTTTACCACTTCCACTATGAAATAATCCACTCTTCCTATAAGGTGAGTGATCAAGAGGTAAACCATCTAAATGACCACCATGGTGATTGAAAGGTCTCCCAATATCATTTATAATAATAGTGAGCAAGGGATCTAATTTATACTCTCTATAGGGTCACTAAGTCAATTGACTTATCCAATATTTGTAAAGGTGCATGGGATGACAAAAATACCTAGATATTTTAGCTTAAAAGGTATTAAATTTTAAACTACAACACTATACTCCTCTTTCAGGATATATATGGTGGATTAATCAAGTATTTTCTTGCTTGAACTATTATTTTTCAACATTTTAATATATTATGGGACTTGAAAAAAATCATTAATGAATGTAATATTAATGTAAATATTTTTAAACAACTCAATAAATCTAATCAATTTAGGTTTCTTGTTAAATTTATTAATTTTAAGGGGAAGAGGATGTTTGGGGAAAGATTCATCATAATTTTAGGCATCCATTCAGATTCCCCAAAAATATTTTATTTTCCTTTATTCTTCTTAACATTTTGACCAATTTCTTCTGGTTTTTAAGTTGAATAATAGGGTTTATATAAATTTATTAAAGGATATCTAGAATTAAAAATTCAATAAATTCCAAACTCTGATTTACATATTTATTTAAAGATTCATATTCGACCATCCTAGGTTCACTTCCTTCTTCCAAACTCATACAATATGATCATACTAGAAAAGAGACAAGAGGAAAGAAAAAACAAAATATGTGAAACCATAGTCAATCCCTGAGTATGTGATCCAAATAAACTAGGCAAGGTGTTTTCATGTATATCCATATTTATATGTCTGTATTTATATATTCTCATATATATATATACATAAATATGTATATACATGAGTAAGGTGAAAATAATAATATAAATCATCAATAGTCGATCCTTGGGTTCATAATCCCGGTCATCTGGACATCCCATAAAAATGGAATTGAGCTGGATGTTTTACCACTCAAGACATGTATCATTAAGTTGATATCTAGGTTAATAATCCCAATTGACAATAACTACTTCATCATTAACCAGAAATTTCTCTGATCCAGCTATGTTACCATAGGGGGATACTCGTCCTAGCCCCGAGTTCACATGTACTCACCTCTAATAAATATAATAAAGGATTTCAGGTAGTATCTAGACATCCTATAAGTAAACAATGAGATGGATGTTGTAACACTCATGACATGTAAATCTAGTCCAATTTATGATCCCTAGTTATCAGTCTATAGGCAGTCACTACATTGAATCTTGGATAACCCCTAAGGGTTTGACCTTTAAGCGATATGTAAGGAGAGATCACCGGTTAGACATCATAATCACCCATCATGGTCTATGGTTAGGGAGAGCATAATAATACCCATCACTCAAGAGAGTGAAACCGTCCATGAGTATACAATGATGTGAAATTTCATGTACAACACCACAGTCAAGTAACTGATTAGGGAGAGCGTAATCATCCATACTGTTCAAGAGATCCTAATCATCGTCATCACATAATATGTTGAGGAGAGAGGAATTATCCACATCACTCTAGAGAGCATAATCATCTATGAGTATCATTACTCGGGACACCATGCCCATATATCATAATCATAGGGTGAAAAGTTGGACCCCAGGAAATAGCTATGGAAATCCCAAAAATATAATAGTCAAACATACGAGCTCAACAACCAGATAATAAATAGTACCGCTAGTTAAAAAAATAAATATAATAATAACATGGATAAAAATAAGGATCCCAAGAAATATGTATGGGAATACCAAAAACAAATAAGATATTTCCTAGAAAGTACCTTTGGGCATCACAAAGATAAATAATGTTGCATCATGTTAGGATCAACAACCACCAACTAGGAAGAACATCTAGTAATCATTGTTACATCATCAGTAAATAGGTGAATGTATAATAAACAATTGAGGGTGTACGAAATCCTAACACAACACTACTGCCACAGACTTATTATATTACATGTTAGGTATGGGTTCTAAGGGGACACCCACTACCATCTCTACACAAACCCTATGTACTAGATCAGATTCGGTCTTGTATCAGGGCACCCACTCGGTCCCTCAAGTCATAAAATAAAATAGGCATCCTACTTGATATCCTCAATGGTTAAGGTAAAATAAGTAATCCTACATGGGATCCTTTATTGTAAGTATACATAGGAATCCTACATTAGATCCTTTGAATGGTTCACAAGAAGGGGTGACCTACAAGGTACCCTTAAAAGAAATGTAATAAGCACAAGCATCCTAGATGGGATTCACATAGAAGTATATAGGTAAATGGATCCTACAAGGGATTACCTAGGCTAACATATTAGTGAAGGAATATCATAGGGGATCCATGGTAACAGAAAAAGGATAGATGTATCCAACTCAGGGCCCTCTGGGTCGAAATGCAAGTAGAGGCATACTATTTGGGATCCTAAAAGACAACTAACCTTAAGGAATCCTAGGATAGAAGGGTACATCTCATGAGGAAAATGTCCTCAAGGGGATAGCTACATAAGAATTTGTCATGGTTGATGGCTCAAGGACCATATCAGATCAATGTCTCACTCTTAAGAGACAACTAAATTCAATTACTGGAGAAAGAAACTCTCCATTCAAAAAACACTTAATAAACCACCTATAAGTTCTCTAAAAACCTCAAGGGTTTTACCATCACGGTCTATGAAGAAATATTCTTAAAATAAAATACTCATGGGAATAATTCCAAATCCTTGTAATAAATATATGAAAAATAGAAGAAACCCCTAATAGGATAACAAAGGAGGAGTATATAGTGTGTACCCTCACGACCCCACCTGGGTGTGCACTCCAAATAGACACGGTGTGTCAAAGACCATGTACAAGGAATTTTCACCATGTACACAGTGTGTGTGCTATATAGGGAACCTGGTCATGTACCTCAAATATCTTGGACATGTACTTCACCTAGTTTGGTACCTCTATATGGCGTGCAACCCACATATTATCTGGCCATGTACACTACATGGTCGTGTTCCCGTACACATTCTGTCTGGCTAGGTACTCAGCTACACGGGTGAGTCCCACTACACAACGTGTATACCCCATACATAGTTTATACTCCAAAAAATATAATCTTCCCTAAATAGGAAGTACACATGGTGTGTGTTCTTAAACTACACACCATGTTATCAGGATTCCTATACAGGAAACCCCTCAAATATCTCGACCCCCCCAAATAGCAGATCATACCACAAGGGCTCTTATGAAGGAATAATAAGGGACTAAAACTTAAAAATGGTAAATATTGGGTATTTATAAAAAAAATTAAAAACGGTCTACTTTGGGTGGAATCTTCTGAAGTTTCACCCATTTCCACACTCCACGACCACCACATGACAACCCGGCTTGTCCCAATCTCTATGACGATTCCACTCTTACTCTCCATATCTTTATATATATCCCTATCCCTTTCTCTCTAGTTTAATGTGAAGGAGATCCCATGGGGTTTTTTGTGAGAAATTAGGGGGGAATAAAAGAAAAGAGGAAAAGAAAAGAAGAAAATGAAAAGAAAAAAGGGGGTCTAGCCTTATCCTAGTGCCTAAAAAGAGTTTATGCCTAAAATAGAAAAAAAATCCCCATGCCAAACTCAATGGAAGAGATATAATCTCAATCCAAATATTCATTCAAAATATATAACAAAATGAACCTGCAGGAATAAATTAATATTTAATTAATTAAATATTAATTATTAATTATTCCTCTAAAATTTCACAGGATCATAATTCTAAATAACACATATCCTAGAGTAAACACCCTCATCCAAGTCCAATAGAATGGTTGGAAAAATTATCTGAAGTCATATTATAGAGGAAAAGGTTGGAACCAAGGATATTATTTAATGTAAATTGAGTATTTTTTGTGTTTTTTTCAATCCTCACATGTAAGATCTGGGAGTTATCAAGGAAAGAGATCATACAGTTTAGGCTGACAATAGTATTGAAGGTGGTGTCATTTCCCAATATTTTCCAAATTTTTGGGGTCTAAAATTTGGAGGATTTCAATCATTGTGAAAATTATATTTTCTTTAAGACCTTATTAAAATATGACAAAGTCAGGAATTTTTTGAAGACAGCTTCACACATTGTGTTTCATGAAGGATCAATGAAAGTTGAAGGTGATCTACACGATAGTGACAAGCACCACGAATAATGAAGAATTGGATCATCGTGAATGGTGATGGTGATATCCACAATTATGATATTTTGAGCTTCATGACAGTGCGAAGATTTTAATGGAAAGAACAGGGATTATGAAGAGCATCGTGAATGGGGATTTCCATGGAGCTCTGTGACATAAGGAGCTATATGAAGTTGTTTTTGAAAGATATGAAAAATACAAGAATAGGTGATGGAGCATCGTGAACTAACAAGAATATAAATATGAAGATACTCCCTTCATTTAAAGTATTTTTCCAAGGAAAATCCATAATTTCTCTAATTTGGAAAAGGCTAATGGAGATTCTTGAATCTGGATTTCTATGCGAGCTTTAGCATCACAAAAAGTCTTTAGTCTTGAGTGATGCCCATGATGTTTATTAAAGGGTTCTTCATGATGATGGGTTACTCTGAATTGAATTAGTGAGCTTCATGACGAATTTTGGTCCTTAATGATAGAGGTGATTCATGAAGGTAGTTTTTTCTGTGAAGGAAAGGAGCTTTGCGAAGGGTTGAGCTTCGAGAAAGGAAGTTTTTGAACATCAATTTTTAAGTGAACAGAGATTCCATAGTGAGTCGTTTCAGGTTTGTGGTGAAAGTAGAGTCTCATTCAAGATAGGGATAAAGAATTTAATGTCAATTCATTGAAGCGAGGTTCAAATTAATAAATTGAGTAAGAATTTTCTTAGAGTAGTGTGTTGGGGGGAGTCGATGGAGCTGTTTTAAGGGACGTAGTGAGATATCCCTAAAATATTGTAAATTAATTATGCCTAACATAGGATGAAAGAAAAAAAACATTTGTATTCGATATCTAGTAAATAATAGTTGATTTAGGTACGAATGACACACTATCGGTGTATGCTCCTAGGATTAGACCTTAGTGGTGAACCAAGTAAAATTTATATGTTTTCTTGTTTCTTGTGAATGTTTTAATTAATAAACATTACTATCAAATAGGTTTAACAAGTTCCTACCAATGTGGGAACAAGATCCATCACTTGAGAAGAAAACATTGACACCCTGATGCACCCTTCCCCTCTCTGGGTGTTTCGGGGTCATTCAAGTGGTATCAAACGGTAATGTTTTTTGGTGTTAAATATGTCATTATTTATTATCATGGTGAATTTTATTAATTTCAGGGGATTCACCTACTTTTATGGAAGTAAGTTTTAAATATAGTAGAATAGGATGAGATATCATCTAAAATCTCTTGGAATGGAAGTACTCTTTTCCACTACATAAGGAATACAGGTCACTGATCCAATAGGGTTGTATATGACTGATACAGATAAGAAAATAATTGATGCAGATGATAAATCATAGAATTTCATCACCATAGATCTTTCATATAAAATATATCTAAATGTGATGTTTTTTACTTCAGAAAAGTCTATGTAGAAAAAACTGGGGAATATTTATAAAGTAGAAAACGAAGTAAACAAAGAAAAACTTCAAGTCCTACATAGTTGGTTTGATGACTTTAAAATGCATCCTGATGAAAATGAAGATACCCTTTTTAATCAAATTATTGAATTTGTTGGAGCTATATGTGGACTTGGTGAAGAAATCAAGGGCATTTACATTGTGAGGAAAATCACGAGAATACTTCCACCTCTCTATAATGAAAAGGTGTTAGCCCTTGAATAAATGGATCTATATAAACTTTCTATGGATGATCTGCTGAGCAGTATGGTGGCAGATGAAATGAGAGTCAAACCTAAAGGTGAAACGACTCGAGTAAGCAAGGAAATGGATTTCAAATCCATGAAAAAACTTTAGGTGTCTGGAGATGTAATTTATATAGAGAATGAAAAAGATGAAATTATATCTCTTATTAAAAATAAATTCAATAGAGGAAAAGGTAGATTTGAAGGAAATATTCCAT
This sequence comes from Viscum album, assembly GCA_963277665.1. Classification (NCBI taxonomy): domain Eukaryota; kingdom Viridiplantae; phylum Streptophyta; class Magnoliopsida; order Santalales; family Viscaceae; genus Viscum; species Viscum album. The sequence goes on from OY728135.1 coordinate 1,645,855,324, forward strand.
TGTATAGTTTTCATTGTGGTAGAGTTGGGAACATTTCATCTGAGTGCTCAAGGAATCTTAAATATGAAGAAGATGAAGTGGGAAATTTAATGAAGCCTCAGAGAAGTTTTTATCAAAATGGAGGCTTCAAATTTGGAAAGAATGTAACGAGGAATAGTTTTTTCAATAAATAATAAGATGATGAAAATTAATTCTTTAAGGAAGAAGAAAAAGAGTTTAAATATGGAGCCCATGCATCTATGATGGCTATAGTTGAAAAGTAAGAATCATCAAAATATAAATCTAGAGAGAATTGGATGATTGCTGATAATTATCTAAAGTTGATAAATAAGGATGATCTTTGAAATCATGAGAATTAATAAAACAGATGAAAAAAGTGGAGAGTAGTTGTGGAAGAATCACTAGAATATGTTGATCAACTTGAAGCTGAAATTAAATGAATGGAAGAAGTAGTGATAGAGTAGTACGCAAATTTTGAAAGTAAAGAAGATGTAGTGGAACTGGATCTCATAATTGAAGAACAGTTAAAGGTCATCAATGACCTTATATCTAGAATGGAGGAGAAGTCCAATATTTTTGAGGGTCTTGAAAAAGAATTTTTCACTCTTAGGAGTAATCTTAAAAGTGAATCAAATTCAAAGGAAACAAAGAAGAAAATATACCTTGGAAGATTCTTAGATTCTGAGATGATAGAAAGAGCAAAGCATGGTTCTGAAGGGGTAGAGAAGGATTCAAGTGATCAAAGATCCACATGCATGGGGAAAAGTGGAATTGGTTATGGTACTGAACCATTGAAGGATGGAAACAAGATGAACCAAAATAAAGGGAAGCTGAAAGTTGGAAATATCACAAATTCACTTAAATTATTAACATAGAAATACCCAATTCAAACTAAAAGGAAAAGTAAAAGCTATCCACAAGTTTCCAGAAATTACTTTCAATCAAAATCTTTCCTTAAAGAAGGTGACTTGGGGAGAAATAAAAGTGAGAATACATTTCCTGTTATGAAATTTCAATTTTGTGGCTATCTTGGACATACCAAGTCATACTATGAAGAGGAAAGGATTTATTTAAATGGAGATGAGACAAGAATTCAATGAAGGATAATGAATTCATATCCAAATTTTTATAGAATAAATAACTTCCATGTATATTGTTTTCATTGTTCTATATTTTTCCACAAAGTTGTTTATTTCATGCAGAGGAAAGGCATGAAAAATTCATAGAGAACTTAGAGACAATCCAATACTTGTCAACTATATGATGTTTCTATTACAAATATATTTTATTCTCTGGAAGAAGAGTATGAGTATGATGAAACTGTTCATATGGAAAAGATATTTGAAATTCCATTTTCATCCTTCACTCAATCTAATATTTCATGTATAGAAATGAATAATATTGAGAAATCCTATCTTGCGGATGTTGCTCTCAAAGCTACAATGAATAGTAGCACCTAGATTCATGATAGAGGATTCTCATCCCATATGACAGGAAATGCATATTTATTGAATAATGTAATGAAAAGGACTGACAGAATAGTAATGATTTGTAATGATGGTTTTCACGAACCAACCCGGGTCGACCTTGAACCGGTCACCCGAGCCGGTTCGCGACATGGCCTAAGAGGCATTCCCGATCCTCCCGGGCTAGTGACAAGTGCCAGGGAATCAAAAGAGGCTGTGGGAACAATTTTTCCCAGAATAAATAAATAAATAAAGTAGCTTAAATAAAACAGAGAATCGTAAAATAAATAAACAGATTTAAGTAACTAAACAAGAACAAAATAAAATAAAACTAACCAAAAGAGACAACCACTATCTCAGTGTGACCTCATAGGTCACTCTACAACTCACGACCAAACGTCACCCAAGGAAAACGCACCCAAGCTGTAGCCTTCACGAATAATAAAAATAGAAAATAACTATAGGCATGAGTATTAAAACTCACTAGGCTTGCCCGATATCTAGTCCCAATGCACAAGCTTTAAATAAATAAATTTACTAATTCCTGGTTTGAACAAAATTATATAAAATATTAATTTCCACACACACTTTCATTTATAAAACAAGTATCATTCCACTGAACTTTTTAATTTTAAAAAAGTATAACGTTTGAAAGGAATAGGTATATTTCTTTTTAAAACATTTTCTGTGAACCATTTAGAAATCCAAACTTTAGTCATTAGCTAAAAAGGAAAAATCACACATGATACACAACAAACACCAAGGGAAATGGAAAGAGTGGCACATGGGGGGCCAGCAACTGAACTAGACATCTCAATCATCTGCCACATATAAATAAACACTGAAGGAAACATGGGTTGAACCTAGGAGATCGTGAAAAATCCAGAACGTACTATACATGTGACTCATCCTGAAAGCATGCTCTAACTCGATGACGTCATAATACCCTAACACCCGGTATAGCTCTTCATGGCCTAACTGAGGGGCCCAATCCCCATAGCAGCAATAACTCAGTATTCCCCTACTGTGGGGACACTAGCCAGTGCATAATCTAAACTAGTGCAGTAATCTTTTTCTAAAGATTCACTCACTATGTCAGGTTCCCATGTGAACACATTCAATAAAAAGGGGTGCATCCACAATGTAAATCAATCAGTCACGAGGCAAAAATATCACACACAACTCACGTAATCAACACACATCAACGATCACCCCTCAGTAATCCCAATGTGAGTTTTTCCAAAATAATTTATTTTATTAATGTGCTAGACGGGCCTTCACCAACTTTAAAGAAAAACGTCATTTCTCAAGAAAACCCAAAACACTTTTTCAGAAGAAATCATTTATCTTTAAAACCAGAACTACATTTCAAATTCCGTGAATTATGTTTAAAGTCTAAACTGACATTCTTTCACTACTGGGTGTCCGCTCATCATGAAAATATTTCAAGTGTCGTGTATAAAATAAACGGCTCTTTTTTACACCAAATAATCATTTAAAAATTAATTATCTTATATTATTTCCCATTTATTAAAATTAATAAAATATCAAGAAATTAATAAATTATAAATTTAAAGGTGAGTGTAGTGGGGGACCTACCTCAAGATGGTGCGACGACGGTGCAAGCTCAGAAACAAGGCGCGACGATGGCGCTCACTGTGAAACGCCCCGCGCGGGTCTTAAAAAGTTAAAATGACCCAAATAACATTTAATTAATAAAAACACTAATCAAACCAAGTCATAAATATATATATATATATATATCAAATATAAATATCAAACAATCATAAAATAAAAGTGGTATACCAACGGGGGGTCGCGACTAGAAAAAGTCCACCGGAGGGCGTTACGCTGGAACAACGGAAGGCGTCCACGCGGTGGGACATAGTACGACCAGGGGGGTGCAGCGAGGGACACCAGACAATGGCGAGAGGAGGGATCACTGAGATGTTGTGAACCTGCAGGGTGAGGCGGTGCTGACTGGGTGGGTAGATCTGGTGCGCTGAGGAGGCTATATCGACATGGGTCGCTATGCGCCAGCGGACTAAGGGGAGGGGCTCATTGCACTGCTGGGAAGGAGGGGTGCCTCACGACGGATGAAGGAGGGCCGGGTAGTGGGGCATGCAGTGTGGAAGAGTGACAGGGAAGGGAGGCGGCTGGTTCACAAAATGGGAAGGGGAGGTGCGGCTAGTGGAGGGCTCGGGCGAGATAGGACGGGGTGCTGGATCGGTTGGGCGCCACTGCAGGAGTCGGATCTAGAAGATGGCTGCATGGGAGGGGCGATTCGGAAGCCTATATGCATGTAGGAGGTGGGAGCGAATGGCTGGAGGGTGAGCAGGTGAGCTGAAACAATGGAGGTGTGCCGCTACAGGAGGAGAGGAGGGGGTTTGCGGTAGGCTTGGAGATGTTGGCTGCTACGCGAAGATGAGAGGGAGAAGGGGGGATTCCGGGCTGCACATGCTGCAGGAGGCGCTAGACAGAACAGGTGGGCGGTTGGAGGAGGGAGACGAGCTAAGGCACCGTCAGGTAGCAGGTGCCGAGGCGAGCTTCTAGTTGGGTGCAGTGGTGTGCAAAAGAAAAAAGAAGAAGAGAGGAACAGGGACATCCGCGTGGAGGGAAAAAAGAAGATAAGAAATAAGTAGGAAAGAGAGAAAAATAAACGAGGAAAAAATAGAATAAAATAAAAAAAATTAAAAAAAATACAAATATTATTATTAATACTAATAATAATAATAATAAAAACAACAACAATAATAATAATAATAATAATAATAATAATCATCATCATCATCATCATCATAATAATTAGTCAACCGCGCAGTCTCCAGGACCGAATGCATGGTCACTACTAGTGGTGCAGTGACCGCGTACCCACTCGAGCCGAATGCGCGGTGACAGCTAGCAGTGCAGTGACTGCGCACTGGCCTGAGACCCACCAAAAACATCAAAGCTTCAAAAATTCAAACCAAGACCCAAACCCGACTCTAACCAGAGTCGCAAGACCCTGAAAATAATAAAAACATAGGAGTCCATGGTCGAAGTGTTACAATTCTCCCCACCACAGACACTTTCTACCCCCAGAAAGTCACCAAGACAATAGTTGAAACAACTTGAGTTTATTCCCAGAAAAAATCATAGAGAACCGAGAGCTTCGGGGTAACCCTTCCCAATAAACGTCACAACCGAAAAATTCAAGAAAAACCACTGCCCGAGATTGAGGGGAGAAGATGAGAGGGTTCTCCCCACCACAATAATTTACTAATACAAAAACCCATGAAACCTGAAGAACCCCCCCCCCCCCCCCCCGGGGCAGGGGGGACGTGGGAACTCCCAAACCAAAATCATTCATTTTCCCGCACATGTACAAAACAACACACCCGAGACTTGACTAAGAGATTGCTACGGAATAATCCAACAACTTGAGGATTAGAAATTAACTCAACACCTCCAATCAATTTCACAAAACGAACACCTCCCTAATGAACATTCTTGAGACCAACTCAAAATTAGAATAGGTCCATTTATTCACGATCCCACACCATTTAGAGAGATGAAACAACTTAAGAACCACACTAAGAGCAGATAAGACCGCTTGGATTGTGGGAGAACATGCTCATAAAGCCACCACAACAAGGATAAGATTACTTCAACGACAAGAATAGAACAAGTAAATTTCAGATATTTCCATCCCAAAGCTGAAAACATTATTCAGACCGAGGTTCCACACACCCTAGACAATTCCTGATTGTGCACGAGCTTTACCCCGAGACCTGTGGCTGGGCCCCTGATGACTGAAGCATCTTCTGCCTCACAGTAAATCATTTTCGTCCTCCAGTCCATAAATCCTTCCTCATGAGTGACGCTTCTTCCAGAACTCTCCCCGATGGCCTGAACAGTCGCACGGTAGGAAGACTTCGAAGGGATGCGACAAGGCGGCTTAGAATGCCTTAACATGCCAGACTAGTGGTAGGCAAGAGAACACTCCAACAAATCAAGAGTTGGTACAGACGAAGATCCTTTCCAGAAGGTGAATCTTGACAAGAGACGACTCCCAACAACTACACCTGAGACTCTAACAATGATGAGACATCCCAGCATTACTCGTCCAGAACTAAACCATAAAATAACTCTAGGACGGTACGAACCTTAACTACCCTAGGAGTTCCCAACAACCTGAAGACACATTATCTTTATGAACTATAAAACAGCCTCTAACAGACATTGATTACCTCAAAAATCAAGTAACACACAAAACGAACTGAGAACTGAGCATAAATTATTAACAAATATTGGAGGCTTTCTGGGGGGCATACGCATGACAATACAAAAAACACCATCAAAAATGGCATCAAGCCAAAACTCAATCAAGGAAACAACACAATCCAAGGGAAATAGGCCCATAAGCCAAACATGTACAACACAAAGAGAAATCAATTTTCCAAAACCATTATTTCTTGGCAATTTTTTTAAAAAAAACTCACATATAGAACTTTATGAACTGTCACATGTGTGTTTATTCAATCCCGCTCACATCACCTATGAAAAAGTTCCCCCACACACATCCATACATTCCCACGCACATGTGACCCTCCATAAGGAGTTCCAAGGTTCAAACACTTATTTTCCTTACCAAATTCAAACACATACCATGTTTTTCCAAACCAATACACCTTCTCTTTAAAAACCCACTTTAGTAATTTCAAAAATAATTTGGAAGAAACACTTTTCCATTTCAAAATCAATTTCACTTTTAACGTACTCAAAGAATCTGAGATTAAAATAAAACACAAGTAGTAATAACCCATTGGAATGTAGAACTAGTGCATATATCTGACCCAACAACATGGTGGTGATCCATGCCCCAAGTAAAGAATAACACCAAGAGGACCTTGAGCCAGACACTTGGACTTCACCTAGGTCACCACCCCACGTGAGGCTGCAAACTGAACCAATTCTCACCCCATTTTCATTCCTCAATCCAAAACAACCAAGGATAAAAGATTAAAATCCCGGCAAGTCTCGTCACGGGTAGTGGTGATCAGGCACCGACCCGTAACATACATCCTTAGCCCAGACAGTCCTAATCTCCTTCTACTAGACATCCCAAATAACAAAGGGAATTTTGAAAAGTGGAGTCCACTAAGATCTAACCTGCTCTAATCCCATTTTTCATGACCTGCCTCCCCGGGCCATGAACCTTGTCATCAAACCCCATGGGTCTCCCGTAATACTTTGGTTACCTTCCTAGCACACCATAGGTTATTACTCACTAGGGTCGTATATCAGACTAATGACTGACCCCATAGGCCATCTCATGTTCTTTCAGTGTGTTTTTTCCTCACTCACACACACCCTGGGTAACTTCCTAGAAGGTCACCCATCCTGATTACTACTCCAGGTCAAGCATGATTAATTATGGAGTTCTAATCTGGTAGTCCTCTAAAAATAAAGGTGCACCTTGTTGACTTGGGTAGTAACATTTTTCCTTTTAAGTCTCACTTTTCTATGGGTGTTACATTGTACACCCCTTTAAAGCACAACACCCTTGTTGTGGACCCCAAGGCTCAAACCCAGGTAGTGCCTAAGTACTTCCGACTGGGTATTGGCTCTAATACCATTTTGTCATGAACCAACCCAGGTCAAACCTGAACCGGTCACCCGAGCCGGTCACCCGAGCTGGTCCGCGACATGGCCTGAGAGGCATTCCCGATCCTCCCAGGCTGGTGATAAGCGCCAGGGAATCATCAATGGTTGTGGGAACTATTTCTCCTAGTATAAATAAATAAATAAAGTAGCTGAAATAAAATAGAGCAGTGAAAAATAAATAATCAGATTAATGTAACTAAAAAAGAACAAAAGAAAATAAAACTAACCAAAAGAGACAACCACAATATTTGTGTGACCTCGTGGGTCACTCTCCAACTCACGACCAAACATTTCCCAAGGCAAACTCACCCAAGCTATATCCTTCACCAACACTAAAAATAGAAAAGAACTATAGGCATGAGTATTAAAACTCAGTAGGCTAGCCGATATCTATTCCCAATTCACAACCTTTAAATAAATAAATTTACTAATTCTAGGTTTGAACTAAATTATATAAAATATTAGTTTCCACACACACTTTCATTTCTAAAACAAGTATCAGTCCATTTCCTTTTTAATTTAAATAAAGTTTAACTTTTGATGGGAACAGGTATATTTCTTTTTAAAACATTTTCTGCGAACCATTTAGAAATCCAAACTTCAGTCATTATCCAAAAAGGAAAAATCACACATTATACACAAGACACACCAAGGGAAATGGAAAGAGTGGCACATAGGGGCCAACAACCTAACTAGACCTCTGAATCGTCTGCCACAAACAAATAAAAACTAAAGGAAACATGGGTCGAACCTAGGAGATCGTGAACAATCCAGAACGTACTATACATGTGACTCATCCTGAAAGCATGCTCTAACTCGATGACATCATAACACCCTAATGCCTGGTATAGCCCTTTATAGCCTAACCGAGGTCCCCAATACCCATATCAGCAATAACTCAGTATTCTCCTATTATGGATCCACTAGCCAGTGCCTATTCTAAACTAGTGCAACAATCGTTCTTAGAAGATTCACTCACTATGCCAGGTTCTCATGTCAACATGTGAAATAAAAAGGAGTGCATCCAAAATGTAAATCAATAAGTCATGAGTCACAAATATCACACACAACTCACGCAATCAACGCCCACCAACGATCACCCATGAGTAAGCCCAATGTGAGCTTTTCGAAAACAATTTTTTTTATTAAAGTGTTAGACGGGCCTTCACCAACTTTAAAGAAAAACCTCATTTCTCCAGAAAACCTGAAACAATTATTCATAAGAAATCATTTATCTTTAAAACCATAACTACATTTGAAATTCTGTGAATTTTGTTTAAAGGCCAAACTGGCATTCTTTCACTACTGGGTGTCTGCTCATCACGAAAATATTTCACGTGTCGTGTATAAAATAAATGGATCTTTTTACACCATATAATCATTTAAAAATTAATTATCATATATTATTTCCCATTTATTAAAATTAATAAAATATCAAGAAATTAATAAATTCTAAATTTAATGGTTATTGCAGTGGGGGACCTACCTCAAGATGGTGCGACGATGGCGCAAGCTCGGAAACAAGGCACGGTGATGGCACTCACTTGGAAACGCCCCGCGCGGGTCCTAAAAAGTTAAACTGGCCCTAAAAACATTGAATTAATAAAAACTCTAATCATCCCAAGGGATATATATATATATATATATATATGAAATATAAATATCAAACAGGCATAAAATAAAAGGGGTATACCAACGGCGGGCCGTGACTATAAAAATACCACCAGAGGGCGTCGCGCCGGAACAACAAAAGGAATCCATGTGGTTGGACACAGTATGACTAGGTGGTGTGGCGAGGGCCGCCAGAATGCGGGGAGAGGTGGGAGCACTGGGCTGCTGTGAACCTGTAGGGTGAGGTGGAGCTGGCTAGGTGGGCTGGTCTGGTGCACCGAGGAGGCTAGATCGGCAGGGGTCGTTGCGCACCGGCGGAAGAAGGGGAGGGGATCGTCACACTGCTGGGAAGGATGGGTGACTCATTCCAGATGAAGGAGGGATGGGCAGTGGACCTCGCGATGCGGAACAATGTTGGGGAAGGGGGGGAGTCTTGATCGCAAAATGGGAAGGGGTAGGCGCAGCTAGCAGAGGGATCGGGTGAGACCGGCCGAGGCGCTAGATTGGTTGGGTGCCACTGCAGGAGCCAGATCTGGTAGAGGGATGCATGGGAGGGGCGATCCAGAATCCTATAGGCATGCAGGAGGTGGGAGAGAACGGCTGGCGGGTGGGCGAGGGAGCTACAAAAAATGAGGTGTGCCGCTGTAAGAGGAGAGGAAGGGGTTTACGGCAGGCTGGGAGATGTTGGCTGCTGCACGAAGAAGAGAGGGTGCAGGGGGGCTTCCGGGCTACGCATGCTGCAGGAGGCTCTAGAAAGAACAGGTGGGCGGCTAGAGGAGGGAGCTGGGCTGAGGCTCCATCATGTAGTAGGAGCCGAGGCGAGCTGCTAGCTGGGTGCAGCGGTGTGTAAAAGAAAAAAAATGAAGAGAGGCAGGGGGACATCCGCGTGGAGAAAAAAAAGAAGAGAAGAAAGAAGAAGGAAATAGAGAAAAATAAAGGAGGAAAATAGAATAAAATAAAATAAAAAAGTAAATAAATTAATATTATAATAATACTAATATTATTATTAATTCTAATAATAATAAAAACAACAACAACAATAACACCAATAATAATAATAACAATAATAATAATAATAATAATAATAATAATAATAATCGGTCAACCGCGCATTCTCTGGGACTGAACGCATGGTCACTACTAGCAGTGCGGTGACCGCATACCCACCCGAACTGAATGCGCGGTGACCACTAACAGTGCGGTGACTGCGCACTGGCCTGAGACCCACCGAAAACATCAAATCTTTAAAAATTCAAACCCGGACCCAAACCCGACTCTACCCAGGGTCGCAGGACCAAGAAAGGAATAAAAACATAAGTGTTCGTGTTCGGGGTGTGACAATGGTGCTTTGAAGATCAAATGTAGTGGGAGTACTAAATTGGAATGTGATGATATTAAGAAAACCAAAGTTCTTTATGTAGATAGTTTTAATCATAATCTCCAAAGTGTGAGCCAACTATGTGACTCCACACTTATAGTAACATTCAATCAAAAGGGGTGAACTATAAAAGGAATGACATGGAATTCTCTTAGGAAAGGATGCAGAACAGATGAAAAATTATACTAGGTTGATAGTAAAGAGAATATTTGAAATATGAAAGCTGTAGAAGAAAAAAACTTATGGCCCCAGAGGTTGGGTCACATTAATCAACAAGACATGGAAAAGATATCTAAGTTAAATATAATCATGGATATCCCCAATCTAAAGCGTGAACGAGAACAAGCTTACGATACTTGTATACAAGGGAATTTTGTATGCAGTTCATATCAACTTAATAAGAAAAGGGCATTAAATATTCTTGATCTAATCCATATAGATGTTTGTGGTCTGATAAATGTTTCTAGAACATATAGAGAAAGGTACTTAGTTATTTTAATTGATGATTATTGTAGAGTGTCTTGTGTGATGTTTATACACGGGAAATGAAAATTGATTGATTTCATGAAAATGTATCACTGAATAGTCAAAAATGATATAGGGCAGTCAATAAAAGTTCATTGGTCTGATAATGGACGAGAATACACATCCATTGAGTTTGAAAATTACCTATAGAAACATGGAATTCAATATGAGGTGGCTATTGTGAGAACCCCATAGAAAAATGGAGTTATTGATCACATGAATCGTCAGGTAAACAATATGGCCAGAACAATTCTAATTGAGAGTCGTATCCCTTTTCATTATTAGAAAGAGGTTGTTCAAGATGCAATGTATACTCAAAATCGAACATGGATTTACATGGGAGAAACTAATACACCATATGAGTTGTGGCATGGAAGGAATACCTATTTGATGCATTTATATGTTTTTAGAATTAAATGTTTCATACGAAACAAAGAAGGAAGTCAAGGAAGTATCGTGATGCTGCAGACGAAGGAATATTACTCATATATTCAATGAAGATAAAATCCTACAAATGTTTCAATAATTATCTTGGAAAAATTGTGGAAAGCAGTGATGTGAAGATCATTGAATATAAAAACACAAATGGTATAAGGAATTATTATGTTGATATGATAAAATATGAGGAAGAATGTGGACATGAAATAGATCAAAATATAGAAGTAGAGGAACATGTTCAAAACATTTAGGGGTTACAACATGATGTTTATTTGGAAGAAGTATCAGAAGTGGAAACCATAGTTGAAGAAAATTCTTCTGAACCTCATAGGAGAAATCAAATAATATATATTGATCAATAAAACATTATTAGGGATTAGATAGAACCCAAATAGATAAGGAGAATGAGGAATAATGCATAATCTTCCTTCTTATAAAATATGGAAACATCCTCATTTGAAGAAGCTTCAAAGGATGAATCATGGGTTAAAGCCATGAATGAAGAGTTAGATCAGATTGACAAGAACCAGACATGAGATCTTGTTACCAAACCCAAAATTCACAATGTTTTTAGAAAGAAGTGGATATTTACGAATAAATTCAATGAATGGGGTATTTTGATAAAAACATATGGTGCAATTGGTGTGTAAATCATATTCATATATTGAAGGTGTTGATATTGAAGAAACATTTTCTCCAATGGAGATACTGGATTCAATCATGATTTTTCTTTCCATGGGAATTAAAAGAGGATACAAAGTGTATAATGTGGGTTTCAAAATAGATTTCTTGAATGGTGTTCTTATATAATATGTCTATATTGAACAACCCATGGTTTTTCGACTTGGTAATGATGAAATTAAGGTTTGTAGATTGAACAAGGCATTATATGGTCTAAAATAGGCACCACAGGTATGGTACTCTTGGCTTCATTATTAACTAAATAATCTCAAATTTAAAAGAGAAGGAGTGGATCAAAATCTATACATAATGAATTCTTAAAAAGACCAGTTCATGGTACTGGTTCACATGTATGATATTATATTTAGTGGAAGCAGGTAGGGATATGTGGATGAATTTTCCAATCACATGAAATCATAATTTAAAATGTATATGATTGGTTAACTAACATGATTCTTAGGGATACAAGTAATTCAAATTAAAGACTACGCTTTTAGTTCTCAGGAAATGTATGCAAGATGATTGCTGAATAAATTCAATATGCTTGACTCCAAACCAATTTCGACTCTGATTTTGGTTGGGACAAAAATTGGAAAGCGTGAATATGGGTCATCTGTAGATCCTGCAATTTATAGTAAAATCATTTAAGCTTATTGTACTTGACTATGACATGGCCAGATATTGTCTTTTTGACATGCTTTGCAGTTCAATTTCAAAATAATCTGAAGGAATAACATATAGTGATTTTGAAAAGATTCATTAGGTACATTCAGGGTACTCACAATTATGGCTTATAATTTGTTCACTAATAAAATTAAGGATTTTAAAAGTGCTATAAACCACTTTTAATAGTGCTATAAAAGAGATATTAATTGTGGAGAAGATAAAGGGGTGGTCCCCATTAATAATGCTAAAAAAGAACTGATAAAGATGTCCCTTTATCCACGCTAAAAAATTGCAGATAAAAGTACCGCCTTCATCATAGCCTTTTTGGCCCATATAAAGGGCCACCTTTTTCAGTACTAATAAAAGGTCTAGTTGCGTGTGATGTGCTATTTCTTTAACAGTACACCCAACATCTGCACACCTGCACAAAATTGCACCTGAACAGAAAGAAAGAACATAAGAATGAAATAGCGCACACAAGAGTTTCGTAAACAATTAAATATACATTTACTTGACATCATGAATAAAAAACACACACTATTATATAAATTTCAAACAATGTTTTAAATGGTTGTAATTGTAATTATACAACAAACAATTAAAAACATTAATGTTTCATCCTTTGGTATTAGTGATCCCCTCTAAAAAATTTTCTTCCATGGTATTAGTTTCCGAACAATGGATCCGAACTCAAGAAAAAATTTCCAACTATATAATAAAACAAATATTTTGTTGGAAATAAAATAATGAAATAAATTAAACATTAATATGAAAGAATAAATTAATAAAATGTCAATTTTTAATAAAAAAAGACATGTTTGAGTTATACCATCCACACTGTACACCATATTGAGGTGGGGTTGATTCCTACACGTCACAAATGATTCATATATCTTTGTTTTAAAATCTTAAAACAATCCGAATGGGTTTTCTCTTTTTTGAGTATGTCAATTCTTCTTTTACTGAAATTAATATCAAATTTAAATGACATATTTGGATTTATATTGGTCACATCATTCATTGGATTGAGGTGAATTTTATTCCTATACATCACAAATGACTGATGGATCATTGTACTAATGTATCAAAACAATCCAAATGTGTTTGCTCGATTTTTAGTATGCCACATATGTTATTTTCAAAAATTAAGGTCAATTTTAAATAAAAAGAGACACTTTGAGTCATACCATTAACATTGTGCATTTAATTGAGGATAATTGGATTCCTACAGGTCACAAATGAATTATGGATCATTTTCCTAAAGTATCAAAATAATCCAAATGTGTTTGCTCAATTTGTAGTTTGTCAGTTGTGTTTTTTTACTAAAATGTCATTTCAAATTGGAAACATGATTTCTGAGTTAAAATGGTTGCATCGTGCATTGTTTTGATATGATAATGATTCAAACACATCACAAAGAACTTATGAATTGTTATCCTAAATTATAATGAAAATTGGAGTGGGTTTGCCTGGTTTTCAATGACTGACACGTTTTGAGCTAAAATGTCAATTTTAAACTGATAACAGATAATTTTAGCCATACCGGTCACACCGCGCATCAGATTGAGGTTAAGTTGATTCTTACACATTGAGAATGATTTATGGATAATTTTCCTAAAGTATCAAAATAATCCTAATGTGTTTGCTCAGTTTGTAGTATGTCATTTTTGTTTTTTTAAAATTAATGTCTGTTTTAAATAAAAAGAGACACTTTGAGTCATAAAAGTCATAGTGTGCATTGAATTAAGGTATAATTGATTACTACATATTAAAATGACTTATTTATCATTTTTATAAAGTATCAAAACAATCCGAATGTGTTTTCTCAGTTTGTAGTATGTCAGTAGTGTTTTTTTTACTAAATTGCCATTTCAAACTGGAAACATGCATTTTAAGTCATACCGGTCACATCATACGTTGGTTTGATATGTGAATACTTAATACACATCAAAAATAACTTATAAATAATTATCCTAAATTATAAAGATAATTGGAGTGGGTTTTCTTTGTTTTTAGTGAGTGACATATTTTGATCTAAAACGTTAATTTTAAACTGATAACAGACACTTTTAGCCATACAGGTCACACCATGAATTAGATTGGGGAGTGTTTGATTCTTACACATCAAAAATAACTCATGTCTCATTTTACTAAAGTATCAAAACAATCCAAATTCATTTTCACAGTTTTTAGTATGTCACTTGTGTTTTTATCTAAAATTTATGTCAATTTTAAATAAAAAAGAGACACTTTGGTTCATACCAGTCGCATTGTGCATTGAATCAATGTGAGTCCGATTCCTACATGTAAAAAATGAAGTATGGATCATTTTAATAAAGTATCAAAACAATCCAAATGCAATTTTTTAGTTTGTAGTATGTTAGTTGTGTTTTTTTAATAAAATTTCATTTCAAACTGAAAACACGCATTTTGAGTAATAACGGTCACATCATGATTTGGTATGATATGATACTACTTAATAAATGTCACAAAGAACTTATTAATATTTATCATAAATTATGAATACAATTGGAGTGGGTTTTTTGTTTTTATTGAGTGATACATATTGAGCTAAAATGTCTATTTTAAACTGATAACAAACACTTTTAGCCATACTAGTCACACCATGCATCAGATTTATGTGTGGTTGATTCATACATGTCCAAAATAACTCATCGATAATTGTACTAAAGAATAAAAACAATAAAAATGTGTTTTCTTGGTTTTCAGTATGTCACCTTTGTTTTTATCTAAAATTAATGTCAATTTTAAATAAAAAGAGGACTTTGAGTCATACCTGTTTCATTGTGTGTTGAATTGAGGTGAGGTAAATTCCTACAAGTCAAAAATGACTTATGGATCATTTTCATAAAGTATAAAAAAATCTGAATATGATTTTACAGTTTGTAGTATGTTAGTTGTGTTTTTTTACTAAAATGGCATTTCAAATTGGAAACACGCATTTTGAGTCATAACGGTCACATCATGTGTTGGTTTGATATGAGACTACTTAATACAAGTCAAAAAGAACTTATGAATCATTATCCTAAATTATGAAGAAAATTGGAGCGGGTTTTCTTGGTTTTTAGTGAGTGACACATTTTGAGCTAAAATCTCAATTTTAAATTGATAACAGACACTTTAGACATACCGGTCACACCGTGCATCAGAATGTGGTGGGTTTGATTTGTACATGTCAAAAATAACTCATGGACCATTTTAATAAATTATCAAAACAATCTAAATGTGTTTGATCGGTTTTCTATATGTCACTTGTATTTTTTTCCTAAAATTAATGTCAATTAAAAAAAGAGACACTTTGAGTCATACTAGTCACAATGTGAATTTAATTGAGGTGCATTCAATTATTATCTTTCAAAAATGACTTATGGATCATTTACCTAAAGTATCAAAACAATCTAAATGTGTTTTCTCAGTTTTTAGTATGTTAGTTGTGTTTTTTTCAAAAATGTCATTTCAAAC
The DNA here is from genome assembly GCA_963277665.1 of Viscum album. NCBI lineage: Eukaryota > Viridiplantae > Streptophyta > Magnoliopsida > Santalales > Viscaceae > Viscum > Viscum album. The sequence goes on from OY728135.1 coordinate 1,645,871,218, forward strand.
TGGAAACAAGATTTTTGAGTCATACCGGTGGCATCATGCATTGGTTTGATATGAGACTACTTCATACACATCACAAAGAACTTATAAATCATTATCCTAAATTACGAATACAATTGGAGTGGGTTTGCTTGGTTTTTTGTGAGTGACATGTTTTGAGCTAAAATGTCAATTTTAAACTTATAACAGACACTTTTAGCCAAACCGGTCACTCCATGCATCAGATTGAGGTGTGGTTGATTCTTAAATGTCCAAAATGAATCATGGATTGTTTTTATAATGTATAAAAATAATCCAAAAACATTTACTTAGTTCTCACTATGTCACTTGTGTTTTTTTCTAAAATTAATGCCAATTTGAAATAAAAAGAGACACTTTGAGTCATACAAGTCACATTGTGAGTTGAATTGAGGTGCAGTCAATTCTTGCATGTCACAAATGACTTATGGATTGTTTCTATCAAATGCCCCAAAGGCCTTCAATTTTTTTATTATATGATAGAGCCCCCTATTAAGGGAATAAGGGGGAAACCCAATGTGGATTGTTTCCTTAAAGTATTAAAACAATACGAATGCGTTTTCTCCGTTTGTAGTATGTCATTTGTGTTTTTTTACTAAAATATCATTCCAAACTGGAAACACGCATTTTGATTCATAATGGTTTCATCATGCATTGGTTTGATATGAGAATGCTTCATACATGTCAAAAAGAACTTATGAAATGTTATCCTAAATTATTAAGACAATTGGAGAGGTTTTTCTTGGTTATCAATGAGTGACACGTTTTGAGATAAAATGTCAAATTTAAACTAATTACAGAAACTTTTAGCCATACCGGTCACACTGTACATCGAATTGAGGTGGGGTTGATTTGTATATGTCAAGAATTACTCATGGATCATCTAACTGAAGTATCAAAACAATCTGAATGCGTTTTAATGGCCTTTAGTTTTTTAGTTGTGTTTTTTTCTAAAATCATTGTCAATTTTAAATAAAAAGATACACTTTGAATCATACATGTTTCCTTGTGCATTGAATTTATGTACAGTCGATTCCTACAGGTCACAAATGACTTATGGATCATTTCCCTAATGTATCAAAAAAAATTCGGAATGCGTTTGCTCAGTTTTCAGTATGGCACTTGTTCTTTTTACTAAAAATATTGTCAATTTTAAATAAATAGAGACACCATGAGTCATACCAATCCCATCATGTGTCATATTTAGGTGGGTTGATTCTAGAACATTTCAAATTTCTTATGGATCATCTCCCTAAAGTATCAAAAAAACTAAATGCGTTTGATCGATTTTGAATAGGTCAGTTACCCTGATACCAATTATAATGACCAAAACATTTCATACATTGATATCTAATATGAGTAAATTGATATTCATTACATAAAAGAAATAAATTAAACATAAATATGGAACAATGCATTATTTCTATAGACAATGAATTTACTTTGAAAACATCAATATTACCTCTGTGATTGAGCAAACACAACATCATTTCTTTCCTGCAAAGTCATGTCCTAAGGACAAAAATATTCTAAAATAAACAAACCCTACAACAAATAATGAAAATCAAATCAAAATTTCATTATATAATATTTTTTTTTGTTAAAATAGAGATATTATATTGTAACATTACCTTTAAATATTTCCAAAGGGTTTCTTTGGTCTAGATATAAGCTAATAACAAAACTAATGATTTTTTGTGCACTTTACTATTGTCGGTTAACTATCACTTAGCATAGAATCGGATCTGATCCTCCGATCTATCGTCCTCGTGATGCTCTCATCCAACACCATATCTATGATATCGACATTTAGTGTTCACATTTCCTACTCTTCCGGCACCCATTTACCTAGTAATTGGTTGCAGGAAGAGTAGGAAAGGTGAAAGCTGAATGACGATATCATAGAGATGGTGTGGGATGAGAGCATCACAGGTTTTCCAGATGAGAATTTCATATGATATGCTATGAAAAGAGTTAGTCAACCAACATTAGTGAAGAATACTTAGATATGTTATTAAATTTGTGAGTGATGCACAACCAATATTCTTCCAACACACTATATTGGTAGAAAAACATCATAAATGACCAAAATACATAATATAAATGATCTATTTCATAATATTTTAGGTATAGTTCTTTTGAAAACATGGAAACGTTAAGAACTAGTTCATAAGAGTTTCTCATTAAGTTATTCTTTAGTAGAAAGAAAAATCATTTCTAAAACCATTCTTCACAACCTAAGGATATGGAACATAAGAAAGGGTGATCATATATGCTCAATAAGTGTAAACAAGGGAGATATCAATGATCATATAAAGATAACATAAGTAGTAGGAATTCACCTTCATCCTATTTTTTTACAATCTTTCATCATGTATGCTTCTCATTCGTTTCTAAACACATCTATATCATCTTGTGAATATGAGTTTTTGCGACAGTCATGGTATTACTGAAAAAATATAAATACACAAAGTATTAATAAATATTTTAAATGAACTAGTAATTATTTTTGAAAATACCTCTGTAGGGATGATAGTTTGTTGATGAAATATTATCTCTTTCATAAATTTACATGCATAATGACAACAGTCCTTTCTGTTTGTTTTTTTGGACATTGCAGAAACATCGAGAAAAATAATTAATTTGTTTTGATATGTGTTTGGATAGTGAAATATTATTATATATACCATTATACTTGTCCAGTTTTAGATCTCATAGGCATTCTTGTCCTTAGACCCTGGATTCATGCCATGAAGTAGACGATATTGATGAACCACCCTATCATAATATAATTCTCATTAAAAGATAATATAAATTATATAACTAGATGTTTAGTTAAAAAATGATGGATCTAGTGTATTAAAAATTGACAAACACCATCATGCATGTTCAGTTTTTTGGATATCCACACATTGAATCTAGAAAATAAATCATTAGATTATCCAAATTTACCGCAATGAGTATCCAATCCTTCCTAAAAACTAAAAAAAGAATAAGTAATAAAAGAGATAAAAATCTAGTTTATATGATTAAATTGTAGAATTTTACCCCTGAATTGTTGGTATTAAAAAGAGTTAGTCAATCATAATTTTGTTTTCAAACGATTTGAGCATGGATGACCTTATTTAACCCACTTTATCAGAATTTATTTCTTCTTTCGAAGAGGTGATGTGAGAAATAACTAGTACAAATTTTTTCATGGGGAAATCCCTTCAATTTTTTTTCATATATAAACTTGAGAAAAATATGAAATTTATTTAGTCATAATTATCATAGTATATAATATTTTATAAAATCAAATCATGAAAAACATACCTCATCTATACATTTCCAACTGAGGCACCCAACCATTCATACTTGAGAATTTCAACTACATTTTTAGCACTAATGTAATCTAATTCTACCCCTCCATATATATTTTTTTCAAAATCAACATTGTGAGTATTTTCTTCTATCAACTTTATATCCACATGAGCCTGCAATGATATTAAATATGGATATAGAATGGGCGGGGTGAAGGTTCTCTCAGTAGATAATTTTGTTCAGTTGGTTGATCCTTGAGATAGTTTTGAGCCAATATTTCATTTCACCCCTTCCCTCTATCATTTTGTAATAACATTCATCAGTTCAAAACTTATTAAATCAAATGTTAAAGGTTCAAATTGAAAAATAAATTGGAAATGAATATCTCCTTATCGACACATTTTTTTACAAGAATTGATGGTCATGCAATGAATTTTCCAATAGCTTGTTCGACTATATGAATGTCGTCATCATCATTTGGAATAGGTAGATCAGTGAACGGCTCATGATCTACATTAATCGACACTCTAACATGACCTGTTGAAAGTGGTCTATTGTGTAGCATGTCATTCTTCAAATTGAACACCGTAGACCATGCTACAAGGTGGTAGGTGGGAGTTGATAGATATAAATCACATTCATTTTCACCCAAATGAATATTAGTACAGGAAAGGTATCAGTGTCTATGTGATTCAAATTTCATAGAAACATTTATTAGAACATTGATTACCTCATCCAAGTTAGGTTTTTTAGGGGGATGTCTCACTTCAAAACTGGTGGGGGTGGGTTGGGATCTTCACGCATGGTTTTTTTTTGAGTTGATTCTTCTCTTTTCCTCCCCCCATAAAACTTTCTTATCCACTCTCTATGGTATTGTAATCATTATTAAAACATAGATAATTTTTCTCTTATCTTTTTTTATTTCCTCATTTTGGTCCTACACTTGTTTTTCATTCTGAAAATATGTTCGGGGTGTCACCCCAAAACCTGCACCTCGGACCCAGCCATACTGTTCTAGCTAATTTAAGGCCACTGAAACTATGTCTGCATCTGGTGTGGGTGTTGTGGCTTCCTGTGACTATGTAAAATAGAAAATATACAAAAATAAGTAATCGTTGTTATGAAACATCGATTTAAAGAAAAACGAATTTATATTATGTCATACTTACACATGTTTCCCAAACCTTTTTTGTGTTTTCATCTATTTTTATCCCCTATTTATTTACACGACCCTCATTCCATAGCACATGGTGTGGGATTCAAGTGTCTTTCAATTTCAATTCATCAATTTTCATATAAAGATATGAACATGGTTATGGTGTTGTTTTATGTCACATTAATTTTTAGGGTAGATTTAAAATACATACCAATTTTATCTCAAGTGAAGTGTAGCCCATACTTGATTTACGGTAGGGGTACATTGTTTTTTTCTCATTCCTTATTTTCATCACTCAGTTGTTATTTCATCAATAAATTTTTTTAATTAAAGTGAAGAATACAAGCAATTTCAAACAACGTATTACCAGACACAATGTACCGCAAAAGTTTGCTCCGCATGATGGCTGCTAACCGCATCCCACACTCCTGGGGATATCAAGTGTGCATAAAGAGGAGGTGGGAGTAGTTTGATTTTCCCTTTAGCATCTTTAAGATGATATTTTATTAAAATTGTGTGGAATCCTCTATGAATCCCTCCTTCATGTCTTAATACACATTCTTTGTGTGAGGCATAAACTATAAATGAACTATATAAGGATGATGAAGAGTAAGTCAATGATTTAGTATATTATTTTATTTTAATAAATTAAATAAATGATATCATAAGGTTACTGTAATATCTTCCCACATTAGTGTCTTAAGCCTAGTGAAAACATGGTGCCACGACTGTACATCAATCAGCACGGGTTGTCAAGTGACTATTCCAATGTAACTATTAAACACGACTTTGTTGGGGTTAATATGTTGGCCTCTCTTATTCCATCCCATCTCAAATTTGATGCATTTTTCTTTTGCCTTATGTATTTTGGCTAACACTATAAAACTATTGTGATGCTATTGCTTTTTTTGCATAGTCTGTGTTTCATTTCCTACAATTTACTCAATTTCAGCATCATTATTATGTTTCTCCAAAGTGCTAGCTTCGTCACTGGGAATAACAATAACAGTTTGAGAAACATGTTGTATCTCATCACTGTGACCAGCAATAATAGGTTGACAAACTTGATGTTCCTCTGCACTGGGACCAGTAGCAGAAGGTTGAGAAACCTATTTTGTATTGGCATTAGGCACATCAGTAGGTGAAAAATTGATTATCTGCAGAAGTGGTTTAACATTTAATTTAGATTACATAAGAGCATAAGAAAACAAATAATAACATAAGGTAACATAATATATATTATAATTAAAAAATAACCAGATTATTGAACTCTCTATTTTTAAAGGCTGAAGATATTTGACCCCTCTATCAACTATGTAAATCCCTTCACTGTGGTATCCTATGATATACAAAACATCATCTACATTGGTTCTACTACAAAATGATTTAAAAGTCCCAATGAAAGGGTCATACTTGTTTAATTTTCATATGACCCTTCAATTTTGTTGGTCGATAATAGAAAAATTGACCAGTTTCAGTTTACAGGATCTGGAACATAAAATACATGTACTACCTGTGATGCCATTATAAATGGTTCGAGTTTCTCCCCTTCCTTACTAAAATAAAATTTCACGAATCAGAATTCATCTATTTTAACAGCACTCATATTATGAACTCACATGCATTGAAAAATTAGAACTTGGAATTTCATATGAACCAACTCCCATATTTGTTTTATGATGCTAAAGTATGACATATTTTCATAAATTGGATTTGTTTCCTCAGTACTGGAAACATTCATCGCTTTAGCCACAAGCATAACCCCACTATTCTTCATGATACTGTCTTCATAATGTTCATTAGTATAGAATGTGTAACCATTAACTACATATGAATTATAAGATAATACATAAACACTTGGTCCTCTCACTAGACATCAATGTTGTTCTAAAATTGATTCTGGATTTTCATCTAACTTCTTAAAAATATGGTCCTGAAACCATCCTATAAACTATCTATTATGTGTATTTGATATCCAATTTTTAGACCTTGATGGATTCAAATGACTAATAATTTCTTTTTGGGTTTGAAAATACGGGTCAACATAAAAAACTATTATGTAAAATGTAAATGTGGGAATTCTCCTGATTTGTAATATTTATTGGGACAACCACTCTTCCATAAATTTCTTCACCCTCAAGCCGCCTAGTGTGACGAGATTTCAGTAGGCCAATTCTTTCCACAACAGACAGTTATTTGGTATAGAATTCAATAGCTTCCTCAACAATATATTGCTCCGCAATTCAACCCTCTGGTCGACTTTGATTTTTGACATACCCTTTCAAAATATTCATATACCATTCAATGGGGTACATCTATCTATATGTATAAGACCACATAGTATAATGTCTCTCACCAAATAAACCATCAAATGAACCATCATATCAAAGAATTTTAGTGGGAAGAACATTTCCTACTCACATAATATGAAGGTAATTTCTCTTTCCATAGTAGGAAATTTCACCAAGTCTATAACATTGCTACATATAGCTTTGAAGAAGAAACAAAGCTTCATTAATGTATGGAATACATTCTTTGAAAAAATGAAATGTAAATATATAGAAACTAGATGTTGCATCAAAACATGGAAGTCATTTGATTTCATACCCTTTAACTTTAAATATCCCATTGAAATGATGCTCTTGATATTTAATGAATACCCCTATGGAACCTTTACGTCATTCAAGAAGTTGAAAAACTATTATCTCTCCTTCCTAGAAAGAGTGTAATCAGTAGGAGGAATAAATGTTTATTTTTCACCCTTCACTGGTGCCAACACTTCTCATATTCTCATCTCAACCATGCCCTACCTAGCTTTAATTCCATCCTTTTTGTTTTTCGAGTGCATTTAGCAATGTGTCCATGAAACTATCACATACATTTTTTTTCAACATACCTAACATCAAGAAAATGTATGATATACATAAAATCCAAGTATGGTAATTCAAAAAAAACTGATCTATTTTTTCAATCGGTTTTCATATGGTTTTTCGAAAATTGTTTACCAAAAGTATGTCCACATGTTTTACTTTCTCAAACAATTTATCACCTGTTAGTGGAGTCAGTTTTGTAAATTCTTTTGAACATCCATCAAATAATATTTTCCAAGATCAATACTTATGCCCTCGGGGTAGACATATGTGTTGTCCCAGAAACATGGTTTTTGATGAATATTTCAACCTAATTGACTGTGTACTTTGATTGCAAATAGGAAACCCTTGAGTCCTTTAATTCTATATCCTGAAAATTTTATATAAGTAGGAAAATCATTTATTTTCCTATAAAATATGTCTCTCAAAGTGAAATCTTCATTTTCGTAAGCATCATAAAATGTAACACCTGAATCCCACAATAATTTCAAATCCTTGATCAATGGAGAGAAATAAAAATCAATATCATTACTTGGTTGTTTTGGTCCTGATATAAGCATAGATAACTTGATGTATTTTCATTTCATACATAACCAGGGTGGTAAGTTATAATTTTCCAACAGAACTGACCATGTACTGTGACTGCTACTTTGAAAACCAAAAGGATTCATTCCATCTATAAATAAAACAAGATGAAGGTATCTCTATTCATTTCCAAATTTAGGATACTCATGGTGAATTCTCTTCCACTGAGGAGAGTTTTCTAGGTGACGTAGTTTCCCATCATTAATTATTGTATCAACATGCCATGTCAATTGTCCTATAGTCTCCTCACTTCCATATAAAATCCTAAACCTTGGAATGATTGGAATGTACCATAAAAATTTTGTAGTACTGGAATCATCATTCTTGTATCGAGAAGCAGCACACTTTGGGAATTCTTTACATGATTTTTGATCCTTGCGAAACAGTATACAGTCTTTTGGGTAGGCATGTATTCTTTCATAGATCATACCCATCGAGTGTAGAATTTATTTGGCATCAAATGTTTGTATCATGAGCTCATTATCTTTTAGGATATTTTAATTTACGAGAGCAAGTGGTTCCATAAAACTGGTTTCACTCTACCAATTTCCTGCTTTCAAATTATACAGCTTCAGTTTCGACTGACAATGTTGTATATTTAGTGCAACCAACATACAACGACATCTTTTCCTAACTCATTAATTTCTCAAACAATTTTGGGCAATAAAAACGTTCATATTAAGCTATCCTTTTTATTTCCTCAATAAAATCTTTATCATCACTCATATCTTTAATCACATCCTTTATATGGTCATCTTCATTGTTCACACTTGTAATCATATCAGATGATCCATAAAATGCAGTTCTATCCCATCCACTACCTACATTTTTTCCCCTGTGTTTATTCCAACATGTATAACTATGATCTATTCTGTGATAGATCAAGTGTTCTTCTAACTCCTTTGGACTAATTTGTATTGAATAATAACAGCATAAAAATGGACAAAGGATTTGAGAAAGGTCATATTCATGATCATTTTCAAAATTGATAAAATATTTCACACCATATTCATACTCTTTTTTCAACTGATTGAAATTCATCCATTCTTTATTCATATTCATCATATTTTATTCAGTAATATTAATATTTAAGAAAATAATTAAACAAAAGATGTTCAAATAGGGTCATCGTCCAACTATAATCAATGGAACTAGCTGTGGTAAACAATACCCTTACCTCTCCATGCATTACTTAGGACCAAAGTAGATCACACACATATTCCCAAACATCTGATCGATGGGATTAACTATGAGAAGCCCTTGAACTATAATGTTTTTGTATCCCATATGTGATTTATATGCATTGTTTTAAACTGGTTTTTTAGTGTTTCTCTAGAAACATAATGTCTCGAGTCAAGAAATATGGTACTAAAATAATAGATGGTATAATTTTCCATTGAGTTCTTGTAGGTGGAAGGATTAATTACATGTGTTTTTATGGTTATTTGACTAGGGTGTCCCATAGAGTCCTCTAGTGAAGTGGTTTTCTAAGATTCAATGGAATTGCACTAGTAACAAGGTGGTGGTTCCATTGAAATGGGTAAGATTTGGATTGATACTCAATGGTGGAGGAACTAAAACATGGAAAAAATGGCATTCTAATAAATATCAAATAGTAATAACATGAAAACAATAGGAAACTAATGAGTAAGGGGAGAAAACTCACCGTGAAGGTGTCGTTCATCGTGCAGTGTAGGTGCATTCACAGTAGAGGAGAGGCCTGTGATAGAGGAGATTTCCAATTGAATAGAAAACACAAAATGAGAAGTCATATGTTATACCCATCCAAAATAGGTCCAATGAGATTTAGGAATGAGACATGTCTGGTTAAACAGTTTTATTGGTCAATAGTGTGATTTTATTTTCCATCTATGATATATTCTACCTGTTTATTTATTTTTTTGTGTATCTACTATTTTTCTAGATGTTCAACTTATGAATGGGACATATCTGGTTTTTAAGATGAATATATATATTATTTTACTATAATTTAGGGCTAAAATATTGCACATTAATTTTATATTTTTACTTGGGGATCATTGCTATCCATTAGGGATCATGAACGCCACTTAGGTTAGTGGAATATCAGGTCAGTTGTTGGTTATGATACCAGCATGGGCCGTATCATTACATTTGAAATTATAACTAACCCATGTCCATTTAAATATAGGATGGGGGGTTCAGAAACTAATATATTCCCAACTCCACTTGAGTTTCTATGGGGGTGGATCCTGATAGTATCATATCTGATAAATCTTTTATTGATTGGGAATTAGAGTTGTCACTGCTAAGGATTTCCTCATTTTTATGGTAGTAATGTTTGTTGAACCTAGTGTGTGAAGTAGACATCAGAAACTAATAGGTAATTAAAACTTATGGTATGAATTCATAAACTATTGACAGATATATATAAGATATCTTACAAACCTCATTGAATATTAATAGGTTTGATTTCATTCATCATATAGTTACAAGTGATATGTAATGTGTAAATGATAATATTGGGGGGATGATTGATGTGGAGATGTTGATGGGAATGATGATGTGGCAGTGTGTTTAAATATTTATTGTATATTTTTCATTAGAATTAGGTTGTTTAACGTAACTATACTTAGGTAGGATATGTTATTCCATCATGATGTTCAATAAGAAGCAGTGCATCAAGCATCCAAGGAAGCACATCCTAGACTAAAACTAGAGGATGGGAATATAAAACACATAAAACATATGAATGTTCCAAACTAGAATTGAGTTTCAAACGAACACACACCCAAACATTTCACAATTTCCAAAAGGGCCCTTATCCTTTCCAAACACACACCAAATCATTTCCACTACAAATACATCAAAACATTAAAATGACGACACCTTTATAAAATAAACCAAAAAATTTATCAACAATTGTACAAAAAAACCAAAAAAATTATAAAAAATTACATAAACAACTCAACCAGTTTATAAACTATTTTATAATAAGCTAACCAGTTTACGAATAATTTTTTTTTGCAGGACAAAGGAATTTTTTTTTATAAGAAACCCAAGTCAATGTGAAAGTTACTTTGAAGTACAATGGCCTTTATGTGAGAATCCATTGAAACCTATAATTCTATTGTGACCACTGAATATTTCACCATCTACCACCTATTTTTAGAAATACTTCACACGACTAATATTTCTCATCCTTCATTCCCTCTCACTAAAGTTCACTCATGACACACATGCATTAGATTTGTTCTTAGAGTCATCTGATCCCTTATATGCTAGTAATCATACTTCTAGAGCTTGAAACTATCAACATGTCCCATAACCCTGAATCCCCTCCCATGTGAAACACCAAAACCTTTCAATAAAATCCATCAAATCTTCTTCTAAAGAATTTCCCACACAGTTTTGGATCCTTTTTCCATAATGATCCTTCACATATGAATGATTTTGAAAAACATGACACCAATTCCCACTCAATGGTCCCACGACACATTACTAAAGAACTAAGGTACCTTTCCCATCTATGTGTCTTGATAGATGATAATTTCAAATAGGAAATAGTTCTGAAGAAAGGGTTTATGACTAAAACCATTTTAAATCCTTTAAAAAGCTTATCCCAAAATCATAAATAATCTCCAAGAAAAACCTTGGTATGTACAAAAAAAATAATTCCATTATTAAGAATATCCACATTTATGTCTCTACCCACTCACCATGCGTGATCAGTTGAAATTTTCATACTCATGTGAGATCCCTCATTGTTCAACCAAGTCATCATAAGGTGAAAAATATCCAGGTTCCCCAATGGCGTACTCCTCTTATTTATGGTCAAGTCCAACACATGAACTCATTCCAACCATATTTAACAAATAAAATTCCAAATAAATCAAAAAAAATCCTCATTTATATCATTTCATCAAATACTTTACCTGTGTCAAAATAAATTCATAAGTTTAAAATAATAAAATAAAAATTATATATTTAAAGGGTTTTCCAAATGCCAACCAATTTTTCGAAAACCATATAATAAGGGATTTCATTCAATAATCATGCATGTTTTTTCAAAAACAATTCAATGAAAATATTTAATCAAAAAAATTCTTTATGTTAAAAGATAATTGGAGATTAGAGGGAAGCAACATACCTCACAATGGTTTTCAAAAATGAAGAATGAAATAAGAAAACCTCAATATCTAATCACAAACCATGTTAACCTAACTAGATGAAACAAAATTATGTCAAGATCAAAAATAAAGACCAAATAACTATCCCCAATAGACTTGTTCTATGATTCCAAGAGAGGGAAGAACCATGGATCTTTGAATAATGAAGACTAATGAGAGCTTACTGATGAATCCAGGTAGAGGAGGAGGAGGAGGAGGAGGCGGTGGCAGGAATGGAGGAGGAGGAGGTAGCTGCGACGGTGGAGGAGGATGAGTCGGCAGCCAGAGAGGAGGAGGAGGGGGCAGTGGTGGAGGAGGAGGAGGTGGAGGAGGAGGAGGTGGGGTCACAGAAGAGGAGGTATTGACAGCAGAGGAGGGGTCGATGACATAGGGGTCTGCTTTTGTGAAGGCTTGAAATGGGGCAAGGGAGGAGGAGCCTGTTAGGATTCTTTAAAAAAACCCACAGGAACCTTAATCAATGCTAGTTAAAAGCACTGATAAAGGTATGTTTTATTAGTGATAAAATAAAAAGTGATGATAAAACATACCTTTATCAGCGCTTTATTAGCACTGATAAAGATAGGACTTTATCATCACTAAAAAAGAACTGATAAAATACATATTTATCAGCTCTAAAATTATAACACTGATAAATATAGGCCTTTATCAGTGCTAAAAAAAACACTAATAAAATACCTATTTATCAACTCTAAAATAATAGCACTGATAAAGACATATTTTATCAGTGCTTTTTAACAATGATAAAGGTATAAATTTAATGATATATTTATATTATTATATATTTATATTAAATGATATATATGATAAATATTTATTTATTTATTAATAATTATAACTATAAATAGTATATATTTATAAAATTTGGTATATAATTTTTAATATATATATTCATAAAATTGTAAAATTATATGTATAATTTTATAATTATATATATAGTTATAATTATAATTACAAATATATTTGAAAATTATTTATATATATCATTAAAAAAGTAATAAAATATATTTATTATTTAGAAATATTTAATGTAATTTTATAAGTACATTTTTTAGAACATATATAGTTTATATGGGTAACATTATGAATTAATCAATATACCACATCAATGGACAACGTGATGTAATGTATAAATGAACATTCATGCATGATGTAAGGAACCGTAAATTTCAAGGAAACTTTTTTCTTAATTTTCTTTGGAATTTTACAAGAGCGCAGTTTCTGACGGCACCTGATTCCGAGGCCCGGTGTGCCCGAAATCATTTTCCGAAGTTTGGCTCGGGTACGTTCAGTGAACGGACGAGCGGGCTTTTCTAACTTTTGAACCGGTGCTCAGAATCGAATTCTGAGGGTATCGATGAAATCACAGCGCCGGTATTCGCTTAGAAACGCCTCTTCTGGAGTTACGTTTTCTCGGGTGTGGTTTTTAATTTTCGGGCTTAAAGTTAAGAAATAAAATAATTTTGCGACAACTTTATTTTATTTCACTTAAGCCACTTGGAAGCCACTTGAAGCCACTTATTGACGGCTTGAACTGAGTTAAACCGGATAGGATGCTATCCAGAAATATCCTACCCCCTTGGTAGGATATTTTTGAGGTGGGGCCCGCACGAGCCCCACCATTTCTTTCCGCTAAGAAACGCACCCGCAAAAACCCGTCTTAATGAGAGTCAACTGACGCGTTTCTTAAAATCTTAACAGACCATTTAATTGGGCGGTTTATTTCGTGAATTAAATGGGCTGTTTCTTTCGTTGAATTAATTCAACGAATTAAGTCAATCGTTTCTTAACCTGTTTTCATGTGTTGGCATATTAATAAAATAATACCAAACAAAATCTTTTGGGGGATTACTCGTTGAGACAGAATCCTTGTTCCTTCTTCCTCCTTCGCAAAGAACGCGAAGAACGCGAAGAACGCCGAACCCAGAAATCGACGACGCGATGACGTGATCCGCAACGCCGACAACGTTCTTCTGCGACGTCTCTTCCTCCGCGACGGATCTTCGATCGGCTGCTTGAGGTAAGAGTCTCGGACCTTCTTTTTTATCACCTTCGTGGTTCTTAACCAAAAACACGGATTTAAGTAATTAAATTAAATCTGCTGTTTCATGGTGTGTTGAGTTTGCCGACTCAACGCCGGATTCCTCGACGACGCGACGCCTCCCCGCGACGACGCGACGATCCCTCTCTTCCGTGACGAGCTTTTCCGCGAAGAACGCCCACGCGCGATGATCGACGAGGTAGGGATTTATTTTGGGAATTACCCCTTTTTATTATTCCCGTCAATGATTCTTTAAAGAAATTAAAGAACAGAATTGTGAACAATTTTAATCTTATTAAAATTGTTGCTTCCTGTGTGGAATAAAATTCCCCCGTTTGTTTATCTCTAACGCGGAGGGTGCGGGCCAAACGAACACGGCCCGACGACCCTCCGCCGTTCTTCGTTTTGTGCGGATTTGACGGGCGAGGACGGAACGTGCCGTAATGGATGTTTGATGATCCCGCAGTGAAGAACAAGTCTTGGGAGGAGCAATGGCGCAGAAGGGAAGAGAATCGGACCACCAGAACGATCCCGGTGGCCCGCGGAACTCGCCGGCGGCGCGGGTCGCCGGCGCCGGCGGCTGGGAGCGGCGGCGGCACCCGCGGACCCGCGACCGCGCGGGTCCGGTGCCCTCGGACGCGGCTGAAGCCGCGTCCCGACTCAGCGCGGCCCCACGCGGGGGGTCGCGGCACCACCAGGCCGCAGGGGCGGCGCCCCGCGTGCCTCGGCCGTTCGGCCGACTCCCGGGGGGGGGGGGGGGGGGTCGGGCCGGGTGGGCCCGGGCCCGTATCCCCCGTCTTCGGACGGTCTTTGTTCAAACGCCCGTAACATGAGCTACGAGCCTCCAAACGACTCGCCGTCAGTGGAAAAGCGATCCTTGGATCGAGACGGTCGTTTTGGTATATCGCACTCAAGGTTTCGGAGTAATTTGAGTTTGGATGGGTTGGTTCGTACACAAAACCAACCGGGCCCTCGGAGCGGAAATGCTCATATCTTGAGCTACGGACATCCGATTGACATGCCGTCAGCTTTGTTGTTTTCCTCTAAGTGAGACAGATCTTTTGGAATACTCCGCCCGAGGTTTGGACGCAGGTTGAGTGCGGTCGGGTTGGTTTTGCCTTAAAAACCAACCGGGCCCCTGGGACGAAAATGCCAATAACTCTCAGACCGGGCGTCCGATTGACGCGCCGTCTGTGACGTTGAGTTCTTGTTGACGATACAGAACTTTTGGATACATCAACTTCGGACTTTTGTCAGTTGATATATCAGCCTCTCAGCTCGTGGAGCGGACCCTCCCGAACGAGCTTGCTGTGTGTGGGAACCCTAGGCTGGCTGCGACTGCTACTTCGACAGCGACGACTGTGCAGAGATCCTTCGTGGACTCTGACGACGACCGTGCAGAGATCCTCAGTGGACTGCGGCGACGACTGTGCAGAGATCCTCAGTGGACTGCGACGACTAATGCACTCAGCGATCCTCCGTGGATCAGTGCTACCGGTCCTGTGTGGGCCCGATCCTGTGTGGGTCTGATCCTGTGTGGGTCCGCGCTCAGCGGTTCTGTGTGAGCCAGCGCCTACAGGTCCTGTGTGGGCCCGATCCTGTGTGAGTCATTGCGGGGGTTAGTTACCTATCGATCTTTCGTGGGTCCGACGACTTAGATGGATCAGTGATCATCTTTATCATCATCTGAAGAAGTATACCCGTGTGAGCTGAATCTTGCGTTACTCTCCTTTGTGGATTGTGTTGAGCTATCCTGTGTGGATTTACTGTTTAATCTCTTTTGTGGATCGTGTTGAGCTATCCTGTGTGGATTTACTATTTACTCTCCTTTGTGGATTGTGTTGAGCTATCCTGTGTGGGTATACGTTTTGCTTTCCTGTGTGGACTGGGTTGTGCTTGGGCTCGGACGTTGGAGCCGAACGGGAATTGATGACTTAGGTATATGTATGGGCATATACCTAAGCTGTGTCAGATGTTACATCGTGATTGTATCCTTCCTTGTGGATTATCCTTTGTGGATTTCGGGAGACCTTCAGGGGTCTCGGGGTCCCTACTGAGTAGCTTATACTCACCCCTGCACGGGCTTTGCCCGCACTACGTTGTGTTGGTTGCAGACGACGGACAACGCTGATCATGGTGGAGGCGTGCGGAGGAGGACGGTACCTGGAGGTGGACCACTGGGTGGGACGTACTCGCAGCGGTCAGGTGGACCTGAGGAGCAGTGGAGTCCATCTGTACCCACCCTTCAGGTGGGATTTCCAGAGGACGGCTCGACGCTACAGTTTCCCCTTTCAGTTGATGTTTTTCCTTTCAGTTGTACTTTACTGTTGGTCTTGTATTTCCGGCCCCTTTTACTTTCATCACAACTTGTACAATTTTTACTTAGTGTTTACTTTTCTGCTTGCTTACTCTATGGTGCTTTTTTACTTTTCAATGGCAATGGCTTCCCTTTTTGTTGGGATTTACGCCTTGGTGCTAGTCGCCAGCCCCTGGCCTATGGAAGGCGGGCTTGGGGTAGTCACGACACGGGCCCCGAGGGCAGGTCGTGACAAATTGGTATCAGAGGTGGTCGGTTCTACCGGGGACTCTGATCTTTCTTCTATGTGAAGCAATAGTATTTAGCGTATTGAGTGTGGTTATCAGTTCAGGGAGTCCAGTGTTGGTGCGGCGGCCGACGTATCCATACACCAGGACCCTGACTTCTGATTTCCGACTTAATGCATGAAAACATTGATTGCATGTGTGTTTCAAGTTTTCTCTGTGGTTACTTGTGTCAGCTCACCAGGTATATTGTTCTGACCGTGGCGCACTTGTTTCCTTTTCAGGATGGCACGACGACAGTAGCCAGCTAGGGTTCCTAGAGTAGAGAACGACGACAGCCCGCCGAGCGACGAGGCCTCGGTACAGGGCCCGTTGATAGCAGAGGCACCGACGGTACCTTTACCCGTCGAGCCCCCGATGCTTCCAGAACTGGCAGCTGACAACGCACGACACCTCGGAGCTCTGCACGAGTTCCAGCGCCAGCGACCACCCAGGTTCCATGGGGAGTCAGACCCCCAGGCAGTCGAGGACTGGCTGGAGGCGGTCGTCCGAGTTTTTAGGCTAGTGAGGACACCAGAAGACCTCATGGTGATCCTCGCGGAGAGCCTACTGCACGGAGCAGCAGGGCGATGGTGGAGCCTGATTCTCCAGGTACACGATGAGGCCTCCCTCATCTGGACGGACTTCGAGAGCCTCTTCCGCTCAGAGTTCGTCCCAGCCACCCTCCGTGCGGTGTGCATCCAGGAGCTTCTTCAGCTGCGGCAGGGCAGCTTGACGGTCGCCCAGTACGCGGCGAGGTTCACCGACCTATCTCGCTACTTGACATACATGGTACGGGACCCCTTCTTCCGGGACCGGACCTTCGAGCAGGGATTGAGAAACGAGATCAGGGCATCGCTGATCTCCCTCAGCATCCCGACCCAGGCAGGAGTGCTAGAGCGATCCCTTCTGATTGAGAGCTTCCTGGCTGAGTCCACAGTGAGACCTGCCGTAGGGCGGCAGATAGCGGAGTCTTCGGCAGCAGGTAGCCGACGGATGACTCAGGGTTCCAGGTAGACCAGGCCTTTCGGCAGATGACCCTGGGACACTGGCTCAGCGGTGCGGGGCACACAGCATGGAGCCAGCCTTCCGAGAGGCAGACAGTGCTACGAGTGCGGCGGGCAGGGCCACATGGCTCGTGACTGCCCGACCCGTCGTACCGAGGGGCAGAAGACGGTGGAGGGACCACCCAGGCAGAGGCAGAGGGTCGACCGTAGCGGTCCGCAGGGAGGAGGCAGACGAGGCAGAGGAGCTGGCCGAGCAGCAGGTGGTGGACGACGCTTTGAGGCTCTGCCACCACCACCACCAGGAGGCCCGCCCCGACCACAGGGAGCTGGCGGGCAGAGACAGGCGCAGCTCCAGGCAGCTGAGGCCTACGACCACGGTGCGCCAGAGATGATTCGAGGTACGATCTGTGTCTATTCCACCCTTTCTAAAGTTCTGAAAGACACAGGAGTGAGTCACTCTTTCATAGCCACTGCCCTTGTTCGGAGCTCGGAGATTCCGACGGAGCCGTTGGCTCAATCCTTACAGCTAGAGACTCCTACGGGAGCAGATTCGATGATTACGCAATGGTGCCGATAGTGTGAGCTTACTCTAGGAGGCGAGATCTTCGGCTGGGATCTTCTTGTAGCGGCGTCGAGGCCTTACGACGTCATCATGGGCATGGATTGGTTATCTACGGTCCATGCTCAAATTGACTGCATTAGGCGCAAGGTGTGATGTGTGCGCATCGACGGGAGCAGGTTCACCTTCACCGGCGAGAAGGGAGCCTTAGCAGCACAGGATGGACTCACGTAGAGGAGAGGTCAGCCCATCACTCATCAGTTGGCTAGCCTCATCCTGGGAGCAGTCGACGTGCGGAGTCCCAGTTTTCCTGCAGTGGTGGATCAGTACGCGGACGTCTTTCCCGACGACGTTCCAGGACTACCTCCTCGCAGAGAGGTAGACTTTTATATTGACCTGCACCCCGGGACAGCCCCGATATCCACTCCAGCATATCGGATGGCCCCCACTGAGCTTCGAGAGCTGCGGGTACAGTTGGAGGACTTGCAGGGCAAGGGGTTCATCCGACCCAGTGTTTCACCCTGGGCTTCCCCGATATTGTTCGCCAAGAAGGCGGACGGGAGATTGCGACTGTGTGTCGATTATCGTCGCCTGAACCAGGTGACAGTGAGGAACAAGTATCCGCTACCCAGGATTGATGACCTCTTCAATCAGCTCAAAGGAGCACGGTGGTTCTCGAAGATAGACCTCAGGTCAGGCTATCATCAGCTCAGAGTTCGAGACGAGGATGTGCAGAAAACGGCCTTCAGATGTCGGTATGGCCACTATGAGTTCTTGGTTATGCCTTTCGGCGTGACCAACGCTCCAGCAGTGTTCATGAGCCTCATGAACAGGATCTTCCAGCCATACCTCGATCGATTTGTCGTAGTCTTCATCGACGACATCTTGGTGTTCTCGACCACGGAGGAGGAGCACGCCTACCACTTTCGTGTTGTACTAGACACACTCCGAGAGCACCATCTTTATGGCAAGATCTCTAAGTGTCAGTTCTGGTTATGTGAGGTCCACTTCTTGGGGCACGTCATTTCTGAGGCGGGAGTTGCAGTGGATCCCGTGAAGATCGAGGCAGTGCTAGCTTGGGAGCCACCCAAGAGCGTGACAGAGGTGCGGAGTTTCTTGGGCCTAGCCGGATACTATCGGAGATTTGTGCCGGACTTCTCCAGAGTTGCGGCCCCACTCTCAGCGTTGACGAAGAGGGGGAAACCCTTCGTGTGGTCAGACAGATGTCAGCAGAGCTTCCAGGAGCTGAGGCAGAGGTTGACCAGTGCACCTATCTTGAGGTTACCTGAGGAGGGAGTTGGATACGTAGTCTACTGCGATGCATCAGGGACAGGAATTGGGTGTGTACTGATGCAGGAGCGGGCCGTGATTGCCTACGGATCACGTCAGTTGAGGCCGCATGAGCAGAACTACGCTACCCATGACTTGGAGTTGGCAGCAGTGGTCTTCGCCCTGAAGACATGGCGACACTATCTGATGGGCGAGCGCTTCACAGTCTTTTCTGACCACCAGAGTCTCAGGTACATCTTCTCTCAGAAGGACCTGAACCTGAGACAGCAGTGATGGATCGAGTTCTCCAGGACTATGACTTTGAGACAATCTATACTCCTGGAAAGGGGAACGTGGTAGCCGATTCCCTCAGCAGGAGGATGGGCATCCAGCTGCTTGAGGAGGCGACAGAGCAGCTAGACGCCTTGCAGATATCCTTCGTGGATAGAGACGGAGCAGCCTTCCTTCAGTCTCTCACAGTCTCTCCTCCACTTCTACAGCGGGTCAGAGAGGAACAGTGTGGGGACGCTGACTGTGAGACACGGCGTGCACAGATATCCTCGGGATAGGCACCTGATGGTTTCTCCGTTGGAGCAGAGCACAATTTCCTTTTCAGAGGACGTACCTTGGTACTAGTTGCTTTACGAGAGGAGGTGCTGAGAGAGTTCTACACTTCTCCTTTGGCGGTACATCCTGGAGTGGCGAAGATGTACCAGGATCTCAGACGTCAGCACTGGTGGCCGGGCATGAAGAAGGTTGTGGTAGAGTTCGTTTCGTGGTGCCTCACCTGCAAGCAGGTGATGGCAGAGCACCAGGTACCAACAGGCTTGGTACAGCCCTTGGAGGTCCCAGAGTGGAAGTGGGATGTCATATCTATGGACTTCGTGACTGGACTTCCACGCACTTCTAGAGGTCACGACTCCATTTGGGTTATTGTTGCCCGACTCACCAAGTCGGCACACTTCTTACCCATCCGAGAGAAGGGCTCAGTGAAGAGATTGGGACGTCTCTACGTTCAGGAGATTGTACGGCTTCACGGTGTGCCATCGACTATCATCTCCGATCGGGACGCTCGCTTTACTTCCCGGCTTTGGAAGGGGTTGCAGGAGGCGTTCGGGACGCGGCCACGTCTGAGCACTGCCTTTCACCCACAGACGGATGGTCAGACAGAGAGGACCATTCAGACCCTCTAGGACATGTTCCGTGCATGTGTCCTCGACTTTGGTCGCAGCTGGGAGGACCACCTACCCTTGGTGGAGTTCGCATACAACAACAGGTACCACTCCACCATCGGGATGGCACCCTACGAGGCGTTGTACGACATGGCTTGCAGATCTCCTTTGTGCTGGACAGACCCTGGGGAGTCAGCACTTGTGGGACCAGAGATGGTCCGGGCCACGTCAGAGAAGGTCCAGGTCATCCAGGAGCGGATGAGGACAGCACAGAGCTGGCAGAAGTCATATGCTGACAGGAGGCGGAGGCCACTAGAGTTCGAGGATGGCGACCACGTCTTCTTGCGTGTCTCACCTCGACGTGGGTTGCGGAGATTTGGCCGGGGCGGCAAGTTGTCTCCATGCTTGATCGGGCCTTTTCAGGTCCTCAGCAGGATTGGCGAGGTGGCTTATCGCCTGGCTCTGCCACCTCAGTTGCACCGGGTGCACGACGTCTTCCACGTATCCCAGCTGAGGAGATACGTGCACGACCCGACACACATCACTGACTATGGGGAGCTAGATGTGGATGATGGGGCGACTTTTGAGGAGGTCCCAGTGGAGATAGAGGATCGACAGGAGCGGGTCCTACGTGGGCGATCGATTCCTCTTGTGTGCATCAGATGGCAGCACGGGAACCTCCAGGATAGCACTTGGGAGCGGGAGGCTCAGATGCGTGCTCAGTACCCACATTTGTTTCCCTAGTTTATGATGTATCTTTACGGGGACGTAAAGTCCTGATGTGGTAGTAATGTAAAGACCCATAAATTTCAAGGAAATTTTTTTCTTAATTTTCTTTGGAATTTTACAAGAGCGCAGTTTCTGACGGCACCTGATTCCGAGGCCCGGTGTGCCCGGAATCATTTTCCGAAGTTTGGCTCGGGTACGTTCAGTGAACGGACGAGCGGGTTTTTCTAACTTTTGAACCAGTGCTCGGAATCGAATTCTGAGGGCACTGATGAAATTGCAGCGCCGGTATTCGCTTAGAAACGCCTCTTCCGGAGTTGCGTTTGCTTGGGTGTGGTTTTTAATTTTCGGGCTTAAAGTTAAGAAATAAAATAATTTTGCGACAACTTTATTTTATTTCACTTAAGCCACTTGGAAGCAACTTGAAGCCACTTATTGACAGCTTGAACTGAGTTGAACCAGATAGGATGCTATCCAGAAATATCCTACCCCCTTGGTAGGATATTTGTGAGGTGGGGCCCGCACGAGCCCCGCGGTTTCTTTCCGCTAAGAAATGCACCCGCGAAAACCTGTCTTAATGAGAGTCAACTGACGCGTTTCTTAAAATCTTAACAGACCATTTAATTGGGCGGTTTATTTTGTGAATTAAATGGGATGTTTCTTTCGTTGAATTAATTCAACGAATTAATTCAATCGTTTCTTAACATGTTTTCGTGTGTTGGCATATTAATAAAATAAGACCAACCAAAATCTTTTGGGGGATTACTCGTTGAGACAGAATCCTTGTTCCTTCTTCCTCCTTCGCGAAGAACGTGAAGAACGCAAAGAACGCGAAGAACGCCGAACTTGGAAATCAACGACGCGACGACGTGATACGCAACGCCGACAATGTTCTTCTGCGACGTCTCTTCCTCCGCGATGGATCTTCGATCGGCTGCTTGAGGTAAGAGTCTCAGACCTTCCTTTTTATCTCCTTCGTGGTTCTTAACCAAAAACACGGATTTAATTAATTAAATTAAATCTGCTGTTTCATGGTGCGTTGACTTTTCCGACTCAACGCCAGATTCTGCGACGACGCGACGCCTCCCCGCGACGACGCGGCGATCCCTCTCTTCTGCGACGAGCTTTTCCGCGAAGAACGCCCGCGCACGACGATCGACGAGGTAGGGATTTATTTTGGGAATTACCCCTTTTTATTATTCCCATCAATGTTTCTTTAAAGAAATTAATGAACTGAATTGTGAACAATTTTAATCTTATTAAAACTGTTGCTTCTTGTGTGGAATAAAATTCCCAGGTTTGTTTATCTCTAACACGGAGGGTGCGGGCCAAACGAACACGGCCTGACGACCCTCCGCCGTTCTTCGTTTTGTGCGGATTTGACGGGCGACGACGGAACGTGCCGTAATAGATGTTTGACGATCCCGCAGTGAAGAACGAGTCCCGGGAGGAGCAATGACGCAGACGGGAAGAGAATCGGACCACCGGAACGATCCCGGTGGCCCGCGGAACTCGCCGGCGGTGCGGGTCTCCTGCGCGGCGGCGCCGGCAGCCGGGAGCGGCGGCGCCCCGGCGCGCCGCCGGACAGGCCGCCGCGACTCAGCGCGGCGGCGGCGGCACCCGCGGACCTGCGGCTGCACGGGTCCGGTGCCCTCGGACGCGGCTGATGTCGCGTCCCGACTCGGCGTGGCCCGACGCGGGGGGCCGCGGCACCACCAGGCCGCGGGGGCGGCGCCCTGCGTGCCTCGGCCGTTCGGCCGCTCGGCCGAACCGGGCCAGGCCGGTCCAACCGGCCGGGCCGTGCCCTGGCCGGACCGGACCGGGTCGGACCGGGTCAGGTCGACCCGGTTCGGGTTGACCCGGTTCGGCCGACTCCCGGGGGGGTCGGCCCGGGTCGGCCCGGGCCCATACCCCCCGTCTTCGGATGGTCTTCGTTCAAACGCCCGTAACATGAGATACGGGCCTCCAAACGACTCTCCGTCAGCGGCAACGTGATCCTTGGATCGAGACGGTTGTTTCGGTATATTGAACTCAAGGTTTCAGAGTACTTTGAGTTTGGCCGGGTTTGTTCGTACACGAAACCAACAGGGCCCTCGGAGCGGAAACGCTCATATCTTGAGCAACGGACGTCCGATTGACGTGCCATCAGCTTTGTTGCTTTCCTCTAAGTGAGACAGATCTTTTGGAATACTCCGCCCGAGGTTTGGACGCAGGTGGAGTGCGGTAGGGTTGGTTTTGCCTTAAAAACCAACCGGGCCCCTGAGACGAAAATGCCAATAACTCTCAGACCGGGCGTCCGATTGACGCGCCGTCTGCGACGTTGAGTTCCTGTTGATGATACGGAACTTTTGGATACATCAACTTCGGACTTTGTATCAGTTGATGTATCAGCCTCTCGGCTCGTGGAGCGGACCCTCCCGAACGAGCTTGCTGTGTGCGGGAACCCTAGGCTGGCTGCGACTGCTACTTCGACAGCAACGACTGTGCAGAGATCCTTCGTGGACTCCGAAGACGACCGTGTAGAGATCCTCAATGGACTGCGACGACGACTATGCAGAGATCCTCAGTGGACTGCGATGACTACTGCACTCAGCGATCCTCCGTGGATCAGTGCTACCGGTCCTGTGTGGGCCCGATCCTGTGTGGGTCCGATCCTGTGTGGGTCCGTGCTTAGCGGTTCTGTGTGAGCCAGCGCCTACAGGTCCTGTGTGGGCCTGATCCTGTGTGGGTCATTGCAGGGGTTAGTTACCTATCGATCCTTCGTGGGTCCGACGACTTAGATGGATCAGTGATCATCTTTATCGTCATCCGAAGAAGTATACCTGTGTGAGCTGAATCTTGCGTTACTCTCCTTTGTGGATTGTGTTGAGCTATCCTGTGTGGATTTACTGTTTACTCTCCTTTGTGGATCGTGTTGAGCTATCCTGTGTGGATTTACTGTTTACTCTCCTTTGTGGATTGTGTTGAGCTATCCTGTGTGGGTATACGTTTTGCTTTCCTGTGTGGACTGGGTTATGCTTGGGCTCGGACGTTGGAGCCGAACGGGAATTGATGACTTAGGTATATGTATGGGCATATACCTAAGCTGTGTAAGATGTTACTTCGTGATTGTATCCTTCCTTGTGGATTATCCTTTGTGGATTTCGGGAGACCTTCGGGGGTCTCGGGGTCCCTACTGAGTAGCTTATACTCACCCCTGCACGGGCTTTGCCCGCACTACGTTGTGTTGGTTGCAGACAACGGACAACGCTGATCGTGGTGGAGGCGTGCGGAGCAGGACGGTACCTGGAGGTGGACCAATGGGCGGGACGTACTCGCAGCGGTCAGGTGGACCCGAGGAGCAGTGGAGGCTATCTGTACCCACCCTACAGGTGGGATTTCCAGAGGATGGCTCGACGCTACAGTTTCCCCTTTCAGTTGCTGTTTTTCCTTTCAGTTGTACTTTACTATTGGGCTTGTATTTCCGGACCCTTTTACTTTCAGAACAGCTTGTACAGTTTTTACTTAGTGTTTACTTTTCCGCTTGCTTACACTATGGTGCTTGTTTACTTTTCAAAGGCAATGCCTTCCCTTTTTTTTGGGATTTACGCCTTGGTGCTAGTCGCCAGCCCCTGGCCTATGGAAGGCGGGCTTGAGGTAGTCACGGCACGGGCCCCGAGGGCGGGTCGTGACACATGATAGATAACATATATGCCTGATCAATATATTCATTGACCAAATTCATTAGAAAACACATATATATTCAATAATTTTAATTATAAATATATATATATTAAAAATTATTATATATTTATAAATAAAATAAATATATTAAATATAATAAATATAATGAATATAATGAATCAATCCAATAAATATAAAAAATATAATAAATTAATATTATAAATCTAATAAATCTCTAATAAATATAATAAATCTCATAAATATATTATTTATTTAATTTATTTTCTTATAATATTATAATTATTTAATTATATATATATATATATATTTAATTATAAACTTGGAAATAATTTTTTCAATTAAAAAATTATATATATATTTTTAAATTATTGAAATATATATATTAATTATAAACATTTTTTGTTTAATGTATACAAATAAATTTTTTTTAATATAAATATAATAATTTTATATAAATTAATAATATTTTTTATTAAACACTTTTATCCGCGCAAACAATAAGACTGATAAATGTACCCTTTATGAGTGTTATTATTAGCACTGATAAAGGGAACATTTATCAGTGCTTTTAGCTAGCGCTGATAAAGGCCCACCCCTTTATCAGTGCTTTCTTCTTAGTACTGATAAAAGTCAGTGCTTCCCTTGCCCTGTTTTGTTGTGGTGGATACAAGAAGAGATAGTGAACTATCTTCATTTTTTGATGCTGACTGGGTTGGAGATATTATTGATTGAAAGTCCACGAGTGGTGGATCAATCTTCATTGAAATGAAAATCATGGGATGGTTGAGTAAGAAATATGAAAGTACTTCTCTTAGTACATTGTAAGCTGAGTATATCTCTAATATAAATTCATGCACTCAACTACTTTGGATGAAGCAACAATTTACTGATATTGGTGATGAGGTGAAACAACCAATGGTGACTCACTATGATAATAATATCGCAATTGATCTTAGAAAGAATCATGTTCAGCATTCCCATATGAACACATTGAAATCATATATCATTTAATCAAGGAAAATTTTTAATAAGACATGATTAAAATGGATCATGTTGAAACTGATGATCATGTGGCTGACATTCTGAAAAAGCCAATGTCAACACATGTGTTCGAGAAGCATCAGTTGAACCTTGGTGTTCAACCACCTCCTAGTGCATGAGGAGGTTATGAGGATTCCCCTCTCCTCAGTTTTTTAAATGTTTTAATCTATTTGTTGATGTGGTGCAGTTTTATGGGGGAGATACGATCCAGGGGGAGTATATTTTGATCTCTATAATTACAATTTTTGTTCCTTGGGTTTATTTACAATTGGTATAATGGATAAATTCAATGGTACAAAGGAGGGTAATGATGAGTTTCTAAGGGGTAAAATTTTAATTCAATGTTATGAGGAAATAATTCCTGGCATGTAATTCTTATGTGACACGGTGAGAATTCAGTGTTATGAGGAAACAGTTCAAGGCATGTAATGCTTCTGTGACATGGTGAGAATTTAGTGTTATGAGGAAATAATTAGATATTATCTTAGACATATTTAAGAATTACAAGACATGAGAATAAAATTCATACTTCCGCTCTTGTTTTCTACACTGATAATTATTCATGTAGACATAGAGTGATGGCTGAGTTATTTCTTTCATATCATGTTTTGATAATGGATGGTGCTTCATTGAATTTATCTACAAATTTCCAACAAACCCAAATGATAAGATTATTGGAACCATGTTTATTATTCAATAGTAATGGAATACGGTTTGTGCATTTTGTCAATCCTTACATGTAAGACCATGGAGCTTGAAAGGAAAGGGATTTTACAGTTTAAGCTGACAATACTATTGAATGTAGTGTTGTTTCCTAGTGTTTTCCAAATTTTTAGGGTCTATAATTTAAAGAATGGATATCATTTTGGAAAGCCTATTTTCTAGAAGGCCTTATGAAAATATAGAAAAGGCATGAGTTTCACAAATATGGGCTTCACCAATTGTGTTTCTTAAAGGATCAAAGAAAGCTAACGGTGATCTACACGGCAGAGATGAGCATCAAGAATGACAACGAATTAGAGTATCGTGAATGGTGATGGTGATCACTACTATTAAATAATTGGATATTCGTGGAGTCATGAAGGTTTGGATGGAAAGATCTGTGATTATTACAAGCATAGAAAATAGGGAATTTTTAGGGAGCTTTGCAAAAGATGGAGCTACGTGAAGCTGTTTTTGAAAGATCTGGAAAATCTATGAAGAGGAGATGGAGTATTGCGAATAGAAAAGTATATAAATATGAGGCTACCCCCTTCACTTAAAGTAATTTTTTCAAGAAAAATCTAGAAACACTCTGATTTCACAAAGCTAAGGGAGATTCAGGAATCCTTCTTTCTATGTGATATTGTGTATCATGAAAATACTATTAGTCTCGACTGATGCCAATGCTTTTGATTAAAGGTTGCTTCATGATGATGGGGTATTTTTCATTAACTCAGTGAGCTTCATGAAGAAGTTTGGTCCATGACGGATGGGGTTCTTTGAAGGGAATTTTGTTCCATGAAAGAAGGGAGCTTCATGAAGGGTTGAGCTTATCAGAGGAGCATCGTGAAAGGATGTTTTTGAACATCAATATTTAAGTGAAAAGAGCTTCCCTACTGTATCAATTCAGTTCTTTGATGAAAGAAGAGTCTCGTGCTACATAGACACAAAAAAAATAATTTCAATTCCTTTAAGAGACCTTTATGTCGATAAACTGAGTTAGAATTCTCTCAAAGTAGTGAGCTAGGGGGAGTTGACAGAAGTGTTTTGAGGGATAAAGTAATTTGTCCCTAAAATATTTTAAAGGCAGTATTACTGGAATAGAGTTAATATGATAGAACTTTTGTATTCCATATGTAGTGAAGAATAGTATATTTAGGTATGACTGACACATTATCAGTGTATGCTCCTTGGACTAGCCCATAGTGGTGAACCATGTAAAATTGTTGTATTGTATTGCTTCTTGTGAATGTTTTAATTACTTCACATTACCATAAAAAATGTTTAATAGGTTCCAAACAACATGGTAATATGATCTATCACTTTAGAAGAAAAATTTAACACCTTGATTCACCCCTCCCCTCTAAGGGTGTTTTAGGGTCCTTCAGAAAGACCATTTTACCCCTTAAAAGCATCCAAAGGGAAAAAAATTAAATTTTTGCTCAAAATTCCATTTAAAAAAAACAACTCTTATAATCTCTTCACCATAAAATTTCTCATCAATGAGAATTATTGGTGAAAAAACTATCAACCATGTTCTCATCCTGATCATCTATGAAACTATTCTATCTCGAATATCCAATGACTGATCTTACAACATCAGTAACTCTTCCACCAAGGAAAATGAATAACTATGAGCAATCTGGTACTCCCTACAACAAGAACACCCTTATCATCATCTCAGCAACTGGAATCAAGCTTAACAACCCATGTAAAGGTCCTAATTTCAACTGAAAATGAGGGTCACCACCCCAAAATGGCCAAAGGTGCACTCCCCCCACATGAATTACATTATATTGCTCTTTGAGTGCAACCTCAATTGGATCTTTCACCAACATGGAAGGAAATTTAAAAGAAAAGAAGGTTTGTGTAGTGTCGATGCTCTCTCAGCATACTCAAGATTATCTAAAGATAGAGCATGATTGTATCTGATTAGGAGTACACACTACTGTAAATTGGGGCTTTAAAATCACTAGTAAAGGGTTTTATCAATGCTTAAAAAGCGTTGATATTATGAGTGATGTTAAAAGGGGGGCTCTTAAAAAGTTCTAAAAAGAACTATTAAAGGCCCCCTTTAACAATGCTAAAAATGTTCTTTTAAAGGAACCATTTATTGGTACTTTTTTAGCACTATTAAAGTGTGCATTTAACAATGATTTTTTATCACTATTAAAGGGTGTCTTTTAACTGCACTAAAAAAGAACTGTTAAAAAATATTGAAAAAATTAATTTTTCACGGACCTCCATGACCCCCTTTCTTAGTGATTTCAGCCCCCTTTATCAGTTCTTTCCACTACCCATCCACCATCACGCACCAATCCTCCATTTCTTAGCACTATACGGCTACATCAATTAATTGTGCATTCCTAGATTCGATCCTAAGACCTCCCTTATGCGAATGAGTGCTCTTTACCACTATTTCATGCATGTTTTATTATATATTCAACGAATTTTCTATTTATTTGTATATATTTTGAAATGTGTGATATATATATATATAATAATATTTATTTAATATATATTATAGACTAATATTTATTTATATATATTAGAATATAAATAAATATTTCTCTGTGTGTGTGTGTGTGTTTATTAATACACACAAATATGTATATATAAAAGTTATATATACATATGAATGCAATATAATTAGGTAAATAAAATGAATAATTATTTACTTTAAATAAAATGAATAATAAATATTTATTTTATATTTTTAAAAATAAATTTCAATATAAATATGTTGAAATATGAATTTATACAAGTTATTTATTATAATTAAATATAATAAAATATGCACATATTTAATTAGAAATTAAAATACATTGTAAAAAAATGATAAAATTTTAAAACCATAATATCAATATGAATGTAATCCCTGGAAATAAATTCATTTCTCACTAAAAAGGGAAAAAAGTACCCCCTTAAACGCGACAGAAATTCCATTGAATGATAAAAAATTAGGATAGCCTGACTAAAAACTCAGTTTTGGAGGCCTTATGGGCCTTTTTAGGCCTAAAAAATGTAGCAAAGAATTATTTATTTCACTTAAGGCATATATCTCATCACTGGATTTGATTTGTTATGTGGGAGAGCCTAAACGGTCACCCAAATGAAAAGTTATAGTTTTTTGAAGTTTCAGTTACATTTTCAACATGTTTTTGATCTTTTATTAATCTTTTGATTTTTTTAATATTCCAATTGATATTAAATGACTATTAATAGGTAATAATTAGAAAATTATTGATTAAAAATATATTTTTGTTATTTTATAATACATTTTCACTAAATATATTTTATATTAAGTGAAAATGCATATTTACCTTATCTAAAACATATTTAATATATATATATATATTATATTTATATCAATATAAATATATTTACATATTAATATATTATTTTCAATGTTTTTTTGAAATATATCCTCTATCAGTGCTATTAAAGAAGCGTTGATAAATGGGGCCTTTATTAGTACTTGTAAAAATCATTGATAAAGGCCCCCCTTTAACAGTGCTGTTCAAGATCCTCTTTAACAAAGTTAAAGAAAAGTTCTATTAAATGTGGACCTTTATCAATATTTTTTCTATCACTGACAAAGGGGGTCTTTAATAGACCTTTAACTAGTGCTATTAAATCCATAGCACTGGAAAAACCAAGTTTTGTAGTAGTGACATTAATATTCTATTAATAGGTATGTACTTCTTCCCCCAAGCCATGATCACATCAAACAGGCTATACTTACCTTTAACAAACTCCAGACACCATGTTTCCTGACAATGTGTTTCTAGGTCTAAACACAAGTCTATGACCTCATGGAACCTGATTCATTTCTAATGTCTCCTCTACCGTGGAGGGACATTCATAATTTAACAAAAACTCCTTGACAACCATCCCCATGGAAAGTATTGAAAACATTATTCCTCAGCTAGTATACAACCAGTCAATGATTTAAGACTTAAAAGAAATATTGTGCATCCAACATGTACCTTTTTCACCCGACTCATACTCCAGTGAGTCTTCTGCTATTAAAACCATGTCAACCATGTTACATGGAATGTTAGTCCAAGAAATGTGGAAGCTCCCTTGGAACTCCAAATTAAGTTTTAGCACCTCACATGTGTCTTGATTTAGTCCATGATCTCATTTCACCTAGAATCATTCCAGTCATGCTCATCTACCCTTACTCTAACTACATTAGAAATAGAGGAAACACTGGTCAATCGAGCTAGGCACCAGAACAGTCATGTTCGTCAAATCTAGTCTTGATACCAAATCACCCAAAGTGATTCATTAAGAATCAAAGGCATCAATATGACTATATCACACAACCCAAATAATAAACATGAATAGATCTCAAAATAGCATATAACCAAGCTCACTATATAAAAAGAAACCCATAAACATAGGTCGACCTATAACATCCCATTACTGATCTGACATATATGCCTTTAACCTTATCATGGTTTCTCATTTTCATTAACAGGATAGGATTGAGAAGGAATTGGGAGGATACCTGTGATGGTGAATTCACAATCTTTTTGGAGTTTTTTTGTTTTAACCAGGCGTTTCTACAGTCTTCTAGAGGATTACACTCTATGTAAACATATCACATTCTGTGTAATGGTTTTAGGATACAAGACATGAAAGGTTTCATTCTATGAATGGTACATATCATTATGAACCTTTACACATCATGAATGTTGTAAATATCGGTTTTTAAATCAGAAAAAAATTAAGTTGGGGAAACACATTTTTCGGTGGTTATGAGATTAACTATTTCACAGCATGTATTAGAATTACACATGGTGTAATACCCCGACTGTGTTTTTTGAAAAGGAATTATAGTTTTTCTTTCCTTTTAGATCCTCTATAATTTATTCTCTCTTGACCCAAGGATTTTTTCAGGAGAACTTGGAGCCTTCCAAACCCTTCATATCTTCTCGTCCATCCTTTGACCATCATAGCTCTTGTGGTGTGATACCCGGGTAAGAATTATTCATCATTCCATGTTTCTATCTCTTTCTCCTCTATTGGGTTTTCAATGGATCATCCTTAAATTGATGGATCTATAACATTCTATGATAGATCTTTCCTCTAGGTTGTTCTTCGAGGTCTTATACACCTTCATTCTCATTGATGGGTGTCATTGCATGTGCTGAGTTTTGGGAAAAGGTAGCTAGTTCCATCCCGATTAGTCAAATTGATTAACCTTGAATTACTTGATTTATTTCAATTTTTGATTTAAATTTAATTTCTCAAACATTATTTCAATTTATTTTTTTAAACCCAATTCATGTGGATTGGGATATTTGAAATGGTTTTGGCATAAGAAGTGGGAAAAAACCCCAATTCCACTGAATTAGGGTGTGTTTATGGTAATTGGTTAATTTAAATTGTTTAATTTAAATTTTGGATTTGATGGAAATTATTTCAATTCAATTATTGAATTTAATTATGTAATAGAATTTTAAAAATGTATGGAATTGGTTTTGAATGGATTTGAAACTTGAAGAAATGGCTTAAAAATGATTTGATAGAAACACAGTGGTTTTTTCATAGAAAGAGGCATATTTATTATTAAAACCTATTTTGGTTTTAAATGGAAAATTGGCATTTTGAAATGGGAGAATGGGATATAATTGTATTTCAAGCACACTTAATTTTTTCCCATAATTGATTATATAAGAGAACATGAGAGCCTTAGGTAGTTGATGGGTTACTTGGACACACTCTATACTATTACAATGTTCTTAAACATACATGCAGTGGGTCACATCCTCGATGGGAGGGTGACGATTCACATTTGGTCAATGTTAGTGGGATGTGTGTATACACATATTACTGAGATCACTTAGAGGTTGGGAAGTACTATAGCCTAAAATATTGTCTTACCTTTTGAAAGATGACCATGTTTATCTATTGTTATTCATATTTTAGATATAAATGTATTCCAATATTATAATACTACATTACATGCCCTTTGTATTTATATAAACTATTTTATATAAATTTTTTATTTAAGCCATTTTTTATAAATATTCCATCACTTGTAAATTAAAGCTTGTGTTTAAAGTATTTTCCATTATTTGAACTGTATAGCATGATTTGATTAAATATGATGTAAATTTCCAAACATAATTTATTTTAAAATTGAAAGAGTTCTGTTGGTTAATCCATATTTAGAATCTATTATGGAATCCATGGTGGTACCCTACTGGGATATTTATCTCACACCCTATTTTTGCCTTCGGGTGTCTGTATATTACCTTCTTCTAGGTTCGAACAAAGGGGAAAGATCTCATAGAGGCGGATCTTGCTGTTGAACCTTGGCTGTTGTGAGTTGTTTTTTAGGGGCCTGGACTATTTTCCTATCTTAGTACTTTGGTTTTAGTACTTTGGGATCTTTATTCCTTGTTGTATTCTGGTAAATTACTCCTAGTGGAGCTTCCTTTTTTATACATATTACCTGGTTTCTTTTGCTTCAACTATTTTTTGTGGAAAAGTCATTCCCACATACATGTTGTACGATTCTAGGTGCTTGTCGCCGACCCATGGGGATCAGGAACTCAATTTGATCTATGTCAGAACTAGCTTGGTTATCATTTTACCAGGGTACCTAGGATGG
Source organism: Viscum album (assembly GCA_963277665.1). Taxonomy (NCBI): domain Eukaryota; kingdom Viridiplantae; phylum Streptophyta; class Magnoliopsida; order Santalales; family Viscaceae; genus Viscum; species Viscum album. The sequence continues at coordinate 1,645,904,722 of OY728135.1, forward strand.
TTTCTAATAAAGTGGTATCAAAGGAGGTTGTTGTGATTTTTTTTGAAGTCAGTATGCATTTTTGAAATCTTTTCAGGACTTAAGAGGTAGTTATGATTGAGTGTCTAGCTAGCTCTCACTGCAATGAACCTTAAGTCTCCAAGGGTGGTTAGGGTAGGATGTCTTGTGTAATAGTTATAGTCTTTTCCCTATTCCGATTTGGATAGAGTAGATTCATAATATGATTGTTCCATCTGTTGGGAATAATTTCCCTAGTAGCTCAGTTTGTGTGTTAATCTAATGTCTTAAATATTGTATGATGATGTTGTGTAGAATCATGCCTCTGAGAATATGTTGAAATCAGATCCAAGAGGAAGCTACTGTTGAAATGTAGTGAGTGAATCCTCCAATGGACCTAAATCTAGTTGAGATAATTGTGTGGACTGTCCAAGATTTGGGACATGCACCACCTCCAGTCCCCATTCAGGCTCTAGCTATGGATCCTCAGGGGGATGTTCTTAAAAATAATTCTCAATAGTTTCTTCTCTAGAAGACACTAGTTTTCAAAGTCTCCACTGATCCTCAACATGCTGAGGAATGACTAGACAATATAAAACATCTATTAGAGTTCTTGGAGAGACCAGATGAAATCAAAGTGAAGTGAGACACATTCATAATGGAGGGACCAAGTAGGAGATAATGGGACATGATGGTGATGAAAAATAAACATGAAGGATTATATTGGAAAGACTTCATAGTTATTTTCACTAACCAGTTCTATCCAGAGTCAATGGTGTTGGCTAAGGCTGTAGAGTTTTTCAAGTTTAAGTAGGCTGATATAACCGTGACTAAATATTCAGATTGCTTTGTTGAGCTAGTGCATTTTTCACCATATATTATATCTGATGAGTGGATGAAAGCTCAATAGTTTATATTGGGACTTCGATCAGATAACCATTATTAGGTTTTCCTATTAAATCTTCCCACTTATGATGATGTGCTTGATAGGGATTTGATGGTTGAGATAGACCTGTCTAGAAAGTTAGGTTTATTGGGAGTTTCTTTCTCTCCCAATGGTAGTATTAGTTCCTTTAATGGAAAGAGGAGGTGTGATGATTCTTGTGGAAGTTCTTGAAGACAGGGCCATTCCATACCTCCTACTATTCTAGGAGGAAGTCCTTTGATTTGATACCAGTGTGGAAAGACAGGACAGTATACGAGTATTTTCACTAAAGAACCAAATAACTATAGCTATCGTGGATGTTTAGAACGATTATAAAGATTATTCCAAAACTTTTATACTCCAAAAAGTTTAATAGGATCATCAGATCCTTTTAAAACTATGGGGAAATCATATAATTCACTTATAAAAGGGTTCTAGCCATAGGAATCTGGAATGAAGATACTTCACATAGTGGAAGAGTCTCTAGAGGAAGGAAACACAGATCCAGCAACTATGGGAGGTACCATTACTATAGCTTCATCATTTTTGACTGCTTTATTTGATACTGGTGCATCTCACTCGTTTATTTCAACCTATATTGTTAATATTCATAATCTTCATATGGATATTTTATCTTGTACAATGGATATGACTACACCCCTTAGTACGAAGAGAGAGCATGGTATCATTAGACTCGCTTGTGTCTTCTCTCTATCAGACGTCGATCTTTCCTGGAGTTTTCTGGTTCTTGACATGAAATCTATTGACGTCATTTTTGGGATGGATTGTATCATTGACAATAAATATTTAATTGATTGTTATCTTTGATGGTTCTACCTTAAAACACATAGGGGGGATCCTATTGTATTTTAAGGAGAATGAGACCCAAGGTAGAGTAGAGTTAGACCTTTCTATCTAGATTTTGGTAAAGTAATATTAGTGTTTTCTTTTGATCGATAGTAGGAATCATTGAATGGTGATCTACCCTTATTTTTCATCGATTTTCCCTACATGTTTCCTTCTGATTTATCAATTTTTCTATTGGTAAGGGAAGTTGAGTTTTCCATTAACTTAATTCCTGGTACTCAAGTAGTTTATATTCCCTTTTACTGCATAGAACCAACTAAAATAAATGACCCGAAGTCCTAGTTGGACGATTTTCTTGAGAAAGAATTTATAAAACTGAGTGTATAACCTTGGGAAGTTCCAATTCTCTGTGCTAATAATGATGATAGTTCCCTTCATTTATGTGTTGATTATCTAAATCTCAATTGAGTTGCAATAAATAAAAAATATATACTTCCAAATATTGATGATCTGTTTGATCAATTGAAAGGGGGAAGTGGATTTCAAAGATTGAACTTTGATTTGGATACAATCAGTTGAGGATAAAGGAATCAAAAATTCTAAATACCACCTTTTGGAGTAGGTATGACCATTATGAGCACCCTGCTATTCCCTTTAGTTTGAAAAATGATCCTACAGTTTTCATGGAATTAATGACCAAGATTTTCCATGAGTATCTGGACACCATTGTGGTAGTATTTGTAGATGACATCCTCATTTACTCCAATTATGAGGAGGATCAGGTGCATTATATGATAATAGTTTTTATTCGGCTAAGAAATCACCTACTTCATGATAGTATTTCAAAGTGTAATTTATGGACTTGGGAAGTGAAATTCTTAGGACATGTGATGTATAAATAATGTATAATAGTTGATCCTAAGAAGGTGAAGGTTGTTATGACTTAGGAATAACCATGAAATATCTTCAAGATTCATAGTTTCTTGGGATTATCCAGATATTATCGCAGGTTTATGAAGGACTTCCTGAATTTGGATTCTCTAATAACTGCTCTAAATCAGAAGGGGGTAATGTTTTTTTGGAATAATAACTATCAGAATTATTTTTTTGAACTGAAGTGTCTTTTTACTATTACTCGAGTGTTGACTCTCCCCGAATCCAGGTAGGGCTATGTGGTCTTTTATGATGTATTGGGTTGCATTATTATGAAGGGTGATCATATAATTGCTTATAGATCTTTTCATCTTACGCCACACAAGAAGAACTATCCTACCCATGTCCTTGAACATGAGGATATATTTCAAAATATTATGATTTGGGGTCACTACCTTTTTAGTGAAAGGTGTACTGTTTATTCAAACCACAAAATCATAATTTATATCTTCTCACAAAAATATTTGAATCTTTATAAAAGTCTTTGGGTGGAATACCTGTAGTATTTTGACTTTGAAATCACCTATACCTTGGGAAAAGGGAATGTCATTATAGATGCATTGAGAAGGAAATTGTTTAGCCAGGCAGTGAAAGAATCTATGTAACAGTAGAATTTGATGGCTCTCTTTGCATAGTTTCATATAAGAGTTCAGGAGAAAGAGGCTGAAGTTTCTTTATTTAGCATTCATTTGACACCCAATATTTTCGAGATGATTCATCAGGACCAAGAACCTGATAATGAATTCCAATGAATTATAGACTTTCTTTATGGTGGTGAGAAAGTGTCTTAGTGGTCATTATCCAAAGAAGGTGTTATATGCTATCGATATTTTATTGTTCCTTTCGAGACAAGGAAATATGTGATGGAAAATTTTCATAATTCCCTGTGGGTTGTGCACCCAAGAACCACTATGATTTTTGTAAGATATGCGGTAGTAGTTTCAGTGGTCCGGTATGATACTTGACTTTTTTGAGTTTATTTCTCATTTTTGTACAGGCCAATAGGTGAAGGTCGAGCACTAAAAACCCTCATATTTACTTCAGAAACATCCAGTACCTATTTAGAAGTGGGATGAAATCTCGATAGACTTTGTCGTTAGGTTTCCTCATACCTAACGAAAGAATAATGAGATATGGGTTGTGATTTATAGGATTACCAATTCAACTCACTTTATACCCATTCGAGATACAATCAAAGTTAAGTTGTTGAGAAATATCTATGTGAAAGATATTGTACATTTTCTATAGTTCTATCTCTTATAGTTTCTAATAGGGATCATTGATTCAATTTTCTCTTTTGTAGAGGCCTTTATGAGGCAAGGGGATCTCGGGTCCATTTTATCACATCCTACCATCTGCAGTTGGATGGCTATACAGAGATAGATATACAAATTTTTGAGGATATGCTTCGTTCTTGTGTTCTCAACTTCAGTGGGGCTTGGGATGATCACTTGGGACTAGTTTAGTTTTCTTATAACAATAGTTACCATTCAATGATAAAAACTAAAACTTTTGAGGCCTTTAATAGAACGGATTGTAAATATCTGTTGTGTTGTTTGGAGATTTTCGAATGTTCCTTAGTTAGACAATGTTTTGTGCAAGAGATGATAGTAAAGATTCAATTAATTTGTTAGAAAATGTTGATAGAACAATGTTGATATAAGTATTATTATAATATTCACCATAGACCTTTGGAGTTCTCATTTGGTGACCGGGTGTTCTTGAAGGTTTCACTTCGGTTGGGTCATCGACGGTTTGGGGGGGAAAGGGGAGATTTCTCCTTATTTTGTGGGAACTTTTGTGGTTGTTGAGAAGGTGGGAAAAAGTCTCATACCATTTAAAACATCCACCACAGTTGAAATCGATACATAAATTGTTTCATGAATTAGAGTTGAGAAAGTATCTCTTTTATCCATATAACGATCTGATCTAGAGTTCTCTTGAGATTGAACTTGATTTATCTTTGACCGAGGGTCCAGTTAGGATATTTAATTCTGAGGCCAAGATACTTTGTGGGAGGATGATACCTTTGGTTCATGTGCTATAGAAGCATGTTTCTGATAATCATGAGACATGGGAACTTGAGGCACTGATAAGTGAGTAGTGACATTATCTTTTTGAAATGGCAGCTTCTCCATAAACCTTTAGGGACAAAAAGTTGTTATGGTGGGGAGGTTGCAACATCCTGTTACTGATATGATAGGTATGCCTTTAATCTTGTCATGGTTTCTACTTTTCATTAAATATATAGGATTGATAAGGAATTCAGAGGATAACTGTGATGGTGAATTCACAAACTTTTTATTGTTTTTCTACTTTAACTAGGTATTTCTGCAAGATTCTAGAGGATTACACACCATTTAACCATGTTACATGCCATGTAATGGTTTCAGGATACAAGTCATGCAAGGTTTCATGTTGTGAAGGGTATATGCTGTTAATACCCATTACACATCATGAATGTGTTAAATATCGGTTTTTAAATTAGTACGTCAGAATTTAAGTCAATATGGGGTGTTTTTCGACGGTTACGAGAATTAACAATTTCACAATGTGTATTGGTATTATGCGTCGTGTAATACCCTGATTGGGTTTTTTTAAACAATAAGTTCGGACGGTCTTTCCTATTGGATCCTATTTGGTTTATTCTCCATCAACCCAAGTCTTTTTTAGGTGAACATGGATCCTTACAATCCTTTCGGATCCTCTCGTTCAGCCTCCAACCATCATAGCACTTGTAGTGTGAAATCTAGGTAAGCATTCTTCCTCATTAAATATATTTCTCTCTTTCTCATCTCTTGGGTTTTTCAAAGGATCATCCTTAAATTGAGGGATCTATAATATATTTTGTTTGATCACTCTTCCAGGTTGTGCTTCTAGGTGTTCTACACAATTGTTCACATCAACGGGTGTTGTTGCAAGTGTTGAGTTTCAGGAAAAGGTAGGCGGTTCCATCCAGATTAGCCAAATTGATTAACCATGAATTTATTGATTTATTTAAATTATTGATTTAAATTCAATTCCTCAAACTTTCTTTCATTTGTTTTGTTATAACCTAATTCTAGTAGATTGGGTGATTTGAAATGATTTTAGCATAGAAATTGGGGAAAACCACCCAATTCCATTAAATTGGGGTGTGTATATAGAAATTGGTTAATTTAAAATTTTTAATTTAATTTTGGTTTTGAATGGATTTCAAACTTGTGGAAATGATATAATTTTTTTTATAGAAACCCATTAGTTTTATCTTCTAAAGAGGCATGTTTTTTTATTAAAACGCATTTGGTTTTTAAATGGAAAATTTGCATTTTGAAATGGGAGAATGAGATTTAATTTCATTTTAAGGAGTCTTAAAATGAATATCTCATCATTGATTATGTAATATCACATGCAAACCTTAGGTAGTTAGTGATTTATTTGGAAACACTCTATGCTATTACAACATTCGAAAACATACATGTGGAGGATCTCATCCCTGATGGTAGGGTGATGAGTCACCTCCGACCAATGTGAGGGGGACATGTGTATACACATGTTTTTGAGATCACTTAGAGAGTGCAGTTTCCTATAGCTAGAAATACTATCATATATTTTGGAATATGACCATATTTCTTGCTTGTTATTTATATTTGAGATATAAATGTATTCCAATGTTGTAAAACAAATTTACATTACTTCTGGATTTATACAAACTATTTTATATAAATGTTTTATTTAATCCATTAGTTTAGAAATATTCCATCCCTTTTAATGTAAAGCCTATGCTTAAAGTATTTTCCATCATTTGAATTGTGTAACATGATTTGTTTAAATATGATTTAAATTGCTAAACACATTTTATTTTAAAATTAAAGCATTGTTTTGGTTAATATATATTTAGAAACTAATATGAAATCCTTGGTGAGACCCAACTGGGTATTTAGCTCACACCTTACTTATGAATTTAAGTGTTTGTAGATTAACTTCTTCCAGGTTTGAGAAAATGGAAAAGATCTTATGGAGGTGGATCCAGCTGTTGAAAATTGGACATGGTGAGTTGTGTCCTTAGGGACTTGGGTTTTTTTTCTATCTTAGTACTTGGTTTATAGTACTTTGGGATCTTTATGAATTTTTGTATTCTGGTAAATTACTCCCAGTGGAACTTCCTTTATTATGAATATTATCTTGTTTTTTTTCGTCGGCTATGTTTTGTGGAATATTTGTTCCCACTTACATGTTGTACGATTCCAGGTGCTAGTATCCAACCCATGGGGATTAGGAAATCCCTTTGTTCTATGTTAGGTATGGCTTGGTTATTGAGTTACCATGGTACCTAGGCCAGTTCGCAACATAACCTCACTCGCAAGTTTCCCTCAATCAAAACAAATGTTGACCTACAGGTGTCTGTGTTAGAACTAAGGACCTCTAGGTCTCCCACCCATCCCTATCAATAAAGTCTCACAACTAGGTCACAATTTCTAACCACCTAGCCTATAATATCAACCTATCTAAGGAAGTTAATGACCACAATGACCTAAATGGTTTAAAACAACCACCATCATCCAACTAGTACCCGAATCCTCTCTGAGCTTCCACATAAGAAACTTCTCTCTATAGGTCATGATAAAAATGTAGAATAGATACTGAACTGAAGATCAAAGGATATGAATATATGGTAATACCACCTAGAGGTCCAATTCACTAGAAATTTCTTGGTACCTATTTTTATCATACTTAGTGTTCTGATAAGATAACAAAAAATGAAGGTTTATTAAGTATAATTTTATTCAAAGCTATGCAAGAAAACACTGTAAAGGTTGTTACTCACACTTTAAATAATTTTAACTAATAAAAAACACCCTAAAATGGGTATAACACATGGGAATCATATTCCCTATTGACCAACTAGGTTCACTAAACCTCCCACACATGAGGACTGAGTCATCAGCCTCACCATCAAACGTCTCACTATAGATCCATATGGAGTAACATAAAATTGATATATGTATATAAGTCATACAAATTAAATTTAATTACACCAAAAACCTATATGGGAAAAAAACCATTTAGATTTTTACGACCCTTTAAAAAAATTTCCTCTATAATTAGTAAAATCTCACACTAGAAGGCCTATAACATGTGAATACTACATGCCAAATATGATTCATGAGATGCATATTTCCTTTTCCATCCAATAGTTAAAATCAATCACTGGCCTCTTTCCAATGGCCTGAGCCATAAATCCATAATAAATCATAACATCCACACAACATGTGCATCACTCAAAGTGAAAATCATATAAAACTATAACATCATAGATCATTATAGAAATCCCATATCCCTAGAAACTATGACTTCTTACTAGAAAATGTGTTCTCTACGCACCAGTCTAATATCCATCATAAGTTTCAACACATTCCTAAAATTACTATCTATCATATCCCTAATATTAAATCAAATGTAAAATAACAGCTCTTATTTCACTTTGTAATGTACCAACTCAGATTCCCGTCAATTGGTGCTCCGAGTTGATATTCCACAGGGCCTCAAGCATGCCTCTCCATATACCAAATGCCAATACTAGAAATTTGAGCTATACCAATGGACCTATACCAACGGGTTGGATAAAAACATTGGTATAATTACTTTATAGTGACATTACACCTACAGTTTTACCAAAACCATTGGTATACGTAACATGGAGAGTCCCTATACCAATGTTTTTGGCCAAAAACATTGGTATAGGTCCCTTATTGAGACTTATACCCACGCTTTTGGACAAAACTACTTGTATAGGTCCCTTGTAGAGACCCTACACCAACAATATTTTCAAAAACGTTGGTATAGTTCCCTCGTAGAGACCCTACAGCAACTGGTTTTTCAAAACCTTTAGTATAGGTCCACCCTATACCAACGATTTTTCAACACCCATTGGTATAGGTAAAAAAATTGGGGTACCTATAAAAATAGTTCTCAAAACCATTGGTATATGTACCCATATTTTTTATGGATTCTTTTTTAAAATTTCATTAAATACATAAAAAGTTAAAATACATGTAAATATATATATATATATATTTATCAAATTATGTTCACAAAAGTCATCTGAGCTTAGTGGTTAGGTCACTTGAATATAAATGAGAGGTGCTGGGATCCAAACCATTTTGGGTTTTATTTTTACATTATCAATACCAACGGTTTTGAAAAACTTTGGTATTAGTTTTTCATATGACCTATACCAACATTTTTTCCAAGCCGTTAGTATATGTCTATACAAACAGTTTTCCCAAAACTGTTGGTACAGGTCTATACCAACACTATAACAACCAACACCCCTACAAACCATTTTTATAGGAACTACCAATGGTTTGGAGACCTATAACAATGGTTCCAAACCATTGGTATTGTATTTTTTTTATTAGTGAGGCTATAGACTAGCAGTGAGGGCCTAGGGTGTGTCCTTGGAGAGAGTATACCCTCATATCAAAGTAAAAACAATAGAAAATAATTAGATATCAGCCAATTAGTAATAAATAGAGCGTGGAAGTAATAAATAAAATGAAATAGAACATGTTATAATAATAAATGAAATGATATAATAGCCCAATCATCCATGTCATACTTATAACACTGGTCACCCACTAGGTCGACCATATATATAGGAGTACATAAAAGAAACCTAAATAAAATTACATGGATATAATACTAACTCTGAGACAAACCACATACCTGGTATCCAAGACACCATCAAGTTTCACCAGCCCGATCATAAAAATTTATAAGAGCATCTCTGCTTGATCATGCAACTATGGGCCTCATCCCTATCCACCATGCATTTGTGATTAACCTGAAAATAATAAATAAGGTCTACACACAGAGGTACACATACATGGGTGATAAATAATCTCATTAGAACACCCTACATATGAACTTATAACTATGATGTCATAAGTCCATGCTCATGCAATATGCTCAGCCTAGGTGAGACACAACTGGAAAGGCAAAACAAATAACGTGAAATCCCAGTCAATCCCTCGGTCCGTGATCCCAATCAACTGGGCAAGGTGTTTTCATGTCTATCCATATTTATATGTGTGTATATATATTCCCATGCATATATATATACATAAATATTTATATACCTGATTAACATAAAAGAAATGAAATAATTCATCACCATTCGATCCTTGGGTCCGTAATCCCGATCGTTTGGACATCCTATAAGAAGGGCATTGAGTTTGATGTCATACCACTCAATACATGTATAATTAATTCTATATTTGGATTTGTAATCCCAATCCATAATACCTACTTCTTCTAGAACTAGAAATTTATATGAATGAGCTATGTCACCATATGGGGATACTCATCCTAGCCTTGGTTTCACCCGTACTCACCTCCAATCACTATAATGATGGATTCTTGGCAATATCTGGACATCCTATAAATGGAAACTGAGATGTATAGAATTCCACTCATTCCAAGTAAATCTTTTCCAATGTATAATACCTGGGTCCCAATTTCTTAGGTGGTCATAAAATTGGAACATGAATAATCCCTAAGAGTATGAATCTTAAGTGATCTGTAAGGAGATCTCACTAGTGAGACATCATTCCCACCTCTCTAGGTCTATGGTCAGGTAGATTGTTATCACCCCATCATTCAAGAGTGTGTAATAATCCACGAGTATCCAATAATGTGAAATTCAATGTCCAACACCATGGTTAAGTAATTGATCTCGGAGAGCATAATCATCCTTATCACCCAGGATATCATAATCATCAAAGATTATAATCAACAAATCGAGGAGAGCATAATCATACTCATCACACAATATTTCAGTGAGAGAATAATCATTCTCATCACTTTAGATAGTCTAATTATCCATGAGTATCATTACTAGGGACACCTTCCCACATATCATAATCATAGGCTCAAAATCCATAAAATAAGAAACATATATAGAAATATAAAAAATATAATAGTCAAACATAGAGGCTAAATAGCCAGATCCTAGGTAGTACCTCTAGTTATTCTAATAAATATAATATTAACATGGGTCAGAATACAGATCCTAGGAAATATGTATGGTCATCCCCCCCCAAAAAATAAGATGGATCCCCTGAAGTACCTATGGGATTCCAAAGACAAAGAATGACATATCACATCAGGCTCAACAACCACCAACTAGGAAGAAACTCCAGTAATAATTGTTGCATCATTAGTAAATAAGTGAATGAATAATAAAGGAGAGAGGGTGTCTTAATTCCAAAACCTCCACTACTTCCACAACATCAAGGGATTAAAATTTTGGTACAGGTTCTAATGTTACACCCACAACCTTCTCTACCCAAACCCAACATGCTAACTAAGGGTTGATCAAGCATTAGGGTAAACATTGGGTCCCTCAAGTCATAAAACAAGAGATAAATTCTACTCAAGATCCTATGTAGTGATGGTTAAAGGAGTAATCCTATATAGAATCCTTGATAGTAAGTAAATATAGGAATCCTTCACCAGATCTTCAGAATAGTACATAAGAAGTGGCATCCAACAGGGGTTCCTCATAAGCAGTGTTACAAGTAAAGGCATCCTACATGGGATCCTCAAAATAGTTTAGAGGTAAATGGATATTATGAGGGATTACCTAGGTCAACATGTAATAAAATTCATACCACAATAGAACCTTGGTAATAAAAAAAGAAAGAGTAATCCTACTCCAGATCCTCTAGGTCGAAACGTAAGTAGTGGAATCCTACATGGGATCCTTAAAATCTACTAACCTCAGGACCTATGGGGCCAGAAGGGAACATCTCACATGGGATATGTCCTTAATGGGAAATATACACAAGAATTGGTCATGGGAGATGTATCATGGACCATTACAGATCAACATATCACTCTCAGGAGACAACCTAATCCAATTACTGGATGAAGAACCTCTCGATTTAAGAAAACGCCTGAAACACCACCTTGAAGTTCTCAAACCGCCTCAAGGGTTTTAAAATTTTGATATACATGGAAAGATACATTGAATTTACAACTCATGTTTCAAATTATAACTCTTTGTTGTAATGATATAAAAAATTGTAAAACCCCTAAAAGGGTGACAAAGGAGGACTACACTGTGTGTCATCCCTAGCACATGACGTATGACCTCATGGACCCACCTATGCGTGTACTCCAGCTGAACATGGAATATAAAATCCCTTGTACATGGAGTGTTAATCATTTATATGATGTGTGACTTACATTGGGTACCTTCCCGTGTACCTCACATGGCCATGTACTTCACCTGATTGTGTACCTCTACATGGTGTGTGACCCACAAGGGGTCTGGCCATGTACTCTACATAGCCATGTTCCCCTACACGGGCTATCTGGCTAGGTACTCAGCTACATAGCCAAGTCCGAGTATATGGAGTGTATACCCCATAAATAGTTTGTACTCAAATAAAAAAGCATCTTCCCTAAACAAGAAGGAACACACAACATGTGTTCCTGAACTACACATTGTGTGATCGGGATTCCTGAATGGGAAACCAATCAAATCACCATAAACCCCAGTTTCCTCCCCAAACAACAGATCGAACCACAATGGGTCCTAAGCAGGTGTAATAAGATATTAAAGCTAGAAAAGGTAAATCGTGGAGTATTTACATCAAAAAATATAAATGTCTTACCTTTGGGCAGAATCTTCCAAAGCTTCATCCATTTCCATGATCCACGAACAACACATGATGATCCAGCTAGTCCTAATCTCTACAGTGGTTCAACTCTTCCTCTCCATAAGTTTTTTTCTCTCTCTCTATATCTCTACCTCTCCCTTTCTCTCTAGGTCACATTGAAGGATATCCCATGGGGATGTGTGTGAGAATCCAAGGTGGAAGAAAATAAAAAATTAAAATAAACGAAGAAAAAGAAAAGTTTTCCCAACCGATCCCCTACGTCCAACATGAGTTTATGACCTGTTTAAGAAAAACATCATGTTCTAGACTCAATGAAGAATATGGAATCTCAGTTTGACACATTGTTGTAAAGATATGGTCCCATGAACCTGGGTGAACAAATTAATATTTTATAAATTAATTATTAATTATTAATTCTTCCTCTAAAATTTGACCGGCTTAGAATTCAACCAAACTCTTGTACTAGGGTAAAAACCCTATTCGGGACCAACAGAGTGTTCATAAAAATTATCTGAAGTCATCTTCTAGGGGAAAATTCCATTTTACCCCATATAAGAATCAGAAGGAAAAATTCAAATTCCCACTCAAATTTCCAGTTTGAAAAACATAGGACCTTACAATGACCATTGTTATATCTTTGTTATTAATAAATACTTACCATGGATTTTATGTTATATTATTATGGAAAATTATTCCCATTATTCTGACTTGAGACATGATTCTTAGTTTGTATTCTTGTGATATGCTCAGAGACACCCCAATACTAGTTGAAGTAGGTATAGTCACACACTTGTGGTTGTGTTGTACTTGTAGCTTTGAAATATTTATTATTTCTACTGTTGTTTATTATTTACTTATTAGAAGACCACATTTTACATTAAATTTAATTCATTGGACTTGTTGAGGGACACCATTGGTGGTGACCTATTGAGTTGTACTCAGACCATTCTTGGAAACCTTAGTACCTGATCATACTTTATGGTACATGATATAGGTAGGGGAAAGGGCCCTGCTATTGATATATGAGCTATGAATCATGGTTAGAGCTAGGATATGGGACTTATCATGGAATCAAGGCCAATTTTATAGTCATATCAAGTATTTTTCTTACTTTTGGACCATTTTATATACAACTGGACTCCACGTGATACTATTCTTTTATGTATAATTTTTTTAAAATTACCTCTACCCATTTTTTTTATAGAATGAGAGTTTTTATTTAATTACTGGTGGTATTTAGTGCTGATGTTCACTTTATTCATTATTTTTTTATGATGGTCGATTATTATTTCATATTTTGTGATTTATGGATATCTGTATCAAAGAAGCTGTAGTCTTACCACCATATAAATAAACCATCACCATGCCTATAGCGTTTGGGGAGACACACTTGTGGCATGTTAAACCCTGTTTAGTCATGGTAGAGGTAAACTAAATCAAGGGAAATACATCAACATTGGAATTTATATGTTTTTTTGATTCGTAATTTATATTTTTGTTACCTGTATAAAACAACCTTGTAGGGTTTAGTATTTTCTCACAATTGTTTTATAAAAAATATACCTTTCATGTTAGTTATTGAAATAATCTATGTGAAACATCATTTTTCACTGTAAATATTTAAGAAACCAACATGAAAAATATGATATAATATAAAAAATTACTTTTCACATCTGTTTTTGATAATAAATAATGTTATAAATATTTTTAACATTGGTCATTAAATCATTTTTATATTTAATACATTGGTCACAATGATGTTGGTTCTAAAATGGAATGGATAACTAATTTTCTTACTTGTGCACCGCTAGATTATTATTTTTGTTTTATTTAACTGTAATGGAATTTTTAAGAAACTACTACTATATTTATATGAAAAAAAGAATTTTAATTTAGTGATGATTTAATAAACCTCCATTGAAAAATCATTGTTATTTAATCGACATTTTTTAAATAATATTTAAGTCGGTATACCTTTAACATGTATTTCCTTTATATGTATTTTTCTCATTATGTTAATGTAAATATCATTCTAATTACCAATTATGTCTATTTTTTTAACAGAGTAAATTTTATTTTGAATACATAACAATCAAATAATGAGGATTGTTTAAAATTGGTTGTTGTTGTGATAACACACATAGATATATATGTATATTTGTGTGTGTATATATCTATCATTTTAGGTTATTGTATTCAAATTTTATTTTTAATTGGTATGAAATTTCTTATATAACGATTTTTATTCCATTTTCAATTCAATATATTTGTATATACCTTTAATTCTTTAAATTGGATCCGTATATAATATATACTTTTTTATTTGAAAAAAGCATATGTTTTTTTCAACATTTATAATTAAAAAATATATTTTTTTCACACTGATTATTCAAAAAACTGATCTAAAAAATAATGTATTATATCATGGTAATATATTTTCCGAACTTGTTATTTTAATAAATATTGTGTAAGGTTAATTGAATGTACACCGATTATAATATTCCTTATAATATTTTTATTGTGGTTTTAAAAACCAAAGTAACATATTATCATTAATATTAAAAATATATTTTCAATATTTCAAACATTGGTATGGTTAAATAAATAATATTTGTGATTGTAAGTAGGGATGAACCTGACAATATCACTGACTAATTTTGATAAATATTCTCCCCTAATATAATAATACAATATTAAGACAAACGCATAGCCTTCAAAATGTTCCTATTTCAAATAACAATAATATATATACAAACACACATATGTTAACACAAAAAACATAATTGAAATTCCAGTATTTAGTTTTATATATTTATTTCTATAAAAAAACACACCACAAATAAATAATAATAATCAATATCAATAATTAAAAATGATAGTGTCAAATTAATTTTAGAAAACCATAATGAATAACATAAGAAACAAAATATAAATGATATATTAGGAAAACTAAAAATGCCAATGCATCCATCCTAATCCCATAAAGAATAAATAACAATATAATAATTGCCAACACACTATAACCATGGAATCAAAACTCAAAGATATATTTCTAAATGAAAGAAAATGAAGATCTATCATGGTCATAAGAATTGCGCACACATAAAATTGGAAGATTTTTTTGAATAAAAAATAAAAAACTTGCAGAACACATGTTAGAAGGAAAGAAAAAATATATTTTTTAATAATTTTCCTTAAAAAAATGATAAAAAATCAAAATCATGATGATTAAGGATAATAGATCAATAAATATAGCTTTTCACACCCTTTCATAAAATCAAGATTCCTGGATTTTTTTAATAGGCAGCAAGAGCCATGGTGGAGTTCTGGTATTCCCAATGGCGTGAGAGACATCCTAATTTGGTGAGGGAAGGAGAAGACACTCAATGAGGTGGGTGTTGGGAAAGATGCAAAGCGAAGAACACACAAATGAATAAAAAAGAAATCTTGCAGTAGAAATAATTTTTTTCTCTTCAAACAATACTGAACATTAAATCAGATATACAATGAAAAAAAAATTTGTAGAAAATAAATTATTACGGTATAAATTTTTAACATGGAAAATACTAAAGGAAAAAATCACAAGACCTAATACAAAAATTAGAATCCACTAGTAATCAAGGGTACATGGATGCTACTCTCAAAGATGAGTGAGATCTAAAAAATAATACTATGATAAAATAAAGGCTTAAAAACAAAATGTAGATGTAGTCTGAAAGAATCCTAAAATAAAGAACACATTCTGATAAAGAAATCTAAATAGAACTGAATCTGAAGAGAAGATGATCGCTGTCTAAATAAAAATACAAAATAAAAACACCAAGATTCGATTAAATATCATCACAGATAAAACCCGACCAGACCTAAGAAATATTTCTGGTTGTAATCTAAAAAAACTATCTAAACCCTAATTACACTACACCCAGGGATGAAAAGAGATAGTATGTATTGTCCAAAAAATTAGTCTACCTCACAAAATTTTGTAACCCATCTTTAATTCGTATATTTTTTCTCACTTAATAGTCAAGTGACTGGCCATTGTGGTGGTTCCTCGACCACTACTATAGATAAAACATTTAAAGGAATTAGAAGTCACTTTTATCAGCTCTAAAAATGCTATTAATATAAGAACCCTTAAAAGGTGTCCCTTTTATCAGGGATCATGAAAGCATTGATAAATACCTATTTTGTCAATGTTAAAAAAAACACTAATAAAATGGGTTTTTTAACATCTCTAAAAAAACATTGATAAAAGGAGACTTTTATTAGAAGTTTTTTATCACTAATAGAAGACCCCTTTCATCAATTCTAATGAAAGAACTGATAAAAGTAAAAAAATTCAGTTTCAATAAATTTAGAGGAGGAGACTGCCTACTTTTATATGTGCTCGTTCAGAACTCCCCTATCCTTTTATCAGAACTATAAGAGGGTTTTATCAGTGAAAAAGGAGGTTTCTACCCTATATCAGGGCTAGAGCACCTGCTGCATAGCCCAATGATCCCCTGCCTTCACCTGGTTTCAAACTTGAGACCTCCCTTTCATTGATATTCTCCATTACTTCACTTTTATATTTTTTATTTACTATATATATATATATATATATATATCTTCAAATTTTCTCCACACACACACACACACATATATAATTATTTTTAAATACATTTATAAAATATGTTTTGTGTGCGTGTGTGTTTTTTTATAAATAAATAAATAAATACAAATATATATATATATATATATATATATTTGTGTGTGTGTGTGTAAATATAATTATACATATTTATATTTATTTTAATATATTATATATTAATATTTATATACTTGTATTATAATATATAGATAAATATATTTTTTAACACACACACACACAAATATATATATATATACACATTATATATACATTGTATAGGAATAACAATGTTCATGCATTAATATTTTAAATAATATGGATATTATTTTTTATTTAGATATGGTTTATATGTTTGGAAAGATTTTTTATACGCAAATATGTTTCCATGTTTATTTATAAAATGAAATTTTTATGTGTAAGTATATACAAATATGAAATAACAATATAATTTGAAAAATGATATAATTTAAATGTTATAATATCTATATGTTTTTAATCCTTGAGAATAAATTGAGTCTCCATGAAAAAAAGATATGAAGACTCACTTAAACGAGGCTGAAATTCCAGCAATTGTTAAGAAATGGGGGTACCTCGATATAAAACTCAGTTTTAGAGGTCTTCTATGAATTTTTCAATCCCAAAACAATGATGGTGGGTGTTCTCCCAAATCACCATAGTGTTGATCTTTTCTCAAAATTAGATTTTATGATTCTTTTCAAACAGACACTAGTATGAAACGTTATGGCTGTTTGAAGTTCATGTTTTGTTTTCAACTTATTTTACTCCAAATTGTTGTTTTTTATATTTTTTTAAAATCACGTTATGGATAAGTCAGAACTATGAAATTTAAAATTAATGATTAAAACACCCCAAAATACATAAGATATATTTAATCAAAGTCTTATTCCTATCGGCATAAACCAAATTCAAAATTCAAACGTAAAGACACATGCCACAGCCTCAGTCATAGACCATGAGCTGTAGGAAAATCAACAGGCCATCTGCTCGGGATTCCAACCAAGAGATGCCCTCAAGCCGCAGACCAAGACGCACCCAATGACCCACCATAATAAAATACACCATTGAGAACCTCCTTTCAGAGACCGTACTCCTTTTCACCAGAACCACTGCATCCATGCTTACAAAACACCATCTTCATAGTCACAAAAAATAGCTTCAACCATCGCAAATCAAATTAAAGAAACCACCATCACTTCACCTTCATCTTGTCCGTCAACATCGACTCCGATTCCACACTATAAATAGTAATACTTGAACCCAAAAAACATCACCGAATGAGCGTAAAACAAGCACTCATAAAATACCACAAATACCATCACTGATAACTTAGAAGAAGAAATATCGATCAGATCTGACATACTAATAACCATCTTCACAAGAGCATATCGAATTAGGTCACACTTGGATCCCCAATGACCACCACACCATAAGTACCAAAACCTCATAGATACCACCGCACCAGATCCAACTGGGAGAGGTGTTGAGGAACACAAGTTCAAGGTAGGCCTTTGATCATCCGAGGGCTCTGAACACCATCATCACTGAGGAAGTAGAAAACTAGGAGCGAATCGACTCTGGTAGTGCCTAGAAACTCGTCTCCTTCCAAACCACAAACCCAAAGTAGATTGATAACCACAACACCAATTCTGGATTGACGTGGCAAAAAGGAACCTAAGGCCAGAGTAGGGTTAGGGTGGTTAAGGGCTTCCATGGCACATAACCTGCGACAAGAAGACCGAAAGAACAGTGGGAGGAGACCCAAAATAGTGATCACCATAGAGGAGAAGAAGAAATAATGGGGGGAAAGTATAATATGAAGAATAGGGGAGGTACAACACCACTATGAAGGGAATCTGAAACCCCCGGGAGAGAGGAGGTGTTTAGAGTAGAGAAGACTACCTGATGAATGGGGTTCCATCAATCACATTACATTTACTTTTTCAACTTATTTTAGATCATTTATTAATTTATTTAATTTTTACATCTTTAAATTGTTATAAAATGTCTATTACTTAATAATAATTAGAAAATTTTTAATTAATATTATTTTTTAATTATTTTATAAACCATTTTACACTAAATATATTGTGAATTCGGGTATTTATTTTTTAGTTTTCATATTAAAATTTACATGATTTAATTTCTACCATTCTGATTTAATTTTAATACTTGTATTTTATTATTAATTTTCTCATTTATTATGTTGGATCTGGGTATGCATTATTGGGATTACTTATTCCATTTGGTCTGTGTAATTTGGGCCACTTTCTTGTAGCTTTCTCCATGTATCAGATTCCACACTGGAAATCCAAACTGATTCAGTTTCCTTTATTTCCTACCATTTATTTTATTGAATTCCACTCCACACCCAGTCATTAAACTTTATTGTGCTTTTTATGAGGTTTGGCATTTGTTTTTGGGTTTATCCAGTGGTGGTGTGTGATTGGGTGAGGTATTATAGATTGATGGAGTTTTTAGGGGACTTCATCCCCCCTTTGATGAATCCATTCGACTGTGAAAAGATATGGTACCCCCTTGAATTCCTATGATTCTTGGTTGGTTTTTGTTTCTTCTCATTGTTTTGATGTGCTCCCAGATGATAGATCTCAAACCCAATATTGGTTAAATATCAATGTAAATTCTTGGTACCTGATCATCTCTGACATACACCACTAGTGTGTCACCTATGGTGGAGCTTTGACATCAGGTTCCTTCAGCCTCAACTATGCATAGTTCTTCACCCAAGTTGTGAAAATAACAATTTGGGTGATTTTGGATGAGAACTTGATTTAGTGGTGAATTCACGGAGTTGTTACTATGTTCAAGGGAAGGAGTGAAGAGAACAAGATAGTTGGACCCTAATGCATCTAATGTTGTGTGTTTCTCATCTTTTCTTGGTTCTCTGATTTATGGTAGCACTTTTTGTGTATTTTAGTTTCTTGTTTTCTTCGCCCATGTATACATTAAATTTTTTTCTTTGGATATTTTAATAAAAGCGTGTGTTTGGGTGGTGTTCTTTTCATGCAAGTAGTTATCAAATGGACCAAGTCATATAATTATTTTGTTCTCTTTTCTCTCTTTAATTTCCTTGAATTGTATTCATAAAGGTTTGTATCCACTAAATTATATTAGAAATAAATAAATTGATCCTATATTTATCTTAGAGTACTGTTGCTTTGCTACTACTTTAGACACTCCCATCCTCTTTCCCACGTGGTATCGAAGCCTATTTAGTTTTCATTTTCCAAAAATATTGCATTTACATCTCCTATTGTACAGTTTTATTCTCTTGTTTTACAATTGTGATCCTCTAGTTTTGCAATTCTGATGGTCCAGTTTTAAAATTCTGTATATTTAGTTTATTTAAACAAAATTAACTCAATCATAAATCTCTATAGTTTTATGAATTTCATTTTTTAAACCATTATCCCATTATAGTTTCTCTACATTTCATATCCCTTCAACAAAGCATCATTTACCCAAGGGATTGGTCAGTTGTTGCGGGAGTATGCTTAGAATTGTTTTTAATAATTAGAAATCTATCTTATGGGTAAACATGTCCACAATGAAGTATTAAATAGAGAAATTCAATGGAGATAATGACTTTAAGATGTTGCGGATTAAGATGAGATCGTTTCTTGTATAATGGGGCCTAATTGATGACCTTTATGAGCCCAAGAAACCAATTATTACTCTTAGAGAGATTGGGAAGACTGGTACTGAGTACATAGATGTACCATCTGATGTGATAGTTAAAGAACATATCTATCTTTTACTGTCTTTAGGAGGTAAATTCCATAGAGATGTTTCCTTTGAGTCCACTGTTGTTGGCATTTGGATAAATTTATAAATATTTTATATGAATACATAATTAGTTGGAAAAATATTCAAAAAACAATGCATGATCACATTTAAAATGAAACATGGTACTTTAATCAAATCCCATCTTGATGAATTTAGTAAAGTGATGTTAGATCTTTCCAATATTAATGTAACTTTCAATGAGGAGGAACAAGAAATGATCCTTCTAATTTCACTTAGAAACAATTACAGTTCTTTAGTTAAAACCATGATGTATGGAAGATATTCACTAACCCTAGATGAGGTTAATTCATCCCTCCTCTCTAAAGAACTACACTCCAAACCGAGAGTAAACTGTGAAGCATATAGCCTATTCACTAGGGTTAAACCTAAAATAAAAGGTAAAAAGAAATTTTCCAAGGAAAAATACATGAAAAACAAATACCCTAAACCCAAAAATGAATCTAAGGAACGAAAATTCACTTGCTTCAATTTTGGAAATCCCGGACATACTAATCTTGAGTGTATGAAACACAAACATGAGTTAGAATCCAAACATCCCACTAACCAGTCTCTTCTGGTTGACTTTGGATATGGAATTTCTGAAGCCTTAAATGTGTCCATCTATACAATCAATCTAGAGTGGGTCCTTGACTCAGGTTATTTCCTTTCACAAGTGTCCATATAGAGAGTCATTTTTAGAGCTTGTTGAAAAGGTAGAAGGGGATGTACTCTTAAGAAACAATAAGAGGTGAAAAGTTGAGGTAATAAGCTCTACTCTAATAGATCTATATGATCATTCTATCATCAACTTACTTGATTTAAGATGGGTCCCCAACCTTTAAATAAATTTAATATGCTTAGTGTCCTAACATCAAAAGGGATTTACCATTAGATTAGAAACAGGTTGTCTCAAGATTTCTAAATGATCAAGAACCATCATTAAGGGATCCCTTGCCAATGGGCTATATGTATTGAATGGAAATACCCATTCAAGACAATTGGGTAGTCTCTACAGATGAAACACTGACAATACTATACTATGGTATAGATGATTGGGGCATGTTAGCTCCAAGGGCATATAATAACTCAACAAGAAAAGGATTTTGAGTGACATGAATCCTACTAATCATCCATTTTATGAAGATTTTGTGATGGGTAAATCCAAGAGGGTTAGTTTCAATAGGTTCTCCTTCAATGATACCAACCCCCTTGAATATATCCATTCAGATTTGTAGGAGGTATCTAGGAACACCTCTCATGGTGGAGGGTCCTATTTTTTGATCTTTATAGATGACATATCTAGTAAAGTTCAGATTTATATATTGAAAAATAAATTTCATTTTTACCAAACCTTTATAACCTGGAAGGCTTCAGTTGAAAATCAAACTAGAAACAAAATGAAGACCATGAGAACTGATAATGGATTGGAATATCTTTCCACTAATTTTATTCAATTTTGTGAGTCTGAAAGAATTAAGAGGCACAATACTATTAGGGAATCACCCCAATATAATGTCCCTATAGAGAGAACAAACATAACTATTTTAGAGAGATTTTTAAGCATGCTTACATGATCAGGGCTCCATAAATGTTTCTGGGAAGAGGCTATTAGAATTTTTGTCTACGTTATTAATAGGTGTCTCTCATATGAAAATCAATTCAAAACACCTGAGGAATTATGGAATGGTAATCCACCATCCTACACCTACATGAGAGTCTATGGTTTTACAACTTATGTTCACATCAAAACTGATAAGCTAGAACCAAGATCACTCATATGCATATTATTGGTTATCCCTTGGGAGTTAAGGGATATAAACTATGGGTTGAAAAAATAGGTTACCAGAAATGAATCATAAGTAGGTATTTAGTCTTCCAATAAACCTATTATCCCAAAACAAAGGCTTCCATGCCAGTCAGTAGTGATCTAAGCCCTGAAAAGGCTGATGAAGATGATCATATAGCTCACTTTGAGGCTGATGTTCATCCCACTCCACCTACTCCTCAACCCACTGATGTAGCTAATCATGAGTCTACTTATGGTTCATATTCTGAGTCCAAACCTTCTCCTTGTAAAAGGGATACTCAATTAACCCGAGGCAGAGAAAGGATAGTTCCAAGGCATCCCACTAAGTTTAGCCAGCATGATATGGATTCATATGTCGTTTATGTGACCCATGATCTTATTGATGATGATACCCAATAATATAGGAAATATTTAAATGATAATGATTTAAAATATTGTATCTTTTTCATGAATGAAGAGATTAAATCTCTAAGAAAAAACCACAGTTGGACCATTTCCAACAAACCACCTATTGCTAAAGTTATTAGGTCTAAGTGAATTTATAAGAGAAAGGAAGACAACACCGAGGGAAAAACTTTAAATATAAATCTAGGCTGGTCACCAAGGGATACCCTCAAAGAGAAGGTATTGAGTATGCTGAAAATTTTCCCCACTGTCAACCACACTTCTATCAGTTTCTTACTAGACTTTTCTTCCAATATTGATCTGCACATCAAACAATTAGGTGTAAAAAACTACCTTCTTACATGGGGATTTAAATGAAAATATCTATATGAGACCTCCTAATGGTTATTCAAATGAATTCATACCAAACCAAGTATTCCTATTAAATAAATCATTATATGGTTTAAAACAAGCTTCTAGTAAATGGTATAAAATTTGTTTCTTTTATGATAGATAAACAATTTACCAAGAGTCAATATGATGAATGTGTCTACTTTAAATGATCTCAAAATTGCATGATTAACCTGTAGATCTATGTTGATGACAAGCTAATAATATGTAAAAATATGAGTTTAATCATTGCTATATAATCCCAATTAAAAGAAATATTTGAAATGAAAGACTTAGTTGAAAGTAAAAAGATATTAAGGGTTGAAATCATTATAGATAGACCAAATAAATATATTTACTTATCTTATCACACTTACATTTTAAATATCCTAAAGATATGCATGTTTGAATATCTCAAACCTATCAATGTACCTCTCGTAAATCACTTTAAATTGTTTTTGACCCAAGCACCCACTGCTGAATATGATGTGCAATTTATGTCTGAAATTCCTTATGAAAATACTATTGGTAGAATATTATACTCAATAATTTTCACCAGACCTGACATTTAATTTGCAATCAATACCATAAGAAAATTTATGGTCGCACCTGGGAAGCAACATTGACATTCCCTTAGGTGGCTCCTTCGGTATCTCTCTTGTAGTTCTAATTTAGCATTGTGTTAAAGGTTATGGAATTCAAATATAATCTAAAAGATGTAGGTATAACTGTGGAAAACTATAAATAGCATTGAATTGAAGCATCTCATTTGACCCACGTAGGTTTCAATCATGACCTTTTCCGTTCTATTTCTCAGTCTCCTCCCACTCAACACGCCACCTCCTCAGTGCTTTATTTCTTCCCAGTCAACACATAAACCATTTTCACCTCTCCCTCCTCCCTATAAAATCCTAAAACCACCACCATTTGTTTCATGGTCTCACTCTCTCTCTGGGATGACAATGAAAGGAACAAGGCGGTGGGGGTGTTTTTTTGTGATCATGGTTTCCCTCATGTTCCTGAGCTATGCTACCGGTGAGGATCTGCATCAATTGGGTGGAGATGGAGGTGGCAGTGATGTTGAGTGGTGGTTGATGGTGGCAATCAGCGAGTGGGGGAGAAGCCTAGAAAATGGCGGGTGGGGGTGTGATGATGTTTATGAGGTAGGGTAGGGGAGACGTTGCAAATCATCGGTACTATGTGCAGTTCTACCTCTTTTGTTCATGATGGATTAATATTTTTTTGGGAAGTATCTTCCATTGTAAAAATCATTTCACCATTTCTATACGACACATGACATGTAAATACATGACATTTTCCATCTCATTAGTTGACTAATTGTTACAAATGGATTTTTTTGGTTCTATAAATTCAGATCTTAAAATAATTCTAATGTCATGTGAAAATGATATGGATGGAATTCAAATTTCATACCAAAACAAAATGTTGTCATACTCAAACCACATTAAATATGTGCAAAGACTATGAGTTTACTCGAAAAAATTACACCGAAAATCAAATTTATTGCATACATGGGGCACACTACAACAAAAACCACATATACTTGAATAAAAAAGTTCTTTTTCAAAAAAACCATGAAATTTGATGATAGGGGGGAGCTCTTAACGTAAAAGATCTTTTTAAAAAAAATGAGAAATTTGATGATAGGGGGGTTAAAATTTAAAAATATTTTCATGGAAGATTGTTTATTTATGCAGCAATGCGCAAGAAAGTCATTCATGAGTATCATAGCTCACCTTTGGTGGTACACTCAGGAGTATCCAAGATGTATCCAATTTTGGTGGTCTGATATGAAACAAGGTGGTTTGGTGCAGTCCTTGGATGTTCATGACTGGAAATGAGATGACATCTCGATGGATTTCGTTATAGGGTTACCCAAACCATAGGGAGGTTTCAATTCTATCTTTGTAATTCTAGATCGTTTGACAAAACTGGCTAACTTCCTAGCAATTAGAGAGTCATGTGATGTGAATGTTTAGGAAAAAGGGTATGTGGATGAGGTGGTGCGGTTGTAAGGAGGTCCGAACTTTGAGCTCTGAATGTTGATGAAATTGGAGATTGATACATGTATATATCACGACTTGAACTACCAGGGCTTTATTGGCCAAAGATAAACTGAGTATGACACCCCAAACCCATCTCCAATAGATCAAGTGTTGGCAACAAGCACCAAGTAGACATATCACGCACATGAGAGACCTTAACATGAGGTACATGTACACATGTACACATCTCCAGATATGCCTACAATATCAGAAGGTAAAAAAACTAATATCAATGCACACATACATCTAAATCCAACAATTAGAGTAAGAAAAAGTATTTGAAAGCTTAAAGGGCCAAATAAAAGCCCACCAATACTAAAAAAGAAGTTCAACTTGCAATAAAGGAGGGAAATATTGTAACACCCTGTATGAACCACAGTCTTTCGAGCCCAATTTATGCATCATATGCTCCTAGTACACCTTGGACCTCGTCAAATGACCTTTCATCTGCATAAGAAACAACATGTGTGGACAAAACTCAGGCAGTGCTGAGTATAACAGTACTGAAGTCCTAAAATATCGAATAACAATAGATGGGGGGGTGAATCAGTTGTATAATTTTTATAATTTTCAACGCAATAAGAAACTTAACCCCTACAACAGGTTAATGTTCAGTACCTTATCATCTTTTTGTAAATACTAATGCATGAAAAATTATGAAAGAAATTAAGGCACATGAGATTTACTAGGTTCGGTCTCAGTGTGAGAACCTACATCTTTGTCGTAGCCACTCTCGTGGGTCTATGGGAATTCACTATTATGAATAAGTGAATACAACTTGTGTCAACTCCCATTAGATACCTTCTATCACCCGATAAGAATTATTGGACCAAATTCTGTCAATTTACAAAGTTTTTTTACAAAAAAATGAGCGAAAACAAAAGAATAAAAACTTTTTTCAAACTACTTCACAAATTCTCTGTCTAGATCCTCAGTCTGATATGGTTGGGTCTAATTCACTCAGTTTGAAGGGGCTAGGTATCACGGACATAATTCAATGAATTTAGTCCACTGAGGGCGGACATTGCATTAGGAGGATGACCTTAGGGTGATCCTTAGGGGATTCGACTAGGGGGTGGTCGGGGTGACGGCCGACAGAAGAGGGGAAGAGGAGCTAGGTGTGGTCAATTGCACACCACATTAGTAGCAGTTCCAGTGAGGGCAAAGATTGTTCGAGGTATGATCAGTTTATTAAGAACTCTTACTTGTGATTTGTTTGATTCAGGAGCTTTGAAATCCTACATTGAACCCACTGTAGCCCATTACATGAGACTGAACATAGAGAGAATTTTCATTCCCCTGGTGTTGAGTACACTAGTCAGAGGTCAGACTAGCTAGTTTGATGTTTGATAGGGATGTAGACTGATGTTGGGGCCACATCAATCCAGTGGAGATCTCTTCCTATTACAGATGAAGTCATATGATGTCATTCTTGGCCCGACCGGTTGTTTTCTGTGCATGATATTATTTAATGCTTCTGGAGAAGAGTCGTGTTTTCCGACATGAAAGGCCAGCTTGTAGCTTTCGTTGGAAAGCAGATCTATTGGGTGGGAAGCCGGTGCATGGAGCTTCTTCTTTCCTTGTTAGCCAAGATGTCAGTGGGATCTATGGACATAGAGATGGAGGGGACTCCTAGGGTAATTGGAGAGTTCTTGGATGTTCATTCTAAGTAGGTTTTGACTCTACCCCATCGATGTGATGTTGAGTTTGGGATAGAATTGCAGCCTGGTGGTTCTTTGATTTTGATGGATCCTTATAAGATGACGGCTTCTGAGCTATGGTAGTTGCGAATCCAAATTGACAATCTGATGATCATGGGATTTATCCGGCCTAGTGTGTTTCCCTGGTGTGATTTGATCTTGTTTGTGAAGAAGGATGATAGTGGTATGAGGTTGTGTATAGACTACCAGAGGTT
The DNA here is from genome assembly GCA_963277665.1 of Viscum album. NCBI lineage: Eukaryota > Viridiplantae > Streptophyta > Magnoliopsida > Santalales > Viscaceae > Viscum > Viscum album. Next base: position 1,645,932,069 of record OY728135.1, read on the forward strand.
GAATTAGGTAACAGTCAATAACTGTTAATCTCTCTTGAGGATAGATGATCATTTCAATGAGTTTAGGGGAGAAAGTTGTTTTCCCATGATCGATCTGTGGTCTGGATATCACCAGTTGAAAGTGAAGGATGGATAAATCTTGAAGACTGCTTTCAGGTGTATGTATGGGCACTTTGAGTTCGCAGTTATGCCATTCGGTGTTACGAACACGCCAACCATGTTCAAGGGGCTCATGAACTCTGTCTTTTGTGAGTTCCTAGACCATTTCTTCATCAGATTAATCAATGAATTTCTGATCTACTCAAGGTCATAGGAGGAGCATACCGAGCATCTTAGGACTGTCTTAGAGATACTTCGGCACCACTAGCTCTATAGAAAGTTGTCCAAGTGGAAGTTTTGGAAATGGGAGGTCTACTTCCTTAGGCATGTGGTGTCTCAACAGGGCATAACAATGGACCCGTCAAAGTTCAAGGTAGTTGTTTCTTAGACACCACCCAAGAATGTGGCAGAGGTTCGCAGTTTTCTTAGTTTGGAAGGATACTAATAGAGATTCATACAAGATATCTCTCAGGTAGTAGCCCCATTGATGGCTCTAACCAGAAAGGTCCAATCCTTTGTGTGGAGTGAGTAGTGTGAATCATCTTTCATCTATCATAAGGAAAAGTTATTAAGTTCCCCAATGCTCAGGTTTCCAGAGTAATGGGTAATGTTCAAGGTGTTTTATGATGCTTCCAATTTGGTCTTGGGTTGCGTGCTGATTCATCAATGTGGAGTGATCTCATATGGGTCTAGGCAGTTACATCCCTATGAACGTAACTATGCCAACCATGATCTGGAACTTGTAATGGTCGTGTTTGCACTGAAGTTGTGGCATCATTACCTTATCAAGGAGTGCTTTGTGGTCTTCACAGATCACAAGAGCTTGAGGTATATCTTTTACTAGCAACATTTGAACTTGTGACAATGAAGGTGGATGAAGTTTCTCTAGGATTATGATTTTTAGATATCCTACACCCTAAGAAACGGGACGTTGTGCCCGATGCTTTGGGAAGGAAGTGGTTTGGGAATCTACGAATTCTTGGAGAGAAATAGAGGAGTTGACTACCTTTCACATTGATGCAGGAATCGATGGAGACATAGGATATCTAATTCAAATAATGGTATAGTCATCTATGAGGTGGTAGGTGGAGGAGTATCAGTGGGGAGACTCAGAGGTAGAAGTGATGTGGGATCACATTGACTAGTGAAATGCTCTATAGGGATGGTCAGAGGATGGTCAGAATCAAGTGTTATTCCATGGGAAGATTTTCTTCCCAATGTCAATGCATGAGGGAGTTCTCCGTGAGTTCCATAGCTCACCACTAGAGGTACAACTAGAAGTTTCCAAGATATATCTAGGCATAAGGGAATAGTTCTGGTGGCTTGGGATGAAGTGGGAAGTGAATGAGTTTGTAGGAAAGTGCTTGGTGTTCCAATAAGTGAAGGCTAAGTACCATGTTCTCGGTGGTCTATTGTAGCCCTTATATTTCCCCAAGTGGAAGTGGGATGACATATCAATGGATTTTATCATAATATTACTTAGGTATTAGGGAGGATGTGATGCAATATGGGTGGTAGTGGATTAGTTGATGAAGTTGGCTCACTTATTAGCGATCGAGGATTCGAGCAGAGTGGATGCCTTAGCGCATATGTATGTGTATGAGGTGGTGCGGCTACATGGAGTTATGATATCTATTGTCACGGATCAGGATACACATTTCACATCGTGAGTTTGGATGGGATTTTAACATGCCTTTAGAACTCAGTTATTCTTCACAACTTCTTTCCACCCTCATATGGATGGACAAATAGAGAGGACCATCCATACATTGGAGGTCATGTTGCATGCATGTGTTCTGGACCATAGTGGGTCCTGGGTGAGACATTTTACCTTAGTAGAGTTTGATTACAATTATATCTATCACTCTTAAATTGGCATGGCTCTATTTGAAGCTTTATATGGAAGACCATGTTGTTCACCCATGTGTTGGATGAAATTTGGGGAGGCATCTGTTCTTTCTCCAGATGTGGTGTAGAGTATGAAAGAGAAGGTGCATCTTGTACCTGAGAGGATGAAGACAACACAAGACCTAAAAAAGTAATATGTCGATCATAGGAGAATGCACTTGTATTTTGAGGCTGAGGACCATGTATTCTTGAAGGTTTCCCCTTGAAGTGGGAAGAAGTGGTATGGCAGAGGGAGTAACATTTCTCTCAGGTTTATCAGACCTTTCGAGGTGTTGGGATGAGTTAGTGAGGTGGCATATCAACTAGCATTACCACTGCAGTTGGGGAGGATCCAAGATGTCTTTCATGTCTCCTGACTTCATCAGTATCTTTATGATGACTCTCATGTCATTGACTGGGGAGATTTGGATATCAAGGATGATGCAATTTTCAGGGAGAAGCCAGTGGAGATCCAATATCATTAGGATAAATTGTTATATGGGAAGACCATTCCCTTGGTTCATGTGTTATTGAGGCATGGTGCCCTGTAGGAGAGTACTTGGGAATGAGAGGCATAGATGGGTGCCTAGTACCCAGAGTTTTTTTTTGAGTTTTTGATTATGTTCATTATTTTGATGTGATACTTGACCTTATTTTCTATGATATCAGTTGTCTCCTTGTTCTATAATGTGTGAAGAGTCCTGACATGTGATAAGGGGAGGACTTTATCTGTAATCGAGACACATTAATGAAGATTTGATTAAATCCTTGTGGGTGAGTCAGTGCCACCCAAAGTAGATAGTATCTTGGAATGGATAAAAGAATTCCCTAATCCATATGTCTGGATAGTGTGACTTTTTACATTGTGTGGTTGTTTTGGGTAGTTGATGTCAGAGAGGTGTTCTTGTATGTTGAGGTTTTCATTCCATCTTTCGAACAACACATGATAGTTTATCCTTAAGAGGTATCTTTTGGGGTGGTTGTTTAGACCCCTCCTCCTTCTTGGTTTAGTTTTGAATTCTCAAGGATGATAATAGTTTGAGTGGCATCTGATGTAATGACCCGGATCCCTCCAGGCCCTCCCTTTGTCAAAATCTATTGTTTGGGGGTGTTTTGGGAGGTAACAATGGCTTAATTATGTATTTATCCAAAAATCTAGGTTTTCCAATGGTGATTCGGGATTGGGGACTCATTAATGGTGCCTTGCACCGGGGAGTCACCCAATGGTGAGTCATTCAATGATAAGTCACTGAAAAGTGGCTCACTAAATGGTGGCTCACTAAACGGTGACACTGAATGATGGATCACCGAACAATGATGCTGAACGGTGGATCACCAAATGGTAGCTCATCGAACAGTGGCTCGTCGAATGGTGGCTCACTGAACAGTAACACCAAATGGTGACACTAAATGGTGTCTCACTAAAAAGTAACACCAAGTGGTGTCTCATCAAGTGGTGTATCATTGAACAGTGACACCGAATGGTGGCTCACTGAATAGTGGATCACAAAACAGTGACACAGGTGATTCACCTAAAGGTGAGTCACTTCCGATAGTTTTACAATTTTCTCTTTTTCCCCAATTACTTCTAGATTTTCCAGTTTTGCTCCTATTAAGTTTTATTTAACGTGAATCGGGTTTAAAGACTTTTTTGGGTGATTCTAATGGCGTTTAAAGGATATTAATTATATATTAATATATTAAAATATTGGGGGATTTGAAATAATCCAACCACATGGTCTTAGACATGATTTGACTTCAATGAATTTGAAACCATTTCCGATTACGTTGATATAAGTTCTAGATTTATCTAAGGATGAGTACCACTCTTATCTTTTCTTCTGATGTGCGGAGAACTTCTCTTCCTAGATGAGTTGTGCACCTATGTTGTGACCCCCATTCAGTTTTCCTTAGAGTTTTATTACTACTCGCACAACCCCATGTTTTGGCACAAGGTAGAATCATTGGTCACATGTTGTTCCAAGTATATATTTTTACTTCGTCTCTATTTTAATTGTGTATCATGCAGGGTAGGTATAATAATTCCTCATTATGAGAACAACTAAATCCAAATTTAACAATGATAATGAGAAGCCATAAATGGGAGATATGGGAGATGTTGATGTTGATGACCTGTTTTATTTGTTATCATTGGTTGATGATGTGATCTATTTTGGGCCATGTGGTTTCAAAAAATCATCGATATTGGTGGTCTTTTCTTACGCGTGGGTGATGCTTTATAACTGCTGTTGATTCCTTGTGAATAATTATTGAAAATATCAGTCTAATTAATCATGTATACCCTATTAAATGGAATGGATGGATCAGGATGAAAACCCTTGTGTGATCACACCTACTTATAAAGTTTAATTTAAAGAAGAGTTGTCCAAATATGAATTCACCCTATTTGATAGGTGTGACTGTGTGTATGGGGTAGTACTGGTGGTGTGATGGTATCTTAGTTTGAGATATTGATTGATTGTAGAATGGATGGACTTGTTGTGAAGTGGGACTGTTTATAGGTAGTGGTTGGGTAGTGGGGCTATAGGTTTGGTCTATGTCATGATTTGTGTTTATGTAATGCCCTGACCATAGTTACCCAGAGTCAGTGCATTATTACATAACATCGGCATGATCACAAGAGATCATGTCTCCAAAGACCAATTAGTTTAGTAGCCTTTGAAGTACTAGATACATTAATAAGGTTTACATTAAATCAAAAAATGGAAAACTACAACAACATTGTTTCCATATACAACACCGAGATCCCATAGAATATCCCTGAAGGTCAGTCATAATGTACTTTTTCACATCCTGGGAAATATAAAACGTAGAAAGGGGTGAGCTTAGATGCTCAGTAAAGATTACAATATAACAGAAACATTCATAAATAAGCACAAACATTTAAGGCAACATATAAAACCAAAACAAAAGCCTTTTAAACATAAACTTCATCATAATATGGTGAATATAAATCAAAATATTTCCATTTACTTACTCAAATGGATATTCTACTAGTCAAATAATCATACACAATATCAATAGCCACATTCATTAAGATGGAATGCATAATACCATACTTTCATAACCACATAGTCAAGGCATTGTTCCAAGACTACAAATAAGATTTTGTCAAGGCCTTGTTCCAAGGCACTAGATTGTCTCATGAGACCTACCAATACATTGAGGTGCTATATTGGGCTCCACCTGTCACATAATAAGTCCAATGTATTCCTCATATGAAAAGGTTTAAACATAACATAAACATTCATATTAAAACTAGCATACGAAATGTCAATACTTTCTCCATAAATCATGAATAGTGTGAAAAATAACACCTCCACATTCAAACATATCACAAAACCTTCAATACAATATGGAATTTTTGTATCATAATAAATCAAAATAAAATAATCTTAAAATCCATCAAAGGATGTTGACATAGATGATATCTAAACATTTTTTTAGATAAATATCACTTTCTATTTTGAAATCATTTAACAGTCACATAATTATAAAGAAAACATTTATTTTTAAAATATTCGTATAATCTTGTAAGGTAATCTTCGACGACATTATAACGACGGAAAATATCTGCACTCACCGTATAAGTTAAAAAAAACATTCTTACCTTATTTTTTTTCAAAAAGGTCATAAAGTACCTTGTTTGGAAAATGAAAAAAAAAGATTCCTTTAAAAACATATAAGGTCAAATAAGGGTATAAATGACTTTACCCCATTGTATAGTATATAGTAAAACTATTTTTAAATACATTATTATGAAACATGGATGTGGATGATAAAGAGGTCCCAGTAGATACTTACGTAAAAACAACCTCAGATAATAAAGAGATTGTGAAATTAACCCTTACCTTGTAATTTTCATTGGTAGAGGGTAAATTAACCTCATGTATAACGGTGAAATGATTTTTATTAAATTATACAAGAATTATATACATTAATATGATATCATATATGATCTTTTAAGATTTCCTTGTTAATAATATTTTAGTATTATCGTTGATTCGGGTGTTAACAGATTCATTTTCCTTTATATTATTTATTATGTGAGTCATATTTGTTATGGGTGTGATGTCTATTATTCATATACAGAATGATATCAAGTCATTAATCATTATTTTTAATCATATAATGAAAATTAGTCTTGAATGGATACGATGGGGAATGAATCTCATTGTGTTCATGGAGATGGTAATTCGTACGTACGCACGAGCGACAATATCATTATTTTGAAATTAAAAAAATATATAATTGAATGGTATATCATATATAAAGAATCATTATCATGTTATATTTTTTATTTAAATCAATTAAACATCATTATTATACCCATCCAAATAATAATGTATTGAATAACAATTACACCACGACATGGAGATGGTAAGCCGTACATAAGCACGTATGGTGACATGTCATTCAAAGGATGGATAGAATAATGGATTTGGCTGTAAAATATTTATAATAACATAATAGTATATATAATATACTGGAGTTTTTATTTTATAATGGAAAAAACAAAGAAAAAGGAAGTGGAAGAAGAAAGGAACTTGAAAGAGGTGATTAAATATTTACATCTTCTTCGGGTTCTTCCTTTTGATTTGATCAAAAGGTCTCCTTAAGTTGGATTTAATATTAAAGTAAGGCCTCTAGGATGAAGGGGGGATAGTTTAAAGGGTATTTGGGTAGTGTTTGGACGAGAAAAATGGATTTGAAGGAGTGAATTAGAGAAAGGGGGAGTGCCCTTTTATAATAGGGGTGAGGGGCACCTTAGGAAAAGCTAGAAATATTATTTTATAATAAACTTATTTTCAGTTTCTAATGTCTCCAAAATGGATTATGTAAAGGATAAGGTGGTTATGGGTCGAAAACCAATCAACCAATAGGTTTTAGACATGTTTGGGTCACTATATTAACTTTATCTTTTAGATTTAACTCTTAGTTAAATAGTTTGACATTTACCGTGTCTCTTTGTATTTTTATATTATATGGTCAATAAACATACTATATACTTCCAAGAGAACACCAAGTGGTTAAATAATGATGCAAATATCATTATATAAGTCCTTTTTCCAAGCCTTAGATTTTTAGAAATAAAATATCAATTAATAATTTAATATTTGTTTTAAAAACTCTTTTATTTCAATTTTGACACTATTTGGTATTTTGTTTTTTCTAAATTCATAACAACATTATTAATTCGAAAAAAAATCATCTAACCAAATATAATAGGTCATATTAACCTATAAAATTAGTGTAATTCATAAAAAGTCTAAAATTACATTTATTTGGATATTTATAATATCAATTATTTTAATCTTTCATTAATACAGTAATTACTCCATCATCATTGTGTCAAAAATAAATTAAATTATTTAATGTCTTAAAATTATAAATAAAATACCATTATGTAGGAAATCTTTTTTTATTTATAATGAATATTTATAGTTGAATTTATCTTATGTGTAACCCTATATTAAAAATGGTTTAGTTATTAAACTTTGAATTTAACACTTTTAACTGTTCTTTGAAGTAAATAATAATAAATGTTCTAATCTAATCCAAGTGGACCTAAAGGATCATATTTTATTCCTAAAGTTTTTTTGGTCTAATTACACTTATCCAATAGAATTAGGAATGTGTTAGGGTAATAATAATATCATTTTTACCCTTAATTACCCTATTTACTTTTAACCGCGGTAAATAAAAGTAAAAAGTTACTATTCACCAAAAATTATATTCATCTTATTGAACCACATTTTACTTACTGATATCAACCACTTCTCTTGGAATTTTGAAATTCAACTCACAGAAGCGGTAAAATTATGTTTTATGTAAATTTGAAAATGCTCCTAGGAGGTGGGTAAAGACGGCAAAAAGTTCAATAAAATTTATATATATATAAAGCTATTATAAACTGAATCCAATGAATTAAATTGAACATATATAGGTATTATGTATCTATTTTGACCAAAAATAAATTTAATTATAAAAATTCAGTATTAAACTATAACTTAGTGATTTTCACTACTCATCAAAAATTGACAGTTTTCAGAAAAATACCAAAAATTCACCCTAAGATAATTTTGATATTCCTAATTCAAAAAATGAATTCTATTTTACCAATTTAAAAACAAAGAAGTTGCATTAATTAATGTAAAATTAATTCTTATTGTCAAAACCAAAAAGCGTATTTTTAAGAAACAATAACTATCAAAATATTAACACTTGTTTATGTCCAATTTTAAAGTAAAATTACATACAATGACCATCATTAGATTAAATTGTAAAAATATAATCTAATTATACTTCCAAACTATTAAAATTTATAATTCCACAGTATACATTATTTTTATTAAAAAAGTTGTTTTCAGTTAAAATATAGTATTTTTCACTATTCACCCAAATATGAAAGTTATCAAAAAAAAACCAAAAATTTATAAAAACTAAATTAGTATGTCTCTATTCTAAAAAATAAAATTATTTTGTCAAATTGAATATATAAAAGCTTCAAATATTGGATTTAAAAAGGATTTACCATTAAAAGGCTGTAAAATTGCATTTCTTGAAAAATAATTCTTTTATCTGAAAAAATGAATTTTTTTCATACATTATGCCTAAGAAACTCATTATATGGATTCTAAAATTATAAGGATTATATAAAGTTCAAAATTCAGTTAATACTATTCATGACCACTTTTGAATGACTAGTTTGGTAAGTCGTGGTGCACTTGAACTCAGTGTTGCGTGTAGTGAATCTTATTGCATTATTTTGAAGAAATAACGTACTATAAAATCTTGGGGTGTTAAATTATTCCCTCCTTCAATTAATTTCATCCTCATAATTTGAAAAAAAATTTCGAAAATAAAAGGTTGAAAATAGAAAATACCTTTGTGGGAGAACCCACATCAGAAATTGGGTTAATAAAATTTAGTCTTAATAAGAGGAAACAGAGAATAAAAAGTCCCCACCAAATTATAATCTCGATTAGGAGAACATTGGTGGAAATTAGAGACACATAATTAGAGGAAAAAATCAAATATTTATAGGGAGTGATTGAGGTCATCAGTCACAAACAATTTTATAATTGAGGGCCTCAAAGCCATCAATATATGATGATTTAAAATATCATCTGTTCAACAAAACATAAGGTATTAGGATCACACATGTTTAATTTTAAGATATCTTACCTAAAGTTTAAGAATTAATTTTTTTCATAGAATAATAGAAGAAAAAATATATATACTTGAAAATTACAGTTCCATCCTTTAACTAATTTCTACCACAAACACATCTGTCACTCAAAAAGATAATAGAATGTAAAAAAATATTCTATTTATCCGATTCGTATAGGGTTCCAAAAAAATGAATTTATAATTAATCTACCAAAACTTTTAAAAAAACTATATTATTCAATCTAGGACATCACGTGGGAATGTTATAGGTGATACACCCTTGTCGCCCTTCGGTTGTGGGTTCAAGACTCGCGGCCTTGTCGGACGTGACTGGTTGCTGCCCAACCTTTGGGTTGTCCTTTTATGGAAATCCAAAAATGATCTCAAACTAGAATTATCCAAAATAATTCTGTCTAAAATCACAGTCCAAAATTTATAAGGATGGTAAACAAAATGAAGATCCTTTTTTCCATGTAATAACAATTGAACACCTTCATCATGTATTCTTTTAAAACACCGCAACATCCTGAATTACCATAAAACCTTATTGATTACATTCATGATCCCTTATTCCTTATAGAATACTAGATATACTACTTCTATCCAAAAATGTTGTAAACTCCAACAATGATGGAATATACAAATCATTAATTAGTTTCAAGTTAGTCAAGAATATCCAATATAATTTATCCAAATCAACCATCTCTTATTCCAAAATCACTACCTTATTAGCAGGACCATATTAAGGATTACCTTTCCATAAACTATGTATTTTCCACAAAGTGTAGCTTACTATTATGTCACTTTTCATAGAACCATATAATCTGAAATCCTCAATAAAATATTACTATAGTACAATCCTTATTTATCTCTATAATTCATATAACCAGTATATTACTGACATAACACTCAAATGAAATAATTCTATAATAACAACATAAGAACACTGGTCATTCCTCTTCATATGAGGTAGTTTCATAACTTGATTATTATCCAATAGCATCATTTGTAGTATACTCTGATGACTGGGACATTGATTCGTGTAATTTCCCAACGCCTTGCAGATGAAGCATTTTACATTTGAAACCTTTTTCTTACCCTTGAAATCACGTACTTGGGGTCCTTTTTCTCCACACTTATAACAAACTCTCATTCCCTTCAAGCATTTACAAAGGTGATTCTTTCCACAGTTATCACATACGGGAAAATCATCCTTTTCCCTCTTCCCTTTATCCATATTTCTCTCTTCCATCCTTTTCTTCTTTCGATTCCATTCAAATCCATAGGATTCAAAGAATTCTTTAGATATCATATTAACGTATGATACTATTTCTTCATATGTTGAGAAAAAATGGGAGACTATTTCCCTTCTAAATGTTGGATTAATACCATGATATATATGAACCTTCTTACTCTTTGGATCATAAGTATTTCGGGAGTTTACATTCCTTCTACTGGGTGCCATTTCTATATAATGTCATACACTATGTCAGTTTATGAATTGCAATGAATAATTCAAAACTTGTAAAAGACCTAACGTGAATTGAATAGTTTATGGATATAATCCGTAATCATAAAAATATTTTTTCTTGAGGAGGTATATACTCATAAATCCTTCATAATGATTGTAATGAAAATGAGAAATATCATAAGCATATCCCTCAGGAGTGTCGTAACCAAGAGTGCAGCAAGGCCTGTGGTCATGCACCAGTTCTCGTTCGAGTCTAGCTCAAAGCTATGTTTTTGGGTTTTACCCCTAGGTACATCTATTCCAGATCCACCTCTACCTATTAGTATCCATACAGGGATGTATTTCTTGGAAAATTTACAAAATCTCTACAACAACAAAATTCTAGGAAGTTCTTCTATACTAATCCTGAAAGTCTATCTTAGGGCTATGTGCTCTAATCAGAGTTTATCTAAATATAGTTTCCAAGGTTTGTACTAAACTTTCTTTGATAACAACTGTAACACCCTGACCCTAGTTACCCAGAGTTAGTGCACTATTACATAACATCTGCATGATCTTAAAAGATCAACTCTCTAAAGACCGATTAGTTTAGTATCCTTGGAAGTACTAGATACATTCATTAGGTTTACATTACATCATAAAACGGAAAACTAAAAAAACATTTTTTCCATAGAAAAAATTGGGATCCTATAGACTCCCTGCAGGTCAGTCATAATATACTTCTTCACATCCTAGGAAAAATAAAACATATAAATGGGTGAGTTCAGATGCTCAGTAAGGATAACAATATAGCAGAAACTTTCATAAATAAAAACAAACATTTAAGGAATTGTATAAAACCAAAACAAAAGCCTTTTAAAAATAAAATTATTCATAATATAGAAAATATAAATAAAAATAATTCCAATTATGTTCTCACATGGATATTCTACTAGTCGAATAATCACATGAAATATCAATAACCACTTTCATAATGATGGAATGCAAAATGCAAGACTTTTATAACAACATAGTCAAGGAATTGTGCCAAGAATACAAATAATATTTTTTTCAAGGCCCTGTTCCAAGACACTAGTATGTCTCTTGAAACCTACCAATACACCGAGGAGCTATAGCGGGCTACACCTGTCACATACTAAGTCCAAGGCATTCCTCATATGAAAAGGTTTAAAAATAACATAAACTTTCGTATTAAAACTAGCATATGAAATGTCAATACTTTTTCATTAACCATGAATGGTGTAAAAAATTACACATCCAAATTCAAACATATCACAAAACCTTCAATACAATATGGAATTTTTGTATTATAATAAATCAAATTCAAATAATCTTAAAATCTATCAAAGGATGTTGACATAGATGAAATCAAAAACTTTTCTAGAGAAATATCTCTTTATATTTTAAAATCATTTAACAGTCACATAATTATAAAGAAGATATTTATTTTTTTAATATTCGTATAATCTCATAAGGGAAGCTTCCACATCGTTATAATGATGGAAAATAGCCACACCCGCCATATAAGTTAGAAAAAACATTCTTACCTTAATTTTGTCAAAAAGGTCCTAAAGTACCGGGTTTGGAAAATGACAAAATGATTCCTTTCAAGAAATATATGGTCAAATAAGGGTATAAATTAATTTACCCCATTTTCTAGTAAATAGTAAAAATGTTTTGAAATACATTTTAAAGAAACATGGATGTGGATTATAAAAATGTCCCAGTAGATACTTACGTAAAAAAAACCTCAGATAATAAAGAGATTGTGAAATTAACCCTTACCTTGTACTTTTTCTTGGTTGAGGGTAGGTTAAACTCTTTTATAATGGTGAAATAATTTCTATTAAATTATAAAATAATCATATAAATTAATATGGTATCATATATGACCTTTTAACATTGCTTTGTTAATAATATCTTACTATTATCGTTGTTTCGAGTGTTAACAGATTAGTTTTCCTTTATATTCTTCATTATGTGAGTCGTATTTGTTATGTATGGGATGTATAATATTCATATCCATAATTATATCAGGTCATTAAACATTATTTTTAATCATCTAACCAAAATTAGTCTTGAATGGATACGATGGGGAATGAATCTCATCACGTTCATGGATACGGTAATCGTATTTACGCACGAGCGATAATATCATTCTTATGATGTTAAAATAATATATAATTTGATGGTATATCGTATATACAGAATCATTACCATGTTATATTTATTATTTAAATCAACTACATATCATTATTATACCCATCAAAATAATAATGTATTGAATAACAATTACACCACGACATGGAGATAGTAAGCCGTACGTACGCACGTATGGTGACATGTCATTCAAAGGATGGATATAATAATGAATTTTTTTTTACCATATTTATAATAACATCATATTATAGAGAAGATACTGGAGTTATTATTTTATAATGGAAAAAATAAAGAAAAAGGATGTGGAATAAGAAAGGAACTTGAAATAGGTGATGAAATATTTACCACTTCATTGGGTTCTTCCTTTTGATTTGATAAAAAGGGATCCTTAGGTTGGATTTATGACTAAAGGAAGGAATCTAGGGTGAAGGGAGGATAGTTGAGAGGGTATTTGGGCAGCTTTTGGCCGATAAAAATGGCTTTGAAGGTGTGAATTAGAGAGAAGGAAAAGTTCCCTTTTATAAGAGGGGTGAGGGGCACCTTAGGAAAAGCTAGAAATATTATTTTATAATAAAACTATTATCGGTTTCTAATAGCTTAAAAATGTATTATGTAAAGTATAAGGTGGGTATGGGTCTAAAACCACTCCACCAATAGGTTTCAGACATGTTTGGGTCTCTATATTAACTTTATCTTTTAGATTTAACTCTTAGTTAAATAGTTTGACATTTACCATGTCTCTTTGTATTTTTATATTATATGGTTAATAAACTTACTACATACTTTCAAGAGAACCCCAAGTGGTTAATTAATGATTCACCTATCATTATATAAGTCCTTTGGTCAAACCTTAGATTTTTAGGAATATAATATCAATTAATAATTTAATATTTGTTTTAAAAACTATTTTATGTCAATTTTGACACTATTTGGTATTTTGTTTTTTATAAATTCATAACTACATTATTAATTCGAAAAAAATTCATCTATCCAAACCTAATAGGTCATATTAACCTATAAAATTATAGGAATTTATGAAAAGTTGAAAATTACATTTATTTGGATGTTTATAATATCAATTATTTTAATCTTTCATTAATACGGTAATTACTACATCATCATTGTGTCAGAAATAAATTAAATTATTAAATTTCTTAAAAATATAAATAAATTACCATTATGTAGGAAATATTTTTATATTTCTAATGAATATTTATAGTTGAATTTATCTTATGTGTAACCCTATATTAAAAATGGTTTAGTTATTAAACATTGAATTTAACACTATTAACTCTTCTTTGAATTAAATAATAATAAAGGTCCTAATCTAATTCAAATGGACCTAAAGGATCCTATTTCATTCCTAATGTTTTTTTTGGTCTAATTACACTTATCCAACAGAAATAGGAATGTGTTAGGGTAATAATAATATCATTTTTACCCTTAATTACGCTGTTTTTTTAATCGTGGTAAATAAAAGTAAAAAGTTACTATTCACCAAAAATTATTTTCATCTTATTGAACCACATTTTACTTACTGATATCAACCATGTCTCTCGGAATTTTGAAGTTCAACTCACATAAGCGATAAAATTAAGTTTTATATAAATTTTCAAATGCTCCAAGTAGGTGGGTAAATACGATAAAAAGTTCAATAAACTTTTTATATATCTAAAGTTATTATAAACTGACTCCAATGAATTACATTTAACTTATATAGGTATTATGTATCTATTTTGACCTAAAATAAATTTAATTATAAAAATTCAGTTTTATACTATAACTTAGTGTTTTTCACTATTCGTCAAAAATTGAAAGTTTTCAGAAAAATAGCAAATAATCACCCTAAGCTAATTTTGATAATCCTAATTAAAAAAATGAATTCTATTTTACCAATTTGAAAAAAAAGAAGGTTCATTAATTAATGTAAAAATAATTCTCATTTTCAAAACCAAAAAGCGTATTTTTAAGAAATAATAACTATCAAAATATTGACACTTGTTTTTGTCTAATTTTATAGTAAAATTACTTACAATGACCAACATTGGATTAAATGGTAAAAATATAATCTAATTATACTTCCAAACCATTAAAATTTATAATTCAACACTATAAATTAATTTGATTAAAAATGTTTTTTTTTGTTAAAATATAATATTTTTCACTATTCACCCAAATATGAAAGTTATCAAAAAAACACCAAAAATTTAGAGAAACTAAATTAGTATGTCCCAATTCTAAAGAATAAGTTTATTTTGTCAAATTTATTATATACAAGTTTCAAATATTGGATTTAAAAAGGGTTCACCATTAAAAGGCGGTACAATTTTATTTCTTGAAAAAAAATTCTTTTATCTAAAAAAATGAATTTTGTTCTTACATTATGTCTAAGAAACACATTATATGGATTCTAAAATTATAAGGATTATATAAAGTTCAAAATTCAGTTAATACTATTCATAATTACTTTTGAACGGCCAGTTTGGTAAGTCGTGGTGCGCTTGAACTCAGTGTTGCGTGTAGTGAAATTTATTGCATTATTTTGAAGAAATAACGTACTATGAAATCTTGGGGTGTTAAATTATTCCCTCCTTCAATAAATTTAGTCCTCGCAATTTGAAATTGTTCTTCAAAAATAAAAGGTTGAAAATAGAAAATACCTTTTTGGGAAAACCCACATCAGAAATTGGGTTAATAAAATTTAGTCTTAATAAGAGGAAAAGGAGAATGAAAAAGTCACCACTAAGTTATGATCTCGATTAGGAGAACATTATTGGAAATTGGAGTCACATAATTAGAGGAAAAATTCAAATATTTATAGGGAGTGATTGAGGTCATCATTCACAAACAATTGTAGAATTGAGGGCCTTAAAGCCATCAATCTATGATGATTTAAAATACAATCTGTTCAACAAAACATAAGGTATTAGGATAACACATTTTTAGTTTTGAGATATCATACCTAAGTTTTAAGAATTAATTTTTTTCATAGAATAATAGAAGAAAAAATATATATATATACCTGAAAAGTAGAGTTCCATCCTTTAACTAATTTCTACCGCAAACTCATCTTTCACTCAAAAAGATAATAGAACTTAAAACAATATTCTATTTATCCTATTCGTATAGGGTTCCAAAAAAATAAATTTGTAATTAATCTACCAAAACTTTTAAAAAAACTATATTATTCAATCTAGGACATCACATCGGCTAGTGGTAGGTGATACACTCTTGTCGCCCTTCAGTTCCGGGTTCAAGACTCACGGCCTTGCCAGACGCGACGAGTTGCCGCCCAACCTCCGGGTTATCCTTTTATGGCAATCCAAAAATAATCTCAAACTAGAATTATCAAAATACTTATGTCCAAACTCATAGTCCAAAATTTATAAAGAAGTTAAACATAATGAAGATTCTTTTTTCCATGTAATAACATTTGAACACCTTCATAATGTATTCTATTAAAACACCGCAACATCCTGAATTACCATAAAACCTTATTGATTACATTCAAGCTCCCTTATTTCTTATAGAATACTAGTTATACTCCTTCTATCCAAAAATGTTGTAAACTGCAACAATGATGGAATATAAAAATCATTAATCAGTTTCAAGTTTGTCAAGAATATCCAATATAATTTATCCAAATCAACTATCACTTATTCCAAAATCACTACCTTATTATCGGGACCATATTAAGGATTACCTTTCCATCAAACATGTATTTTCTAGAAAGTGTAGCTTACTATTAAGTCACTTTTCATATAACCATATAATCTGAAATCCTCAATAAAATATTATTTCAGTACAATCCTAATTTATCTCCATAATTCATATAACCAGTATATTGCTGATATAACACTCAAATGATATAATTCTATAATAACAACATAAGAACACTAGTCATTCCTCTTCATCTGAGGTAGTGTCATAACTTGATTATTATCCAATAGCATCATTTGTAGTATACTCTGATGACTGGGACATTGATTGACGTAATGTCCCAACACCTTGCAGATGAAGCATTTTACATTTGAAACATTTTTCTTACCCTTGCAATCAAGTAATTGGGGTCTATTTTCCCCAAAATTATAACAAACTCTCATTCCCTTCAAGCATTTACCAATGTGATTCTTTCCATAGTTATCACATATGGGAAAATCCTTCTTTTCCCTCTTCCCTTTATCCATCTTTTTCTCTTCCATCCTTTTCTTCTTTTCCTTCCATTCAAAGCCATAGTATTCAAATAATTTTTTACTTGTCTTATTAACACATGATACCATTTCTTCATATGTTGAGAACACATAGGAGAATATTTCCCTTCTAAACTTTGGATTAATACCATGAAAGATATGATCCATCTTACTCTTTGGATCATACGTATTTCTGGAGTTCACATTCCTTCTACTGGGTGCCATTTCTAAACAATGTCATACACTAGGTCAGTTTATGAATTGCAATGAATAATTCCAAACATGTAAAATACCTAATGTAAATTGAATAGTTTATGGATATAATCCATAATAATAAAAATATTTTGTTTGAAGAGGTATATACTCATAAATCCTTCATAATTATTGTAAATAAAATGAGAATTATCATAAGCATATCCCTCGGGAGTGTTGTAACCAAGAGTGCAACAAGGAACGTTGTCGTGCACCAGTTCCCGTTCGAGTCTAGATCAAAGCTGTGTTTTCAGGTTTTACCCCTAGGTACATCTATGCTAGAGCCGCCTCTACCTATTCGTATCTATACATGGATATATTTCTTGGAAAACTCACAAAATATCTACAACAGTAAAATTTTAGGATGTTCTTCTATACTAATCCTCAAAGTCTATCTTAGGGATATGTTCTCTAATCAGAGTTTATCTAAATCTAGTTTCCAAGGATTGTACTAAACTTCTTTTGATACCAATTGTAACTCCCCAACCCTAGTTACCCAGAGTTGGTGCATTATTACATAACATCTGCATGATCACAAAAGATCAAGTCTCAAAAGACCGATTAGTTTAGTAGCCTTGGAAGTACTAGATACATTCATTAGGTTTACATTACATCATAAAATGGAAAACTAAAAAACATTGTTTCCATAGAAAAAACTGGGATCCCATAGACTATCCCTACAGGTCAGTCATAATATACTTCTTCGTATCCTCGGAAAAATAAAACATATAAAGGGGTGAGTTCAGATGCTCAGTAAGGATAACAATATAGCAGAAACATTCATAAATAAGCACAAATTTTTAAAGAATTTTATAAAACCAAAAAAGCCTTTTAAACATAAACTTAATCATAATATGGAAAATATAAATCAAAATAATACCAATTATGTTCTCACATGGATATTCTACTAGTCGAATAATCACATGCAATATCAATAACCACTTTCATAATAATGGAATGCATAATGCCAGACTTTCATAACCATATAGTCAACGAATTGTGCCAAGACTACAAATAATATTTTTTTCAAGGCCTTGTGCCAAGACACCAGTTTGTCTCATGATACCTACCGATACATCGAGGAGCTATAGCGGGCTCCACCCATCACATACTATGTCCAATTCATTCCTCATATGAAAAGGTTTAAAAATAACATAAACATTTGTATTAAAACTAGCATACGAAATGTCAATACTTTTTCCATAAACCATGAATGGTGTAAAAAATAACACATCCATATTCAAACATATTACAAAACCTTCATTACAATATGGAAGTTTTGTATCATAATAAATCAAATTCAAATAAGCTTAAAATCCATCAAAGGATGTTGACATAGATGAAATCAATACATTTTCTAGAGAAATATTCCTTTCTATTTTGAAAGCATTTAACAGTCACATAATTATAAAGAAGGAATTTATTTTTA
Source organism: Viscum album (assembly GCA_963277665.1). NCBI lineage: Eukaryota > Viridiplantae > Streptophyta > Magnoliopsida > Santalales > Viscaceae > Viscum > Viscum album. The sequence goes on from OY728135.1 coordinate 1,645,950,751, forward strand.
AAATATTCGTATAATCTTGTAAGGGAAGCCTCAACGATGTTATAATGATGGAAAATAGATGCACTCACCGTATAAGTTAAAATAACATTATTACCTTAATTTGGTCAAAAAGGTCATAAAGTACCTTGTTTGGAAAAATATGAAAAGATTCCTTTCAAAACATATATGGTCAGATATGGGTATAAATGACTTTACCCCATTTTCTAGTAAATAGTACAAATGTTTTGAAATACATTTTAAAGAAACATGGATGTGGATGATAAAGAGGTCCAAGTAGATACTTACGTAAAAACAACTCGGATAATAAAGAGATTGTGAAATTAACCCTTACCTTGTAATTTACCTTGGTTGAGGGTAGGTTAACCGTCTTTATAATTTTGAAATAATTGTTATTAAATTATAAAATAATCATATAAAGTAATATTATATCATATATGATCTTTTAACATTGCTTTGTTAATAATATCTTAGTATTATCATTGTTTCGAGTGTTAACAGATTCGTTTTCCTTTATATTCTTCATTATGTGAGTCGTATTTGTTATGTATGGGATGTATAATATTCATATACAGAATTATATCAAGTCATTAAACATTATTTTTGATCATCTAAGGAAAATTACTCTTGAATGGATAAGATGGGGAATGAATCTCATCGCGTTCATGGAGACGGTAATCGTACGTACGCACGAGAGACAATATCATTCTTTTGATATTAAAATAATATATAATTGGATGGTATATCATATATAAAGAATAATTATCATGTTATATTTATTATTTACATGAATTACACATCATTATTATACCGATCCAAATAATAATATATTGAATCACAATTACACCACGATGTGGATACGGTAAGCCGTACGTATGCACGTATAGTGACATGTCATTCAAAGGATGGATAGAATAATGAATTGGTTGTACCATATTTATAATAACATCATATTATATAGAATATACTGGTGTTATTATTTTATAATGGAAACAAAAAAGAAAAAGGAAGTGGAATAAGAAAGGAACTTGAAAGAGGTGATGAAATATTTACCTCTTCTCCGGGTTCTTCCTTTTGATTTGATCAAAAGTGCTCCTTAGGTTGTCTTTAGGACTAGAGGAAGGCATCTAGGATGAAGGGAGTATAGTTTATAGAGTATTTGTGCAGCGTTTGGCCGATCCAAATGGCTTTGAAGGTGTGAATTAGAGAGAAGGTGGAGTGCCCTTCTATAAGAGGGGTGAGGGGCACCTTAGGAAAAGCTAGAAATATTATTTTATAATAAAATAATTTTCTATTTCTAATGGATCCAAAATGGATTATGTAAATTAAAAGGTGGGGATGGGTCTCAAACCACTCAACCAATAGGTTTTAGATATGTTTGGGTCACTATATTAACTTTATCATTTGGATTTAACTCTTAGTTAAATAGTTTGACATTTACCATGTCTCTTTGTATTTTTATATAATATGGTTAATAAGCATACTATATACTTCCAAGAGAACCCCATGTGGTTAATTAATAATGAACCTATCATTATATGAGTCCTTTTTATGAACCTTAGATTTTTAGGAAAGGAATATCAATTAATAATTTAATATTGTTTTTAAAAACTCTTTTATGTCAATTTTGACACTATTTGGTATTTTGTGTCTGATAAATTCATAACAGCATTATTGATTCGAAAAAAATTCATCTAACCAAACATAATATTTCATATTTGACTAGAAAATTAGTGGAATTCATATGAAGTCTCAAATTACATTTATTTGAATATTTATAATATCAATTATTTTAATCTTTCATTAATACGGTAATTACTGCATCATCATTGTGTCATAAATAAATTAAATTATTTAATGTCTAAAAATATAAAAAAAGCACCATTATGTAGGAAATGTTTTTATATTTCTAATGAATATTTATTTTTGAATTTATCTTATGTGTAACCCTATATTAAAAATCTTTTAGTTATTAAACTTTCAATTTAACACTTTTAACTTTTATTTGAATTAAATAATAATAAATGTCCAAATCTAATCCTAGTGGACCTAAAGGATCATAATTTATTCCTAAAGTTGTTTTTGGTCTAATTACACTTATCCAATATAATTAAGAATGTTTTAGGGTAATAATAATATCATTTTTACCCTTAATTATCCTATTTACTTTTAACCACGACAAATAAAAGTAAAAAGTTACTATTCACCAAAAATTATTTTCATCTTATTGAACCACATTTTACGTACTGATATCAACCATGTCTGTAATGCCCCGACCCCAGTTACCCAGAGTCAGTGAATTATTACATAACATTGGCATGATCAAAAGAAAACTGAAATCTCGAAAGACCGATTAGTTTAGTAGCCTTGGAAACACTAGATATATTCATAAAGTTTTACATTACATCATAAAAATGAAACCTACACCAACATAGTCTCCATAGTATACACTCTTATCCCCTCATACTATCCCTGCAGGTCATTCATAATTTACTTCTTCACATCCTGGGAAAAATAAAACACAGAAAAGGGGTGAGCTCAAATACCCAATAAGGATAACTATATAGCGTAAACTTTCATAAATAAGAATAAACATTTAAGGAAATGTATAACTAAAACAAAAGCCTTTTAAACTTGAACTTCAACATAGTATGAAAAAAATAAAATGAAATAATTCTATTTACTTATTCCCATGGATATTCTACTAATCGAATAATCACATGCAATATCAATAACCACTTTCATAATGATGAAATGCATAATGCCAGACTATCATAACCACATAGCCAAGGCCTCATGCCAAGACTAAAAATAAGATTTTGTAAAGGCCTTGTGACAAGACACTAGTTTGTCTCATGAGACCTACCGATTCAACGAGGAGATATAGCGGGCTCTACCCGTCACATATTAAGTCCAATGCATTCCTCATATGAACATGTTTAAACATAACATAAACATTCGTATTAAAACTAGCATACAAAATGTCAATACTTTATCCATAAAACCTTAGTGGTATAAAAATAACACATCCATAGTCAAACATATCAGAAAACCTTCACTACAACATAGAAGTTTTGTATCATAGTAAATCAACATCAAATAAGCATAAAATCTATCAAAGGATGTTGACATAGAAGAAATCAAAACTCTTTTTAGAGAAATATATCTTTCTATTTTGAAATAATTGAAGAGTCATATATTTATAAAATAAAATATTTTCTTTGAAAATATTCCTATAATCTTGTAAGGGAAGTTTCAACGATTTTATAATGGTGGAAAATAGTCGTACCCGCCGTATAAGTTAAAAAAAATTCTTACCTTAATTCTGTCGAAAAGGTTAAAAAGCACCTTGTTTTGAAAACGACGAAAATATTCCTTTTATAAACCTCTTATAAAAATTAAAACAAGGGTATAAATGACTTTAACCCACATTCTTGTAAATAGTAAAAATGTTTTGAAATACATTTTTAAGAAACATGGATGTGGATGATAAAGAGATCCCAGAAGATTTTTACGTATAAACAACCTCAGATAATGAAGAGATTGTGAAATAAACCCTTACCTTGTACTTTTACTTGGATGGGGTAGGTTAACCTCCTTTATAATGGGGAAATATTTTTTATTAAATTATAAAATAATCATATATATTAATATGATATCATATATGATCTTTTAACATTTATTTGTTAATAATATCTTAATATTATCGCTGTTTCGGGTGTTAACTTACTCGTTTTCTTTTATATGTTTTGTTACATAAGTCATATTTTTCATGGATAGGTTGTATATTATTCATATCCAGAATTATATCAAGTCCTTAAATATTATTTTTAAATCATCAAATGATAATTATACTTCAATGGATACGATGAAGAATGAATCTCATCGCGTTCGTGGAGACGGTAGTCCGTAAGTACACACGAGCGACAATATCATTCTTTTGATATTAAAATAATATATAATTGGATCTTATATTATATATACAGAATCATTATCATGTTATATTTATTATTTACATGAATTACAAACCATTGTTATAGCCATCCAAAAAATAATTTATTGAATAACAATTACACCACGACATGGAGACCGTAAGCCGTACGTACGCACGTATGGTGACATGTCATTCAAAGGATGGATAGAATACTGAATATGGTTGTACCATATTTATAATAATATTACAGTATATAGGAGATACTGGATTAATTATTTTATAATGGTAATAACAAAGAAAGAAGAAGTGGAAGAAGAAAGGAACTTGAAAAAGGGTGGTGAAATCATTACCTCTTCTTTGGGTTCTTTCTTTTGATTTTATCAAAAGGGATCCTTAGGTTGGATTTTTGACTAAAGGAAGACATCAAGGATGAATTGAGGGAAGTTTAGAGAGTATTTGGGCAGGTTTTAGCCTAACCAAAATGCTTTGATGGTGTGAATTAATGAGAAGGGGGAGTGCCCTTTTATAAGAGGGGTGGGGGGCACCTTTGGAAAAGATAGAAATATTATTTTATAATAAATTTATATTCGGTTTATAATGGCTCAAAAGTGGATTATTTAAATGTTAAGGTGGGGATGGCTCGAAAAACACTCAACAAATATGATTTAGACAGGTTTGGGTCATTATACTAACCTTATCTTTATGTATTAACTCTTAGTTAATTAGTTTCACTTTAACAATGTCTCTTTGTATTTTTATATTATATGGTTAATAAACATACTATATACATCCAAGATACCCCCAAGTGGTCCATCAATGATACACCTATCATGATATAAGTCTTTTGGATGAACCTCATATTTTTAGGAATTGAATATCAATTAATAATATAATATTTTTTTAAAAAACTCTTTTATGTCAATTTTGACACTATTCAATAGTTGATTTTTGTAAAAATCATAACAGAATTATTACATAGAAAAAAGTTAATTAAATCATTATTAACATGTCATATTAACCTAGAAAACTAGTTTAATTCATTAAAAGTCTCAAATTATTTTTATTTGGGTATTTATAATATCAATTATTTTAATTTTTCACTATTATGGTAATTACTGCATCATCATTGTGTCATAAATAAATTAAACTATTTAATGTCTAAAAATTATAAATAAAATATAATTATGTAGTAAATGTTTTTATATTTCTAATTAATATTTATAGTCGAAAATCCAACATATATAAACCTTTGTAAAATTTGTTTTTCTAAAAGATATATGCTTTTGTCATTTTTGTATTTATTTTAACTTAATTAAAATAATGTGTCCCTATCACTTACAAGTGGCTCCATGGGGTCCCAAAATCAACCCAAAGATGCCCATGGTCGGACATGTATCCACCAATAATGTTAGGACACATTTTAGGGTAATTTAGTATTATTATTATAATATTATTTTTTAACCCTTATTTACCGGATTTACCCTTTAACCGTGGTAAATAAAATATTTACCGAAGTAATTATTCAAAATGTCTAAAAATAAAAGTTACCTATTTAAAGAATTTGGACATCCTGATTACAAATATGGAATCTATTTTTCCAAATTCAAAACACATAAGTGGTAGAAATTAATTTAAAATCAATTCCCGTTGTCAAAACAAAAAGCGTGTTTTTAAGATATAACAAATACCAAAAGATTGGTACTTGTTTATGTCCGGTTTAATTGTGAAATTATGTCCAATGACCAACATTGTATTAAATGGTAAAAATATATTCTAAATATACTTTAAAACCACTCAAATTCATAATTTATAGCTATTAATTATTTTGATTAAAAAAGATGTTTTTAATTAAAATTTAGTAATTTTCACTATTCATCAAAATATTAAAGTTATCCGAAAAGTACCAAAATTTCACCTTAGGATAAATTCGATACTCCGAAAAAAAAAATTGAAGTCCATTTTGAGAGATAAAATTTATAAAATTTTAAAAAAGTTGGTATTACTATTCATAACGGCTAGTTTGATCGATTGTGGTGTGTATTAGAACACGATGTTGCGTACAACACACGCTATTGCATTCTTTAAAGGGAAACATATCGTAGAAGCTTGGGGTGTTACAATGCCTCTCAGAATTTTGAAATTTAACTCACAGAAGTGGTAAAATTTTGTTTTATGTAAATTTGCAAATGCTCCTAGGAGGTGGGTAAAGAAGGTAAAAAGTTCAATAAAATTTTTATATATCTAAAGTTATTATAAACTGACTCCAATGAATTAAATTTATCTTATATAGGTATTATGTATCTATTTGATCTAAAATAAATTAAATTATAAAAATTTAGTTTTAAACTATAATTTAGTGTTTTTCACTATTCATCAAAAATTGAAAGTTTTCAGAAAAATACCAAAACATCACCCTAAGCTAATTTTGATATTACGAATTCAAAAAATGAATTCTAATTTAACAATTTCAAAAAAAATAAGTTGCATTTATTAATTTAAAATTAATTCCCATTGTCAAAACCAAAAAGCATATGTTTAAGAAATAAAAACTATCAAAATATTGACACTTGTTTATGTCCAATTTTAAAGTGAAATTACTTACAATGAACATAATTGGATTAAATGGTAAAAATATAATTTAATTATACTTCCAAACCATTAAAATTTATAAATCAACACTATAAATTATTTTGATAAAAAAGTTGTTTTTAGTTCAAATATAGTATTTTCATTATTCACCCAAATATGAAAGTTATCAAAAAAACACCAAAAATTTATAGAAACTAAATTATTATGTCCCTTTTCTGAAGAATAAGTTTACTTTGTCCAATTGAATATATAAAAGTTTTAAATATTGGATTTAAAAAGGGTTTACCATTAAAAGGCGGTAAAATTGCATTTCTTGAAAAATAATTCTTTTATCTAAGAAAATAAATTTTATTCTTATATTGTGTATAAGAAACTAATTATATTAATTATATAATTATAAGGATTATATAAAGTTAAAAATTCAGTTAATACTATTCATAACAACTTTTGAAAGGCTAGTTTGGTAAGTCGTGGTGCGCTTGAACTCAGTGTTGCGTGTAGTGAAAGTTATTGCATTATTTTGAAGAAATAACATACTATGAAATCTTGGGGTGTTCAATTCTCCCCTACTTTAATAAATTTAGTCCTCTCAATTTGAAATTATTCTTAGAATATAAAACGTTGAAAATAGAAAATACCTTTGTGGGAAAACCCACATCAGAAATTGGGTTAATAAAATTTAGTCTTAATAAGAGGAAAAAGAGAATGAAAAAGTCGCCAAAAATTTATGATCACGATTAGGAGAACATTGGTCGAAATTATAGACACATAATTAGTGTAAAAAATGAAAATATATATAGGGAGTGATTGAGGTCATCTGTAACAAACAATTGTAGAATTGAGGGCCTCAAAGCCATCAATCTATGATAATTTAAAATATCATCTATTAACAAAACATAAGGTATTAAGATAACACATTTTCAGTTTTAAGATATCTTACCTAAAGTTTAAGAATAAATTTTTTTCGTACAATAAGAGAAGAAAAATATATATACTTGAAAAGTAGAGTTCCATCCTTCAACTAATTTCTACCACAAACTCATCTTTCACTTAAAAAGATAATATATCTTTAAAAAAATATTCTATTTATCCTATTCATATAGGGTTCAAAAAAATTAATTTATCATTATTCTATAAAAACTTTTAAAAAAACTATATTATTCAATCTAGGACATCACGTGGGCCAGTGGTAGGTGATACACCCCTGTCACCCATTGGTTGCGGGTTCAAGACTCACGGCCTTGCCGGACGTGACGGGTTGCCGCCCAACCTCCAGGTTGTCCTTTTATGGAAATCCAAAAATAATCTCAAACTAGAATTATCCAAAATAATTCTATCGAAACTCATAGTCCAAAATTTATAAGGAAGGTAAACACAATGAAGATCCTTTTTTCCATGTAATAATATTTGGACACCTTCATCATGTATTCTTTTAAAACACCGCAACATCCTGAATTACCATAAAACCTTATTGATTACATTCATGCTCCCTTATTCCTTATAGAATACTAGATATACTCCATCTATCCAAAAATGTTGTAAACTCCAACAATTATGGAATATACAAATCATTAATCTGTTTTATGGTATTCAAGAATTTCCAATATAATTTATCCAAATCAACCATCTCTTATTCCAAAATCACTACCTTATTATCAGGACCATATTAAGGATTACCTTTCCATCAACCATGTATTTTCCAAAAAGTGTAGCTTACTATTAATTCACTTTTCATAGAACCATATAATCTGAAATCATCAATAAAATAGTACTACAGTACAATCCTTATTTATCTCCATAATTCATATAACCAGTATATTGATGATATAACATTCAAAAAAATAATTCTATAGTAACAACTTAAGAACACTAGTCATTACTCTTCATCTGAGGTAGTGGAATAACTTGATTTTTATCCAATACTATCATTTTTAGTATACTCTGATGACTGGGACATTGATTCATGTAATTTTCCAATGCGTTGCAGATGAATTAATTTACATTTGAAACCTTTTTCTTACCCTTGCAATCACATAATTGGGGTCCTTTTTCTCCACACTTATAACAAACTCTCATTCCCTTAAAGCATTTACCAAGGTGATTCTTTCCACAGTTATCACATATGGGAAAATCCTTCTTTTCCCTCTTCCCTTTATCCATATTTCTCTCTTCCATCCTTTTCTTCTTTTTCTTCCATTCAAAACCATAGGATTCAGAGAATTCTTTACTTATCTTATTAACACATGATACTATTTCTTCATATGTTGAGAACACATGGGATACTATTTACCTTCTAAACACTGTCTTAATTCCATGAATGAAATGATCCTTCTTACACTTTGGATCATACGTATTTCTGGAGTTCACATTCCTTCTACTGGGCGCCATTTCTATACAATGTCATACACTAGGTCAGTTTATGAATTGTAATGAATAATTAAAAACTTGTAAAACACCTAACTTAAATTGAATAGTTTATGGAAATAATCCATAATCATAAAAATATTTTTTAGGAGATATATAACCATAAATCCCTTATAATAATTGTAAATAAAATGAGAATTTTCATAAACATATCCCTCAGGAGTGTCATAACCAAGAGTGCAGCAAGTCCCATTGTCGTGCACCAGTTCCCATTTGAGTCTAGCTCAAAGCTATGTTTTCAAGTTTTATCCCTAGGTACATCTCTGCTAGAGCCACCTCTACCTGTTCGTATCCAGATAGGGATGTATTTCTTGGAAAACTCACAAATTCTCTACAACAACAAAATTCTAGGAAGTTCTTCTATACTAATCCCCAAAGTCTATCTTAGGGATATGTGCTCTAATCAGAGTTTATCTAAATCTAGTTTCCAAGGTTTTTACTAAACTTCCTTTGATACCAACTGTAACGCTCCAACCTTAGTTACCCAGAGTCGGTGCATTATTACATAAAATCTGCATGATCACAAAATATCATGTCTCAAAAGACCGATTAGTTTAGGAGACTTGGAAGTACTAGATACATTCATTAGGTTTACATTACATCATAAAATGGAAAACTAAAAAAACATTGTTTCCATAGAAAAAATTGGGATTCCATAGAGTATCCCTGCAGGTCAGTCATAATATACTTCTTCCCATCCTGAAAAAAAACATAGAAAGGGGTGAGTTCAGATGCTCAGTAAGGAAAAAAATATAGCAGAAACTTTCATAAATAAGCACAAACATTTATGGAATTGTATAAAACCAAAACAAAAGCCTTTTAAACATAAAATTTATCATAATATGTCAAATATAAATCAAAATAATTCCAATTATGTTCTCACATGGATATTATACTAGTCGAATAATCACATGTAATATCAATAATGACTTTCATAATGATGGAATGCTTAATGACGGACTTTCGTAATCACATAGTCAATGAATTGTTCCAAGACTACAAATACAATTTTTTCAAGGCCTTGTGCCAAGATAGTAGTTTGTATCATGAGACCTACCAATATATCTAGGAGCTATAGCGGGTTCCAACCGTCACATACTAAGTCCAATGCATTCCTCATATGAAAAGTTTTAAACATAACATAAACATTTATATTAAAACTAGCATACAAAATGACAATACATTTTCCATAAACCATGAATGGTATAAAAAATAACACATCCACATTCAAACATATCACAAAACCTTCAATAAAATATGGAAGTTTTGTATCATAATAAATCAAATTCAAATAACCTTAAAATCCATCAAAAGATGTTGACATATATGAAATCAAAACCTTTTTTAGAGAAATATCTCTTTCTATTTTGAAATCATTTAATAGTCACATAATTATAAAGAAGGAATTTATTTTTAAAATATTTATATAATCTTGTAAGGGAAGCTTCGATGACGTTATAATGACGGAAAATAGCTTCACCCTCCGTATAAGTTATAAAAACATTCTTACCTAAATTTTGTCAAAAGGTCATAAAGTACCTTGTTTGGAAAATGATTAAAAGATTACTTTCAATACATATATGGTCAAATAAGGGTATAAATGACTTTACCCCATTGTCTAGTAAATAGTAATTTTTTTTGAAATACATTTTAAATATACATGGACGTGGATGATAAAGACGTCCCAGTAGATATTTACCTAAAAACAACCTCAGATAATAAAGAGATTGTGAAATTAACCCTTACCTTGTAATTTTACATGGTTGAGGGTTAGTTAACCTCCTGTATAATGGTGAAATAATTTTTATTAAATTATAAAATAATCATAAAAATTAATATGATATCATATATGATCTTTTAACATTTCTTTGTTAATAATATCATAGTATTATCGTTGTTTCGAGTGTTACCAGATTCGTTTTCCTTTATATTCTTCATTATGTGAGTGGTATTTGTTATGTATGGGATGTATCATATTCATATCCAGAATTATATCAAGTAATTAAACATTGTTTTTAATCATCTAATGAAAATTATTCTTGAATGGATATGATGAGGAATGAATCTCATCGCGTTCATGGAGACGGTAATCGTACATACGCACGAGCAAAAATATCATTCTTTTGATGTTAAAATAATATATAATTGGATGTTATATCATATATACAGAATCATTATCATGTTATATTTATTATTTAAATAAATTACACATCATTATTATACCCATCCAAATAATAATGTATTGAATAACAATTACACCACGACATGGAGACGGTAAGCCGTACGTATGCACGTATGGAGACATGTCATTCGAAGGATGGATAGAATAATGAAATTGGTTGTAACATATTTATAATAACATAAAATTATATAGAATATACAGTATTTATTATTTTATAATGGAAACAACCAATGAAAAAGGAGTTGGAATAAGAAAGGAACTTGAAAGAGGTGATGAAATATTTACCTCTTCTTCAGGTTCTTCCTTTTGATTTGATCAAAAGGGCTCCTTAGGTTGGCTTTATGACTAAAGTAAGGCCTCTAGGATGAAGGGAGGATAGTTGAGAGGGTATTTGGTCAGCATTTAGCCGAAGAAAAATGGATTTGAAGGTGTGAATTAGAGAGAAGGGGGAGTGCCCTTTTATAAGAGGGGTGAGGGGCACCTTAGGAAAAGTTAGAAATATTATTTTATAATTAAATAATTTTCGGTTTATAATGGCTCCAAAATGGACTATGTAAAGGCTAAAGTGGGGATGGGTCGAAAACCACTCAACCAAAAGGTATTAGACCGGTTTGGCTCACTATATTAACTTTATCTTTTAGATTTAACTCTTAGTTAAATAGTTTGACATTTACCAAGTCTCTTTGTATTTTTATATTATATGGTTAATAAGTTTACTATATAATTCTAAGAGAACCCCAAGTGGTTCATTAATTAAGAACCTATCATTATATATTTCCTTTTTTTGAGCCTTAGATTTTTAGGAATATAATATCAATTAATAATATAATATTTGTTTTAAAAACACTTTTATGTCAATTTTGACACTATTTGGTATTTTGTTTTTTTCTAAATTCATAACAGCATTATTACTTCAATAAAAATTTATCTAACCTACTCCAGTTTGTCATATTAACCTATAAAATTAGTGGAATTCATAAAATGTCTCAAATTACATTTATTTGAATATTTATAATATCAATTATTTTAATCTTTCATTAATACAGTAATTACTGCATCATCATTATGTCATTAATAAATTAAATTATTTAATGTCTAAAAATATAAATAAAGTACCATTGTGTAGGAAATCTTTTTATATTTCTAATGAATATTTATAGTTGAATTTATCTTATGTGTAACCCTATATTAAAAATGGTTTAGTTATTAAAGTTTGAATTTAACACTTTTAACTCTTATTTGAATTAAATAATAATAAATATCCTAATCTAATACAAGTGGACCTAAATGAAAATAATTTATTACTAAGGTTGTTTTTGGTCGAATTACACTTATCCAACAGAATTTGGACATGTGTTAGGGTAATAATAATACCATTTTTACCCTTAATTACCGTATTTACTTTTAACCGCGGTAAATAAAAGTAAAAAAGTTACTATTCACCAAAAATTATTTTCATCTTATAAAACCAAATTTTACTTACTGATATCAACTGTGTCTCTCGGATTTTTGAAATTCAACTCACAGAAGCGTTAAAAGTAAGTATTATGTAAATTTACAAATGCCCCTACGAGGTGGGTAAAGACGGTAAAAGGTTCAATAAAATTTTTATATATCTAAAGTTATCATAAAGTGATTCAAATGAATTAAATTGAACATATATAGGTATTATGTATCTATATTGACCTAAAATAAATTTAATTATAAAAATTCGGTTTTAAACTATAACTCAGTGTTTTTCACTCTTCATAAAAAATTGAAATTTTTTAGAAAAATACCAAAAATTCACCCTAAGCTAATTTTTATATTTTGAATTAAAAAATGAATTATATTTTACCAATTTCAAAAAATAGAAGTTGAAATAATTATTTTAAAATTAATTCTTGTTTTCAAAACCAAAAATCACATTTTTAAGAAATAATAACTATCAAAAGATTGACAGTTGTTTATGTCCAATTTTAATGTGAAATTATTTACAATGAACATCATTGGATTAAATGGTAAAAATATAATCTAATTATACTTAAAACCCATTAAAATGTACAATTAAACAATATAAATTATTTTGATTAAAAGAGTTGTTTTCAGTTAAAATATAGTATTTTTCACTATTCACACAAATTTGAAAGCTATCAGAAAAACAAAATAAAATTTATAAAAACATAATTATTATGTCATGATTCTAAATAAGAAGTTTATTTTTTCAAATTGAATATAAAAAAGTTTCAAATTTTGGATTTAAAAAGGGTTCACCATTAAAAAGCGGTAAAATTGCATTTTTTGAAAAATAATTCTTTTATCTGAAAAAAATGAATTTTGTTCTTACATTATATCTAATAAACTCATAATATGGATTCTAAAATTATAAGGATTATATAAAGTTCAAAATTCAGGTAATACTATTTATAACCTCTTTTGAATGGCTAGTTTGGTAAGTCGTGGTGCGCTTGAACTCAGTGTTGCATGTAGTGAAAGTTGTTGCATTACTTTGAAGAAATAACGTACTATGAAATCCTGGGGTGTTGTAGTTTATTGGTGTGCTGAGTGTGGTGTTGTTGTGACGCAGGGCTGTCATGTTTGGTCGTGAGAGGATTTATTAGGCAGGATAACTTTGAAGAATGATGTTGGCAATGTAGAAATATAAATGGGTTCTAAATGGGGAGGAAGAACGAAGTGGGATGTTTATTGTGTGTATTGTTAAGGGGAGTGTTTATTGCCTTTTAGCCTTCTCAAAATAGCTGTAGATGTGGTGCTTGTTAGTTTCCCAGGTTGGGATATAATAAATAAATGAATGATTTGATAATGAAGAATGATATTTGGATAAATGAATTGGTTGGGGGCATGTTTTAAATTGGGGATTGTAGTGAAGTGGCATTCAAGCGACCTCCGTTCGTGGTGGTATGTGCATTTATGGGTAGCAGCAAAGGTGGTTTTTAGGTTACTTGTTGTATGTTTAGAATTCCATAGGATGGGATGAGTGTTTGTTTCCTATATATATAAACTTGTAGTTACTTATGTTTTCTATACGCACCCCACCTGTGTTGAGAACTATGTGCCGAACACCCCCATTGTTATGGGGAGGGTGTATTTTTCAATATCTTGATAGGAGGATGGATGGTTGGTTACTGACTTTACCATACTCCCTCTTATAGTAATTTATTTCCCAAGGTTCTTCGGGCATACTGTAATGTCTTGAGGTTTAATACTAGTTTTGTGGTACTGGTTGTGTGGGAGGTAGTTTATTTCCTAAGTGTCTTTGGGATGAGGCCCAAGTGTTTTTGGGCGAGATGTGTGGTGGTTGTGGCTCAGTTCACTAGTGCAGAAAACGTTTTTTACGTCACCATTTTTTACGTCGGTTATATAAAACCGACGTCAAAATATGTAAAACGAGGTTTTTTACGTCGGTTATTTCTTAACCGACGTAAAAACCTTTGTTCGGTACACATTTAACGTCGGTTATTTTTATAACCGACGTTATTAATCGCGCGGCTTCGTTTTTTACGTCGGTTATTTTTATAACCGACGTACAAAACGCGGTTTTCGAAGGCCCTTTGACGTCGGTTATTGAATAACCGACGTAACAAACGCGGTTTTTGAAGGCTTTTTTACGTCGGTTATGAAATAACCGACGTAACAAAAGAATACTCAGATGTTTTTGACGTCGGTTATGGAATAACCGACGTAAAAAAACGCGGATTTTGAGCCCTTTATAACGTCGGTTATAAAATAACCGACGTCAAAAATGAATCGGAGGAAGGTTTTTACGTCGGTTATTGAAATAACCGACGTTATAAATGTTTTTAAAACAATTATCACGTCGGTTATTGAATAACCGACGTGATAACTCATTTAAAAATTTACCCAGACCCGTGGATTGTCATTCGCGAGTTTACCTTCGACAGTCGCGACTCGTCTCTCTCGCGCGTAAACCCGAATCGGCTCGTCCATTTCGTTGGTTTAGATTCGTTTTGCGATCATCGTTTCTCATATTTAATCTCCTCGGATCAATCATCTAAACTCGCAGCACTCAGGTAATCCTCCCACTCGTTCGTTTTTTTTTGCGGATAGTAAATATATATGTGTTGTGATTTTTTTGTTGAAACTAGCTAAGATTCTTCGATTGCGAACCCTTTTAACTCATTTTGGCACCATAATCTTATTTATCATCCCTAGATCTATTTGTTCGACTTGCAATATTGAGTAATTTTATGATTTCACTAATTTTTCATCGTTTTCTATAAATCCCCGAGAGGGTTGGGGCGTGTCCATTTGGATGGGTTGCCCTTTTACAGTTGTTACTACTTTATTCACACACAACCATGGCATAGGTGCATGGATTTGGGGTCGGGGGGTGTCCAGGGGGGTTTACAAGGGGGTGGGTGGGTGTGGGGGGCTGTCCAAGGGTGTGGGTGGGTGTTGGGGGGTGTCCAGGGGGGTGTCCAAGGGGGTAGGGGGTGGGGGTGGTGTTTAGGAGGGGTGGGGGGCTGTCCAGAGGGTTGGGGGGTGTCCAGGGGGGTGTCCAAGCAGGTCGGGGGTGGGGGGTTGTGTCCAGGAGGGGTGGGGGTGCTTTCTAGAGGGGTCGGGGGCTCTCCAGAGGGGTCGGGGGGTGTCCAGGGTGGTGTCCAAGGGGATGGGTGGGTGTGGGGGGCTGTCCAAGGGGGTGGCGGCCTGTCCAGAGGGGTCGGTGGGGTGTCCAGGGGGGTGTCCAAGGGGGTGGATGGGTGTGGGGGGCTGTCCAGGTGGGTGGCGGCCTCTCCAGAGGGTATTTGGGGTTGTCCGGGTGGGTGGGGGGGCTGTCCAGAGGGTTGGGGGATGTCCAGGGGGGTGTCCAAGGGGGTAGGGGGTGGGGGGTGGTGTCCAGGAGGGGCGGGGGGCTGTCCAGAGGGGTCAGGGGTGTCCAGGGGGGTTTACAAGGGGGTGGGTGGGTGTGGGGGGCTGTCCAAGGGTGTGGGTGGGTGTTGGGGGGTGTCCAGGGGGTGTCCAAGGGGGTAGGGGGTGGGTGGTGGTGTTTAGGAGGGGTGGGGGGCTGTCCAGAGGGTTGGGGGGGGGGGTGTCCAGGGGGGGTGTCCAAGCAGGTCGGGGGTGGGGGGTTGTGTCCAGGAGGGGTGGGGGTGCTTTCTAGAGGGGTCGGGGGCTGTCCAGAGGGGTCGGGGGTGTCCAGGGTGGTGTCCAAGGGGATGGGTGGGTGTGGGGGGCTGTCCAAGGGGGTGGCAGCCTGTCCAGAGGGGTCGGTGGGGTGTCCAGGGGGGTGTCCAAGGGGGTGGATGGGTGTGGGGGGCTGTCCATGTGGGTGGCGGCCTCTCCAGAGGGTATTTGGGGTTGTCCGGGTGGGTGGGGGGGGGGGGGGGCTGTCCAGAGGGTTGGGGGATGTCCAGGGGGGTGTCCAAGGGGGTAGGGGGTGGGGGGTGGTGTCCAGGAGGGTCGGGGGGTGTCCAGGGGGGTGTCCAAGGGGGTAGGGGGTGGGGGTGGTGTTTAGGAGGGGTGGGGGGGCTGTCCAGAGGGTTGGGGGGTGTCCAGGGGGGTGTCCAAGCAGGCCGGGGGTGGGGGGTTGTGTCTAGGAGGGGTGGGGGGCTGTCCAGAGGGGTCGGGGGGTGTCCAGGGGGGTTTACACATCGATTTGTTTTATATTTAAAAATTGTTATATTCAAATTATGATTTTTTTCATATAAACATATATTTGTCTTATCTAAAAAATATATATATTTTTGCTATTTGTTATAGGTAATAATGAGTCGAAGTTGGATTACGGCACATCGAATGAGCAATGAATATGAGGAAGGTGTTGATGCCTTTTTGGAATTTACTAAATGAAATGTTCCAAGTAGTGACATTTTTTTTTGTCCATGCCTGAAATGTCTGAATATGAAGAAGTTGAAAAGTAGAGAGATAAAAGATCATCTGATTTGTCATGGTTTCAATCCGAGTTACAACCCTTGGATTTGGCATGGCGAAACTGGACAGAATGTCACTGATGATAATGAATCGCAAGATGGTAACTCCGATGGAATTGAAGAAATGATTCGCGATATTGTAGCAGAACAAATTGAGATAGAACCGAGAGTTGCACGTCTATATGGTGATGCCGAAAAACCATTATATCCTGGTTGTACAGATTTTACGGTTTTGTCGGCGGTGTTAAGATTGATTAACCTGAAGGCGAAACATGGATGGAGTGACGGAAGTTTTACAGAGCTGCTACAATTGATGAAAGACATTCTTCCAAAAGATAACGATCTTCCAGATTCACATTATAAGGCCAAAAAAATATTATGCCCGATGGGATTGGGATACAGGAAAATACATGCATGTCCGAATGACTGCATTATATATAGGAAGGAATATGAATTTCTGAAAGAGTGTCCTAAATGTGGGACATCTGGTTCGAGAAATAAGGCTTTGTGGACCTGTATATCTTCGTTGGATGTATCCTTTTGAAAGGTATATGAAAATATTAAAGGGATATGTTAAAAATCCATATCGACCTGAAGCCTCCATTATTGAAAAGTATATTTCTGAGGAGGTAGCAGAGTTTTGTACGAGCTACTTGGCTACGGCGCAACACATAGGTTTGCCTCCATCTCGCCATGAACGGGTTAATAATGAGGGAAAGGGGATTCGTGGCTTGAAAGTCAAATCACTGCCAGCTGAACATATGAAGAAGTTAGAATCATACATCTTGAATAACATAGCTGATGTTCAACCGTATATCACATTGCATATTAATGAGTTGAAACAATGTCATCCAAAGAAGAAAGAAATGTGGATTTTGAATGAGCACAACAAAACTTTTTTGCCATGGTTTAAAAAGACCGTGCTTGGTAGATCAGATGTATCAGAGACATTAAAATGGATAGTGGGTGGTCCATCTTTAAATGTGATAACATGGTCCGCTTATGACATTAATGGCTATACATTTCATACGAAAGCTCAGGACAACAGAAGTACAGTTCAGAATAGTGGTGTAATGGTGTTTGCAGAAGCAATGCATTTTTCGAGTGCTAAGGACAGAAACCCAATTTCGGCATCAAGTGCATATTATGGAGTGATTGAAGACATATGGGAGGCTGATTACTTTAAAATTAAAGTTCCCGTTTTTAACTGTAAATGGTTTATCGGTAACAACAGTGTCAGACACGATGAATTTGGAATGACACTTGTTAATCTGAATAGATTGGAAGACACAGCTGATTCTTTTATAATGGCAACACATGCCAAACAAATTTTCTATGTAGTAGATCAATCAGATATGCAGTGGGCTGTTGTTTTACAAGGGAAAAACCAATATGTTGGTGAGGATGAATTTGATGAAGATGCTGATTTATGTGAGATCCCTACTTCCATGGAAAGATTAACAGAACATAATGATGAGTATGTTGAAGACATGGTTTGTGCCATAAGGAACGATCACGGCGAAGGAATTTGGGAAAACAATCCAACTGTACATTCCTAAAATTACAGGTAACACAAGTTTATTTCTTGTTTACATTTAGTTTTTTCATATAATGTTAGATACTGTAAATTTTTTACTTATTAAAATATGTATCAAACCAAAACGATAAAACAATAAAAACCGTAAAGAGGAGAAGTCCTGGGTGCACCGGCTGGCCGGTGGTGGATCACCGGTTGGCCGGTGGTCCAGAACAAAGCTGTCTGGTCCACCGGCCGGCCGGTGCTGAGCCAGCGGCCGACCGGTGGTCCAGACAGCTTTCCTCTGTCTGAACCACCGGCCGGCCGCTGGCTCACCACCGGCCGGCCGGTGGACCAGACAGAGCCTTCCTCTCTGTCTGGATCACCAGCGGCCGGCCGGTGTTGAGCCAGCGGCCGGCCGGTGTTGAGCCAGCGGCCGGCCGGTGTTGAGCCAGCGGCCGGCCGGTGTTGAGCCAGCGGCCGGCCGGTGTTGAGCCAGCGGCCGGCCGGTGGTTCAGAAAGAGAGGAAGGCTCTCTGTCTGGTCCACCGGCCGGCCGCTGGATCACCACCGGCTGCCCGGTGGACCAGACAGAGAGCCTTCCTCTCTGTCTGGATCACCAGCGGCCGGCCGGTGAGGAGCCAGCGGCCGGCCGGTGGTTTAGACAGAGAGGAAGGCTCTCTGTTTGGTCCACCGGCCGGCCGGTGGTGAGCCAGCGGCCGGCCGGTGGCATCAGTGAGTCCACTTTTCAGCTTTCTTGGGCCAACTCCTTGGCAACCTTTTGCCTGTGTTTACCATGTTTATCATTGTTTAACATGCTTACCATATTACCAATGTTTACTATTATGTAATTTAGTACACTTTTCTATTTGTGAACTAATGTTTGTTTTTTTGATTTGAAGGAAAATGACAGATCAATCAGTTGATCAGCCACATGATTCTGGAGATGAGCATATTGGTCATACATCTGGGGAGGAACATTCACATGCTCCTATTACGAAAAAGAGTTCAAAGGTTGGTAAGCGTGGGTGCACATGTTTACCAAAATTATCACTTGCCCGTATGAAGGAGGAGAGGATAGTCGTGGAGTTTGATGATGATGATCTTCCTAGAGGTCCAAATGCTAAAGATTTTAAGGGTTTTGTAGCAACTCAGGCTAAGAGCAAAGTAAGCATTCTCTATGATGATTGGAGAAGTGTGGATAAGGCGATAATTTCTCAGCTGTGGGAGACCATTTTGGTAAGATCTTTTGCTATTGTTTGACTGTTCTTTAAATGTTTCTAGTATATATAATATTTTTTACCTCTTTTTTATCAGATGACATTTGATATTCCTGACACTGGAGGAGTCAGGAAGAAATGCTTATCGTTGGCTGCTAGGAGATGGAGGGATTTCAAATCAACCCTCTCATCTGATTTCATTTATGGTCATAGGAGTCGTGAGAATCCATGTCGTATATATCCTTTTATAGATGAAGACACATGGAGAGAATTTTTTGAAAGTAGAAGAAAAGATTCATTTTTGGTAAGGGCAATGTAAACTTTTATAAGCTTTCTTATATAAATGATCTTATTATTGTTTTGTTAATGATTACTTATTCTTAATTTACAGCAAACAAGGAAAGCTCATCAAGAGATCCAATCTAAAAATGTATACCCTCATAGTTTATCTCGGGGAGGGTATGCATTATTGGAAGAACAAATGATGGCAGAAAAATTTCAACAACTAAGAGCTGAGTCTTCAAGCTCTGGAGAGGTGGCCCCTCCATCCCCTCCATCTAGACATGAGAAATGGAAAAGAGCTCGGAAGGGCAAAAAAGGAAAATATCTTTCGGAAGAATCGAGACTCGTAGTTGAGAGGATTGTAAGATATCTATTTTATTTATTTAAGTTTACTATTTTCGTCATATATTTCCAATCATTATAGAAATGTTCAATTAATTATTACAGGACTCTCTTGAGGAGAAGAGTTCACAGGGGACATTTACACCATCTGGGAGGGAAGATATTTTATCTGTGGCATTGGGAAAGCCCGAACATCCTGGCCGTGTAAGAGGATATCCGGCAGGTGTATCGGTAAGAAAAGTGTTGCCACGTTCCTCAACTTCTAACGTTGAGGGAGTTTATAAAAAAAAATAGAATCCTTGGAGGCTGAAGTCCATAATATTAATGCGACAATGGAGGACAATATTAGAGCATCGGTGCAGTTAATGTTTGCAGACTTGCAAAGACAATTTCAGGGTGCAGCTCCCACTCCACCTCTCCCAGTAGCTCCCACTCCCCCACCTCAGCCTGCGGACCCCATTTTTGATCCTCCTCCTCCGCCGCAGCTACCTACTTATTGTGAGTTGTATGTTGATGATCCTCAACATCATATAGTTGCATATGGGATGGTATATTGTATAGAAGATACAGTTCATCATCAACAGTTAGAGGTAGAGAATCAGAGGGTCACTGTACAGGATATTATAGATAGATCAGCTCGGATACCATTACCTACAGATGAGGTGACGACAGTTGGACATAGTATCGGCCATTTTTTACTTTGGCCATCCAGACTTCTTCGACTCATTACCATAGAGGTATGGATGTTATATCTTTTATTTTATATTTTTATTAATGTTTTATCATTTGAAAACTAATATATTTTTCAATTTATTTTTACAGGAATACTTCAAAGGTAAAGAAATACTGTATAGACAACAACAAAGACAGATAGCTATGACATCAGATGCAGATACTAGCAGTCTTGACAAATTGTCAGATATTCAAATTTGTTGGCGGATCATTATGACTTTACAATGGAAGCTCATGTCTTTGGACGTGAACTATGTGTGGGGATTATGAAAACTGATATCATGGAGTTTGTCACTGGAGATAAGTTGGGCATCAACGTGGTGCAAATTTTTATCATGTAAGTCTTAACAACTTTTCCTTGCGTTATATTTTTTAAAAATGTATACTTATGTCTGCTTTGTATTAGGTATATGTATAAAATTTGTGAGAGGAATGAGCTGACAGATGTATATGGATTCGTGGACCCACAATTCATTTCCCCTGAAGCATGTGCATTGGATGAGGAACAAAGAATGCTTTATATTGCTGATAGATTTGAAAAGAATGTAATCACACAGTGTTGGATGATGCCTTTTTGTGAGAGGTATGAAACACATCCCTCTCAAAGAGTTAATTATCTTTTAACATAAAAAACCACTAACGTTAAATTTCCTTTTCTTAAATTTCCTTTTCTCAGGGATCATTGGATGTTAGGGGTTTTTTGCCCTAGGGAGAAAACACTTTATTGGATATGCTCTCTCCATGATGATGTGCGAGAAAGTTTTAAGAATATATTGGAAACGTAAGTTTCAATTTCACAATAGTTTTATATATTATAATGAATTTTAAATTTACCCCATTCGTATTATTTTCTAACAGGGCATGGGTCCACTTTCGAAAAAGCGCAAAGAAAAGGAATTACAAGATCAAATATGTACATGTGAAGGTAAATATCCATTTATAATTTGTACATTTTGATTTATTAAATAAAAATAATATATTGAATTTACACTCATTCATGCAGAAATGTCATGAGCAACAAGGCATCATCGAATGCGGATATTACATGTTAAGATTTATGTATGAAATAATAACAACTGGGCCAGTTCTGAGTTTTGACCTGGTAAGATTTCCTCTTTCTCATAATATTTCAATTTGATTTATTCATTATACACGTTGACTACTATCCTTTTCCTTTGTAGCTTTTTGATGACCCTCAACCCTTTACTGCTGAAGATATCAAACACTTACAAGTGGAGTGGTCAAATTATTTTACAGGTTTGATTGACTTTTAGTTGTTTGTAATGTAAAATGTAATTTTGAATATTGTCAATGTAATTGTGTATTTCGTAGTCGTTTAGGTTGGATTTAGTTTTTTTTGAAGTTGACAGTGTAAGTTTTGAATGTTTAATTTTTCTCTATTTCTTATTTTGGTCTACTGTTGATGGTTTTTCTGGTCTGGATTTTGGTATGGGGGGAGAGGTTCCAAGGGGGTGGGTGGGTGTTTGGGGGGTGTCCAAGGGATATGGGAGGGGTGTCCAAGGTGTGTTTGGGGCTGTCCTAGGGGTCGGGGGGGGGGGGGGGGGGGTGTAAATGAGGGTGGGGGGGTGTCCAAGGGGTGGGGGGTGTCCAAGGGATATGGGAGGGGTGTCCAAGGTGTGTTTGGGGCTGTCCAAGGAGTCGGTTGGGTGTAAATGAGGGTGGGGGGGGGGGGGGGGTTGTCCAAGGGGTGGGGGGTGTCCAAGTGGTGGGGGGGTGTCCAAGGGATATAGGAGGGGTGTCCAAGGGGTGTTTGGGGCTGTCCAAGGGGATGGGGGGGGGGGGTTTCCAAGGGGTAGGGGGGGTTTCCAAGGGGTCGGGGGGGGGGGGGGGGTGTCCAGGGGGTGGGGGGCTGTCCAAGGGGTGGGGGGGTGTCCATGGGGTGGGGGGGTGTCCAAGGGATATGGGAGGGGTGTCCAAGGGGTGTTTGGGGATGTCCTAGTGTTCGGGGGGTGTAAATGAGGGTGGGGGGGGGGGGGGGGCTGTCGAAGGGGTGGGGGGTGTCCAAGGGGTGGGGGGGTGTCCAAGGTGTCTGGGAGTTCTGTCCAAGGGGCCGGTTGGGTGTAAATGAGGGGGGGGTGTCCAATGGGTGTTTGCGGCTGTACTAGGGGTCGTGGGGGTGTAAATGAGGGTGGGGGGGGGGGGCTGTCCAAGGGGTGGGGGGGGGTGTCCAAGGGTTGTGGTGGGGCTCCAATGTGGTGGGGGAGGGCTGGCCAGGTTGTTAGGTGGGTATAGATGAGGGTGGGGTTTAGTTGGGGCTTTGGGGAGGGCTGGCATGGTTATTTTTGTTTGGTTTCTGGTTGCTTTTTGGTGAGAGCAGTGCAATTATTTAAAAAAAAAATTTCTTTCACGTCTGTTATTTTATAACCGACGTGGTAAATAAATCGGGAGGGGTTTATCACGTCGGGTTTTTCTAGAACCGACGTGATAAACCGTTCTCGGGGATTTTATCACGTCGGTTCTTAATATAACCGACGTGCTAAAAGGCCTGGGAATCGATTTACCACGTCGGTTATTGGATAACCGACGTGCTAAAACGTTTCCCAGGCCTTTTTATCACGTCGGTTTCCTAAATAACCGACGTGATAAAAGGCCAGGGGAAGGGTTTATCACGTCGGTTATGACATAACCGACGTGATAAACGATATCCCAGGCGTTTTATCACGTCAGTTTAGGGAATAACCGACGTGATAAAGCCCCACGCGCATATTTATCACGTCCGTTATTATATGAACCGACATGATAACCACCGTGATGTTAGGGATATTACGTCGGTTTTAAATAACCGACGTAAAAAACGTTATTTATAACGTCGTCCGTATTAACGTCGCCTAAAAACCGACGTAAATAATAAAAAATAACCGACGTAAAAAACGTTTTCTGCACTAGTGGTTGTTTGCAGGGCAGGATGTTATGTGGTTGTGGCCCATGTTTTTGTGGGTAGGTTTTGATAGTGGGTTTTGTAGAAGATTGTGCTAGTGTCAGGACGTTCACCACTAGGGATGAACAATTAACTAGTGGGGAGTGGTGTGGGGTACCCAAATATCGATGAGATTATTATATTACATTACTTTAATTTCATTATTTGGTGAGAGTACCTTAGTGAGGTTGGTGTGGATAGTATACCTTGTTAGGTTCTTTTGAGTTTCTGTTGTTTTATCACAGGGGCATTAGTATGCTTCTCCCACTTTTTCATGAGTGACTTTGGTTTTTACCTATTCAGTATACTTTTATGATCACCCTACATAAAAAAAACTATTTTAATGTTTCTAGATAGATTACATAGAACGTGCTGAACCTTACTAGCTCAGACGTTGGGGACAATTGTTTTGTCACTGCTTAGTTTTATTTTGGTACTTACCTTAGTGTTTTCCTTGTATTTTTTGCAGTTTTACTTTGAGCATGCATGTGGGATGGATTTTGGTTTCTTTATATATATATATCTCTATCTTGCAATTGTTTTAGGTTGGTACAACTTATCTCCCGATCATTGTTACTATGAAAAGGGTAATGCCTCCCATATTGTGATATTTCTATACCCGTGGTGATGGTCGCCACCACAGGGCATATTGGAGGTGGGACTCGGTGGATCATTATCACTTTTTCATCTTGAGGAAGGAAGGAATTGAAATATTGTTATCCCATCCCTCATCTTGAAGAAGGCGGGCCATGACAGACTACCTGATTCAAGGTTAACTCTATATCTAATAACCGTTGTGCTTTTTCCCTCATCATTATGAGTTACCTCAACAACAATATTCAATCAAAGCCTATACTTACCAGAGCTCTACACAGGAATATCAACTGACAGTCTAGTTCCCTTCGCATCCATTTTCCCAACAATATTAGCTGGTTTTCCTTCAGATTGATTAATGTCATGTCTTGTATCATTGCAGATAACCTCTAACTGTCCAATATTTCAAGTATCAGAAACACCTGATTTCCTACTCCTTTTGAAACAAGAATCCTTATAATGACCATTAGTATGGAAAACCTCATATACAACCGATCTCCAGCAATTTTCCAAATCATTCCCAATAATATTAAATTCCTTACAAAATTTAGGAACCCTCTCATAAACAATTTTCAAATCAAACTCATCGTCATCACTATAGAAAAATATCTGATCAACTAGAGTTGAACCCAAATCAACCTCCACCATAAAGTTTTAAAAATATCCAAACCATGCAGTCTTGATTTCCTTATCCATTTTAATGAAGAGACTAATCAAAATTTCAATATCATAAAGGAATTTTGGATGCTAAAATATCCAATGAAGACCATAGAACTATACCCATATTTTACCAGAAAAGTTACCTACATCTAGTGGATTTAATTTTTTGTCCCATTCCTTAATGTGAAGAAATCTAGAATAAAGAGATACAGAACCGAACCCCATGATCGTATCTTTAAATCCTCAGAACGGAAGAGGATATGATAGAACCTGTATCCTAGTGAAAAACATCTCCAATTACAGATGCTCCAAATCTCCGATAATCGGTCAACCAAATCACAAATATTTAACAGAATGGATCCCCTGGGAGAAATAAGCCACGCTATGATAGAGTGTTTACAAGATTCAATCCTCTCTGAAACCGCCTCCCAATCCTCCTTGACATGGGTAATTCTTCCTTTACAACAAAGGAAAAAGGTAGTTAACCCTTTATAAAGGGAAAAAGAGCATGTAGCTGCATATGGGACCACACCCTCACGACCTCACTACAGCATCAAACCATCACCATTTTTACATGCATTATCCACCTTAAACGGATCAAACCTCTTCGATCCAATATCGGTCATACCCGAATCGAGTGGACCCCGCTGCTGGTTTGATTATCCAGTATAATTTCTACCTGCAACCACATGAAGATTTGTTCTCTGCAACATAGCATCCCACTACTTTTACAAACTAGGATCAATCGCGACCATAAGAAGATTCTTTGGGAGCAATGAATCATCTCCCTGATCTTCCCTCCATGTATCATCTTTTCCACCAACCCGAACAACAAAAAAATGAGGGATCGACATAGGAAACCCTAGATCCACAATGAGACACCATGTGAGCACCACGAGACCTGATCCTCCATCTACACACACACACACAAACACACATATATATGATTATAAATATAAGTAAATATATTTATAAATATTTGTATATATATGTATATATAAAATTGTAATAGACGTTTCTATTGTAATTTTTTAATTATCTATATATAGTTATAATAATAATTATAAATAAATATATTTTAAAATAATTTATATATAATTTAAAATTTAAAATTATAAATATAATAAATATATTTATTATCTAAATATATTTATTGTAATTTTATAAGTATTTATGAGAATAGATTCATGGGTATAACATGAATGAATCATACACAAAGTAAAGGCCAACATGCCTGTACCCAAGTGGTAAAGGCTCCTTCTTGGGATCTAGGAGGTCCTAGGATGATGACTTGTTGGGAAAAAATACTATTCAGTACTATGTAAGTGGTGAAACAGACGATGATGCATGCCTGATGACACAGGCAGGATGATGCAGGCATGAAGCTGCACTGGGCTTTGAAGCCATGTAATGGGATTCATGTCCATTGGGCTTATGGGTCATGTACTAAATAAATAAGACTTGATGGGTGGGTTATCCCATAGGGGGCTATGAACTGTCTTTCCTGTCAGTGTGTCTAGTGTGTGTAGTGTGTGAGTGTTCGAATGTAATTATACCTCCATGCACCTAATATATATATATACATATACCTAGTAAAGTATATAGATAATAAAAAATGTGTCATCACATATGGACAACATGATTAATAAAAATACGAATGTAATGTATTATTGAACATTAAATCATGATGAATACATAACATATGCAAGTCAATTATACTCACACATCAATATATTTATTGACCAAATTTATTGGAAACATATATATTTAAATAAATATATATAATTATAATTATATATATTTTTAAAAAATTATATATAATTATAAATATAATAAATATAAATATCATTTAATAAAATTTATTATAATCATATAATTATTTAAATATATTTTTACTGTAATGCCCCGACCCTAGTTAACCAGAGTTGGTGTATTATTACATAACATTGGCATGATCACAAAGGAAATCATGTCTTGAAAGACTGATCAGTTTAATATTATTGGAAACATGATTCATACATAAGTTCAACTTTACATCTTGAAAATAAATACAACACGAATATATTCCATTAGAAACATCCAAGCCTCCTATATTATGCCTTCAAGTCACTCATAACTAACTTCTTCATATCTTGGGAAAATGAAACATAAGAAAGGGGTGAGCTCAAATGCTCAGTAAGGGTAATAAATACAGCGGAAGATAACATAAATATTATGCATGGTGAATAATTTAGACCACATGCCTTTACCAATAATAAACATTAATACTTTTATGGCAGGAATATGAGATGAGTAAATAATTCCGTAATAAAAAATAATCATGGGTATTATACTAGTCAAGTGACCACATGAACCATCAATATTATTTTCATAATGAGGGAATGTATAATACTGGACATTCTGAAACATTTTGTCAAGTCCTCGGCCAAGATGTCTAAAAATGGTTGAGGTCTCGGCCAAAACCATATATAAAATTGGGAAAGGCCTCAGCCAATTCCACGTCTAGTTGTATCATTAAACCTACTGATGCATCGAGGAGCTATAGCGGGCTCCTCCCGTCACTTACTAAGTCCAATACATACCTCATATGAAAAGGTTGAAATATAACATAAACATTCGTATTAAAACTAGCATATGAAATGTCAATACTTTAACCAGAAACCATGAATGGTATACAAATAGCACATCCATAGTCAAACATATCACAAAACCTTCAATACAATATGGAAGTTTTATATCATAATAAATCAACTTCAAATGAACTTAAAATCCATCAAAGGATTTTGACATAGATGAAATCAAAACCTTTTTTAGAGAAGTATATCTTTCTATATTGAAATCATTTAAGAGTCACATAAGTATAAAGAAAAAATTTATTTTAAAAACATTCTTATAATCTATAAGGGAAGCTTCGACAATGTTGTAACAACGTAATATAGCCACACCTACCATATATGTTAAAAAAACAATCTTATCTTAATTTTGTCGAAAATGTCATAAAGTACCTTGTTTAGAAAATGATGGCAAGATTCCTTTATAAACATATTATAAAATTCAAACAAGGGTATAAATTAATTTAACCCATTGTCTATAAAATAGTAATAATGTTTTGAAAATACTTTTTTAATAAACATGGATGTTGATGATAAATAGGTCCCAGTAGATAATTAAGTATAAACAACCTCGAGTAATAACGAGATTGTAAAATTAACCCTTACCTAGTACTTTTCCTTGGTAGAGGGTAGGTTAACCTCCAATATAATGGTGAAATAATTGTTATTAAATTAT
This sequence comes from Viscum album, assembly GCA_963277665.1. Taxonomy (NCBI): domain Eukaryota; kingdom Viridiplantae; phylum Streptophyta; class Magnoliopsida; order Santalales; family Viscaceae; genus Viscum; species Viscum album. The sequence goes on from OY728135.1 coordinate 1,645,979,339, forward strand.
ACAAGAATCATATACATTAATATGATATCATATATGATATTTTAATATTTCTTTGTTAATAATATCTTAGTATTATCGTTGTTTCGGGTGTTAACTGATTCGTTTTCCTTTATATGATTTGTTATGTAATTAATTTTTGTTATGGATAGGAGGTATCTTATTCTTATTAATAATGATATTAAGTCTTTAAATTTTTTTAATCATCTAATGAAAATTAGTCTTGAATGGATACAATGGGGAATGAATCTCATCACGTTCGTGGAGACGGTAATCCGTACGTACGCATGAGCGATAATATCAATCTTTTGATATTAAAATGAATTATAATTGGATGGTATATCATATATATAGAATCATTATCATGTTATATTTATTATTTAAATTAATTACACATCATTATTATACCCATCCCAATAATAATGTTTTGAATAACAATTACACCACGACATGGTGATGGAAAGTCGTACGTACACACGTATAATGAAATGTCATTCAAAGGATGGATAGAATAAGGAATATGGTTGTACCATATTTATAATAACATAAAAGTATATATAATATACTGGAGTTATTATTTTATAATGGAAACAACAAAGAGGAAGTGGAAGAAGAAAGGAACTTGAAAGAGGTGGTGAGATATTTTCCACTTCTTTGGGTTCCTCCTTTTGATTTGATCAAAAGGGATCCTTAGGTTGGATATCTAACTAAAGGAAAGCCTCTATGATTAAGTGAGGATATTTGAGAGGGTATTTGGATAGGGGTTGGATTATCTAAATGTATTTGATGGTGTGAATTAGAGATAATGGGGAGTGCCTTTTTATAAGAGTGGTGAAGGGCACCTTAGGAAAAGCCAGAAATATTATTTTATATAAAATTATTTTCAGTGTCTAATGGGTCAAAAAAGTATAATGTAAAGGTTAAGGTGGGGATGGGTCTAAAACCACTCAACCAATAGGATTTATATAGGTTTGGGTCATTATATTAACTTTATCTTTTAGATTTAACTCTTAGTTAAATAGTTTGACATTTACCACGTCTCTTTGTATTTTTTTATTATATGGTTAATAAACATACTATATAATTCCAAGAGAAACTAAATTGGTTTATTAATGATACACCTATAATTATATAATTCCTTTGGTCGAACCTTATATTTTTTGGAATATAATATCAATAAATAATTTAATATTTTTTTTAAAAACTCTTTTATGTCAATTTTGACACTATTTGGTATTTTGTTTTTTCTAAATTCATAACAGCATTATTACATCGAAAAAAATTCATATAACCAAAAATAACATGTCATATTAACCTATAAAATTAGTTGAATTTATAAAAAGTCCCAAATTACATATATTTGGATATTTATAATATCAATTATTTTAATATTTCATTAATTAGGTAATTACTGCATCATCATTGTGTCAAAAATAAATTAAATTATTTAATGTCTAAAAAATATAAATAAAATACCATTATGTAGGAAATAGTTTTATCTTTCTAATTAATATTTATAGTCGAATTTATTTTATGTATAACCCTATATTAAAAATGGTTTAGTTATTAAGCATTGATTTTAACTCTTTTAACTCTTCTTTAAATAAAATAATAAGAAGTGTCCTACTCTAATACAAGTGGACCAAATAGGTTAATATTTTATTCCTAAAGATGTTTTTGGTATAATTATACTTATTCAATAGAATTAGGACATGTTTGAGGGTAATAATAATATCATTTTTACCCTTAATTACCATATTGACTTTTAACCGCAGTAAATAAAAGGTAAAAGTTATTATTCAACAAAAATTATTTTCATCTTATTGAACCAAATTTTTACTTACTGATATCAATCGTGTATCTAGAATTTTTGAAATTACACTCACAGAAGTGGTAAAATTATGTTTTATGTGAATTTTCCAATTCTTCTAGAAGGTGGGTAAAAGACGGTGAAAAGATCAACAAAATTTTTATATATCTAAAATTATTATAAACTGACTCTAATGAATTACATTGAAATTATATAGGTATTATGAATCTATTTTGAACTAAAATAATTTTAAATAAAATAAATAATTATTTAATCAAAATTTGGTTTTAAACTATAACTCTGTGTTTTTCACTATTCATCAAAAATTGAAAGTTTTCAGAAAAATACCAAAAATTAAACCAAAGATAATTTCGATATTCTGAATCCAAAAATGAAGTCCATTTTGAAATGTAAAATTTTTAAAATTTCAAAATGTGGGTATTACTATTCATAATGGCTAATTTGATTGGTCGCGGAGTGTTAGAATCTCGAAGTTGCGTAAAATGAAAGATATTTCATTATTCAAAGGGAAACGTATCGTGGAAGCTTTGGGTGTTACATTCTCTCCTCCATCAAATAATTTCATCCTTGAAATTTCTAGAATAATGCCACATGATAAGAATCTGGTGGTTCTTCATCATAAGTTCCTAGGGTTCCCACATTGCCTCTTCCATCTTATAATTTCTCCATAGAACTTTTACCCGAAGAGTCATCCAGTTTATCAACACTTGTTGTCTTGTATCAAGAATCTTGATAGGCTCTTCACAATAAGACATATCTGGTTCCAGTTCTAATTCCTCATAAGTTCATACATGCATTGGGTCATTCATTTATTTTCTCAACAGTGATATGTGTAACACATCGTGAACTTTGGAGAGACTTCACGACATTTCCAAATGGTATGCTACAACCCCAATTCATTCTAGAATTTCGAAAGGTCCGATGTACCTAGGAATTAATTATCCCTTCTTACTGAAATGTATAACACCCTTCCATGGAGATACCTTTATGAAAACTTGATCTCCTACCTAAAATTCCAAATCCTTCCTTCAGTTATCAGCATAGCTCTTCTGCCTACTTTGAGCTGCATTGATGTGGTTTTGGATTACCTTCACCTTTTCCATCGTTTCATCCACAAGTTTTGGGCCTATGAGTTTTCTTTCGCCAACATCATCCCAACAGGTTGGTGTGCGACATCTCTTTCTATATAACGCTTCATATGGTGCCATCTAAATACTTTAATGGAAGCTATTGTTATAGGATAATTCTACCAGAGGTAAATATTGATCCCACATACCTTGAAAGTCAAGTGATCATGATCCCAACATGTCTTCTAAGGTTTCAATAGTCCGTTCGGATTTTCCATCAGTTTGGGGGTGGTAGGAAGTGCTCAAACGAAGCTCAGTATCCAGGGATTTCTGAAGAATTTTCTAGAATCTTGATGTAAAATGGGGATCATGATCAGAAACAATCGATAGTTGTAATTCATGTAGTCATAACACTTCAATAATATATAGTCTTGCTAATCGTTGAAGTGGTAAATATTATCGTATAGCAAGAAAATGTGCTGACTTGGTAAGACGATCAACAATGAACTATATTGCATCAATTATTCTAGGAGTCTTCGGTAGTCCCATGAAAAATTCCATCGTAATATTATCCCATTTCCACTCAGGTATGGTAAGAGGTTGCAAGACTCCTCCAGGTTGTTGCCTTCCGGCTTTCACTTGTTGACAAACCATACATTTTGACACAAAATCAGAAATCTCCATCTTCATGTTGTCACACCAAAAATGTTCCTTCAAATCCCTATACATTTTGGTTCTACCAGGGTGTATAGAGAAATTGGAACTATGAGCATCATCCAATAATTCTTTTTTAGATCATGTATATTGGGAACACAATGTCTCTTCCCAAATTTCAAAATTCCATCTTCACACACAAAGTCACTCAATCTCAAATCATTCACAGCTTTAATCTTCTTTTGAAACTCTTCATCATTGGTCTAAGTACTCTTTATCCTTTCTAGTAAAGATGGTTTGGCAACCATTCGAAAAAGTATTGATGTTTCACCTTCCATGGTGATTACCATATCCATCTTTACTATATCCATGCATTTAGGATCCTTCTCAACTTTCATCTTATTCAGAACTCCATAATCCTTTCTCCTCAAAGTATCTTCCACCTTATTTTCCTTCCCCATGTGGTAGTGTGTCGTGTAATCACAATCATGGATTAGTTCAATCCATCTCCTTTGCCTCATGTTGAGTTCTTTCTGTGAGAAAATATACTTCAAACTCTTGTGATCAGTATAAATTTCACATTTTCACCATATAGATAGTGTCCCCAAATATTAAAAGAAAATATTACAGCTTCTAACTCAAGATCATGAGTAGGATAGTGTTGCTCATGAATTTTCAACAATCGTGATGCATAGAAATAACTTTATCATTCTTCATAAGGAAACAACCAAGTCCTTTCTTCGATGCATCACTATAAATAACCTACCTATCATTCCCTGATGGTATATTCAAGATAGAATCATTGAATAATCTTATCTTCAATTCTTCAAAACATTATTCACACTCTTTTTTCTAAACAAATTTAACCTCTTTTTGTGTGATATTTGTTAATGGGTTAGCTAACTGGGAAAAATTCTGGACGAAACGTCGATAATAACATGCTAAACCAATAAAACCGTGTACCTAAGTTATACTCGTCGGTGCTGGCCATTCTTGGATTACCTTGGACTTAGAAGGATCAACATAGATTCCATCATTGGAGACAATATGGACAAGAAAAGAAATCTCCTAAAGCCAGAATTCACACTTTCTAAACTTCCCATATAATTCATGTCTTATAAGAGTCTTTATAATAATGCGCAAGTGATTTTCATGATCTTCATAGATTTTGGAGTATACCAATATATCATCAATAAATATAACTACAAATTCATCAAGATATTCCTTGAAAACTCTATTCATTAGATCCATGAAGACAAAGGGTGCATTAGTCAATCCAAAAGGCATTACTGTAAACTCATAATGCTTGTACCTGCTTTGAAATGATATTTTTGGAATTTATTCCTTCTTCCCACACAACTGATGATATCCAGATCGAAGGTCAATATTTGAAAAGTATTTAGCTCCATGAAGTTGGTCAAATAAATCATCAATGCAAGGTAGGGGATATTTTTTCTTTATTGTTATAGCATTGATCTCCCTGTATTCAATGCACAACCTCATAGATCCATCTTTCTTCATAACAAAAAAATAGGGGCTCCCAATGGAGAAACAATAGGGTGAATAAATCCCTTATTACTCAATTCCTCTAGTTGTATCTTTAGTTCCACTAACTCCAAAGTGGCTATTCTATAAATAGTCTTCGATATGGGCCTTGATCTCAGAATTAAACAAATTGAAAACTCAATTTCTCCTTCTTGAGGATGTCCAGGTAAATCCTCTGGAAATACCTCAACATACTCTTCCACAATAGGTACATCCTCTATTTTAACATTCTTTTCCCCACCCAAAATTATTTCATTCTCTTCCTCCCCAATAATTGAATTTAGTTGAGATACTGGGGTTGGATCTATATAAGAATTAGGTGGTGATGATTCTACTCTAAAGATAAGATGTTCTTTATCATTGTCATCAAAAATAGTAACATCCTTCTTCTTAAAATAAATTTTATCATCATGGCCTGAAAGCCAATCCCTACCAAGGATTATATCAAATTCAATCATGGGTATGACAATGAGATCAGCAGATAAAGAACAGTTATATTCCCTAATGGAGACTGATTCACAAAATTGTTTTCCAATGATACTTCCCTTAGGAGTTTTGACTGAGAACTCCCTTCTTAAATCAAATTGGAAATATATAATTTTCTTAGAAAAATGGGAAGATATGAAACAATGAGATGATCCAAAATCAAATAAATCATTGGCTAAACTTGAGGAAACCATTAAATTACCTTCCACCACGTCTTTCGGGGCTTCAACCTCAGCAGTAGTGATCACATAATCTTGGCCTTGATCCCTTGGACTTTTCTAAGGTAAGTTTCTTTGACGCTTAGGACATTCATTTTCATAATGTCCCATCTCTCTGAAATTGTAGAATTGAACATTGGTAGCGTCTTTGTTTCCCTTATAATCACCAACTAGATGGCCTTTCTGTCCGCATTTGTAGCATACTCATTTTCCTTTTATACAGGCACCAGGGTGCTTCCTTCCACAATTATCACAAGGTGGAAATTCAATTCTTCCCTTCTTCCCTGTTTCCTTATTTCCTTTCCTAGAGTGTTCAGCAGATCTCTTCTTCTCTTTCTTTTCTTTAAAGTCGTAAGACGTAGAGAATTCATTTTCTTTCTTGATAGCACACGAGACAATATCTTCATATGATGAGAAAAATTGTGATACTAATGCTCGATGGAGAAATGGTTTTAACCCATCAAAGAAACGATAAATCTTATTTCTTGGGTTACGTATATAATCTCTAGCATTCCTCGTTAACCTTGTAAAGTTAGCTTCATACATCGTGACATTCTCATCCTCCTTTTGCCTCAGACTAAGAAATTGTCTTTCCATATCTTCTCATTGGTCATGAGGAATGTATTTTTATAAGAAAATCTCTTTAAACGCCCTCTATTCCATATTTGATACTTCATCATCTTCCTTTGTGTTTTGAAACAATAAACACCATTAATCAGCATCTCTAGTTAGGCGGTAAACTACCATGAAAACTTTTACCCTTTCGTTACTCCCCAAGGTGTGGAATATTTTCTCTATGGAATTTATCCATTGCTCAGCTACTAATGGATTTTTACCCCCATTGAATGTTGGTGTTTGTTGCCTCATGAAGCGGTCTAACATTGATCCTCCACGATGTGGATCAGGGTGCTCCATACGAGTAAGGTTATTATTCATAACCTATGTGAGTTGTCCCATTATGGTGATAAGATGATCAACACTAGTTGTATCACTAGCTCCACTATAATTATCATGAATAGGAGGAAAATACCTATGTGGAGTGCGTGCATTAATACTATTTCCATTCCTTACACTAGGCGCCATTTCTAAACAATGGCATACACTAGATTAGTTTATGAATTGCAACACATAAATCCAAACATGTAAAAAACTTATCATAAATTGAACAGTTTATGGATATAATCCATAATCAAAAAAAATATTTGAGGAAGTATATACTCATAAACCCTTCATAATGGTTTTTCAAGAAAATGAGAATTATCCTAAGAATATCCCTTGAGAGTGTCGTAACCAGGAGTGCAGCAAGGCCCATTGTCTTGTGCCAGTTCACATTCGAGTCTAGCTCAAAGCTGTGTTTTTGGGTTTTATCACTAGGTGCATCTATTCCAGAGCCGCCTTTACCTTATCGTAACTATACAAGGATGTATTGCCTGACAATCTCAAAAAATCTCTACAATACCAAAATTCTAGGAAGTTCTTCTATACTAATCCTCAAAGTCCATCTTAGGGATATGTGCTCTAATCAGAGTTAATCTAAATCTTGTTTCCAAGGTTTGTACTAAACTTACTCTGATTCCAACTATAACGCCCTAACCCTAGTTACCCAGAGTCAGTGAATTATTACATAACATTGGCATGATCACAAGGAAATCCTATCTCGAAAGACCAATCGGTTTAGTATTATTGGAAACAAGATTTATACATAAGTTCAAGTTTACAGATTGAAAAGAAATACAACACAAATATATTCCATTAGAAAAATCCAAGCCTCCTAGATTATGCCTGAAAGTTTCTCATAACTAACTTCTTCATATCCTGGGAAAATGAAACATAAGAAAGGGGTGAGATCAAACTCTCAGTAAGGGTATGAAATACAATGGAATATAACATAAATATTAAGCATGGTGAATAATTGAAACCAAATTCTTTTACCAATAATAAACATGAATACTTTTATGGTAGGAATATGAGATGAGTAAATAATGCCATAATAAAACATAATCATGGGTATTCTACGAGTTGAATGACCACATGACCATCAATATTATTTTCATAATGAGGGAATGTATAATTCCAGACATTCCGAAACATTTTGTCAAGGCCTTGACCAAGACGTCTAAAAAGGATTGAGGCCTCATCCAAAAACATATATCAAATTGGGAAAGGCCTCATCCAATTCCATGCCTAGTTGTCTCATGAGACCTACCGATGCATCGAGGAGCTATAGCGGGCTCCACCCATCACTTACTAATTCCAATACATTCCTGATATGAAAAGGTTGAAATATAACATAATCATTCATATTAAAACTAGCATAAGAAATGTAAATACTTTAACCACAAACCATGAATGGTACAAAAATCGCACATCCATAGTCAAACATATCACAAAAACTTCAATACAATATGGAAGTTTTGTATCATAATAAATCAACTTCAAATAAACTTAAAATCCATCAAAGGAAGTTGACATAGATGAAATCAAAACCATTTCAGAGAAATATATCTTTCTATTTTGAAACCATTTAAGAGTCACATATGTATAAAGAAAACATTTATTTTGAAAATATTCTTATAAGATTTTAAGGGAAGCTTTGAGAATGTTTTAATGGCGTAATATATCCACACCTTCCATATAAGTTAAAAAACATTCTTATCTTAATTTTGTCGAAAATGTCATAAAGTACCTTGTCTGGAAAACGACGGAAAAATTCCTTTATAAACATATTATAAAATTCAAACAAGGGTATAAATTAATTTAACCCATTGTCTATAAAATAGTAATAATTTTTTGAAAATACTTTTTTAAGAAACATGGATGTGGATGATAAAGAGGTCCCAGTAGTTAATTACATATAAACAACCTCGGATAATAAAGAGATTGTGAAATTAACACTTACCTTGTACTTTTCCTTGGTAGAGGGTAGTTTAACCTCCTATATAATGGTTAAATAATTGTTATTAAATTATACAAGAATAATGTACATTAATATGATATCATATATGATCTTTTATTATTGCTTTGTTAATAATATCTTAGTATTATCGTCATTTCGGGTGTTAACTGATTCAATTTTCTTTATATGATTTGTTATGTATGTAATGTTTGTTATAGATAGGATGTATCTTATTCATATTAAGAATTATATTAATTCTTTAAACCTTATTTTTAATCATCTAATGAAAATTAGTCTTGAATGGATATGATGGGGAATGAATCTCATCGCATTCGTGGAGACGGTAATCCGTACGTATGCACGAACAATAGTATCATATTTTTGATATTAAAATAATATATAATAGGATAATATATCATATATAAATAATAATTATAAAGTTATATTTATTATTTACATCAATTACACATCATTATTATAATCATCCCAATAATAATGTGTTGAATAACAATTACGCCACGACCTGGAGACGGTAAGCCGTACGTATGCATGTATAGTGACATGTCATTCAAAGGATGGATAGAATAATGAATATTGTTTTACCATATTTATAATAAAATCATAGTATATATAAAATACTAGAGTTATTATTTTAGAATGGAAATAACAAATAAAGAGGACGTGGAAGAAGAAAGGAACTTGAAAGTGGTGGTGAGATATTTACCTTATCTTCAAGTTCTTCATTTTGATTTGATCAAAAGGGCTCCATAGGTTGGCTTTCTGACTAACCTAAGGCCTCTAGGATGAAGCTAGGACAGTTGGGATGGTATTTTGGTAGGGTTTGGCCGAGCCAAATGTCTTTGATGGTGTGAATTAGAGAGAAGTGGGAGTGCCTTTTTGTAAGAGGGGTGAGGGGTACCTTATGAAAAGTTAGAAATATTATTTTATAAGAAAATACTTTTTGGTTTCTAATGGCTCTAAAATGGATTATTTAAATTATAAGGTAGGTATTGGTCGAAAAACACTCAACTAATAGGTTTTATACAGGTTTGGGTCATTATATTAACATTATATTTTAGATTTAACTCTTAGTTAAATAGTTTGACATTTACCATGTCTCTTTGTATTTTTATATTATATGGTTAATAAACTTACTATATAATTACAAGAGAACCTCAAGTGGTTCATTAATGATAAAAATATCATTATATAATTCCTTTGGCCGAAAATTATATTTTTATAAATACAATTTCAATTAATAATATAATATTTTTTTAAAAAACTCTTTTATGTCAATGTTTTCACTATTTGGTGTTTTGTTTTTTCTAAATTAATAACAGAATTATTACTTCGAAAAAAATTCATCTAACCAACCATAACATGTCATATTAACCTATAAAATTAGTAGAATTATTAAAAAGTTTCAAATTACATATATTTTGATATTTATAATATCCATTATTTTAATATTCCATTAATTAGGTAATTACTGAATCATCATTGTGTCATAAATAAATTAAATTATTTAATGTCTAAAAAATATAAATAAAATACAATTATGAAGAAAATATTTTTATCTTTCTAATAAATATTTATAGTCGAATTTATTGTATGCATAACTCTATATTAAGTTTTTTTAGTTATTAAACTTTGATTTTAACTATTTTAACTCTTCTTTAAATAAAATAATAATAAGTGTCCTAATCTAATCCAAGTGGACCGAAGTGGTTAATATTTTATTCCTAAGGGTTTTTTTGGTCGAATTATACTTATCCAATAGAATTATGACATTTGTTAGGGTAATAATAATATCATTTTTAACCTTAATTACCCTATTTACTTTTAACCACGATAAATAAAAGTAAAAAAGATACTATTCACCAAAAAAATTCATCTTATTGAACCACATTTTACTTATTGATATAAACTATGTCTCTCGTATTATTGAAATTCCACTCACAGAAGTGGTAAAATTCTGTTTTATGTGAATTTGCAAATTCTTCTAGGAGGTGGGTAAAATACAGGGAAAAGTTCAATAAAATTTTTATATATCTAAAATTATTATAAACTGACTCCAATGAATTACATTGAACTTATATAGGTATTATGTATCTATTTTGACCTAAAATAAATATAAATAAAATAAATAATTATTTAAATAAAAATTAGGTTTTAAACTATAACTAAGTGTTTTTCACTATTCATCAAAAATTGAAAGTTTTCAGAAAAATAAAAAAAATTCACCCTAAGCTAATTTCGATATTCTGAATCCAAAAATTAAGTCCATTTTGAAAGATAAAATTTATAAAATTTTAAAAAGTGGGTATTACTATTCATAACGGCTACTTTGATTGGTCGCGGTGTGTTAAAATCTCGAAGTTGCGTACAATGCAAGCTATTGCATTATTCAATGGGAAACATATCGTGGAAGCTTGGGGTGTTACATTTATAATATTATAAATACTTTTTTATAACATTATATATATATATTTGAATTATTAAAAAATATATATTAGTTATAAACATGTGTTTTTTATTTAATTTATATAAATAAACATTATTTTTGAATATAAATTTAATAATTTTATATAAATTAATAATATTTTTTTATAAAATTTTATCAGCACTAATAAGAGCACTGAAAAATATAAATTAGATCAGCGCTTTTAGCTAGCATTGATAATGAACCAACTTTTATCAGCACATTTTTCTTAGCACTGATAAAGGTCAACGCTGCCCTTGTGCTGATTTATGGTAGTGGGGGTAAATAAGCTTGTGGTGGACCTCTCTCCCGGTGATGATGACTTATTCAATATCATACTTCAACAATTTTTTTGAGCTTTGGGGCTATATGGCTCCACATCTGATTTGGGGATGTCCTCCACAAGTGATTTCATCCAGTCCTCTAAGCAACACCCTGAGGAGGCACCCACATCACCACAAGAGTAAGAACCCATGCATATAGCTAGGACACTGGAGCGATAGAAACGTCGAACACTGAGTGGGCATGAGGTTCATACAGCGGGTTGTGGTATTGAGGGGAATCAATGATGATGTATTCAGATTTCACATTGTATATTTTAAGAAACCTATTTACTGAGATAGTTAATTTTTGTTCTAGACAAATAAAATAAAATTTAAAAATATAGTAAAGAAAAAGAAATTTACATGAAATATTAATAAATAACAACAAACTCTGAAGAGTTTAATTTTTCACATAGATTTTACTTATAATTTATATCCTATAAACTTCCTTGTAACATAAAATTTGTACTTATAAATAATTGTGTAATTAAATCTATTTTTCATTAACTTTATTTGAAAACTTCATTTCATTTTTCAATAATTTATTATATGTTTAATTAGTCTGAAAAAATTCATTTACATTGTATTTAGAATTTAGAATTTATATATTTTCAAAGTCACATACTTGTAACATTATTATGTTTCATGTATGTGACATCAAAAGAAAATAATTTATAAAGAAAATAATACAATATAAATGAAACTTATTACACTGACTAAATATATAAAAAAAATTGAAAAATGAAAACAAATTAAAACATATAGAAAACAAAAAATATTTTACATGACACAAACTTAAATGTTTAAAAACATTACATTTATTGTTTACATAATTTAATTGCAAATTTATTATTATGTTTTATATTATTAATTCAATTATTATGAAATTTTATTAATTACGTTATTATTTTTGAATGTTATTGTTTTTGATATACTTATATATATAATTTTATATTTATAATTATACATAAATATACATAATTTTTTAAAAATGATTTATATGATTATAAAAAAAAGGTATATATTTACAAAATTATAAAATTACAATAAATATATTAATTATATTTACATTATATACTTATAATTATATATATAAGTGTTTATTTTTAATTATATATATTTATTTTTATTTATAATTAAATTTATTAATACATATTTTCAATTCTATTAATAATTAAGGTTTATATATATATATATATATATATTTAATTAAGGTTTATTTGTATGTAATTATTTATATAAATAAACCTCACATTTTAAATAATAATAATAAGGTTTATATATATATAAGTGAATTTAATAAGATTTATTTATATAAATATAAATAATTTTAATATGGTTTGTTTGTGTATATATATATATATATATATATATAAATTTATAAACAAATTTAATAAGGTTTATTTTTATATTTATATATAATTATAAATATATGGTTTATTTAAATATGTAATTATATAAATAAATTATTTAAATATAAGGAATATTTAATTATATAATTATTTTTTTAAAATTTCTTAATTTATATGTAATTATATAAATATAAATAATTGCTAAATTTTAAACATAATAATATTTATTTATATAAATAATTATATATAATTTTTTAAATTTATATAAATAAATACATATAATGTTTACTTAATTACATAATTAAATAGGTTTTATTTATAACTATATAAATATAGATTTATGAATATAGATTTATAATTATATAATTATAAATATAATTATAAATACTTTCATATTTTAAAATACATATTTATAAATATAATTTTTAAATTGTAATCATTTATTTTGAAATATAATTATTAATATATATTTATATATATTATTATAAATATATATATATTAGGGTGGATATGGGGGCATAATTCGAGGGATAAAGCACCACTTCAAGTGGTGTTTATCAACAACTTTTCCCTAAAAAAACATGATCCAGCCCCCATAAATTTAAAAAAGACCCATGATCAAAATTTTCCTCTTATTTCCCTTCCCATTATTTGCCCAAGCCTCTTGGATTGTGGAACTTACCCTTATAATCCCTGGACACAATACCTCATCTTATTTATATATGGTTTTGTAAGGGTGCAGTGGAGGTGCGTGGCACCGCAAATCACACAAAAACGAGAAAACATGAGGATTTAACATGGTTCTTCTTGAAGCCTACATCCACGAGAGAAATGGGGGGTTCTCTATATTCTCTCTTCTATAGATCATGTCAGAGTATTACATACCAATTACACCATAGATTCACAGAATACTATCATTAAAAATTCATGGGATTTCATCCCATTAAATTGAGCAATGAAAAAAATATTGTCCGGTTGGTGGGTAGTTCAACAACTCTTGAAAACTACTACCACCTATTATTTCACAACCATGGTCGGTTCGGTCGGCTGCCAACCAGTTTCTCCTCCCACTGAATCCTTCCTAGTTCGGTAGTGGCCCCCACAAATCTCCCCCTCAAGAAAAATTTGGTGTAGAAGCTAGACCTGTAGTCTCTTTGCAGGCATTGAAAACTTCATCGGCAAATCGAACACGCTTCTTCATGCAGATGATGTGGCACTTCCACCATCTTCACTTGATCTCGGGCTGACTAGGGTCCCTATCAAATGATGCAACCCTTGGGAATCTTTCCTAGTAAACATCATTTCATCCCCATGTGAGACTTCCAGCACTCCACCAGCTATGTAAATATTGTATCCACTCGCATGGATCCTACTTAATGATACCAAGTTTCATCTCATCCTCAGAACTAATTTCACATCAGCCAATTTTCATAGTCCTTCATCGGGTGTATTAAATTTGACAATCCGGACTCCTCGATCATCAAATGTTGACCCATCACCATGTCTCACCGAATCTCGCACCTACTGAAAGTTATGAAACACACAATTGGTCATACATATGTGTGACAAGATCCTTTAATCCAAAACTCATCTGTCTTCCTTTGGATTTTTGAGCCCGCTTGTTCATTATTTTTAGAAATTAGCATTCCTGCTTTATGTACCAATATCTTTTGCAGTAATGACATAGAACTTCTCCCCATTCAACTCTCCCATTTGATTTCGATCTTCCCGTTGTCATATAGACTTCATCATCTGCTGATAATTATGTGATATTCACAACCTTCTCTTTATCTTTATCTTTCCCAGTAATGTACCATTTTCACTCTCCATAATCACTTTTATAGCGACCCTTTCTCTTGAACTAGAGACACATGATTTCTTTAAGATCATTTCCCCTCAATTTTGGCTTCCATTCTTTACAATCTGACTTCCGATATCCGATACTCCCATGTTGATCATCTCGCATCACCATGATTTGCTTACCCGAATGTGTCGCAGGTCTTTAAAATTCCTCTAAATCTTGAAGTGATGTCATCACCTCACCCATCTTCAATGTTTCCTTCCCCGTGAGCAATGCAGCTACAAGTCCATCAGATGAACTTAGTAGAGATGACCAAATCAAAAGTGATTTGTCTTCTTATCCAACCTTCACACTGAGCCCTAATAACTATGTCAGGATTTTATTGAATTCATTGGTTTGATCTAAGAAATTTGTTCCCTCATTCATCCACAACTTGTAAAATTTCCTATTTATGAATAAATTATTTGTGAGAGACTCTTCCATATATTGATGCTCCAACATATTCTATATCTTCTTTGATGAGGTCTCATCCAACACTAAGTATTTTATGTCATTCTCCAGACACAGTTGAATCGTGCTGACGACCCGTATCTCGAGCTCTTCAAAATCATCATCACCAGTCATCTCAATATTTTCTCTAATCAATGGTATGATCATGCCCTGATACACTAGAATATATTTCATTGTGCTTTTCCATAAGACAATGTTGTTTCGACCATTGAACTTCTCAATCTCAAATTTTGGTAGTGCTCTGCCACCATCCATCATCATTGTTGGAAAATGAAATCACCACCGTCAATGCTGCACCCATTTGACACCACCTAATGAAGTTGTAATTTTTAAAATATAACTATATGGATGTGTTTGTAATGGTTTAAATAGTTGGAATCGCCTACTGGATTGTCGAAATCAGATTCTGATTGGTCGAGAATCAACAAAACAAATTTAACAGTTCAGATCGTCTGCTAATGTGGCGATGATGGGGTGTTGACATGTCACACCAAATCAGCCACCATAATCTCATTGGAAATTTCACCAGTGGCGTAAAAAGTACTAGATTCTCCAGCATAGGGTTACTGTTCACCCGCGGTTTTACCAAAACATTGTCCGACTCTACATGGTTCATTTCAACTCCATTTTCAATCCAGGTTGCACCGTTGGAATCATCTCGTCATTCTCTTCATGGATCTGGCCTCAGAAAAATTTTCCAGCAACATTCAATTTTCCGATCACCTGAAAACTTGCTGCCACCTCGCGGTTTTGAACTCCCTCGCTCAACATCGCTTAACCTCGCTCTGATACCACTTGTAAGGGAACAATGGAGGTCTGTGGCACCAGAAATCACACAAATATGAGAAAAAAAGAAAGGATTTAACATGGTTCAGCATGAATCCTACATCCATAGGAGAATAAGGGGTTCTCTATAATAACACTTATATGGATCATGTCAGACGATTACACATCGATTACACCACATTAAATTTTTCAACTACCCTTGAAAACTCCCACCACCTGTTACTGCACAATCATGGTCAGTTGTGTTGTCTGCCAACTTGTTTCTCCTCCCACCGAATCCTCCCCAGATTGGATGTTTCCCCCAAAGGTGTGGGGTGGGGGTACAATGAAAATAAAGAAGTAAATAAAATAAATATATTATATGGTTAGAACCTTTCAAATGAATGTTACCATATAGGTTAAGGGATATGGAAGTCCAACATACTCTGCAAGATGGAGGTATAACAGTGACCAATCATGAAGATCGTTGAATTGAACTATCGCATTTGACCCACCCAAGTTTAATGCCTGACCTTTTCTATTTCGTCTCTTATCCACCTTCTAGTCAACATGCCACCTACCATCTATTCATTAGAAATGCATAAACCATTTTATCCTCTCCCTCCTTCCTATATAATAATAAGACCACCACCATCTGTTCATATGCATTTTTTATTTCTATCTCCCACTATCTTTCTCTTTGCAGAGTTGGTGGGGATAAGGATGAAAGGAACGAGATGGTCGTGGGGGTGTTTTTCAGTGATCATGGTTTCCCTCCTGTTCTTGAGCTATGTTCCTGGCGAAGATCCTTAGGGGTTGGGTGGAGATAGAGGCAATAGTGACGATGAGTAGTGGTTGACAATGGTGAATAGAGGGTGGGGAAGAAAACTAGATATGGGTGGGCGGGGGTACGATGAGGTGTATGATGTTGGGGAGGGGGAGACACTGTAGACCATCGGTGCCAAGTGCGGAGTCCCCTACATCGTGGAGAAAAACCCCCAGCTTCACGTCCTCGATGATCTCTTCCCTAAACTCCTCCTCCACATCAATCCCTCCACTTATCCACCCACCCCAATAGACGATCCTCCTCTACTCCCTCACGATGATATCTCTTTCATTCGGGATGGATTTTTTGGGTAGTGTCTTCTATTATAAAAAACATTTCTCCATTGCTATTTTACACGTGACATGTAAATATGTGGCACTGTTCATATCATAAGTTGAATAATTTTTATTAATGGTTTATGTTTGTACATAATTCGTATCTTAAAATAATTCCAATGTGATGTGAAAATCATGTGGATAGAATACAAATTTCATACACAAAAAATGTTTTCATACTCAAATGTGTAATAATCGAAAAAAATACACCAAAATTCAAACTTATTAGATACATAGGGTGCACTACAATAAAAAACACATTTACTAGAATCCAAAAAATATTTTTCTCAATGTTAAAAAACATCTGAATTTATTGCACACATGGGGTACACTTAGGAGTATTCAAGATGTATAACTGCTTGTGGATGCAGTTTTGGTGGACCAGGATGAAACGAGTGGTGACAATGTTTCTAGATGAGCTAATGAAACCAACCATTGAAATATTTTTCTTTTCATTACCTTTTTAAAAGGGATCAATTCCCCTGAGATGTGTAATGGGTGTGTTGTGATCCTCTGAAGAGATTCATAAAGAGACAAAAATAAATTGGAATCTTTCTCCTATGGATGTAGGTTATCTGACTGAACCATGTTAAACTATATGTTTCTTCATTTTCTACTCTTTTGGGTGATTTTTGTTGTCATATATATCTGTTTCACCCTTAAATGTGGTATCAAAATGATCCGTAGTGACGAGAGTTCGAAACGGTGAGGCGACGACGAGTTTTTCTGATGACCAGAAAATTGATAGTGGTTGGAAACTTTTTCCGAGCACAGATCTGTGAAGAGGACAAAAAGATGATTCCAACAGCGCAAGACGAATTGAAAATGAAGTTGAAACGAATGAGATAATCTTGATCAATATTTTATTAAACCTACAGGTGAACAAAAATCCCATTTCGGAGAAGACAATACTGTTCACACCGCTGGAAAAAATTCTGCATGAGATTCTAGTGGCTGCTCTGACTTGCCACATTAGAGACACAACATAGGCACATCAGCAAGAAATCTAGATTGTTGATTTTTTGGTGATATCTTGACCAATCAAACTCTAATCTCGATGATTTAGGATTCGATTCCCACTATTTCATCTATTCTTGTTGCATCCATATGGTTAGTTTTTCCAAATTCAAACTCCATCAGGTTTTTTCATAATGGAGTTACATCGACAGCAGTGATCGCGTTTTGTGACAACAACGATGGCTGGTGGTGGAGCACAAAAAAAAATTGTGAATGAGAAGTTTGATGGTTGAAACAATTTCAGCTTGTGGAAAAGAATGGCGAAAGATATTCTTGTGCATTAGGGCATGATCTGACCATCAATCCGAGAAAATCCCATGAAAACCAGTAATAAGGATTGGTAAGATCCCGGGATGCAGGTCATCATCAAAATTTTACTGTGTCTCATGAATGTGGTAAAGTACTTTTTATTGTATGAGACCTCACTGAAAGAGATCTGGAAGAAGTTGAAGCATCGATACATGAAGAAGTTTTTCACTAAAAAATTATTCCTAAATAAGAAAATGTAATAGTTTTGCATGGAAATGGGAAAAACTTTGATGGATTACACTAATTAATTCAAAAATATCCTGATGCAATTATTGGGGCTTAGTGTGAAGGTTGGAGAGGAAGACACATCACCTTTTCTTTTGTCATATCTACCAAGTTAGTTTGATGTAATTGTGACTTCATTGCTCTTGGGGAAGGAAAAATTGAAGATAGACGAGGTGATGGCGCTGGTTCATGATTCAGAAGCATTCTGAAGACCTACGACACATTCAGGCAAGCAAATCATGGTGATGTTAGATGATCAACGTGGGATGAGCCGACATCAGATATAAAGAGGTAAAGAATGACATCCAAAATCAAGGGGACGTGATCCTAGAGAAATCATGTGTTTCCAGTGTGAGAAAAAGGGTCACTATAATAGTGAATGTGGAGAGCACAAACAGTATGTTGCTGGGAAAGAGAAAGTTGAAGAGAAGGATACAAACGTCACAAAATTTTCAGCAGATGATGAATTCTACATGACAATGGGAAGCTTGTAATTAGATGAGATAATTAAATGGGGAGAAGTGTAATGTAATTACTATAAAAGATAGAGGCACATGAATAGGGAATGTCGATTTCGGAGAAGGAAGAATGAGTAGGCTCAAAATCCAAAGGAAGACAGATGGGTTTTGGATTCAGGGAGCTCGATGCACATATTCACGACTAAAGGTGCATTTCATACCTTTAAACAAGTGCGATATTCAGTGAGACTTTGTTCTGGGTCAACATGCGAGGGTCGAGGATTCAGGAAGGTGAAATTGAAGACACCGGATGGAGGACTATGTAAATTGGATAATGTGAAATTCGTTCTAAGGATGATAGAGAACATGGTATCATTAAGTGGGCTCAATGCAAGAGGATACAAGATTTCCATAGTGGGTGGAGTGTTCGAAGTCTCAAGTGGGGATGTAGTGATGCTTATTGGGAAGGAGACCAAAGGTTCATATCGTTGGATAGGGACCACAACCAGTCCGATATTGATTGAATATGATGTAAGCGCCATGTCATTTGGCAAGAACAAGCATGTTCAATTTACTGATGTAGTTTTCAAAACCTGTAAGGAGAATGAATGTCAAGATTATACCCCAAATTGGTTTTGATGGTGAGATTTATGGGGACCACTCCCAATCTGGGGAGGATTTAGCGGAGGAAGAAATGTTGTCTATAGAAATTTCTTCTTTGGTAGTAACCAACATAGGCTGCTATGAAAGAAGTCCTTGTTGGTGGGCAGCATGGTGGACAAGCAGGTGACGACAGGAGGATAATTCTTGGGTAAATGAGCTACCCAAACCAATCAATGAAATATTGTTTTTCATTCCATTTTTAAAAGGTATCAATTCCCATGATATGTGTAATGGGTGTGTTCTGATCCTCTGACAAGATCCAGAGAGAGATAAAAATAAATTTCACCCCTTCTCCGGTAGATGTAGGAAAAACTGCCGAACCATGTTAAATTTTGATTTATTTGTTTTATTTCTAGTTTTTTTTGCGATTTTTGATGCCACACACCTCTACCGCGCCCTTACAATTGGGGAGGGGGAGATGTTGTAGAGCATCGATGCCAAGTGCGGAGATCTCTACGTCAGGGAGAACAACCCCTACCATCACGACCCCGATGATCTCTTCCCCAAACTCCTCCTCCACATCAATCCCTCCTCCTATGAGCACACTCTAATAGATGATCCTCCTATACTCCATCGTGATGCTTCCTCTTTCATTCAAGATGGATTTTTTGGGCCGTGTATTCCATTGTAATTTTTTTTCTCCATTTCTATATGACACGTGGCATGTAAATACATGATATTATCCATATAATAAGTTGAATAATTGTTATCAATGGTTTATGTTTTTATAGAATTCATATCTTATAATAATTCCAATGTGATGTGGAAATCATGTGGATGAAATATAAATTTCTTACACAAACAAAATTTTCTCATACTCAAATGTACCATAATCGAAAAAAATAAATCAACATTCAATCTTATTGCATACATGGAGTGCACTACAACAAAAACCATAGTTACTTGAGTCCAAAAAGAGTTTTCCCAATGTTAAAAAACAGATGAATTTCTTACATACATGGGGTACACTTAGAAGTATCCAAGATATATAACTTCTTGTGGATACAGTTTTGGTTGACCAGGATGAAACGAGCAGTGATAATGTTAGTGGATTGGTGTTTAGTTTACCAAAAAGCAAAGTTTGAGTATTGTATTCTTGGTCATTTGTTACAGTCCTTGGATGTTCTCAAGTGAGAATGAGATGAAATATCAATGTATTTCATCATAGTATTACCCCAAGATTAGGGAGGTTGTGTTGTTATCTTGGTAATTATAGATCGGTTGACAAAATCGGCTCACTTCCTAGAAACCAAGGAGTTGGGCGTCGTGGTTTTATTGGTGAACAGGTATGTGGATGAGGTGGTATGGTAGCATGGTGGTTTAATATTCAAGCTTTGATCTCTTTCTACTAACGTAAATTGGATCTTTCTATATGTATATATCACAACACGACCTATTGGGGCCTACCATGCCAATGATAAGCCAAGTGTGACACCCCCAAACCAATTTCTAATAAGTCAGGGGCTAAAGACAAGTGCTGAGTAGTCATATCAAACACATGAGAGGCCTTGTCCTGAGATACATATACACATGCACACATCTCCAAATACCCCTATAACACCGAAAGGTAAAAACAACTAATACCAATGCATGCATACATCAAAATCACATAATCAGAGTATGAAAAAGTGTTGGAAAACATAATGATTTAAATACAAGCCCAGCAATACTGAAAAATAATTTCAACCTGCTAGAAAGGAGGGGACTACTATCAAATATACACCCAGTATAAACCATAATTTTTCATGGCCAATATATGTTTTGTCTGCTCTCGGTCCTCCTAGGACCCCATCAAGTTTCCTTTAATCTACAAAAGACACAAAATGTGTGGATAGAACCCATGTTGTGGTGAGTATAACAATACCCAATATGACACCCCGAAATCACCAAACATGAAGCATCAAGAGTGTAGTCAACTCATCATAAAGTCATGTCAATCAGAATATGAGACATATAATAATAACACACAAATATACTCATGGTAGACACTAAGTCTCAAGGTAAGGTCATAACCATACTACCAGCCTAAAATTATGTAATAAATTTCAAAGTATCACTCATCTAGGAGAACATAGTCAAAAAGCATGATAAAACTAAAGGAATTCATCCTTGGAGTCATGCTCATCGATCTTTCTAAGAAAAAGTATGTTCTAGAACTCAAGAGATATCGATTCACAGGAAAGGGATCACACCTAGGGCTCATGTGGACCTTGAAAATCATACTGGAATAACCCACTATGTAGGTGATCAACACCAATGTATTTTGGTCACGTTGATTCCTAGAACCCCACATAGTGAAGAAGATATGCTAGAGGATCACACACTGGTCCTCACGAGGGATTCCTACAACTATATCTGAGACTAATCTTATAGAGGGTATCACATCCTATGCTCAGGACATGACACCTCACTATACCCTCACGGAGAATGACCCAAGTGAACATACCCTATAGAAACTCGTCCATACCAAAGAGAACAAGTGCCTCAAAATACCCTGGAGAAAGTAAAAGGTGTGTACTAGGAGTACATGATGTGTCTTTCCATCCTTAGGTTTTCCCATGAGATTTGGAATGTTCTTATTTACTTCAATCTATGCCCATGTACTTTGGTTGTGCCTATGTACCAGGACTTGTCCGAGCACTGGGTCATGCTTGTGTACTTTGGTCGTGCCTTTGTACCTAGCCATGTCTGGTCTAGTGTACCCTAATAATACATGTCAAGTCTCCAGACACATGTCACACGACATGCAGTGGCTACCACATGGCACGTGATATTTAATTTCATCATAACCATGGCCTTCAATTTCTAGGTACTACATGGTGTGTGTTCTTCAGAAAACACAACCTGTAGTTGGGAATTTTACAGAACCCATATGTTCTTCATGTGTCTGCTCGTGCCACTACCACATTATATTTCATTAAAAATATTACCCCTGATTTGAAGATGTGGGTTGATCAAGTCCTACCATTGTAGGTGGCCAGATTTCAACCATCCAATCCATATGGGGATCACTTCCCATCACTCTACGCCACTGTTGTACCCCAAGATATGAATCACAAGTCCTGATCTGCTCTTGAACATTCAACGTCACTCTTCACTACAAACACATCATCAATCTCGAACATGAGCCTGTCATATCGATCCTTTTCAGCAAGGAATGGTTGTACAATGTTCATTTAGCAGGGAATTATTAAACCACCATCCAAAAATATTATTGACAATGAACTCACAAAGAGCAAGGAGAGAAAATAAAAAAACATAAACATGAGGAATGAACCTCAACCATTATTTGGGTTGGACTCAATTCATTTTCACAGGGTGATGACCAAAGAGGAATAAGAAGGCACAACAAATAATATCATTTCACAAAATTCTAGGGTGACGAAACAAACCCGAAAATCGACCATCGATCTGTAAATCAATCCATTTAAGAGGATTGAACCATGTTTGAAATAGGATAAAAAATGGGGTATATTCCAAAAAAAATCATACCTTATGTTAGGATCGATTATTGATAAATAATAGTTCTTGTATGTTGTTGTTGATGAGATCCATGAGTTTTATTGGCACATTGATCACCAAATTACGATCTATTGTTGATCATCCATGAATGCTCCTCCAACAGCCCCCCTCTCAATAACAAGGGTTATACTAATGAGCCTATAGATTTTTCATAATCATTCTTATAAAGATAATTTTTGTTCATGGTGATATAATAGATAATAAATAAATAAATTTATTTATAAAATTAATAATCCATCCACCACTTCACTTTCATGAATAACTCTATGTCGACAAAGGTTATGTCATGCTCAGAATAAAACCCACATTTTGGACTTAGAAAATATCTCAGATTTACCATCCAAGTCCCTTTTCAAGATATATTCCATTATTTCAAAAAAAAACAATGCACGCATGACATAATTTTTTTTAATATTTTTATTATATCAACACCAAGCCTCAACGGGACTCAGAATCTCATGCCATCTTAGAATATAGGTTTTAAAATATTCCTTAATATATTCTAAAGTATTACAAAAAAAGAAGATTCTTTAAATTCTCCCCATGTTAGGGATTTTAGTCATGAAAAGAAAAAAATTCTAAAAAAGATGAGGGTATTGAGCTCACATAATGTTTTACCACTTCTTAATGCCCCCAAATATTTTTGTGTTTCCACCATACACACATAAAGGGAATCCCCCACCCATGAAGGATATTATTCTAATGATCATTGATCTCTATCTTGTAATCTACAAAGGTAGATCCATCCTCAATGTTCATCTCACCCTAGTTGATAATATGTGACTTGTCATGAACATACCGCCTCATCTATGACACATGGAAGAAATCGTGTAACCAATCAAACTATAGTGGTTGGGCCAAGAAGCACACCACCTTACTGACCCTATGTAGTATCAAGAAAGTGCTAATAAACCTTAGAGATAACTTTCCACCCTAGCCAAATCTATGAAATCCATACAAAGGTGAGACCTTCTAGAGAACATGGTCTCCCCCGTTAGACACCAAAGACCTCAATCATTATTCCACCTATGACTTCTAAAGGATTTTTCAGTCTTCATCTACACCTAGATTATCTATAACTTCTCTTCCATTTCTCACACCAACTTTGGTCCCATGAATGCAGACTCTGTTGTATTAGTCAAACATAGTAGTGACATGAATGTTCTCCCATATGAGGCCTCAAATTGTGTCAGACCAAAAGTGGAATGGTATCTGTTGTTATATGAAAACCACACGAAAGGTAGGTGATCTTACTAACTATGAAAAATTTCTAACATGAAAACCCACAACATTCCACTAGAACATGAATTACCCCCTCAGTTTGACCACCAATCTAGGGGTGAAACGCCATTCTGAAACACAATTAAGTCTCATAGTCCTCTTTAAATCCTCTCCATAACTATGATGTAAAGAGAGCATCATATTCTGAAATTATCTTCAAGGTAACTCCATGAATCCAAACTATATACTATATCTAAAGGTGTCCCAAATTATCAAATGAACTATGTTCATAGATATATAGGAAGTGGGATAACTTGGTGAGTTGGTCTATGATCACCCAGATGACATTGTGTAATCTATATTACTATGATATCCCATTCATGATTTACATAGGGATATCATCCCAATTAAACTATATAACCTCAAGGGGTTTAGCTAAAAATATTGGAACCTCATTCTCAGCCTTCACCTACTAACAAGTGAGGCATCGAGAGAAAAACACATCTACACCCTTCTTTATTCCTGGCCACCAAAACCAAGGTCGAATATCCTAGTACATATTTGAAATACTTAGATGTACTGCCAAGGGGGGTATATGGAACTCCCCTAAAACATCCTCATACAATGTCACTGGTACCATCGCCCTCCCTTTGAAATGGATGACATGCTTCCCACCTTTAGAAAATCTATATGGAGAACATCCAATGGATATTTGAATATTCAAGGTCTCATAGTCGACATCTCCAAGATGAGACTCCCTAACATGTTTTAGAATAAAAGGGGTAACAACCATCAACTGGAGGTTAGTCATAGAATCTTATTCTAGTACGTACAACTGCAACAAGGCTAAATACTCCAATGCCTCACTTAAAAACCATGAAAAAGATCTCATGTTGAGGGAATCTACCACCACATTCCAATTCCCAAGAGTATAGACTATCTAAATTCATAATCATTGAGTAAACCTAGACCTAAACTCAATATAATGTTGAAATCCTTCTATGATAAGATATTATTGAGAATTTTATAGTTAGAATATAAGATAAACCATTGATCCATAAGGTAATGTCGCCCCATATTCAAGGTAAAGATTACTGTCGCCAACTCTAGATCATGGGTCACGTTGTTCTTCTCATGTGGTCTAAAATTTTGGGACCCATAGGAAATCACTACCTTCCTCTACCTCAGAATACAAACAATTCTGTTCCTGAAGTCATCAGAGAACACCACATACTCAACACCCTCATATAGAAGTCTAAAGAAGGGGGGAACTTGTCAACCTTTATCGCAACAATTGAAAAGAATACTGGTAGCTTTCGATCCACAAGAAAGGAATTAAATTATTTGTCAGAGTAGTTGATGGTATCAATATTTAATAGAAATTAGACACAAATATTTGATAGTATCCAGCCAACCCAAGGAAACTATATACCCCAGTCACAATCTTGGGTGGCTGCCAAGCTAAAAGTACCTCAACATTCACCATGTCCACTACCACACCATCTACTAGAATGAAATGTCCTAGAAAGTGGACTTATCAAATCCAAAATTGACAATTTGAAAGATTCCCATAAATATAGTTCTCTTGGAGTATGTCCAGGACCATCCTCTATTGTATCACATGCTCCTTCTCATACACTGAGAATACTAGGATGTCATAGATGAAGAACACAACAAAATGGCCTAAGAAAGGATGAAATATCCATTTCATGAGTCCCATGAACACATCTGGAGTGTTCATCACACTAAAAGGAATTACTAAGTACTTTTAATTATCATAGTGACATGAGAATACGATCTTTGGTATATCCTCATCTCATACTCAGAGTTGGTGATAACCCGATCTAAGGTCTCCAAAAACCGTCTTTCCCATATAAAGTAGTTGAATAGTTCTTCAATCCTCGATTGAGTTTATTTACACTTAATGGTCACATGGTTCAGGTGATTATAATCTACACACAATATCAAGCTCTTAACTACCTTTTTGATGAAAAAAACTGGGGCTACCTAGGGTGATGAATTAAGTCTAATAGAACCCTTCATATACAACTCATCCAACTACACCTATAGCTCATGAAGTTCTACAGGATCCAACCAATATAATGACATAAATATCAAGGTAGTTTATGGGTTTAATTATATTTAAAATTTTAACTCTCGGTGGGGTGGAAAACCAGGAACTTATTCAGGGAATATGTACTCATACTCTTCCACTACTAAAGGAAGCTGAAAGCTCATGAAATTTGTTTCTCCAAGGGTAATACTAGAAAATTGGTGATTGATAAGATATATCCTTCTATTTATGAGATCATCCTACTCTATATGTGTTTCCTTCTTATCAAATAAGGAAAACCTCATCCCATCTATTTGAAAAAACTACATCCTCTACAAAAAACAGTCAATTCATGCATGAACTATGTATAGATATTCCATACCTAGTATGACATCATAATAACTAATTGTTGATACAAATATATCAAAAAAGAATTTCTCTCCCCCATGATTCAGGTCACAGTACTATAAGAAGTGTGTGATTATTGAATACTCTCTAGTAGGAGTCTCCAGATGCAAGGGTTAATCCAAATACTAAACTTAAATATCTAGGTATCGAACAATGGATATAGAAAAGAAAAGAGTGGATCGCACGTGAGTATATTAGTGCTTCAGATAAAGTAAAAAAGACAAATATTATACATATAATCATCCCTAGAAAATATGAGTCATAGGCATAAACTGCCTACAGATATCCATGCCCCTGGCCACTAGCTCCGTGAGCCTGGCAGGGACCACCTGTGGTGGTGGTGGCAACAAGTGAAACCATAAAAAACATATATTTTTTTTTATATTTAATATACCATTTCTATCACCCTAAAAATCTATCTACTTTATCTATTTTCTCTTCATGGGTGTTACATCGACTATCACTATATTATCTTCATGACAGGGTGGAAAATCCTGCATGAGATGTCCCCAATCATGGTAAGAGTATCACTGCCTCTCCCTAGGATGACTAGAACTATCCTAAGAGACCTAAACCATAGACCCTATATCTTGAGATAACCTATAGAAGAATATTTCAGGACTGGATACTAGTTTTATTATCTACCCACTTTCAAAGTCTCTAATTTTTCACACCCATTACCAGCATCAACTGTCAGTGTCTTCTCCACAAAGAAGATCTCCACACCAAAGATCGCTCCATCACTCGAGAATGTAGGAATGAAAAATTTTAAACAATGGCCTATATATCTCTGCATATTCCACTATTTAAGGTCCATTCATGGAATAATGTTTCTCAAACCATATCCATAGAGTATCACAAGAGGTTAGTAAACCTCGACGAATACTTAGGCACAGTCAAGCTACCCTTATAATGTTATAGATGCTCCTGGATGCACACTTCCCAAAACATAATTGAAGAGACCTCCTATCTGAATATATGCTCAATATTTGTCCATGAAAATGTCATCTATTCATATGAATGAGTCACTAGACCCCACCATCACCCTCAGGTCCATGAAGAAGGCTCTCCATCTAGACCACCATTTGATCTAATGGTGTACTAATGAAGAGGAAACCCCATGTAACTACCTCCATCTAGTCCTCAACTGTCTCGTGTGTGAGATCACCCTGAAACTTGATGTGTCAATACCTATAAAACTTATGATGTGTGCTTAGAATATTCACTTCATCTATTGGTACTATCAGTACAATCTCTTTCTCGATGAGTGGAGGCATGATTGGCAAGCCATCCATAGGCACCACCTTCTGAAAAGGTCCATGTATCAAAGCCACACCAATATTTAGATCATCCTCATGATCCAGTTGTTTAATACTAGCTGGAAATAATTTTTGGGGATCTTTAAATAGAAAATATGTAACAAGGTCATGAGTATATCTGGGGAGATAACTCAAGAAAAACAAGAAAATCATAACCCATTCATATATGGTGCATGTACCAATGTTTTCCCTATAACCAGTGTATACATCTAATGAGTCAATAAGTAGTTTATCATATCCATGATGAATGGATACATTATATGCCATGACAACTCTGGATTCCCTAGCCTAGAAGTAGAACTCCAAACACAACACTACAACTCAAATTCCCAAAACCAACTCACAAATAAACAATCTCCAAAATATAGTCCTAGGGTGTAACCTACCTCTGAAAATAATTTTTCCTGGCCCAATATTTTCGAGACTTAATGGTCAGGGATAATATAAGTTTGACACCCTAATCCCACCTCTAATAGGCCATGGGTTGGTGACAAGCATAAAGTAGGCATATCACACACATTAGAGGCCTTATCCTGAGGTACCTGTACACACACACACACACACACACAAACACACACACACACACACACGTCTCGAAATATGAAAATAATAATAAAAGGTAATAAAAACTAATACTAATTCATCTATACATCTAAATACAAAAATTATAATAGGAAGAAAGATTATAGAAACCATAAACATCCAAATACAAGCCCACTGATATTGAAAAAGAAGTCCAACACGCTAGAGAGGAGATTACTGATTTCAAATGTAACACCTGGTATGAACCACTATCTATCTAGAATAATATATTCTATATCTCTTACTAGTCCTCCTAGGACCCCATCAAATGGAATATTGTCTCTATAAGACTTGACATGTGTGGGAAGATCCCATGCACGAGTGATTATAACAATACCCAATAGGACTCCTCCAAATAACTGAACATATAGAATAAAGAGAGTAGCATGATCATCACAAAATAAGTTCCTATAAAAATATGATAAATACAATAATAAAATCCCAATATAATAAATATATTCACTAAGTCTCAAGGTAATGTCTCAAATACACTACTAACCTAGGATTCTAATCAAGATTTCAAAGTATCACTTGTCTATGAGAACTCACTCTATGAGCCTGAGAACATTGAAGGAGATCATCCAATAGGTCATGCTCTTAAATCAATCCTAGAAGAATAAAATATTAGAACTCATAAGAGACTAATATATAGATAGGGCATCACACTTAGGGATCATGGGGGACACTGAAAATCATATTAGAATAATCCGCTAAGTAGGGTATCAACACTCATGTATATTGGTCATGCCGATTACTTGAACCGTAATTAGAGAAGAAGATATGATTGTGGATCCCACTCGGGCCTCATGGGGGATTCCAACAGCTCTATCTGAGAATAATCATATAGAGGGAATTAAATCCTATGATTATGACAAGATGCCACACATTTCCCTTGTGGGGAATGAAATGAGGTAACACACCCTACAGAAACTGGTCCATAATAAAGAGAACAAGGGCCTAAAATTTACCTAGTGAAATTACATAGTGTGTACTTGGAGTAAAAAATATTTCTTTCCTACCTTAGGTTTTCCCATGTGCTCTAACCCATTCCCATGTACTTCAGATAGTTCCCATGAAGTTTGGCGGTGCCTGTGTACCTGGCTTTGTCTAAGCACTAGGTCATGCCTGTCTACTCAGGTATAACTATGTAACTAGTAGTGTATATTACCATTTACCCTGAGGGTATAAGTTGAGTTTCTAGGAATGGGTCATAGGTTATGTGGTGGATACCATATAATGTGTGATATTTAATTTTGCTGGCACCCTACTAGGCCTGTGTTCTTCAGAATACATGTTGTGTAGTCGAGAATTTTCTATAACCTGAAGGTTCTTTAAGAATTCTATCACATCACTACTACCCTAGTTTTCACCAAAAATCTCACCCATGATTTTTGGATCTGATTTGATCAAGCCCTGCTATCACTAGTTTCCAAATTCCATCAATCCAATCCATATAAGGATTGATTCCCATTGCTCCACACCATTTTATCATGCCAATCCATGAATTGCAAATCCCAGTCTATTCATGAACATCCAACATCACTACACACTACAAAAGATCCACATATATAAAACCCAAACATGTGGAATCAATATATTTATTTAAGAAATGGATGCATAAATTTTTATTTTCGGGGATTTGTTGAACAACTAGCGAAAGAGATTACCAGTGGAAAACAGAGAAAGAATGGGGAGAGAAAACCCCAAAACATTAACATTAGGAATACACCTTTTATAATGTTCAGGTTAGACATGATTCATTTTCATATGGAGATGAAAAATAGAAATAACCAGGCACAACAAATAATATCAATTCCCAATATTCTGAGGATATGAATCAAACCCAAAAATTGACCATCGGTCTACGAATTAATCTTGTTAGGTGGATTGAATTGAATTAGACATGGGATAAAAAAATGATGATACATCAAAATAAAAAAAATTCTATGCTTTGATTTTGATTGATCATGGATGAATTACAGTTCCTAGCCATTGTTGTTGAGGAGATCCCGGATTTATGTTGGCACACTGATCCCTAAAGCACGACCCATTATTGATCGTCCACAAATGATTCTCTAATGGATCATCTCTTAATCCCGAGGGTTATGTAGAAAATTTGAGATATTTTTCATAACTATTCTTATAAATAGGATTTTATATCATGATGATATAGTAAATAAATAAATAAATAATATATTAATTTACTAATCTGCTTATAACTGTGCTTTCACAAAACACCTGATGCTGAAAAAGGTTATGTCGTGCCTAGGGTAAAACCCACATTCCAAACTCAAAGATGGTATAAGACTTCACATATGAGTCACTATTTTTGATTTATTCCATTGTTTCATAAATAATATATGCTTGTGATATAATATATTCAATATTTTTATTATATCAACATTGAACCTCATCAGGCCTCAGAATCTCACATTGTGTCAGCTTCTGGATCTAAAAATATTCATTTATATATTCCAATGTCTTATAAGTAAAAAAAGTCATCACAATTCAAAATAAATTATTTTATTTCTGGTGTATATGCCTTAAACATTTTAACGTTTTCGACAATAGTGGTTGAGATTGTCTTGCATTTGATCATTCCAAACCATTAAATGATCTCTAATATATAGTATTTGCAGGATAACCCCAAAGTACCAGTTTTATATCCTTTTAAACCCTCAACACCCTAATTTTATTAATATGTCCAACATCATTCATTTTTAATACTCTAAAAAAATAAATTTTAGGTCTTGAATCCATGATATCTCTAGACCTTCGAGTAATATGATGTCAATATACATGAGTATTATGATGAATGTCTCATCATATCATTGCTTCCAATAACAACAATGATTTTTTTTCATCTTCAAAATCCTTGTTTTGATATAAAACTTTTAAAATTTTGATTCTATTCTCAATTATTTCTTCATCCCCTAAATACTTTTCTTCATGTTACAAAATAAATTTTGGTTCCCATATTCCATGAAACATACTTGTTTCTTCATGAAAATTTATTTATCAAACTCACCCTAAAATAAAAACATATTTATATATATTTGATTACAGTATAGATCATATTATGCCACAATTATTAAAAATTTCTAGATAGTTACTTGTTTAAATTAAGGTGAGAATATTTCTAAGAAATCAAATCCTTCCCATTGTTCAAATCCCTTAGCTACCATTCATTCCTTGAAGCAGTTATTTACATCAGCCAATTTTTTTAACAAAAAAAATTATTTTCAAGTCCCTTCCTGCCTTATGGTAACATTTTCATCTCCCATGTTCTACTGAATTTCAATGAAGAAAATTATTAATCCATTGTTTACATCCATTTCTTTTATTCACAAAGTGTTTCAACTTATTTATCGAATTCAGGTTCTCATGGATCCATTAAAAGTAAAAAGATTATATCAGTCTCTAACCTATAAATCAGTCTTCTAACCTTGGTTGATCATCTGAAATGAAACAATTTCTATGTAATTCTTGTATCTACTATGACTTTTAGAGCCTTAAATTATATTTCTCCAACTCGATCATTAAATACCCTTAAAAGTTTTATTATATCTTCCATTCTCCTCGCCTTTATAATTTGGGTGCTTCCAACTAAGTTCATTGGATTGTAATCCATTTATTTTTCTTACTCAGATCATCTTGGAATTATATACTTAACTATTTTTCTTCAAATTCTTTCTCTGTTATGTTTTAGCCATCCCACATAACCTTATCATTGAAAAGAACATCACATCTCAAGATGATTTTTTACCTATCATCATCCCATATATAAAATTCGAAATTTTCATCTCCACACCAAATAAGAAATCACACTTTGTATTTTTCCTAAAGTTTATCTTGAGCCATGGAATTAATATGAATATACGCCAAAATTCTGAATAATTGTATATGGAAAAATTATGGACCTTATCATAATATATATCCTCTATAATTTTATTCTAATCCATATATTCTAGACTCCCATTAATATGGTATTCCATTATATTGAGTGCCTATTCATAAATTCCCTTAAGAATTCTCAAGTGAAACCTCATTCTCTAAGTATTCTCTATCAATATTTGATTTGTTAATTTATCCATACTATTCTACTATAATTTTTCAGGTATGACATTCTTTATTTTGGAAAAACTTCCAGATGTTGTATCTGAATTATTTTTCATCACAGAGGAATTTTATATTCTGAAAACTCTCACTTTCAACCATAGATCTACATTAAATAAATGACTGAAAAAACATCATAATTATGCTTTAAAAATTAAACCTGAATATTTCTAGTAGCATCAACAATTGATAATAAAATGTAAATAGAACCATCATAAGGCTGGAAAAGGGTAGGCCCCCATTCATCTAAGTGAACATGTTCTTACTTTTAAGATCTGGGATTCTATCCATATAAGTTAACCCTTCACTATTTTCCTAACACACAATATTCACAACATCTAATTCCTATTTAATCATGATTTATCATTCCTTCACCTATTATAACTTTTATGTTATGTTAATTAAGATGATCGAGTCTACAATTTTAAACATCATGATATTTATATGACGTAGTTTCAACCATTCTAATTCTATTTGTGCTTTGAATAAAATATATGGTCCCTTACATTAATCATCTTGTATCAACCATTGATACCTGAATATATTTCTAGGATCCATTTTAAAAAATCATTCCATGACCTTCATCATCAAGATGTCCAAAGGAAATAATATTTTTCCATAGTATTAGGATGTTCCTGTCTCCTTTAAATCTCATAATCTAACTATTCTTCATTTTTATAATCATATTACCCTTTCTAATAACAACCAATGATTAATCATATACTTGATAAACCTTTCCAAAAAATCTGGATACATAATTATCCATGAATCCATGTTATGATATTATAAAGAAATATTCTTTGGAATCAACTACTCAAGATTCCATGAGGATGTTGAAACCGTGCAACATGTTATTGATAACTTATGTGCTAATAATGATGTTTGAAATACCAGAAGTTGATTCCCTTCTAGAGTTCTCCTTGAAATTGTTTTAATTTTTCATGATATTTCCTCTCTCCCCATAACTTCATCATATAGGAATTGGACCAACCAACTTGATTCAACTCCTCTATCAAGAGGGTTCTTATGATATCTCCTCTAGGGTAACTATCCTCATCCTTTAATAGTAAGCACACTAATATAAGGTTCTTGGAATTCATTCAAACAAAGTTCTTTATTGGGTATCAAATATAAGAAATCTTGAAATACCCATTCCATATTTCCATATGATTTTCTAACAACAGTCTCCATTGAATCCCAACTCTCTGGAAGTACGGAATGTATAATGAATGTCGTTGCATCATCCTTGAATTTCATCTTCATTTATTTAAGGTACCCACAAATAATTTTGAAATCATTCACATGATCTACCATGGTTTTTACTTACAATAACATCATGTTTAATAAATAATTAATAACAAAAACATTATTAAGTGCCCAAAGTTTTTCATACATATCCACCAAGGCATGCATTATCTCCAAAGTAGTCTCTAATTCAGGGATGTTAAAGGCACCATTTCATGTCAAAGATATCTTAACCAAACAAAGTTACTTCTTTTCCATAAATTACCATTCCACCTTTTCAATTTTATTTGGGGGAAAAATAGTTAGTGGAATTTTTATGAGCTTCTGAATTAATTGATACTAAATATTTAATCTCTAGAAGAAAAAAATTATTCCATTAAACTTATTAACCCAGACGATCTCTACATATAATTCCATAACTTACATTAAATGTAAAATCCCACTGGAGAACAACATTCTAATAAGGAAATATTGAAAAAAACCTAATACACCTCTGATTATGTTGAGAAACAATGGCACCATAATATTCTAATACCACTATAATGAGAACCTATGACATGATACCACTTTTTGGGAGGCGTTGAATCTATGTGATCATCAAAAGCATGACCTTACATCCAAAAAAAGTTTTCACTCTAAAAGTTCTATATAGTAGAAATGACACAACTAGAATTTTTCTCCCTAAACTAAGTGTAACAGAATATAAGATGGATTCAAACCCTACTCACCAAAAAATGTTGGACCTTGCAAAAAAAACAAAGAAATCTCACACACATTCAAAATAATGAAAATATAAACTACAAAAGAACATAAAAGAAAGATAGAACATAATAGATTTATGTGGATAAGACAATTTAACCTATTTTCAATAAATAAACAATGATTATTAATTTATATTAATCATAAGTACAATAATTACAATCAAATGAAAAAACCATTAGTAATAATTCATTCCAAATGGTTAATACTCTATAATTCACAATTGCACTATGCACTTGACGGGTAAATTATGCCCCTTCAAGATATACTGTGTATAATTTCCTCACTCTATTTTATAGTAATATGAATGAGTTATTGAGATAATTAATTTTATTTATTTATTTTACCTATTAAAAAATAGTAAATTAATGAATAGGGGTTGAATCCACATAGAAGGTGTGTGTGGAATTCCAAGAAAAAAACTCAAAATAAGAAAATACAACACAAATAAATAATAAGTAGTGGATGAAAAAGGTGATTAGTGATGTGTATTATGAGATTAATGAGTGATAAAGTGATGAAATAGAGAAATTGATAATGAAAAATGGATAAAAAACATAATTAAGTATCCTGAAATAGGTGAGTTATGGTAAATTCCAATTGTCGAATGTTAAAAATGACATTCCTTAATTTAGAGATAAATAATTATCTTGAGAACCATTAGAAAAATGAATCCACACACAACAATAGATATGTCTAGATCTATATAAGTAATTCTTGGTAGCTTTTACCTACTAATTATTCACAGTGAGTGAGAATAAATAACTTGGTCTCACTAAAATCAAATTATCATTAATCTTAGTGTGTTACTTAATCGACTAATCATATCTAATCAAAAACTTTGTGATGAATTTATTAACAGTCAAATAAATAGAAATCAAGATAAATGGGTATTGATTCTTGAAGGTTTAGAAGGAAAATATGTAATAAAAAATAAAATATTAGCAACCTAGTTGATAATGAAAGAAGGAAATAAAAAAAATCATGGAAAAACAATTTTTATTTCCCTAGGTAGGTTTTTATCCAACAGTCATGTTCGAATTATCAACATAAAATGATGAATTCATAATTAATTGTTCATTGTTATTTGCATTAATCTAATTAAGTTTTTAATTTAAAACATTACTCTTTAAATTAGATAAATTAAAATTAATTAACTCTATTAATTAATTTTTATATTTATTCTGATAAACAAATAAAGTTAAACAAATTAAGTTAATGATTAATAAAATAATGTGTTTTTAATTTCCATTTTTCCATTTAATTAATTAACTTATTTGTTCTAAATCTTTAGTTAATTTTAATTAATATATTTTCATGTTAGTAGTTAATTTTTTTAAGTGTTTCTCATTTATTTAGACATATATTTAATTAATTTTAATTTTTAAATTTTTAGTTAATAATTGTGTTACTTTTATTTATTAGTTTGTTAAATAATTTAGTTAGTTTTTAATTAAGTTATTTATTAAGTCTTTAACAGTTTAGTCAATTTCAATTTATGTTTTAATTAATTAATGTTTTATTTATATTATTATTTGTTTTAAATTTATCTTTAAATATATCAATTTGTTTTATCGGTGAGTTAACGCACTTATGATACGATGCACCGATGTTACGACTTGCTGATTGCGACTCAGCAATATTTTGTCACACCGAAGTTTTTTAGAACTATCGGTGTGTCATGAATCACCAATAACATTGAATCAGTTTCAGTTTCTCATTTCATCGGTGAGTTCTGATTTTACTTTCAACTATCGGTGAGTCAATGAATTATCGATATCCCAAATCATCATTGGTTTCTCATCGCGCCGATTGCTTATTATTATTTTAATTATCGGTGACACGTTTTTTATTTTTCTTTAATCAGTGTCTTATTATTTTTTTCAATGCACCATTCTTTTTATTATTTTATCAGTGTCTCATCCACTCAACGATACTTTTTTAACTAACAGTGTCACTGATGCTTTGTGACACCGAAACCCCAGTTCTTGATCAGTTTCATATACCCCTCCTTCTGTTACTTTTATCAGGGAGTCACTGACTCACCGATGCATTCCATCCTGCCCGCTACCGATACAACTATCATTCTCACATCTTCACGCACTGATTCTCCCTAACTGTTTCAGTCTCAAGCTGCTTTTATGCCTCCTATCGACGAATGGAATTGATCGCAAAACGATTGGTTGCTCACCCATATCCTTCTTCCACCATTATATTGTGCAAACTGCAAGCTCAAACTCGATTCATCCCAGTTCAGAATCCTAGAATTTATCCATTTCAGATCCAAATTCAATCAAAACAAGAAAAAAAATTGATCTGCTTTCAAACTCAAATCCTTCAGCTTTAAGGTTCTTCCACCACTAGATCTAGAATAGAGTGAGTAGGGAAGATCTGCCTCCACTCACTACTATCAGAGCCGATTCACCATCATTTTTTGATAAATTCGCTACAGTTCTTCGTTGCGCTTGAAGGAGGTTGTGTCACCGCTTAGTAGAGGAACCAGAACTGAGGCCAACACTACTGCTGCTGAAGAAGACGCCGCACCACCTACTGGAGCCAAATATTTAAAATGCTGGTCTACTGAAGGGGAGTTGGTCATCTATGTCGCGCCGCTAGAGCCGAAGAGTCATACCACCATAGATCTTGCTGGAGAAGAAAACCCCTCCCCTGGTTTTGTGCGCAGAAATTGGGGGGGGGGGTTGAAATGAAATTAAAAACACTAAAACAAAGTTAAAACTGATTTCATAATAAATGTTCATAATAAATTAATAAACTATTAATAGGATAAATTGAAAATGAATAATAATAATTAATTAAACTATAAAATATACTAATTAATTAAATAAATATTTAAAACATAAGTATTAATTTTAATTATTAAATAAAAATAAACTAATAAATAAATTTCTATAAACATTAATTAATATAACAACATAATTTATTAAATAATAATAATAATAATAATAATAATAATTAAAAAATAATAATTAATACAATCTAAATTATAAAATTTTTAATTACTTATTTACTTTTGATGTTAAATTTTAATAATTTAGTTAAAAATGATAAACTAATTAATTTATTAATTATATTTGTTAACTTAATTAAAATAATAAATTTTTAATAAACTTATGTTTTACCATAATAATATCAAGTGAATAATTTTATAAATAATATAAAATTAATTAATAATTATCAATTACGATATTTATTAATTAACTTTAGTTAACTTTTTAATAATAATTTTTGTCTTCGTGTTTTAACACATTTATTTTGTTTTAGCTTTGTAGGTTCACATTGGAGTCGGAAACCTGTGCAGGTTCACACCAAAGCCTAAATCACGTCAAGGTTCATTTAACCAACTTGAAGGATGTTAGTTAGGAGGGAAAAACTAGCACGGCCTGCTAATCATGAAAAAATGCACGTGTGTAGTGTGCATTAAAGAAACACACTATGTCGGTGGAAGATGGTCGGTGAAAAACATCACATGACAGAGGATACAAAAGCAAAGTAGTGACATAATTTTAAGGGGAGGTTCGAAAAAGAAAAATCATTCTCGACAATTTGGGGGACGCTCATTGATTCCATGATCACATCTATTTGAGAGCAGATCTAGGAACGCTCATCCACATTTGACGCACACACTTTTTAGAGAGTAAAATTCCAGGAGCATCATATGAGTAGAGATGGAGACGAAGGAGCATGGAAGCAGAGCAGTGCTAGGGGAGTTTTCCTTCCATCAGTCCATAATTCCGATACTCTATTTTTGGTTGTTTTAACTACTTTAAACAATATGATCATAGGTTGAATTTTATCATCTCGGGAATATTAAAGCCTTCTAGTTATGATCTATAAATCTTCATTTTCTTATCTTTTTAAGAAATTAGAATCAATTTGTGAGACAGACAATATTTCTAATATTTGGATCATTCACACTTCAATGTTTTCAATTTCAACCTTCAATATTGACTGGCGAGGTTAATGTTGAATGCATTTTATTCAAATCTTTAATAACTTAAACTTTGGAAATTTATGGTAAGTTCTTTTCCAAATGTTAACTTTTAAAACTTATTTGTAGTTTGATTAAGTTTTGTTGAGGAATTCTCCAAGACTTAATCCTCTACCTATTGAGTTTCTTAGTGAGGGAATTTCTTCAGTCTTTCTTGAGGTGTGTTTTGATTGTAAGTTGTGGAGAGAGCATCCATTCATACCAGTAGTTTAGAATTCTTGAGAACATTATTGATCTCACTTATTATCTTGCGGTTATGAATTATTTGACTATTTTCCTTTATTTCATCATTACTTATTTTAAGATTTAGTTTATTAGTTTAAATCTAGTTTTAATCATCACTGTCTTTAAAAAAAATATTAAAAGGTAAAAATTTTAAAGTAAAAAAACTATGAATATGATTACCTCATTACTGAAAACAATGAGGTTTTCAATTTTAAAACCTTAGAATTCACTCACCTGCCTTCTCTGTGGATCGACACTACACCACTATGCTAGTGTAGGTTAATAAATGAAATTTTTAGGGCCATGAAGACATCCAGCCTCATCAAAATTTTGCACCATTACTGGGGAAATCACCTGTTGGGTGTTCTATGTTTTTTATGATTAAAAAAACAAAATAAAAAAACATAAAAAAATCATATAAAAAATATTCTAAAAAAACTATAAACATTTGATGCTTGTGTTGCCTATTTAAATTTTACATGACTTCGAGTGTGTTGTTTAATATGAACATTTAAAGAATGGATGAATTTGGACCATATTATGTGTGTTGTGGCTATTATGGGCACACTGCCTGGCAGTGCGTCTATAACCAACCACAACAGATTGATTACATTGAAGAAAATGAACAATATGAGTCTAGTCGTGACACCTTAGCTAAAATTGACCTAATTGATTCTAAATTGGATGCTAGGGTGGAATTATTTAACACTTGGTTAACTAAAACCCATGAGATTCAACTTAGATATTCTCAAGTGCATGATAAATGAATGAAAATATTATAAAACGTGCTCTTGGACTTAGAACAAAGGGTTAAAGAACAAGAAAAATTTGAAGAAAATGACAATGAAAATGATTATAAAATATTGGAAAATTAAATTATAGAAGAGAGTGACTATGAAACTGAGCAAAAAAATCTCCATTTTGAAAAATATGATTCTGTTGAAATAAATATAGAAATAACCAGCTCATTGAATCAAGATAATAAAATTAAATATTCCAAAATGAATTTTAATGATGTTGATTTGGACAATTATGAAGACGAATTAAAATAGATTGAAAAAGATTTCCCAATTATTTACATCATTCCTTCTTTTGAGAAAAATCATTCATTTAGGATTTTTTAGAATGATGTCACTCAGGTAGAAGATATACTAGAAAATGAGAATTTGAATTTTAAAAACTCTTCACCAAACTTTTCTGTTGTTAGAAACAACGAGTCCGAGCTTGATATTGGGTATAATCTGGATGAGAACACTAAACTAGATAACATGGAATCTGAAATATTTGAACTTGAACTGAACACTTATCTTCTATGTTTTGAAACTCCAAACCCATCTATTTCATAAATGATGTTGGATTATTTAGAGGATGAGGGAATGATGTTTGAAGAGATAATAAATTATGAGATTTCATCTCCCTGTTCTCAGATTGATTGTTTGATTGAAACTAAGTGTACTGAAATTGAAAGTAGTGATGTTATAAATGGGGTTAATTGTTTATATTTGAAAAATCTGGAAATTGAATTTATTGAAGCTGAATTAAACATTACTCCCCCTGATTTGGATTTTTTGGAACACACTACAGTCCTAGTTTTGGGAATTGAGCCTTTTGAATTTGAATATGAAAAAGTTGTTGATCACACACATGAATTAGGAATAATGCAGTAGATTTTGAGTGTTCATTCACTGATGAGGAACTTTTGGAAGAGATTTAAAACATTATGAAACCTAAATCTATTGCTGGTCAAATAAATTCTCTTCCTCGTCTATCACTGGCAGCCTCAACTATAAGGGGTGCTATGATTTCTTGTGATACTATTAGTAGTCTAGATGGGGGATCACACTTGAGTTACAATGTTCATAAATCTATTCATCACACTATTGAATATTTTTTTGAACCTTCTTATCATAATTTACCCATTTTCTCCCTTGAATGTGAGTCTGTTAGTGTTGAAGTAGAAGAAGATAGTGGTGAGGACATTGTCATACTCTTTAGAGCAACTAATACATTGCTTCCACTTACTAAAAATGTTGATATTTTCAAATCTAAAAAAACTATGGAAGTTGAGAGCACTGTGTCCATAACTGCTAATGGGTTCTGTTTGGGGATTTTGGCAGAAAATGAGAAATTAGTTTTAGTCTGCTTAAATTTTAGTGCCCACATAAATCAACTTCCTGTTAAAAACAATTGGTCCAAACATATGTGTTGGTTCCTATTAAGAAAACCAAATCCACATAGTGACTACTGTTAGTTCTAGGTGAGTCCGGCTAGGGACTATGAAACTAGCACTGCATGGGAGGCAGACCATGGTTTTGGATGTGTTAATAAATAAAAAATTGTAACTAAGTAAAGAATAACTATAGAAATTAAAGTCAGTATTTCGTGGGAGTCAACCCATGTTCTTTCGTTTGTTTTTACTTTTTTTCTTGTTTTACTTTGAACAAAGTGTTTCTTGGATGCCTTATATTGTATATATCTCTGCTAGAAAAGTTTGTATCTTTCTACTTTCCTTGTAATTTTTTCAGATATTTCTGCTGTAGTCATCTAAGGAGTGGAATTCCCATGCTGATGGAGTAATGAAATTACTAGTCAGGGAAGTATTTTACTGTGAAATTTTGTTTCATTTCTCCGCTCCTTAATGCTTTAGAAATAAATATATTTCTTTTCTTGAATTAAAATTATGTTGCTCCATTTGGAAGTTCTGTTTAAACTATTTAAAATTATGCTACATGTCTTGATATTGAAATTAAAAAAAATCTGCATTTGTTTGAAAGTCTACTTGTATTGGAATGAAATCCTACTGTAAGTCACTGTGTAAATAAAAATTCTGCATTTACTTCACTACTGAAAACTGAATTTCATTGTTATTAAAATCTTTTCACAACATGAACTGAAGTGTGGGGAGGTGGGGTACATGTAGGCTGATTTTTTTTTATTAAATCTGATTTAGGTTGCGGTGTTCTAGAATTAAATTTTTTTCTCTATTTAAAAAATTATTAAACTTAATCTTTTAAAATACTTAAACCCAGTTCATTGTGTACCCACAAATTACATGGTATTTCTTGAACTGAATTGAAAATATGTGTCAGTGGTTATAAAAATTAATGTTTGTACTTTATAATAAACCTGTTGATAATTTATTCATTGTGGCGATCAAATTTTTGAACTTCAAAGAGACCATTTATACATGTCATAAATATACTCAATTGAAAATCTATTTTGAACCTTAATTGCTAAATTTTTCTTCTCCAATTTAGAAGTCAACTTTGGAGAAAAATTTGGGTTTTAAGTGTGGGGGAGGGGGTCAATTCTTGACTGTGGTAAACTATTCTTAATTGAAAGCTCATCAATTCCCATTTCACTTCAATATTTTTGTACAAAATGATTAAATTGTTTTCAAAATTCTTGCACAATTTTTGGCTTTACATTATTTTTCAAATGGGTCTTACCTATGGACAATATTTATTTGGAAGTTAAGTTTTGCATTGAGTCTGAAATTAACGATAATGGATGATTTCTGAGTGATATCTACTTAGTGGATTTATGGATTATTTGGTTTGGGGACTATTTTTAGAATGATATGGGTTATATGTTTGTGGAGTTATGATCATAGCTGCTGGAACTAGATGTTTGAATCTATCATAGGGACTTCATTCTTCTTATTTTATTTTAATTATTAATGTAATCACATTAATGAGGCAATATAAATGATTTTTATATAACAATTTTGGAACTGGAGTAGTCTGGGAATCTGGGATCCGACGGTGAGTCTCAGAGACCCTAGATGATGGGTGCATTTTTGTTTACTATAGTCCCTTTGTACACCTTAAATAAGTGCATTTCACTGTGCTCCACAGAATGATACAAGGCTTGGGAAAAATAAAAAAGT
Source organism: Viscum album (assembly GCA_963277665.1). Classification (NCBI taxonomy): domain Eukaryota; kingdom Viridiplantae; phylum Streptophyta; class Magnoliopsida; order Santalales; family Viscaceae; genus Viscum; species Viscum album. The sequence continues at coordinate 1,646,022,447 of OY728135.1, forward strand.
GTCTAGGGTCAAAAATGAGTTCATTAAGATGAGGGGAATGATGAATTCCAAATGAAGAAGGGGAAAATTTGTTTATATGGAAATCATTTAAGTTATTTCAATAAGGTGATTCAAAAAGATATTTATTTTTGGAACCTAGGTGAGAAATCAAAGTACAAAGTTCCTCGGTTAAGGTCTTAATTTCATTGATATTTTACCTCATATCATTTTTGAATTTCGAATCTGATCTGGGTTTGAAATAAATCATTAATTAGGTTCACATATGAGGCATGAAATCCTCTTTAATGGATGGTTTTTTCTTTCTTAATTACCCTTGAGTATTTGTTTTAGGAAAGACTTGATCTGAATATTTATTTTGTAAAGGCTAAATCAATTTTCAGTCCTCTATTTTCAAATGACTGGACATGTTACAGTTAAAGATAAATAATAAACACTTTACTATTTTTCAAGAAAAATAAAACATGGATTGTTTGAGGACGAACAATGATTAAGTGTGGGGGAATTTGATGTGGCTCTATTTTTACATAGTTTTCCCACATCTTTTATTGAATTTTTAACAATTTAATTACTTATCTTAACACTTTTTAATAAATAATAGAATATTTTTATTTCTATCACTAAATCTGTTAATTAATCAGTTTTTATAATTAAAAATGTGTTTTAATTCTTTTTATTTAGTCATTCTAAATATCTTAATCATATTAAATTACTTTTTAGTTTAAAAATATTAATCTGTTTAACTTTTTAATATTAATTTATTAATTAGTTGTTCATTGTTATTTTCCTTAATCTAATTATGTTTTTAATTTAAAAATTTACTCTTTAAATTAGTTTTATTAAAATAAATTAACTATATTAATTAATTTGTTTAATTATTTGGCTAAACTAATAACGTTACAGGAATTAAGTTAATTATTAATAAATTAATGAGTTTTTAAGTATCATTTTGCTTTTTAATTAATTAACTTAGTTGTTCCAAATCTTTAGTTAATTATAATTATTTTCTTTTCATGGTAGCAATTAATTATTTGTAAGTGTTTCTAATTTATTTAGAGATATATTTAATTAATTTTAATCTTTAAATTTTTAGTTAATAATTAAGTGACTTTTATTTTTTAGTTTGTTAAATAATTTATTAAGTTTTTAATTAAGATAATTATTAAGTCTTTAACATTTTAGTTACTTTCTCTTTGTTTTTTAATTAACTAAAGTTTTAATCATTTTATTATTTGTTTTAAATTTATCTTTTAACATATCAATTTGTTCTATCGGTGAGTTAATGCACCGATGTCGCGACACAATGATATTGCGACTTGCTGATCGTGACTCACTGATCTTTTGTCACATAGATGTTTTTTATAACTTTCGGCGAGTCTTGACTCAGCAATCACTTTGCATCAGTTTCTGTTTGTCATTTCATCAGTGAGTTCTTATTTTATTTTCAACTATCGGTGAGTCAATGACTCATCGATATCTCAAATCATCATCGGTTTCTTGTCACGCCGATTTCTTAATATTATTTTAATTATTGGTGACTCATTTTTTATTTTTCTTTAATTTGTGTCTTATTATTTTCCACGATGCACTGTTCTTTTTTATCTTTTATCGGTGTCTCATGCACTCACCGAAATTGTTTTTAACTAACGGTGTCAATGATGCTTTATGACACCAAAAGCCCAATTCCAAATTTGTTTCATATAACCCTCCTTCCATTTGTTCTATCGGTGAGTCACTGACTCACTCATGAATTCCCTCATGCCCAATACTGATACAACTATCGGTCTCACATCTTAACGCACCGATTCACCCCCACTGTTTCGGTCTCAAGCTTCTTTTCTGCCTCCTATCGATGCACAGAATCGATCGCACAATGCTTTTTTGCTCATCCACAACATTCTTCTACCATTCCATCATTAAACCTGCAAACTCAAACTTGATTCAACCCAATTCAGCAACCTAGAATTTAACCATTTCAGATCCACATTTCATAAAAACAATAAAGAACACAAAATTGATTTTCAAACTCAAATCCTTCAGCTTTAGGGTTCTTCTACCACTGGATCTGGAATGGAGCGAGTAGGGACGAGCTGCCACCACTTGCCACTGTCAGAGCCGAGTCGCTGTCAATTTTTGCTGGAATCTCTATAGTTCTCTACTTCTCTTGAAGGAGGTTGTATCGCCGCTGAATAGAGGAACCAGAACCGAGGGTGATGCCACTGCTACTAAAGAAGACGTCGCACAAACTGCTATAGCTGAAGCGGTACCCCACTAGTCCCCTGAAGGGAATCCGATTAGTTGTGCCACTCCGCTGGAGCTATGGAGCTGGACCGCCGTGGATCTTGGTGGAGAAGAAAACCCCTCCCCTGGTTTTGTGCATAGAAATTGGGGGGGGGGGTGAAATGAAATTAAAAAAAAAACTAAAAAAAACATAAAACTAATTTTATAATAAATGTTAATAATAAATTAATATACTATTAATAGTATAAATATAAAATTAATAATAATAATTAATTAAACTATAAAATATACTAAATAATTAAAAAATATATTTAAAACATAAGTATTAATTTTTATTATTAAATAAAAATAAACTAATAAATAAATTTAAATAATCTTCAATTAATATAACAACATAAATTCTAAAATAATAATAATTATAATAATAATAAGATTAATAAAATAAATACAATAAATACAATCTAAATTATAAAATTTTTAATAAATTATTTTTATATGATGTTAAATTTTAATAAATTTGATAAAAATGATAAACTAAATAATTTAGTAATTATATTTATTTAGTTAATTAAACTTAAAACTTTTTAATAAACTTATGTTTTTCCATAATAATATCAAGTGAATAATTTTATAAATAATATAAGAGTAAATAATAATTATTAATAAAGATATTTATTAATTAACTTTAGTTAACTTTTTAATAATAATTTTTGTCTTCATGTTTTAACTGCATTATTTTGTTTTAGCTTTGCAGGTTCACATTGGAGTCGGAAACCGGTGAAGGTTCACACAAAAGTATAAATCACGTTGATGTTCATTTAACCAACTCACGGGAAGTTAGTTATGAGGTAAAAACTAGCGCGGTGTGCTAATTGCGAAAAAATACACGTGTGTGGTGCACATTAAAGAAACAAACTATGTCGGTAGAAGATGGTCGGTGACAAACAACAGATGACGGAGGATACAAAAGCAGAGCATTGACATAATTTGAAGAGGATATTCAAAGAGGAAAATCATTCGATACAATTTGGGGGATGCTAATTGATTCCATTATCACATCCATTCAAGAGCAGATCCAGTAACACTCATCCACGTTTGACGCACACACTTTTTAGAGAGCGAACTTATCAGAGCACTATATGGGAAGAGCAGGAGATGAAGGACCCTAGAAGTAGAGCAGTGCTACGGGAGTTTTCCTTCCCTCTATCCATAATTCTTTTACTTTGTTTTTGGTTGTTTTCACTGCTTTAAACAATATGATCATAGGTTAAATTTTCTCAGCTCGGGAATTTTAAAAAATTCATGTTATTATCAATAAATCTTTATTTTCTTATCTTTTATAGAGATTATAACCACTTGGTGAGACTGACTCTATTTCTAATATTTTGATCGTTCACACTTCAATGTTTTCAATTTCACACTTCAATATCAACTGGTGAGGTTGATCTTGAATGCATTTTTTTAAATCTTTAACAACTTAAACTTTGGAAATTTATGGCAAGTTCATTTCCAAATGTTAACTTTTAAAACTTATTTGCAGTTCGATTAAGTTATGGTGTGGAAAATTCCAAGACTTAATCCTCTTCATGTTGAGTTTATTGGCGAGGGAAATTCTTCAGTGTTTCTTGAGGTGTGTTTGGATTACAAGCTATGGAGAGAACATCCATTCATACCAGTAGTTTAGAATTCTTGAGAACTTTGTTGATCTCGCTTCATATCTTACTATTACGAATTATTTAACTGTTTTCTTTTAGTTCATCATTAATTATTTTAATATTTAGTTTCTTAGTTTAAATCTTGTATTAATCTTCACTATCTTTAAAACAAAATATTAAAAAGGTAAAAATTGAGAAGTAAAAAAACTATAAAGATGTTTACCTCATTGCGGACAACAGTGTGGTTTTCAGTTTTAAAAACATAGAATTCACTCACCTGCCTTATATATAGGTTATGAAATGTAATTTTGAGGGCTGTGATGACCTCCGACCTCATCACTCTCCATTGATTCCCTCAATCTCTATGTTCTCTCAATGGTGATTGATCACACAATGGATGATAAATTGATCTATGCTTCAAATTCAAAGGTATTCCCCCTTTCGAAATTAGTAATGTACTAATTATAAATATGTAATCAGCTTCATTGAGACACCATTAATCCACATCATACACATAGAGGCTATCACTATTGATCATCTCCTTCATATGGCGCAAGATGATCTCCTTCAATAGATATGGAAGAACCAAGTAAATCATGGACTACATGTTCCTACTCATGTAGTTTCAAATTTCCATTATAATATTTACTGATCTTCCTCACAGTTCCATCCTTAAAAGGACTATATTCACCTCTTACTCAATTTTAAAATTAGGGTAAACATTAATTTCAAAAATTGATGTTTAAAATAATTATAGGGAACATTTTCAAAAAATATTCCATAAACAAAAAAATTTCAAATTGATATTTCAATAGAAATATTAAAAAAACAATGGTTCCTAAAAACAAACAACATTTTAAAAAACCATTAATCAATTTAGAATAAACACATAATTTTTCATTAAAATTTTGAAACAATAATAATTTTCTATAAAATAAACCATTAATCAATATTTGTCTTTTAAAATCATATTTTTGATACCTAAAAAAAATAACTTCTCAAAATGGATGTGAAAAAATGTATTCGAAATAGAATATATTAAATTATACCACACATAAGATATTTCTAGTCCCGAAGCAATAAATAATACACATTTAGTGGAAGAAAATAAAAATAAAAAATAAAAAATATATAATTATTCTAAAGAGATGATTTTAGGAAGTTATTTCCCAATAAAATTTCTCAAGTAATTAAAGGTGATTTTTTAACTCAAAATAAAACAATTGGTGAAAATTTTAGATCCAATTTTATATAAATAGTTGTATTTAAAATTATTATTTGGGATTAATCCAACATAACTTTTCATTAAAATATTTCCTAAAATTTCCCTTATTCTCTATTGTAATCTAACACAAATAATTTGGGAAGAGTAATTATAAAGAACTATATTAATGATTGTGATAAATAATTGATAAAGTTGAATTATTAATTAATCCCTTAGTTTTATATTAAGGAATAAAGATCCCATGTTATGATTATAAGTGCATTTGTATTTCAATTGAATGAAAATATTATTAGATTAAAAACAAATAAAATTTAAAATCAAGTAATGTTCATAAAAAATATCCCAAAATTCAACCAAAATAAGTGTTTCCAAGAGGTAATAGAAAAAATGTTCGCCAATTAAATCTATATTTGAATAGTAATTATAAACCATATAAAGGATAAAAAATCCCTTCTTTTCAGAAAATTAAATGTCCACTAAATAAGAAAATTGAATCTTAAAAAAAACCATTTTTTAAAAAAAAATTGGGATTTAATTTGAGCATAGAGATAAATTATAGTAATAATTATTTAAGACCCCTCCCCAATATGTAAAATAAAAACTTGTACCCAAGGCTTAATTTTTTATGGATGTAAAAAATTAAAATGTTTAACTCAAATAGATTTTATAAATATAGAAGTTTAAATAATGTTTTATTGGTGAAAATAAAGTTAAAAAATCATATTTCCATGGATTTAAAATTGATTTCCCAAAATAATGATGAAAATAAATTCAATCTTTTCCTAAAATGATACGACACAAATAGTTTCAAGATCTATCAAGAAAATTAGAATAATAATTATTAATTCCAATAATAAATAACACTTTAGAACATATCTAGAGAATTTTTAAACAATAAAAGGTAAAATTCATGATGTAAAGAAAGGTTTCAATATATTTAAAAAATTATTTTCAAAATATAATTGAAATCCAATAAAAATACCATGAAATTTAAAACTAATTCTATTTAAATAAATTTCAAACCAAAAATAAAGTACCCCCACACTTATTTTCATGTAGTGGTAGAAAACAACTTAAAAACTCATGCAAAACTCCATCGAACAGTTGAAATGAAATGATAATAAATAAGGATCTATAATTAAATCATAACTCCCCTGATATAAAGGTTAATCAATCATGAATTCTAGTTGAAGAAATATTTCCTCTTTACCTTTAGCGAGATCCCCCTGGTTGAATAGTTTTCAATACCTAAAAGATATGGAAATTTTGCATTATATTTCAATATTAAGAGTGTTTAAAATAGAAAATGACAGGTTAAGTTTGTAGGAAAATTGATTTAGTTAATTTCAATAGTAGATTCTTCTTGAAGTTGATTGGAGGATACCACTATGGATCAACACTTCATCATATAGTTGATAGCCTCTTATGGTCTATTGAAAATTCATCATGTGGTCACTTGCGGATTTCTTCTTGAAGTGAGTCAGAGACTAGAATAGTTGATCCTCTAACATCTTCTTGATTTTAGTTGTACTTATAATCAGTCCTTCCATTTTTTGGATGAGCATATTTTTACGCTTATGGTCTATCCTACCTTTTCACTTCGGTTTGATCCCTCCTTTGTACTTACAGTCATTTAGTCTCATGATGGGTCCAATATTTTGTCTTATGGTTGTTATAACCATTTCACATGTATTTATTTGCCTCATATTATATTTTTTCCTTTGTATTTTGGTCAATATAACCTTTTCACCTTCATTCAATCAGGTACTTTCACAACTAAGGATTCTTGGAGGAATTTTGATCTCCTAGAGATGAGTTTTAGATGGTAATAAATAGAAATATCAGTTCCTTATAAATAAAAAGAGAAATATGTTAGAAAAAATCATATCCACATGAATATTAATTTTTAAGAAATTAAAATGAAAACAATAAGAGGGATGATGGTTTGACTCCCATGGAGCACTAAGTTTAAATTCATTAGTTTGACTCAATGGAATCTTAACTCTCAAGAAAAGAGATAAGATTCAAGACCTTTGGATGCCCCTCAAAGTAATTATTAACCATTTTATAATTTACTAATAAGGGTATATGTTCTTATCTCACTAACTCTAAATCTACATTAACTGGAACTCTTAAAATGGTTAAAGTACTAGAACATTTAGTGTTATTTTTTCTTGAAAAAATATTCCACATAGAATTGAATAGAAAAACATTCTAACCAACCATACAGTTTTCAACCTAAATTATGGAGTCATGAATGTATTTATTTCTCTATTTTTATATACAATAATTCTCATAGGGTTACCTTTTAATATCCTAAAAATCACTCATCCCTAGAAATATTCACTCACTAGTATATTTGAGATAAAAATTCAGGGCCTTTACTAGCCAAATGGACCTATGTTGGAAATCCATAATTAAATGGTATGATTCCCCTAAATAGGATCATATGAGGATACATTCCAATGGTAGTTTTAAAGGTATTCATATAGGCAAACAATTAAATTTCTAATCTTAAGTACCAATCCTTATTTGATCCACACAATGGTGTTTCAAATATATATTTATGAACTGTATTTAGAACCTCAATTTTTACACTATATTGAAGACAGTAAGTTATTCTTGTTTTGTTAACCATCCATATTTTTTCATTAAATATTTTAATTTAATGTTCTTAAATTTTTTCCCATTTTTAGTGATAAATTATTTGACACAAAAAATCTCAAGAAGATTTTATTTCTTATATACTTCACTACACTACTTTATTTATTATTTAGAAGGGCTATAACCTCAATGCATTTGGAAACATACTCAATAACCACTAATATGTATTAATTTACATGGGAATTTGGGAAAGGTACAATAAAATACACCCCCAAAAAATAAAATAAAAATTCGACATCTAGAATTACCTTTTGGGGAAATTTTTATTTTCCACCAACATTTCTTATCCTTTGGATGCTGTCACAACCAACAAAAAGGCATATAAAATCCTAAAAAAAGTAGACCAATAAAAGGGAACTAGAATAAATTTTGGGTAAATATTTCTCCTTTATGGTTTCCTCCCCAAGATGAAGAATGAAATCTCTCTATGATGCTTAACATTTCCTCCATGGACACACATCTCCTTAAAATACAATCAGGACATCTTCTATAGAGAATTGGGTGATTCCCAATGTAATAATCAAACTCAAAAAATAAATTTATTTTTCAAATTGTGTGTAAGATTATTTGGAGTCACCCATTAAACATATAAATTATCCAATTAAACATATAAATTAGTTTTATTCACTAAGTAATCAAGAAGATATTCATAATAAAAATGGGAATCGATCTCCCTTGGGTCATTAAATAGGGTTTTGGGAAACCTAGGCCAATTATTATCCATTACATTCTCATCTACTTGCTTATCTCTAATATCCAAATCAAATTATGGGATTAAAAGGAACCATATTATAAATCTTTATTTTATGCCTTATCTTGATAGAAATTAATTTATGAAAACATGATCGATAACAATTATAACTTTATATCCAATAAAATACCACCTAAACATTTATAGTGCAAAAAAACTACTAAAAACTCTTTCTCGATTACAAAGTAATTATTTTGGGAATCATTTATAAGTATTCTAGAATAATTGAAAACATGAATTCTATTTTACTTCCTCTACCCCAAAATAGATCATTTTACAAGATCAATAACATCACACATTAATTCAAAAGGGATTTTCTAATTTTGTGTAGGGAAAATAAGTGAAGTGGTAAGCTTTTACTTAAGACCATAAAAAGACTCAATGAATTTATTATATAAAATTAATGGTGTGGCCTTAACCAATAGAGTATATATTGGACCTATAATTTTAGAGAAGTCCTTAATGAATCTACGATAAAAACCATTATGACCTAAATATATTCTCATACCTTTAACATTTTCTAGAGGGGAAATATTTTGAATAACTTTTTATCTTAGAATTTTCAACCTTAGTTACTCTCTTTGAGACCTTATGACCAAGAAAAATACCCTCTATGATAACAAATTAGCATTTTTCCCAGTTAATAATGAATATTTTCTCTTAGAACCATTCCCAAAAAAGTTCCATGTTTTGTAAGAAGCTTTTAAATGTGATTAAAACTATATAAATGTCATCCATAAACACCTAAATATTACTTTAAATCATATCTTAGATAATATCTATCATACATATATACAAGGTTTCTAGATCACCAAATAGTCTACATGTAATTCATTGGTATGTAAATATACCAAAGGGAAAAGTGAATATAGTCTTCTCCTGGTCTTTTAGGGATAGAGGGACCTAGTTGGAAATAAAATAATAATCTACATAACATAAGAGTTCATTTTATCCATCCTATCACAAATTTGTTCCGATAAAATAAAATGGAAATTTTTATATCTAGTATCCAAGTTAAGCTTCTAAAAACCAATACAAACTATCTAATTAGTTTATTTTCAAACCTATTTTTTTTATCTTTTTCATTAGTCAAAATAGTGACACCCCACTTCTTAGGAACCACATGGATCAGGATGATATAGGGACTGTAATAAATGGGATAAATAAACCCATCATCAAAGAGTTTTACCTCTTCTTCTGTCACAAATTATTTCATATTGGGATTTATTTTACTTTTACCCTATACCCTTGGTTTATAATTTGGATCCATTGGGACCCTATATATGCAGAATGAAGGGATAATATCTTTGATGATAGGTATGGACTAGACTATGGAAAATTTATATATTTTCAAAACATCTAGATAACATTCATATTTATTTTTAACTAATTTAGTATATATAATAACAATAATAGAATATCTCTCACCCAAAAAGGAGTATTTTAGGTGAGAGGGAAATGTTTTGAGCTCTAATTGTTAGTATTTTTTGCTGGAAGGTAGACTACTGGTATTAAGTGGCCTATGGTATGAAATGTGTTTTTTAAATAATAAATTGGAGTTAATAAAATACTCATCTTAACTACTTTACATATTAGATAACTCCTTACACTCATATTATTGAGCTGATTTAAAAATGGTTTCCTCAACAAATATATTAAGATATTACAAATACTCACCCACATAAGCATGAAATGACTCTTTTTTCTTATTTGAACTGATTCTCATATAAGTTTCAATAGGTGTGGGTCACTTATTAATTAATAAATTTATTTATAAAAATTATTCTTCATCATCATCAAATGGTTCAAAAAAATTTAGAAGCTCATCTTCCAAGAATTGTTTAGTCAATGGATGTGTCATGATTCTATAAAATACATTATATCACCCACTTTTTTCACCCAAATTGAATATTAATTTTCCCTTAGAAATATTTATGGATTATCCCCGAGTGAAAGTAAAGGGATGACCAAGAATTATAGGGAAATCATTTTTACATTCCATTTTTAGGATAAGAAAGTCAGTATGTAATTTTTTTACCTCTCCCACTCTGAAATCATCCACTCTTCACATGGGGTGTGTGATCAAAAGGTAAACCATCTAAATGACCACCATAGTGACTGAAAGGTCTCCCAATATAATCTATAAGAATAGTTAGTAAGGGATCATATTTATACACTCTCTATGGTCACTAATTCAATTGACTTATCAACTATTTCTAAAGGTTCATGGGATGACAGCACTACCAAGATATTTTATCTTAAAATGTAATTAATTTTAAACTACAACACTATAATCCTCTGCAGGATATATATAGATAATTCCTCAAGTATTCTCTTTCTTGCAACATTATTTTTCAACATTTTAAAACATTATGGGACCTGAACAAAATATTTAATGAATGAAATATTAATGTTAATATTTTCAAAAAACTCAATAAATATAATCAATTTAGGTGTTTGGTTACATTTATTAATTCTAAGGGGAAAGGGATGTTTGGGGAAAGATTCATCATAATTATAGGCATCCATTCAGACTCCCCTAAAATATTTTCTTTTCCATTATTATTCATAACTTTTATATAAATTACTTATGGTTTTTAGGTGGAATAATATGGTTTGTATCAACTTATTAATGGTTATATAGATTTACAAATTCTAGAAATTACAAACTTTTATTTTCATATTTATTTAAAGATTAATCGTGTACTATCCAAGGTTAACTTCCTTCTTCCAAAATCATGCAATATTATCATACTAAATAAGAGAAAACTGGAAAGAAAAAAAAATATGTGAAACCATAGTCAATCCCTGGGTATGTGATCCCAGTCAACTGGGCAAGGTGTTTTCATGTATATACATTTTTATATGTGTGTGTTTATATATTCCCATAAATATAAATATATACATAAATATGTATATACATGAGTTTGGTGAAAATAATAATATAAATAATCAATAGTCGATCCTTGGGTTTATAATACTGATCATCTGGACATCCTATAAAAAGGAAATTGAGCTATATGTTTTACCATTCATGCCATGTATCATTAAGTTGATCTCTACGTTCATAATCTAAATTGACAAGAAGTACTTCATCCAACACCAGAAATGTCTCTGAGGTAGCTACATCATCATAGGGGGATACTCGTCCTTGCCCTGGGTTCACTTGTACTCGCATCCAGTCACAATAATGAAGGTCTCTGGGTTCACCTAATACAATTTATTATCCCAAGATATTGGTCTATAGGAAGTCACTAAATTTAATCTTGGATGATCCCTAAGGGTTTGACCTTTAAGCGATATGTAAGGTGAGATCACCAGTTAGAAATCATGCTCACCCATCAAGGTCTCTGGCCAGGGAGAGAATAATAATCTCGATCACTCTAGAGAGTGTAATGATCCATGCGTATCCAATGATGTGTAATTTCATGTACAACACCACAGTCAAGTAACTGATTAGGGTGAGTGTAATCATTCATATCATTTGAGAGAGCCTAATCATACTCATCACACAATATGTTGAGGATAACAGAATCATCCACATCACTCTAGAGAGTGTAATCATCCATGACTATCATTACTATGGACATCATGCCCATATATCATTAACATAGGGTGAAAATCTAGACCTCCAAAAACACCTATGGAAATCACAATAATATAATAGTCAAACATACTATCTCAACTACCAAATAATATATAGTACCACTAGTTATACAAATAAATATAATAATAAAAAGGATTATAAGAATGATACTAATAAATATATATGGGAGTTCCAAAAACAAATAATATATATCCTAGAATATACCTTTGGGCATCCCAAATAGAAATAATGATGCATCATGTTAGGCTCAATAACCACCAAACAGGAAACACATCGGGTAATCATTATTGCATCATCAGTAAATAGGTGAATGTATAATAAAGTATTGAGGGTGTATGATGATCTAACCCAACCCTACTGCCACAAAATCACTGTATTACATGTTTGTTATGGATTCTAAGGTGACACCCACTAACATCTCTATACAAACCCTATGTACTAGATCAGGGTCAGTCAATCATTAGGCCACCCACTAGGTTCCTCAAGTCATAAAATAAGAGATGAATCCTACTTGATATCCTCAATGGTAAAGGTAAAAGAAGGAATACAACATGGGATCCTTGATGGTATGTATACATAGATATCCAACATTGTATCCTTGGAATGGTTCAAAAGAAGGGGTGACCTACATGGGACCCTCAAAAGAAATGTAAGAAGCATAGGTATCCTAGATGGTATCCCTATAGAAGTATATAAGTAAATGGATCCTACAAGGGATTACCTAGGATAACATATAAGTGAAGGAATCCCACTAGGGATCCATGATAACAACCAAAGGATAGATGCATAAAACTTTAGGTCCTCTAGGTCAAAATTCAAGCAATGGAATCCTGTTTTGGTGCGGATGTGCGTCGGGTTACGCTGTTCCGCCAGGACGCGTTCGCGCGTGCACCCGTCAACCCGAGGGGATGGGCGCGCGGCTTGTGGTCCCACAGTCCCGCTTTCCAAGGGCGGGCGGCATCCGTCCCTTATTCAGGGGCGTCTGCTCCTTGATCGAAACCGGGATGATGGGACATCGGCTCCTCCTTCCGTGGACGTCTCCTCGGAACTCGTCACCTAATCCGGGTCTCCCTCATAGATTTAAGAATGTTCGTGAATCTCGTTCCCGGCGCCATGTCTCCATGGACACCGGTTAATTACGCTGCTTCCGTCCGGACGCTCCAAGGAGTCTGGTCGGGGCAGCAACCTGCGGTGAGGAGACCGGGTGGCTCCGGGTGTCGGGGGCGTGTCTTAACACTGCGCCTCTGCATGTCTGCCTTCCGTCCCTAATAGGGCTTCTCGAAGGCGTGATGGCCTGAGGCATCCCGCACTGGGTGCGGGGAACTGTGTTACCTGAGGTTTTCCTCAGCTTCCCATGTTTAACACGGGGTATGCCGCGAGTTTAACGTCCAGCGGGGACGGCATCGGACTGATCAACACGAGGAGTGGATCAGATGACAGAACCCTTTGCGGGGAACCTCCGACGCTGGGGCCAGCACCTGGGCGGCTTCCCGAGTGAAGTGGAGTGGAATGAAATGGCATGACCCCACCGGGATGTGGCGGCCCGGGTAAGGATCAGGATGGATGATGGAGTGAAGAGCTTGGACCCCGTAGGGGCTTCCTACGTACCGTGCGTTAGCGCGGATCAAAGTCAGCGTAGTTCGGATATACAGTTTAACGTCATGCTGGACGTCGGCAAGCCGACTCACGAAGAGATCGAGGCCGCCGGGCGGAGGATTGAACCGAACCACCTCGCACAGAGGGGGATGGAACGGCAGGGTGGATCACAGTTTCACGTCATGCTGGACGTTGGCAAGCCGACTCACAAGGAGATCGAGGCTGCCTGGAGAAGGATTGAACCGAACCACCTCGCACAGAGGGGGATGGAACGGCCGGGTGGATCACAGTTTCACGTCATGCTGGACGATAAAAGGAGAAATAGAAAAAGGGGCAGTGGGGAAGCACAATGGAGATACACACGTGCAGTCTCCCACAGGGGCGGATTCATAGGTGAATCGACGCGAATGTGAACCCGGGAGGGGCCCACGGATGGACGAACCGACGTGAATACGACCGGGACGACCAGGTGGTGGGCTTGAACCTCGGAGAGGCTTCCTACGTACCCTGTTTAGAAGACATGGATCAAAGTCCACGTAGTTCATTCTGTCTGTAACACTCTACCCCCGTGGGCGAAGGCCGCTCCAATCCCGACATCCCTGCAGAGACGCGCGGGTGGGGGCCACATCCAGACCGGGAGGATCCTGCGTGCGAGACACGGGATCAGGTGATGCGGACGGTTTAACGTCTTGCCGGACGAAGTACAGTTTAACGTCGTGTGTTGAGGACGAAGGTGCTTGGCAGTTTAACGTCTTGTCGCGCGGATGAAGTACAGTTTAACGTCCTGCAGGACGAATGCTGAACAGTTTAACGTCTTGTAGCTCGGACGATATGCTAGGCAGTTTAACGTCGTGCAGCTTGGACGTGTGCAGTTTAACGTCATGTGGGACGAATGCAGTTTAACGTCGTGCGGGACGTTGAAGCCGCCGATAGGTCCGTGTCACTTCGCGCGGGCCTGGAGGGTCGCACGGGAAGACAACGCACGGTGTGGGCACCCGGGATGAGGGTCGTCGGGCGCCACGCAGGCGGGTACCCTCAGGGGGTCAAAGGGGGCGACCATGGCGGTTTGCGCGCAAAAGAGGAGCTTTGCGCGCAATACCGCGGGTCTGCGCGCAAATGGGCGGGCTGGTGCGCAATTGGGCCAGCACTTTACGCGCGAATGATAGAGATTGCGCGCACCGGGCTTCGGATAGCGCACGGGGGCAACAGCTCATTCTCTAATGAATGGCCACTTTGAAAAGGGGGGGGGGCGCAATCGGGCTGGATTGCGCGCACCCTGAGGGCAATTGCGCGCAAGAGGCTTCTTTTGCGCGCGAATGCCTTTGGGTGAATATTTATTCAAAGGAAAGGAGCCTAAGGGATTGCGCGCGAAGGCGAACCCCAAGGCTTTCTTGCGCGAAAGAAAGGAGGTTACCTGAAGATCGACAGTGCGCGCGGAAGGGGTTGGATTGCGCCCACGAGAGACCTTTCGAATTCTGGAAACCTTTAAAACGTCGGGGGTCTCCTTATATTTATAGGCAAACCCTGGCGCGGAATCCAGTTCGCGGGCGCGCAATTCTCTTCGCGGGCGCAAAATCGGGCCCGGCGCGCAAGGGAGTCGCGCGGGCCACTGGCGCGCAAAATTGCGCGCCGGCCCAGCGCATTGCGCGCATCCCGGGAGGTTTGCGCGGGGCTCATCAACTTTGCGCGCGGGTCTCCAAAATTCCGCGCAAGGCCTCCGGGCCCTCCGAAACATGCTTCCGACTCCAAATATGACCTCGCTTTCCGCATCCGGAGCTTTTTTTGGGAACAACGGAATTTTTCGGCGTCTACAAAAGCCCCCCCTCGGAATCTGATCGGCGAGAGGTCGCAACGATCGGGTTCCGAGGGAGACGTCGGAATGTCGAAGTCCTGGGTGGCGCGGGTTGGTGGCGCGCAAAAAAGGGCGTCGGGCGCGAAATTAGCTGTCGCGGTCGCGCAAAGCGCTTTCCGCGCAGCGCGGACCCGGGCCTCGCCTATAAATAGGGGCCCTGGGTCCCCCGCACCATACACTGGCCTTCCGCGCGATAAGCCTCTAAGCTCTCGTGCGCGAAATTGCCTTTTCCGGCGCGGAATTCGCCCGCTCGTCGCGCAAACCTGTCCGGAATTCGGCCTGCTTTTGCGCGAACACCCGGGGTTTTACGCGACGGACTTCCCGATTGCGCGCCGTCCACTAGGATTGCGCGCCAACTCTCAAACTTCTCTACCAGCCTCGTCCGCTCCCGCACGCTTCGTCCCTTTACCCGCACGACTCCCAAAGCTTCTGAGATGGCCGCGAATCAAGGAAATGAGGGGGATGCCGCCACTCGCAGAGCTGAGATGGCGACGAACGAGGAGGTCTACGGAGCCAAGGAGATTGTTTCCAACAATCAATCCTTGTTCGACTTGCTGACGCCGACCCAGAAGACATATCCACTGTCGGACAACCTGCCGCTCTAGAACTTCGACATCCTAGATGAGGTTCCGGTGCCAGGGTTCGAGGTTGATGCGCCACGGACCTGGGTGACTCGGGAGGACGAGCTTCCCCGCTATAACATCACCAACAATGGGCATCGTGCCAGGGAGACCAGACACTTAGATGTCTATGTCCTGAACCCGAGGACGCGAACCATCGTCGGAAGTGAGCCTACTGCGGAGAACTCTCCAGCCCTCTACTCGAGCATATATCGCCAGAGTGTCACCGACGACACCAAGGGCTGGCTGAAGGACTGGGACATGCGATCTGGGGGCAATTTCACCAGTGAGTGGGCCTGGGCGTTCTGGGTACGCCACACTTGCGATCACTTCGCGGAGGAGCTGCGGTACATCGGCCTGTTTGAGGCGGTGTGGACGTCGCAGTTCCACTTCTACCAGCAGTCCGAGCTCGGGCCGGAGCTGTTCACCCGCTGGTCCCCGGATACCAACACCTTCCATCTTCACCATGGGGAGGTCGGCATCGGTCTCTGGGACATCCACTGCATCGGAGGTATCCCGCTGGAGGGTTACCAGTACGATGAGTTCCTGCCTCCGAAGAACACCTGGGAAGACAGGTCACGGACTCCCATTCTGACCTGGCATCTGCTTGACCTGGCTACAGAGTGGCTCGGGATAAAGGAATTCCAGAAGGACATAGCCTACAAGGAGTGGTTCGGCCAGTTCTTGGAGCATGACCCGGCGGTCAAGATTCCAGGCAGGGGGAAACGGTGCCCGACCGCGGCTCAGAGGAGCCGGAACGGGTCGTACTGGCGGGTCCTGGAGACGGGCGACTACCGCTCATGGGGGTACCGCGTCATCGAGGCTCGGGACCCAAATGTCCGGTACGCGGCGTTCCTGGCCGCCTTTCTGAGTGGGTGGCTCCTGCCAGTGCGGGACGCAAGTATGGGCGTTCGCCCGGCGACACTGGCGATGGCGGGCGCTATGGCCGCCAACAAAAGATATAACCTCGGGGTCCCAGTGTTGGCTAAGCTGTACGCCATCCTGGGACGCATCTCACGAGGGGGGTCGCCACGAAGGATCTGTGGGCCCTTCCAATTCTTCCACGGCTGGGTGACTGCTCACATTGGTGGGTACACGTTTCCGAACGCCATCATTCCTCCAGGCAACGGCCTGCGACCCTCCCTGCTGAACATTGCGGGGGTCGCTCCGATGACCCTAAGTGAGGAGGGCGTGAGGATTCGGATTGGCAATCATGCCAATTTCAACTTCAGCCCGTTCCCCACTCCCGTTGGCCAAATTATCGACAACGGGCAGGGTCCGCTGGAGCAGCACGAGTACTTCCTGAACATGCGGGGCGGGGTGCTCGTGGCTCGGATCGACGGGAAGGTGATCTGCGAGCCCTACGTGCCAACCCGGTTCGCCAGGCAGTTCGGGTGCCTTCAACGGATGCCGAAAGGGTATTCACTGCTGTCCGGGAGGAGACGAACCCTGGCGTCCTTCGCCAGATGTGGCTGATGTTCGTCGCCTTTGGCTCCGGAGACGTTATCACTCTTCCTCCTACCGGGGTCGACGCAGGCTTGGCAACCGAGTACGCCTAACAGTGGGCCATCGCGTACCCCGAGGGGCTTTTACGGAAGCCAGTTCGGCGGCTCGAAGTCACCCGTGCGGAGACCGGGCGTCAAGGAAGGAGGCGAGGCGCCGCCACACGGGGGAGAACGGAGGCGCACCAAGCAGCGGAGCCAGCGCGGGCAGGGACTTCGGCGGCGGGCACATCGCAAGCTGCCTCCACGACTTCAGCGCCTAGAGAGGAGGCACATGCGGCGGTCAGGGAGCGGCCCGGGAAGCAGGTAAGGCGTCTGCTCGAACCCTCCCATGATGCAGTCTTCCCGACGCTGTGGTCTGCCTGGATGACCCTGCGGCAGTCACTGGGGACCGATGCCATCTGGTGAAAGATACTTAGAGAAGGAATCCATCTACCAGAGGTCAGGCGCCTCCATATCACCGACAGGGTGGACTTCAACCGGTAGTATGCGCATCTGACGGCCATGGACGAGTACGCGCGCCAACGTGGTCAGCGTGCGGAGCCATCCCTTCGGGTGAAGGTGATGCTCGGTCTAGAACCCACTCCAGAACAGATGCCGCCGACGGAAGATGACAGTAGCAACGACTCCGAGGAAGAGGAGGAGATGGGGGAGGATGAAGGCTCCGAGGGAAGATCCCATCAGGGGAGCCCGCGGGAGAGCGGTGAGGTGGCCGGCTCTGACAATGTTGATGCCACTGAGCTCCTCGAGGTCCGCTTCTATCCCTACTCAACCTGCTTCATCCATTCTCTTATGCAGCTTCTAACCCATTTCTCCATCTTTCTCAGGAGCACACAGATGTTGGTCAGGCGTCCTCAGCGGGAGTAGGAGAGGCGCCAGCAGGACAAGGCGGGGGCCAGGCACCCATTATCGAATTGACAAGCGCGGAAGGGTCCCCTGCTGCAACTGTTCCTGCGGCGGCCGGGATAGCGGAAGATGACGCTCTGAACTCCCGTAAGTCTCCTTACTTTACTGCTGGTGCTTGCCGTTGACGATCCGTGACTAACCACGGCATGCCTTGCGCAGTGATCTCAGGACTGGAGGCCCGTCGGGCTACCGGACTCGGGCCATCTACGAGTGGACCAGTGGCAGACAAGCCGCCTGCTCCGGAACAGACTTCCCACACCGAGCCGGCCCCACCAACTGCTGATCAAGGGGCTACGGACGTCAGCGGTGCTGACATCGGAGAGAGGTCGGGGGCTGACGAGGGTGTCAACGCCGCTGGGGAGAGAGAAGAAGGTCGCCCAGATGTTAGGGAACCTATCCCCCATGAGGACATCCCAGGGGCGGACCCTGCAGCAGTCCTGCTGGCTGCCTTCCCTGCCTACCGGCCTGCCGACCCCGAGGAGATGGATGACTCGGACGCGGAGGCGGTCGAGGAGAGCCGGATAGCGCGCCGAAGGGGGTGGAAGTGCATCCAGCGCTTCCTCAAGCGAGACCCATCGGAGTGGCTGGGGCGCATGGGATCACTCCAAACCTGGCTGCGCTTCCTGTGTGCCGGGGGAGCTGATGCTCAATGCCTCCATCTGACGGTCTGTGATTTCATGGCCGAAAAGATGCGCGAGAGCCGCCGGCGTGCCGACGTCGCACAATGTCGGGACATGTCGGAGAGCACGCGGGCGCTCCTCGTGGCGGAGTAGGAAGTCCGGCGTCTCGAAGGGCAGGCGGCAGAGAAGGAGGCCTTCGTCGCAGCGTGCACCGAGCTTGTGGAGCAACTAGCAGCCCAGCTGGTTGACGCCCAGGTGCAGCTGACGGAGGCGGGCCAACAGATGGTCACAATTCAAGTCGAGCGGGAGCGTGCACAGGCCAGAATCGACGAACTGCGTGCTGCGACCGCCGACGAGGAGAGGGCACGCAGAGAGCGAGAAGCAGCTCTGGAGGCCGCCAGCCAAAGGGTAGCGGCGTTAGAAAGACTTATCCAGCACGCTAATCCCTAGGGGCTTTGTTTTTGCCATTCCCAAAAACATTTGCTTCCGCTACTCAATATTTCGATCCATTTGTATGAATCACCATATTTATCTGCATCTTTTGGTTTAACATGCTGGACCACAATTCATTGTCTTGCGGGAGCGTTAACCAAGCTTCAGGCATCCGCAATTGGGCCTGGATTTCTAAAGAAGAGAGGGAGGTCATTCCTAGGAAAGGAGACCTCAGACCTAATCAATGTATCATCCCCCCAACTTGTTCCGACACACGAGCGGGACAATGCTAGGGGCGTTGAGATTTTATCCGAACATAGGGAAATGAGAAAGGGTGAATCGCGTGTCCCGAATTCAGAAATCCATAATGGTCGGCCTTCCAGGAAATGCCCAAGACGGCAAGCGGACAATGGATCAATCGACCATACTACTGCGATAGACGGACCGAAGGTCATCATCCATATTGCAGGAGGCGGACCACATGTCATCATCAATTCCGCTTTGGGGGTTCCTTCAGGCACAAGGGTGGAAATCCAGATCAACAGGGCATGCAAAGCGTGGGGCGAAGTGACGATTTGTTCGGATAGAATCCAACGCTCTCAAAATTGCGCCACCGTGGGGAAAGCGTATTAGGTGGATGCACTAATCTGGCCGTGAATCACCCCAATTCTCAGACAGAACATCTTTGACGAGGAAACCGTCGCTTCCCATCATTGCGATGGGGCATCCCGAGCTGAATCGGGGAGAATATCACAACTGCACCACTCTACCCGAAGTAAGGCCAGACGGCCGGCGGCGAGGAGGGGCGGGACTTAGCGATCCCTGAGGCTGGACCCGAGTCGAAATGCCCCGGCGTTCCTACGTACTCCATCAGGATGGAGATCAAGCCACATGTAGTTCTGAAAGTGCAGTTTAACGTCATGCAGGACGTAGAATCCCATTTGGGGAGATCTTAGTTTTAGGGTCGTAGAGCTCAGACCATAGGGGCATATCTTAGTTTAAGGTCTTAGATCTCGGACCATAAGGATAGATCTTAGTTTAAGGTCTTAGAGCTCGGACCATAAGGGTAGATCTTAGTTTAAGGTCTTAGAGCTCGGACCATAAGGGTAGATCTTAGTTTAAGGTCTTAGAGCTCGGACCATAAGAACCTCAAAGTACGCCGCATCGTGGTCCTATCCCCTGGATATGCGAAGATGCACTGGGGGATAGTGTCAAGAGTGTCGAGATTTTTCCTGGTCAGAATGGGAGGTGGAAAATGTGATGTGAATCATGCGGCCATTCACTCAAGGACTGGGGGCACCGGCGTAACGATATGGGAGTACTGCCAACCGTGGCGTAAAAGCAGCATCAATATCGCACTAACCGTTGATGGAATGAGGCAGCAAACGAGCATCGACCGCTCAATCGCATGATTCATATCGATTTGCTGCCCGAGGCCATTGGGGGCACCAGCCCGAGTCGGTGGGAGAGCACTGAGGCATTGTGTCCAAACCGTTCATGGGGGCTCCACCCAGGGCGTAGGCGGTGGGTCCGAATGAAAGGGAGCACGAAGCCTGAAAATGGAAGGAACCTGACCAAGCCGAACCTGACCCTCCTGACAATAAACCAGAGTACTCTTGACACCAGTGGACCACTGCAAGGGGTCGAGGGACAAGCCTTGAGGGTGGCCTGAAGGCGGAGGATTCCCCAGAGAAGGGGGAAATCTCTAAGAGGTGGGGGGCTGGACCTGAAGTTTCAAACATCCGGGCGTTCCTACGTATCCCATGATGATGGGAATCAAGCCACACGTAGTTCTTGAAGCGCGGCGCAACACAATTGGGCACCAGCGCGGGGAAGGGTGCGGGTCCGACCCTCGCACACAGAAGAAGCGGTATTTGATATTTCTTGTTTGTCCTTAAAGATGGATGGTTTTTCTTTGTACAGCGACATGCCTGTGATTAAGGAATCCCTGGCGTCTCCACAATAATCAAGCCATGAAAGGCATTGATGAATGGAGTGGTTATTAACCAGCGCCCAACGTGAGTGTCCCTTGAGGAGAACATCACGATGCAGTGCCGTTTCTCATCGGGCGGCCAAGACGATCACAGTTTACGGTCGTGTGGTAGGACCAGACAACACAGTTTAAGGTCGTGTGGTTCGGACCATGGAGGAATCCGCTTATCACGATACGGCGGACTCAGCGGAGGTGGGAACATACCCAGCCCTGCGGTCACGCACGATTCCAGGAGAACGATCCTGGGATAGGGGCCTGCGTATGTCCATCACCCGAGGGGCAGAGATGCTAGCCTCCAGATATACTGGGCCCAAAACGCGATTGTTCGGGAGACTCCTTCCTCCTTATGGGGACGAGGGTCCAGCTATACACGGCCCTTAGGGAGGACATCAGCATATACCCTTGGTGCTCAGATCGTGGGAGCCTCGACAGACACCATTATCCTGGTTGGCCTGCCTAACGTGTAAAGGTGTACTGAAGTTCAGTATGAAGAGAGTGTCGAGATTCCACTACAACGCACAAAGGCGGAGTGTGATGAGGACCGTGCAACCGATGTTCGGAGCCTAAAAGAGCCGACATGGCGACCAAGGATGTCGCTGACCATATTCGCAACACAACATCCGATCGCGTCAGCCCAGAACTGGGCAAGCAAACGAGAATCAACCGCTCAATCGCAGGATTCATATCGATTTGCGGCCCAAGAACCGCCGGTAACTCGACCCGGAGCGGTAGGAGAGCACTGAGGCGTCGTACCCAAACCGCTAATGAGGATCCCTTTGAGTGAAGGCTCGAACAAGAGGAAGCGCGCGGCCCGACAAGCAACACGGGACTTGCCGGGATTGCATCCGACACTACGGGTCATAGACCAAAGTACCCAAAACATGTTAACAGATCACCGTAAAGGGTCGGAGGACTCACCCTGAGAGAAACCAAAAGACGGTAGATCCCCGTGATCAACCAAGAGACGGGGCTGGACCTGAGACACAAGCGTCCAGGCGGTCCTACGTATCCCATAAGGATGGGAATCAAGCCGCACGTAGTTCTTGAAGTGCAGTTTAACGTCATACAGGACGAAAAGAGAGAAAAAGGGGGGAGCAGAAGGCATCCCCAAACGTGGGGGGCGTACAGCGTGGCGAGCAAACCGACGTGAATGAGGGCCTAGCCCCACGTTCACACCATACGCCACATACCCAGAGGCAACTGGGCCAAGGGCCCGAAGTGGGATGGAAATTCCCAAAGGATGGGGCTGGGCCTGAAACATGAACGTTCAGGCGGTCCTACGTATCCCATAAGGATGGGAATCAAGCCGCACGTAGTTCTTGAGAGGCAGTTTAACGTCATACAGAACGAATGCTGAACAGTTTAACGTCTTGTAGCTCGGACGTAGTACAGTTTAACGTCGTGTTGGACGAATGCTAAATAGTTTAACGTCTTGTAGCTTGGACGAGGTACAGTTTAACGTCATGTTGGATGAAACACTTGGCAGTTTAACGTCTTGCAGCGCGGACGATATGCTAGGCAGTTTAACGTCGTGCAGCTTGGACGTATTCAGTTTAACATCGTGCAGGACGTAGTACACCCAGACGAAGTACTGCTTGAGGAACCTAGCGTTGGTGGGAGGAGTGACACGCTCACCATCCATAGTCGCTAGGGAGTACGCGCCATTGGGATAAACTTTGTGGACGACAAGAGGTCCCTCCCACTTGGGCTCCAACTTGGGTGGCTTCCTACCGGGGATCATTGGCGCTCTTAGGGCTAGCACTAGGTCACCCTGCAGGAAGGAGCGGAGGCGAACCTTCTTATTGAAAGCTCGAGCCATTCTGCTTTGATGCCTCTCCAAGTTGTGCAAGGTGCGAAGTCTATTCTCATCCAGTGCTTCCAACTCGACTAGACGGGCATCAGCGGCTCTGTCCAGCACTTGCTGGTCGTAGACCGCATTGCGCAAGGACGGTAACTAGATCTCGATGGGCAGGACAGCCTCAGCTCCATACACCAGGGAATAAGGGGTCATCTGGGTGGAATTGCGAGTCGTCGTCCGATAAGCCCAGAGGGCGTTGGGGAGCTTGTCCGGCCAACTCTTCTTGTTCTGACCAACCATTTTTTGCAGAATGTTAGAGAGGGTTTTGTTAAAAGCCTCGATCTATCCATTCGCCTGCGCATGATAGCGAGATGTATGGTTCGAGCGAATGTTGTATTTGGCGTACAACTTCTTCAACTCGGCTGCTCGGAAATTGGCTCCGTTATCCGTGAGGATAGCGTGAGGCACTCCAAATCGATGAATGATGTTGGAGGTCACGAAGTCAGCGATCGAACAGGATTTGACCTCTCTGAGCGGAATCGCCTCTGCCCATTTGGAGAAGAAGTCCGTGGCGGTCATAATGAACCGGCACTGGCGAGCCGTCGCCGGCGGGTAAGGTCCCACAACGTCCATCCCCCAGACTGCAAAGGGCCAAGAATACCTGGTGGTATGGAGAGGCTCCGGCGGCCGATGCACAAAGTTCGCATGAACCTGGAACGCATGGCACCTCCTGGCATACTCGATGCAGTCATGGATCATGGAGGGCCAGAAGTATCCCAACCTCCGAATCTGGTGGGACAGCTTCGGCCCAGTCTGATGGGCGCCGCATGAACCAGCATGAACCTCTTGCATGACTCGCAGGATCTCAACTCCCTGAAGGCAACGGAGGAGAACACCATCAAATCCGCGTCTATAGAGGATCTGCTCCAGGCCGGGACTGCTCTGGAGGACAAACTGCGATGCGCGGCGTCGAACTCGCTCGCGTTCAGCCCGATCCGGCGGGAGAATGCCATGTTGGAGGTACTCAACCAAAGGCGTCCTCCAATCAGGGGCTGGTTCGACTGCCATATCTGAGGTACTCGGGGCTCCGGGCGTAGGGGCAACCGTGGTGAGGTTACTTACCGACGGGCCGCGATCTCCCTCCGGGATAACGGGAGCGATGAGCCTGCGGTGCGTCACGCGGATGGTCAGGTTATCCTGTCCAGGCTCCGCAAGTGACGCAGCAAGGCTGGCCAAAGCATCTGCTCGACCGTTCTGCGACCGGGGAATATGGACAATTTCTGGCCGAGAAGGGAACTGGGCCATCAGAAGAAGGGTGCACTCCAGTAATGGCACAAGTTCCGGCTTCCTAACAACATAGTCTCCATTGATCTGCTTAACAACTAGCTCGGAGTCCCCTTTCACGCACAGATGGGGCACGTCGATTTCGAGAGCTAACTCGAGGCTGGTGATGAGGGCATGGTATTCCGCCTCATTGTTGGTACAGCCCTCTGACAACAGGAAAGAGTATGGCAGTACGGCCTGCTCCAGGGTAATGAAGACGATACCCAAGCCCACTCTGTTGAGCATAGGATTATCGAGTCTTCTACTGGTGGGGCTCCGGGAGGCACCGTCAAAGTGCATCTGCCAGCATGGACCGGCATGATCAACCGAGAGAATGGCCTCATCAGGAAAGCCTAGATCCAGCGGCTGATCCGCGGAGGTTGGGTGAGCAGCCAGAAAGTCTGCCAATGCTTGCCCTTTGATGGCCTTCTGAGACACATACCTGATGTCGAACTGCTGGAGAATCACATCCCACCGCGCTAGACGGACAGTCAACATAGGCCGGCTCAGGATATATTTCAACGGGTCTACCCGAGAAACCAACTGTACCTCATGGTGCTGCAAGTAGTGCCGTAATTTTTGTACGGCAAATACGAGCGCCAGGCAGCTCTTCTCGATGGGGGAATACCTAACTTCCGCATCGAGGAGCATGCGACTGAGGTAATAGAGGCTATTCTCTGTTCCCTCGTTGTTCTTCTGGGCGAGAAGGGCACCCAGGGACCGTTCCAGGGCGGTCACATAGAGGACCAGCGGCTTCCCGGATACAGGCGGCATCAGAACCGGAGGTTGCAGTAGGTACTGCTTGATTTCCTCGAAAGCGGTCTGACACTCTTTATCCCATACATAGGTGGCACCTTTCTTCATGAGCCGACAAAAGGGCTTACACTTGCCGGCCAGATTCGCGATGAATCGGCGTATATAGGCTAAGTGGCCTTGGAACCCTTGCAGTTCCCGGATGTTACCTGGGGGAGGCATCTGGCTAATCGCCCTGATCTTCTCTGGGTCGATCTCAATACCCCGGTATCTTACCACAAATCCAAGGAACCTTCCGGAGGTGACCCCGAAGGCACACTTCAACGGGTTCATCTTCAGGCAGCGAGACCGGAGGAAGCCGAACACTTTCTCAAGATCTTTGAGATGGTCCTGACGCTGGCGCGATTTGACTACCAAGTCGTCGACGTGGTATTCCACCAGTGTGCCGAGGATTGGTTTGAATATGCGGTGCATCGCCCGTTGATAGGTGGCACCTGCATTCTTCAGGCCGAAAGGCATGACCCGGTAACAAAAGGTACCTTGGGGGGCCCTGAAGGCAGTGAACTCCTCATCCTCAGGGGCCATCTGAATTTGGTTATATCCGGAGTATCCATCCATGAAAGAGAGGGCTTGGAACCCTGCCGTGGCGTCAATCAACAGCTCTGTCACTAGAAGGGGAAAATCATCCTTCGGACAGTGGCGGTTGAGATCGCGGAAGTCGATGCAGACTCTGATCTGCCCGTTCTTCTTCCTGACCGGCACAATGTTGGCCAGCCATTTGGGGTACTGAACTTCCCTCACGAAGTTGGCTTTGATAAGCTTGTCAACTTCGGCCTCAACCATGGCACCGTGGAATGGGTGCATCTTCCTGGGAGGCTGCTTGAACCCGCGATGGTTCGCCGGGAGACCAAGGCGGTGGACGGCTACCTGAGGATCTAGCCCCGGCATCTCGTCATAGCCCCAAACGAACACATCACGGTGCTGCCTGAGAAAGTCCACGTACTGCTGTCACTCCTCAGAGGGCATGGCGGCACTGACCAATGTGGGTCTCGGATCTGCTTCGGTTCCAAGGTTCACTTGTACTAACTCATCGACCGTGGTGGAGACGCCCTCCTCAAAGGTCGGGGGTGAATCTTCCACGTCCTCTCCACTCAGGGAGGGATCGTCCACGGGAGAGACTGCGTTGGCAACTGCATTGGGGCTAGCAGATCCTGCTGGGCCTCTGGTGCTGGCATGGGCGGTCGCGGTCATCTCATCAGGAGACTCACAAACCGTCGAGACCATGGCTACGTCCAACCGTTGAATCGGGAGGACGTAAGCGTCATCCAAACTTGCCCAGGGATCACTTGCAACAGCGACAGGCTCGACCTCACCTGCCAGGATCTGCTTATCCTTGCTCTTGTAATAGTCCGCGTCCAGATAGCGGGCTTCACATGAGGCAAAAGGAGAGGCATCTCCCTGAAGCACGCCTACTCGACCATTAAGAGAGTATTTGAGGCATTGGTGGTATGACGAGGGAACCGCCGCATGAAGGTGGAGCCAGGGCCTGCCCATCAATGCGTTGTACGCAGTGTCTTGAGAGACTACCATGAATTCGGTGTTGGCAACCAAGTCACCGAACTGGGTCTTCAAACGTATCTTGCCGACCGGGGTTTGCTCGGTGCGGTCGTACCCCTGGATCCTGAGGTCGGAGGGAATCAAGTCATCCTCAGACAACCCCAATCTCCGGAGCGTCCGAGTGGGAATCAGGTTAATCCCGGACCCCGTGTCGACAAGGCAGTGCCGGACTTCAAGGCCATTGAACTGGCCGGTAACATACAGCGAACGAATGTGCCCCTGTATAGGAGGGTCTTCATCCTTACCAGAAAACGAGATAACTGCCTGACATTCGGCGTCCTCAATCGTTTCGGCGTGAAAGGCCTATGCAGCCGCAACCTCTGTCTCAAACTGGAGGGGGCTCTTCAGGGCTTCAGCGAGTGCCTCGCGCATCTCAGATGACATGCGCAGAGCCTCAAGGATGGAGAGTCTCGCTGGGATGTCGGCCAAGTGCTTCAGGACATCATACTTTTTGGCCAAGCGCGAGCCCCTGGTTGCAGGAGGTTGCTCTGCGGTTGGAAGCATGACGGGCCTTGCCGGTTGGGCCGGCGGCCGACTGGTGCTTGGCGCATCTCGCTGTTCATTGGTTGAAGCCCGGGAAGTAGTCACCGTACTGGGGCCAGGAGGCCGGGATGGACTCGTGGCAGGGCGGAGCTGATCGCGACGCGGCTGAGGCGGTTCTGCCTGATCCCATACCACAAACAGTGGCGAAGGTGAATCCTTCATCCCCGGATGGGGGGGATGCGCATGCTGAGCTCGGTTTTGAGCCTGCTGCCTGGTCTCAGTGGCGTGCACGACCTGGCTGGAGGTACCAACTGCTGTGCCCCGGAGACTCCTGTTTTTGCGGCTCCTCCGACGGTGGCGACGACCGGGGACACTAGGGAGGTCCACCTGGTGTTCTTCAACGTCGGGAACCGAAAAGGGATTTACCAGCTCGACGGTATTAACCGAAGCGTACCCAATACTGTCATCGGACGAATCATTCACCACTGGGCGGATCCGAGGAGGGATCCCCATCTCCGAGGGTATGAAATCGCCGAGAGTGCGGGATAGTGGCGGAACTGGCGGGGCGCGCTCTTCCTTCTTGCACCGCCGCCGTTTGCTCTTCTTGGAAGAGGCAGGCTGGGACGACGATGCCGAAGCAGCACCCGCAGATTCTGGGGGCTCAGGCTGATTCAAGCGCGCTCGGATGATTCCATGGGCGCGAATGGTCGTCTAGCGGGCCATCCAGTTTTTATACTTCTGGGATCCGCGGTCGGAGACCAGCTGCCATTCGTCCTCATTGCCGCTATCGTCATCTGATCCTACGAACACGCCCGCCACTTGTGCCGGAGCTGGGCCCAACCTGATTACATTGTTGTTAATCTGGTCTTGGAGCCAATCCTTAAACACATAGCACCGCTGGATGGTGTGCCCTAGGGCCCGATGGTAGGGGCAGTAGCGGGGGTTATCCGTGAGATGTGCCTCCTCTGGCCTCCAACACTCAGGCAGTCGCACAATCCTCTGCTCCAGGGCGCTCTGGAAATAACCGGGGACCTGATCCTCGTGAAATGAGTAGGTCAGGTATCGCGTGCCCCTGGGAGCGTGGTCTTGACGAGGGGCTGGAGGGGCCTGCCGAGGAGGTGGACCCTGATTATCTCTCCTGGGTTGTGGCGGTACATTACGCGGAGGGGCC
Source organism: Viscum album (assembly GCA_963277665.1). Classification (NCBI taxonomy): domain Eukaryota; kingdom Viridiplantae; phylum Streptophyta; class Magnoliopsida; order Santalales; family Viscaceae; genus Viscum; species Viscum album. The sequence continues at coordinate 1,646,051,253 of OY728135.1, forward strand.
GGCCGGTTCTGAAGCTGTCGCTGCTGGGCCGGGAACTGAGCCCGTGGAGGCGGATTCCTGTGAGGCTGTGGAGCTGGTCTCGCCGGCAGCAGCTCCAACGGCCTGGGGGCCTCTATCTGGGCAACAGCAGCGAGCTCAGCCCTGCTGACTCTCCTTGCAGGAATCATAGGAGGCAGCGGGTGTGCCTGGCTGGCCTGTTGCAGGGCTTCCTCAAGACGTTGAGCTTTGTCTGAGAAGTCCCTGAACCCTCCGGGGTAATTCTGAGTGATCACGGAAGGGACCAGCTCGGTCTTGACGTTCCCGACACACATTGTCAGCAACTGCTCCTGAGTCAATGGCATGTCAAGGGAATACATGAGACCCTTCCATCGGGCGACGAAGTCCGCGACTCGCTCATCAGGCCTCTGCTTGCACTTGAAGAGGTCTGCGATACTCGTCTTCCGGGTCGTGGAACTGAACTGGTATAGGAATTGTCTACGAAGGTCCTCCCAGCTAGTTATCGACCCGACGGGGAGCTGGCTGTACCAGACAAATGCTGGCCCTTCCAGTGTCTGGACAAAGCAGCGATGCTTAGCGGCCTCTTGCTGCGCCGGAGTCCCCAACATAGGCCCGCACCTCGAGTTGAAATGGGCCAAATGCTGTGGCGGATCTCCAGTCCCGTTGAAGGGGGCAAAAGTGGGATTCCCGAATCCCAGAGGTGCTGGCATGCCATCCACCCATGCTGGGTATGGCTTGCCGTCCGGTGGGATTGCCACTTGCCGAGTCTCCAAGGCTTCCAAGAGGGCGATGAGTGCCGCCATCGGATCGTCCGGACATGGGTTCCAGTCATGGAGAGGATCTCTAACCACGAGCGCATTGCATGGCCCTTCAATCGGGTCATCGACCGGGTCGTCGAACTCGGCAGCTCGTGGGATGGCGGGCGGAGCGGCCCTTGGGGCAGCGGGAGGAATCCGAGCGGGGTCTCTCAGGTAGCCACGCCGCTCGGGAGGGTGCGGTGAGACATACCGCGCCCTCTTGCCATAGGCGATGGCCTCTCTCCTGTCGGCGAACACGGCATAATCACGGTTTCCCGGGAGAGCCTCATCGAGGGGTGGTTGTTCCTGTCCCTGCTGTCCTGGCCTAGGATCACCGTAGTCAGGCCGCTGCTCTGCAGCGCGCTCGGCGAGGAGCTGGTCAACCAGCTTCTTCTGCTCGGCGAGCTGTTGACGTAGCATAGCCTTCTCGGGATCCTCATCCGCCCTCTGCGTGGAGGCAGATGGGTCGGCGGGCTTTATAGCCTCGCTGTGCTCTTTACCTTTACTGACGTTTCGGCTCAACGTCAGTGCTTCAGTGGGTGCGGGGAGTCCCAGGAGGTTCCTCTGATGACGAGTAACTCTCACCGATGGATCCAACAACAGCTTGTCTTCGGGGGGTGAGCCCCCGTCGAGAAGTTCCAAACCGTTCCCCTCCCCCGACAGGTCAGCCATATTGACTGTTTCCGTCCCTGGGGATGTACCCTCAGGGCCACCCAGTGAATCGGGCTGTCGGCAAATCGCACTGAAGCATAGGGAAGCGTACTTCCCCCATCCACGGATATACACGTGGGGAGTGTCTTCCTCGATAACCTTGCGGAGTACTTGAAAACACTCAACGCATCGTTGTTGGAGGGCCTCGTGGTGCCCAGATGACCCGGGGTGCCGAACCGCGGGGAGCGTGGCCAGGTCAATTTGACGGCACTGCTCACCAATATCCCCCAGGTGCACTTGAATCCCGGGATATGGCATTTGTAAGCGGTGAAGACGGGGGTGAGTCTCCCGGAGAGTTCGGCGGAAGCATTCGAACTCATCCGGGGTGAGCGATTCGGGTGCATCAAAGTCCGGCCCTGCGACTGGCCAAAACTTCTCAGGGAAGTGGCCCTCTGCAAGGACGGTCCAGAAACTCCACGACTCAAACTCGGGACCCAGGTCTCCTTGGTCCTCTTCAACGACTGGGAATGGACGGGGAACCGGCAGTGGTGCCGAGGCGGGCCGCCGGGCCGCCGGGCTGGCCGGCGGTGAATACAGCGAGCAGGCCGATTGGCCTCCATATCCCGGGCCGCCCTCTGAGGGTGGCGGTGCCCTGGCTACCACATCACGATAGGACGGGCCGGCGAGCGAACATCCTGTCGTAGCGTCGGTGCTCTCCGAGGGTGCCCTAGATCGTGGTTCGACCATCGGTCCCCAGAAAAGGTCTCCGGCTTCTCCGATTGAGGCAGAAGGCGCTTCCAGAGGGGCCGGTACCAACCGCAAGCTTGATCCTTGGGGGTCTACCAGGCCCTCGCTACTCTGGATATACCTTCGGAGAGAAGCGGGGATCATATAGATCTCGCTCTTGGGAAGTACGAGGCTGACGTGCCGCATTCCTACCCCTGCCCCTGACAGGTGGGATTGGGGGGAGGGATCTGTCGCCGAATCATACTCCGCCTCTGTATCAGAGAAACGAACCGGTCGGATCTCTGTCCGGAATTCCGTAACATTCTTCCCTCGGCGTCGACGCCTCGCCCTCCTACCCCTGGGTGGTTCTTCGGCGCATGGCTGATCTCTATCCTGGCGTCCTCCGGCCACACTGGTGCTGGGGCCAAGAGGACTGGAAACCAAGGTGCGAGGGGCACCGGGACAGATATCAAAGGGGACGCGGGGAGAGATGATTCCGGGCAGGCCTCCGGGCCGGGATCGGAAGGCGGGGTGACCCATGCCTCTTGGATCGGCCACACGGAGTAGAACCTGTTGGCGAATAGCACTACCGCGAGGTGGTCCGCGATGGCCATTGTCTGTACCAGCAACCGGGAGAGTCAACCCAACCTGCCTTTGGGGCGGTCGGGGCCTCGATCCGGGTCTGGCATAGAAGTGCCCCTACTCAGGATGCGCAGGGGCCTGGCGACTGGAGCCAGCAGTGGCTTGAGCCAACGCCGCCGCTGTTTCTAGGGCCCCAAGGTGGGCATCCTCCTCCGCTCGCGCCCGACGTTGGCGTCGGGACAGACGAGTCGGGATGAGCGGCGCGGGCAGGTGGAGAGCCCGTTCTTCGACTTGAGAGGCCTGGCGGCGATGTCGACGTGGCCTGAAAGGAGCCCTCATCGCGGATCCCTGGGGCGAATCCCGGATAGGGTGGTCCCGGGCATCTTCCACCTCATCCGCATAGGGGAAGGAGTTGTCAGAGCGCTTCGGGGATAAACTCCCAAAGCGGTTGGACGTCGAGGCAGGCAGCGGTGCCTCCCTGCGCGGCCCTCGGGGGCGGCGTTGGTGGCGAGGTGCAGCTCCCTCGAGGTCTAGGCGAGCCATGTCCCTGGTGGGGATGACTCTCTCTTCCTCATATCTCCGCACCAAGTTGTTGATCACCCTTCTTTGGATGACCTCCGAGGGGGAGAGAGGTCGTGGTTGCCCCGTAGCTGCGGCTGCTGGCACGGCTGTGGAACGGGCGGGACCGCGCGGAGTAGCCGCGTCGGTGTTTCCTCTACCCCTGCGCCAGTGGGCGGGTGGCGATCGGGCACTGGATTGGGCGACCTGATTTCTGAAAGCAGGGAGAAGAACCCATTAACACTGACAGGAAAAGGAATCGACAACCAACCATTAGTGCCACGACGCCTTCCGTGGGGGGGGGGGGGGGACCCAGGCCCTCGACGTCGCGATACGGAGTGCCCGAGTTCCCTTCCTCATCCCCTGGCGGGTAAAACTGAATGCTCGGTCGAGCAGCATGCTGGTCTTCCAACACCTCTGAAAGACATCGGTCTTCGTATTGAGGAGAAGAGATTCACGTCGGGTTCACCATTTTTCTGTTTCGGTGCGGATGTGCGTCGGGTTACGCTGTTCCGCCAGGACGTGTTCGCGCGTGCACCCGTCAACCCGAGGGGATGGGCGCGCGGCTTGTGGTCCCGCAGTCCCGCTTTCCAAGGGCGGGCGGCATCCGTCCCTTATCCAGGGGCATCTGCTCCTTGATCGAAACCGGGATGATGGAACGTCAGCTCCTCCTTCCGTGGACGTCTCCTCGGAACTCGTCGCCTAATCCGGGTCTCCCTCATAGATTTAAGAATGTTCATGAATCTCGTTCCCGGCACCATGTCTCCATGGACACCGGTTAATTACGGTGCTTCCGTCCGGACGCTCCAAGGAGTCTGGTCGGGGCAGCAACCTGCGGTGAGGAGACCGGGTGGCTCCGGGTGTCGGGGGCGTGTCTTAACACTGCGCCTCTGCATGTCTGCCTTCCGTCCCTAATAGGGCTTCTCGAAGGCGTGATGGCCTGAGGCATCCCGCACTGGGTGCGGGGAACTGTGTTACCTGAGGTTTTCCTCAGCTTCCCATGTTTAACACGGGGTATGCCGCGAGTTTAACGTCCAGCAGGGACGGCATCGGACTAATCAACACGAGGAGTGGATCAGATGACAGAACCCCTTGCGGGGAACCTCCGACGCTGGGGCCAGCACCTGGGCGGCTTCCCGAGTGAAGTGGAGTGGAATGAAATGGCATGACCCCACCGGGATGTGGCGGCCCGGGTAAGGATCAGGATGGATGATGGAGTGAAGAGCATGGACCCCGTAGGGGCTTCCTACGTACCGTGCGTTAGCGCGGATCAAAGTCAGCGTAGTTCGGATATACAGTTTAACGTCATGCTGGACGTCGGCAAGCCGACTCACGAAGAGATCGAGGCCGCCGGGCGGAGGATTGAACCGAACCACCTCGCACAGAGGGGGATGAAACGGCCGGGTGGATCACAGTTTCACGTCATGCTGGACGTTAGCAAGCCGACTCACAAGGAGATCGAGGCTGCCTGGAGAAGGATTGAACCGAACCACCTCGCACAGAGGGGGATGGAACGGCCGGGTGGAACACAGTTTCACGTCATGCTGGACGATAAAAGGAGAAATAGAAAAAGGGGCAGTGGGGAAGCACAATGGAGATACACACGTGCAGTCTCCCACAGGGGCGGATTCATAGGTGAATCGACGCGAATGTGAACCCGGGAGGGGCCCACGGATGGACGAACCGACGTGAATACGACCGGGACGACCAGGTGGTGGGCTTGAACCTCGGAGAGGCTTCCTACGTACCCTGTTTAGAAGACGGGGATCAAAGTCCACGTAGTTCATTCTGTCTGTAACACTCTACCCCCGTGGGCGAAGGCCGCTCCAATCCCGACATCCCTGCAGAGACGCGCGGGTGGGGGCCACATCCAGACCGGGAGGATCCTGCGTGCGAGACACGGGATCAGGTGATGCGGACGGTTTAACGTCTTGCCGGACGAAGTACAGTTTAACGTCGTGTGTTGAGGACGAAGGTGCTTGGCAGTTTAATGTCTTGTCACGCGGACGAAGTATAGTTTAACGTCCTGCAGGACGAATGCTGAACAGTTTAACGTCTTGTAGCTCGGACGATATGCTAGGCAGTTTAACGCCGTGCAGCTTAGACGTGTGCAGTTTAACGTCATGTGGGACGAATGCAGTTTAACGTCGTGCAGGACGTTGAAGCCGCCGATAGGTCCGTGTCACTTCGCGCGAGCCTGGAGGGTCGCACGGGAAGACAACGCACGGTGCGGGCACCCGGGATGAGGGTCGTCGGGCGCCATGCAGGCGGGTACCCTCAGGGGGTCAAAGGGGGCGACCCTGGCGGTTTGCGCGCAAAAGAGGAGCTTTGCGCGCAATACCGCGGGTCGGCACGCAAATGGGCGGGCTGGCGCGCAATTGGGCCAGCACTTTACGCGCGAATGATAGAGATTGCGCGCACCGGGCTTCAGATAGCGCACGGGGGAAACGGCTCATTCTCTAATGAATGGCCACTTTGAAAAAGGGGGGGGGGGGGCGCAATCGGGCTGGATTGCGCGCACCCCGGGGGCAATTGCGCGCAAGAGGCTTCTTTTGCGCGCGAATGCCTTTGGGTGAATATTTATTCAAAGGAAAGGAGCCTAAGGGATTGCGCGCGAAGGCGAACCCCAAGGCTTTCTTGCGTGAAAGAAAGGAGGTTACCTGAAGATCGGCATTGCGCGCGGAAGGGGTTGGATTGCGCGCACGAGAGACCTTTTGAATTCTGGCAACCTTTAAAACGTCGGGGGTCGCCTTATATTTATAGGCAAACCCTGGCGCGGAATCTAGTTCGCGGGCGCGCAATTCTCTTCGCGGGCGCGGAATCGGGCCCGGCGCGCAAGGGAGTCGCGCGGGCCACTGGTGCGCAAAATTGCGCGCCGGCCCAGCGCATTGCGCGCATCCCGGGAGGTTTGCGCGCGGCTCATCAACTTTGCGCGCGGGTCTCCAAAATTCTTCGCAAGGCCTCCAGGCCCTCCGAAACATGCTTCCGACTCCAAATATGACCTCGCTTTCCGCATCCGGAGCTTTGTTTGGGAACAAAGGACTTTTCCGGCGTCTACAAATCCTACTTGGGATTCTTAAAAAAAACTAATATTAAGGACTCCTAGGACATAAGGGTACATCTCACGAGGGACATGTCCTCAAGGGGAGAGATAAATACAAATTTATCATGTGTGATGGCTCATAGACCATATCAGATCAATTTATCACTCTTAGGAGACAACTAAATTCAATTACTAGTGTAAGAACCTCTCCATTTAATAAAACACCTAAAACACCACCTAGGATTTCTCAAAACACCTATAGGGTTTTACCATCATGATCTATGAAGAAAGATACTCAGAATAGAATACTCATGGGACCAATTACAACTCCTAGGAATAAATATATGAAAAATAGAAAAAACCCATAAAAGGGTAACATAGGAGGAGTACATGGTGTGTACCCTCACAACCCCACCCGGTTGTGCATTGCTTCTAGAAATGGGGTGACAAATCCCATGTACAGGGATTTTTTACCATGTGCGCAACGTGTTTGCTGTATAGGGCACCAACTCATGTACCTCAAATATCCTGGCCATGTACTTCACATAGTTTTGTATTTCTATATGACATGCGATCCACACAGGGTCTGGCCATGTACTCTACATGGTCATGTGCCCCTACACATTTATTCTGGCTAGGTACTCAGCTACACAAGTGAGTCCCAGTGCACAACAAGTATACCCCATACATAGTGTGTACACCAAAAAATATCATCTTACCTAAATAAGAATAACACATGGTGTGTGTTCCTAAACTACACACCATGTTATTAGGATTCCTAAATAGGAAACCCCAAAAATCACTAAACACCCCCAAAAAATAGATCATCCCACAAGGGGTCCTAGGAAAGAATAATAAGGAACTAATGATAAAAAAATGTCAATTCAATTGGTATTTATGGAAATAATTAAAACGGTATTCCTTTGGGTGGAATATTCTAAATCTTCACCCCTTTCCACACTCCACTGCCACCACATGATGATCTGACTTGTCCCATGCTCTGTGGCAATACCACTCTTAATCTCTATCTCTTTCTCTCTATCCATATTCCTATCTCTATAGTTTATGTTGATATATATCCCATGGGGTTGTGCACGAGAATCTAGGGAGGAAGAAAATAAAAGAGGAAAAGAAAATAAGAAAATGAAAAAAGGGGGTCCAACCTTATCCTAGTTCCTAAAAGAAGTTTATTCCCCAAATAGAAAAACATTCCCATTCCAAACTTAATAGAAGATATTGAATCTCAATCCAATGATTCATTCAAAATATATGGCCGAATAAACCTGCATGAAAAAACTAATATTTAATTAATTAAATATTAATTATTCCTCTATAATTTGACTGGATCAGAATTCTCAAAAACTCATATCTTTGGGTAAACACCCTATTCTAGGAAAAATTGAATGGTCTGAAAAAATCATCTGAAGTCATCTAATTGGGGAAACGTTTGTAACCAAGGATATTATTTATTGTAAATTTAGTATTGTTTGTGTTCGTTTTCAATTCTCAAATGGAAGATCAGAGAGTTCTCAATGAAAGAGGTCCTACAGTTTAGTCTGACAATAGTATTGAAGGTGGTGTCATTTCCCAATATTTGCCAAATTTTTGGGGTCCAAAATTTGGAGGATTGATATCATTTTGAGAAGTGTATTTTTTTGAAGACCTTATTAAAATATGGAAAAGTCATGAATTTTGTGAAGTTGGCATCACCAATTGTGTTTCGTGAAGGATCAAAGAAAGTTGAATGTGATCTAGGAAATAACGACAAGAATAACGAATGACAAAGAATTGGATCATCATGAATGGTGATGGTGATCTCCATAGTTATGAGAATTTGAGCTTTGTGGCAGTGTGAATGTTTTGATGTAAAGCACTGTGATCATGATGAGCTTCACGAATAGAGGATTTCCATGGAGCTTTGCGACAGAAGGAGTGATGTGAAGATGTTTTTGAAAGATATAAAAAATCCTAGAAGAGGTGATGGAGAATCATGAAAATCCAAGACATGAAATATGGGGATACCCCCTTCACTTTAAGTGATTTTCCATGGAAAATGCATAATTTCTAAAATTTGGAAAAGGCTAAGGGAGATTCATGAATCTGGATTTCTATGAGAGCTTGAGGATCATGAAAAGTCTTTAGTCTTGAGTGATGCTAATGATTTGGATTAAAGGGTGCCCCGTGATGATGGGGAAATCTGAATTAAATCAGCGAGCTTCATGAAAGATTTTGGTCCATAAAGGCAGGGGTGCTTCGTGAAGGCAGTTTGTTCTACGAAGGAAGGGAGCTTCGCGAAGGGTTGAGCTTCATGAAAGGAATTTTTTGAACATCAATTTTTAAGTTAACAGAGATTCCATAGTACATCAATTCAGGTTTTTGGTTCAAGAAGAGTCTCATGCTAGATAGGGATAGAGACATTAATTTCAATTCATTTAAGTGATATACAAGTCAATAAATTGAGTTAGACTTCTATCAAAGTAGTGATCTGGGCGGGGAGTCAATGGAAGTGTTTTGAAGGACATAGTGAGCTATCCCTAAAATATTTGAAAGTAATTGTTACTGACAGAGAGTGACTGTGAAAAAACATTTGTATTCCACATCTAGTAAAGAATAGTGGATTTAGGTACGACCGACAATCTATCGGTGTATAATCATAGGATTATCCCTTAGTAATGAACCAAGTAAAATTGCTATTTTGTCTTGTTGGTTGTGAATTTTTAATTATTAATCATTACCATCAGATAGGTTTAATAGGTTCCTACCAATGTGGTAATAAGATCCGTCACGTGAGAAGAAAATTTTGACACCTTGATTCACCCCTCCCCTCTCAGGGTGTTCCGAAGTCCTTCAAGTGGTATCAAATAGTAAAGGTTTCTGGTGTTAAAATTTTCCTTCATTGTTGTCATGGTGAATTCTATTAATTTCAGAGGATTCTCTTTCTTTGATGGAATGAAGTTTCAAATATGGAAGGATAGAATAATATATCATCTAAGATCTCTTGGAATGGATGTACTCTTTTCCACTACATAAGGAATAAAGGTCACTAATCCAATATGGTTGTCTAGGACTGATATATATACGAAAATACTTTATGCATATGATAAAGCATATAATTCCCTCAACATAGCTCTTTCAGATCAAATCTATCAAAAGGTGATGTTTTTTACTTCAAAAATGTCTATGTGGAAAAATATGGGAATATTTATGAAGTATACAATAATTTAAATGAGAAAAAACATCATGTACTAGGTGTGATGACTTTAAAATACATCCTAATGAAAATGTAGATACCCTTTTTATTCAAATTACTGAAGTTGTTGGACAAATATGTGGACATGGTGAGGAAACCAAAGAAAATGACATTCTGAAAAAAAAACCATGAGAAGACATCCACCTCTCTACAATTCAATAGTGTTAGCCCTTATGGAAATGGATCTATCTAAACTATCTATGTATGATCTACTGAACATTATGGTGGTAGATGAAATGAGATTAAAACCTAAAGGTGAAATGACTTGAGTAATAATGGAAATGACTTTCAAAGCCATGAAAAAGTATGAAGTGTCTGGAGATATTGTTTTTAAAGATAATTAAGAAGATGAAATTATTTCTCTTCTTACAAATAAATTCAAGATCGGAAAGAGATATTTGTAGGAAATATTCCCTTGCATAGTTTTCATTGAGGTAGAGTTGGGCACATTTCCTCTCAGTGCTCAAGGAATATTAAAGATGAATAAGGTGATATGGGAAAATCGATGAAGCCTCAGAAAAGGTTTTATCAAAAGGGGGAATTAAAATTTGGAAATAATGTATAGATGAAGAGATTTTTCAATTAATAATAATATGATGAAAATGAATTATTGAGGGAAGAAGAAATAGAGTTTAAATATGAAGCCCATGCATCTATGATGGCTATAGTTGAAAAGTCAGAATCATCAAAATATAAATCTAGAGATAATCAGTTGATTACTAATAATTATCTCAAGTTTCAATTTAAGGATGATATTGGAAATATTTAGAATCAAAGTAATATATGCAAAAAGTGGAGAGTAGTTGTGGAGGAATAATCAGAATAAGTTGATCAACTTGAAACTGAAATTAAATGACTAGAAGAAGTAGTGATGGAATAGTTGACAAAATTTTAAAGTAAAGAAAATGCAGTGGAACTGAATCTTATAATTTGAGAATAGGTAAAGGTCATCAATGACCTTATATATAGACTGGAGGAGATGTCCAAGACTATTGAGGGTCTTGAAGAAGAAGGTTTCACTCATAGTAGTAAACTTTAAAGTGAATTAAATTCAATGAAAACAAAGAAGAAAATATAGCTTGGAAGATTCTGAGATGTTGATATGATAGAGAGAGCCCAACCTTGTTATGAAGGGGTAGATAAGGTTTCAGATTATCAAAGATCCACATGCATGGGGAAAAGTGTAATTGGTTGTGATACTGAAACATTTAAGGATGGAAACAAGATGAACCAAAATAAATGGATATTGAATGTCGGACATATCACAAATTTTCCAAATGTATTAATACATAAAGACCCAAATAGAATTGAAAGGAGAACTAAAAACTATCCATAAGTTTCCAGAAATTATTGTTAGTCAAAATATTTCCCTCAAGAAGGAGACCTGGGGAGAAAAAAAGTGAGAATACATTTCCTCTTATGAAATGTCAAATTTTTGGCTATCTTTACCATACCATGTCATACAATGAAGAGGAAATTAGGTATTTAAATAGATAAGTGACAAGAATTAAATAAAGTATAATGAATTCATATCCTACTTATTATATAAGAAATAATTTCCATGTATATTTTTTTAATTATTCTAACATTGACTGTAAAGTTGTTTACTGCAGGAAGTGGAAAGGCATGAACAATTCATAGAGAACTTAGAGACAAGCCAATACTTGTCAACTGAATGTTGTTTGTCTTACAAATTGATTTTTTCATCTGGGAGAAGAGTATGAGTATGATGAACCAGTGCATATGGAAAATATATTGGAAATTCCATCTTTATCATTCACTCAATATAATATTTCATATTAGGAAATGAATAAGATCGAGAAATTCAATCTTGTTAAAGTCACTCTCAAATCTACACAGAATAATATCACTTGGATTCTTGATAGATAATTCTCATCTTATATGATAGGAAATTCATATTTATTGAATAATGTAAAGAAAAGGGTTGATAGAATAGTCAGGTTTGGTAATTATGGTGCTTTGATTATCAAATGCAGTGGGAGTACTAAACTTGCAAGTGATGAGATTAAGAAAACTGATGTTCTTTATGTAGATAGTTTTCATCATAATCTCCTAAATGTGAGACAACTATGTGACTTCGGACTTATAGTAACATTCAATCAAAATGGGTTCACTATTAATGGAATGACATGGAATTATCTCATGAAAGGATGCATAATAGATAACAACTTATATCAGTTTGATAGTAAAGATAATATTTTCTACATGATAGTTGAAGGAGAAAACAACTTGTGGCACCAGAGGTTGGGTCACATTAATCAACAAGACATGGAAAAGATATCTAAGTTAAAGATAGTCATGGATATCCCCAATCTAAAGTGTGAATGGGAAAAAGATTATGATACTTTCATATGAGGCAAGTTGGTATGCAATTCATATCATCCAAATAATAAAAGGGCATTAAATATTCTTGAACTAATCTATATAGATGTATGCGGTTTGATAAATGTTTCTATAAAATAGGGATAAAGGAAATTAGTTATTTTAATTGATGATTATAATAGAGTGTCTAGTGTTATGTTTATACATGAGAAATGAAAATATCTTGATTGTAGGAAAACAAATCACCGAATAGTCAAGAATGATATAAGAAGGACAATCAATGTTCTTTGGTATGATAATGGGTGGGAATACACATCCATTGAGTTTAAAAATTACCTAGAGAAACATGGAATTTAACATGTGGTGTCCATTGGGAGAACCCCATAGAAAAATGGTGTTATTGAGCACATGAATTTCCAGGTAAACAATATGTCCCAAACTCTGCCGATAGATATTTGTATCCCTTTCCATTAATGGAAAGAGTTTTTTCAAGATACAACGTATACTCAAAATAGAATAGGGATATATATGTGGGAGAAACTAATACACCATATGATTTTTTGCATGGAAGGAAGCCCTCTCTAAAGAATTTCTATGTTTTCATAAGTAAATGTTTCATCAAAAACAAATAAGGAAATCAAGGAAAGTATGGTGATGCTGCAGACAAAGGAATATTCCTCATATATTCAATGATGAGAAAATCCTACAAATGTTTCAATCATAATATTGGAAATATTTCAGAAATAATTTATGTGAAGATCATTGAAGATAAGAACAAAAATGCCTCAAGTAATTATTATATTGATATGATAAAATATGGGGAAGAATTTATGCATGAAACAGATCCAACCATAGAAGTAGAGGAAGATGTTCAAAACATTCAAGGGTCACAACATGATTTTTATTTGAAAGAAGTATCATAAGAGGAAACCATGGTAGAATAAAATTCTTCTGAACCTCATAGGATAAATTGAAGAATAGATATTTATCAATAAAACATAATTATGGATTGAAAAAAAAACCACATAGATAAGGATAATGAGGAATAATGCACAATCTTCCTTCCTATTAGCATTGAAAACATCCTCATTTGAAGAAGCTTAAAGGATGAATCATGGGTTAAAGCCATGAATGAAGAGTTGGATCAGATTGAAAAGAACTGGTCATGAGATCTTGCTACCATACCCAAAATTCGCAATGTGATTAGTACAAAGTGGATATTTAAGAATAAATTCAATGACCAAGGTAATGTGATTAGAAATATGGTGTGGTTGGTTTGTAAAAAATATTCATAGATTGATGTTGTTGATATTGAAGAAACATTTTCTCCAGTGGAGAGGCTAGATTCAATTAGTATTTTTATTTCCATTGAAATTCAATGAGGATACACAGTGTATAAAGTAGATGTCAAAATAGATTTCTTGAATGGTGTTCTTGAATAAGAAGTCTACATTGATCAACCCATGGGTTTTCTACTTGGTAATGATGAAATGAAGGTTTGCATATTGAAGATGGCACTATATGGTCTGAAACAGGTACCACATGCATGATACTCTTGGATTTATTATTATTTAAAGATGCTCGAATTTAAAAGAGGAAGAGTGGATCATAATCTCTATATAAATAATTCTCAAAAAAACCAGTTCATGGTACTGGTGTACATAGATGATATTATATTTGGTGGAAGTAGGTAGGGATATGTGGATGAATTTTCCAATCACATGAAATCAGAATTTTAAATGTCTATGATTGGTGAACTCATATGCTTCTTAGGGATATAAGTAATTTAGGGTAAATACTACACTTTTATTTATCTATAAATGTATGTAAGAGAGTTGCTAAATAAATTCAATATGCAAGATTCCAAACCAATGTCGATTCCGATTGTGGTTGGGAAAAAACTGGGAAAGCATGAATATGGTTCATCTACAGATCCTATAATGTACAATAAAATCATTTGAAGCTTATTGTACTTGACTTATACATGACCAGATATTGTCTTTGCAACATGCTTATCAGTTCGCTTTCAGATTAATCTAAAGGAAGAACATATAGAGATAGTGATAGGAATCATAAGGTATATTTAGGGTACTCACAATTATGGATTATACTATGTTCAATACTATAAATAAGGATTTTAAAATCTCTAGAAACAACTTTTAATAGTGGTAGAAAAGATATATTAATCGCGGCAAAGATAAAGGTGAAGTCTCCATTAACAGCACTAAAAATAGCTGATAAAGGTGGCCCTTTATCTGCACTAAAAAAGTGCTGATAAAAGTCCCCCCTTTATCAGTTCTGATATATATCTTGTTGCCTGTGATGTGCTATTTATTTAATAGCACACATAGCATCTTCACACCTGCACAAAATAGAACCTACGCACAAACAAATCACAAAAGAATGAAACAACGCACACAAGTGTTTCATAAAAAATTCTTTATAAATTTACTTGAAATCATGAATACAAAAACACACACTACTACATACATTTCAAACAATGTTTTATATGGTTACAATTAAAATTATCCAACAAATAATTAAAAACATTAATGTTTCATCCTTTGGAATCAGTGAACCCCTCTCAAAAATTTCCGTCTATGGTATTAGTTGATGAACAAAGGATATGAAATCAAGAAGAAAATTCCACCGATATATGAAATCAAATATAATGTTAGAAATACAATAATGAAATAAATTAAATATTAATATGAAAGAATACATTAATAAAATGTCAATATTTAATAAAAATACACATTTGGAGTTATATTGGTCACATTGTGAATCGTATTGAGGTGAGGTTGATTATGACACATCACTAATGAGTCATAGATCATTATTTTAAAATATTAATACAATCCGAATTGGTTTTCTCAGTTTTGAGTATGTCACTTGTTCATTTACTGAAATTAATATCAAATTTAAATGACACATTTGGATTTATATCAGTCACATCATTCATCATATTGAGGTGTAGTTGATTCCTACACGTCACAAATGACTGATGGATCATTTTCCTAACATATCAAAACAATCCTAATGTGTTTTCTCAGTTCTCAGTATGTCACTTGTGTTTTTTTCTAAAATTAATGACAATTTTAAATAAAAAGACACACTTTGAGTCATACCAGTTGCATTGTGCATTAAATTGAGGTGAGGTGTATTCTTACATGTCACAAATGACTTATATATTGTTTTTCTAAATTATCAAAACAATCCAAATGTGTTTTCTCAGTTTGTAGTATGTCAGTTTTTTTACTAAAATTTCATTTCAAATTGGAAACATGCATTTTGAGTCATACTGGTCGCATCTTGTTTTTTATATGATAAATCTTCATAAACGTGAATAAGAACATATAAATAACTATCCTAAATTATGATGTCAATTGGAGTGGGTTTTTTGGGTTTCAATGAGTGACATGTTTTGAGCTAAAATGTCAATTTTTAAGTGATAACAAATACTTTTAGTTGTACCAGTCACACTGTGCGTCTGATTGAGGTGCGGTTAATTCCTACACGTCACAAATGACTGATGGATGGTTTTTATAATGTCTCAAAATAATCATAATGTGTTGCTATATTTTCTGTATGTCACTTGTGTTTTTTTAAATTAATGTCAATTTTACATAAAAAGAGACACTTTGATTCATTCCAGTCACATTTTTTATTTCATTGAGACTTATTTGTTTTTTACATATTCCAAATGACTTATGGATCATTTTCCAAAAGTATCAAAACAATCTGAATGTGTTGGCTCAGTTTGTAGTATTTCAGTAGTGTTTTTTTACTAAAATGTCATTTCAAACTGGAAACACACATTTTGAGTCATACCATTCACATTTTTCATTAGTTTGATATGATACTTCTTCATACACATCACAAAGAACTTATGAATCGTTATCCTAATTTATGAAGACAATTGGAGTGGGTCTTCTTTGTTTTTAGTAAGTGAAACGTTTGGATCCAAAATGTAAATTTTAAACTAATAACAGACACTTTTATCCATATCGGTCACACCATGCACCATATAGATGTGTGGTTGATTCGTACACATCCAAAATAAAACATGGATCATTTTCCTAATCTTTAAAAATAATCCAAATGTGTTTTCTTAGTTTTCATTATGTCACTTGTGTTTTTATCTAAAATTAATGTGAATTTTAAATAAAAAGAGACACTTTGATTCATACCAGTCACATAGTTCATTGAATTTAGATGAGGTCAATTCCTACATGTTAAAAATGACTTATCGATAATTTTCCTAAAGTATCAAAACAATCCGAATATGTTTTCATAGTTTGTATTATTTCAATTGTGTTTATTTACTAAAATGTCATTTTAAACTAGAAACACACATTTTGAGTCATACCAGTCACATTGTGCATTGGTTTTATATGAGACCACTTAATACACATAAAAAAGAACTTATAAATCATTATCCTAAGTTATGATGACATTCGGAGTGGGTTTTCTTGGTTTATAGTTAGTGACACATTTTGAGCTAAAATGTCAAATTTAAAATGATAAGAGACGCTTTTAGCCGTACCGGTCACATCGTGCATCAAGTTGAGGTAGGGTTGATTCATACACATCAAAAATAAAAAATGTATCATTTTTTTTATGTATTAAAACAATCCAAATGTGCTTTCTCAGTTTTAGTATGTCACTTTTGTCTTTTTCTAAAATTAATGTCAATTTAAAAAAAGACACATTGAGTCATACTAGTCGTATTTTGTGTTAAATTGAGGAGAGGTCTATTACTACATGTCACAAATGACTTATGGATCCTTTTACAAAAAGTATCAAAACAATCCAAATGTGTTTTCACAGTTTGTAGTATGTTAGTTGTGTTTTTTTACAAAAATATCATTTCAAACTGGAAATATGCATTTTGAGTCATATGAATCACATCGTGCATTGGTTTGATATGAAACTACTTTATACACATCACAAATAACATATGAATCTTTATCGTAAATTATGAAGGAAATTGGAGCAGTTTTTCCTGGTTTTCAGTGAGTGACAGATTCTCAGCTAAAATGTTAATTTTAAACTGATAATAGACACTTTTAGCCATACCGTTCTCACCGTGTGTCGTATTGATGTGGGGTTGATTCGTACATGTCAAAAATGAATCATGTGTAGTTTTACTAAATTATAAAACCAATCTGAATGTGTTTTCTTGGTTTTTAGTATGTCACTTGTGTTTTTTTCTAAAATTAATGTCAATTTTAAATAAAAAGAGACACTTTGAGTCATACCAATTGAATTGTGCATTTAAATAAGTTTAGTTCAATTAATAAATGTCAAAAATGAATTATGGATCATTTTCCTAAAGTATAAAAATAATATGAATGTGTTTTATTAGTTTTTAGAATATCAGTTGTTTTTTAATAAAATTCCATTTCAAACTAGAAACACATATTTTGAGTTATACCAGCCGCATTTTTCATTGTTTTGATATGAGACTTCTTCATACACATCACAAAGAACTTATGAATCATTATCCTAAATTATGAAGAAAATTGGAGAGGGTATTCTTGATTTTCAGTGATTGACATGTTTTGAGCTAAAATGTCAATTTTAAACTGATAATAGACACTTTTATCCATACCGGTAATATCGTGCATTGTATTAAGGTGTGGTTGATTCTTACATGTCACAAATGACTCATAGATTGTTGTCATAAAGTATCAAAAAAATACGAAAACTTTTTATTAGTTTTTACTATGTCACTTGTGTTTTCTTTTCTATAATTAATGTCAATTTTAAATAAAAAGAGACACTTTGAGTCCTACCAGTCGCAGTGTGCATTGAATTGAGGTGTGGTAAATTCTTACATGTCACAAATGACTTAAAAATTGTTTCCCTAAAGTATTAAAATAATATTAATGTTTTTTCTCAATTTGTAGTATGTCAGTTGTTTTTTTCAAAAAATGTCATTTCAAACTGGAAACACGAATTTTGATTCATACTAGTTTCATAGTGCATTGTTTTGAGATGAAACAAATTCATACATGTCAAAAAGAACTTATGAATAGTTATCCTAAATTATGAATAAAATTGGAGCAGGTTTTCTTTTTTTCATTGAGTGACACGTTTTGAGCTAAAATGTCAAATTTAAAATGGTAATAGAAACTTTTAGCCATACCGGTCACACTTTTTATCATATTGAGGTGGGATGATTCGTACATGTCAAAAATGACTCATGGATCATTTTTCTAAAGTATCAAAACAATCTGAATGCGTTTTCTCAGTCTTCAGTATGTCACTTTTGTTTTTTTCTAAAATAAATGTCAATTTTAAATAAAAAGAGACACTTTGAGTCATACCAGTCACATTGTTCATTTAATTGAAGTGTGGTCAATTCCTAAAGGTCACAAATGAATAAACGAACATTTACCTAACATAACAATATAATTGGAATGTAGTTTCTCAATTTTAAGTATTCAACTAGTTCTATTTACAAAAAAATAATTTCAATTTTAAATAAAAAGAAACACTTTGATTCATACTGGTCGCATCATGTGTCATATTGATGTGGGGTTTATTCCAACACATTTCAAATGACTTATGGATTATCTCCCTAAAGTGTCAAAACAACTAAATGCGTTTTCTTGATTTTTAATAGGCCAGTTACTCTGATACCAACTATAATGACATAAACATTTCATACATATATATCACATATGGGTAGATTAATATTTGTTTCATAAAATAAACAAAATAAACAGGAATATTAAACAATGCGTTAATTCTACAATTTTTTTACTATGAAAGCATCAATATTACCACTATGATTGAGCACACACAACATCAATGCTCTTCCTGCAAAGGCATGTCACATGGAAAAAAATCTAATAAAATAAACGAACCCTACAAGGAATAATGAAAATAAAATAAAAGTTTCAGTATATAATTTTTGGTTAAAATAGAGGTATTATATCGTAACATTACCTTTAAATATTTCCAAAGGGTTTTTTTATTCTAGATATAAGCTAATTAAAAAACTAATTATTCTCTTTGCACTTTACTATTTTTAGTTAACTACTGCTTAGTATAACATCTGATATGAACATTTGATCTGGGGTCCCCATGATTCTCTCATCCGACACCATCTCTATGATATCAATATTCAGCATTCACTTTTCCTTCTCTTACTCATCCCTTTTACCTAGTAAATGGGTGAAATAAGTGTATTAAAAGTGAAATATGAATGATGATATCATAGAGATGGTGTGGGATGAGAGCATCAAAGGTTCTCCAGATCAGAAGTTCAGATGAGATGATATGCAAAGCAGTAGTTAACCAACAGTAGTGAAGAATCCTCAGTTTTATTATTAAATCTATCAGTTATGCACACCCAATATTCTTCCTAAACACTACAGTAATATAAATAACTACATAAATGACCAAAATACATAATATAAATGATCAATTCCAAAATATTTTTTGTCTATAGATTTTGGAAACACGGAAACATAAATAACTAGTTCACCGGAGTCGCTTATTAATTTATTCTTTACTAAAAGGAAAAATTATTTCTAAAACCATTCTTTATAACATAATGATATGGAACATAAGAAAGGGTTATCATAGATACACAATAAGTATAAACAAGGAAGATATCAATTATCATATAAGGATAACATAAGTAATAGGAATTCACCTTCATCCAATTTGTGTACAATATTCCATCAGGTATGCTTCCCATTCATTTCTAAACACATCTACATCATCTTGTTAATATGAGTTTTTGCGACAGTCATAGTAGTACTAAAAAAATATAAATACCCAAATGATTAAAAAATATTTTGAATGAACTAGTAATTATTTTCGAAAATACCTCTATAGGGATTATAGTTTGTTGATGAAATACGATCTCTTTTATAAATGTATAAACATCATAACCCCCGTACTTTCTGTTTGTTTTTTTTGGACACTGCAAAAAAATTGATAAAAAAAGAATTTTTTTTATATGTGTTTGGATAGTGAAATATTATTATATATACCATGATACTTGTCCAGTTTTAGTTCTCATGGGTGTTATTGTCCTTAGGCCATGGATTCATTCCATGAAGTAGACAATATTGATGAACCACCCTATTATAAAATAATCCTCATTAAAATATAATAAAAATTATATAACTAGATGATTAGTTATAAAATTTTGGATCCAGTATATTATAAATTTAAAAATTCCATCATGTGTGGTTAGTTTTTGGGATATCTATGCATTGAATCTAGAAAATAAATATTTGGAGTATCCAAATTGACCGTATTGAACTTAAAATGCAGCCTAAAAACAAAAAAAGGAATAAGTAATGAAAGAAATGAAAATATATTTGATATGATTAAATTGTATAGTTTTACCCCTACATCTATGGTATTAAAAAGAGTATGTCATATGTAATTTTGTTTTCAAACTATTTGAGAAAGTATGAAATTATTTCACACTCTTTATCAGAATTTATTTCTTCTTTTTAATAGGTGATGTGAGGAATAACTAGTCCAAAAAAATCATGGGGTAATACCTTCAATTAGTTTTCTTATATACAATAGGAAAAAATATGAAATTTATATAGTCATAATTATCATATTATATCATACTTTATAAAATAAAATAATGAAAACATACCTCATGTATACATTTACAACTGAGGATCCTGGCCATTTATACATGAGGATTTCATCTACATTTTTAGTACTAATGTAATCTAATTCTCCCCCTCTATATATTTTTTTTTCAAAATTAATTTTGTGAGTATTGTCATTTTCAACATCATTTCCACATGAGCTTATAATGATATTAAATGTGGATATAGAACATGTGGGGTGAAGGTGCTCTTAGTAGATCGTTTAGGTCAGTTGGATGATCCTTGAGATAGTTTTGAGCTGATATTTCATTTCACCCCTTCCATATTTCATTATGTAATAACATCCATTATTTAAGAACTTATTTCATTAAATGTTAAAGGTTAATCTTGAAAAATAATTCGGAAACTAATACCTCCTGGTCGACATGTTTTTTCACAATAATTGATGGCTATGCAATGAATGTTCCAACAGATTGTTCGACTATGTGAATGTCGTCATCTACATTTGGAATAGGTATCTCGGTGATCAGATCATGATCTATGTTAATCCACACAATAGTATGACCTTTTTGAAGTGGTCTGTTGTGTAGCATTTCATTCTACAAATTGAACATCGTATCCCTCACTAAAAGGAGACATATGGGAGTTAATAAAAATAAATCACAATAATTTTTACCCTATAGAATATCATTACTAGAAAGGTATCGTTGTCTATGTGATTCACATTTCTCATAAAAAATTATTATATCATTTATTACCTTAGTTATGTTAGGTTTTTTAGGGGAATGGCTCGCTTCAAAACTGGTGGGGGTGGGGTGGGATCTTCACACACGGGTTTTTCTTGAGTTGTTTCTTTTCATTGCCACCCCCATAAAACTTTATAACATATCTATATGTTATTTTAATTATTCTTGAAACATATCTAATTTTTCTCTCATATTTTTCATTTTTTCATTTTGATCCTCTGCTTGTTTTTTTTCTGAATATATGTTCAAGATGTCACCCCAAATCCCGCACCTATGACATGACCATACTGTTCTGGCAACTTCAAGACCGCTAAAAGTATATCTACATCTAGTGTAGGTGTTGGTGATTCCCGTGACTTATTCATATAGAATGTATAGTAAAATAAGTAATCATTGTTATGTAATAGTGATTTAAAGTAAAACAAATTTATATTATGTGATACTTACACATGTTTCCCACAATTTTTGTTTGTTTTCATCTATCAATATTGCCTCTTTTTTTACATTAACCTCCTTCCATAGCACATGCCTTCTGATGAAAGTGGATTTCGATTTCAATTCACCAATCTGCATATAAATAGAGAAACATGGTTATGGTGTTGTTTTATGTCACTTAAAATTTTTACAGTAGATTTAAAATACGTACCAATTTTTTCTCAGGTGATGTGTACCCATACTTGATTTACAGTAGGGGTATAGTTGTTTTGTTTCCCATTCCTTATTTCCATCATGCAGTTTCTGTTTCATAAATAAAAAAAATCAATCAAAGTGATGACCATAAGAAATGTCAAACAACATATTACTAGACACAATGTACGTGAAAATTCTGCTCTGCACGATGGCTACTAAGTGCATCCCATGTTCCTTGGGATATCAAGTGTGCATAAATATGAGGTGGGTGCAACATGATTTTCCCTTCAGCATCTTTGAGATGATATTTCATTAAAATTGTGCGGAATCCTCTCTGAATTCTTCCTCCAACTCTTAATACATATTCATTGTGCGAGGAATCTACTATAAATGCCCTCTACAAGGGATGATGAAGAGTAAGTTAGTGTTTTAGTATTTAATTTTATTTTAATAAATTAAATAAATGATATAATAATGATAAAATAATCTCCTCCCATATTAGTGTCTTAATATCAGTGACAACATGGTACCACAAATGTAAATCCATCGGCACACATTGTTGAGTGATGATTCCAATGTAGATATTAAACATGGCTTTTTTGGGGTTAATATTTTGGGCTCTCTTATTTCATCCCATCTAAAATTTGATGACTTTTTCTTTCACCTTAAGAATTTTGGCTAACACAGTCAAACTACAATGCACTTTTTTTGCACCGTCAGCGTTTCATTTCCTAACATTTCTCACTTTTAGCATCATAATTATTTTTCTACAGAGAAATAACATTGTCACTAGGACCAACAACAATAGGTTGAGAAACATGTTATACCACAACACTAGGACCAGCATCAACAGGTTGAGAAACTTTTTGTTCCTCTACACTGGGACAAGTACCAGTATGATGAGAGACCTATTGGGCCTTGGGATTAGGCGCATCAGCAGGTTCATAAGTCATTATCTGTATAGGTGGTTTATCATTTAATTTAAATTTCACAAAATCAGAATAACATAAGGTAACACAATGCATTTTATAATAAAAAAATAACCTGACTATTGAACTCTATTTTTTAAAGGCAGAAGAGATTTGAACCCTCTATCAACTATATAAATACATTCATTGTGGTATCCACTAACATACAAAATTTAGTCTACATTAGGACCACTTCAAAATGATTTGAAATTCCTAATGAATGGTTCAACCTCCAATGAATTTTCATATGACCCTTCAGTTGTTTTTGTCAAAAATAGAACAATTGATCAGTTTTAGTTTGCGGGATCTGGAATATAAAATACTTTTACTACCTATGATGCCATTATAAACGGTTCACTTTTCTCCCATTCCTTATTAAAATCAACTTTCATGAATCCTAGTTCATTTATTTTAACAACACTCCTGTTATCAACTCACTTGAATTGAAATATCGGCACTTGGAATTTACTATAACCCAACTCTCTATTTATTTGATGTTTCCAAAGTATGAAATATTCACATAAATTGGATTTCTGTTCTTAGAAACATAAACATGCATTACATCTGTCATATGTGTAACCCCACTATTCTGCATGATACTATCTTCATCATGTTCATTAGTATAAAATTTACAACCAGTAACTACATAAGCATTGTAAGATAATACATACTCACTTGGTCCTCTGGCAAGCCATCGAAGTTGTTCTGAAATTGAGTCTGGATTTTCATCTAACTTCATAAAAATATGGTCCTAAAACCATCCTATAAACTATTGATTATGTGTATCTGATATCCATTTTTTATGCCTAGATGAACTCAAATGCCTGAGAATTTCTTTGTGGGATTGAACATATGGGTCAACATTAAAATTAAACATAATTGTGGGCCTTCTCCCGATCTATAATATTGATTGTGACATCCTCTCTTCCATAAATTCCTTCACCCTCAAGATTCCCAATGTGACGAAATTTCGTTAGGACAATGCTTTCCACACAAGACAGTTATTTGGTATAGAATTCAATGGCTTCCTAAAAAATATATTTCTCCATAATACAACCCTCTGGCCAACTTCAATTTTTGACATACCCTTTCAATATCTTCATATACCATTCAATGTGTTACAACTATCTACAATTTATAGGACCGCATAGTCAGATATCTATCATCAAATGAACCATCAAATGAACCATCGTATCAAAGAATGTTTATGGGAATAACATTTCAAATTCACATAATATGATGGAAATTTCTCTTTCCATAGTAGTCAATTTTTCATGCATATATCTTTGATGAAGAAATAGAGCTTTATTAATGTATGGTGGATATTATTGGGAAAAATAAAATTTAAAGCTATAGGAATTATATCTTGCATCAAAACATGGTAATCATGTGATTTCAGACCCTTTAACTTTAAATCGCTCATTGACACAATGATCTTGATATTTTATGGATACCCCTATTGAACCTTTTCGTAATTAAATAAGTTGAAAAACTGATATCTTTCTGTCTAGAAAGAGTGTAAGCAGTAGGAGGATGAAATGTTCATTTTTCACCCTTCACTATTGCCAACTCTTCTCATATTCCCATCTCAATGATGTCTAACATAGCCTTAATTCCATCCTTTGTTTTTTCAGGTGCATTTATCAATGTGAGGATGAAACTATCACATACACTTTTTTTCAACATGCATAACATGAAGAAAATGTCTGATATAAAAACAATTCATGTATAGTAATTCAATATAAAACTAACCTATTTTTTCAAACGGTTTTCTTAAGGTTTTTTGAAAACAGTTTACACAAAGTGGTGTCCACATATTTTACTTCCCCAAACAATTGATCTCCTATTAGTGGAGACGGTGTTGTACATTCTTCTGAACTTCCATCAAATGATGTCGTCTAAGATCAGTACTTGTGCCCTCGGGGTAGAAATCTATGATGTCATAGAAACACGGGTTTTGATGAATATTTCATCCTAATTGACTATGCACCTTTTTCACAAATGGGACACCCTTTATTTTCTTTAATGATATATCTTAAAAAATTTCTATAAGTAATAAAGTCATTTATCATCCCATACAACATGGATCTCAAAGTGAAATCTTCATTTTTGTAAGTATCAAACAACATAACACCTGATTCCCACAATACATTCAAATCGTCAATCAATGGAGCCAAATAAACATCAATAACATTACCTTGTTGTTTTGGTCCTAATATAATCATATATAACATGATGTACTTTCTTTTCATATATAACCACAGTGGTAAGTTATAACTTGGAAACATAACTGGTCATGTACTGTGACTGCTTCTTTGAAAACAGAAATGATTCACACCATCTGTAGATAATGCAAGACAAAGGTTTCTCAGCTCATTTCCAAATCCAGGATACTCATGATCAATTATCTTCCACTAAGGAGAGTCTGTCAGGTGACGTAGTTTCCCATCTTTAATTCTTGTATCTATATGCCATGTATGTTGCCCTATAGTATCCTCACTTCCATATAGGCACATCAACCTTAGAATGATTTGAAAGTACCATATAATTTTTGTATTACTAGATTCATATTTCCTGTATTGAGTAGCACCACACTTTGGGAATTCTTTAAGTGATTTTTGGTCCTTTTGAAATAGTATACAACCATTTGGGCAGGCATGTATTCATTCAGAGATCATACCCACCAAGAATAACATTCGTTTGGCGTCATATGTTCATCTCGGGTGATCATTATCTTCTAGGATCATATCATTTAGGAGATCAAGTAGTTCCATATAACTAGATTCACTCCACTAGTTGCTTTCTTTCAAATTATCCAACCTCAGTTTTTTCTAAAAATTCTATATATTTAGTGAAACCAGCATAGAATGGAGTATTGCAAAAATCATTAACTTCTCAATCAATTTGGGGAAATCATGAAGTTCATCTTCAACTATCCTTTTCATTTCCTCAAAAAAATCTTCATAATCATTCACATATATAATCACATCCTCCATACAATCATCTACATTGTTCGTACTTGTAATTATATCAGATGATCCATAAAACGTAGTTATATCCTAGCCC
Source organism: Viscum album (assembly GCA_963277665.1). NCBI lineage: Eukaryota > Viridiplantae > Streptophyta > Magnoliopsida > Santalales > Viscaceae > Viscum > Viscum album. The sequence goes on from OY728135.1 coordinate 1,646,077,207, forward strand.
CTACCTAGATTCATTTTCCCCGTGTTTATTCCAACATGTATAACCTCAATATATTCTGTGATAGTTCATGTGTACTTCCCACTTATTTGGACTAATTTGTCTTGAATAACAACAACGTAAACACAGAAAAAGGATGTGAGAAGGTTCATATGCATGATCTTTTATAAACATGATAAAATATTTCACGCCATCTTCATACTCTTTTTTCAACCGATTAGAATTCATCCTTTATTTATTCATATTCATAATGTTGGATTTAGTAATATTAATATTTAACAAAATAAATAAACTAAATATGTTCAACTAGGGTCATCATCCAACTATAATCAATGGAAATAGCTTTGATAAACAACACCCTTACCTCTCCATGCATTACTAAGGACCAAAGTAGGTCACATCAATCTTCCCAACCACCTAATAAATGCTAATATCTATGAGAATCTCTTGAAATAAAATCTTTTAGTATCCCACATGTGATCTATATGCCTTTCTGTAAATTTATTTTTTAGTGTTTCTCTAGAAACATAATGTCTCGAGTCAATAACTATGGTACTAAACTAATAGATGGTATGATTTTACATAGAGTGCTTATAGGTGGAAGGATTTATTACATGTGTTGTTATGGTTATTTTACTAGGGTGTCCCATAGATCCCTCTAGTGAAGTGAATTTATAAGATTCAATGGAATTTCACTAGTAACAAAGTGGTGGTTCCATTGAAATGGGTAAGGTTTGGATTGATATTCAATGGTGGCGGAACTACAACATGTAAAAAATGGAATACCAATAAATATCAAATTGTAATAACATAAGAACAAGAGGAAACTAATGAGTTAGGGGAGAAAACTCATCGTGAAGGTGTCGTTCAGTGTACGATGGAGGTGTGTTTGCGGTAGAGGAGAGGCACCCGACAAAGGATATTTCCAACTAAAAATAAAACATAAAATGAGAACTCATATGTTATACCTATCCAAAATAGGTCCAATGTGATTTAGGAATGGGAAGTGTCTAGTTAAAAAGTTTTATTGGCCAATAGTGGGATTTTATTTTTGATATATGATATCTGCTTCCCGTTTATTTATGTTTTGCATGTCTACTAATTTCCTAGATTTTCAAATTATGAATGGGACATATCTAGTTATTAGGAGAAAGATCATTTTAATTTAATCTAATTTAGGGGTAAAATATTCCACAATAATTGTATCGTTTTCCCAAGGGACATTTCCTATCTAGTATAGATCATTAATAACTCTTAGGTTAGTAGAAATTCAGGTCTTTTGTTGGTTATGATACCAGCCTGGGCTGTATCATTACATTTCCAATTATAACTAACCCATGTCCATTTAAATATAGGATGGGGGTCAGACACTAATATATTCCCAAATCCACTAGAGTTCTTATGGGGGTGGGTATTGATAGTATCATATCTGATAAATCTATTATAGATTCGACATTAGATTAGTCACTGCTAAGTATTTCCTCATTGGTATGGTATTAATGTTTGATGAAACTAGTGTGTGAAGTAGACATCAGAGACTAATAGGCGATTAAAACTTATGTGATCACTTCATAACCTATAGAAAAATATATAACAGATATCTTAAAAACCTTATTGAATCTTAATAGGTTTGGTTTCATTCATCATATAGTTACAAGTGATGTGGAATGTGTAAATGATAAGATTAGGGGGCTGAATGATGTGGAGATATTGATAGAAATGATGATGTGTCAGTGTGTTTAAATATTCATTGTATAATTTTCATTAGAATGAGGTTGGTTTAAGTAATTATAATTAGGATAGTTGTGTTATTCCATCATGAGGTTTAATAAGAATAGGTGCACCAAGAATACAGGGATGCACACCATAGACTAAAAATAGAGGTTGGGAATGTAAAACACACAAATCATATTAAAGATACAAACTGGCCCTTGAGTTTCAAACACACACACACCCAAACATTTTACAATTTCCAAAATTGCCCTTATCCTTTCCAAACACACACCAAATCATTTCCATTAAAAATCCATCAAAAATAAAATAAAAATACACCTTTATAAAATAAACAAAACAATATATCATAAATTTAAAAAAAACCAAACAATTTATAAAAAATTATATTAAAAACTCAACCGGTTTATAAACAATTTTATAATAAGCTAAACAGTTTGTGAACAATTTTTTTTGTAGGCCAAAAAAAGTATAAATAATTGTATAATCAACACAATTCAATGTGAAAGTTACTTTGAAGTACAATGTCCTTCATAATAGAATACATTGAAACCTATAATTCTATTGTGACAATTGAATATTGCACCATCTACCACCAATTTTTAGCAATACTTCACACGAAAAATATTTATCACCCTCCATTCCCTCTCACTACAAATCACTCAAGTCACACATGCATCAGATTCATTCTTCTAATCATTTGACCCCTTATATGTGAATAATCATACTTATGAATCATGAAACTGTCCACATTCCAATAACCCTAAAGCCCCCCATGTGAAACTCCCAAACCCTTCAAAAAAACCCAGAAAATCTTATTCTAATGAATTTACCACACTCTTTTTTATCCTTTGTCTATAATGATCCTTCACATATGAATGATTCTGAAAAACATGACACCAAATCCCTCTCAATGGTATCACAACACATTACTAAAGAACTAAGATACCTTTCCCTACTATGTGTCTTGATAGATGATAATTTCAAATAGGAAATAGTTCTGGAGAAAGGGGGTAAGACTAAACCATTTGAAATAATTTAAACTTATCATCCAAAAATCATAAATAATCTCCAAGTAAAACCTTTATATATACAAAAAAAATTAATTCCATTATTAAGAATAGCCACATCTATGTCTCTAACCACTCACCATGCATGCTCAGTTTAAATTTCAATACTCATGCGTGATCCCTGATTGATCCACCAAGTCAACACAAGATGAATAATATCCAGGTTCCCCAAAGGAGTACTCCCCTTATTTATGGTCAAGTCTAACCCATGAAGTCACTCTAACCATATTTAACAATTACCATTCTAAATAAATCAAAAAAATACCCATTTAAATAATTTCATCAAATAATTTATATGTGTCAAAAGAAAACCATAGTTTTAAAATAATAAATCAAAATTTTATATAAAAAGTGGTTTTTCTAAATGCCAACCAATTTTTCCCAAACCATATAACAAGGGATTTCCTTGAGGAATCAAACAATTTTTGCACAAAAATAATCAATGAAAATATTTAATCAAAATAAATTCTTTATGTTAAAATAGAATTGAAGATTAGAGGGAAGAAACGTACCTCACAACAGTTTTCAAAAACAAATAGTGACCTAAGAAAACTTCAATATTTGATCAAAAACCATGTTAACCTAACTAGATCCAAAAAAATTACATCAAGATCAACAACAAAGACAAAAGAACTATCCCCAATATAATTTCTCTATGATTCCAATAGAGGGAAGAAACATCGATCTATGAATAATGAAGAATAATGAGAACTTACTGAGGACTCTAGGAAGAGGATTAGGAAGCAGCAGCGGAGGTGAAGGATGAGGAGGAGGAGGCAGCAACGATGATAGATGAGGATGAGTCAGTGGTGGGCATGGAGTAGGAGGAGGAGGAGGCAGCAATGGAGGAGGAGGAGGATGAGTGAATGGCCACAGAGGAGGAGGAGGGGACATTAGTGGCAGAAGAGGAGGGGGAGGAGGAGGGGTCACAATAAAGGAGGGATCGATAGCAGAATAGGGGTCGAGAATATAAGGGTCTTCTTTTGTAAAGGCTTCAAAGGGTGCGAGGGAGGAGAAGCATGTTAGGGTTATTTTAAAAAAAATGCAGTAACCTTTATCAATGCTAGTTAAAATCACTAATAAGGTATGTTTTATCAGTGCTAAAATAAAATGTGATGATAAAACATACCTTTATCATTGCTTTGTTAGCACTGATAAAGATATGCCTTTATCAGCACTAAAAAATAATTGATTAAATACCTACTTATCAGCACTAAAAATATAAAACTAATAAAGATAAGCCTTTATCAACACTCAAAAATCGCTGATAAAATACCTCTTTATCAATGCTAATATTATAGTGTTGATAAAGAAATATTTTATCAGTGATTTTTAGCACTGATAAAGGCCATCTTTATCAGTGCTAAAAAAGCACTGATAAATGTATAATTTTAAGAATTTATTTATATTATTATATATTTATTTAAAATGATATATAGGATATATATATATATATATATATATTTATTAATAATTATAACTATAAATAGTATATATTGAAAAATATTTGTATATAATTGTTAATATATATATTAATAAAATTATAATATTATATGTATAATTTTATAATTATTTAAATATATATAGTTATAATTAAAATTTCAAATGTATTTGAAAAGTTTTAATATATATCATTAAAAATATAATAATATATATTTATTATTTAAATATATTTAATGTAATTTTTTAAGTAAGTTTTTTAGAACATATATTGTTCATATGGGTAACATTATGAATTAATCAATATACCACATCAATGGACAACGTGATGTAATGTATAAATGAACATTCATGCATGATACATAACATATACGCAAGATCAATATATTTGTTGACCAAATTCATTGGAAAACACATATATATTTAACAATTCAAATTATAAATAAATACATTAATAAGTATTATATATTTATAAAAAAAATAAATATATTAAATATAAAAAATATAAAAAATATAATTAATCATTCCAATAAATATAATAAATTTAATAAATTAATCTAATAAATCTAATAAATATAAATCTAGTAAATCTCTAATAAATATAATAAATCTAATAAATATATTTATTTTGTAATGTAATTTATTATAATATTATAGTTATTTAATTATATATATATAATTATAATATTTGAAATACTTTTTTTAATTAAAACATTATATATATATATATATTTGAATTATTAAAAAATATATATTAATTATAAACATTAGTTTTTTAATTAATGTATACAAATAAACATTATTTTTGAATATAAATATAATAATTTTATATAAATTAATAATATTTTTAAAAAAAACTTTAATCAGTGAAAATAATAACACTGAAAAATGTACACTTTATCAATGCTTAGAAAAGCACTGATAATGGGAACATTTATTAGTGCTTTTAGCTAGCGTTGATAAAGTCACACCCCTTTATCCGCGCTTTCTACTTAGCATTGATAAAAGGCAGTGCTTACCTAGCCGTATTTTGTGGTAGTGGTTGTAGGAAGAGATAGTGAATTGTCATCATTTTCTAATGTTGACTGGGCTGGATTTGTTGTAGACAGAAAGTCCACATGTGTTGGATCATTATTTATGGGCAAGAAATGTGTGGCTTGGTTGAGTAAGAAACATGAAAGTACTTCTCTTAGTACTACTGAAGCTAAGTATATCTCTCCTGTAAAGTCTTGCAGTCAACTACATTGGATAAATCAATAATTTACTTATATTGGTAATGAGGTGAAACAACCAATAGTGATTCAATGTGATAATAAGATCTCAATTGATCTTACAAAGAATCCTATTTATAATTCTCTTATGAAATACATTGAAATCGGATATTATTTAATCAAGATTTTTTTTCAAAAAGGCCTGATTATAATGGATCATGTTGAAACTGATGATCAAGTGGATGACATTCTGACCAAGCCATTGTTATCACTTGTGTTCAAGAAGCATCAGTTGAACCTTGGTGTTCAACCACCTCCTAGTGCATGAGGAGGTTATGAGGATTCCTCTCTCCTCATTTTTATTAATGTTTTCTTCTATTTTGGAAGTGATGATGGTTTATGGGAGAGATATGATCTAGGGGGAGTATGTTATGAGCTCTATAAGTCAAAATTTAATTCCTTGAGTTTATTTTTAATTGGTATAATGGATAAATTCAATGGTACAAAGGGGGATAATGAAAAGTTTCTGAGGGGTCAAATTTGAATTCAGTGTAATGAGGAAATAATTTAGGGCATGTAATTCTTATGTGACACAGTGAAAATTTATTGTTATGAGGAAACAATTTAGGGCATGTAATGCTTCTGTGACATGGTGAGGATTTATTGTTGTGAGGAAATAGTCAGATGTTATCTTGGACATCTTTAAGAAATAAAAGACATGAGAATCCAATTCATACTTTCTCTCTTGTTTTTTATACTGATCATTACTCATGGAGATATAATGTGATGGTTTAGTTATTTCTTTAATATCATGTTTTGATAATGGCTAGTGATTCATTGAATTTATCTACATATTTCCATAAAACCCAAATAGGGAGATTATTGGAACTAAGTTTATTCATCGATAATAATGGAGTATGGTTTGTGTTTGTTGTCAATCCTTACATGGAAGATCAGGGAGATTGAAATGAAATGGATCCTACAGTTTAAGGTAACAATAGTATTGAATGTGGTGTCATTTCATATTGTTTGCCAAATTTTTGGGGTCCAAAATATGGAGGATATATATCATTGTTAAAAGTTTATTTTCATGAAGGAATTATGAAAATATGGAAAAGGGATGAATTTCACAAAGATGGGCTTCACATATTGTGTTTCGCAAAGGCTCAATGAAAGCTTACAATGATCTACACGACAACGATGAGCATCACGAATGACAAAGAATTAGAGCATCGTGAATGGTGACAATGATCTCCACGATTACAAGAATTGGATCTTTACAGTAGCATGAAGGTTTTGATGGAAATAACCCTTATTATGATGCGAATAAAAAACGGGGAATTTCCATGGAGCTTCTCTAAAGAAGGAGAAACACGAAGATGTTTTTGAATGATCTGGAAAATCTATGAAGAGGTGGTGGAGTATCGTGAATATCCGAGACTATAAATATGAGGCCACCCCCTTCACTTAAAGTAAGTTATTCATGTAAAAGATAGAAACAAACTAGTTTCCTGAAGCTATGGGATCTTCATGAATCTACATTTCTATGCTAGCTTAAGGATTACGAAAAGACTATTAGTCTCAACTGATGCTAATAATTTTGATTAAATATTTCTTCATGATGATGGGGTATTTTGAAATAAATCAGTGAGATTCATGAAGGTTTTATGTTCGTGAAGGCTAGGGTTCTTTGGGAAGGCAGTTTGTTCCATGAAGGAAGGGAGATTCATGAAGGGTTGAGATTTACAAAGGAGCTTTGTGAATGGAAGTTTTTGAACATCAATTTTTAAGTGAAAAGAGCTTCCAGGGTGCATCAATTCAGGACTGTTATGTAAGCATATTCTATTGCTATATAGAGACAAAAAAATTAATGTAAATTCCTTTAAGGGACCTTTATATCGGAAAACTAAGTTTTACATTGCTCAAAGTAGTGAGCTAGGGGGAGTCGATAGAAGTGTTTCAATGGATATAGTGAGTTATCCCTAAAATATTGTAACAGTTGTTTTCCTGGAATAGAGTGACTGTGACCAAAATTTATTATTCCACATCTAGTAAAGAATAGTAGATTTAGCTATCAACGACACACTGTCGGCATATTCTCTTTGTTCTAACACTCAGTGGTGAACCAAGTAAAATTGGTGTATTTTCTTTCTGCTTTTGAATGTTTTAATTACATAGAATTTCCATCATAAAGGTTTAATATGTTCCTACAAACATGGAAACAAGATCCATCACTTGAGAAGAAACATTTGACACCCTGATTGATGCCTCCCCACTCAGGGTGTTTTGGGGTCCTTCAAAAAGAACATTTTACCCTTTAAAATCATCCAAAAGAGAAAAATTAAAATTTATTCTCAAAATTCCATTTGAAAAATACACAGGCCCTTATAATCTCTTCAAAATAAACCTTCTCATCCATGAGAATTCTTTGTGAAAAAACTAGCAACCAAGCTCTCATCCTGAACATCTGCACAACTGTGCTATCGCGACTATACCATGACTAGTATTACAACATCAATAACTCTTCCATCAAGGAATGTTTTTAACTATGAGCAATCTGGTACTTCCCACCACATGAACACCCTTATCATCATCTCAAAAACTGGAATCAAGATCAGCAACCCATGTGAAATTCCTAATTTCAATTGGAAATGAAGGTCACCACCCCAAAATGGCCAAAGGTGCACTCCCTACCATATGAATTACTTTATATCTCTCATTGAGTGAAACCTCAAAGTATTTTTCTCCAATTAGAAAAGATATTTAAAATAAAAGAATCTTTTTTAGTGTTGATACTCTCTCAACATACTCACAAAGATGTCAAGATAGAGCATGGCTGTCTCTAATTAGAAGTACACACTACTGCAAATTGGGTCTCTAAAATCACTAGTAAAGGGTATTATCAACACTTAAAAATTGTTGATATTGTGAGTGATGTTAGGGGGGTCATTAACAGTGCTAAAAAGAACTATTAAAGGCACACTTTAACAATTCTAAAAAATTTCTTTTAAAAGAACCCTTTATCAGTGCCTTTTAACACTATTAAAGTGAGCCTTTAACAATGATTTTTTAGTGTTGTTAAAGGGTGTATTTTAGTAGCATTAAAAAATAACTGTTAAAAAATATGGAAAAATTTAATTTTTTATGGACCCCCACAACCCCCTTTCTCAGTGCTTTCATCCCCCTTTATAAGTTCTTTCCACTACCCATCCACCATCGCGCCCTCTCTTTAATTTCGTAGCACTACAAGGCTACATCGAATAATTGTGAATTCCTTGATTTGATCCCAATACCTCCCTTATGCGAATGAGTTCTCTTTACAACTATGTCATGCATGTTTTATTTTATATTCAACTACTTTTCTATTTATTTGTATATATTTTGAATTATGTGATATATATATATACACAATTATATTTATTTAAATATATTATATACTAAAATTCAATTATATATATTATAATATAAATATATATATATCTGTGTGTGTGTGTGTTTATTAATACACAAAAATATGTATATATAAAAGTTATATATACATATGAATGAATTTTTATTCAGTAAATAAAATGAATAATTTTTTTACTTTAAATAAAATGAATAATAAATTTTTTATTTTATATATTTAAAAATACATTTCTACATAAATATTTTGATATATGAATTTATACAAGTTATTTATTATAATTAAATATAAGAAAATATCCACATATTTAATTATAAATAAACATATATAGCAAATAATGTTAAAATTTCAAAACCATAATATCAATATGAATGTAATACCTAGAAATAAATTCATTCTCCATTGAAAATGGGCAAAAATACCCCCTTATATGAGGTGTAAATTCCATAGAATGTTAAAAAATTAGGTTATCCATTTTAAAAACTCAGTTTTGCAAACCTTATGGGCCTTTTTAGGACTCGAAAAATGTAACAATGATTTATTTATCCCACCAAAGGCGTATATCTCATCACAAACATTGATTTTATATATGGTAGAGCCTAAACAGTCACCTAGATGAAATGTTATGATTGTTTGATGTTTCAGTTACGTTTTCAACATATGTTTGATCTTTTATTAGTTTTTCGATTTTTTTAATTTTCCAATTTATATTAAATGACTATTACTCGATAAAAATTAGAAAATTATTGATTAAATATGTATTTTTTATTTTATAATACATTTTCACTAATTATATTTTATATTAAGCATAACACCTCGACCCTAGTTACCCAGAGTCAGTGCATTATTACATAACAATGGAATGATCACAAAAGATAACGTCTCGAAAGACCGATTAGTTTAGTAGCCTTAGAAGTACTAGATACATTCATAAGTTTTAAATTACTTAATAAAATGAAAAACTACAACAACATTGTATCCATAGACCACACTAAGATCCCTTATACTATCCCTGCAGGTCATTCATTAAATACTTCTATACAACCTAGAAAAAATAAAACATAGAAAGGGGTGAGCTCAGATGCTCAATAAGGATAACAATATAGAGGAAACATTCACAAACAAGCATAAAAATTTAAGGCATTGCATAAGACTAAAAATAGCCTTTTAAACAAATAATTCATCATAATATGGAAAATATAAATCAAAATAATGTCATTTATTTACTCACATGTATATTCTACTAGTCAGATAATCACTTGCAATATCGATAGAAAATTTTATAATGATGGAATGAATAATGCCATAATTAATAACCACATAGTCAAGGCCTTTTCCAATACCACAAATAATATTTTTCCAAGGCCTTGTGCCAAGACACTAGTTTTTATCATGAGACATACCGATGCATCGAGGAGCTATAACGGGCTCCACCCATCACTTACTAAGTCCAATGCATTCCTCATATGAAAAGGATTAAACATAACCTAAACATTCCTTTTAAAAGTAGCATACAAAATGTCAATAATTTATCCATAAACCATTAATGGAATAAAAATAACACATCCACAGTAAATCATATCACAAAACCTTCAATACAAAATATAATTTTTGTATCATAATAAATCAACTTCAAATAAACTCACAATCTATCAATGGTTGTTGACATAGATGAAATAAAAACTTTTTTTATAGAACTATCTCTTTTATTTTGAAATAATTTAAAAGTCATATAATTATAAAATAAAAGATTTATTTTGAAAATATTCTTATATGATTGTAAGGGAAACATCAACGATGTTATAATGGTGGAAAATAGTCACACCTTCCTTATAAGTTAAAAAAACATTCTTACCTTAATTTTGTCAAAAAGGTCATAAGGTACCTTGTTTTGAAAAAGAAGAAAAGATTCCTTTCAACCCATTTAATAAAAATTAAAACAAGGGTATAAATGACATTAACCCATAGTCTAGTAAATAGTAAAAAAAATTTGAATACATTTTTAAGAAACATCGATGTGGAAGATAAAGAAGTCCCAGTAGATACTTAAGTAAAAACAACCTTAGATAATAAAAAGATTGTGAAATTAACTCTTAACTTTTACTTTTCCTTGGTCGAGATTAGGTTAACCTCCTATATCATGGGGAAATAATTGTTATTAAATTATACAAGAACCATATAAATTATTTTTATATCATATATGATATTCTAATAGTGATTTTTAATGCTTTTTTAGTATTATCCTCGTTTCGGGTGTTAACTGATTTGTTTTCCTTTATATGCTTGGTTACGTAAGCCATGTTTGTTAGGGATATGATGTATTTGATTCATATAAAAAATGATATTATGTTCATAAACATTATTTTTAATCATAAAATGAAAATTATTCTTGAATGAATGCACGATACACTACTACCCGGGGAAAAAAATAAGGTGGCAGATGCTTTGAGAAGAAAGGATCATGGAGTTTTGAACAATATGGGAGTTTAAAGGGATCCTATTTTCAGGGATCTAGTAAATATGGATATGGGAATAACCATGGAAGGTGAAACATCACTGCTTTTTCAAATGGTTGCCAAACCATCTTTTCTAGAAAGGATAAAAAGTTCTCAGGCTAAAGATGTGGAGTTTCAAAAGAAGATTAAAGCTGGGAATGATGGGAGATTGAGTGAATTTGTGTATGAAGTTGGAATTTTGAAATTTGGGAAGATAATTTGTGTTCCAAATATACCTGATCTAAAAAGAGAATTGTTGGATTATGCTCATAATTATAATTTTACTATACACCCTGGGAGCACAAAAATGTATAAAGATTTGAAGGAACTCTTTTGGTGGGAAAACATGAAGAGGGTGATTGCTGATTTTGTGTCAAGATGTATCGTTTTTCAAAAAGTGAAAGCTGGAAGGCAACTACCTGGAGGAGTGAAGAAACCTATTCCCATACCTGAGTGGAAATGGGATAATATTATGATGGGCATTGTCATGGGATTACCAAAGACTCCTAGAATGAATGATGCAATATGGGTCATTGTTGATCGTCTTACCATGTCATTATATTTTCTTGCTATATGGGAGGATTTACCACTTGAACGTATAGAAATACTATATATTAATGAAATTGTGAGACTTCATGGAGTACCCCTATCGATTGTTTCTCATCGTGATCCACATTTTACATCAAGATTCTAGAAAAGTCTTCAGAAAGCCTTGGATACTGAGCTTCGTTTGAGCACTGCCTACCACCCCCAAACTGATGGACAATCAGAATGGACTATTAAAACCTTAGAACACATGTTGAGGTCATGCTCACTTTACTTTCAAGGCATCTGGGATCAATATTTACCTCTGGTATAATTTTCATATAACAATAGCTTCCATTCAAGTATTCAAATGGCACAATATGAAGGGTTATTTAGAAAGATATTTCACACACCAACCTTTTAGGATGATGTTGGTGAAAGAAAACTCGTAGGCTAAGAACTGGTGGAGGAAACGATGGAAAAGGTGAATGTAATCCAAAACCACATAAAAGAAGCTCAAAGTAGGTAGAATAGCTATGAAAATAACCGAATGAAGGATTTGGAATTTCAGGGAGGAGATCATGTTTTCTTGAAGGTATCTCCATGGAACGGAGTTATACGTTTTGGTAAGAAAGGTAAATTGAGTCCCAGGTACATATGACCTTTCGAAATTCTAGAACTAATTGGGGCTGTAGCTTATCGTTTGGAAAAACAGCTAAATCTCTCCAAAGTTCACAACTTCTTCCACGTATCACGGTTGAGAAAATACATGCCGGACCCAACACATGTACTCACCTATGAGGAAGTAGAACTGGAACCCAATTTGTCTTATTGTAAAGATCCAGTAAAGATTCTTGATACCAGAGAACAGGTGTTGAGAAATCGGATGACTCGTCTGGTATTTGTTTTATGGAGAAACAATAAGATGGAAGAGGAAATGTGGGAATCCAAGGAACTTATGATGTAGAACCACCAGAATATTTCTATGCAGTAATATTCTAGAATTTTTGTGGATGAAATTACTTGAAGGAGGGGATAATGTAACACCCCATGCTTCCACGGTATGCTTCTCTTTGATTAATACAGTAGTTTGTGTTGAACGCAACTTCGAGTTCAAACACACCACAACCAATTAAACTAGCTGTTATGAATAGCAATTACCATATTTTGAAATTTGATAAATTTTATATTTCAAAAAGGACTTAATTTTTGGATTCGGAATATCGAAATTATCCTAGGGTGAATTTTTGGTATTTTTCTGAAAACTTTCAATTTTTGATGAATAGTGAAAAAACTGAGTTATAGTTTAAAATAGACTTTTTATTTAAATAATTATTTATTTTATTTAAATTTATTTTAGGTCAAAATAGATACATAATACCTATATAACTTCAATTTAATTCATTGGAGTCATTTTATAATAATTTTAGATATATAAAAAATTTATTGAACTTTTCACCGTCTTTTGCCCACCTCCTATGAGAATTTGCAAATTCACATAAAACATAAATTTACCTATTATGTGAGTGGAATTTTTAAAATATGAGAAACATGATTTATATCAAGGAGTAAAATGTGGTTCAATAAGATAATTAAAATTTTTGGTGAATAGTAAATTTTTACTTTTATTTACCATGGTTAAAATTAAATAGGGTAATTAAGGGTAAAAATGATATTATTATTACCGTAAAAATGTCCTAAATCTATTGGATAAGTAAAATTAGACCAAAACCAACCTTAGTAATAAAATATTATCCCCTTTGGTCCACATGGAATAGATTGGGACATTTATTATTATTTAATTCAAAGAAGAGTTAAAAGAGTTAAAATCAATGTTTAATAACTAAAACATTTTTAATATTGGGTTATACAGAATATAAATTCGATTATAAATATTAATTAGAAATATAAAAATATTTACTACATAATTTTATTTTATTTATAATTTTTAGACATTAAATAATATAATTTAGTTATGACACAATGGTGATGCAGTAATTACCTAATTAATAACATATTAAAATAATTGATTTTATAAATATCCAAATAAATGTAATTTGAGACTTTTTATGAATTCCAATAATTCTATAGGTTAATATGACATAATAGTGTTGGTTAGATGAAATATTTTATAAGAAATAATTCTTTTATGAATTTAGCAAAAACGAAATACCAAATAGTGTCAAAATTGACATAAAAGAGTTTTTAAAAAAAATATTATATTATTAATTGATATTATATTCCTAAAAATATAAGGTTCGGCTGAAATACTTATATAATGATATTTTTATCATTAATTAACCTCTTGGGTTTCTCTTGGAAGTATATAGTATGTTTATTAACCATATAATATAAAAATACAAAGAGACATGGTAAATGTCAAACTATTTAACTAAGAGTTAAATCTAAAATATAAAGTTAATATAGTGACCAAAAGCTGTCTAAAACCTATTGGTTGAGTGGTTTTCAACCCATCCCCACCTTAGCATTTAAATAATCTACTTTGGAGCCATTATAAACCGAAAAGGATTTTATTATTAAATAATATTTCTAGCTTTTCTTAAGGTGCCCCTCACCCCTCTTATAAAAGGGCACTCCCCCTTCTCTCTAATTCTAACCTTCAAAGCAATTTGGCTCAGCCAAAATATGCCCAAATACCCTCACACCTATCCTAAATTCATCCTAGCGGCCTTCCTTTAATCATAAATCCATCTTAACAATCCATTCCGATCAAATCAAAAGGAAGAACCCGAAGAAGAGGCAATAATTTCACAACCTTCATTCAAGTTCTTTTCATCTTACACTTATTATTTCTTTGTTATTTACATTATAAAATAATAAATCAAGTATCTTATATATACTGTAATGTTATTATAAATATGGTACATCCATATTCATTTTTCTATCCATCCTTTGAATGAAATGTCACCATACGTGCGTACATACGGATTACCGTCTCCACGTCGTTGTGTAATTGTTATTAAATACATTAATTTTGGGATGGGTATAATAATGATCTGTAATTCATGTAAATAATAAATATAACATGATAATAATTTTGTATATATGATATACCATACAATTATATATTATTTTAATATCAATGGAATGATATTGTCGCTCGTGCGTACATACAGATTATAGTCTCCACAAACGCGATGAGATTCATTCCCCATCATATCCATTCAAGACTAAATTTCATTTGATGATAAAAAATTATGTTTAGAGACATGATATCATTATCTATATTAATAAGATAAATCCCATCCATAACATATATGACCCACATAAAAATGATTATAAAGGAAAACGAATTCATTGACACCCGAAATGACGATAATACTAAGATATTATTAACAAAACAATGTTAAAAGATCATATATGATATCATTTTAATGTATATGATTCTTGTGTAAATTAATAACAATTATTCCATAATTATACTGGAGGTTAACCTACCCTCGACCAAGGAAAAGTACAAGGTAAGGGCTAATTCTACAATCACTTTATTATCTGATGTTGTTTTTACTTAAGTATCTACTGGGACCTCTTTATCATCCACATCCATGTTTCTTAAAAATGTATTTCAAAACATTCATAATATTTTATAGACTATGGGTTAAAGTCATTTATACCCTTGTTTGACTTTTTATAATATTTTTATAAAGAATCTTTCCGTATTTTTCCAAAAAAGGTCTTTTTTAACCTTTTCAACAGAATTAAGGTAAGAATGTATTTTTTAACTTATACGGAAGGTGCGACTATTTTACGCTGTTATAAAATCGTCAAATCTTCCCTTACAAGCATATAAGAATATTTTCAAATTAGATGTTTTATTTTATAATTATGTGACTTTTAAATTATTTAAAAAAAGAGATATTTCTCTCAAATAGTTTTGGGATCATCTATGTCAACATCCTTTGATGGATTTTAATCTTCTTTGAAGTGAATTTATTAAGATAAAAAACTTCTATATTGTATTGAAGGTTTTGTGATAAGTTTGACTGCAGATGTGTAATTTTTATACCATTCATTGTTTATGGATAAATTATTGACATTTAGTATTCTAGTTTTAATACGAATGTTTATGTTATGTTTAAACATGTTCATATGAGAAATTCATTGGACTTAGTAAGTAACGGGTGGAGCTCGCTATAGCTCGTCAATGAATAGGTAGGTCTCATGAGACAAACTAATGTCTTGGCACAAGGCCTTGAGAAAATCTTATTTGTAGTCTTGGAACAAGGCCTTGACTATGTGGTTATGATAGTCTGAAATTATGCATTCCATCATTATGAAAGTGGTTATTGATATTGCATAAGATTATTCTACTAGTAGAATATCCATGTGAATAAGTAAATGGAATTATTTAATTTTATTTTTTCTATATTATTCGGAAGTTCAAGTTTAAAAGGATTTTGTTTTAATTATACATTGCCTTAAATTTTTAAGCTTATTTATGAAGGTTTCCGCTATATTGTTATCCTAACTGAGCATCTGAGCTCACCCCTTTCTATGTTTTATTTTTCCTGGGATGTGAAGAAGTATTTTATGAATGACCTACAGGGATAGTCTAAGGGGATATGAGTGTGGAATATAGAGACTATGTTGTTGTAGTTTTTAACTTTATGATATAATGTAAGACTAATGAATGTATCTAGTGTTTCCAAGGCTACTAAACTAATCGGTCTTTCGAGACGAGATCTTTTGTGATAATCCCGATGTTATGTAATAATGCACTGACTTTTGGTAACTGGGGTCGAGGAATTACAACCAATATGAAAATTTATCTTTTTCATGTTGGTTATTAAATTAACGACGAGGAAAAAAATTATTACATTTATCAAGGGTCAAGATATGTAATTTTGGTTTCATTAGTTCACAGAACATCTTTTAATTTTTTTCTCATGATGAGAACCCTAACCCTTTTAACAATGATATGTGGCCCCAAATAATTTCATTCTTATATATATAGCCTTACATATTTTCAAACATTGATCTGTGGCCTTGAATATCTATCATTTTTCATCCACTATAATTGTCCACTATCACCAATCATCATCCACCACTTATGCCTTAATCCTGTTAGTGTTGCCTTCTCAATCATTAGAGTTCATATTTTAAATTATTGTTTTTGTTTATTATTTAAATTTTCCATGAATCTAAGTTATTTTTATTTGTGTTTTGACTTTTAATTTTCCATTGATATCACTTTCTCTTTGAGTTGAAATCCACCACTACTATCCACCGTCACCCATCATCAGATGCCACTTATGCCTTCTTCCCATTGGTGTGTCCTTCCCAATCATCCTTGTTTGGATATAAATTTATGGTTTTGGTTTAATTTTTTTCTAATTTTCAAAGCATATAAGGTATTTTAATTGTTTTTATTCCAATAATCGATTTATGTTTTTTTATATTTCAGTTGGAATACACCACCACCATCCACTGTCACCCATCATTGGCCACCACTTGTGCCTTATTCTCATTGGTATCACCATCTAAATTATCCTGGTTCTTATATAAATTTATAGTTTGTGTTTTTTGAATCCATTTTTTATTGATCCAATTTATTTGAATTTGTATTTTTAGTTCTAATTTTCATTTGATGTTGCCTTATATTCTCCATTTGGATTTTCAAATCTTATTATTATCACATATTAGGTATTTTTTATTTATGAATGATTATTTTTAGATTAATGTTTGCGATTTTTAATTAAATAATTTTAGTTATATATGTTCAAAGTTATATTTTGGTTTATCAAATATGTTATATTTTTTTGTGAAATATTTTATGATATTTTTTATTGTAAATGATAAAAGTAAATTTGAAATTAAATTCAAAAATATAATAATTTATTTTTCGTTTTTTGATTAATATTATAGATAATATTGAGTTGAAGTGAGATTAATAAATTACAAATAAGTGATAAATATGAGGAAGGTTTTTTTTTTCGGTTTTTTAAAATTTTCAAAATGAAATGTTTTTAATAGTGACATATTTTTATGTCATTGATTTTAATGTTTGAATATGATGAAGTTAAAAATAATAGAGATAAAATATCATTTAATTTATCATTATTTCAATTAAAGTTACAACCCGTGAATTTGGAATGGGGAAACTATATAGAATTCTTGATTTACTGATGATGTGTATTTTCAAGATGATAAGCCTGATCAAATTTAAGAAATTATTCATGGTTTTAAAGTAGAATAAATTTATAAAGAATTGTAAATCAAGCATTTATATATTGATTGTGAAAAAGAAATGTATTTATTATAAATTTAATTTATAGTTTTTCAATTATGTTAATTTTATTAAAATGAAGTCAAAAATTGGATGGAGTTATAAGTTTTAAAGACCAATAAAAATCAAGGGAAATTTTTTCTTAATTTTCTTTGGAATTTTAAAAGAACGGGGTTTCTGACGGCACCTGATTCCGAGGCCCGGTGTGCCCGGAACCAATTTCCGAAGTATGGCTCGGAAGCAGGTTCACCTTCACCGGTGAGAAGGGAGCCTTTGCAGCACAAGATGGACTTCCGCGGAGGAGGGGACAACCCATCACTCATCAGTTGGCGAGCCTCATCCTAGGAGCATTTGACGTGCGGAGTCCTGGTTTTCCTGCAGTGGTGGATCAGTTTGCAGACGTTTTTACCGACGACGTTCCAGGGTTACCTACTCACAGAGAGGTGGAATTTTATATTGACCTGTACCCCGGGACAACCCCGATATTGACTCCAGCAAATAGGATGGCCCCTGCTGAGCTTCGAGAGCTATGGGTACAGTTGGAGGACATGCAGGGAAAGGGGTTCATTTGATCCAGTGTTTCACCCTGGGCTTCCCCAATATTGTTCGCCAAGAAGGCGGACGAGAGATTGTGACTTTGTGTTGACTATCATCGCCTGAACCAGGTGACAGTGAGAAATAAGTATCCACTACCGAGGATTGATGACCTCTTTGATCAGCTCAAGGGAGAACAGTGGTTCTCGAAGATAGACCTCAGGTCAGGCTATCATTAGCTCAGAGTTCGAGACGAGGACGTGCAGAAGACGACCTTCAAATGTCGGTATGGCCACTATGAGTTCTTGGTTATGCCCTTTAGCGTAACCAATGCTCCAGCAGTGTTCATGGCCCTAATTAATAGGATCATTCAGCCATACCTCGATCGATTTGTCGCGGTCTTCATTGACGACATTTTGATTTACTCGACGAATGAGGAGGAGCACGCCTACCACTTATGGGTTGTACTATACACACTCCGAGAGCACCAGCTTTATGGTAAGCTCTCGATGTGCCAGTTCTGGATACGCGAGGTCCACTTCTTGGGACATGTCATCTCTGAGGCGGGAGTTGCAGTGGATCCTGCAAAGATCGAGGCCGTGTTAGCTTGGGATCCACTCAGGAGCGTGACAGAGGTGCGGAGTTTCTTGGGTCTAGCTGGATACTACCGGAGATTTGTACCAGACTTCTCCAGAGTTATGACACCACTCTCAGCTTTGACGAAGAAGGGGAAACCCTTCGTGTGGTCAGACAGATGTCAGCAGAGCTTCCAGGAGCTGAGACAGAGATTGACCAGCACACCTATCTTGAGGTTTCCTGAGGAGGGAGTAGGGTACGTAGTCTACTGCGATGCATCAGGGACCGGACTCGGATGTGTCCTGATGCAGGAGCGGGTAGTGATCGCCTATGAATCACGTCTGTTGAGGCCTCATGAGAAGAACTACGCTACCCATGACCTGGAGTTAGTAGCAGTGGTCTTCGCCCTGAAGACATGGCGACACTATCTGATGGGCGAGCTCTTTACAGTCTTTTATGACCACCAGAGTCTCAGATACATCTTCTCTCAGAAGGATCTGAATCTGAGATAGCGGTGATGGATCTAGTTCCTCCAGGACTATGACTTTGAGATAGTCTATACTCCTGGGAAGGGGAACATGGTAGCCGATGCCCTCAGCAAGAGGACGGGCATTCAGCTACTTGAGGAGGCGACAGAGCAGCTAGCCGCTTTGCAGATATCCTTCATGGATAGAGATGAAGCAGCCTTCCTTCAATCTCTTACAGTCACTCCTCCACTACTACAGCGGGTCAGAGAGGCACAACGTGGGGACGCTGACTATGAGACGCGGCGTGCACAGATATCTTCAGGACACGCACCTGATGGATTATCCTTTGGATTAGGGCACGACATCCTTTTCAGAGGACGTACCTTGGTACCATTTGCTTTACGAGAGGAGGTGCTGAGAGAGTTTCACACTTTTCCTTTGGCGGTACATCCAGGAGTGGCGAATATGTACTAGGACCTCAGACGATAGCACTGGTGTCCAGGCAGGAAGAAGGCTATGGCAGAGTTCGTTTCTCGATGCCTCACCTTCCAGCAGGTGAAGGCAGAGAATCAGGTGCCAGCAGGCTTGGTACAGCCCTTGGAGGTTCCGGAGTGGAAGTGGGACGACATATCTATGGACTTCGTGACTGGACTTCCACGCACTTCCAGATGTCATGACTCCATTTGGGTGATTGTCGACCGACTCACCAAGTCGGCTCACTTCTTACCCATCAGAGAGAAGGGCTCAGTGGAGAGCATGGGACGACTTCACGTTCAAGAGATTGTACGGCTTCACGGTGTGCCATCTTCTATCGTCTCCGATCGAGATGCTCGCTTTAATTCCCGACTATGGAAGGAATTGCAGGAGGCGTTTGGGACGCAGCTACGTCTGAGCACAGCCTTTGACCCTCAGACAGATGGTCAGATGGAGAGGACCATTCAGACTCTCGAGGACATGCTCCGTGCATGCGTCCTCGACTTTGGTCACAGCTGGGAGGACCCCCTACCCTTGGTGGAGTTCGCGTATAACAACAGCTACCACTCCACCATTAGGATGGAACCGTATGAGGCGTTGTACGGCCGACCTTGCAGATCTCTTTTGTGATGGACAGACCTTGGGGTAGTCATGGCACGGGCCCCGAGAGAGCACTTGGGAGCAGGAGGCTCAAATGCGTGCTCAGTACCCTCATTTTTTTCCCTAGTTTTCGATGTATCTTTACGGGGACGTAAATCCCTGAGGTGGGAGTAATGTAAAGACCCTTAAAATTAAATGGAATTTTTTTCTTAATTGTCTTTGGAATTTTACAAGAATTCGGTTTCTGACGGCACCTGATTCCGAGGCCCGGTGTGCCCGGAATCAATTTCAGAAGTTTGGCTCGGTACGTTCAGTGAACGAACGAGCAGGAATTTCTAACTTTTGAACCGGTGCTCGGAATCGAATTCCAAGGGCACCGATGAACTCGCAATGCCGGTAATCGCTTAAGGGAACCTTTACCGTAGTTGCGTTTGTGCAGGTGAAGAAGTTAATTAATGGGGTTTAATTAAAAAAAGTAAATAAAATTGTTGAATCAATCTTATTTCATATCAAGGTGGCTTTTTTCTCCCATGGGAAGTTCGTGGTGGGGCCCACATCCACCCAACTTCCCATGAGTGGTTAATTGAAAGGGTGGGGCCCACACAAGCCCCCCACCTTTTCAAATTCCTTAACTCCCTAACTCCTCTTAACCCTTCACTTTCCTAACTCCCCATTAACTCACTTTCATTAATTTTTTGACAACATGTAATAATTAATAAGGTTAGTTACTTAATTTCAAAGTCTTCAAATTCAAATGGTTAGGTTGTGTTAATAAATTAAGACTTGGTCTTATTTTATTATTGTTAGAGTTTTTTCCACCTTTAGAGGATTGGGAAGCATGAAGTCTTCTTCTTCTTCTTCAACCTCGACGAAGAACGTGAAGAACATCTCGGACTCCGACGAAGAACATTGTTCTTCAATGAGGAACATCTACGCCGATGAACGCGACATCTTCTTCCAACGTCGTTTCCTCTTCGAACGCACCTCGACGACAATGGAATCGACACTCGTTTTCCGCGACACCCAACCTCCGCGACGCTCATCTTCCACGACTCGTTGACGTGCACCATTCTTGAATCCGAGGTAGGGGTTTTATTTATTTATTTGATTCGTGAATACCAACTTGATGATCTTCGTGGATTTAAACCATTTGTTATCGAATAACGCGATAGGGTCGGACCGCACAAACATGGCCGACCCACCTCCTTATTTTTCGTGATGGTTCCTTTGTGGTTGGTACGGGAAGGCGCGATGCCATCACACCACGTGGTTTCATGCGGAAGGAAATGCATGGCGTCGTCGCGTCGTGCCGTGGAAAGAAGTTTAAGAACGCGACGCCGTCGCGCTGCATCGAAGAAAACCGAAGACGCCGCGGCCGGAGTGGGGCCAAGGCAGAGGGGTGCGGTTCCGTCGCACCGCGCCAGACGACAAGGGCCGCGGCCGGTCCCGGGCCACGGCAGAGCAAGGTGACCGGCGGCCGGACCGGGCCGCCGGAGACTGAGCTGGAAGGGGACCGGCCACCGCCGGTCCCGTTGACCAGGAACCGGCCGGCCAGGTCGGGCCGGCCGGAAGGGGAGGAGCCGGGGGAAATAAATTCCCCCGGCCGGCTTCAAATGACCCCCTTAATTGAGGGGGGGGGGGGGGTTACATAGGGGGGCAGACACCCCCCCCCCCTTGCCGAAACGGCTCAGCAAAAGGCCGAGCCAGACAGCGCGCTGGGCGCGCTGTGCCAAGCCGAACCAGCACCTGGCCGGTCAGCCAGGCCGGGCCGTGCCCTGCCAGGCCGGGTCGACCCTGACCCAGGGTGGGTCGACCCGGTTCGGTCCGACAGGGGGGTCTCGGGCCGGGTCGGTCTGGGCCCGAAACCCCCATTTTCGGACCGTCTACGGTCTTTTTACCATATCTTGGGATACGGACCTCCGATCGATGCGCTGTCAGCGGAGACACGATCCTTGGAATGAGACGATCGTTTCGGTATATCGCACTTAAGGTTTCAGAATACTTTGAGTTTGGCCGGGTTGGTTCATACACAAAACCAACCTGGCCCTCGGAGCGGAAACGCTCATATCTTGAGCTACAGACGTCCGATTGACGTGCCGTCGACTTTGTTGGGTTTCTCTAAGTGAGACAGATCATTTGGAATACTCCGCCCGAGTTTTGGACGCAGGTGGATTACGTTCGGGATGGTTTTTCCTTAAAAACCAACCGGGCCCCTAGGACGAAAAGGCCAATAACTCTCAGACCGGGCGTCCGATTGACGCGCCGTCTGCGACGTTGAGTTCCTGTTGTCGATATAGAACTTTTGGATACATCAACCCTGGACTATGTTTCAGTTGATGTAACAGCCTCTCGGCTCGTGGAGCGGACCCTCCTGAACGATCTTGCTTTGTGCGGGAACCCTAGTGATGGATGCGACTGCTACTGTGACGACGACGACTGTACAGATATCCTCAGTGGATTCGTCAGCGACGACTACAACACTCAGCGA
The DNA here is from genome assembly GCA_963277665.1 of Viscum album. Lineage (NCBI taxonomy): Eukaryota > Viridiplantae > Streptophyta > Magnoliopsida > Santalales > Viscaceae > Viscum > Viscum album. The sequence goes on from OY728135.1 coordinate 1,646,100,468, forward strand.
TCCTATATGGATCAGTGCTACCGATCATGTGTGGGTCCGATCCTGTGTGGGTCAGCACTCAGCGGTTCTGTGTGTGCCAGCGCCTACAGATCCTGTGTGGGTCCGATCCTGTGTGCGTCTTTACGGGGGTTAGTTTCCTACCGATCATGTGTGGGTCATTGCGGGGGTTAGTACCTATCGATCCTTTGTGGGTCCGACGAATTAGATGGATCAGTGATCATCTCTATCGTCTTTCGAAGATGTATACCTGTGTGAGCTGAATCCTGTTTGCTTTCCTATGTGGATTGTGTTGTGCTATCCTGTGTGGATTACATTTTGCTTTCCTGTGTGGAATACGTATGCTTTCCTGTGTGGACTGGGTTGTACTTGGGCTCGGAGGTTGGAGCGTACTGGAATTGATGACTTAGGTATATGTATGGGTATATACCTAAGCATTGTCGGTTGTTACTACGTGATTTTATCTTTCCTTTGTGGTTTATCCTTTGTGGATTTTGGGAGACCTTCGGGGGTCTCGGGGTCCCTACTGAGTAGATTATACTCACCCCTGCACGGGCTATGCCCGCACTACGTTGTGTTGGTTGCAGACGACGAACAGCGTTGATCGTGGTTGAGGATTGTAGAGCAGGACGGTACCTGGAGGTGGACAACTGGGCGGGACGCACTCGGAGCGGACGACGAGACCCGAGGAGCTGTGGAGCTATCTGTACCCACCCTTCAGGTGGGATTTACAGTGGACAACTCAGCGTAGCGGCTTTTACTTTTCAGTTGTTGTTTTCCCTTTCGAGTTTTACTTTACTTTCAGTTTGGGTTTGTATACTGGCCCACTTCCTTTCTGCACTTATAGTTGTACTTAGTTTTTACTTAGTGTTACTTTTTCCTCTTGCTTACTCTGTGGTTCTTGTTTACTTTACAAAGGCAATACCTTCCCTTTTTACCGGGATTTACGCCTTGGTGCTAGTCGCCATCCCCTGGCCTATGGAAGGCGGGCTTGGGGTAGTCACGGCACGGGCCCCGAGGACGGGTCGTGACACAAGTGTTTTACAGAGTTGCTACAGGAGTTGAAAGATATACCTCAAAATGAAAATGGTCTTATTGATTCACATTATATAGAAGAAAATATTGTTCCCAATGCGGTTAGGGTAAAATAAAATAAATTCTAGAATAAATGAATATGTTTTATATAATTAATTTTATGAATGTATGTCAGCATATCCAAAATTTGGAAATCAATGTATAAGTTGAAATAAAAACCACATTCTGATTTAATAGTTACAGAGATTCTTGGTAAGTCAATTTGGTATTTCCCTATAATTAATCTTTTTAAATGTTTATTGGAAAATTAAAATGATGAAAAAAATATTAATATGTGATGTTTATTAGCGGAAATGAGATGGAAAATTAAATCATGAAGCTGATTTTCAATAGGGGATGAAATTTGATCAACATATTTCTACATTCGGAAATGAAATTAGAAATCTCAGAAATTTATTATTCATATATTTAATGATTTCATGACAAATAATTATTATTATAAATAATTAATGGGCTATTTTATTAGTAATTTATGACTTAAAAGATGATTTTTTTATGAATTAAAAAAATGTCTTATTGAGATTAATGATATACAGAAAAAAATATCTCAGAAATGATATTTATGTTTTCTTATCACCCTTAATTATTGATTTGAATCTTTTATTTGATAAAGTTATTAGGGTGTATGATTCTTTTAAAATGGAACATGTTCAGCTTCATGTAATGATTATGTTCACTATAAATGACTTCCTAGCATATGGTAATTTTTTTGGATAATTTTTAAGGGGAATAAAGCTATACAATGTTTGAACAACAGAATTCATTTTATCAATTAAAATATGGCATAAAAATAGTAAACAATGGTTATTATAGTTTTCCCCCATGATCACTACTAGTAAAGATTAAACTAAGTATAAGGACCCAACATTAAAAAATTACATGATCTTGAGTTTTATTCAAGAACATACTTTCTATCACATTGAGGATCATTTAAGGTTTAGATCTTTATAATAATAGAACATAATACATACATAACATCCCATATTTATATAGAGGGTATACTACAAAAATAATATCAATTAATTTCAAATTGTAAAATCCTATTATAAAATATGATTTATTTGAAAAAAATACGCATAAAATTTAACTTGTATTAATTATTTATCTTACACATCCTTATAATTTGATTTTTTTTTAAAAACATGGTATGAGCACAAAGAGCTTAGTATAGGATATAATGAAGGAAATCATTACTCAAGTGATAACATAAAAACCATTATACCCCATTTCATAAAAACTCATTAACATGGATAGAACCATCATGAAGTTTCCTTGGTAGATATTTTATATATCACTCTTATATTCAAACATAAAAATGGAATATCCTTTCCATCTATCCCATCTCCAATGTACCCAATGCGTTGGAGAGCTATAATGGGGCTCACCCATCATATCTTGAGATATAATGGGCTAAACCAAGCATATATTGAGATATAATGGGGATAAACTCATAATATATTGATACATAATGGGATCAAACCAATATAAACAATTTCCAAATAACAAATCATGAAATAAAACACTTTATCACTCATTTAATTCGTTAAGCAAAACACATTCATATTTCCAAATACCTTTTTTTCTTAAAAAATCACATCTAAAATATAAAATCCTTTCACACAATAATGAAATAAAATTATTCAAAAAACAAATATGGAAATATTTAAAGCATTATAGTAATAAAATATCTTGAATTCATAATAAAATGCTCATGATATAAAAATAATAATAATCTTTTTGAATTTTGAAAAAGATAAATTCAAATTATTTTTAAAGTAAATCCATTAAAAATAAAATATCATTGAAGAAAGAGTTAATCAAATAAAAATAATATATATATTTAATATAAATAAATATAATACAAAATAATAAAATCAAAATTAATTTTACAAATAATAATAGCATGAAAAAAATCAATGAAGTAGAAGGTTAACCCAAAGAATTGAAATTGGGTTAAGAATTCCTTTACATTGGGTTTGTCTTACATTAAATGTGTACAAAACTCCATTATAATGGTTCAAATAGTTTTATTAATAAATTATATAACCATATTAATATTTATAATACGTTTTATGATTTTTTTATAACACATCAACACCCATTTATTAATAATTTTTTGTTACTTCTATTGTTTCGGGTTTGTTCATTACATTGTTTCTAGGGTCGGTTAGTTATGGAATTTCTTGTCAAAAGGAATAGAAACTATATATGTGAAATGAAATGGAATTTAAATGGTTCCATAACTTTGAATTATTCCATATATTATTTTGTTTTCATATATGTGGATTATTCATAAGCTAAAACATTAATGATATTCATTTAAATCATTTTGATGGTTCTATGATCATCACGAACTAGTTTCTTTATATAATTCAATATTGTGATAAATAGTTAATTACAGAACATAGAAGAGTTTATATATTACACTATTAAAACCTATTTAATACATTAAATTGTTTTATGATCAGTTATTAAGGATGCAATGAAATTAAAAACACATAGTCTACGATGTCGGAAAATCAATACATCATCGATGGTGTTTTTATTTTTTGAATAAAAGGGAGAGGAGAAGAAGTATGGTGATTAATTTTTCATAAACATGAAAAAAGTATAGTATATATAAGACACTAGAGTTTTCAGGCCTCTTGTATATGTGGAGTTGAAGATTTTATAAGAAATCAATAAGAATTGGAAAAAAAAGAAAAAGAAAAATGAAATATGATTTTTACATCTTGAATTATCTTCTTTGAGAACCTCCTTAAGATCCTTTGTTTTAGCCTATTGGTGAGACCAGAATGTCTGGGACATGTGGAAGAGGATTTTGAAGAATCTTGGATATAAATTGGACAAGTCTCAATGATTTATAGGTGTGATGATAAGCAGTTTTGAGAGGTGGTATTTATAGTGAAGGATAGTAGAGTTTTTCCATTATTTTAATCATTATTTTATTATTTTTCTCAATAAATGAAATAGTTTTGCTTATTGTGATAAAAATATTAATTAGTGCATGTCTGTTTGAACCAAGTGTAGTTACCTCAGCATAACATCAACAATGACTCAATAATTCATTTATTTTTCTAATTTGGTAAATTATCGTATTTCACTATTCACAAAAAAATTCAAGTAATTCATAAAAATATAAAAAAATAACCATAACAATTTTTCAACTTGTTTAATTCAAAAATAAACTTCATTTTTTGGAAAATAGTTTTCTAAATATGAGAAATTTAATTTTTAAATAAAATCGTAATTTATTCAAAAAATATCAATTTTACAAGTATAACAGATTTTATAAGAGTTTGAAAATTTTATTAAGGTCACATAAATGTATAGTATAATAATAAGAAAATAGAATATTAATTCATGAAAATATTTTATGAAAATATTTTTTATTTTACAAAATTATATTAATTATAAAATGGTAATTAATTATTTATGTTTTATAAAAATCCAACACTGAATCTATCATTTTTAAAAGATTTATGTACTCATTTGATTATATAAATATATAATATTATCACAGATAATATACATTAATTTTATTTATACTTTAATAGGCGTGTTTACTATTCTATTGGATGTTTTACTCTTTATAAGGGTCATATTACAATTCCTAAGGTGAAGTTTCTATTCCATTAGAAAAGGTTACTTAAAATACCACTTATGTCATTGTGCATTTTTAATGGATTAAAATATTTAATTTCAAAAACAAAAACATTTATTTTATAATAATATGGGTTGTTAAATTCTCTTAACCATCAGTAAATTGCATCGTCGTAATTTTTAATCACTTATTTAAATTGGAGGGATACCATTCCCTCATAGAATTTTTAAATTTCCATGTTGCTTCTTCAACCCTGTGGTTTCTCAACAAAAACTTAACCTAGTGAATTAGATTACTTAGCAATACATGATCTCTTTAATCAAGAATCTAAATAGGTTTCTCTTCATAATAAAGGTTCTCTTCCTGATAAACTACTCATAGGATCAAAACATGGGATAGATCTGGCATATACATTTTTAATATAAAAGCACGAAAAACATTGTGTACCTGAGATAAACTTGGAGGAAAAACTATATGGTAAGTAACTGGACCCACTTTAGCTAGGATTTTAAACTATATGATGAATCATGTACATAGATTTACTTTATTATCAAAATGTATAACAATTTTCCTAGGATTTATGTCAAGGAAAACATGATCACATTTCTCGAAAGATATATATTTCCTCCAGTTACCTATATAAATTTTCTGTCAGCTCTAAGATGTCCACATGTGCTGCTGGGTTACCCTCACTTTCTCAGCCACATTCTATACTAATTTTCTTCCATAAACTTTCTTTCCCAAAATTAATCCCAAAATGATGTAGTTTGACACAGTTTCCCTTATAATGCCTCAAATGGTGACATTTGTATACCAGAATGAAAAAAGTTATTATAAGAAAACTCAAATAAAGAACTATGTGGATCCCAACTTCCATGGTAATACATTGAATGAGTTTAAAGTATATTATACACGTTCTAAATTTTTTTCTTGGGATCTCTATAATATTGAGGATGAAATGTAGTGTTGTAATTTAATTTAATTCCCAATGACTTCAAAAGGCCTTTCCAAATGAAATAAGCGAACCTGGGATCTCAGTCAGATTCAAGGGATAGAGGAACTCTATGTAACCCAAAAATATCTTTCATATATAGTTAATAATTCTGATCTAAATACATAATATCTCAAATAGAAGGGAAATGTGGTAATTTAGTCAGTCATCCAATAAAAAACCAAATAATATTGTTACCTTGAGAATTATTTTGGAGGCCCACCATTAAGTACATGGATATATTTTTCCATTTCCATTCTAGCACTGGAAATGGTACATCACCCCTTATGTAACTACCAATCTTCTTTAACTTGTTAAAAATTCAAACATTTCACAATAAAATCATAAATATTTCTTTTCATTCTATCCCACTGAAAATACTCTTGAATGTCTCTGTAGATCTTTGTGCTTCTAAGATTAACTAAAAATAGAGAACTATGAGATTCTCATAACAATTATTTCTTCAGCGGTGAATCACCAAGAACACATATTCACTTCCTAAACCTCAAAACACAATATTTATAAATGTTAAACTCCGTAAATATCCCTTTTAAACTAATTATAACACTTTTCGTAAACTCATGGTCTTCCTTCAGAGCATGCTTTATTCTATCGGAAAGAGATAGCTGCACTAACACCTAAAACAAAATGGAGGAATTTACCACAAAAAAACATCTAAACCAAAATTTATCAAATCATTAACCAAGGGTACATGTTCTAAATGTGACATAGTTAGTGTATAATTACTTTTCCGACTCAAAGCATCGACTACTTTGTTTTCTTTTCTAGGATGGTAATGAAACATGCAATCATAATCCATGATTAGTTCCATCCATCTTCTCAATCTCTTGTTCAATTCATTCTGAGTAAATATATACATCAAAATTTTATTGTTAGTATATATTTAACATTTTATTGTATACAAATTATGCTTATAAAATTTTAATGCAAAAAAATAAATTATAATTCCAAATCATGGGTAAGGTAATTTAAATTATGAGGTTTCAACTAATATAGAGCATAAGAAATTAGCTGATCATTATACATTAGGAAAAAAACCAGTTCTTTTCAATGAACAATCAATATAGATGAAAAATTCACCATATCTGTATGGTAGGAAAAAATGGATCATTCACCAATCTTCTTTTCAATTCCTGAAAACTATCATCACATTATTTTTTCCCAAAAAAACCAAACATCTTTTAATGTTAACTTAGTCTGTAGGCTAGATAACCATGAAAATATTTCAACAAAACTTTCATAATAGTCTTCCAAACAAAGAAAACAATGAATATCAGTAATATTTGTGGGTCTTGACCACTATTTAACAACTTTTTTAACAGGATCAATAGTTATTCCATCAGTTGAAATAATGTGATCATGGAACAAATTTTTTGACCTAAATTTATAGTTTCTAAATTTTCTATACAGTTTATTTTCATTTATGTTTAGTAAAACAACTCTTAGATATCATTAATTCTTCTATTTACTTTTAGAATATACCATAATGTCATCAATAAACACAACTACAAACATATCCAAGAATACATGAAATATTCTATTAATAAGATCCATGAATACATCAGGTGAATTATTTAACCAAAATGACATAAATATAAATTCATAATGTTCATATCTAGTACGAAATGTGGCCTTTGGAAGGTATACATCATATAATTTAAATTGATTGTACCTCGACCTCAAGTCATCCTTTGAAATATACAATTCTCCCTAGAGATAATCACATAAATCATCGATATGAGGTAAAATATACCTATTCTTAACAATGATTGTATTCAAGGATCCATAGTCAATGAAAAGTCTAATTTAACAATATTTCTTTTTAAGAAACAAGACAAGAGAACCTGAGGGTGATGTTCTAAGTCATATGAAGCTTTATCTAACAATTCCTAGAACTTCTATTTTAACTCTAAATGTTCCATTTGACCCATCAGATAAGGGGGTTTAGAAATCTTATTAGCATCAGGAACTAATTAAATAGTAAACTAAACCTCTTGATCAAAAAAACACTAGAAAAATGATCAATAAAAAAAATCAAGATAATCATTTACCACTATCACATCATCAATATGAATAGTTACTTTATTTTCCAAAATATGTGAAAGATTACTTTCATTTCTATCTTTTAATAGTTTCATGGCTTCCTAATATATTTCCAATGGTATAAGCTTACTCTGGTAAAAAATTGAAACTCTTTATAAAAAAAATTCTATAGCTCAACATTAAATTTTAGCATGATAAACAGAAAGCCAGTCCATACCTAGAATAATATCAAGATTAATTACAGGAAAAAAACAAGGATTGAAGGTAAACCCTATCCAATGAAAAATTAGTTAGGTTCTTATAATTTATTTTTTTCCTCAATATTTATTCTCAGTGTTTTTTCCATCAGTTCTAGATTCATTTCTATAGGTGTAATTTAAAATTTAGTAGAAAAATTTTCAAAAATGAAAGAATGTGTAGAACTAAAATTAAACAACACATTATCATATTTAGTACAAACAAGAAATATTCCAGATACCAAATCCATTGATGTCTCAACATCTATTAAAGTAGTTTTAATGTATTTTTCCACACCCTTCATTTTCCAATATTACTTATTTCTTGCTTGAGTGAATAACTTTAGACTCAAATTGGAAATATGTCCCAAATCATTATAGTTAATGCATTTTACCATTAGATTATCATCATTATTCTGATAATTTTACGTGCAATGAAGATCCATCTGCCTAAAATTCACACACTAATAACACTTCCCAAAATTTACATGAAATTCTCAAGGATGCATTTTACTACACTTTTATCATGAAGGGAATTTTATTTTCATACCTCCAAATTTGTTTAATGAATTATTCCCCAAAGCATACCAACATGAACGCTTATTATTCGTTTCATAACGAGGAAAATATATTTCAGAAAATTCCATTTCAACCATTTCAACCTAGTGAAAAACATTCTCAAAGATTCTAAATTCTCATGTAGCCAATGCTCTTCACAAACGTAGTTTCAATCTTGAGTAAAACCAATTAATTTTTATATCAGTTCCCTAAACAGAATCTTGCACATACCCGACGAATCTTGTGAAGTTTTCATCATATGAATATATGGAATCCTCATCGTTTTGCCTCAATTCCCAAAATTGTTTTTCTATTCATAGTCGAACAACCTTTGGGAAATATTTTTCAAGGAAAACATTAATGAATGTTTCTCATTCTGTGGAATAAATATATTATTTCTCTCCAGTATTATTAACTAAATACCACCATCAATTAGATTCACTATCAAAATGATAAATATTAAGGGTTACGTTTTGATGTTCCAATTATCCCATGATATCAAATATCTTTTCCAGATCATTGATTCATCCCTTGGATATCACTAGGTCAGATGATCCACTAAATAATTGGTGATGTTTCCTCATAAAATTATCCACAAAATAGATGTTACTACAAGGTATGTTAGGTTCCTCTATATAATTAACACCACTTATATTTATCGTCTAAGTAAACTAATCCATTGCTATAAAAAACTACTCGGTTCCAATACCTTCCCTTCAAGGTTGCAGATTCAGATAGATATCAACTTCTTAGTTCCTTTCTACTTTAGATTCTGTGTTTCTTTTGAGAAAAACCATTCTAAATAGACATATATTAGGTAATGAAACATGGAAATATTTAAATGCTACATAATTTAAAATTAATGATAAAATACAAATAATTTATGGTATTTTATAAATATTATCCTAACCCCTAAGGTTATATAAATCATCATATGATACAAACTATAAGACCCAATATTAAAACATTACATAATATTGAGTTTTAGTCAAGAAAGTACTATATTTAAAATTTAGGATTTTTTAGGTTTATGTCTTCTAAGATTAAGACATATTATATACATAACATCCCATATTTATGAAGATTGGATACTACTAAAATAGTATAAATTTTTTCCAAAATATAAAAATTTAAAATAAAACGTGATTTCTTTGAAAACAATCTTCATAAAATTTAACATTACTTCCTTATTTCTCTTACAAATTCTCATAACCAATTAAAAACATTTAAAAACAAGATATAAGCACAAAAGTCTCAATAAGGGATATAAAGAAAGAAATCATTAATCAAGTGATAACATAAAAACCATTAAACACCATTTCATAAAAAATCATTAGCATGCATAGAAACATAATTAATTTTCATTGGGACATATTTACCATATCAATCATAGATTAACCCTTACAAATAGAAACACCATTTGGGAAACTTCCATCTCCAGAGTACCCAATGTATTGGAGATCTATAATGGGTCACACCCATTATAACTTGAGAAATAACGGGCTCTTCCCAACATATCTTAACCTATAATGTGGATCAACCCATCATATCATGAGCTATAATGGTCTCAAAAAAACATAACCATGTAAACTGAACATACCATGAAATAATAAACTTGATCACTCATTTTAACCCATGAGAAAAACACATTTATATTTAAGAATACAATTTTTTCTTAAAATAATCACTTTTAAAATATAAAAACCATGCACATAATAATGATATAATCTTAATAAAAAATAACTATAAAAACATATAATGAAAATATAATAGTAATTATCATCTTTAATTAATATGAAAATTATCATGAAATTAATAAAATAGCAATCTTTTTTAATTTCATAAAAAGGTCATTAAAAGGATTTTAAAAGGAAAGTTCCTTACAAATACCATATAATTGAAGAACGACTTAATAAAATGAAAGGAATATATATATTAACTATAAATCCACATAATAAAACATAATATAGAAAAAATTAATTTTAAAAATAATCATATCATGAAAAAATCAATGAAGTAAAAGGTTATCCAAAATAATAGAAATTTGGTTAAGAATTCCCTTACCTCTAGTTTGTCTTACTTTAAACATGTATAAACAACCTATATAATGGTTCAAAGAGTTTTATAAATATATTAAGGTACCATATTAATATTTATAATATATTTTATGATCTCTTTATAACATATTTACACCCATTTATTAATAATTGTTTTTTTATTTCCATTGTTTTAGGTGCATTCTTTACATGGTTTCCACGGTCAGTTCGTTATTGATTTTTTTGTCAAAAGGAAGTGATATTACATAAGTTTAATAAAATTAAATTTAAATGTATCCATAACTTTAAATTATTCCATATTTTTTTCATATATTATGACGATTCATTAGATAAAACATTAATGATATTCGATTAAATCATTTTGGGGATTCTTTGATCATCATGAACAAGTTTCATTATATAACTCAATATTATGAGTATATGTTAATTACAGAGCATAAAAAAGGTTATATAATAAAATTTAGAATCTTTTTCAACCATTATAATGGTTTTATGTCACTCCGTAATGGAATTAATGAAAATTGAAAACACATCATCAATGATGTCGGTAAAGCGACACATCACAAACGATGTTTTTATTTTTAGAATAAAAGGTAGAGGAGAAGAAGTATAATGATGAATTTTTCATTAAACATAAAAATATATAGTATATATAAGGTGATAGAGTTTTAATGATTCTTTGATAAGTGTAGAAGACCAGATTATTAGAGAATAAAAATAATTGAAGAGAAAATAAAAGAAAAATGAAAGAGTATTTTTACGTCTTGAATTCTCATCCTTGAGAACCTCTTTAAGGCCCTTGGTTTTGGGATTTGGAGAGACCAGCATGCATTGTACGTGGGGAAGAGTCTTGGGACGAATCTTGGTTTGAAATTGGATTAGGATCAAAACTTTAGAGGTTTGAGGAGAATAGGGGTGAGGGGTGGTATTTATAGTGGAGGAGAGCATGGATTTTCCATTATTTTATTATTTTGCTCAAGCCAAGAAATAATGTAGGTTATTGTGTCCCAGATCAGTAATTAATGCATTTATGTTCAGATAAAGGGTGGTTACCTTATCATAACATCATCCATGACTCAATAATTCATGTATTTAGCTTATTTGGTAAATTATTATATTTTATTATTCACAAAAAATTCAAAAATTTTAGAAAAATATCAAAAATTATCACAAATAACTTTGACTTTTATAATTCAAAAACGAAATCCATTTTTTTGAAAATAAATATCTAAATATGATACATTTAATTTTTAATTAACACTATAATTTATTTTAAAAATACAAGTTTTAAAACAATAACTAATTTTATAATAGTTTGAAAAATTTACGAAGGCTTCATAAAGTTATCTCATAATCATAATATAAAAAGATATTAATTAATAAATATATTTTACGAAAATATATTTTCTTTTAAATAATTATATTAATTATAAAATTGTAATTAAATATTTATGTTTTTCAAAAAATCCAACACTTCATATATCATTTTAAAAACATTTATTTACTTATTACAAGGAATAAATATAGCATATTTTCACATAAAATATATATAAGTTTTATTTATAATTTAATTGGTGTGGTTACTATTATATCAGTCAATTTACTATTCATAAGGGTCATATTACTATTTCTAAGGTCATTTTACTATTCCATGAGAAATGATTCTATAAAATACAACATATTAAATTATAAATTTCTAATGGATTTAAATATTTAATTTCTAAAAGAAAAAAATTTATTTTATAATTACCTTGGTTGTTCCAATAATATTTCAATGGTGCATAAGTAATTGATAATTCTCCAAAACCTTTGTTCACTGATCAAAATTTTGAGAGGGTGAAAAACATTGGCTTCCCATTCGAAAATACTAAAAAAATTGTAATGATATATATATTTGGAATAAATGATTAATATTTTCTTAGCAATTATATTGGATATATCATGTTGTCCAATATGAAATTGATTTCATTTATGTGATGAAAAATATAGGTGGTAGATTTATTGAATCATTATTAAATATTAAAGGAAATACTAAAGATTGATTGAAAACAATATTATATGTATTCTCAATGAGAGTACATTTATAGTTATTTATAACTTCTTTTCGAAGGAAAACATACCTACCTATAGCTATTCATACATTATCCAAGATAGAGAAAAATAGTTTTTCTTAGTTTCTTCATTGTATCAAAGGTTTTTAGGGTTATTATTTAAATATAAAAAAATTATATCACTAAAATATTTGAAGTATACATGGATGAAATCTCACCATTTTCATTTTGTGATAAAAAAATCCGACCAGTTTAATTGATTTTTTTCCATTTCATGTTAAAATGACTATCACGAAGGTGTGTTATTTTATCAATTAAATTTTTAAAAAATTAATGATTTTAATTCACTAAAGATTTTGGAGAATGATGTGGTTTTTATATATTGACAAATGGAAATGTATTTTCGTTTATCATTATTTGATATCATAGTGAATATAATGGTTCATTTGGTGATGGAAAAAAATCTTTGTTGAAATATATATCTATATTGGATGTATAATTTTGAAAGATATAGGTCGTTAATTAAGTGATATGTTAAGAATTCATATAGGGAAGAGTCCTCCATTAATGAGAAATATATTTTTGAGGAGGTTTTAGAGTATTTATAAGATATTTTTCTATATTGGAGAACATAGGTTTTCCTAAATCTCACTTTGATTGAGTAATTTATAAGGGAAATGAGATCCATCGATTTAAAGTAAAATTATGGATAGCTGAATTGTTAAAGAAGGTATATTTATACATTTTAAATAACATAGATGAAGCTTATCCATATATAAAAATGAATATTAACGTATTAAAATAGTGTAATTCAAATAATAAATACATGTGGATTTTGGATGAGAATATCAAAACCTTTGTACGGTTTAAAGAGGGGTTTCGTGGTATATCTGACTCATAAGAAACATTTAGATAGTTAGTCGGTGGTATATGTTTAAATTTGATAATATGGTACAAGAATGTCATTAATTGATATAAATTTAATATGAATTATTAGGATAATATAGGCATGACTCAGAATAGTAGAGTTTTAGTGTTCATAGAAGAAATGGTTTTTTCGAATGAAAAAGACAAAAACCCAATATCCATGTTAAGTGCATACTAAATAGTCATTAAATAAAAATGGGAGGTTGATTACCTTAAATTTCAATCTATAATGTTTAGCTGCAGATGAGTTGTTGATAATAACATTGTCATTAATGATGAATTTCATATGACACTAGTTACATTGAATATATTGAAATATTTAACTGATAAATTTATCATGGAAACAGATGAAAGGAATTTCTATTATCCCAATCCATCAATATGTAGTTCCTTATCATTTAACAAGTAAAAACAGTATATTGGTGGTGAAAAAAATTGATGAAGATATAGATTGATATGAGATCCCTACTTCAATGAAATATTAACATATAATTTTGATGACCACGTCATAGTCATGGTTTGTTCCCTAAAGAAATGTCATGATGACTGAATTTGGGAAAATAATAATTTAGTAATTTTCTAATATTAAAGTTAACATATATTTATTTATTGATTACTTGTTATAATTTCATAAAATGTTAGATATATTATTTTTATTGTCTTTATTAAAACACATATTACAACTGAAAAGTTAAATTATTTGTTTATATTAGTTTAGTTTTGTTAAGTTTACTTTGTTTATCCTTACTTAAATTATGAATTTTTAGATTTTATGGAGAAACAGTTAATTTTAATCTAATATATTAAATAAAAATATGAAAATTTATGTATTTAAAGAATATTAATTTTAGTGTGAAAAAATTGTGTAAATTGATAAATAATTTTTACTATTTACACACTATTATTAGATTGATTTCATTTGTTTATGACATTTCATCTCTCATTAATTTTTTTATCCTTTTTAACTAATTTAAAAAATTGTTAATAAAAATGTGGTTATATTAAATTAATTTTGTTTGGGATCATTTTTCCTTTTTAATTTAATTTATATATAATAGTTCTAATTTTTTATCTGGGTACTAATTTTTTATTATTCACACTCCATTTTTTAATTTATTTTAAGTATTTATGACATTTCAAGTCTCATTAATGTTGTTATAATTTAGGTTATCTATATTAATAAATATAAATATAATTTTTTTTATTTTACTTTTTTTCTTGAACATTTATTATTTTTACTTACTTTTAAATGTAATTGTTGTATTTATATTTTTGTGTAATAATTTTTTTTACTTTGATTTGTAGGATAATGGTAGATAAAATATTTATTCAACAAAAAACTTATTTGGAGGACTATACACATACTTTTGAAGAGGACTATACACATAATAATTATAAGGTAACTCTTCATCCTCTTGCACAAGAGCCATATAATTCTACAGGGGAAAATAGTTCTCAAGTGTTTTTAACCATGGATAAACACATTTACTAAAATTAGCAGTTTTCTATAGATTGGACCAGAGAATACAAGTTGATTTTAACGATTATGATATTCCCAAGGGTCTACGTTCAAAACAATTTTTTAATTTTATTGATATAAATCTTGAGGAAACGTTTATATTTGGATTTATGATTGGAGAAGTGTTGAGAAAGGGATTATATTTGAATAATGGGAGACAAGGTTGGTAAGCATATTTGTTATTATTTTACTTATCCTAATTTTTTTACCCATATTGGTTTACCCCTTCTTATCATAAGATATATGATATACCTAATACTAGATGATTTGGGAAGAAGTGATTATCTTTGTTTGTTATGAGATGGATGGATTTTAAATAAACCCAATGAGAAAACAAGGCTATATCCACGATTTTAGGAAAACCCGTGGCTATAGGTCATCCCTATTTACACAGGGGAAAGAATTCATAGGAAGGATGTATACCCGTGGTTCTAAAAAAATATGGGTATAGGGGTACCTATACCCACAGTTTTTTTGGGAACCATGAAAATAGGTTTCACGGGGGAAAACATTTTTTGTAGAAAGGGAATATACCCACAGTTCTCCAAAATCCAAGGGTATAAGTTACCCATATATCCATGGCGTTTATAAACCATGCAAATAGGTTTCTAGGGAAAAAATCACAGAAATGACCTATACCCATGGTTCTCAAATATTCATTTGTGTAGGCCCCCCTATACCCATCAATTTTTTAAACCATGGAAATAGGTTTCATAGGAAAAACATTTTGTGTAAAGGCCACAGAGAAACCTATAACCACGATTTGACCTAATAGTGGGTATAGGTTGGCCCATTATTTTTCAATAATAATATTAATCATAAATAATAATTTAATAATAAATAAATTAACAAACAAATACATATATATATGAATATAAGAACAAAAAATGTGTTGTAGGATAGTGGTGAGGTCATAATATTATAAGTGGAAGGTACTGGGATTAATTCCAACTGGTAGACTACTTTATTAAGGAACATATACTATTAGTTTTACTAAACCATGGGTATTAGTTGGCCCATTATTTTTGAATAATAATAATAATAAATAATAATTTAAAATATATATATAAATAAATAAATATACTTATTAATATTAGAATAGAAGATGTGTTATATGATAGTGGTAAAGTCATTGGGGTGAAGGAAAACGGTTTTTGGGATCAAATCCTAGCAGAGGATATATTTTTTAATAAGGACCTATACTCATGGGTTGACTAAATCGTGGGTATATGTCTATACACAAAGTTCGGTCGAACTATGGGATTAGGTATTTACATTGAAATCTCCCACACCAATGGTTTAGGAACCAGAAGAATAGGTGGCCTATACCCATGGGTTTGTCAAACCATGGGTATAGGTCTATCCTAATGGCTTATGCACCCACAATTCGTAGAATATTGGGTATAGCTTATACCCACGGTTTAGAACAATGAGTATATGAAAATAATCTTTTAGTGAAATACTCACAAAAAAAATTCATTTTTGGTGATATTAAAAATAATAATCCATGTGATATATATCTATTTACTGATAAAGATAAATAGAAAAAGTTTATTGAAAGTAGATGATAAGAAGCATTTTTTGTAAATGGAATATTATATTGTTGCTATTTTTATAATAATGATCATATTAATGACAACTTTATTATTAATTTATAAAAAAATGATGGTAACTCATCATGTGATCAAAAATTAAAATGTATACCCACATACATTATCTCTTAGAGGGTATTTTTTTGGAAGAACAAATGATAGATCAAATTTTTCAAAAATTGAGAGATAATTATTCAAGCTCTGATGTGGTTAACCTTCCACCCTATATAGACATGAAAAATGGAAGTGGGACTAGCTGAGAAAAAAGGAACAATATATTATAGAATAGTGATGTGATATAGTTGAGAAGATTATAAGATGTTATTTAGTGTATTTATGTTATTTAAGTTAAAATAAAATATTTATATATTGCAATTATGTAGTTTGTTAAATATTATAAAAATTATTATGATGAAGAGAATATAACCTAGGGTACCTTCATGGATGAGGATCAAAATGTTTTTTTTAGATATGGAATTTGGAATGCCTGAACACCCAGGGCATGTATGTGGATACCAAGAAGTTGTATCAGTAAGAAAATTGTTTATTCGTTCTAAAAATTCTTCAATGGATAATATTTATAAAATTCAAATAGATTATTTGGAAGTTACTATTTGGGATATGGGTGAGACAGTGGAGGATATGATCCAAGCATCGGTATAGTCGATGATTGTAGATGTGAAAAAAAATTTCAAGCTATTGATCACATTCCTCAACCCTCACCTTCATATCCCACTCCTCCACCTCCACATACTTATCCAAATCCTACACCTCCTCCATATCGTCCAATTTATTGTGAGTAATATGTTGAAGATCTATAACATCATATTTTTTCATATAAGATTATATACTATATCAGCGATACAATTCATCATCAATAAATAGAGATATAGAATCATAGGGTAACTATATAGGATATTATAGATATATCAATAAGAATATTAACTCATAATTATGATGTATACATAGTTATAGAATGCATCAACCATTTTTTATTTCAGGTATCTATATTTTTTTAGAAAATTACTATTGAGGTATGTGTAGATTATATCCTTCATTTCCTATCAGTGTAATATTTTTTTAACCTCTTAATGTTTATAAATTTGTCTATTTTTATAATAATACATTAAATGAAAATACATATTATATAGATAAAAACAAATAGAATTTGTTATGACAACAAATACAACATTTTAATTGTTTTGATAGATTATCAACATATTCAATTTTTTTAAATGTTTATGACATTCTAATAGATGTTTAAATTTTTGGGTATGCAATAAATATGATGGTTTTAATAAAATATATCATAAATATTTTTGTGGAGATGAGTTGGGAGTCAACCTGAAACAAGACTTTTCCAAGTAGGTCAATTATCATATATATTTATGGTTTTTTAAGTTATTGAAACCTTATACTTATGTTTGATTTGTATTAGATATCTTTATAAATTTTTTTATGTAGAATGATATGATATATTTATATGGATTTATAGACACATAATTATTTCACATATAGTGATGAAAATGAATGATTCAAAAATAACACTTTATATTAATGAATTATATTAAAATAATGTAATTATTTAGTGATGTATGCATTCTTTTCTTCAATATTATGAAATATATATCTCATAATTAGTCTCAATTAGTTGTTGGGTGTTTTTTTCCAAGATATAAGACACTATATTCGCCATTCTCAATCCATAGTGATGTGTGAGATAATTTTAAGAATGTATTAAACACATATGTTTTATTATTTA
This sequence comes from Viscum album, assembly GCA_963277665.1. NCBI lineage: Eukaryota > Viridiplantae > Streptophyta > Magnoliopsida > Santalales > Viscaceae > Viscum > Viscum album. Next base: position 1,646,118,921 of record OY728135.1, read on the forward strand.
AATAATTTTATATATTAGAGTGACATTTAAACTTATTTCATACATATTATTTTCAAATAGGGTATGAGATTAATTTATAGGGAAAATAATAAAGAGAAGCACAATGATCAAATATATAAAATAAAATGATACTTTTCATTTATAATTACTATATTTTGGTAGTAAGTAAATAAAATGATATTTTGAACTGAAAAATTATTTGAAAATAGAAGTTTCATCAACATAGAGAAATGGAACCTGGATACTATGTTCTATGTTTTATGTTTGAAATAATTTCAACCTGGAAGATTAAAAAAATTTATAAGGATATAATTTTTATAAAATTTTCATTTAATTTTTCATTCATTTTATATTATATACATGTTAAATTATTTATTTTTAATTTTTATATTTTGGATAACCCTTAGACTTATATTGTATAAGAGATAATAGACTTAAAAATTGAGTGGGAAACTTATTTTATAAGTATTATTATGATTTATTTCATTTTTAATATACATTGTAATGTTTAAATTTGAAGTTGTAAATATTTGTGCAACTGTTGTTTTTATTTCTTTAGTATGTTACTATACTACAAAGGGTATGGATTTATTAATTTTTTATAAAATTATTATTCACGTTATTTATTTCAAAAACTATGATATAATTATAAAAATAATATTTTTTATGTCAATTTTTTAGAAACATTGACATGATAAATAGTTTTCCACATCCGTTTTTATATAACCGATGCGGAAAACCACCAAAACATATCAATATATTGGATGTTTTGAATGATGGTTATGAAAAAACCAATGTGATGATATATTTATCATGTCAGGATTTTAAAAAAACCACCATGATAAGTTGTTTTCTATGCCAATAATATTTGGACCGTTGTGGAAACCAACCTCTAAGATAAGAATTTTTAGTCTAGTTTTTGACATAAGTTATTCCAAAAACAATTGTTAAAAACCCCCTTTATTATAATTTTCTAACGTGAGATAATTAATAATTGATGTTAAATGTCTTTATAACATCCATTTTTTTAAAAAAGATTAATATTATAAATACATTTTTATATCAGTTATGAAAATATTATGTGAAAAACTCCTCCATATATTTATTTATAACATCATGTATTATTAACTGACATAAATTTTTTTTACAACATCACTTACTATAATGTAATGGGGTAACTGATGTTAAAAACTAAAATAAAACTGATGTGAAAAATCCTTCATTCACTAGTATGGGGTGTGAATTGTTATAATATGTATTCAATATTCAAATTAAATGATGTAATATACATGTATCAAATATTTGGGTCACCTTAGTTTGTATTGTATTAGGTTTTAGTTATTTTTAGAGATTTGTATTTGAGATATTTGAAGAAAACCATAGGGATTAGTCTAAATATATGATAACATCCCAAATCATTTAAAAATAGATATTATTTGATTTCATTAGAAAATTCATCAATAACTAGTTTTTGGGAAGCAGACATGGTTGTGGAAAAAATGCACCTGAGGGAAAAAAACTCTAAAAGGGGAAGATTGGGTAATAACTCAGTCATCACTGATGCATAATGAGTGGATCTAAGATTACACACCTGGTTAGAAACTCCTGAGGGATACACTTTGGTTAGTTCACATTTTCATTATGAACCATTATGAGGGATTTTAATAGATGTGAACCATGAATAACCATGGGTATTCCTAAAGTTTATTATATTGAAAATATGGTTTTATGATTAAGACATCCTATGAATGATTTTTCAGGTTTACATTATTAATCACTATGATTATTATTTCTCCAAATTCTATTTTTTGGACTTAATCAATAAATAGAACAATGAAAAATTGTGTTGGAAATGGATTTAATGGGAAATACAATAACCTTCCTCACTATAAACCAAAAGAAATGGGTGATAGGATGTATATACTTATGGCTATAATCACAGAAATCTCTTCATCCATGAATAATAAAATGAATCATACTGAAATTCTAATTATCCAAATGAAGGAACAAATCATTACTGAGTTGTTTATGAAACAATGTCCATATTAATTTAATGGTTACTCTAATTCACTTATTTTCTAGAAATGGATCAATTCTATAGAAATGATATTCTCTATTCTTCAAAGTTCAGACCATGATATGTTTATTCTCTTCATGTATCATTTTGAAGGTGAAGTTGATCAATGGTGGGATTAATTAAGAATACAAGGAAATATGAGGAAATTATCTCCATGAAATGGGAAGAGTTTAATAAGGTATTTTTCAACAAGTATTTCTCTCTAAACTCTTCGTAAGAAATGAAATAGGAATTCCTGGAACTAAAGTCCAAATATAAAAAATATCACAGTACCAATGAGGAAAATTTCACCGTACATGCAAGTTGTGGTTCTATTTTTATCTTTAATACCAAATGAAAATATGACATATTCATTAGTGGCTTGTGACAAAGTCACTAAAATGGATATTATATATGATAATTTTTATGTCTATGAATAAATAATTTGACATGTTATCATACTAGATATAGAAATTGGATAATGTTAGTGTTATTTTTGTTTTATGGAAAAAATTGATATATCAAATTTTGAGGAAATTATTATAATAAAACCTATAGAGTAAAAAAAAAATCTTCATTCATGTCAAAATTGTGGAAGGAATAAAAGAAAGAAAATTTATATGTGGTATGGAAATTTTTTTTATGTTTTGAAATGAATGTAATAAATAAAAATAAGGTTTATGTTATTTAAAGACTTTAGTTATTAAAGGAATGGTGAAAAATCACAACCAAATGTTCCACCCACACTCCAATGCTATAAACTTAAGGAGTATAGAAATTTTGATAACAAATGAAATAATATAAGGGATAATGATGAAAATTTGTTTTATAACCTATTAATCCTAAAAATAAATGAAAATATCTTGTAATTACAGCTGTTGAGGATGGTCATGTGAATGGAGTGATGATAGGTACACTTACCATCTACTCTAGAACTACAAATGTTTTATTTGATTATAGATCTACCAACTATTTTTTATCTAAATAATTTTAAAAGGGTATTAATTCACCACCTCAGTGATTTGGTGTTGGGTTATTAGTAAAAACTCTTAATGGTATGATTATCACATCAAAAATTGTTATCTCATCTTCAGTAGAATTTTTTGTAGAATTTACTTCCTAAAAATATTGTGATTCTACCTATATTTTAATTTGATGTGATTTTGTGCATGACTTGACTCTCTCTGTATATATCCCATATCAATTTCTAATGAATGAAATTCTTTTTCGATACTATAAATCAACATATGATCACCCTTTTGAGTGGGGATGAATATGAACTTCCATAAGATGTAACTTTCTTTTCATGTGTCTTACTTACTTTTCATGAGGTATATTTTTCTGAAATGATTGGGGATAAACTCAAAATCAAAGATATTCTTATTTTTTTGGCATCATGATGATGTATTTTATAAATACTTTCCGAGTATTCCATTGAATCATGATGTTTATTTTTCAATATAACTCATACATAGTGATACACTTATTTCAAAGACTCCATATAGAATTATCATGATTGAGTTTTAAGAATTAAATAAGTAACTCTAATAGAATCTTGATAATGGATTAATATGACTTAGTATATCATCATGGGGTACATATAGTCTTTTTTATTATGAATAAATAGAGATAAATTTTCCTTTTGTTTACTATACAGACTAAACTAGAACACTATAAAGAACAAGTATCATTTACCCTGCATTGACGATTTATTTGATCTTCTACACAGAGCTTAATAATTTTCAAAGATTGAACTTAATTCTAGATACCATTAATTGTGGGATAATATTGAGGATATACCCATGGGATCATTCTATACAAGTTATAATCATTATGAATTTATAGTGAAGCCTTTTGTACTTTCCAATTCCCTTGTTATCTTCATGGATTTAATGAAGGGATTATTTAGAGATTACATCGATCAATTTGTGGTAGTATTTATAGATGATATTATTATATTTTCAAATATTAAAGAAGTGTATAAAGATTATTTTAATATTTTATTGAAGACCACGAGGAAAGATAAGTTGTACTCCAAATTCATAAAGTGTGAATTATGGTTATAAAATGGTTTATTATTGGGTAATAAAATCTCAAACGAGTGTATATCAGTGGATCCAAAAATGATAGAAGTTAGTGAGTAATGCACTTGGAAAACCAAAATAACTATGTTCTATAGTTTTTGTGGTTTGGATCTATAACATCATGACATTTTTTGAAATATATATTTTTGAATAAATTTAAATTCATTGATATCCTGTGTTACACAAAACACCGAGTTTTAATGAACCACGATAAACAATTAATATTATTATTTAAATATGAAAATTATTACCTAGATACTAAAATTGGTGGAATGAACATGAATAAAATAAAATTCAAAATTAATTATAATGGTTTTATAGAAACAAATTATATTGATTCAAAAGTACCTAATTTTCAGCAGAGTCCTTATATACTTTAAAAAATATATATTTTCCCAAAAAATGATTGGAATTGTATTTTGTGAAGAAATAATAAAATTAATTTTTAAAATTTTGTATTAATAAATTTTGAAAAAGTAATTTCATTTTTGGAATCAACTTTTCTGAGTTATCTTAGAGTTATTTTTTTTTATTTTTTCAAAAGATTAATTCTTTGATGAATACTGAAAAATTATGATTTTTATTGAAAAATTCCATTCCAAATTTAACAATTTATAATTTTCAATTATATTTTAAAATGGTTTAAAAATAATAATTACCTCAATTATATTATAATTAATCTAATATACGTCATTTTAGTCAATATCAAATTAAATTTTGATATAAAAACATTACAACCTTTTGAAAATGTTCTCTCTGAAAAACTGCTTTTCAATCATGTTTGGAGGTTTAATTTTAAATTAAAATTTCCACTTATATGAATTGAAATTATAAATATGGATACCGTATTTTAAACAAAAATAATTAATATTATATAATATGGTGAACATAATTTTTGGTCTAAATGAATAGTAAAATAGAAAAAACTAATTACAACGGTAATAGTTAAAATGGTTTTACTGAGGTGTTAATATAAAACTATAATAGGTAAAATGGCCTATAAACATATCCAAAATCCATTGGATTTAAATAATTAGAAAATATATCTTATAATATTATTCAATGACTTCTTTTATCCCTTTTTAATATGAAAAACATGGGTACACATTATTCTTTTCAAAAATTCTATACATTTTCTCTTACCCAATTATAATTGGCCACCCTCCCCTCATTTATTCACACTTAAAGAAACATTTGGAAAATAAAATAACATCCCAAATATATTATATAATTCCCTATCTACCTACTAGAGTTCTTAGTTTGATTATGAAACCCTCTTAAGAAGGCTTTAGTTATTAATCGAAAGAGGTGGTGTAAAGAAGAGATACAATTCTTAACTTTTCATTTTGTTTTATTTGTTCCCAAAATCTTCTTCAATTATTCTGATATGGTATCAAAATTAAATTCTATATATTTATATTTTATTATGTTATTGAAATAACATATATCCATATCATCATCCATCTAAAGGGAAGCGAAATTGTCAATCGTATGCACGATAGACTACCGCCTTATGAACTGATGTTATTTTTTTCTATCACCACCTATCATGAATGTATATAATGATGGATTTAATGTTTGTATATTATATTTATATAAATATTTAAATATAATACCACATATACCTTCTTACATCCCAACCTATTGGAAAATAATAACACTGCTCAAGTGCATGACAGACTACCGCCTCACGAACCAATGTGATGTGTTTTTCATTTAAATTTTACTTGGATTTTAATAAGGATAAATTATATGGATATATATTATATTTCAAACATAACTATAAATATTTAATTATGATATCACATATACGTTATTATATTTCATTCAATGGGGGATATGATAATGTTGTTCATGTGTACAACGGGCTATCACCTTGCGTAGCGATGTGATTTTTTCACTAACGCTTTACATGGAAGGTAATGAAGGTAAATTTAATGAATATTTGTGATATATATGAAATAAAAAAATTTATATAATGGAAATATATTATTTACCTTTCTTTTTTTCATTTATCAAGAAAATGGAGACAATGTTCATGCGTACAGACGACCTACCCTCTCCATGAATAATATAATTCATTTTTTATTTCTTAATTTAATGGGTTAATATAAATATACTTATATAATGAATATATATTATAATTTTATAATTTTTAAAATTATAAAAATTATGGAATTATGATAATAATAGAAGTACTAAAGATACAAAACCAAAATATACATAAAGAAAATGAAGCACTTATTACCCGAATCAAGATCTTAATAAAAAATATTTAATAAATGGTCATTAGTAGATCATATATGGTATAATAAATATGGGTATTGTTATTAAATATATTTACAATAAACCTATATTTATTATATAGGAGTTTCAAATTTGTAATAATGAAGTCAACACTTAAGGTAAGAGATTTTTGTCTCAATTTTCCTTCTTAGATACCTATGATATGTAATGAACATATTTTACTTTACGAGTTGTATAAACATCACCTTTGTTATTTTATATCATTAATATTTTTCTTATAATGATAATTATTGTTTAGTTTTATGATATGATTTAATAGGTTTATGATTCAAATGTGACCAAAGTGGTAAGGGTTTCATGTTACAATCTCATTGTTTATCGAGATTATTTAATATTATGATTTTAATGATGAGATATTATGTGATATTTCAAAAAAATAGATTAATTTTATTATTCTATGGTAATTTATTGTGAATACATATTTTCCATTCATTTACCTCTATTAACTCAATATTCCAAAATAATGTTTTTAAATAAAATCATCTTTATTTCTCTCTTCATTCAAAACCCCTTTTTTCTTTTTCTCCATCTTTTATAAACATTATTTAAAGAATGTTTTAATATTTTAAATACATTTTTAAAATCATTTTTACCCATTTTTAACTTTTTACAATAAAATTAAAAGGAATGTTTATATTTTCATCTAACAAGACCCATTTGGATTTTATTAAAAATGTGAAATGAATATTTGTTTTAACCTGTAGGGAATGAACATAATTTCCCACCTTCATGAACCTGGAATGTTTTAAATATTCATTTATATGTTTCTAATTTTTTAATTGGAAAATTATTTAGAAATGTTTTTATTATTTTTGCATTTTAAAAATTTAATTTTAAAGAAATGTTATCTTCCTTAAGAAACATTTCAAGGGATATTTCAAAAATAATTTTCCATATGGGATGAAATATTTTGATTTTAATGAAGTTTTACTGGGTATAAAATCCAACTATTCCATATTTATTCTTCCTTAAAATGGTGTATTTTTATGATGAAAATATGTTTAAGAGACCATTTTCCTTCAACTGGTAATATTATGATGGAATGTTTATGAAACTATTTATTTTCATGGGTTCTGATATGATGAATGTTTAATGATCTTATAGAACACATATGTATGGTTTTTATTATATGATGTTGGTTACATTATAACCAATGATAGTGGATTTTTTTATAACCAAGGAAAATTATCATGTTATAACCAAGGATGGTGGTTACGTTATAACTATAGATGGAGGTCATGTTTTAAAAAAGGATCGGTATAACCTATATAACTCTCCAACTCATTGGCTAATGATATATTATATATGAAACTAACTTCATGTTCAATGTTTTATGCATGTTCTTGCTTTCATATCTATAGTATCATGAAAAGGAATTATTTTATGTTTTTAATAAAATGAGTGAACATATTTATATTTACAAATGTTAATAGTGTTATAATTTTATGTGTATGCCAAAAAACTATGGATTTTGAAAAGGTAATTATCTCAGGGCTTGTTTATGTTTATTCCTGAATGATTTACGTCTTACGAACTTCCTTGTTTTATTCCATGAATCAAGTTTATCATCTGTGATATTAGTGTATGGTTTTCAAATGTTAATATCATGTTATCATACACATATACTCATGTTAATATTATTTGATCATTAATATATCAATTTATTACCCTTACTGATCATCTGATCTCACTCATTATTACATTTCTTCCCAAGGGGTTTAAGAAATGTTTTATGCATGATAAGTCTAAAAAGGGTTCTATATATTTAGAATATAGTAGGAGAGGATTTAGGTCACCTATGAACTAGTTTTTTATGTTTCCATGATTCTAAGGAACTATATCTATATGATCTTAGCATGGATTATTATGTAATTTAATGAAAATTAATCTATTTTTATGTGATATTTATATATCACAAGTTTGGGTCTTGGCAGTTGGTATTAGAGAAAGGTTTAGTCAATCCTTTGCAAAATCAGTTGAAAACAATTTAGTGAGAACCCTTAGGATGATTCTATCTATAGGATAACATCCTAATATGTTGATAAGGAAGAGATTACATGGTTTAATTAGAAACAAATCATTGTTAGAATACTATAAGTGGACATTGTTCTGGAAAATATGAACCAAGAGGCAATAAATCTGAAAAAAGACATATGGGGATTAAATAAAGCATTACATGGTGCATGATAATTGTCCTTATTTTGAACATGGTTTGAAACTGTTGAGGGATATTGATTTGTTATTTTAAATTATCTTAATAAACCATTATGAAGGATTTGAAGAATGACCAGGAATGCCCAAGGTTAAACCTTAAGTGTCAAAGATAAAAATGGAGATGTCATGCTTTGTACATCCTATGAACGATTCACCACTCTAATTAAATAATCTTGGTGATCATAATAACCATTTTGGTTTAACTAATGGATTGAATTGGTGGGGTGGTGAAAGGTATGATCAAATATTGGCGGATCTTATTTGATATTATTTATAAAATTCCCAGATATCATCAAAATTGTCTATGAATGTTAATTATTATCTTCAAGGTTTAGATGTTGAATTAGTAGTAAAAAATATTAACGGTATGATGATCAAATATTATGTCTATGATTGTTCTATAGCTGATATTTATGGGAATATACTTCCTCTAGATATCTTTATTATCCCTACGGTTGAATTTAATGTTATCTTAGTCTTGAATTGGATTTATCCATATAAATCCCACATAAATTTCAATGGAAGGTAAGTCTCATTTGATATTACAAAATAGACTATGAGCATCTATAAGAGTAATGATAGATATGAACTTCTGACAGAGATCAAATCCATTACATGTGTCTTGATTCTCATTCAAAAGGGTAGTTTATCTCAGATCGTGTGGAAAAAACTCAACATCATTGATATGGTGATTGAGTGGGGGTTTGTTGATGTATTTCTAGAAGATTTTCCTAATATCCCACAGAATTGTAATGTTGAGTTTTAGTATAACTCATTTCTAGTGCAACACATTTTTTAAAGAATCCCTATAGAATTAACCTTATTGAGTTTTAGGATTTGAAGAAAAAAATCTAAGAGAACCTTGACAAGGGATTCATTCAGCCAAGTGTGCCACCTTTGGGTCCACCAGTTCTATTTTTATGAAGAAATATGGATCAATGAGACTCTTTATTGATTATCGATATCTAAACAATATCACAATCATAAAAAAGTATCCTCTACCATATCTTGATGACACATTTGATCAACTAAGTGATGATCAATACTTTTTCGAGATTGACCATTATTCTAGATTTCATCAATTGAGGGTCAAAAAGGATGATATACAAAATACAGCATTTCATACAAGTTATAGACACTACGAGTGTGTAGTGATGCTATTTGGTCTTATTAATGATCCAAATATCAAAATGGATTTAATGAATAGATTATTTAGGGATTTACGTAATCTTTTTATGATAGTATTTATTAATGATATTTTTATATATTCAATGACAAATTAAGATAATGAAGATTATTTCAGGATTATGTAGAAGACCCTACGAATTTATAATATATATGAAAAATTTAGAAATTGTAATGTTTGAATAAAAAAGGATTCATTTTTCGGTTACATAATCTCAAGAGATGGTATATTGATGGATGAATCAATAAAAGAAGTTATTGAATGTTTCCCAGTATAACCACTATGATGGAGATATATTGTTTTATTTTTATGGCTAGATATCATCAATGGTTTATAAAAAATTTCTCATGAATGTCTAATCTACACACCTCGATAACATTTAAGGGAAATAAGTTTCTATGGATAGATGAATGTGAGAAAAATATTATGTAACTGAAGTGATGATTAGTTAGTACAATTGTTCAGACTTTTCCTTATATTAGATATTTGTTTTTAATCCACAATGATGCATCTAAGAAGAGACCAACATGCGTTCTGAATAAAAATGACATGGTTATAGATTACACCTCATGAAAATTTAATCTTTATGAGAAAAATTACACAAATAATGTTTTGGATTGAGTTTTTGTAATTTTTTTCATTAAAAATATAGAGGCATTATCATTATAGAGAAAAGAATGATATATAAAATGAAGATCAAAATTTTAAAGTATACATTCACATAGTAGGAGTTAAATATGTTTTGAATAAAATGGTAGGAGCTGATTAATGATTATTATTACTCAATACATTATCACCTTGGGAAAATAAATAATTTGGCCAATGCTTTGAGTGGAAAGGATCATACTAGATTATCTATGATGATGATAAAAAAGATCCAATATTTATTGATTTTACATGGATAGATCTTTAAATATTAATGGAAGGGGATAAATGTTATCTTTCATAAATAAGTGTTCAACCATATATCCATGTATGGATAAAATAGTCCCAAAAAAATGTTATGGAGATGAAAAATATGGTGAAAATGTTCGAATATTTAACTTTGATCATGATAGAAAAACATGTTTCAGAAATAGTGTATATGTTATTTACATAACAAATCTAAATAATGAGTGATTAGAGGAAGACCATAGTTCTCAAATCTCAATTCATCCTTAAATTAGGAATATATATAGTATTATGAAAGAGTATTTTTGGTGGGATGGAAAACTATTGGAAAACGAGCTATTTGCGACAGGGCCCCGTCACAAATAACCCATTGCAGAAAATGGGCAAGATATAATCGTGCCTTTACAGTATCATTGGACTTACCTGGTGTATCCAAAACTGTGTGAAATAAATCATAAAAACAGATCTTCCCAATATTCATGACATCCAACATGTGGCGCACAAATAAATTAGACCAATATAAAATATCCCATAAAATGATTCATTTTATACAATTATGTTCTTTCCCAAAGCCATGAATTTTAGGTTGATTTATTGTTGGCCCAAATGTGATTGGAGGTTATGAAAATACAACTAATTTTAACTCTGTACCTGAGATCATTTTTGTAGGTTCATCCCTTTTAATTGTACCTTTTATGAAATGAGATTTGTTCCTCTGAAAAGGGATATTGGTTGGAAGAAATCTGCGATGACATTCAAAATAGAAAGGTTTTACTCCATTGACGAGCATAAAGGCTTTGTTGTCTTTCACATAGTAAGGAAATGATATCAGTCCATGTGTACTTCAGCCAGATAACATGCCATATGCTGGAAAGTCACTAATTGACCACATCAATGCAGTTTCTAATATGAAATTTTATTTCACAGCAACATCATATGTACTAACACCATAACTCCACAATGCATTTAACTCATCAATCAATGGTTTCAAATAAACATAAATATTCTTTTTTGGATGTCCTAGGATTAATATGGTCAAAAAGATATGTGGATCCTTCATCAAAATCCATGGAGGTAAATTGTAAGAAGTTATAAAGACAGGCCAACATGAATACTAACAACCATATGAACCAAATAGATAGAAACCGTGAGTAAAAAGAACTAAACATATGTTTCGGGCATCTAATGAAAAAGACAGATGCAGACGGTCAAAATATTTCCATGAATCACCATTAGATGTATGATTCAAGCCTTTATTAGTTGAATTCTTGGTTTTGTGCCATGAGATCATTGACACTGTGTTATGAGACATAAATAAATACTACAACCTCGGTGCAAGGAGGAAATATCTCAACTATTTTACAAGAATCGATACAGACTTCCCTGGTTAAGCTTATTTATACCTCTATTGTCCACATGTGGGACCGCTATCCAACAAATCATTTTCACCAGAATATAAGATGAAATCATTTAGACCTTCATGAATCTTCTGATAACTAAGGTCCAGATTACGAACCCGCCTCTTTCTCTCATAGTAATTTCCTGGAAACACATTTACTTCAGGTAAAAATGTTTTAACCAAAGATAGTATCTGATCAAAATTTTTATTTGACATTGAATTATCTTATTTAATAACCATAAAATTTTCAACTACTTCTAATTGTTTTATCTTGCAACCAGGATATAATGCTTCCTTAACAGACCTCAAAAGCTCATAAAATTAGGATGGTGCCAACTCAAGCGATAGATCAACATCATTTTGAGTTCCATTTTGTTGAACAGATGGACCTACAACATCATGTACTACATTTTGAAACTGCGAAGGATCCATAATCAAGTTATTAATATCTTCACTAGAACTGTGTTCACCATGTTGATACCAAAAAACATAATCTGGGTAAAAAAAATACCGCATGAGATGTCCCCCAACCTTGTCAAATGTGTCAAACATTCTCAGAGCACATTTTTTACAAGGAAAATTTATTGTGCCATCTGAAATACATTCTGGTTTTGATGACGAAAATGATAAGAAAGCTTCAACAACCTCAATATATACAGGATTTAAACCAAAACCGTTGGGATCTTTATACTGATTTATCCAAGTGCGATCATCTAATAATGACTGTTGTTGACTTACTTGTTCCATATTTCTCTAAAAAATCTAAAATCATTAATGTTTTTGAATAAATTAAAGTTATATAAAAACTATCTGAAAAAAGGATAAATAATTACAATTACTAATTCATAATTACTATTATTCACGGGCGACACAATTTTCAGGGGATTGACAGCTACTATTTTATCTGACAGCTCATTTACATTCTACTATGTCACTGAGAAATCACAATGAATAATCCACTCAGAGGTATGCATATTCATTCTCGTGCATATGATAATGAATATGCATACCTCTGAGAAGATTCTTTATTGTGATTTATATGTGGGAAAGGTGCAAGTAAATGAGCCGTTGGACAAAGGAGCCCACTTTTCGTCGATGAATCATTTTCTTGAAACTCTCACCGTCTGAACACATTATAAAAAATGTGGTCCTACTAATGCATATTCAAACTCAAGCATATGATATTGGATATGAATACGTAGAAGAATACTTTTCATAATGTTTTGATTCGGTGAAAGTTGAAAGGATAAAAGTCATCGAGAAAAAGGAGTGTCGTCAATCCACTGGAAATTGTTCCAAGTTATTAGAAGTTATTAAAATTTATTAAAATTTATTTTATATCTAATTTTACCTAATTGTTTCTAATTATTTGTAATTCTTCCTATTTTTTGTAATTATTCCGAATTGTTTCCAATTATTCTTAATTGTTGATAATTATTCCTAATTGTTGCTAAGTATTCCATTTATTCCTATGTATTCCTATTTATTCATATTTATTTCTTGTTTATTCCTATTTATTCGTATTTATTCCTATTTATTTCTAATTATTACAAGTTCTTGCTAATTATTTCTAATTGTTGCTAATTATTTGTAATTATTTCTAATTAATGGTAATTATTCCTAATTATTCCTAATTATTCCTAATTATTTCTAATTATTAATAATTATTTCTAATTATTCATAATTATTCCTAATCATTCATAATTATTCCTAATTATTAGTAATTATTACTAATTATTACTAATTATTACTAATTATTAATAATGATTATTATTTATTCCTATTTATTATTAATTATTCCTAATTATTCCTAATTATTCACATTTATTCTTATTTATTATTAATTATTCCTAATTATTCCTATTTATACCTATTTATTCCTAATTATACCTAATCATTCCTAATTATACCTTATTTTTTCTTATTTTTTCCTAATTTTTTCTAATTATTCTTAATTATTTTTAATTATTATTAATTATTCCTAATTATACCTAATTATTCCTAATTATTCTTAATTATTCTTAATTATTCATAATAATTATTAATTATTCCTAATTATTACTTATTATTCATATTTATTCCAATTTATTACTAATTATTACAAATTATTACAAATTATTACAAATTATTACTAATTATTACTAATTATTATTAATTATTACTAATTATTACTAATTATTACTAATTATTACTAATCATTACTAATTATTCCTAATTATTCCAATTTATTACTAATTATAAAAAATTATTCCTATTTATTACTAATTATTTCTAATTATTTCTAATTATTCCTAATTATTATTAATTATTCCTATTTATTATTATTTATTCATATTTATTACAAATTATTCCTATTTAATGCTATTTAATTCTATTTATTCCTAATTTTTCATAATGTTTCCTATTTATTCCTATTTATTACGAATTATTCATATTTATTTATAATTATTTCTATTTATTACTAATTATAACTAATTATTATCATTTATTACTAATTATTACTAATTATTACTAATTATTCCTATTTATTACTAAATATTATTATTTATTTATATTAATTTTTAATTATTCCTATTTATTCCAATTTATTCCAATTTATTACTAATTATTCTTAATTATTACTAATTATTCCTATTTATTACTAATTAGCATTAATTGGTATAAATAACTACAATTTACAACTACTAATCATTAATTACAATTAATTATTTATATACACAAGTACAACTACAAATTATTAATTACAAGTAATTACTACTAATTACTATTTACAAGTAATAGAAAAAAATAAAATTATCATAAAAATGAAATAAATAATAAATTAAATAAAATATAAATACCGTAAAACTTGATCACATATTGATGTAAACGACTTCAGAACTTCTCCGTAAAAAACTCAGAGAAATTTCCATTCAAAAAATAGAGTTCAGAGAGAGTGAGGAAATAAGAATTTAAGGGATGAGAAAGAAAAATAGAGGGGGGGTATATATAGGTTAGATTAGTTGCGATGGGACTATTTGCGATGGGACCTGTCCCAGATACATTTTCCTGCATTAATTGCTGTCGGTGGTAAAAAATGTATTTGCGACGGGACCCGTCGCAAAAAAGTGTACTGCTGACACACTTTTTGCAACTGACCAAGATCCCGTCGCAAAAAACTATTTACCACCGCCGGTATTTGCGATGAGACCTATCGCAAAAAGTGTCATGTCGACACACTTTTTGTGATGGTCCAAGGTCCAGTTGCAAAAAACAATTTAGCGCCGCCGGTATTTGCGACTAATAGATTTTCCCGTCGCAAATAACCTTCCCACGATTTGGCACGTCTCCCGTGCCAAACCGCACATTATCTTTTGCGATAAGACCCTAAATCCTATCGCAAATAATAAGTTATTTGTGACATGTCAAACCCCCCATCTCAAATAACCACCGTGAAGGACTTTTTGCGACATGATTAATTCTCATCATAAAAAGCCCATCAGAAAAGACTGTTTTTCCCGCAGTGGCGTGGAGACAGATATTGTTATGTTTCGATCCCCATGTTTGGTATGTAACAAATTTATGGATGAGAGGAAATTGTAAAAGTGTATGTTACAACCATTATAAATACTAAAATGTAAATAGGAAAACCTTACCATGAATTTTATCATTGGTCTCCCAAAAACATATATAGGGTACAAAACTATATGGGTTGTAGTAGATCTGCAAAAAATATTAGAAAAATTCATTAATATTATAGAATATATCTCTCTAATTTAGGTTTTAAGATATACATTAAAGAAGTGTTAAGGTTGTATGGAGTACCACATTCTATTATCTATGATTAGGATATAAGGTTTACCTCAACGTTCTGGTGAAGTCTTTAGCAGACTCTCAATAAAATGTTGAGTTTTATCCCTGCATATCATCTTTAAAATATAAGTTCACTTAGAGGGAATATTTCCAATAATAAAGGATATATTAATATAATATTCTATAAATTTCATGTGGGGTTAGAATCAACACCTTCCTCTGGTTGGGTTTTCAAAAAATAATTGCTTTCAATCGAACATTCAATTGGATCCTTACAAATTCCTCTATGGAAATAAGTGTAGAACACACAGTTACTAGGATTAAGTTGAAGAAATAATGCTTTTGGGACCTGAACTAGATAACCAAATGGTATAGAAGGTTAGAGCAATTCAGCAACACATTGGAGAAGAAACAATTTGGCAAAACAGTTATATTGATAATCACCGACATGATATGAAATTTGAAGTTTGTTACAAGGTGTTTCTAAGAATATATGTATTAAAGAATGTATTCATATTTATAATGAATGAAAAATAGAGCCCTATGTATATTGGTCCCTTTGAAATTATTGATTGTATTGGGACCATAGCTTATTGTTTGGAACTTCCACAAAATCTCTCTCAGGTTCACGATGTGTTCCATGTATCACTCCTGAGGAAGTATATACCTGATCCCTGACATCTAATGAACTCATAGGTCATAACTCTACATCATGATATTTCATATGAGGAACAACCAATAAAGATTCTATATTATACAGATAAATTTCAATGAAACAAGATCACCCACCTGGTTCAAATTTTATGGCAGAACCACCAACTAGAAGAAGTAATGTAGGATCCTGAGGATGCAATGAGGTAGAAGAATCCATATTTGTTTGTACCTAAGTGACATAATTTAAATTTAAATATTCATTTTAAGGGTTTTATACTATAACACCCTTATATTTTATAAATTATATATTTCGAATAAATTTAATTTTTTGATAGATTTCATTACACACAACACTGAGTTTTAACAAACTATGACATACTATTAATATTATTATTTAAATATGAAAATTATTACCCAACTGCTAAAAATGGATGAATAAATAATAATAAAATAATTTTAAAATTATATATAGTTTTTTCTATAATGAAATAATATTGGCAAAAATTACTTAATTTTCAGAAAAGACTTTATATGCTTCTAAAAATACTCTCCTTAGAAAATGTTTTGTATTTTTTTTTGTAAAAAAATAATTAAATTACTTTTTGAAAATTTTATTAATTTAATTTAAAAACTGAACTTAATTTTGGGAATCAACATGTTAAAATTATCTTCGGTTTAATTTTTGGTATTTTTTCTAGAGAGATCAAATTTTCGATGAATAATGAAAACATCTTGTAATTATTGAAAAATTCCTTTCCATTTAATGAATTTATAAGGATAAATTTTATTTTAACATGGTTTAAAAGTAATATTCACTAAATTATATTATATTTCATTTAATATATTTCATTTTAATAAATTTCATCTATAATTTCAATATAAAAACTATTTAAACTTTTGAAAATTTTCTCTTTGGAATAACCCATTTTCTTCACCTTTGGAGGTATAATTTTAAATTAACTTTTACACTTTGGTGAATGAAATTTGGAAAAATGATTTATATATTTATAATAATAATAACTAAATTATATAATAATTTCAACATAGTATTTGGTAAAAATTAATAGTAAAAACAAAAAAAATGTATTAATGCAATTAAGGATAAAATGGGTTTATCAGGGGTTAAAACAAAAATGATAATGGGTATAATGACATATAAACTTGTTTGGAACCCATTTTATGACATTATTTAGATATTATAAACTCTAAAGTTCTAGAAAGACTCACTTTTTTCCTTTTTAATTGTGAAAAATTTGGGCACACTTTATTCTTTTCAAATATTCCATGTGTGTCAACTCCCCAACTTATATAAGTCTACCGCATATCCTCACCTATTCACACTTACAAACCCATTTTTTTTATCCAATAACTACCAAAATATATTTCTCAATTCCCTATACACATATTATATTACTTTATTTATTATTAAACGATACTATGAAGGATTTATGTATAAACCTATGAAGGCTCTCTAATGAAGTGGTAAAATTCGTAACATAGCATTTTGTTTTGGTTCTTCTTCCACCTAATTAAAATATTCTAAAATTATGATAATATAATAAGTCCGTATTCCCCATATAATTATATTTTATAATTTTAATGGAAGGAATTATATCCATCTTCTATTCCATTAGATAGGAAATTAAATCGTCGATTGTGTGCATGGAAAATTATCGCCTCACGAACCGATGTTATTCATTTTCCAACACATCCTCCAACAGATGTATATAATGATGGATTTAATGTTTATATAAGATATTTATGATATTATTACACCTATTTAATAGTATTAACACAGCTAAATTCTTACTTCCATGCCCATTGGAAAATAATAACAACACTCGTGTATATGACGAACTACCACCTCACGAACAATTGTGATGCGTTTTTCATTTTTGTTTTACTTGGATGGTAATAAGGATATTTTAAATGAATATATATATATATATATATATATGATATTTTAAACATAATTATACTTATTAAATTATTATATCCCACATATCTTCATAATTTTCATTCTGTGGGTATATGAAAACTTCGTTCATGTATACAACGAACTGCCGCCTCACAAAGTGATGTCATTCATTTTTCACTATTGCTTTTCATGGGAGGTAATAAGGGTAAATTTAACGAAAATATGACATAAATATAAAATAAAAATTATTATTTGAAGTTAATATATTATTTAACTTTACTTCGTCTCATCCATAGAGAAAATGGAAACAACATTAATTTGTATGTATGGCCTACCATCTCAATGAATGATGTAATAAATTCTCTGTCTCTAAATTTTTTGGATTATAATAAATACATATATAATTATTATATACAATATTTATATCATGGTTAAAATTATTTTTATGTTGAAAATATAATAAAATTTAAAGGACCATAGATACCAAACCGAAACATACATGAAAAAAATGAAGTAGTTATTACCCGAAGTATGATTTTCCAAAGGGATTGTTAATGAAGATGTAATAAAAGTTAATAATTAGATCATATATTTTATAATAAATATAATTTTTTTTATTTAATATATTTATAATAAAACTATATTTATTGAATAGGGGTTCAAATGTGTATTAAAGGATTCAAATATTTAAGGTAAGAGATTTTTGTCTCATTTTACCTTCTTTGAGACATATGTTTTTTGAAGAACCTATCTTCTTTTATGAGGTGCATATACTAACCCTTTTATATTTCATATCATTAATATACTTATATTCATTATATTTAATTCTTTTAAGGTTATAATTTAAGCGGGAATGCAATTAAAATGTTACCAATGAGGTAAGGGTTTTATGATACAGTCTCAATTTTTTATCAGGATTAATTTTTATTATAATTTAAATGATAAAATAATATGATATAATTATCAATAAAATCATGGAATTTCCCCACCTATGGTTATTTATTGATAATAATTTTTATCCCATTATTTTCTTCCCTTTATACACTAAATATTCCCAAATAATGTTTTTATTGATAATCGACTTTATTATTCTTTTCGGTTGAAAAACATTTTTTCTTCTATGTCCATGTTTTCTTAAAATGGTTTAAATAAATTTTTTTATATTCTCATTTTTTAAAAGTCATTTTTACCAGTTTTTTAGTTTTTAAAAACTATTTTAAATTAATGTTCATGTTATTTTCCAAAAAAGGTATGTTAAGCTTTTACTAAAAATACGAAAGGAATATTTGTTTCAACATGTAAGGTATGGTCTGAATTTACAAACATACTTACCCCACAATTTTTTAAAGATTAATTTTAAAGTTTGAAAGATTATTTTCAAATAAAATGATTTCTAAAATATTTTATCAATTTTTAGATTTAAAAATATATTTTCAAAGAAACTTCATTTTTCTCAAGAAATGTTTCAAGTTATCGTTCAAAATAATTTTCCCTATAAGATTACATCCTTTTATGTTATTAATGTTTTAATAGGGATATTATAAAATGATACCAAATTCATTATTCTTCAAAATATTTTATGTTTATGATGAATAGTATTTTATGGACCACATTCCTTTTCTAGGGGTTATACTATGATGAAATGTTTACGAAACCAATTTATTTTCAAGGGTCCTAATATGGTGAATATTTTATGATCTTGTGGAATAAATATATATGGTTTTAATTATGTGAATATGATAATATTATAAAAAAAATATAGTGTTTACATTATATATAATTATGGGGGTCATGTTATAACCAAGGATGGTGGTTGCGTTATAACGATGGATGATGTTCATGTTATAACCAAGGATGGGTGGGATCTATAACTCCCTCTAATGAATTAGTTAATGATATGTTATGCATGATCCTAAATTCATGTTCATGAGTTTATGTGTGGTCCTAAATTCATGTTTATAGTATTATGTGAGGGAATTATTTCATTTAATTAATGAAATTATTGAACCTATTTATATTTATACATATTCAAAATCTTATAAGTTTATGTGTATACTACAAATCTATTCCCTATTCCAAGGTTATGATCTCAGAGATCATGTACTTTGATTCATTTATGATTCAAGTATTATGAAAATCCATGATTCAGGAAAAAAATTATTTTTATGATCTATGATATACAGGGTATGGTTTTATAATGTTAAGCTCAAGTTATTATACCCTTATGCATATGTTATTATTATTTAATTATTCATATATCCCTTTTTTACACTTAATGAGCATCTAATATCACCGATTATTATGTTTTCTTCCTCTAGGTATGAAGAAAGGTTTTATGTATTATATTTCTATGAAGGGTAAAATATGTGAAGAACATGTTGGGAGAAGAGATGGTTCACCTATGAACCAGTTGTTTCTATTTCCATGTTTCCGAAGGCACTAGACCTCTATGAGTCTAGCATATGTCATTATATTATTTAATGAATATTAATAAATTAAAATATGATATTTATAACACCTCAAGATGTTGAGAGATAATTTTTTTAAAATGAATGTAGTCTTTTTTATTTTTTTCATTCCATATAACACAAGGTTTAGCTTGCGTTACACACAACATTGAGTTTTAACGAACCATGATAAACTAATAATATCATTATTTAAAGTAGTACACTATTACCAAATCATTACACTTATATATATATATATATATGAATATAAATAATTATATTTAAAATATTACTTTCAATGGTTTTATATAAACAAAACATATTGATAAAAAATTACTTAATTGTTTGATAAAGTATTTATAGGTTTCGAAAATACTATTTTCTCTGATATTTGTAATTTCTTTTTGTCAAAAATAGTCTAATTGAATTTTTACAATTTTAGAAAATTTATTTGAAAAAATATATTTCATTTTTCAAATCATAATATCAAATTTATCTTAGTGATAATGTTTTAGAATTTTTTAAAAAGGTTAATTTTTTTATGAATCGTGAAAAATACGAAATTTTAATTAAAAACATCTTTGTTGATTAAATTATTATATATACAAATTATAGTATTAAATTGGTTTTAAATTAAAATAATTTCAATTATATATCTATTAATAATGTTTTTTAAATATTAATAATTTTTATTTTTAATTTTGATATAAAAACATTGTAAACTTCTGAAAATTTCACTTTGAAAACCCACTTTCTCATCACCTCTGCATGATTATTTTTTAATCATGTTATTCCACTTATGTAAATTTAATTTGAAAAAATGGATTCCATTTTTTTTAATAACAATAATTTATATTGTCCAAAAATTTCAACATAATTTTTTACAAAAATGAATAGGGAAATCAATAAAAACTATTTACAATAGTTAAGGTAAAAATGGTTTTACCGAGGGTTAAACTAAAATTATAAAGGTTAAGATGACATAAAAACTTTTATAAATTATATTTTCTAGAAATATTTAGACAAAATAATTTTTTGATAATCTATAAGAATTCATTTTTAAGAATTGTGGTATGAGAAAAACTATTGTACAAATTTTTATTTTTAAAACATTACATGTGTGCCCCTGCCTCACTTATAAATGGAATCCCCTATAATCTATTCTTAACGCCATAAAAACCTTTGTATTGTCCAATTTATACCATAATAACATATATATTTACGAAATATCATCCTAGAATCCATATTTTCGAAATAAATTCATCCTAGGAAGGCTTTTGGTGCAGACCTAAGGAGGATACCTGAATATGAGTTAATGTTCTTCAACGATCATTTTTATTTTATTTCTTTCTACACCTACTTAAATTTTTAAAAAATCATGATAAATAATAACCATAGTATCTTCCAAATATTTATATGTTTTTTTGTTAAGATCATGACATACTACCATGTCCTCTCCCAGCAAATGAGTTGTGAAATAACCATTCATGTGTACGGTGAACTATTGTTTTGTGAACCGATGCAATTTTTAACAATTAACCCATATCAGAGATTAGTATGATGATGTATATAAAGTATATAAATTATATTTATAAGAACATTATACCTTTATATTAATTATATCACATACAAATTCTTTTACTTTCCATTCTGTAGGGGATATGATAAAGTAAATCATGTGTACGTCGGACTACCACCTCTTGAAGCGATTGATTCATTTTTCACTAACGCTTTACATGGAAGATAATAAGAATAAATTTTATTCATATATTTTATATAAATGACAAAATATTCATGACACATTTATCATTATAAATATATAATATATCATTTTATTTCTTAACTTTTTACTCATTCAAAGATGATAACGTCGTTCATGTACTTGTGGACTACCGCCTTCATGAAGAGATGCGACTCTATATTTTCATCACCACACCACATGGATGATATTTATAAGTATATATATATAAATAATATTAAATTATTATCATTAATAAAGGTTAAAATATTATTTACCACTTTTCCATAATGATCATTGAAAAATGGAAATGTTACTCATGTATACATACGACCTACCATGTCCATGTTCATAAAATACTTTATTTCAAAAAACCATATTTCATCACCGGTATTGAAATTTTAAATTATATTTAACCATTATAATTATGTGATAATTATTATTATGGATATGATATATCCATGATCTAATTAAGAGTATTGAAAATAACAAATCAAAAAATATACGAAAAACATAACAGTTATAACCGAAAACATGATTTAAACAATGAATTGGTAATAAATGTGTAATGAATGTTCATAAGTATATAATATATCGTATAATATATATATTTATATATAATTCTTTTTTATAATATATTTATAAGAAACTAAAATTTATTATATAGGAGTTTCAACCATGTACGAAGAAATTCAAGACTAAATGCAAGAGATTTTCATCTCACTTTTTTACATTTATGAGAATGATTCCATATTCAAAAACAACATATTTTATGTGGTGTGTATATTGATCATGAAATTATATTATGATGCTTCACCAAAAAAATTATTTGTATTTAAATATATATTTTAATATCTCTTTTTTCATGGGGTTCAGAGATTAAAAGTTACCAAAATAGTAAGGGATTTTTGTCCCTTTCCTTATTTGAGACATATGTTATGTTATGCCCATATCTTATTTTATGAGGTGTATATCAGGAATAATTGAAATTTAATATCTTTAATTTATTTATTCTAATGATATTTTATGTTTCATTGAATTTTATTCTTTCATGGCGCTTACAATTCAAAGTTACCAATGTTGTAATAATTTTATGTTACAATGTCATCATTTATTGAGATTGTTTAGGATTATCTATCTGATGATAAAATATGATAATACAAATCTCAATAAACTAATTAATATTATTATCCCATGTTTATTTCATGATATTACATTTTTCCCATTCATTTATCTCTCATTATATACCCAAGAGTTCAAAATAATGTTTTAAAAAAATCACTTTTTTTCTCTTTGGTCGAATAGCCTTTATCATTCAAAACAATGTTTTCTCAAAATGATTTAATTTTTTTTTTAAATTATTAAAATGATTTATTAAAGAGAGTTTACCATGTTTTAATTTTTATAACTTTTAAAAGGAATGTTCATGTTGTTTTCCAAACAATTCCCATTTGTCTTTTTCCAAAAATATGAAAGGAATATTTGATTTAACTTTTATAGATTGAAAGAAATTTTTACCTTTCATGAGTATTATTTAATCTGAATCTTAGTTTATAAATTATAATGTTTATTTTAAAATAAAAGGATATACAAAATATTTTAAATTTTTAAAAGTTATTCTAAAAGAAGAAATGTTATTTTTTGCGAGAAATATTTTTCAAGAAATTTTTGTAAATGAATTTTTAAATATTACATTATAAGTATTATAGTTTATTTTTTAATAATTTTATTTCAAAAATATTTTATTAATTTGTAGTTTTATAATGTTATATTGAAAAAAAAAATTATCTTCCCTAAGAAATGTTCCCAGTGATATATCTTCTAGAATCATTCTCCATCTAAGATAACTTCCTATGATGTAATAAATGATTTGTTAGGGATATAAACCAAAGATACAATTATTATGATTTCCCTGAATAGTTTATGTTTATGATTGAATTTTTATATGAGACTTGTTTCTCATACATGGGTTATATAATGAGTTTTTTTATAAAACCTACTTCTTTTTACATGGGTTATGCAATGATAAAAATGCTAAAACGATTTTGAAACATGTCACTTTTCTGTAGGTTTTAATAAAACATAATGTTTCAAAAATGAATTTCATTTCATGGGTTATGATCTGATGAATGTTTTATGATCATGTGTCACACATATGTATGGTTCTAATTATGTTATTTGTGAGACCTATATCTCCTTCCAATGCCTTGGGGAAAATATTTATATATCATGAAATAGAATGGAATGGAAAAGGGGGTGAACTTGGATCATTAAAGTAATTTTCCATCTATGATGGTATTGGGTGTGAACCATGAATAATATTGTTGTGTAGGGAGTGAACCCATACCACTATGATATCCTTAGTAGTGATCCTTGATAATTATTGAAATAACTCTCTATGCCTGTGTGTATTTCATAAATATTTGTCTTATATTCCATGCTCTCAAGGATCATGCTCTTCGATTATATAATGATTCATGTCTTATAAATGTAAAATATTTATTCCATCAATTAATTTTATAATCTTTTATATACATGGTATGGTTTCCAAATGTTATTCTCATGTTATCAAACCCTTATGTTCAAGTTATGCTTACATATATTCCTTATTTACCCTTTCCGAGCATCTGATCAAACTATTATTTATATTTTTATTAACCATATTATGAAGAAATATATTAAATATGATATGTCTAAGAAGGGTAGTATTTATGAATAACATAGTGGGAGTTGATTTATTTTACCTATGAACCAATTTTTTGTATTTACAAGTTTCTAAAGGCATTATAACTTTATGATCCTCTTGCGTGTGTTTGTTTAATATAATAAATGTTCATAACAAATTATATAAAATCTAGGTTTGTTAAGATTGGGTTACTATAGTCAGTATAAAAGGATAAGTTTAATTATCCTTTTGAAACTAAGATGAGAATAATTTGGATATATCCCTAAGGATATGTCTATAGATGATTCAAAGGATGATTCAATGAATAAGAAAATGTCAGGGAATTATGGTAAAGGAATGATTGAGTTTTTTACAAGAAATTACATCTATGTATGGATATTATATGTGGATGTAGATCTAAAACATAGGTTCCTAGTGGTAATAACTCTGAAAAGGGAGAATTTATATGGACTAAATCTTCACCAATTGCATGGAAATGGGCCTTATTACACACCTGGTTTGGCAATATCAGGGAATATGCCTTTGAAATTCCCAAAGTCTTTACATGCCATAATTATGGATTTATATTGATAATGATTATAGATGATCTAGGTTAAACCCAAGGTTTCAGGTATTTAAAAGAATTTTTCTTGATTTAGACCTTCTATAAATATTTTTCCAGACTATGTGGCCTTTCATTATGATGGCCATTGATCAAAATATGTATTTTGGTTTTATTTAATGGTGTGAACTAGAGGGAATTTGGATAACACTAAATGTGATGGATGATTTTTTTGATTTAGATGAAAAAAATGATAACTAGTGTGAATAATGTTGTAATTATTCCTAATTAGTAATCACATAACATGATTAAAAAAATACTATAAAAACTCTTGTACTCACCAAATATGATAAGATAAAGTTCACTAAAAGTTAAGGTAGTGGAGACCATATAGGAACGAATAATCAGTTTTTTAGATGTTGGGAATGTGGGAATAAGCACTCAAGAGAATGAATCAGATACATGAAATGATGTTTTGGGTGTGTAAAAGAAGGACCAAATTTAAGTAACTGAAAAAAATGAAATGTTTGGTAAATGCAATGGATGAGAATAACAATCTCCCAAATGTGCCATCAACTGTTGGTTGTTTTAATTTTTTTTAAGTATAGGCATTATTTAAATCAATTTCCTTATAGAAAATCTCATGAAGGTACTAAACAAGGTTTTATGAGTAATGGTTATATTGCTAATTATGAATAGAGTACAATTGACACATGGAAGGAAAGAAGTGTTAATGAATAAGATGGAAAAGACAAGTTAATGGTTTGAGAAGGAAGAGGGACGATTGAAGTGAATATTTATGGGAATTCAAGAATTATGTTATATGATTCCTGAAATATATAAGTATTGTTTAGTATATGTTTTTTTGTGAGGGATATGTAAGAATATTTTGAATAGTACTGATAACCCAGAGAACTGATTTAATGGAAAGGTTATACTTTATTTAAAACAAATGATTAAGGGAATATAATCCTTAATATGTTCATGAGGTTGTGAAAATGGTTTTCAGCTTGGATAAATATTATATTACTATGAATAATGTAAAATGGATAGTATTGGTGACCTGAGAATTGATAATGGATTTTTTTTGACAAAGTGGATTAGGTTATCATTGATGATGTTTTGAAAATTGTTGTATCAATGGACTATCTTCAATTATCTATGGTTTTATTCATGGAATGAAGAAGCATGTAATTTTTTATTGAGGTTTTATGTTAATTATAGTTATTACCATGATTTTTGAGAATATATGAGAAAAGGTATTAAAATATTTTTTCTGTGGTTATTAAGATCTTTTTAATGATCTTTAGAGTATTAATGTTTCATTTTGGAAATTTAATGACTTTATTTAAAATTTATTAATTTTGGAATGGTTATAAGGTTAACCATTTATGTAATGGTTTATGTTGAACTTTGGATGAGGATTCTGAGATTAATGTATGACTTCACCATATGAATATTTATCTATATTGGATAACCAATGATTATTTATTAACTATATTCTGAAGTAATGACTTTTCATTATTTTATGGATTTTATATAGTGCATTTGAAGTGAAAAAACTAATTTTAGAGTAATAGATGATGTGTAAATTGATCAAAGCACAAAAAAGGATGAAATTGTGCCTATGAAGTAAAAATATATCAAGTAAGTACATTTCTATATAATCTCAGCCTAGATAGAAAAATAATTCAACAACATTATAAAAAAGATATCGAAATCAAATTTTTCCAACAATCATATTTTTTAATGATATTAATGACCATTTTCATTGTTCTTTGGTTTAGTGTTTTGTGATCATTAACCTTATTTGGATAACCCACTTTCTTATTATCAATGATCTCTATCACTCTCTATAATTATATATGATTTTCTTATATGTTCTTATATTCACTTCCTACCTATGTTATCATATTTTTAAATCTTTTATTTATTATTCTCGATAAATTTTACATATCCCTTTTTCTTTTAAAATATTATGCTTTATTAACCCTTTTTCTGATGTGAGTTTCTTTGAATGATTTTTAGATGTTAACCCATTGTTATTTGAAATGAATTTTGAGGGAGAAATTAATTTTAAGTGCAGGTATAAAGTAACAACCAGATATTTCGTGCAATATAAATTTTCAAATTAATTAATCTTTTAAATATATTTCATTACACGCAAAACATATTTTCTCTTGTATTACACACAAAACTGAGTTTTAACGAATCGTGAAAAAATATTAATATTATCATTTAAATAAGAATATTTTTACCTAGCCCTTAAACATAGATATTTGAATAGTAATAAACAATTTTTAAATATTATGTATATTGTTTATATAAAAAGATGACATATGGATAAAAACCAACTAAATTGTTCGATAATGTCTTTATATGTTTTCCAAATAGTTTATTCTAAAAAATGATTTATTTGTTTCTTTTTATAAATAGTAGTAAAATGAAGTTTTAAAGAGTTATAAAAAATTATTTTATTAAATAAACTTCAATTTTGTAATTATAATATCAAAATTTTCTTAGGGTGATTTTGTGAGAATTTTTTGAAAAGTGTACTTTTTATGTATAATGAAAAATAACAAATTTTAATTGAAAAGTGCATTTTATTTTAATTTTTTATTAAGATAAATTATTTTAAAAAATTTATTAAAAGGAAAATTATATCAATTATTTTTCTATTAATTCAATTTATGTTATTGGAATCATTTTCATACTGAATTTTTATATGATAACTTTGTAAAATTTTTAACATTTACTCTTTGAAAACCCGCTTTCTAATTGCGTCTATGAGAAATATTTATATTATAATTTTTGACTTATGTGAATTTAATTTATAAAAATGTATTATATATTATTAATCATCATAATTTATATTATATAATAATGTCAAGTTAAATTTTGACCAAAATGAATAGTGAAATCAATTAATTTTTTTTTAACTTGGTTAAGGTAAAAATGTGTTTACCAGGGTTAAACTAAAGAGGTAATGATAAAATTAAATAAAGACTTGTAAAAAATATATTTTTTGGCCATATTTATACCCTATCATGTATATATATCAATAATACTCATTTTTTAGCCTTGTGATGTGAGAAAAATGTGGGTACACCTTTTTTCTTTTCAAAAAATTCAAAGTGTGCAACTCACCTCACTTATAAAAGGCCATCCAATCTCCTCTCCTCCTAAAAAATTAATACCCTTTTGGTTTATAAATTACCTTAAAAAATAACTTTAAAACTTACCTCCTCTCATCTTATAAGAATTATTTTGGTCATAAACCAACCTAGGAAGGATATTTGTGATAACCTAAGGCGGATTCCTGAAGTAGATGTAACATTCTTCCACGAAAATTTTAATGTTTTTTATTACATCACATAAATAAGTTCTTATTAAAAAATTATTATATAAGTAAAATAATATATTATATATACATATATGTTTTTATGTTATGTTCGGGACCAACAACCATGTCCTCTTCTATCAACTAGGTTACAAAATCATCGTTCGTGTGTTCAACAAAGTACTGCTTCCCAAACCGATCATTTTTCTATTACCACCTCTCACAATTGTGTATAATGATGTATATAAAGTATATATATATATATATATATGATATTTATAACATAAATATAACTATTTTTTAATTATATCACATATATATATATATTAATTTTCATTCCATATGGGATACGATAACATCGCTCGTGTGTACGACAGACTACGACCGTGTGAAGCGTTGTGATTCATTTTTCACTAATAATTTATATGGATGATAATAAAGAAATATTTCATGAATATAAGTGATAAAAAATAATATTCAGGAAATATTATTAATTCTAAAAATATAATATATCATTTTATTTATTAACATTTCCATCACTAAAAGATGATAATATCATTTTGTACGTGTGGACTACTACATTCATAATGTGATGCGACTCTATATTTTATTGACAAAAATATATTGATGATATTTATAAGTATATATAAATAATTAATATGATATTTTTATCATTATTAAAATATAAAATATTTCTTAAATCCTTTCCATAATGATCATTGGTAAATAAAAATGTTACTTATTTATACCTACTACATACCATCTCCATAATTGTATCATACAACATTTCATAAATAAATATTTAATAAATGGTTTTAAAATTATAATTTATGTATAAATATGATAATTATTTCATTATTATTATTCTGGATATGATGGACCCATGATCAATTTAATACGACTGATAATAACAAATCAAACCATAAATAAAAAACAAAGTTATTATTACCCCAAATGTGATTTTAAAAAGGAACTGGTAAGAAATCAGAAATGAATGGACATAAGTAAATAATATATGGTATAATATATATAATTATGGTTCATTAATATATGTATAAAAAATAAATATGTACTATTCATGTTTTTTGAATATATATGAGAAATTTGAGACTTAAGGTAAGATATTTTTGTCTCTCTTTTTTACTTCTATGAGGCACATACCATATTCAACACCTATTTATTTTATTTTGTTTTTATACATCACATTAATGTTTTTATGACTATTTACCAAAAAATTTATTTCTATTTATATATACATTTTAGTATATCTCTTTCATGGGGTCCATAGTTCAAAATGACCAAAATGGTAAGGGATTTTCATCTAAATTTTTCTTCTTGGAGTTAAATTTTATGTTATAGACCAATTTTTTTTGAGATGCACAAAAAGGAAAATTGAAATGAAATACAATGAATTTATATATTTTCATGATATTTTAATTTTCTTTCATTGATATTATTTCATGTGTATTATGATTCAAAGATATTAATTTGGTAAGTATTTTATGTTACAATCTCTTCGCTTATCAGGATTGTTTGTAATTATGTTTCTGATAATAAAATATTTTGATACATATCTCAATAAACTCATTAATTTTATTATCCTACAGTTTTTTCATGATAGTGCATGTTTTACCTTCATTTTACTCTCTTTATGAACTCAAGATTTCAACAAAATGATTTTAAGAATAGTCATCTTTATTTATATGTTCGATCAAAAACCATTTTTCTTGAAAAACCGATTTTTCTAAAAATGATTGTAAAAATGTATTTAAAATTATTAAAATAGTTTATTAAGGTCATATTTACCCACATAAGTATTTTTTTTTATTTTTTTTAAATGGTATCTTCATGCCATTTTTCAATCAATTCCAATTTCCCTTTTACTAAAATGTGAAAAGAATATTTGTTTTAATGAGTATGGTATGATCAAAATTTCTCACCACCATGACCATTATTTTATTTGGAGATTACTTTATAAATTTTTAACGTTATTT
This sequence comes from Viscum album, assembly GCA_963277665.1. Classification (NCBI taxonomy): domain Eukaryota; kingdom Viridiplantae; phylum Streptophyta; class Magnoliopsida; order Santalales; family Viscaceae; genus Viscum; species Viscum album. Next base: position 1,646,150,168 of record OY728135.1, read on the forward strand.
TCAAAGAAAAGAATTTAAAGTTTTTTATGATATAAAAACTATTTTATGAATTAGGAATCATATTTTTCTCAAGAGATTATTTAAATGATTTTTAAAGCATTATTTATAAGTTTTCAAGTTAATTTTCAAGGAAAAGGATTTCAAAAATTAGTTATGAATTTTTAATTTTAAAAAGAAAATTCAATGAAAATATAACTACTTCAATAAGTGTTCTAATTGATTTATCTTTCTAAATCATTCTTCATCTAATATGACTTTTTTTAAGTAAATTATGCATTACTAGGGATATAAATCAAGGATACCATACTTATTATTTTAAAAAATTGTTTAATATTATAATAGAAATATTTTTATGAAATATGTTTCCCTTCCATATGTTATACAATGAAATAATTCTTATGAACCCCAATTCTTCTTCCATAAGTTATGCTATGATGAAATGACAAAATGATTAAAAAACATGTCAATTATATACAGGTTATGATGTGATGAAATGTTTTTAAGCTCTATTAAATTTCATGGGATATGATATGATAAATTTTTTATGATCTTGTTTCACACATACATATGATTTTCATTATGTGACTAGTGGTACCTATATCTCTCTCAAAATAATTAGGTAATGATTTATATCTCATGAGATAGAAAATACTAGAATGAGGAGTGATCTCATTTCAGTAAGGGACTTTGTTTGCTATGATGGTATTAAGAGTTAACCAATAATGCTATTATAGGTTGGGGGTGAACCCATACCACTATAAAATCCTTGAAATTATGCCTTGACTACTATGGAAATTATTTCATATTCTTATGTGTACACCAAAAATCTATGTCTTATTCCAATGTTCTACTCTCATAGATCATAATATTTAGTTATCTTATGATTAATGTCCTATGAACTTCGAATATTTATTCCACGACTCAAGATTATGATCCTTTATATGAATGGTATGGTATTCAAATTTTATGATCATGTTTTCATACCATTATGTTCACATTATTCTTTTGTATCACCCTTATTTACCCTTAATAAGAATTTTAGCTAACCCTTTATTATATTTCCTTTCCCTTGGTTATGAAGAATTGTATTATGCATGATATTCCAAATAAGGGTTCTAGTTATGAATAACATAGTGGGAGATGATATATTTTACCAATGAACAAGTTGTTTTTTTATATGTTTATAAAATAACTATACCTTTGTGATCCTCAAGAATGTGTTTGTGTAATGTAAATATTTTCCATAAAAATGATGTAATATCTATTAATGTTAAGCCAAGGTCTTTATAATAGTTATGTTATAGGTTATGGGTGAAGAATAAGTGTGTGATGGGTGGTTTCGAGCTTTTCTTTTTATTTGATCGATGATTAATATGAGGTTTAGCAAACCATTAAATATCCTGATAAATGGAATTAAATAGATGAATATAGAAACGGGTAATCAGGATGGTACTAGAGGATTGATCATCACATATTATTTATAATTAATTTTATTAAATAAAGAATTACCTTTTTTGGAATTCTTTCTTTGTTGATGGATCTGTTTACAGATCAATGATGAACCATTGTTGCATTGTTGGAATCAAGTTTATATTCTCTCTAGAGGTGATCCACCTGTGTTCCACAAAACTATATACATCATCGAAAGAATCTTCAGGTGCTAGCATAGCAGATCCTTTCACTTGCATCACCCTCCTTTCATTTCTATGAGAATTTCTTCCAATGTTTTCTCTTTAATCTGGATGAGGAATATTGTTCTCCTTTCCTGGGAGCAATCTTGGAGAAGAGATAACTTAAGGGTTTCAGAGAATTCAACAATTCAATTATTCATAACCTAATGAAAATGAATTTTCCTCTTCAAAAAAATAATATAAATGGGTATATATATTTCTAGGTTTAAAATAAAATAATTTGACAAGTTCCCTTAAATATTTATTTAATCCTAGAAAAAACCCCATGCTAAATAATAATAATAATAATATTATTTCTCTACATGCATTTCACATGAATGTTACAATTAAATTTTATTTAATCAAATAATATTCAATATTTATTAATTTCTCACCAGACCATTTAAAAAAGTTCTTCCATTCCTCCACAATATTTATCGGGACTTGAATAATTATTATTCAGTTATTAAATAAATATCACTACATTATTCTTCAATAAATAAAAAAATATTATATTCACTAAATATAAAATAAATAATTATTAAATATTATGCTCATATTTTATTCTCTCAAATAACTAGTGAAAGAATATATTATATAAAGGAAAAATGAATAATTATTAGACCACATGTGGTAATAATATTTATTCAACATATTAAATAATAAATAATAATATGTTATTTAACTGAGATTCTGGCGACACTTGTTGTGTGACCCTCTTGGCCTATTTCTTAGTGGCATTAGGTGAAGCAGCATAAAGTCCAAGGTTAGAATCTAGAAACAATCCAAGGCACTCATAAAGAATGAATTTAATGTTGTAGTGACATGTTACCTCAAATGGAATCTTACTGTGTAATATAATCTCGTTATCATGATATCTCTAATCAAGTACGTTCAATACTGGTACCATCAACCAAAGTGCTTGATGTCTCTTTCTTTGACTTCTTATAAAATGAACATGACTATAAAACACCATGACCACAGATTTATATAGTCTATATCATTTCCATCAAAGGTATTGATATATAAAATTCTATTAAAACAGAAGGGATAAATCATTTATTTCATTATTCATTAATGAAATATTATTCCTGATTCAACCAACGTATCCAACCTCACCACAAACATTTGTCATGTGTGTTTTTTCAGTACATAAAATTACGTGACCCATAATATTCATTAATAATAATCATAATATCTATGGATCAATACACACATCCAAAAATTGGAATATTCAATAATACATAGAAATGTTGATTTCCTAATGGTGGGTCTCGTTCTCATAATATCTCACTGGATAATACCAAGGGTACACAACCTGAGTAGGTGCTTCAAAATCCGATGAGTCTCCACCCCTGATAGCCAATATCATTTGTGTCCATCAAATAATTTCATTTGGTTATAAAACATATACTTAAAAATAGTTTCATAGTACTTCTGGGTTTTCATCACAGAGGGGAACCACTATGAACTTTTAATGCGACACTTCTCTTAGGATATTGTCACATACTATTTTACGTAGAAGAACGATCATGATGTGATAAGTAGTATATTAATATTAAGAACAATGAATACATGCTATCATTAAGTCTATAAAAGTAAGTTATAGGTAATCAAATCCAAAAAGTATCATATCAGTCACATAATTATTTATTATTATTTAAAAATTGTTGGTGATTTATGCATTTTAATTTAGTTTATCAATTTAAGTTTAATCATTTTTTTAATATAAATCATAAGATCTATTTCTTAATCCTTAATTTATGGTAGATATAATTGGAAAGACTTATTTTATGATTAAAAATATTGAGGAACTAATTCGGAGGTGAATTTTTTTTGGTCGAACAACATAGGAATACACACTGTGTAACCGGAGTTACACACCATGTACTTGTGTTTAATGCATCAGGGGTTAATTTGGAAATTACTCAATCCATTTGCATTGATGAAACGCGGTGTAGTTAATTCTTACATTGTGTGTTTACTAGGAAAGATTGTCTCACATTCAGATGGGGTAGATTATGTGGAGCCCATTTACCCGATATGTAGTCTCTTTAAGTCAAAGATGGGTTGCATATTTCAATACACGACCAACATAAATGGTGGCCTTTTAATTCGAAAATAATAAGAAGTGTATCCCATTATACATGTCATGAACCCCAATTTTTCAATGTAATATATAGACACTGAGTCCCTAGGCGTGTACCTTGGATAGATCATGAGATACGTACACACCGTATAGCTTGCTTGTATACGATCTGTACTTATATGAAATTATGCATATTTAAAATTTATTTATTATAGTGTGTAAAACTTGAGACATATTATTGTGTGTGTTCATTAACGTGATAGGAAAATACATGTTATAAGTTTTAATATATATATATATAAATATGTTTAAGTAATATTTTCGTAATGTTTAGATGTGCATATCATGTATGAGTCATATCACAGTTGTTACTATGCATGCATTGAAGAATAACACACGATCGAAAATCAGGTAATTTTGTTAATCATTAAGGTAATAGTATACAACATGAAATTATGTTATAATTCATGTATTCCATATGTCACTAGAGTATACAATATTCTAGTATAAAAGAGGTTGGGTAGAATCAGATGGGTAATCACCATATTACCTCCAAGGTACATTTATATACAAAATTAATTTTAATTAATTTTAATTTTTTTAAAATTATTTTTGATGAGAATATTAATGAAATTCAGATGAGAATTAAGATAAAACAAATAATTAGTTAAAGTTAATAATTAAATGATTCGAGCGCGACATATCTTAAATAATAATGACTACGAATTGAGTGCTATTTTTATTAAATGCACAATTCTTTGCATGAATATGTATGATCATGAGAATAGTGAACAAATATTTATTTGATTTGTTATATATACTTTATAATTATTTTAATGTTTTTCAATGCGTGCCTTCTCTCTTCTTATTATGTAGGGTCTATATTTCCATGTGATTCTTTTATGTAAACCCTTTCCCATCACTTGAGTATTAGTAAAATAATATGTAATTGATCGATCTCCCATGATAGTGGAGGTGGTTCATGTTCAGAGATGAGTTTAAACCAATCTAGGTAGCTAGAAAAGTTGACATGTGGAAATTGGTAACATGAAACTTAATTGGTTCACGGTGTTTCCCCCTAAGAAAACAGTTAGTTTATTAACTTATGGATTAACTATTTATTAGTAAAGCTCACGATGAACCATCTTTATTGTTTTATTTTGATCAATTGTCATTTTTATTTAATTATTTATATATTTTTTCATAATCACATAATTAATGGATTAACAATCATACAAGATAAATCCATAATAAACTGGATTATGCATAAGTATTATCCTAGACATGGTTAATCACTTAAGGAAATCCACATATTATTAAAAATCATTGAATAAATATAATAATTATAAATTTACTCATAAAAGGATAATAAACCTTAATTATATATATTATGTTAGTATATTCTTCCACTACTTCAGTTAAAATCTAGCCATAGGTTAAAGTTATTAACCAACCAAAGTTTGGGTGATTTGAATTATTGAAGAATTCTAACTTGATGTTTTGGGTTTAATTAATTTAGTTCACATGAAGGTTTGAATTAAAAACAAGGACATGGTGTAACTAAGATTCAATGTTTGAGGATATCAAATTTTAAGGATTTTAGGTTCGGGGAGTCCACTCCGGTTATCAAGGAACTGTGAGGTAAGAAGTTGAAATTTGGAATGCCTACTAAAACCATTCAATTGTACTGACCAACCAAATTTGGGGTAATGATAGGGGCAATATGGATCCTTTCCACTATTATTTCCACGAAACATGATATTCCAAATCCAATAGTGAGGGATATTGGGTTTCAATAAAATAATGTGGGACTAATTAATATAATATTTTTTTATTTGCATACATTTTATCAGGTAATGTACTAAAAATAAGCTTATCTTATTTGTATAAAGAACAATAAAAATGACATAAAACATATCATTGTGATCCACAATGGGAAAGGATAACCTTCTCACTAGAAAAAATTTCCATGAATGGAAAGGGTTTCTACATATCATTCATCACCATGAAAATAAATTATATGTGATGGACAAATATTTTCCTAATGTGATTGGTAATGAGGAAAGTGATGAAGAGCTATCTATCTATGAGTAATGTTGGAATAATGTTATAGATGTTCAATGTTTCATGCTATCATCCATTTCCCAAGAGATTTTAAGAAACACAAGTATATGGATGCCTATAGAATGATGTCCCACCTTCAGGATATCTCTCAAGAGAAGGAGAGACAAGAGCTGTATGAGATTTCCAAAGCATTTTTTACCACTAATATGGGAGATTCCGTGTTAATTGGGCCTCATGTACTCAATATTATCGACCACATTGAATGCCTGAACATCTTAGGGATAAAATTCCCAGGTGAGTCCTGTAAAAATATCTTACATTCATCATTTCCCAAGACCTTCTCTAGCATTATTTGTAATCACAACCTGAGAAATAATGAGAAGATTCTTTCGACACTACTTACTATTAATCTCCAAGTGGATAAGGACATGAGGAATAATAAACCCATAGTCTTTATTGTGAATAATAAAACAATGAACAAGGAAAATGGGACCAAGAATTATAAATAGTCTAAAATTCCCGAACACCGAACTTCCAAGAAGAAGAGGATCTAGTGGTAGGGCAAGGAAAATGAGGCTATATGTTTTGCATGTGGTAAGCCAGTACACTTGAAAAGGAACTACACCCAATATTCCGGGGAATCTAAAGACGCAATCATTATTGAGTGTAATATTTACATATCTACATATTGGGTATTAGATACATCCTTTAGTGCTCACATTTGTATCTAAATTCATGAACAAAGTAGATTTTGAAATATTTCCAAAGGACATATAGATCTGATAGCTGCTAATGGTGAAATGATGGCTAATCTGGCCATTGGTGGATACTAAATTTCAATTCCAATGAAAATGATATTGGGTTTAAAAGATTTTTATGTGGTACCTATGGTTTCCAAGAACATCATTTATGTATCATGCTGAGATACACATGGGTTTATTTTCATGTTTGTAAATAAAATTTGTTTCTATTATAAGGACAACATATGTTATCGTATGACACATTTAAATAAAAGTATTTATGAATTATAATTCAAAAACCAAGTGTTGGAAATTGATAACGACTCATGTTGACACAACTTATATAACACCTATATTTGTCATCACTATCTTTGTCATTTAACAAGAAGAATTTCACATATTTTGATATTATAATTCATGTATTAAAATTCCAAAAACCATGTGTTTGTAATTGATAAAGAATCACATTCACACAAATCATATAACACCTATATTTGGCATCATTGTCTTGGCCATGTGAATGATAATGGTTTCACAATACCCATATAACACCTAGATTTGGTATCACTATCATGGTCCTATAAATGTGTAGAATTTGACAAGGCTTTATCATGATGGTTATTCAGAATCTTCTAATCAAAAACAAGTTAAAATATTTCATGCTTTTTTACATGAAAAAATGACCAAACGACCATTTAGGGAATTGGTTGAAAGAGACTTATAGCTTCTAGGATTGGTATACACTGATGTGTGTGGATAATTTCCAATAGAATCTAGAGGTATATATTATTACATTATAACTTCTACTGATGACTTGAGTAGATAAGGCTATATCTACTTGGTGAGGTATAAGTCCGATTATTTTTAGAAATTCATGGAATTCAAGAATAAGGTAGAGAATCAAATTTGTACAAATATAAATTATATTTGATCAGATCGAGGTTGTCAATATCTTAACCAAGAGCTCATCTAATTTTTATGGGTGTTTGGGAATCTATGTTAACTCAATCCACCTAATAAACCATAGTCGAATGGTGTTAGTGAATGGAAGAATCGTACCATGTTAGGAATGGTAAGGTCAATAATGATTCATATATATTATCCATTATCCTTTTGGGTACATTTCTTATAAACTGTGACATACACATTATACCAAGATCCAACTAATGAAAAAAAATGAAATGACCTTCGAGTTATTGTGTGGAAAGAAACCTTTTTTTTGCATACATGTGTATAGGGTTGTGATAAATTTGTTAAGGCATTCTGAGAAAAAATAGAACCAAAGGGAACATAGTGTATCTTTATAGGATATCCTAATTAAGCAAAGGGATACTACACATAAAACCCCCTAGAAAAGAAAGTGAATATCACCAAATAACCTTTCATTATTAAGTTGCATCACATCATAAAAAAAGATAGTGGGAGTAAGATTGACTTCGATAAAGTTGATTATCAAGATACAAAAGAGTTTGAGCAAGAAAATATTCCACAAGTCTATATTGGATAAGTAGTTCTTGAAACACATGTATTGCATATCAGTATAAGAGAGGTAAGAGAACCAAAGAGGTATGGTTTTCTAGTCACTGATTATGATGACTCATTATTAGTTAACAATGATGAACATATATCTTACAAAGAGGCAGTATAGATATCAAAATATGCAAGATGGAAAGAAGACATGAATTATGAAATGGATTCCATGTATCCAAATCATGTTTGGGTTTTGGTCGATGCATTCATTGATGTAAATCTCTTTGGGTGCAAAGGGGTATTCCATAGAAAACTAGCCATGGAAGGTAATGTAAATACCTATAAAGGAAGTCTAGTTATTAAAGGGTTTATATATCATCAAGGAATTAACTATAATGAATCATTCTCACAAGTTTCTATTTTTAAATCCATTAGAATTATACTTTCCATATCAGCTTTATATTTATATAAGATTTGGTAGATGGATTTCAAAACTATATTACTAGATGGGAAACTTCATGACGATGTCTATATGAAACAACCATAAGGGTCTACAACTCTAGGTGATTCCAAAAGAATTTTAAAGTTGTAGAGATCCATTTACGAATGAAATAAACATACAGGTCATGGAACATGTGATTCAAATATTCCATAAAAGAGTTTGGTTTCATTAAGAATGACTATGATCCTTGTGTTTATAAGAGGCTTAGTGTTAATGTGTTCATTATACTAGTAGTATATGTTGATAAAATTTTAGTTATTGGAAATGAAATACCAATCTTGTTGTTTGTTAAGGACTATTTAAAAAATCATTCTCTATTAAAGACTTAGAGAAAGAACCCTACATTATAAGAATCAAGATCATTTGTGATAGATCTAAGAGGCTAATTGGACTATGTCAAAATAAAAATATTGATTAGAAAATAAATATATTTACTATGGAATAATCAAAGAGGGGATCAGTTATAGTTTCACATGGTTTAAATATTTTGAAGAAAATGTGTCCTCAGATACAATAAGAGAAATAAATAATGAGAAAGATCCCATATGATTTAGGGAAAGGATCAATCATGTATTCCATGTAACATACTATACTTGATATTTCCTATGCATTAATCATGGTAGGAATATATCATGATGATATAGGATAGTAGAATGGGATTACTATAATTGATATCCTTAGTTACTTGAAAAGAACTAAGGATATGTTCCTGGTGTATGGAGGAGTTGGGGAGATGGTCATCATGGGTTATACTGATGCTAGTTTTCAGATAGTTCAGAATGATATGAATTCATAATAATGATATTTTTTCCATCCAAACAGAGTATCTATGAACATGAAGATTTAAAAGAATCTAGTTATGGATGATTCTACAATAAACTTTATGTATATAGAGGCTTCTGATTTATCCAAGAAGTGGTTTGGAATCAGAACATTTTCTAAGAGTTTGATGTGATACTTGCAGTAAATATCCTATCACATTGTATTATGATGATAATTTTAGTGTTGTCTCTTGAAAAAGAGCCAAGGTTACACCAATGTAAAAATAATATTCTCTACAAGAATCATCTCTTGACAGATTTACATCAAAGGGGTGAAGTAGCAGTATGAAAATTACCCATGGAAAAAAATACAGAGAACCCCCTAAATAAAGGAATATATTAACAGAAGAATGAGTATCATGCGAGAGCTAGCAGACTGAAGGTTGTTAGCAGTTGGCTCTAGTTAAAGTTGGAGTTTGTTTTAGTTGGTTCCCTAGAACTAAAATCTATATACTTTCTGATAACATGTATTCTTTTTTTGAATATTAATAAACTATTTATCACACTATGATTGTTCTTATACGTGACCGAGTATGTAATAACTTCCTAAGAGTAGTTGTCACACTAAAAGTTCATAGCAGTTCCATTCTATGATGAGAACTCAGAAGTGCTACAAAACTATTATTGAATATATATTCTATTGACGAATGATATCATTTGAGGGACACAAATTATACAGGATGTTAGGTGTAGAGACTCGTAGTACTTTTAGACACCTTCTCATAGTGTACACCCTTGGTAATAACTAGTAGGACATTATGAGAACAAGATCTTCTAGTAGGAAATCCACATTTTTTTTGTTTCATTGGATATTACTATTTTCGTACTTGTTTATTGATTCATAAACTTTAATATTTTTATTAATTAATATTATGCATCATGTGATTTGATGTATAGATGAAATCCATGATGACATTTGTTTTTGGCGAGGTGGGATAAGTTAGGAGAATCATGAGTAATATTACATTAATAAATAATGAAAGAAAGGATTTTTCCTGTATATTTTAATGGATGTTGATATATTAGAACCTTTTATAGAAATGATATAACCTAAACAAATCAATTTCCATGTTGTTCTATAGCCATGTCCATTTTCTGGAAATCAATGAATGAGAAATTGAGCACTTTGGTTGATGGCACTAGCATGAAGCATACTTGATTAGAGATATTTTGGTAGTGAGATTATATTACATAGTAAGGATGTCTATGAGGTAACATGTCATTGAAGATTTAAATTCTTTCTCTATGTGTATCTTGGCATGTTTCTAGATGCTAACATTATATTTTGGATACTTTTCCTAATGCTTCTAAAAAAGAATCCTAGAGGGTCACACTATATGTGTATCCAGAATATTACTTAAATAATATATTATTATTTATTATTTTAGAAGTTAAATAAAACAATTTCCAAAATGTGGTTTAATAATGATTCATGTTTTCTGGATCACAAAATTTTGTCACCAATTATTTGAGAGAATATATTTTGAGCAGAATATTTAAAAAATATATTTTTTATATTTAGTGAATATAATAATTTTTTATTTCTTGTTGAATAACACAGTAAAATTTATTTAATAAATAAATACTTATTATTAAAGTCCTCATAAATATTTTGGAGGAATGGAATATCTATTTTAAATGGAATAGTGAGAAAATATTAAATATTGATTATTATTTGATTATATATTATATAATTTGAATTTGTAAGTTAAGAACATGTTCAGAAATAATAATAATATTATTATTATTATAATGACTTATATTTCACTAGTTTTATTTTTATAAATTAACTTGTAAAATTCCGAGATTAGGCGTTAAGATGGTGTGAGATTCTTAGGCCCGATGTGCTTGGGGAAAATCAATGAAAAATGTTCAGTTTTTAATGAAAACAACGATTGATATTTCTTTAAACTATAAAAACATATAAATGAGTGCACGTATCATAAATACGGAGGTGTTCTTGCATTTGGAATAATATAATTACCTAATGTGATTCCTAACCTCAACCAGCATGGGTCAAGGGTGTAAGTTGGTTTTTAGACGTAAACGTTATTAAAATATTTAACAAAAATATTTTATTTGATTCTATGTTGGTATGTTTTAACTATGTCCTATTGTTAGTAATATAGGGTTACCATATAACCCTGTAAATCCTTTGTGTTAAAGAAATATAGCTTCCTCCAACGAACGTCGATATATTAGTGAATCAATATGGACAAACCTCAGATTCAACAGATCAATGAACTGTGATGTTGCAGCTTCTCCATTCATCAATGATCGATCTAAATGTCAAGGTAGAATGTTTATCTCTTTGTGATTCCTCTTTTCCCTCTTATATTCATTGATGAACATGAACCAACCAATGAATAGTTTGATATGCCATTCGATCCTTCTTACGGGATGGTTAATTTATTGTACGGTTTGTCAGGTGATTGATCTGAGTGATTATCCTCCCCATTTACCCTTCTAATAAAGAAATATTAAGGCTGAAAAAAATGAAAAGAACCATTGTGTGTGTGTTTTATGTGTTCTTCCTATCCCAATTTTTGGGGTTATTATCCATTGGTCCCTCGATGTCATGGCACAATGTTTACTGAGAGGCTCTGAATGCGATTGAACCCCATAAGTACTTGAAAGATAGATCAAATCCTAACGTAGTGATGTTTGAAAATTGAGGATTGAGTATGGGGGTCTATTTTGAAAAAAAAAAGAGTACCAGAGCAACAAGGGTGACTTTTGGAACCAGAGTGGCCGACGATGCCCAACGACATGCGGTGAAGACAACATGTGGGTGCGTCCAAGGACGATGGCCGCGGGTGTAGGTGGATATAGCCGAAACACCCAAGTAGTGGACCACATTGAATTAGGTGGACTCACATTTACCAGGAAACATAAGGCTGCCACATAGTTGGGATAGACTATGTGGACTAGAGGTGTGATATGGGCGGTCCGCATTTGGTGGAACAAACAAGCCTGAACGAAGTGGGCCGAACCAGGGCATCCATGCTACTTCATCAGGTCAGTTCCAGCTGGTCCAGCATACTGCAACCAATGGATCAGGATGAGTTAGGTCAGTTAGATAAGGTTGGTTCAAATGGGATGGTCAGGTCAGGTCTGGTGGTTCAAATCAGACTCGGACCGGACTAGGGTCAGAAAGTTTCACTAAGATAACCATAACATTTAAAATGTGTGTCTATTTTATGATCTGTTTGAAGCATTGAAACATTGAGATGAGACGGTTCTTTCAAGATACTCTTAGTTAGTTTTTGTGGATGCAGGAATATGGAATTTTGTCTTGAGGAATAAGTTCTCATGGAATAAGAAAGCTACAAGCGGAATCCTATGGGTTTCTATGATCTTGAGACTATGTGAGTTAGTGACTACATGATTTTGGGTCTATATGAATTAATAGCACTCCATGTGTTATCAACACTCTGTATTTTAACAACCCTCCATGTGTTATCGACACTCTATGTGTTATTGACACTATGTGTGTTACTGATATTGGGTGTTCAATCAACTATATATGGTAACCCTAGTTTTTTCGCTATAGAATTATACCTATGTGAGAGGACTGTAATTTGTGTATTTTTTGTGGTATAATTAATTTATTAATCTGTGGTTTACGTTTTGTATTTATTTTAGGTATAATTTGAGTATTTATTGTTGTTTACTTCATGTATTTCTTAGTGGTATTCCGTTTTGTTTTCAGGATGTCCTACTAAGTATTGTTTTACTCACCCCTGAACGGTCTTTTCCCACATAAGTATTTTCTTATGGAGATAATCGATGCTTTTATGGAATCCTAGATAGGTTAGAGATAGATGGTACTTAGGGTGACCGGATTTATGAGGGTTTCTCCTATGACTTTAGACAGTTTTCTTACCCCTTCCATTCAGGTAGGGGTTTTTGCAAATTATTTTCAAGAACTTTTTCATTCACTTATGCAAAATCATTCTTTTGATTGAATTTAATTCTAGCCTTATTTAATTTCCATTTTTCATATTGTTGTACTACGTGGTTGGTAACTTAGTGTATTATTGCATTTTCTACTTATTATTTTTACATATTAGCATTTTGGGATGAGAGATGTCTATGTGTGTACAGGTACATATGAAAATGAATCCCATTAGTTGGATATGCCTACTCGACACTAATCTCCATCCCCTGTCCTATTGGAGACTAGATTTGGTTGTCCTGACATGGGCCCCTCTCGGACGGGTCATGATAGAGTGGTATCAGAGGTGGTGGGTTATACTTACGGTCCGAGAGTCTATGATGTTGGTTTGGGGCAACAATGTCTAGTGTATCAAGTTCGAATTTCAGGCCAAGAAATATAGTGTTGGTGCAGCAGCCGATGAATCCATTCAACAAGACTCTATAAAACTTCTTTTCAACTCATTAAATGAAAAAACTAGTTGCATGGAATAAATGGTACTTGCATCATATAGGATATTGAGTATGTTCTCATGTCCTTCTTAAGTTACCTCACTAAGTATACTCTATTGATTGTGGGAAATCATGATATGTTTTAGGATAAATCCACAAAAAAATTCATCCAGTATTTCATTTCATGATAATGAGGATGATCTTCTAAGGGATGAAGCATTGATATAGGGGTTTGTACTAGAGATACTTCCTGCAATGGAGGTAAAACCTCTGGTTAGTTTACCACCGATGCCACCACCCGCCGAGTAGCAATTACTCCCAAAAATACAGGTTGATTATGAACACAGGATGAGTGCATTGCATGAGTTCTAGAAGAAGTTACCTCCCATGTTTAGTGGTGGGCCATACCCCCATATAGATGAGGATAGGCCGGAGGCAGTTACACTTGACTTCCACCTTGTAAGGACACCTTCCGACAAGATGGAAGTGCTTGCAGTGAGTCTTCTTTTGGGCTCAGTGGGATAGTGGTGGACTTAGTGACCTGGAAACATGATGAGGTGACTCTATCATGGGAAGAATTTAAGGTACTATTCATAGATGAGTTATTTCCAGAAATGTTATGATCAATTTTCATACATGAGCACTTGCATCTATAGTAGGGAAGTCAAACTGTGGTAGAGTACTCGGTGTGGTTTACTGATCTTTCTTTCTACTCTATGGATATGGTGAGAGACCCATTATTTAGGGCTCCGACATTTTATATGGGGATATTTCGGGTGATTAGGGAATCTATGATATCCCTTATAATTACTACATATGTTGGGTTATTGGAGTGAGCTATATTAGTGGAGATCTTTCTGGAAGAGAAAATGAAAGTAGTGGAAGGTACCGATAGGCACCAGGCTGCTGGGTCTTCAACAGTAGGTAGACGAAATCAAACACATGGACTCAAGCATATCAAGAATTATAGGGGTTGACCCTAGGACACATGATCAGTGGTGAGGAGATCCCAGTGTAGAGTGTGTCAATTGAAGGATATACACTGTTACTCGTGTGATTGTTTGCGATATCTAGTAGGAGATTGCCCGAACTACCATACAAATAATTGAGCGATAGTTGAGGGACCACCAAGATAGAGAATGAGGCATGTGAAGGGTTGTCTATAGGAAATAATACATGATATAGGAGCTAGTAGGGAAAAAAGAGGTGGGTGGAGGTTTTATGTGTTACCACCACCACCACTATATGGTCCACCATGGGCTCATGGAGCTGGTGTACCGGGATGCGACCAGCTAGAGGTGATGGAGTCTTATGACCCTAGTGCCCCAGGAATGATTAGAGGTACTCTCTATTTTTTTTTAAATCATACATGTTGTTTTGATATACAGAGGATACAATAATTCTTTTATTGCCATGTCCCTTTTTCGAGACTC
The DNA here is from genome assembly GCA_963277665.1 of Viscum album. Classification (NCBI taxonomy): domain Eukaryota; kingdom Viridiplantae; phylum Streptophyta; class Magnoliopsida; order Santalales; family Viscaceae; genus Viscum; species Viscum album. The sequence goes on from OY728135.1 coordinate 1,646,165,346, forward strand.
AGAGATTCTAGTTGAACCATTCAATCAACCATTACACTCAAAGAATCATACGGGGGGGATATTTTATGGTCACACACTGGTGCTGATAGTGTGAGATTACTATTGGAGGTGAGTGTTTTGGTTGGGATGTTTTGGTAACGACGTTGAGGCCTTACGACATCATTCTCGACATGGATAGGTTATCCACAGTCCACGCCCAAATTGATTATTTCAGGAATAGAGTGCGATGTTTCCACTACGATGGGACCAAGTTCTCCATTTTTGGTGAAAATGATACACATGAAGTACATGATGGACTTACTCATAAGTGTGTGCAGCCAGTTACCAATCAGTTGGCCAGACTTAACCATGGTGTAATGAATGAAAGGTGTCCTCAGTTTCCTACAGTGGTGGCAGAGTATATGTATGTTTTTCCAAAGGATGTCCCTGGACAAACTTCTCGTAGGGTTATATAATTTGGTATGGATATGTACCCCTAGATGGAACCGATATCGATACCTACATATCGAATGGATCATGTGAAGCTTCTTGAGTTGAGGGTACAACTGGAAGACTTGCAGATTAAGGGATTCATGAGACCCTGGGTTTCACCCAGGACGTCCCAAGAGTTGTATTCAAAAATAGCATACGGTATCTTATGGTTGTTTGTGGACTTATAACACCTAAATTATGTGACCATGAAGAATAACTATTCACTGATGAGGATTGAAAACCTCTTTGATCAGCTGAAGGGAGAAATGTGGTTCTAAATGTTTCACCATAGATTAGGATATCACCAGTTTCATGTATGAGATGAGGATTTATTGAAGAAAACCTTCATATGTCAGTACCGAAACTAAGAGTACTTGGTGATTCCATTTGGAATGATTAACTAACCAGCAGTTTTTATGGGACTCATTAATAGGATCATCCTGTCTTACTTAGACCAGTTCATGGTGGTCTTCATTGATGACATCCTAGTGTACTCGATGACTGAGGAGGAGCACATGATAGACATGAGGATGGTCCTGAACACACACGTAGAGGACCAGATTTATGGGATGCTCTAGAAGTGGTTATTCTTAATTCAGGAGGACGACTTTCTAGGTCATTAAATTTGAGAGGCTAGAGTTGTAGTAGATCTGTTGAATAATGAGAGGGTTCTTGCTTGGGATCCACCCGAGAGTGTTGCTGAGGTGCATAGTATCCTAGATTTTGAGTGGTACTATAGTGGGTTTGTAGCTGAATTTTTCTAGTGTAGAGGAACCATTGATGGCTTCGACATAGAATGGGCATCCATTTATATGGAAATAGAACTGCTAGTAGTGCTTTCAAGAACTAAGGTAGAATTTGAAGAGTGATCCCATCTTTACCTTGATAAAGGTCTGTATTAGGTATGTACGGTTCTGTGATGCATCTGGGATTGGGATTGGTCGTTTCTTGATTAAGGAGAAAGATGTGATTTCCTATGGTTCACGCAAGTTGAGATAACATGATAATAACTACACAATCCATGATATTGAGCCAGCAGTGGTAGTCCTCACATTGAAGTTTTTGTGACACTACCTCATGGTCCAAGGGTTTTTTGTATACTCTAACCACTAGAGTGTCAAGTATATATTCTCTCAAATTGATCTGAACTTGAGATAGAGATGATGGATAGAGTTTCTCCAAGACTATGACTTTGAGATTTTCTATACTCCTAGGAATGGTATCGTAGTGGTCGACGCTCTTAGTAGAAGATCCAACATGCAGTTTCAGAGTGATGCATCTTATTAGTTGTTCGTGTTGTAGATATCCTTTGTGGATGGAGATAGAGACGTTTATCTTAATTTTTTGGTTGTCACCACTATACTCTTACATCGAGTTAGGGAGGCACAACTTGAGGATATAGACTTCGAGACCAGATGTGCTCAATTTCCACAGAGCATTCCCCTTATGTATATTCTATAGGTGGGGAGAAATTTGTTATTTCTAAAGGTATCATAGTTATACTAGTTGTGTTATTAGAGGAGGTTCTGAGGGTGTTTCACACACCCCCTTTGGTGGTACATCTGGTTGTGGAAAAGATGTACCAAGACCTCCAACAAGATTTTTGGTGGCCGATGATGAAGAAGTATATGGAAGAGTTCATTTCTCAATGCATCACTTATTAACAACTGAATGATGAGAACTAGGTTCATGTGGGATTGACCCATCCACTTGAGGTTCCATAGTGAAAGTGGGATGAGATATAAATTTAATTCATTATAGAGTTACCACATACTTATAGATTAAACAATACCATATGGGTGATCATTGACCGACTCACCATGTCATCCCACTTCCTATCAATTTTGGAGAAGTGTTCAGTAGAGAGCTTTGGATTCCTTTATATGTAGGAGATAGTACAACTTCATGGAGTTACATCTATGATTTTTTCAAATTTTGATGGTCATTTCACATCATGTTTGTAGAAGGGATAACATGAGGTTCTTCGGACTCAGTTACTCTTGATCACATCATTTCATCCCCATATGGATGGCCATACAGAGAAGAACATTCTTGTTCTTATGGATATTCTACATTCTTGAAACCTAGACTTTGGATGTAGTTTAAGGATCACTTACCACTGGAGGAGTTTTCATAAAATAATAGATACCATTTCTCCATTGGAATGACACCTTTTGAGGTCTTGTATGGGAAACCATGCAGGTCCACAATTTGCTGGACTGACCTATGAGATTTAACACTCTTGGGTCCAGAGTTGGCGTGGGATACCACCTAGAAGGTGCAGATCATCTAGGAGAGGATGATGACTACACATAGCCTTTAGAAGTCTTATGCTGGAAGGAGACGAAGGACTATAGAGTTCTAGGAGGGATACCATGTGTTCCTTTGGGTCTAACCTCGATGAGGATTGCATAGATTTGGATGTGGCAACATGTTATCTCTGAGATACATCAGACCTTTTAAGATTTTTAGTAGAGCTAGAAAGGTGTCATACCTCATAGCTCTATCCATGTAGTTTTATTGGGTGTATTATGTCTTCCACATGTCATAACTGAGGAGGTATGTTCATGTTCCATCACATGTAATCTATTGGAATGAGATGAAAATTGATGATGGGACCAATTTTGTGGATTACCCGGTGGAGGTCGATTATTGATAGGATAGGATCTTTCTTGGGTGTTCGATTTCTCTAGTTCAAATTCCATGGAAACACGAGAATATCAAGGAGGCACATGAGAGTGGGAGAATCATATTTGTGCCTAGTACCCTCAACTTTTTGTTGAGTATCCCTTGTTTTGGGTTTTGGGGATGTAAATCACTAAGGTGGGGAGAATGTAATGACTATCATTTCTGTAGTTTTATTTTTATAAATTAATTATGAACATTCTAAGACTAGGTACTTAGAAACCATGAAATTATAAAGCATGGTGTTCCTAGTGAAAATCAATGAAAAATATTCCGTTTTAAATAATGTGTACAGGTAGTTTTTATTTAAACTAGAATAACATATAAATGGGTTCCCAGATAAAAAATCTACGGGAACTGTTTCATTTGGAACAACGCATTTTCCTTAGGTAGGGCCTAACCTTGACCGTCATAGGTCGAGGGTGGACATTAGTTATTGGACAAAAATTTCATAAAAATTTATAATAAAATATTTCATTGGATGTTGTGTTAGTTTATTTTAAGTATGGCCTATTGTTAGGAATTTGGGGTTAGGAAATAAACTTAAAAATCCTATGAGGTATAGAGATGGAGCTCTATCTAACGAACATAAAAGATTGGCGAATCATGATTGAATAACCTCAAATTCGATTGTTCGATGAACAAAAAAAAAGTAGCTTCACCATTCATCAATGATCAATCCAATCCTCGAGGCAGGATGTTGATCTCTTTGTGATTTTCTATTTCCCTCTTAGATTGAATGACGAACACTAACCAACCGACAAATAGGTTGATCAATGGTTTCATTTTCCTTACAAGATGGTTAATTTATCATGGGGGTTTGTTAGGGGATATATCGTAGTGATTATCCACCTTTCCCATCTAATAAAGAAGATTTCAGACCGACATGAATAAGGATAAGATAAATTATTTGGGAATTGTATGAGTTCTTCATATCCCCTTTGTTGGAAATCTTTGATGTTAGATCCTCATGGCCGTGATACAATCTTTTTTGAGAGGCTCCGAACACGATCGGTCTCCCAATGTACTAGTAATAGAGATCACAACCCAAGGCTATGAAGGTCATGACCTGAGGATTGCATATGTGGATCTGTTTTGAAAAATATAGAACTATAGCAACATAGGAGACCTACAGAACCAGAACTTCCGGTGACATCATTCAGTGGAATGCGGTGGAAGTGGCGTGAACGTATGGAAGAGGATGGTGGCCAGACTACACAGGTGGTGCGGTAAGCCCACATGGAGTTGTAGTGGAAGGGGTCATAGTGGGGACTAAGGATGTGTTGGCAGACTGTATTGAATGAAATAGTGCTGCATTGACTAAGAAACATGGTGGGAACCACGCAGTCATGATGGACTGCGTAGACTAGGGGTAATGACCCGGGTGGGCCACATCCAGTGGAGAAAACCGGGCCACATGCAATGGTCTAGGACCCTACAACAGCCTAGAAGATAGTACCAGACTGGGTTGGGTCATCTGATGGGTCGGATCAGTCCCAAACTAGAACTGGTTCAGACCATTTTAGTGACATAGCTATAAAATTAAAAACATGTTTCCATTTGATGACCTGTTTATAGTGTTGGGACTCCTGTAATGAGTCGATCCTTTTGATATAATCTAAGTGAGTTGTTGTGGAAGTTGGAATATGAGATTTTGTCTTGAGGATTATGTTCTCCCAGAACTAGCATGTTACGAGAAGAACATGATGGCTGGCTATGATCTTGAGACTATGAGACTTGGTGAATATATGGTTTGAGGGTTACAAGACTTATCAACACTCCATATATTATCAATACTCTATTTTTATTGGCACTCTGTGTGTATTCAGCACTCCACGTGTTACCGATACTGGGTGTTCTATGGAATACATTTGATAACCTTGAATTTTTGTGATATAAACATACACTTGTGTGAGATGACTATACTTCATGTATTTATTTATGGTATAATTCATGATTTTTTTGGTATATTTTATTAATTTCTTTGTGGCATAATTTAGTTGTTTTTTGGTTTACTTTGTGTATTTCTTAGTCATATTCCTTTTTCATTTCAAGGAGGCCCACTCAGTATTGTTTTACTCACACCTTCATGATATTTTCCAACACATGTCATGTCTTATGAAAATGATTAATGCTTTGATGGATTCCTAGATCGACCAGGACCAGGTGGTGTTTACAGTGAACAGACAGATGAGGTGTGCTCATACAGCTTCAGACAGGTGTCCTACACCTACCCTTCATATAGGGTTTTCTGCGGATGAGTTTCACGAACTTATGAATTCACCTTTATAGACTTTTTTTGGTGGTCTAGTGTTCAGGACATATTTACATTCATATTTTCATACTGTCATACTTTTTGGTTGGTATCTTAGTATATACATGAATTTTCTACTTAGTGTTATTACATTTCTACATTTTGGGCATGGACATGTGTGTGTGTTTATAGGTACTTAGGAAATTTCCTCCAATTTGTGGGATATGCCAACTTGGGGCTAGTCATTATCCCCTAGCCTATTAGAGGTGGGATTGTGGTAGTCAAGTCATGAGATCCTATGGGACATGTCATGATTATTATTTGGAATGGGGTTTTTAGGATTAAATAAATAATTAAAGGTTCTTGTGAAATTGTTTTATTTTAACCATAATTATATATAAACCCAGTTATGTTATTTTCTCAAGAGGATAATTCATTTTTTTTGTGTTGTGAACAATAGAATTAGAGAATTATCTCAAGACCTTAAGATATTTCTTCTCCAATATCACTCCAATGAATAGAGAGAAATATTCCTTCACCAAATCAAGGATGATTCATTGGAAGAAATTCACATAGCGATCAATGGTGGATGATGCATGCATAAGGATCTCATGTACTCTCACCTGGACATTCTTTTAATAATGTTTGGTGATTTGTGGAACACGTTTGGATCATCGATAATGGTGATATGCAATTAATTTATATAATAAAATAATGGTTCATTGTATACCTATTACCAGATCTATAAAAAAATAAAGAATAACAACCAAGGAAATCCTTTATATAATTAAATTAATTATAAATAAAATGTGATGATCATCCCTCTGGTTCCAGTTTTATTACACTTGTCTATATTCATTGATTTAATTCAATGGATTGTGTTGTCTAACATTGTGTTAAATCACAAATTAATCACCAATCATTGAAACAGAAAATTGGGAACCACTGATCACAAGATTCCACTGTACCCATAACATACATACGTATCAGTAGTTTGTAATTTAATAGTTAGATACTATTATATCTTTATGAGGGATTCATCATAGCCATCTAATATAATAATCATGATGAATTAGAAAGGAGGAAAGTAACTTTGGGTAGATGAACATGAGGAAAATTTCAAGGAGATAAAAAGAAGGTTTTTCAGTGAACCAATGATCACACAACTTAGTAGTGGAGAAGTGACTATGAGATTTAGTGATGCACCAAATAAAGTTATGGGATGCATCCTCATGAAGAATGATATGGTGATATATTCTGCCTCATTCCAATTGATAATTAATGAGAAAATTTACCCAACTCATGATTTGGAGTTGGATGTAGTAATTTTTTCTTAAAATAATTTTTTTAAATTAGCACATTATAATTAACTTATGGTGACATTTTGGTATTATTTATCAAATTATAGATTTTTATGGCATAGTAAAAAATATCAACTATTCAAAAACTAACATTTATTTTCATTAAATAATGAAATTTAAATGTTGCATTATATTAGGGGTTTGATCTAAAAGAAAAATATGATCTATTTGACTTATAATAATATAATTGGATTAATCATTTTTCATGATTTTGATATAAGTTAATTTTTATTCTTTCCAACAAAGAACAAGTCAGTTAGTGATATGTTCCCTTTTTGTACAATCCTTGTTGTTGGAGATCAATGGTTTGATCCCTACAACACCCAAATTTATGGGTCACACCTTCAATGATGAAAGCGGTGATCATAGAATGTAATGCCATTGGTGATTGGCATTGGTGGTTGAGGAGAGGACATCTCATATTGGAGTGGTATTGAAAGACATGGCTCTATCATGTGGAAGTGGTAGTCAGTAGTTTCATTGATTATGTATGATAGAGGACATGATCAAAAGCATGATGTCATGTGTAGGAATGATGGGCGATGACCATAATGACATAGAGACTCCATGATTGGAAATAGTGGTCAGATGTGCCGTCAATAGAGGGAGTAAATGAACATTATTCCATAAAGAGAAAAATGTAGTTCATGTGGATATAGGTTCACATTTTTTATTTGATATGATGATAGGTGTAAATGGATGATGTAAAGCTAACTGTGCTGATAGGGTGGAAGCACATGGTGTACCTTCATGTTATTAGGTTAATGAACTAAAGGTTTGTAACTTTGGGTCATATTTTCATGGTATTTACCCATTGAGACTATGGTCCATGTATTGGGATCCATATCATTAATAAATAAATGGAAATTCTTAGTTTAATAAAAAATGCAGGACTTCCCCCTTACCTGTTAAAAAAATATGGTTAAATACTAATTTTTATAAAAAAATTTCATTGGGTTTCATGAATTTATATAAATATTAATTTCTTCCAATTAATGAACATGAACGTTTATAAATGGGTAAAATCATTTTAACCAGGAGGTTTGAATTTTTTAAATAGGTCCTTTTATTTATAAACATTATTAATTGTATTCATAGTCAAATTTATCACGTCACTAAAGAGTAAATAGAGTAATTAAGGTTAATAATAATGCTATGAGACAATAAAAAGAAACCTAAAACTTACCTTATTTTCCATGTATGCGTATAATTCACCTATAATCATCCAAACATAGAAATATATGATCATTTATTTCCATTTGAAAAATATTTTGTATTTTAAAATAATTAAGTGAAAGATAACGACAAAATGTCACTTTTCTTCTTTTAATAAGAAAAATATATTGTTGTAGGGATAATGAAAATATATTTGGTTTTAGATGTTTATTTGAATGGTAAAAATATTTTATTATCAGGTTAATTTTTGTTTAATTATAAGTAATTGAATAATTAGTTAAAACTCATATGCAATGCTAACATAATGCTTTTGGGGATAGTAGAAAAATCAAGTAAATGATATTGAAAAATACGAAATGAATTATTCTTGAGTGAGTTAAAATGAAAAAATAATTTTAGATATAAATATAACATATTAGGTATGTTTTTTTGGAATATATTTTAATTCATTTTCTATTATTCTATTTTCAAAGTAAAATCAAATAAATATTTCCCAAAAATTACAATAATGGTATTTTATAAAAAAATAATATTTTATTAAATGATTTAAAATTCATAAAAATATTATATTCATCCAAATGAATGGTATATGGGTTAAAAAATAAAACATGTTCCATTTATTTGTCTTTTTTCTTTTATGGTATTACTCTGGACCCTTAAATGGTAATAAGCTTTATTATTGCGGTAATTGTTAAAACGATTAATACGGGATAAAAATAAAAGATAACTGTGAAAAAATAAGCAAAAATTGTAAAAGTTTTATCACATGATTGTATTTAGACTCATCACCATATTAAAATCAAATTATATAAATTTTCTTCCATTTTTAATTAAAAATATTAATTTATATTAATTTACTAATTTAAGAAAATCTAAGAATTCCCCCTACCCTCACTTTCTATCTTGTCTTTACATCACATTGATCCGTATAGTTTGACCAAACCCTGAAAAATATTCATATACACATCCTTATACATGTTTTTAAGGTTTTTTCCCAATGCCCCAACCCTAGGCCCCTTAGTGGATATCTACAGGTAGTCTACCGAGGAAGAGGTAATCATCTTTATCGACTCTTTCAAGTTTATTTCTTATTTTACTTCATATTAATTTGTTATACCCATTATAAAATAATAACTCCAATGCCATAAACATAATAAGACGTTATTATTATTATAAGAAAACTATTTCCCATATATTTTCTATCCTATAAAAACAAAACACATCACTCGTGCCTATGTATGCATTACCGTCTCCACATAGCGGTGTTATTCATTTTTAATAACGAATTTAAAAGTATGGTTATGAAGATAGAAATAATCAATATATATATATTTTTGATATTTATAAAATAATAAATCTTCATGAATATGGTAACATATCTACCTTCTCACCATTCAATTCATTTGAAAATAATAACTTCGCTCGTGTGTTTGTGTTGACTACAACCTTCATGAAGTGATCTGATTTTTTTTTTCATTTTTCATTTACTTGGATGGTAATAAAGAAAAATTAAAAGAATATATGAAGAAAATATGATATAAAAATTATCCTATAAAGTTTAATTATTATTTACATTTCTTTTATTTTATCTATTGAAAAGTGAAAATTTCTTTCATTCATACATACATCCCGCCATCCCAATGAGTAGTGTAATTAATTTTTTTATCTCTATATTTTAGGGATTACTTGATATAAATATTTTCAACATATATTATAATTTTATCACTAATAAAATTCTATAAATTATTGAACCATAATCAAACTTCAAGGACAAAAACTACTAAATCAAAAACATACATGAAAATGAAGCAATTAACACTCAACATAATGATAATAATAAAAAATTATTTACAGACATGAGATAAAATGTAATAAATAAGTCATATTTGATATTATAGATATGTATATAGTTATTGTATTTAATTATAATAATTCCAAATTTATTAAATATGAGGTTAAAATAAATTATGCAGTATGCTTAACTTGAGGTAATAAGTGATTTCATATCAATTTCAACTACATTGATATATATTTGGTATTATGCACATATTTACATTAATATGGTGTACATACTGACCATTTTATGTATTTAAAATTAATGTCAATTTGTTCATGATAAATAATTATTCAATTCAAGCTACTATTTCCGGATTAATGATTTAAATAAAAGATAATCTTATTTCTATTTTGATTAGGTATATTTTTCTTCCATATCTATATTTTCTAAAAGTAATTTTGATAAGTAACTTTTTATTACTCCAATGATTTATTAAGAAAATTTTAATTCATCCTTGATTTTTTCAAGGGTATCAAGGAATCATTATAATGTTTTTATAAAGTGTTATTCTTGACATTATTTATACAAAGTTAAATAGACTGTTTTTAATATATATGATGATAACGGAATTTCCTATAACCATAATCATTTTATGATATTTAGCTTCTTCTTTAATTTTTGAGTGAATTTTAAAAGAAAAATCATTAAATAAAACATATTTTAATATTAATCTTCAATATATATTTTTTTCTATAAAGGGAATGATTTTATTACAAAAGCTATTTTTTCCAATGAATCGATGGTTATATTTTATCTCTTATTTATTCTGTTTTCATTAAAACTCTCTTCTTGTTATCATTGGAAAGTATATTTCTATCAAATATCATTATTATTTGGATCATAGGATATGATTATTTCCTAAATTGTATACCATTTCTACATACAGTGTTTCTCTTTGGCATCTATTTGATTAAATGATGAAATATTGATATCTTGTATTATATACTTAATATAGATATTTTTTGATAAGGAATATTTTTTTTGAATGAAATTATATTCATAAAAAATTAATTGGTAATTAGTGATGGGTGGGAAACAAAATTGTATTTCCCCTCGATCTATCAATAATTCTCATTAGAAAAATCAGTTGGCTAGATTAAATGGGTTTTTGGTGTATAAATACCCATCAACTAAGTTGTCTTGGCATATGGTCTGGATGGTAGTCGATACCATGATTTTGAGATCATAATGTCCAATATAAATAGTTTCCTTCATTGAGAATTCTATTATTATTATCTATGATATTACTACATTGATATTATCTATGGATGCATTTTTTTCTCAGGTTATTGACTAAATGGAATTTGTTCTCAGTTATTTACCTTACAAGATTAAACATGTCTTATTTAATAAAGATAGATTTTTCTTTATATAACCATTTATAAGTATATAAATTCACCCTTTATTTATTATCCACTCCCTGAGATATGAAGAAGGATATTATGATAATATCAAGGGTGTGTGAATATTTATTATCCTATGTATTTAATATTTCCTACCTAATATGAGAATAATGTATGTGTGTAGTTCTTTTTGACTACAAAATTGATCGACCATGTATGGGGAGATACCTTGTACATTGTTACAATTATTTAAATTATTAATCATCTCTCGGTTACTGGAGTTGCGGTTATTATAATTGTTCTAGAGGAAGATTAGTAGAATACCTGGGAATTAGATTTTAAATAAACATAGCAAACATGGAAATTATGATAATCCCTTATAGTATTTCATAAATCTTATTGTTAGATGGTTTTTTATTTTATTGTTCAACATTATTAATTATTTGCAACTAACTCATTGTGTTCTTTTATTTAGTGATGGTGCATAACTGATGAAATGGAATAACCACTCATAAAAAATGTTGGGATTTCCTTGATGAGAAAACTGATACAACTGGTGTTGTAAATAAGTAGATCATTGGACATATTTGGGTAGTTGTCTTAGGTTATAAAAAATAACCATTCCAAAATTATTGAACCAGACATACCACAACATTACTATCCTTTTCTATATTGATTCATATGAAAAAAGTCTCCATATTTTAGTGGTATTACTAAAACATTGGTAGTTAAGCAATGGATTAAGTCTCTTGAAAAATATTACAATCTTTGGGATTAAATGAAATAGAAAAGTTTATTTCATTCGAATATTATATGAGAGGATATAATGATCAATGGTGGCCATTGATCCAGAAAACTAAAAAGGTTGGATGAATTTAAATCATGGAAATGATAAATTTTAAAATGATATTCCTCATGAAATACTTCCCCTGAGAACAATGAGTTAAAATAGAGAGGAAGTTACTTGATTTAGGGAAGGATGAATAAGAATGTATAGTGATGTATGTGCCAAACTTCAAAATATTATTCTCACATCACTACTACAGATTTGGGGTTATTCATCGTCAGTGAGAAGCACTGAAAATTGTATCCATTATCAGTGATTAAAAGGCATTGATAAAGCGAACCGTTTTTCAGTGCTAAAAAAGAACTCATAAAATAACACCTTTATCAGTTCTTTTTTAGTACTGCCAAATGATTCCCTTTTTTAGAGTTTTCTGTAGTGTAGATAAACATCCTCTTTATGTGTGAAATTTTAAGTGCTGATAAAAATAATTGGATTTCATACATGAGTCCCACATCAAACTTTTTGATGTTCGACCTCTTCATTTTATATTATTCAGCAGCATCAACATATCAGAAGCCTACTACATGGATGGGCTCGAACATACACTCTCTACACACCTAAATGTGCTGATGCATACACGCATGAGCCACCACGGGGCTCAGACCACACCTTTCTCACCACAATATACTTGCTCGGTTTTTCCCAATTGGGCTGTCTAAATGATTGGCCCCTGAGGTTAACAGAAAGCTAATTTACTCATTTTGTTTTATAATAATAATATTATTTCATATATATGTATATATATTGATATATATATATATGTGTGTGTATATATAAAATAGTAATATAAATATATATATATATATATATTAAATTTGTGTGTTTTTATTTTTGATTTGTTTATTTTTTTTAAAATTCCTTCCATTTTATTATTTATTTATATTTATACATATTTTATAATTAAATTCTTATTCCATATTTAAAAATATAAAATTATATATGAGATATTAATATATAAAAATACATATTAATATATGCTAAATATTGATATATTTGAATATATATATATTAATATATATATATGTATATATTAATATATATTAACATATATTAATAGATAGTATTTTAATTATTTAATTATACATTTATAATTTAGTAAATTTAATATATATATTGTAATATATAATTTATTAATTATTTAAATAAAAATAAATAAATAAAAATAAATATTATACATATAATTAAATAATGAGTACACTATTTATAATTAATAAAAATGAAAAAATTTATTTAATAATTAATAAACAAAATTAAATAATTAATATATTATTATTAGTGTGTGTGTGTATATATTAAATTATTAATTATTATTTAGAAACATTTTAATTAATAAAAATGTAATAATTTTTTATTTAAATGTAATGTTGTTAATACAATTTTAATTTATATAATTAATATATATTCGTATTTATTTATACATATTTTCTTGCAGGTTTGCAAGCTTGACTAGACGAACCCGTGAATGTTTATAATTAAGGTTATAAAATTTAATATTTTAGTATCAATAAATATTATACTAAATAAAAAAATTAATATATTGATATATAATAAATATTTAAAATATTAATAATTAATAAAAAAATAAAATTATTTAAAATTGAATAAATTATATACATATAGGGATAAATAGTATATTAATTATTTAATTAGTATATTAAATATTTAATAATTTTAATAATTTTTATTAACTATAAAAAATATATTAATTATTTAACTATATTGATAACTAAATTTCACTCACATTAATCATTCATTAATTTAATATAATTTATACATTGAAAATTTTAAATGTTAAATTAATTTTTTATAATTTAATGATTTTAAATATTATTCATTTAATATTTCTATAATTTATTCATTTTTTATGTTTTTATAAATAATAATTCTTTCATATATTTAATATTTTTGGATTTTTTTCATTTTCAATTTTTCATTATTAATTTTTTTTTGTAATTTTATCCATTTCTAATATTTATTTATAAATTCTTGTTCATTAACATTTAATGTTTTTAATATGGTGGTTATTTATGTAATTAATATGTATTCATTTATATTTTAACATATATAAATATCCATTATTAGTTTTTTTAAATTTTCTAAATAATTAATAATAATTATTCATTTTTAACATTTATTCATTCTTGTAATTATTTATTTAATTAATATTTTTTTTATTTTATATAACATCATTATTCAATTTGACATATATTAAACTTGATTATGTATACACACATTAACTTCACACACACAAATATTTACATAAATAATGAAATCTTATATTGAAACACACCTACATAAAATAAATGTAATTTATTCTAATTTTAATATTCATTTTATAATTCCATTTGAGAATAAAATATATTTAAAATATTATTTTTTTATTAGTAAATTTTATTATTAATTTTTAATATTATTTTGGTTAGTTTTATTTATTATTTTTAATAATCTTTATTATTTATTATTTTGAATGTAATCATTTTCCAATATTTATTTATTCATATTTATTTATAATATTTTAATATTTTTAATATACATTCATCTTCATTTTAATATATATCTCTATTTTATTTTTTATAATTTCTATAATTAAAAAAACGTATCAATTTTTTATATTATTAATGTATAATAATTATTAACTATCCAATTTCACTCATTTAGAACATTCATACATTAAAGATTATATATTCATTAATTATGTTAAAATTATATCTCTAATTAAATATTTATCAATTAATATATTTTTAAATGTATAGTTATTATATTCCTAAATTATATGTTTATAATAATAAATAAATAAATATTTTTTAATGTATTTATATAATTATAAATAAATAAATATATAATTAAATAAATATAAAATTATAAAAATTATATTTAGTATATTTATATTTATATTTATATTTATATTTTTTAAATATATTTATATTTTATTATATAAATATATAAATAAATATAATTCTATTAATAATTATACTTATATAAATATAGTTCTAATTATATAACTATATATATAAATATATTTACAAATATATTTATTTATAATTATAAATTTAAATATATTTCTATAATTATATTTATAATTACATATTTCAAATTATTTTAATATATTTATAATCATATACATTTATATTTATTTATAATTATAAACATTTATATTTTTGAAATATATTAATTATTTTATTAGAATAATTTATATTGGTCGTTATCAGTGCTCAAATTTTAGTTATGATAAAAAGTTATTTTATTATCACTTATTATTTTAGTAATAATAAAACCCCTCAATATCATCAGTTTTTTAGAAGAATTGATAAAACCATTAGTGATCTTTTAAATTAAATCTTATACGAAACGATTTCCCTTGCGCCGTTAAAGTGCTCAAAGAAGTTCATCTCTTCCACCAATTCCACTCAACCTTATATTAGATGAATCAACTCCCTGAAATCTAAGGAATGTTATTATTTGTCATCCTCTCTCATTTATTAGTGTTGTCCATTACACCTCTTACAGATACCTGGTCCAAACCATGTTGTATTTTTTGTGTCATTTATGTCCTTTATTTCGACCACCTCCCCACCATCATTGTCTTCAACCTAGACCAACCACCCACTATCATGAAGCAACCCTCAAGTGACCACCCATTCCCCATCATCCAATACATTGGTCAGCCAATGTAATAAGCCTTCCTGTATCCCTTCTTGACCGCCACGCCACCACTGTTGTGGAAAAGTTTTGTTAAAATACTAATTTTGTAAGCCAAACTAGTGGGATAATGACTTCAACATTTTACCATTTAACATTATATATTGGATGAAATATCATACTATTTAATATATAATTTTATACAAATTATTATAATATGATTTATGGTTTTTAATAAGGGTTTTTAATTGTGATTATGACATAAAAAATATAAGTAAATCGATTAATAGTTGTGATATGAAATGTGTATCCCTTACTCTTCTTAATGATTAATTATAAATGTGTAATAAATAGAAATATTGTTTATTTAATTAATATTTTATTCAAACTAATTTTAATTATTTAGATGTTAGAGACTCATGAGAAAAATTGAAATTGATTAATTATAATACATTTATCATCACATATTGAATGTTATAATTTTTATTTCAATGATATGTTTATTAGTTGGTTGTTCCAAAACATTAATCATAATTAGAGTGATTGTAATTAATGTAATGAATAGGTTTTCTTCATTTTTGGGGTGTTTTTTAAATGTATTATTTGAAGGTAGATTTTATACTTTTATAAATTTTTTGACTTGGGTTATTTAGATTTGAAACTCAATATAATTTTTTAATATTGATTTTGAAAACATTTTAAAATGAAGAATGGATTTTTGTGGTTTTCAAACAAATAAATAGTTTGTTAATTAAATTCTATTATTTTATGGTGATTTAAATGAAATGGTTTTTAGTAAATTATATATTTGTTAAAAAATGAATATGAATAGTCATGTATTTTTTAATATTTTTTTTCAAAAGGTATTACATGATTAAATACACAAATGATCATTTTTTTGTAAAATCAACAATGAATGAATTTTTTAGAGTTAAAAATAAGAATATATTGTTTTTAATGTAAAAAATGGTTTTCACTAAACATATCAATGATTTTAGATACCTATTAAAAATGTTTCTTACATTGGTTTAACATGTTTTTTAATAAATGTATTTAGGATATGGTCACATTAATATATAAAGTTTTAGGTATAGAATTTTCAATATTATACTATAAGGTTTACATCATGTTAATATATAGTTGAAAGGGTAAATGGTTTTCCTATAATGTAATGACACAAAATCATTTCTTATATTCAACCTATTTTTACCTTTCACTATGGTTAATAGTTATATAATTAACCTACCAATTCCTATGGTGGTTTCCTGGTTTTTAGAGTGTTATTTTCTTTTTTTATTAGAATATAACTCATAGTATTTAATATACATTTAGTTTTCCTTAGTTAATATAGATGTTGAGAAAATTATTTTATATATTCATGATCATGTCTATTTACCTTTCTATATGTGGAGTGGAAAAGGAAAAATTTAGTTGTGGTTTGAGGTGTGTGGGTATGTATAAATTTCATATTCCAATTTATTAAATTATTTATCATGTTTATTATAATCTCTCAAACCATACATGTGGTATGAATTTATTTAAAAAAAGAGTATACTATTTTGGATATACCTGTAACGGTTTTGACTACTAGATGTAGGAGATAACTTATATTGAACTGTTTGATTGTGGGGGTAGATTCATTAGTAGGTTATCTATTAGGATTAAGTCCATAATTTTAATTAATTTCTTATTTGACCTTGTAACTAATTATATTTTTATAAATAAATTAATAATTTCATATGGTATTGATGAAGGTTATCATGAATTTCATATAAAGTTTATCTATTTATTTTATATATTGAGATAATTGGAAACCTATTCAATGAATTTTTTTATTTCATGAATCAATATTTATAATATAAAAATATGTTATCCCAAAATTATAGTGAAATTAGATATTGATAAGTTTTGTGTGGTTTAAGTCATAAAATACCCAATGATTCAATAAATTTCATTAAATATTATTGAATCATTTGATATAAATTACGGTGACCATAAGTGTATTAATATTCCTTTTCTAGGATTTGGTATATATAGGGATATATAATTAATAAAGTATATAAGATAGTGTTTTAGGAATAATAAATTTATATACCATTATTCACTATTTGTTAGAGTTGGAATCGAAAATTTATGGATCTCAATGATGTGAAATATATTCTAACTAATTTTTTTGCGATGATTATTAATTGAAAATATTTGTGGTATTTTTATGGAAATAGAATAAAGATTTTTGATATTGTATGATATGTGAAATATACATATGATTGATAAGTCTATTATTTTTGAAATTGGTGTTCTTTGGTGTGTTATATTACAAATATTTTTATCAGTACCTCTATAATACATGGTCTAGAATAATCTACAAAAAAAGAGTAACATGGAATCCAACATCACATCCTACATTAATCAACAGCTTCATCCCTTTTTTTTCTTGAAATTCCTAGCTCCTTGACCCTGTGTGAAAATTATTTGATTAAATGTCCATGAATGTTATATGAAAAGATATTTTTACACAAATTTAAAATTCCAAGTCAAAGTTTAAAATAATGAAAGAAAAATAATTTCCAAGGGATGTTCTGCATCCAATAATAAATAAATTTTGTTTTCTAACATATTTATTAGAAATAATTAGATTAATCTATGTCTATAAGTGATTAAGTTGAGTAAGAAATCCATTTTTCTTAACATTTTCAATTATATATTTTAAAATTATTCATGGAATAATTATTTTAAATCCCTTGATTTATGATGTAAAGTGTATCAGAACCTAGAAATGGATAAAAATAAAATCTTACCTCTTGTTGAACTCCCACCTAGTAAGGTTACAGAAAATATCCGATAATTACTAGATTTTTTCCCACACAACATCAAATACAGAACATGGACCAACAACCACATGTTTTCCCCATGTTTTTCTTTTCAGGTCACCCTATCTAAAATGATTACTTATTAGGAATCATCACCAATAACATTCATTTATTGGGTTTCCATTATTTGAAATATCTTTAACTTTCTTATTTTATTATGAGTATATTTTTTGTAATTATTTTTTTTATAAAAAATGAATATTTTATGAACCTAATTGGATGTATATAAATAAAAAATGGATTCACACTAATATTATTACAAAAAAGTATGAAGATAGTGTTAAAGAGTTCATCATGTTGGAAATAGAGAATGCATACGAACCTTCAAAATCATTGGTCTATTTTAATGTTGTTTTTATTCAAGATAAATTATTTTGGAAGATTTGGAAGAACATTTGATTTACCATGGGATAGATTAGAGCTATAAATGATGGAATAAAAATGGGGTAATACTGAATACTCACACTAGTTAAGATGGTACCCTAGTTTATGGATTATTTGATATGAAAATCAGAGTAAATATTGATCAAGATAGTATAGAAGAAATGAATATCGAAATTAATGATGAACTTAGTGATCCTATAATGTTTTTTTAGAAGTTAAATAGTTGTTCT
This sequence comes from Viscum album, assembly GCA_963277665.1. Taxonomy (NCBI): domain Eukaryota; kingdom Viridiplantae; phylum Streptophyta; class Magnoliopsida; order Santalales; family Viscaceae; genus Viscum; species Viscum album. Next base: position 1,646,184,443 of record OY728135.1, read on the forward strand.
AAGAGTCCACTGTATACTAGTTTCACTAAATACACTACATTATCTGTTGTTTTGAAGTCTTATAATTTAAAATATGGTAGAGGGTGGAGTGACACAAGCTTTATAAAACTATTTGGAATCTTGAATGACAGGATATCAGAATAAAATGAACTACAATGTATAAAATATGAAACTAAATGAACTCTAAGTGAAATAGGAATGATATCTATAAAAATCATGATTTTCCAAATGATTTCATATTATATCACAAGGACTATGGACCAATCATAAAATTACCTATGTGTGGTGTGAATCGATACAAGAAAGATATATAAATTATTTCAAAAATGTTTATTGTACTTTCCTATCATTATATAGTTTATACGACAATATAGATGTTAGGAAACTACGCTACAATCGATATGGAATAAAAATACAAAAATTAATGATGAGAAACTACATCATCTAACTGACACTCTTGAGTGGAAGAAAATTGATTATGAGTATCCTGAATTTGAAATTGAGTTGAGAAACTTCCATATTGCATTATCTACAGATGGAATAAATCATTTTGGTGTAATGAGTAGTACTCACAATAAATGGTCAGTTATTTTGAAAAATATAACTTCCTTCCATGGTTATATATGATGTTAAAATATATTATGTTGTCTCTACTTATATCTATAACAAAATAAATCCTTGAAATGGTATTGATGTCTATTTGAATATATTGATCAAAGATCTGAAATTGATGTGGTATATATGTATTAAGATGTATGATTCTTATAGAAGTGATGAATTTTCATTGAGTTATATTTTGTATGGGAGGATAAATGACTATCAATCTTATGTAAACATGTTAGGCTATATTATTAAATGAATTTTGATGTGTCCCATTTGTAAAGAATTTACACAATCAGTTCAGTTAAAATATTCCTCAAAGGCTATGTTTTTAGTAAATTAGATATTTTCCCTCAATATTATACACACCGATCTAGGAATACAAAATTCAATTGGAGAACCAAACAAGTAACAATACCTTACCCATTAATTGATGCTCAAAAGATTAATAATGTAAAAGATATTGAATCTGTTTTCAGGAAAAAATATTTTAAAAACAATATAAAATAATTTTTGAAAAAGAGATCAATTTTATTTGAATTACTAAAGTAGAATTATGTATATGTTATATATTTTCTTGAAGTCATGCATATATAATGAAATATATTTGATAGTGTTATTGAAGAGTTACTAAATTCTCCTGAAAAAACAAAATAAGTTATCAACGTTAGGTTGAACATGATTTAGACGCGTATAAGAGAAGTTTTGGAACTAGTCTAGGGTAAAAGGAGGAATTTTACTCCTCAATCAAATCAAACTCTATACAAATAAGAAAAATTACATTTATTTTTATTTTTATTAATGACGTAGAAGGACATGAGGGGTATTCATAAAATATAAAGTATTTTATTTCAATGAATTATTTGATGTTGATGTGACTGAAATAAAATGATTGTCATGTTTTGGTGCTAGATTTGATTCCCATCACTTTATGTTGCATTATACCAAAAAATTTATGACATATATTACCAAAAATATACTTCTTTTTCAAATACATATTCTTTAAAGTTATAGACCCAATGAATTTTCCGACTATTAATTAGGATGTTGCAATCATATTATGTGAATTAAATATGTTCTCCCCACCGTCATTCTTGGATATAATGGTCTAACTGATGGTTCACATGGTTAGATAGGTTCAACTATGTGGACCTTTCAATTACAGATGGATATACCCCCTAAAATATTATATGTATATTTTGAAAGGGTATTCAAAGAATGAAATTTCAATAGAAGCATCTATTTAAGAATGATATATATTTAAAGAAGCTGTTGAATTTTTTACCAATTAACTATCAGATATTGATAACAGTGTCATCCTAGAGCCTTATTATAGGGACACATCATTGGTAAAGGGATTTGTAGAGTAGATATTATTAAAATTAGCGTCAGAGAGTGATAGAAATATCACCTTTATATTTTAAATAGTTTTAAGATGTTGATCCATATTTTTAATCCCATAAAGTAATTCTTAGACATTTTAATCCATAACGGGCTGTAGTATGGATATCAAATACACATAGTTAATAGTTAATAGTTTATAGGATTTTTTTGTGATAATATTTATAAGAAGTTATCTGAAAATATGAATTCAATTGGTTAATGAAATCAATGGAAAACTATTGGTCCAAATGAAAATATCATATCTTACCTTGGTTTTGTAATTAATGTTTATATGTTCTATACAAAAGAACAAAATATCCATTGTCTGATGAAAAACAATGGAGTTATTCATATGGAGAAAGTGATACATGTTTCTGGTTCCATGGATAGAAATCCAATTTATGTGAATATGTCATGATTCAATATCATCGAACATATATATGGGTATCACTAGACATCATTTCAAGTTAAAAGTTTCCATTTAAAACGATTTGAAAATAGGATTTTAGTGGAAGTTGATGAAATGGGATTTATAAAGGTTAATTTCAGTGCAGAAGGTTATATGGTTTAACCATTCAAAATTTAATCACAAAAATTTAAGTTATTTTAAGTCTCATAAATAGTAAAAAATAATTGGTCAATTATCTTAATAGTGACAAAAATAACTACAGGGTAAGATGAATATTCAATCGAGGATGACTCTTTAATTGGGAGATCAAAATCATTTCATGGTGGCCCCAATGTAGCCAATTTTTTGTTGGTTTGAAGGGACCTAAATAAGAAGACATGGATTCTATATATAGTAGCCAAATCCATTTAACTATTAAAGAAAAGAAATATAGTTCAATGAGTAGGTTTAAGTATTTTTAATATACTATGATCTTTCTGATAATATTATGTGTTTATTAGTATATTAACTAAATCTAAATTAAAAATTTGACTATCCATGATGACAATGAATTTTTCACTTGATGATGTTACCAATATATAGGAAGAATATATAGTTACTGCTAAAATCGTAGAATTATTAGGGTATCAGAAAAATGTTGTTTAAGAAAACAAGAACTATGTAGAATCATTGTGCTGACTAAAATTATCAATGGTATAAAATTCGATGTTGGTTGGAATCAACACGACCCACTCATTGACCCCAAAAAACAATGTTGATTAGTAGTATTGGGGTCACAATGGTAATGAATTTTCCAATTAATATAGAATCATGATTCTATGTACAGCCTATAATGAAGAAAACCCTTTGGAAAGACATTAAGGTAATGATATGAAATAATTTATCTATTTTACCAAAAATGTCTATAATGAAACCTTAATCTTATTTCAGAGTTTGTTTATTTCAGATATTTTTCATCAGAAATATGTGTTAATGGCCACATGAAAAATCCCATACAGTATTCCGTACACTTCATGCCAAGATTATCTTAGGGATGGTGAAGGGAAATTAAATCCCCGCCCACTAATTACGGATGCACATAATATAAAGACAAAAATAGAATGCCTTAATTATACGTCATGGTGAAAAATCATTTCTGGTGAATTTTAGTCATTAATATATTATTTTAAATTATTTATTTTACCCAATTTGATTCAAAATTGTAAATTTAGGAAACGTAAAAGAAGTGATGAGAATAAAAATTATGCATTAAAACTGATGTACCACTATCGTAATGCAAGGATGGGTTACAATTCTCTAGAGGAGAACATGGTTTCTATTTTAAATATAAAATAAGAGTTTTATGTGACATGAAATAGAATATGTTGCTTTATTTATAAAAATATTGATGAATCAAAATTTGAATCCACTTCTATCCCATGTCACGTTCTATGGAAAGAGGCTTGTATAAATAAAGAGGGGCAAACATTTGAAGAAAACACTCAAGAAGTATGAGAAATAAGTGTAACTATAAAATAATAAAAATATATTATTATTTGTAATAGTATTACATAAGAATATCTTTTTATGTTTTTAAGTATCAATGTTGTTTAGACACAATAATTGGTAATGACTTTAGTTTAATAATAACTACTTTCATTAGATTAGAAGAGGCTATAAAAATATTGTTATGTTAGAGTTATAGGTTTTTGAGTGTCATTTCGAACAAATATTTTGGAAATAAAAAGATGAAAGAAGATAGATATCAGATGATTAAAGGATTATAGGTGAAAGTAGATGATTTTTAATATATTATTGTTTGTTCTGGTTTGGAAGACTAATATATGTGAAAGGATCAAAGAAAACCATCAGTGGAACAAATATTAGTACATGAAGAGCTAAATGACCCCACTATATTTGAGGATTGTAAATACCCTTAACTGAATAAATTACCTAAGGTAATCAATTTTGACATTACTCTTTCTTCTAATTGAGAATCAAACAACTTCCAATAAAATTATATATGTAAAATTGTACATGGTGAAGCTTCATGTGATTTCCATCTACCATCGCCTACACATTTACTTTTTGAGAGAGGTACAATGTATAATATAATGGGAGACAAGCTACACAACAGAAATATACCAAAATATCACATGATAGTAAAGATTTTAGTATATCAAGAGCCTAGTGCTGAGTTTACTATTCCACTTAATGATCTAGTTATTACAACAGTAAATGATGTAATTGGAACATTTTTAACACGACCATATAATCTTATAAATAACATGGGGTATTTATTTAGTTTTTTTAAAATAAAAAACCTATAATAATTTATGGAAAAGGTCTAAAGTGATGTATAGTTTAATATATGGATATTTTTTTTGTAAATGGATAGTTTCATTAATAAAATATTTTGAATCAACTATGAAAACCAAAGGACATTTTATGAATATCATCTACCTCCCTATTCCACTACAACATATATTCACATTAAAAATTCATATAGACACCACATGAAAACATTGAGATGTTTCCTATATTCAATGTTAAGAAGTAATATTTTTATGTTTCATAATAGACATAGTTGGTATCAAGAGTATAAATAAGATTCACAACCTTGTATGGTTAGTAGTCTCAATTGTGAGTACATACATGAGGTACATTTTCAATCCCTTTTAAGAATGATTTACATTCATTAATACCTGTATCATTTATATGGTAGAAACCTATTTGAATAAAAAGAAATTGGTAATAAAAAATATGATCTAGCGAAGGATTTTTAGAATAATATAATTGATTATTGAATCTTGGCGATGACAACAATACATGGGTAAGATATACCATCTAATAATATAAAATATTGTTTTCTTTTTTTATTACTTATTTTTTTTATTTTTAAAAATCACTTGATGCTAATCGCAATCAATTTAGAGACCCCAAATGTAAATGTTTTGGATCCAATTCCTATATTTACATAAACTAACCAAAAATTATTTGTATTATTAATTTTTAATGTAGTACAATCCAAATTTTATATATATACATTTAATTATAGGTTTTAGTTTGTGTTTTAAAAATAAGTTTTTTATGATATTGTGATATGTAAATATAGGCTAAATAATGGTATGAGGCCAGTGAATGAACATAATAATCCTACGGATTTCTTCAAATAGAAATATATCAATGTACATATAAGAATATTTAACTAGTAAAACATATTTAAAAAAAGTTTACTCATTCTAGTCAATGTTTCTGAAATGTGTGAGGCATGATAATAATAATGATTGTGGATATTTTTTTTGAATATTTTTGAAAGATATCATATACAATCAAAAAATAGCATACTTGAATAAGTAATTTCTAAACGTATTAGAATTTACATAAAAATAACTCTTAATCGATTCTTTGTCTATTTTTAATAGTACTAGCAGGATTTCTAATAATCCACACACAGAAATGAATTAGTAAACATATTTAGAGATGAGTAGGAAGGGTACACGATGTCAGAATTTTTTCTGATATGAAATTTAGGAGATAACCTATTATATTTCTAATCTAGTATGGCCTATAAACTTCGATATACACTTGGGATGTGAATAATTACTAACATAAGACTTATAAATTATTTTTGATCTGTTTCTCAAGGAGACGTATAATAGAGGAAATCAATTTGTTTATAAATTAATCAGAAGAATAATTGATTTTAGAATTTATAAAGAAATTATAAAGGGGTGACTTTATTATACTTATTTAGTTTATTTTATCATCTTTTTATATTATTTATTAGTTAATTTCCATATCATTTTTAGTTGATATATATTTTGAAAATTTACACATTAGTTCCAAACACTTGTAACAGAATCAAAACCATGGAAAAAAATTCGGATTAATTTGATACTTTAGGACATTGACGCATATGTAATTTTTGATGTGTATGAATTGACCACACATTAATATGATGTTCAGTGTAGTCAGTATGACTCGAAGTTCATGGTTTCAATAGAAAAGTTTCATTTTAATTTAAAACACATATCACATATCCAAAATTCGGAAAAGGATATTATATTGTTTTAAAACATTCGAAAAATGATCCGAATTTTATTTTTGAATTATAGGAATTGTATAAACATCAATATGAAACCTAATTTGGTAATTATTACTCTATGTAGGTGTTTAAATATAATAGTGTCATTTTTTTCTAACACATGCATCACTTCACCAAAAATAAGAAAATGAGATTTTATTGTTTTTAATCTTTAGGAAAACAATCCATATTTTATTTTCATGTGTAGGAACTGACCACATTCCAATCTGACACATGATGTGGTCGATATGACTCAATTTATTCGTTTTCAATATAAAGGTATCATTTAATTTAAAATGTGTGTGAAATCACCAAAACAAATAAAATGAGCTTTAATTATGGTCAAAATTTAGGAAAATGATTCATAATTTAGTTTTGACATGTAGTAATTGATATCCCAACAATATGACACCTCATGTGGTTGGTATGACTTGAAGTGTGTGTTTTCAATATAAATGTTCCATTTTTATTTTAAAACACATGTAACATCACCAAAATCAAGAAAATGAGCTCATATTCTCTTCAACCACATGGAAAACAATTTATAATTCCTTTATATTGTATACGAATTGATCGTATTCCAATCCAAAAAATGGTGTGGATGGTTTTAATCTAAGTACATGTTTTTAATATAAAATTTTCATTTTAGTTTAAAACACAAAAAATAGAAAACAAATTAAAAAATGAGCTTTTATTTTTTTGAATTTATCATAAAACAATACATAATTCATTTTCGGAATGTATGAATTAAGAAAAAACCAATATGACACCTGATGTTGTTCATATGACTCCAAGTGTGTGTTTTCAATACAAAAGTTTCATTTTAGTTTAAAATATCCACAATATATCCAAACATAAAAAAAATATCTTAGAGTGTTTTCACATTTTTTGAAAATAATAAATAATTCATTTGTAACATTTATGAATCAATTGTACATCAATATGACACCCAATGTAGTTGTTATTACTCTATGTGTATGTTTTCAAAACAAAACATCAATTTTTGTTTAAAACACATGTCACATCAACAAAATAATGATAATGAGCTCAATATGTTTTCAAACTATATGAAAAATATACATAATTCATTTTTATGTTTTTTAATTTACCACACATCAATAGAATACATGATATCGTTGTTATGACTCAATGTGTGTGTAATTAATACAGAAGTTCCATTTTAGTTTAAAATACACATCAAATAGCCAAAATTAACAAAACAAGCTCATACTATTTTAAAAATTTAGAAAAATATCCCATAATATATTTTTTATTTCTAAGAATTTATAAGACAAAAATATTACACATGATCTCACCGATATGTCTCAAATTTTGTGTTTTGAATATAAAGGTGTCATTTTAGATTAAAATGCACATAACTAGGCAAAACTGAGAAAGCAAGCTCATATTATTTTCAAACATTAAAGAAGTGATCCATAATTTATTTGTGACATATAGAAATTTACTACACATCAATCTGATACATGATGTGGTCAGTATTATTTGATGTGTATGTTTTTAATATATAAGTCTCGTTTTAGTTAAAATGAGCATCACATTGGAAAAAATGGGCATAACAGTTCAATTTTTTCTTATCATTTTATCTGTTATTATATAAATAATCTCTATATAATTTTTATATTATATTTATTTAGTTTTTTTTCATAGTGATAACACTTTAATATGAACATGAAATGATGTAGAAGTTGAAGACTTTTTCTCAAAAATAAAGGTATCATGAATTGGATGTAATTCATAGTGTGTTTTTTTATCAGCACAGATGCGAGACAATTCAAGTTCACCAAAATTTTGAGTATAATAAGAAATGGTGTGACATATTTGAATCAACCACACCTCAATCCTATACATGGTGTTCTTGGTATGACTCAATGCATATTTTTTAGTTGAAAATTAACATGTTGTGTTTAATTTATTTTTTTATAGTATTACTAAAAACATAAATTTTTTCTAATACACGTGAATTATTTTTGTCAAGATGGGGTGGTTTGTTCGAAAACTAATTGAATGGCTTGGGTTCGGGGGACAAAAGACAAAGGAACACTGATGTTTTTGAATTTGTTTTGTAAATGGGACATACTCATGTATTTGTGATAACCAATGTTTGAAATGTATATAATATGCTGTTTTTTATTGTATTTATGTTGGGAATTTTATTGTAATTTAATTTTGTATTTACTACCCCTTTATTTTTTTTAGATCCACTTTTTTACTATTTTAGTTTGATTTAATTTAATAATTCTACTATATTTGTATTCCCATTTATCACTGATAGAAAATGCAATGAAAAAGGGATCCTTTATCAGTGCTAAACTAGCATCAACAAATGTCCCCCCTTTATTAGCGATATTTTTGATTCTAATAAAGGTTCATTTTATTGGTTATTTTTTCTCACTTACAAAGGCATTGATATTTTAAGGATGTTATGATTATCAACACTTTTTTTAGCTAAAAAATCCCTATTATAGCATTGTTAAAGGCCTTATGTGTAGTAGTGCATGCTTCAGAATACATAAAAATGAGGAAACAATTTTTGATAATTTATTTTATGGGACTATATAATGTATCTAAAGGGTACTATATTATATAATGTTTTCATCATATAATGTCATAATATCATGTTCCATTAAAACAGTGATGGAAATTGGTCAATCCAATATCCTCATGGGAAATCAGGAGACGAATTGGTCAAAGGAGCACCAAGAAAATGGTAAAATGTTAAAGAATAATATGGGAACAAATAAATTACCATCATATGAAATTTTTGGAAAGAATAATCCTGAAAAATTCTGTAAGGGAATGATATTTTGTTATAAGTGTGGAGATATGGGTCATATGGGTAATGAATGCATGGAGAATAAATATATCAATGTTGTCTAGTTATTAAGTTATATATATATAGGGAATTATTTACATCAATTTACCTTGTTTCAAGGTCGCCTAAATTAGAAGAGTCCAAGGGGAGAAGGAAAAGCTTATGTGGTCACTACAACAGATGTAGATGTTCCTAAAGATGTGGTGGTAGGTAGTTTTGTCATATCCTCAAATTTAGATAATGCTTTATTTTATTCTAGATCTTTACACTCCTTTATAACTTCCTTGTTTTCAAATGAAAATATATAACATCCTATTTCATTAAGATGAGAGTTTTTATTAAAAATTAATTGTGGAAATCTCACTATAAAAAGGAAGTGTTAGTCAATTCCTATGTTGACGCATAAACATCCCATATTTTTAGAATTTATTATTATATATATGATAAATTTTGTTATATTAATTTTTTACATCTATGATATTATTTTAAAGTATTACCTTGTTTATTTTTGGTTTGGTTTTTATCTTTTGGGTTCTATAAGAGTTTTTGGAGAAAAAATGGAGTTTTTGGGATCGACAGTAGGTTGTGCACGGGTGGAACACAGTTTGAGAAACCTATGTGCCATTCTCCAAGAAATAATGTAGCCTTCTTCCTCTTAGAATGTGCGGGATAGACAACAGACTCTTGATTTTTAAAACCATGAGGGCTAATTGTACGACTTATCCAGTTCTTTAAAAAGTTGAATATTTCTCTTTTTCCCTTCTCCTATTTAACCCTAGATCAACTATAATCTAGACCCTATGGTATTTTCAGCTTTGGGGGATCCCTCCACACCTTCTTGAACCACTTTAGAATCAATATTTGGGTAGTTTTTACCTTCTTCCATCATGAAATCATCAATTATGTCATTTATCCCTTGGTTTTTACCTCTTTATAGGACTCTTCTACCCTCTTTCTTGTATTTTCCTTCTTAGTAGGGAATTTGATATAATGAGGGGTTAATATTGTGCTACGTGGTGAAATAATGATGGTTGTTGTTAGATAATCCCTTTATTGGGTCTTGTTGTGGTTTGGTTGTGGGTTTTCACTATATTCAAGAAGTTACCATGTTTACAGTAAGTGGTTAAATGCCTTTACATTATTAGATTATTATGGATTTAATTATTGGTTATTAAAGGGTTATCTGGATTATTTTTTTTGAAAAAACTATGTTTTCAAAAAATTTTGATAGGAATATGTGATGAAATATTATTTTCTAAAGGGATGTGGTTATGTTTCTTGTGTTCTTCATCGTGGTTCTTCTTAAATGGGTTTAATGACTTGTTTGAAAGGTGAAAAAGATTTTCTAAAAAGGAACATGAGATGTGAATGTGTTGAATGTTGGTTTTCCCAAATAAATTGATTTTTTGCATGTTGGATTATTTTTTTATCTCTTTAAATGGGGTTTGAGGATTTTGAATATGATGCGAAACATGTTAACAAATGGGTTTGGTGTGTGCATGGATTCAAAAGTGGATTTTCCCTATAAAATGATTGGATTTCATGTGATATTTTCTCGTAGAGTTTCCAAATGGGTTTCATGAATTGTTAAAGTGGTGAGAAATGTATTTCCAAATGGTTTTTGTGTTTTTGTTAAATGAAAGTTGTTTTGTTTATGGAAAATGGTGGTATCTAAGAAATCTTTGATTGTTGGATCAACATGAATTGTGGAAATGGTGACTTCCTTATGTGTTTTTGATTCTAGGAATGTGTATGTGAGAGTGGTGATTTATGTTACATGTGAATTGAAATTTGAACATAAATGTAATCCTAGGTATCTAGGAGAGTAAACTAGAACTAGTACGCGAGTTGATTCATTATGGATGAGGCATGGTTTCTTATAGAAGGATTGGCATTACAACAATAAGTAAACATGGGATTTGATCAGAGACCCCTAGACCTTGGGATGAGATCCCCAATAGTAGATAATGCATGGGAACTCTACTGCAACTGGTTTATGATTTTTAGATCACTTGACCTTGGAATGGGATCCCCTATAGTGGCTCACCCACATTATCAATGTTAGTATTTGTTGGAAGATTTTGATCACTAAGTTACAAGGTTTCTAGGTTCCTACTTATTCCAGATACCCATATTCATTTCCCATGGTTACCATTGTGACATGATGCTTATGTGAGGTGGTTCTAACCATCGGTATATGGTGGACCTTCTATGTGTTTAAATTCAATGAAAAATTCTTTTGAGAAGATGTTTTATTTAAAAGTGTCTTCCTGGATAATGTTTTCCTTAAAAATGATTCCTTAGAAGTGTTTCAAATGTTATTATGTAAATGTGAAGGTTTATTTATCTTCTATTGTTTTATAATGGAATATTTCATTTGGGTGACATTATACTGGGCTTCAGATCACAACCTATAGACAAACTTGGGTGTATGTTGACATTATTATGTGTGACCCATATAAAGGAAAGATGTATTGTGGTGGTGATGGTGGATCTGGTTACTAGTGTTCAACTTATTGTTGGTCTTGGTGGTGGTGGCTTGAGGTTGATGGACTTCTTATTACATGGAGATTTTTGGAATATTTTATTCGTTCCCTTTCCATTGTGGAATGTTTGGTTTGGTTAATGTTCTAAAACATTTAATCTAAAAATCAATGTACTTTTTTAGTAATGTTTATCAGTGATGCGAGATTGTGTAATTATTGTTGGTTATTTATGATTATATGCATTGGTTAAATCATTCAAAATTATGTATTATTGGTACCTAGAAACTAGAATTTAGCTTTTGGGGATAGGGAAAACCCTCCGGGCCTTCTCTCAGGTTGGGTTAGGTGCTGGTTTGGATGGCACCCCATCTTGGTTCGGGACATCTTTAGTATGGGTTAAATTGAAAAATATAATGACTAAACTTATTTCCACGAGAATTAAAATATGATTCTTTATGAGATTGTATAAGTCCTTATCATTAGTGGAGATAATTTATCATACAAGTATTATATAAATCAAATTCCATTATCTCTTATGAATTATATTTTGGGGAAGAAGATAAGGAATTTTCAATATATGTAAAAAGTCCTCTTCAAATTGTGGATATAACTATTTTATCAAACTATATCTATATATTTACTAATACAATTACCTATAAATAAACTAATAAATGTATTTGGAATTTCTATTGGTTTAATACATGATGTTATACCTGTATCTAAGACTCACTATAGATTGAACATTGTAGAATTAGTGGAGTTAAATAAGAAACAACATGATTTATGTAAAAATTGATTCATTTTTCATTGTGTTTCACCTCGGGGATCCTCTATTATTTTCATTATGAATAAATATGTATCCTTTAGGTTGTTCATTGATCATTAGGAAATAAATTATAATACTATAAAGAACAGGTATTCTCTACCTCACATTGATGACTTTTCCGATCAACATCATAGAGATCAATATTTTTCAAATATCGAACTTTGTTCTAAGTATCATCAATTGTGAGTAAATATGGTAGATATTCTAAATATAGTATTCCATATGAGGTGTAGAAATTAGGATTTTATAGTAATTCCATTTTGATTCTCAAATTCACTCCATGTTTTATTGATTTAATTGATAGACTATTCAATGAGTATATTGCTAATTTTGTTAGGCTATTTATTAATGATATTCTGGTGTACTATAAAATATTTGGGGATCATGAGAATAACTTTTAGATCATTTTTAAGACTCCTCGAGAAAAGGAGTTATATCAAAAAATTTGAAATTTTTATTTCTATTTTTAGAATTTATCTTTTCGTTTACACATTTCTTCTAATAATGGAATCTATGTTGATCTTGTAAAGAAAAGGATGTCAATGAATGACCCACACCAACAAAAATAACATAGTTACATATTTTCATTGGATTGACTTGTTACTATCAATGATTTGTTTAAAAATATTCCCTATTGTCTAACATGTTAACTAGGATCTCATACAATGGAGTTGAATTCACAAGGATAACGAAATGTGAAGAATATTTTGAAGAATTTAAGAGTTGATTAGTGAATTTTGATTTTGAATCAATAGTTCGGAAATGAAAAATTTGATATATATAATGATAAATCAAACAATGGAGTTGGTTATCTCATTATATATAAGGATGGAGATATTGCCTATACATCAAGATAGTTAATGAATCAGGAACATAACTATCCAACTCAGGAGCTCGAGTTGGTAGCAATAATCATTACTTTGAAGCTATAGAGACATTATATCTATGGTGAAAGAAGTGATATATACACACAACACAAGAGATTAAAATAAATATTTTCAAAGAAAGGAATAACTATGAGTCAAATGTGATGGCTTGAGATATATAAATATTTTTATTTCAAAACACACTACTACCTTGCTAAGTAAAATAAGGTAGTAGATTCATTAACCATGAAAAATCATATAGTACTAAACAAAATGAGGATTTAAAGGGATATCTTTTTCATGGATTTATTGAACATGGATATGGGAGTTATTATGGAAGGGGAATCACCGCACATTTTTTAAATTGAATTAAAAAACATATTTATTAAAAATGATAAAAAGTTCTCAACCTGATGATGAGAATTTCTAAATGCATATTAAATCCCTGATTAGTGGAAAATTGGCTAACTTATTATATGAGGATTACATACTGATATTTTGAAAGAGAATGTGATCCAAATATAGATGATTTGAAAGGAGAATTATTATATGAATCTCACAGATCAAATTTTTCTACAAACCCAGATATCTCAAAGATGTATTGATATTTGAAAGGACATTTTGTATGGGAAAATACTATTTAGATTTTTTTTTATTTTGTAGAAATTTATTTTGTTTTCTAATAGGTCATAGCTGAGAGACAACATTATAGAGGGGTTATACAACCTATACCAATTTCTATGAGGAAATGGGATGACATCACTAAGGTCTTTGCCACTGGATTACCAAAATACTCCCAGAAATAATAATGCAATATGGGTTATTGTTGTTCACTTTACCAAATTTTCACATATATTATAATAGAATATTAAACTCTTGAGAACCATGGATGCCTCTATATTAATGATTTTTTAAGACTTCATAGTAAACCTATTTCAATTTGGTCTAATCATAACCCGTGATTTATATACTAATAATGGAAAAGTATTTAGAATGCTCTGGATATTGAGACTCATTTGAGAACTACTTATCACCCTCAAACATATAGATAGTACAAAAGGACTATTAAAACATAGAGGACATGCGAACATTGTTTTCAATTCGAATACATGGTATATTTGATCAATATTTACCTATGGTATTGCTTTATTATAACAATAGATCCCATTAATGTATTAAATATTACTATACAAAGAATTATCTAGAATGATATGTCATACTAAAACATATTAGGATGTATTTAGTGAAAGAAAGATTGTGGGCCATGAACCTGTTGATGTGAAAATAGTGAACCTAAAGGATATTAATTTCGTAAAATAGTCCCTATGAGATAGGATACAGTGTATACTACTATAACATTGTCATGATTATTGGAAATCAAATCCTAAAAGACTAAAGTGTTTATTAGTCTTGGTAAACTAGATACATATATATGTTTTTTATTAGAAATGAATACACTAATTACAAATTAATTTTTTTCTTTCAAGGATAAAATTATTCCCACTACCATATCCTTGAAAATATTTTTTAGTATACTTCTTGGATTATTGGGGAAAGAAAAAAACATAATGGTGAGATCAAATACTCAGTAAGGGAAAGTATAACAAAAATAGTAATGAATCAATTAGAATAGTAAATATGGAAAATTAATAATGAAATAAACAATGTATTTAATTAAAAATCTAAAAAAGTTATGTGTAAAAAATACGGTAAGGTAATAATTGAAGACACGTGAAATTCAACCAGTGAAAATAGAATGATATGAATCTACATATAATTTCTATGAAAAAATATCATAGATAATTATAAGTGAATCTAAATTAATGAAATTATTAATTATTTGATTCCATGTTTCCTATGTACCTGGAACCATTATCATCCAGAATTTTCTCAAGACTTTTTAAAACATACTATTTACAAACCAATTTGGTTTGTCTAACCTTAACTATACAATCAAGAACTTTCTAAAGGTAGTTTAAATATACTCTCATATAGAAACCAATTAAAAGGTATTTTCACCAACAAATTTTGTCCCATGAGACTACATATGCATCAAGGGGATATCTATAACAAGGCCCCACCCAAGTGGTACATTTCTAAATCAATCATTAACTATTTAATGATCAATTTAATTCAAGAAAAATGTGTCTTATAAAATATCTATATTAGGTAAAGGTATCAAATTTATCAGTATTTTCCCATTCAATCATATAACTATCCAAGTAAACACTGTATGTAAAAATAATATATGGTTTATCCAAGAAACATATCCATGAAAAATGATATTTATTATTAAGGGAAATTAAATGGTTCATGATTAAAGTACATTGAATATTTCAAGGAGACTAACAGGAACCAAGGTAGTGATTTTTGATACTATCCTTGGTCATAGAAATCATAACACCTCTAAATTAATAATAAGGATGGTATCGATAAAAATTATCCTAAGTTGAGTAAATATAAAGGGTTGTTTTCATTAATTAATGGAAATACAAATAAAAGATATTTTAAAAAAAATATTGGGGAAAATGTTCTTTTTATTTTGAAAAACAATTGAATACAATTTTATTTGAAAATCAATTTTCAAAACATTTTCATTAAAAATTAACCTTTTAAATTTCCAAAGTAATCATAGAAGATATGATGGTGGGTAAATCCATACATATCATATAAGGTAAAAAGTACATTCCTTTTTCATAATTAAAGGTTTGAAAAGTGCCTTTTTCATAAAGAGAGTAGAATATGCCTTTGAAAAAGGACTCTAAAAGAAAAAAATTATTAAAATTATTTTAATAAATAATTTTTGGATGGTTAAAATATTTTTTGAAAACATTTTACAAAAATGGGGTTTTTGTAAGAAAATATGTTCTCCGACCCAAGAGAGAAATGAAGTTATGTTTTCTTAAACACATTTTATAAAACATTATGAGTACCAATGAGTGGAAAAATTGTACTAATACTTGAAAAATTTCATTAATAACTAGAGGAGAATAATATTAAAGGGATTATTTCTCAATGGTCATATAATTTCCTCTAATGTAAATTCCAGTGTAAAAAATCCTGAATAAAATGAGATTGTGATGTAAACCCTTTAAAAGACCGTAACATTGAAATGAGACTCAACTAATGAATGATTAGGTATTTCAAATGTAAATTAACATATAAAAATTATAAATACAAAAATATATATAGTAAAAAGTTATTACACGCATAATTTTATAATATTAATGACAATGGGGAAGTAAGACAACCCAATGAAAAGGAATCAAGTTATGGAATTCTTTAACACTTTGTAATTTTTGAATTATTATCCCCATGAAATGAATAATTTAAAATTAAACTAGAAATACCATAGAGATTAATTTACTCATGATATAAAATAAAATAGGTGTTGTATATACACCACATAAAATAAATAATTGGTGAAAATTGTGTATGTATCACGGAAAGAAAAGTGAGACAAGAATCCCTTACCTTGCGTTTCCTTTCAGGTGAAAATTCGTTAACTTTATGTTTAATGATTTTAAAAATTTTAATAACTTATTAAATAACCATAATTATATTTATAATATCATATCATATCTTCATATCATATCTTATTTAATATTCGTTATCAATTATTCATTATTTTCAATATTTCAGGTGTTAATTACATAGTATTTTAGGTATATTTTAACTTGTTATCTTTGTTCATATTACTTTTATAAAAATATCACCATATAGAGAAATTAAAACATGATATAAATATAATATATATTCCTTATCTATTTATTTATAATAATACATAATCTTTTATGATAGTAAATGAAATGCACTGTTTTTGGAGATGGTCGGTCATACATATGGATGACTACATCCATATATTTTTCATATGTTAAATGAATGAAAAGTAAATGATATATATGTATATTATATTTATATTATCATTTATATGTAACATATTTCACATATTTTTATTAAAACTATCCTTTATAAGTTCCATGTATAGTGTGAACGAGTCACGTCACTTTGAGGAGTAAATAGTCCACACTTCCAATAACGATGTTATTGAATTTTAAAAAATGGAATTCATAAAGGTATGTGTTATATAATAATTGAATAAGTATAGAGAAATAATAAATGTCATATTTATCATATATAAACAGAATTTATATCATAATTCTATACCATGAGAGGTGTACAAGGAAAAATGAATAATCATTATTTTGCGAGATAGTAGTTCATCTGACACGAATGATATGTTTGTTACCCATTAGATGGAATTGTGAATAAGTGAAGGAAAAATCCCTTAACATAAATATATATATTTATATTAGGGATATCTTTGTTGTTATAAATTCATGTAATAATTATAAATGAATTTGTGGAGATGTAAATGATAAACATATTATCATTGAATAATGTTACCTCTTATTCATGTAACTCCATTTGGATTAAACCAAAAGAATTTATTCGTTAGATTTATGTCCAAGGTGTGTATTATAGGTTTAGGATAGACATTTTTTGAGATCACTTGGGTAGATATCGTTTGATCCATATGTCTTGAGAGGTTTTTATAAGTGGGAGGGGTGAGTGCATTTTTATAGTGGAGGAGGAGTGTCATTTTTGTAAATTATTGAAAACGGAATTTTACCCAAAAATTTTCAATGAAAAGTGGATAAAATAATTGTAAAAATTATATATAATTTATAATAGGGACTAAATATGAATATAAAATTTATTTTGGAAAAGTTTTTTGGTCATTTTTTCTCTTAAGTATAAGGTTTAATTTATTGTTAAGCTAAAAATTTATATTAATTTCTATAATTAAATTTAATCAATTTTACAAATATTTTTTTTAAAACTATTTTCACCATTTTAGAAACTATAAATTAATCAAATTCAAAATATTTATTCTGTTTTCCCAAATTTTAATCATATATGTAGAAGAATATAATTTAAATTCAATCTTTCAGATGGGAAGACAAAGTAGGGTTTTAAAGTAAACTGTTCAAATGTTTTCTATGTTTTTATATAAAATATCAAATTGAAATTGATTTTAATGACGTAAATTGGATTAATATATGTAATAGTTACCTAATTTAACTTTTAACCCAATCAAAAATAAAATTTAAACTTTTAAATAAATTAGAAAAAATCACTTTTGAATTAAAATTAGTATTTTTTCACTATTCATCAAAAAACGAAACAACATAAAAAAATAAAAATAATTCACCATATGAAAATTTTTATGTTATAATTTAAAAAATGAATTATATAAATATATATATATATATTAAATATATAAAATTTCCCCTAATTAAATTCAAAATTGGTTCCCCATTAAAAGGCATTAAAATTGCCTTTTTAGAAAAAATTCAATTTCTAGGCATAAAACCCGATCTATTCTTATCTTATGCCCATAAAATCCCTTGGATGAATATCAAAAATATTTTATTGAATATATAAAATATATTCTAATTAATATCTTTCACTAATTTCAATTAATTTAATTTTTTATGATAAAATACCTTTGTGATCATAAAAAAATTTCTTTATATTCAATTGGGTTTTGTATTCATTTCTAATTAATTAATATTCTATGAATTCATTTTATATTTACATAAACCATATATTTTTATAAATTATTTTATACGATTGACAAAATATATTTTAATGTTTATGTTATATATTATTATACTAAATAATTATTTTTTATTAATATATTATTGTTCAGTAAAACATTGTCTTACATGTAACACAATTCGTCAAAGAAAGTCATTGTTGCATGTTATGAAAGTTAATTGATAATTTCATGAATTGAAAGATATATCCTAGAATGAATTTATTTTAAATAGTAAATATATTTAAGATTCTTTTTATATTATATTCCTCTACACACTTTGTGTAGAATTTAATAAACGCTATTGAATACAATGTTATTAGATTATAATTTTGGGGTGTTCCATTTTACCTACCAAAATTAAATCGAATCCTTATAATTTAAACTAATCCTTGTTAATAAATTGTTTGATATTTACTATTTTTAAATCCCACATCGAGAGAAAGGTTTTTAATACATACTCTAGAAAAGAGTGAATGATAATTACAAAGGTAACATGGACTAACATATAACTAGGTATCTAAATAGGATAACATTAGTGGCCAGTAGATATAAACATATAAAAGAAAATATAAAATATTTATTGAGATTGATTGAGGTCATCAATAAAAAACTGGCGAATGATCAATGAAATGTTAAGGGTATAAAATCCATAATTCTATAATGATTTAAAATACCATCAGTTAAACAAAAGTTAATGTATTAGGACAATATTTTTGTTTTGAGATACATTTCCTAATGTTGAGGAATTATTTTAATGACAAAGAATATAAGGAAATATACTTACTTGATATATTTATATAAACAATATTTCATCCTTTGGTGGTGGTTCAACAAATTTCAAATTTATCCATTACTTCATGTAATGGATATCCAAAAATTAACTTAGATGTTCGAAGAACAAAATTATAATTTTAAAGGATCGTAAGGTGTATAAAAGTATAAAGTTTCTAACTATTTTTAAAACGAATATGGTTAATAAATTAATCTATAAACCTAAAATTAACACTACTGGTTCATCATTAACATTTATTTATAATTTTATTTAAGTAGACATCATTACACATTAACCTAGACATTGCATAGACTAGTGGTAGGTGTGAAACCGTTATCATCCTCCTGCCATGGTTTCATGTCTTGTAGCCTTGCCTGGCTTGATAGGTTTTCAACCGACATAAATGTTTTCCCTTTCTAAACCATATTTATATAATTCCAAAAACAAATATGATATATATCTCTGAAAAAGGTTAATCACTAAATATAATTTTAGCTATCGTTTTAATACAACCATAATACATAAATATGTCATCCATTTATTTCCACATAGTTCCTTCTATGGTTTAATGTTTAACCAAGGTCATTCATTGTAATTATTAATTCAAATCCTTCATAATGGGTTTCAATGAGGAAGTGAATTATTCTAACCGTATCCCACAGAAGTGTCAAACCATGTGTGTAGTAATGGAAGTTTTCATGTACCAGGTTACGCTCGAGTCCGACCCGATGTACCTTGTTGAAGTTGTTACACCTAGGAAAATCTATGCCAGAACGACATCCACTTATATTATCCAAAAAGGATATATTTTTAGGAAGAAAAATATAATATATACCTTATTAAAATTCTAGGAGGTTATTCAATACTTATCCTCAATGTCTACCTTAGGGCTATGTCACCTAATATAAGTTTTCTAAATATTGTATCAAAGGTTTCTACTAAACATCCATTGACACTCACTATTGAGACCTGACCCCGGAAATTACGGAGCTAGTGTCTCTAACCATTATATTGGAATGATTATAAGGAATCAAATACTGAAGGACTAAAGAGTTTAGTAGCCCTGGTAAACCAGATACAGAAATGAGTTTTGTTTTACAAATGAATACACTATTTAGAACATAATTTTATTTCATTCATGGAAAACATAATTTCTACTTATCATATCCTTGAATACATTTATTTTTATAATCATTGGATTATTAAAAAAGGAAACAAAATAAAGGTGAGCTTAAATGCTCAGTAAAGATAAATTTTAGAAAAATAATTAATGAATCAATTAGAATAGTAAATATGGAAAGGTAAGAAATGAATAAAACATCAATGTAATTAATAAATTGAGAAGGAAGTGCGTAAAAAATATGGAACGGTAATAACTGTAGTCACATTCCATTTAATCAATGAATTGAGAATAAAATTTATATATATATATAATTTCAAAACAAAAATATCATGGATAATAATAACTGAATCAAAATTAAGGTAATTATTAATTATTAGATTCCATGTTTCCTAATTATATTGAACCATTACTATCAATACCTTACATATTATTGTTTAAAACATACTAGTTATAATCCAATTTAAATTATCCAACCTTAACTCTATTGGCATGAAATTTCACAATATAGTTTAAAACAAATCTAATTTAGAAACAAAATGAAAGTGTTTGACACCAACAAATTTAATCCTATGAGACTATAGAAGCATCGAGGGACTATCAATAACTAGGAACTACCCATGTACTACCGATCCAAATCATTCCTTAACTATCAAATAACCAACATAATTCAAAAATAACATGACTTATCAAATATCCACATTTAGTATTTTTCACTATTCATTAAAAAATAAAACCGTATAGAAAAACATCCAAAATTAGCACTAAGATAATTTTGATGTAATGATTTAAAAAATGATGTTTATTTAGAAATATAAAATTTATTAAATTTCCAAAAATTGGTATTAAAATATGTTCCTTATTAAAAGGTGGTAAAATTGCCTTTTTAGAAAAATACAGTTTCTACGAGTAAAATAAGATTGGTTCTTATCTTATATCATTCATATATATTGGATTGACATAAAAATATTTTATTTAATATATAACATTTTTATTTAATTAATATAATCCACTAATTGTTGTTAATTTATTTTTTTATGATATAACACCTTTGTGAGCATAAATATATTTATTTTGTATTGAATTGGAATTTATATTTATTTTTAATTAACTGGTGACCTATGAATTAATTTTCTATTTTTATGAAACATATATTTTCAAAAGATATTTAATAATATTAATATCCAAAAATTTAATGGCTAGTTTATATCTTATTATATTAAATAATAATGTTTTATTAATATATTTTTGTTTGGTGAAACTCAATCTTACGTGTAACATAAGTCATCGGAGAAAATCCTTGTTGTGTGTGACACAATCTAACTCAGTATTGCATGGATTGAAAGCTATATAATAGATTTAATTTATTTAAAATAGTAAATAAATTATATAGTTCTGGGATGTTATATTACCTTATAGAATTGGTGTTTCGTTTCATACATGCTATTGAATATAGTGTTCTTACATTAGAATTCTGGGGCATTGTGATCCCACCCAAATCAAAGAAGCATAAATAAGTAAAAATAGTTATAATGTTAACCTAAATAAGTATTGGGAATTTATATTTAGAGATCATGTTTTCATGGTAGTATCTCCATGTAAGGGTTTTATAAGGTTTAATAAGAAAGGAAAACACACACCTAGGTATATGAGACCTTTTGAAAATCAATATAGAATTGGAGTTGTGGCTTACCATTACCTAGACTTTCTATAGTAGATGATGTTATATATATATATATATTTATTGTGTAAGTATATGATAAATCCATATCATGTTCTCACATATTATGAAATATAACTAGAACCTATTTTATCTTACTATAATGTACCTATCCAGATTACGGACCACAAATAACCAATGTTGAAGAATCAAACAACTTGGCCGATAAAGGTACTTTGGATAAATCATAAAATAGGATAGGAGATGTGGGAAAATTAATAAATTAACTACACAATAATATTAATTATGGTAAATTATATAAAATCGAAGGATTAAATATTAATTAGGGAAGAATGTAACACCAAAGACTCCATTATAATAACCATTCCTTTTTAAGGAAACAATATCTCAATATATATAGTTTTATTTATGAAAGTGATTTAAACCTATATTTTAAAATTTTATAAATTTAATTTGATTAAATTAATTTCAATATTTAATAAATTATATCAAAATTGACTTAGTTTGAAATTTTTAGAGTTTTCTAAATTGATTGATTTTACAGTGAACAGTGAAAAATACAGTTTTTTCAAATAATGTCCCTTATTTTCATTAAATAATGTATTTTAAAAGTACCATTATATTTTTTATCTGGAATATAATTTTATAATAAAAATTTAATTTTTAATATTATAATTCCAATAAACAAAATTAATTATTTTTATATAATTTTTTTGCTTAAAAATGAAATTTTTAAAAACAATTTTTCATTATGTCAAATGAATTTATATTTCATTTAATTTATACCACTCCCATAAAATTAATCTTGAATAATTTATAAACTATTTATAATTATTAGGATCAAATTATAAAGATTTTTCTCTTTTATTTCTAATCATTGCGAATTGTAATAGTGGTAAATTTATCACCTCAGTAAATGGCAAATCAAGTAATTAATGTTAAAAAATTGTTATAAGGAACTAAAGATAATCCCAATAATTGAATTAATTTAAATAGATGATTTTATTTCATCATTAATTATCCAAATCTAAAAAACATGACTTCTTCCCATTTGGTAAGGATTTTGACCTTTATAATATTTAAGTGAAAGATAAAGAAAATAATTTCACTTTCATTGAATATCATTATAGTTTTTAGGGGTATTAAAAACTAATATTTGTTTTTAGGGTTTTATTTGAAATAGGGATTATTTTTTCAGGGCTATTTATTTTTAATTTTTATTAATTTAACAATTAGTTTAAATGCTTATGTAACACTGATACAGTGCTTATATCCTCCAATGGCCCGAAGGCCATCAATTTTTTTTATTGATTTTGATAATCCACCTTTCATGGGGTGAGGTGGAACCATTACAAGGCCCGTAGGAGAAAGTATTACATGGCCCATAGGCCTTAGAGAAATTCATTGCCCGTAGGATTCAAACATTACATACAACCTAGAATAACTACTTGGAAATGCTCCTCCCAAGAATCTTCATCGTGAAATCAGCTCTCCACCTTCTTATAGTTGTTCGGATAGGCATTCCCATGCATGCATAGTCTTGTCCCGATGGTAGGTGACCTTACCTCTCATTCTTGCAATCCGTTTAGCTTCTGCTATAGTGAAAGATCCTAGCTCATCCTCCTTCTAGAGCTTGTTCCTTGTAGGTTGTCTGCTTTGCATCTGCACTTATGGTGGCCAGAAGGCCTTCAGGTGGCCCAAAGGCCTTACTGACCCTAAGGCCTGGGTGGCCCGAAAGCCTTACAGGACTTAGGGACCAAATCGGTGACCCAAAGGCCCAAACGGGGGCATATTCCTGGCTGCTATGATGCCAAACAGTGTCTTCTACAGTTCCCGCTACAGTACCTACTACAGTACTGCACATTTCCTGCTACAGTACCTGCGACAGTACTACTACAGTACCTGCTACAGTAGCCCGGAAATTCTGCATCCACTTGGATTTGATCCCTGGTCGCTTGGATGCACTTATGGAGTCCTTACCAACTGGGCTAAGGCTCATGTGCATACAGTGCTTATGTAATAGTAGAAAAATCATGTAAATGATCTTAAAAATTATAAAATCAATTTTTTAGGGAGTTATCGTGTCTGAATTTTATAAGTACCTGTAACATGTTTTGGATGTGTTGATGGTTTATATTTAATTTTTTTTTCATTTATGTTATTTTCAAAGTCAAATTAAATGAATAGTTCAAAAATTTACATTAATGGTGTTTTTTGATAAATAAATTTTTATCAAATGATTTAAAATTCATAAAAAAATTATAAATAGCCAAATTAATGGGATATGATAGAAATAACCAATCATTGTCTATTTATGGGTATTTGTTTTACTTTTATGGTAACATTTATATTTATTTAAAGTTATAAATCATTAATATTGTTGTTACTGGAAAAATGGTTAACATGAGGTTAAAAATAAAATATAAGGATGAAAACATAACTGAAATTTGAAAACATTTATCTGGTGAGATTGTTTGTACTCATAATAATATTATATTTTTATTATATCAATTTTTATCCATTTCTTCAAAAAAATAATTTATATTAATTTAATAATTTATGAAATTCAATGAATTCCCCTCCCCACAGTAATAAAAGGACACATATTCTCTTTTTTATTTACCTCACATTGAGGCATATATCTCAATAAAACACTAACAAATACTCTTATAAACATATTTTTACTAGTTATGTTGTTTATTTTCTTCCCAAAAGACCAACCCTAGTTCTCTTAAGAGGATACCTAAAGCCAGTATACCAAAGAAGAGATAATCGTCTTTACCGATTATTTCAAGTTTATTTCTTCTTATTCATACAAATATTATGTCGTAACCATCCTTAAATAATAAATCTATTTTCATAAATATACTGATATTTTATTATTATAATGGGATAATCATTTTACTTCTTTTTCCACCCTTTTATATTAAAAAAACATCGATTGTGTGTACGTACAATATACCATCTCCAAATAGAAATTTAATTCATTTTTCATCACCATTTTAAATAGATGGTTATAAAGATTGAACTAATGAATATATATATATTATATGTATTAAATAATTATACATATGGAATTATAATATCACATATACTTTATTACCTTCCAATACATTGGAAAGAAATAATTTCACTCGTGCGTACATATGGACTACCACCTCCCCGAAGAGATGTGATTTGTTTTTTATTTCTAATTTATATATATTTTAGTAAGGATATATTTAATGAATATATAATATATTTATTATATAAAATTTATTATATAAATATTAATTATTATCTACCATTATTTTTTACTATCCTTCGAAAAGAGAAAACAATATTTATGTGTACGTACAACCCACCGTCTCCAGGAATGATTTAATTCATTTATATATATCTATCATTTATGGATGACACTAAATATATGTATTTTGAATATATAAGATATTAATACCATGAATAAAATTATATAGATGATAGAACCATAATCAATGCACAAACTAGAACTACCATATCAAAACATACATGAAAATGTAGTAGTTAACACACAAAATAATCATAATAAAAAAATATTGTTAACAAAATTGGTGATAAAATGTTATAAAAGGATCATATATGATATTATTAATATTTAATTAGTTTTTAATTTAATTATAATAATCCCATATTTATTATATATTATTTTAAAAGAACTTATGAGGTAATTCAAATTGGAGGTAAGGGTCTTCGTTTTAATTTTCACTCTATTGAGACATATTTGGTATTATGACCCTATTTAATTTTATATGGTGTTTATAATTTCATATTGAGGTATTTAACATGAATATATATTTATTAATGATTATTATTTATTTAATTAAATTTACTCTTTCTATAGGAAAGTTAAAACAAAACATGATCATATTTTTATTTTGATGAGGTATATTTTTCTTCTATATCCATATTTTCCAAAAATTATTTCGAAAAAATTATTTTAATTCATTAAATAAATTATTAAGGAAATTTCATATTATAAATGAATTTTTATAGGGTATTAGAGGAATATTTATAATGATTTTAATGGTTCATTTTCAATATTCTTTTTAAAATGTCAAAAGGAATGTTTTTTCAAAATATACGGCGTTAACAGAATTTCCCAACGACATAAACATTTAATCATATTTAGTTTGTTCTATATGTTTTAGATGGTTTTAAAATAAAACATTTTAATGAAATATTATATTATTATTTTTAATCCATTTTATTCATTTCTAAACATTGACATGAATTTATTACAAAACCTATAGTTTTGATGAACTTATGATAATATCTTATGTCTTATTAATTTCTTTTTTTTTCAACTTTATATATAAAAATTAAATTTCTTGGGATCATTGGACATTAAATTCCTCTTACAATTCTCATATTCTTTACATGAAGTATATTATTATTTACTAAACTATATAACATATCTACATTGGGTGTTTTACTTCAAAAGTTATTTTATTTACTGGGGAAATATTAATACTCTGTATTCATTACTCAAGACAGATATTTGTTGATTGGGAATATTTTAATTAATTAAATTCAATATATGATGAATGAATTAGACATGCAGTGATGAGTGGGGCCTGAAATTATATAGCACCTCAATTCGTACATTGGTCTTATATGACAAATTAATTATCCAAATAAAATGGGGGTTTTGGTGTATTTCTAATCGTATGTTAAAATGTATTATTGAAAGGTAATGACAGCAGTATAAACCATGATATTTGAGATCATAACGACTAATATTAATAATTCCATTTATTTTAATTTCATTATTAACATCCATGAGATTACAATATTGATATGATCCAACGATTCATATTATCCTCATGTTATTAATTCAATGGAATGTGTTTTTAATTATTTACCTTTATATATTGAATATGAATTATTAACTTATGGTAGATTCTACTATATGTAACCCTTACTGAGGATATGATATATCCCTTTATTTGTTTTCTTTTTCTAAATTTATACAAATGATATTATGAATAATATAACAGATTTGAGAATATTTCTTATTCTATGTATTTTATATGTCCAACATAATATGTGAATCATGGTTGTATATAGTTCTTAAATACAAATCAACTAATTTATCCTCTATGGTGAGATACCGTGTATCTTTACCAATGTAATAATGTCAACACAAGATATGGGTTAATAGAGTTGGGGTTACTACATAAGTTTATTTCCTTACGAAATTATGAAATTTTATTTACATCACATAAGATTTATACCATGATTATATTTCTGGGATATACATTAAGGTAGTGGAAAGTATTAATTGAGTACCAACTTATTTTTGTATCTGATTGAGATTCAAGGTTTACCACATTGTTCTAGAGAAGTTCTTAATAATCCTTGAATATTGAGTTGAAATTTTTCACAACATACCATCTGTAGATAGATGTTCAGTCTATGAGGACCATTTAAACCATATAGGATATGCATATTTCATGTTCTATTGATTTCAAATGTGGTTAGTATCGATACCTTATTTTTTAGTATTTTCATACAATAATATCTTTCACTAGAGGATTCAGATATGTCCTTATTAATCCCATTATAGAAGGATGTGCAGAACACCAATGTGATGCGATGAAGTTATAGAAATAAATATATTAGGACCTGAGCTAAAGGGGGAAATTAAATATAAGATTAGATCTATTAAATGGAAAAATATTACAACTCGGAGTCTACAAACTAATTTATTTTGAAAATAATCGACATGATATATAGTTTGAAGTTATGTGAAAAGGTATTATAATTAGTATATTATTGGAATTAGGTTATGAGATTTGGAAATAAAGAAAATATTATCCCTAGATATATATCCCCCTTCAAAAATCCTAATCCTATTAGGATATTTTATTATCTCTTGGCACTTCCACCTAATCTCTCTCAAGTTCATGTTGTGTTCCATGTATCTCTCCAAAAGAAGTTCATACATGAACCATAATATGAACTAAAATATGTGTTCGTACCAATATATAATGATATATATTATAAGGATTAACTAGTGGATATTCTAGATCAAAGATATAATGTCCTTCCAAACAAGACCACTCACATGGTTAATGTTTTGTGGTAAAACCATAAATTTTAGGAAGCTACATTGGAACCTGAATATGCAGTGAATAAGAAGTATCCTCAGTTTTTTGTATCAGAGTGATTGAATTTTTAGATTCATGTACTTATATTGGGGTAGAATGTATCACCACTATATGTTTTTGATATATTCCTTTTAAAATAAATTTTTTTTCATTGATTTCTTACTTTACATGAAACACCAAGTTTAAAGAGACCAAGACATTCTATTGAATTGTTATTATTTTTTGTGATAGTTATATCGTCACTATTTCATTAGAGGGTATTAATAAGAAATAAATATATCATGAAAAATTACTTTATATATATATATATTTAAAATTACTTCATCGGTTTTAAATTAATTAGAAATTAAAATTAAAGAATTTGAATATAAAAAGAGTTGTTTTTATAAAAAAACTATTTCTATTTACATAATGGGATTTTGTATTAATAAATTAAATTAATCACTATCTATGAATTATTTATTAATATTTTATTATAATATATTTATTTAAAAAATTTCAAATTCATATAATTGTTTTTATATGACACGCAGTGAAGGTAAACTCATTTTTATGCTTTAAACTGCATGTTTTTTAAAACAGGATTATTGTGTTTTGAAAATTTATTTAAATGAACTTATACCTATAATAGAAATTAAATATTTTAAAATTTCTTCCCAATTTATAATTAAAATAAATAATATTAATTAATAAGTCCAACTTAATTTTTGGTGGCTATGAATTGTAACTCTGGTAAAACTTTATTAATATGATAATGGTTAAAAGGGGTTAATGAGAGGTTAAACTAAAGTGATAAGGGTTAAAATAACATAAAAACACGTATTAATCATATAATATGAATAAAATTATATTCAATCCCACTCTATCTACAAACATGATCCAATTTTAATACACTTTTTCAAGATAATGACTTTAATGTATTTTAATATTCCTAATAAGTACAATTGTGCCACCCCCCTCACATATAAAAGGCCACCTCCTCTACTCTCATACAAACAACATCTGCGACCTTTATCTCAATCAAAAAATACCCAAATATCTTCTCAATTTCTATTTCCCTGTCCTAGAGGTGTTTCTATTCTTAAAATGCCATCCCATGCTACCTTATGAATAGATTTAATAGATATTTCTCAAATAAGAGGTATATGTTCTTACTGATATTTTCTGGTTTCATTATTCATATAATTCCCATAAACATATTGAATCAATCATATAACACCCCATGATTTTAATATATGATATTTATGTTTTATATCATATATGAAACAAAAATATTAAACAAACATGGAAAATTATTATTTAAATATGTCTGTCATAACCTAGCCATTGAGTTGGTAGATATGAATACGATGACACATTATAAAATGTATATAATTTTGCACTCTATAAAATTTTATTTAAAATTATTAAGAAATATGAACACAATTTTTATTAAATTCATTTTATTCTTCAAAAATATAATTTCTTCAATAATGGTTCTCTTTAGGTTTTTGGGAAAATATTACAATGAATTTATGGAAGTTTAGAAATTAGAATTTGTAAAAAGGAATTTTTTTAAATCAATACATAAAAATTATCTTAGAGTGAAGTCCTTTGATATTTATGAAATGTTTTATTTTTTCATGAATAGTGAAAATATATATTTTTATTGAAAAAAGTATTTTATTTTAAAAAAATAATTAATTAAAATTCTAACTTTTTTTGTAATTATAAAATATAATTTTTTATTTTCTATTAAAAATAATCCCATTATGGTCTTTATAATGAATTTTATACATAAATTTAGTATAAAACCTTTTTATACTTAAAGGTATTTTTATAAAAAAATATTTTTTCATTGAATTTTGGTTGTTTAATTTAAAATTAAATTCTTCCACTTCTATAAATTGAATCTTGAAAAATGAAATACTGATTTTTTATAACTATTTAAAAATTTAGCAAATATTTCCTTATTTATATTTTTCATTATAAATTGTAGCTATTCAAAATAAATATCACCACGATAAGGGTAAATTGTTAAAGAAGGATAAAAACAAACTGATAAAGACTATAAAATTACCCTGACAATTGAATTTATCCTATTGGATAAGTGGAGTCCAGAAATTTTCATCCAATTTTCAAAAATATTAAAATAGGGTTCCATGTCTCTTTTATTTAAACCTTTATAAAATTTAAGAAAATGATAAATTTAAAAATGTCACTTTATTGCTTTTATTATTTATAATATTTCATTATATGGATAAAATATATTTTCCTAATCTAAATGGATATTAAAAATAAAAATTATTTTTTATCATGGTTGTCTATATTTAAGTTGTAGAGATGAAATAATTTCCTTAAATTCATACACAACACCAATATAGTATTTATTAAATTAATAGAAAAATTAAATAAGTGATTTAAAAAATATTAAAAGAAATATAATTTGAAGGAATTATTCAATTACATAACATCTATAGATCAATATTAAATATTTTGTGTTTTTGAGAGGGTTAAATTCATATTACATAGCTTTCATATCATTTTCAATGTAAAATTAAATGACTTGTGTTAAAAATGAAATTAATGATATTTTATGTTTAATTATATTTTATTAAATTATTTAACAAACATAAAAATATTTAAAGAGGTAAATTAGGATGAGGAATAGTTGAAAAATTAATCCATTGTCCATTTATGATCCAATTTTCACATTATATGTATTGTTATAAACTTTTAAGATTAAGAAAATCATTACTACATTTAAGGATAAAATTAGTTAACCTAGGGGTTTCTAAACTAAATTTCCATTTTTTGGGTTATACATAAAATTCATTGATTATTTTATACATTTATTTTGTGTAATTTGACCTTTGATGGTATTATGTTGTATTTGAACTTTTTTGGATTTACATTTGTTACACATAATCACTTCATTGATTAATTTCTCTTTAATGATATGATCCTCGTAATGGTTTCTCAACTTACTTTTTTTTCTAAGGCATATGACATATTCCGAACTAGTTTCTATTTTTTAGTGTATAAATTATGCATTAATTTATTTTATAATTATGTTTCATGCAATTTGTTAGGATTTACCAATCCATATGTGGTTATCTATTTCATGATGTTTTGATTCAGAGATTACCAAACCGGTAAAGGTTATTCATCTCAATATTATTTCATAGTGAAGTTCTTGATGTTATATCCCTATTTATGATTATGAGGTGTATAAAATCACCCTTTGATATGTAATTGTTGGATCGTGGTGTATGAAATACACACAAGAGGGGGTGAATTCTGTCTATCAAATCATCCTCATGAAACATTGATGATAATCAACTCTGTACTTTTATCTTTATCAGATTGTTTATGCAGTGTAAATAAACTGATATGTAGACGCAAATATTTATAGTGGTTCAGGGAAAAAAAATCCCCTAGTAAACTCCACCAACGCTCTTCTCCACGAGCTTGGTGATTTTATCAAGACAATCCTCTTTTCACAAGACCATTCACAATTAAGTGCAGACAGTTGATACCTTTACATTTTTAAGGATAAAACATAGCCCTCTACGTCTAAACACAAAACTAATCAAATAACTTAGTTCGAGAATATGGTACTAAATATAAAAGAGTATTGTTTTGATAAGTACTTTTTGATTTATCTTCATAGTTTCAGCAGTAAGCAACTAATACAAAATAGATCGTCATCTTCAGAAAGGATTTTCTTTAGGAAAGAGTTGTTATGAATCGATTTGGTTTCAATTTATCGTGAAATATATTCAGAAAAAAATCATAATTATATTGATGATATATATATATTGTAGAAAAACTATATCTTTAATGATTTTCATTCTGATATAAATCATAATCTGATCATTCTTTGTAGTTTTTGATCTTTAAAAGAACTTGTTAAAGAATCAACGTATCTCTGTTTTTTCTTTGAAACATGAATATCTCTATATTTTAATAATTTAATCATCATTATTTCAAGATATATCATGTCACATATGTACTGAAAAAATTCAGATACTTACATGTTATAGAAGAATGATGAGTGCTTTATTCATAAATTTAAATCCACAAAAGTCGTCTAACGAATTGAGATATTCAAATGTTCGAATAATAGAGTAGTTGTTAATTACCTTAACAATCAGCCTGAAATCCTCCTATAAAATCAATCCTTTGAATCACCTAAAAATTACTTTAAATATATCAAAGATTTGCTTCAAAAATCAGGCTTTGAATCTTCATTAAAATCAGACTAATAATCCACAAAATTTTGTTGCACGATAAAGTTGAAACATCAAATATATGAAACTTAATGAAGTCAAATGTTGGGTTATTTTTAGAAGAAATAAAAATTTAAAACATATGGATGATGATCCATAATTTTTCATCGACATCCAAATGTAAGATATATGATCCATACTTTTCTATTCTTCATAACATAAGGTTCATGATCTATAATTTTGACAAAATGTAAGGTTCATTACAAAAGTAGGGTTGATGATACTTACTTTTATAAAGAAAACATATTGATCCATACTTACCTAGGGTTCTTCATCCATAATTTTCTCATATAACAAACATAAGTTTCCTTCCAAACATAATGTTATTTTACCATAATTTTTTATCAATGTAAGGTTGATTAACCATACTTTTCTGAACTCCCATAAACAAAATGTAGGATATAATCCTTATGCTACGCACTCTAATATACGATATGAACAATGTTTCCAGAAAATGATGAATAGCATTCTAAATCATTTGATTAATATTTCACATGAATTATATGCTTTAATATTATTCCAAATTGGTAATTTAAAGAATATTAATTTCCAGAAATACACTTAAAGTAAAATAATTATAATAACAAATAAGGGTATTTGTGAGCATCAAAATCATCATAAAAATAAATAGTATTGTTGGAACAATACATGCTCAACAATCTCCCCATTTTTGATGATTAGGAAACCCATACCATTTTATATTATAAAAAATATCAAGGATAAAAACAATATTTTATTTTTACTTTCAAATACATATTTCAAAATATACATTTTTGGTTTATCCAATTTTCTCTTCAAAGGTTATTTATTTAAAAAATATGTACTCCCACAAAATTATATTTAAAAACAATGTGAACTATTTTGTTTATTCAAATTTCTACCCCTTTTGTGATTTCAAAAAGAATGATAGAATGAGGAATATAAAACATGTAATGTAGTACTAAACTTCTATGTAAATGTTATGATAAACTGTATATCAAGAAAAGAATCTGGATTTTTTGAGGTAGTCTACCATAGACATAAACAAAGAAAAAACCCATAAAATTTGATAACTATGAAATATCATTGATTAAACAATATAAAAGTACATTAATGAACATGAATCATGGTTATTGGGATAATGGTTTGAAAAGGGTATCTCAGTGATTCTGAATAACATCCTTCAATTATGCCAACTGTAACCATAATCTCTTCATAACACCATCTCCCATCCAAATTATCAGGTCTCTTCCTTCAAGATTCAAATGAATATCTTCAATGAGGATCACTATAAAAAACTCATACAATTTTTCTTCCTTCTCCATAAACTAATTGAGATTCTCAGTGAATTTGATCCGTAATTTTCAAATACACGGTTCATTTGAGGTAATCTGATCAAAAAAATGTTTATGATAGACTAATTGAATAGAGAATGGAGCGCTATTACACTGTAAATCACAAAAAACATCATTCATGTTGCTCATTACAATTGTAATGGCTTGGAATATATTGATAAAATTAGGTGAAGTACCTGATGTATTTGCATGACTTCCAGTGACAGTTACAAACTGTTTCTCTATAAAAAATTTCATTTTTGCCAAATCAGATTTCAATACAACATCATATTTTAATTTTTCATCTTCTACTATCAATTAATTTTTAAGAATATCTACTTCTTTATTTATAGCATAACTATTTTTCATATGTTGAAATATCTGTTTCTGTTTCTCTAATTATCCTCTTAATGAAGCATTCTATTCTTGAGCACTATTAAATTTTTGACAAAGCTCCTCAACATGATCAGATATAGAATTAGCGGAACCCTGGGCTTGATTCTCAACTTGATCTACCAAGATCAGTGGTAAATATTGAGCATATAATTTCAGTTCTTTATCTTGAACCACTAGTTGTTCAACTTATTTTTCTCTTGAAATATCAACTGAGAATAATTCATTTAGAAATTCTATACGAATATCTAAGAGATTTTCATGAATAATATGTCCTTCAATATCAACTTATAAAGGCAGGTGATTGTCCTGAGCAATTTCTTCATGAATTTCTTATGTAATCTAACATTGGTTCACTAGTTCTATCTAAACATGTTCAATTTGTACAGAGTTATTATGGCCCATAGATTGATCTATAATTTCCATTTCATTAGAGTTTTCAATTTGAGGTACCTCCTCAGTTCCTGTCTCTACCTCATCAGTTGTAAAAAGTTCCACTTATTCTTTAGAAGCATCATTTTCTTGTCACTCTTATTGAATATATTCTCACACAAACATTTAACTTAAAAGATCTCTTGTTTCACGAATTGTCTCAGGAGTGGGTTCCGGACCAAAGATTATTTTCCTCAAACTAAGAAGTCCCCCTGGCTTTCTTCATCAACATGTTTATTTTCTATTTCAAATCTAATTCTTCTTGATGACTTTGAAACTTTTTATGTTCTGGATTCAGCCATACTGTCTTTAAATATTGTATTTTTCTCTCCCTGAGCAGACACCTGATCCTCTTTAGCTTTAATAGGTATGATTTTGACTTTTACAATCCTCCAGAAAAATCATATCTTTCTTAAGGTTCCAAAATTTAATAAATTATTATGGTAGCATTTTTTTCTCTCATCAATAAGCCTCACCGTAGCTATTTTAAACAGTATATTTTAAATAAACCTTTAAGGATAAAAACTCATATGAGCCTCAGGTTGACAACAATAAATCAAATGTCTAATAATGTATATTGTAAAATTTAGTTTTATGTTACTTAAAAATAGAAACATAATATATATATATATATTAGGAAAAAGAATCTTCTCTATATCATATATCCTTGGGACTATTCTAGTTTGATTTAATTTAATAAAAATCTTACGAACTGGTTCAAAATCATTGACCAACATTTTCATTATGTTCATATAACCAAACAGAAAATAAATGATATCCTTAGATTTATGATTGATATCTCATATTGACTTCAGATCAAAATGAAAAAATCCCTTGGGATTGAAGTTCAAGATCCTATCAATTTCAATAGAAGAGATCAATAACTCCATGTCTTCGATCTTCGCAACAATTGAATCCTCTGTATCTCCCTAACTAAATTGAACAGTTTTAATGAAAATTCTCAACTCATATGAATATATATATTTTGTTTAGTGCTCACTGAATGTCGTTTCAATACATTAAAATCATAATTCTTACATCAACATTATGTTCATCTATTATAGCCATTCTAGATCAATGACTTTTCCCTGAAGAATTTTACGTCCCATTGAATGCTGATGCTTCACATCACTATGTTCATCTTCACGAATTCTCTTTCTTTTCCTTTCCCATAAAAAATCTTTGAAGGTTTAAGGTTCTATGGTTTTGAAGGTGCATGAAAAGGAAGATGAAAGAGGTGAAGAGTTTCTGTATTTCAAAAGGTTTTGAGAAAATGAGCGAGTTTTCAAATTTGAAACATTCTTTTATAGAGCCTTGATTATAGTGTCATTATATACATAATAATAATTACAGAATTTAAAATAAATTAAAACTTATGCAGTGTATTTAAAATTTATTATAGAATATAAATAAAAGTGTATCTTATTTGAGAGATATCTAACTAAATTATTATAAATAGTGAAAATTTAATATAATATAATCAAATACCATTACAATTAAATTTAAATTAGATATTTTTAAAATTAAATAAAATTAGAATTAAAAATAATTTTTTAAAAAAATTAAATAAACCCAACACCCCTTAATAAAATCCTAACTTGCAGTGGGAATCAGTTTTGTAAAAATATCAGAAAATTGATATTCAGTACTTTTAAATACTAAAAATATAACCTTTTTAAGAACCTAATATCATTGAAAATGGTGTCTAATATCAACATGATAAGTTATAGAATGACTTATAGGATTTTTGAAAATATTTATATCACTAGTATTATTATATAAAATAAGTGTATTATTAAAATTTAGTCCAAAACCTATAAGAGTGTTTTTCATCTACATAACATGTTCACAAAAACTACATGCAGATACATTTTTTTTCTCGGTTGTTGATGATGTAACTGAGTGTTGTTTCTTACTAGACCATGACACTAAGTATTTTCTTAAAAAGTGACAGGTTCGTGAAGTGATTTTTCTATCTAATATACAACTTCCAAAATCAGAATCTGGATAAGAAATTAAATTAAAATCAAAAGTTTTTGGATAAATAAGAGATTGGAAAATAGTTCCTTTTAAATATCATAAAATTATTTTGACAGCTATAAGATGATATTTTTTAGGTTTGATTGAAATAATGTACAATGAAAAAATGAGTACATAATATCTGGTCTACTTGAATTAAGATATAATAAACTACCAATCATACCTCTATATAACTTTTTTTCCACTAATTTTCCAGTCCCATCCAAATCATGTTTTATATTAGTACACTTAGGAGTTGTATAAGTCTTCAGGTTTTCAAGTCCAAATTTCTTTAGTAAATCAGTAATGTATTAGCATTTATTTAAACAATTTCCAAAATATTTTTGATATATTTGATATCCTAAAAAGAAATTTAGTTCTCCCATCATACTTATTTACAATTTATTTTGGATGAATTTTGAAAACTCGTGAGAAGTTTTTATTTATTGATCCAATAATTACCTCATCGACATAAATTTGAACCAATAAAATATTAGAACTTATAGTTTTATTGAAAAGTGTGGGATCTGCTAAACCAACTATAAAATAATTTTTCAAAAGAAAAGAACAAAATCTTTAATTTCAAGCTCATGGTGCTTGTTTTAGTCCATAAAGAGCATTAGTATTTTTTAAAAAAAATCTAGTTTTTGAGAATTTTCAAAACTAGGAGCTTGCTCTCCATAGAATTACTCCATTAAATAACTATTTAAAAAGGAAGACTTATCATCCATCTGAAATAGTTTAAAATTCATATGATATGCATAGGTGAAAAGGATTCTAATTCCTTCTAATATAGCATTAGTGGAAAAGGTCTCATTATAATCTATAACTTTTTTCTGATTATATCCTTGGGTTACTAGTCTTTATTTTTTTATTGTTATGATACCTTGATCATCTTGTTTATTTCTGAATACCCATTTAGATCTAATAACAGGATAGTTCATTGGAGTTTTAATCAATTACTAAACTTCATTTATTTTGAATTTGTTTAGTTCATCTTTCATTTCTATCATCCAACATTTATCAAGTAAGGATTCTTATATTGACTTTGGTACTAATTGGGATAGAATGGAAGAAAGCTCTACTATATTTCCTATATTTCTTCTATTTTTTATTCATGTGTCTAGTTATCCTATAGTAGTTACTAAACAGTGATCTTTTAAGTTTATGTATTGTCTTGGTAAAACAATATTTGGTTCCTTGGTGACATGTTCTTATGAACTTTACTGAATTTTGTTTATATCATTTTCAAAGTAATCTTTCAGTATTTAAAGTCTCATGTAATCATTAAGGTCAGATTCATTAATTTGATCTTTCCTTTTGTCAAAAGGGTCAAATTTATCAAATTTCACATATTGATTCTTCATCAATCCTTGAATTTTTAATGAAAAC
Organism: Viscum album; assembly: GCA_963277665.1. Lineage (NCBI taxonomy): Eukaryota > Viridiplantae > Streptophyta > Magnoliopsida > Santalales > Viscaceae > Viscum > Viscum album. Next base: position 1,646,223,038 of record OY728135.1, read on the forward strand.
TCTATAAGATTTATAGGCATTAGAATATCCTACGAAAATTCCTTCATCACATTTTGGATCAAACATACCAAGATTTTACTTGGTGTTAATGATATAAACCTTGCATCCAATAGCTTTAAAGTATTTTACTTTAGGATATCTATTATTCTAAAGTTCATAGTATGTCTTTTTGAAATTGGTCTGATTAAAACTCTTTTCATTATATATCAGGATGTGCTTACAGATTCTGCCCAAAAATAGGTAGGAAGACTATATTAATTTAGAATAGTCATAGCCATTTCATAAATAGTTATATTTATTCTTTCAACAATTCCATTAGGTTTTGGTGTTCTAGGTGCAGATAATGTGTGTTTAATACCTAGATTTGAAAAAAAGGAATTGAATTCTAGATTCTAAAATTCTCCACCATTATAACTTATTAATTAAATTATTTTAAAACCATTTTCATTTGGAATATTTATTCGAAAACTTTCAAATATAGTAAAAGATTCATTTTTATATTTTAGAAAATATATCCATGTAATTCTAGAATAGTCATCAACTAAACCATATACATATAATTTACCATCCATACATGCTACACTTGATGGTCCAAATAGATCCATATGTATATGTTTTAAAGGTTTAGATGTAGAAACTTTGTTAATTGATTTGAATGATGATTTGTGTTGTTTTACAATTTTACAAGCACTACAAAATCATTCACTATCAATGTTAAGGCTAGGAAAATCAGAAATTAATAGTTTTTCAGAAAACTTATGTAAAACATAAATATTGAAATGTCCAAGTCTTCTATTCTAGATCCAGAATTCATTTATTTGAGCTGTTAAACAATTTAGTTCTTGTTTACACAAGGAATATAAGTTCATGGTATAAACATTGACAGTTCTGGGAGGTCTAAATTTAACAATTTATCATTTAAAATAAGACATTTTTTGTTAGAAATATCAACATAATAACCATTATAAAAATTTTGAGAAATACTTATCAGGTTACGTTTTAATCCTTGTATGTAAATTACTTTATTTATTGATACAACTTCTTGATATCCAATAGTTCCATTACTAATGATTTTTTCTTTTGGCGTTGTCACCAAAAGTGATTAAAACACAATCCTTTTGATTTATAGTTTTAATGTTCTATGAGTTTACAATAATATTCCTAGAGAATCCACTATCCATGTACCATATTTCCTTTCCACTTCTGTGACCTATATCATACAAAGACATTAAATAAATGGTTTTTTGGTACTGATATTTTCTTGGGTTTAGCAATGTTAGCTAGAAATGATCTTGTAATCCATATTTTCATTGTGTTTATTTAATAATTTGAGTGAAATAAACTGTTTTAAATAAATTAATTTTTAATTACACTAATTTTGGGATGTATTAAATAATTTATTTTAGTTATATGACCTTTTTTTCTACAATAGTTTTAAATTAAACCTTTTTTTGGAACAAATTAGTTTTTGTACAGTTTAGGTTCCTCACATTTACTTCCTATTCGATATCTTTCTTTATTAGTCACATTATTACCATGTTTTTCATTTAAATTATTTTATCCTTTTTAAAAAAAGATAGATGAACTTTTTTAGGTTTTTACATCATTTGGATGTGTTTTGATTTTAGAATCACGAACTGCACTATTTGTGTTAGATGAGTTATATTTCTCAATTAACTCTTTTTGTTGTATTAGCAAAGTGTATTTTTATCCTAAAATTCAATTTTGGATATTTTTCAGTGATTTATTCTTTTTTAATAATGAATCATATCATTCTTCTAGAATTTTGCAGTAGGATTCATGTTTTTCATTTGAATAGTTAGGTTTTGAATTCGAATTGGAAGTGTTATAAGATTTTACCTCATTATCTTAAACAATGAAACAAATGTTTTATATTTGATTTGATCCTTATTTTTATGATTCGTACTTTTATTATCTACTTGATTCTTCAGTGAAACTTGAGGTATCATTCATTTCTCTTTTATCTTTCTTCTCAAAATCGGTATTTTTGAAAAACATCTTTTCTTTTTCTTTTTTTAGTAGATGACTGTCAGGTATTATGTGACCCATTTTCTCGCATTCCTAGAATCTGAAATCTTTTTTATATTTCTCATATTTCTTGAATGATTTTTTGAATCCTTTATTCTTCTTATAAAATTTTCTAAAATTTCTGGCCATTTGTGCAAGTTCCATCTTTGAATCAGATGAGTTGGAATTTCTTCATTTTTGATCTCTTGTTTCATCTTTGTACTCTTCTTTTGAGATGTAACTTTCAAAGATATACATTCTATTATTATCAATAACATATTCTAATTAGATTAATAATCCATATCATCTCCAAAAATTATTAGGGTTCCATTCAATTCTCTCAGAGTTATATTTTTAATAGGTGATAATTGCCTAATGGATGCTGATATCCGATTCCATTGGGTTGGTAGTACTCACAATACTTTCAGGGTATGACCTTATGGGATGATAAGATCTCCCAAGGCTGTAATTTTTTTAAGTATATTCATAATCCTTCAAATTATTTGAGTGATTCTCTCACCATCAATAATTCAAAATTTATCGAATTTTAGTTTTTCTGTAGCATACCTCCTTTGTCTGACATTGTTAGTTCCTTTATATGCATCTACAATTGTCTGCCACATATCATAATAAGTCAGGCATTGAGATACTCGATTAAATTCATCCAATTCTAGAGCATATATGATAGAATTCAAATATTTTGAATTTATTTCATACTTTTCTTCATTATCTACACTCTATGTTTCAATTTTCTCAGAAATTTCATAAGGAGTAAGAATTTTTGAGTTGACTATATATCTATGATTCTTCAGGTAGATGATCATCCTCAATTTCTAACACCCAAAGTCTCCAACATTGAAGTATAGAGCTTTAATCATTGAAATTACCTATCATATATAATTCATTTAGATATCTGTATAATACTTTACTTTCATCTTGCTATAGTTTTATCAAAATAACCACCTATGATACCAATTATTGGATCGTATTATAAGAAATATACACAATAGGGGGGGGGGGTGAATTGTGTCTATAAAATTTAATCGAGAAATATTAATGATAATAAATGATGTCCTTTTATCTTTATAATATTTTTCCAGTAGCATAAATAAATAGATATCATGATATAGTGATTTATAGTGGTTCGAGGAACAAAAATATTCTTGTCCACTCCACCAACGCCCTTAACCATGTTCTTGGTTATTTTTACTAGACAATCCTCTTTTCACAATACCATTCACCAATGGGTACAGGTAGTAGACACCTTTACAATTTTAAGGATAAAACAAAGCCTTCTGTTTCTAAACACAGAACCGATCAAACAACTTATTAAAAGAAACTGGAACTAAAAATAAAAGAGTATTGTTTTGATAAATACATTCAGATTGATCTTCAGAGTTGCAACAGTATGCAACTGAATGTAAATAGTTCTTCATATTCAAAAAGGATATACATTAGTTAAGATAAATTATAAATCAGTATGGTTTCAATTTATCATGAAATATATTTAGCAACAAATAAGTTATAGATTCAAGATAGATATTCAATGTAGAACTTGTAAATCATCAATGTTTCTCTTTGTGATATGAAACAAAATCTAATTGTTCATTGTAGTAACAGATCGATACAATATATATTTAATGAATTAGTGTATCTTTTTTTTCATTAAAACATGAATATCTCTAGATTTGAATCTTGTAATTGTCATGATTTCAAAAGATATCTTGTCACATATATACTGCAAAAATTCAGAAACGTAGTAGTGATATAATAATGACGAGTACCTTATTCATAAATTTAGATCCAAAATAGTCATCTAACAGATTTCTGTATTCAAATATTTGAATAATAGAGTAGTAATAAATTCCCTTAATAATCGACATGAAATCTTCTTATTAAATTGTTCCATTGAATCACAAAAAATTACGTTAAATCCGTCAAACATGTGATTTAAAAGAACTCTTTGAATCTGGATTTAAAACAACCTGATAAACCTCAAAATACCATTTCTCAATAAATTTGAAATATCAAATCTCCGACGCTTAAATAAGTCAAATGTATGGTTCTTTTTAGAAGCAATCCAAATATAAAATGTAAGGTTGATGATCCATACTTTTTTATCAACATTTAATTGTATAATATATGATCCATACATTTTTCATCATTAAAATGTGTGGTTAAGGATATATAATTTTGACAAAACATAAGGTTCATTACAAAAGTAGTGTTGATGATACTTACTTTTTTGAAGAAAATGAATGGTTTCATACTTATGTAGGGTTCTTTATCCATAATTTTCTTATATAAAAAACGTAATTTTCCTAAAAAAAGGTTCTTGTACAATAATTTTTTGACGTACGGTAGATTAACCATGCTTTTTTGAATCCAGTATAATGAATATGATATATAATCCTTACGCTATTATCTCCAACATACGGTATGAGCAATGTTTCCATAAAATGGTAAATAGCTTTCCAAACACTTTGGAAAATATTTCAAATGAATCATATGCTTTAATAATATTACAAAATTGGGAATATAAAGAATATTATTTATCTGAATTATGATTAAAGTAAAATCATTAGAATAACAAATAATGGTATTTGTGAGCATTAAAATCATCACAAAAATATAGAGTATTATTGAAACAATAAATGATCAAAAATTATATCTGATTCTCATTATTTTCATGATATTTATCATTTATTTTCATGTTATTCATTCATTTGGATTACGTTTCAAAATTTAGTAAAGTTGTTAGGGATTAGGTTACAATATCATTATTTATTAGTATTATTTATTATTAATATTATAATAATGAAAATCCATGATCTGTACTCAATAATATCATTTATTTTAATCCACTCTATATATTTCTATAGGTTAAATTATCTCTATTTTTCATTTCTTTAATTACTCTATATATTTAATGAACCTTTTATGGAAAACAACCTTTAATTTTCTCTTTGATCTAAAATTATTTTACTTTTGTATCTATGTTTTTTAAAAATTTAGAGAACATTATTTAGATACTAACATATGATTTTTAAAAATTCATTTTCTCAATATTTGAATTTTTACAAAATGGTTTAAAACTAATCTTCTTGATATTTTCTGAATGCGTTTGTTTTGACTATTTATAGAAACTATTTATGAAATATTTGTTTTATGTTTATCTTATAAAAATAATTTGATGATGAAATGACCAATAAACTAATTTAAGCTTCCTTAAAATGTTTAAAGGAATATTTTTAACTAACTTTTATCTATAATATTTTTGATTTTTTTTGATTTTAATTAAATGAGTTATAAACAAAAGTGTATTTTTCCTAAAAAATATTCTAGAAATCCATCAAAGGAAATTTTCATCCATGATAACATCCTTTGATATTAATTAGGATTTAATATTGATATGCTCAAACGATTACATATTTATTATTTCCATAGATGGTCTAAGGTTATTATGATGCAATATCAATAAATCCTATTTTATTTTCCACGGGTTACGTTATTATGGATGTTTTATGATGGTGTTGAATAAATATGTTTGTATTTAAGATTATGTGATGGGTGGGTCACAATTTAAAATCCTTATAATTAATTACATAAATATTAATTTTAATTAGCTCAAATGGTACACGATAGGTTATCCCATATTTGGAAAAGTGGGTACAAATGGGGTTTTCCCATGCCTAAAAAGGAGGGTACATGAGTGGTTATCCCAAGCCTTAGGTATATATATGGGTGTTCTTCCCAATCCTAAAATGTGATGAATGTCATGTTAATTATCCCTGCCATATGATTTATATGATTATAATTATGCAACCATTTTTGCCTCACTTTTATGATAAGTTATTATGCTAATGTCATGCTCTCAAGGCTAAAGATATTTGATCCCTATATGTTTCATGTATTATGAAAAAACACATTTTATTCCATAACTCGTGATTATGATCTATGATATAAAAAGTGTAGTTTTAAGAATTTATGATCATTTTTCAAACCATTATTATCATGTTATGTTTAAATGGTCATTGTTATCTCCCTTTTAACCTTTAATAATAATTAGAGATCAACCTCTGATATGTTTCTTTTCACCATGTTTTGAAGAAATATTTTAAGTAAGTTATTCCCAAGAAGGATACATTATGTCATTAAATTTAGGGAGATGATAAATATTATGATAAACCAATTGTTTATATATCCCAGTTTTTAAAGATTTTTTCCTACTTATATAAAAATATAATCATAAAAGGTTTTTAGTATATATTTGATCAAATATTTTTTTTCATGACTTATATTTTTATGGTTAAAATATTTTCATGTTTATCAGTTTTAAATCCATAATTATAAATATTATGTTTTTTTGAACTAGATCCTGGAGGATGGTTTATATGTTGTCAAAACTGGTATCAAAGGTAAATTTTTATAACATTTTTTATATTATGATGATTTCATGTGAGGTTAACTTAAGAGTTATTCATACCATTATGAGTTTATAATTTAATGTTTTATCATAAGTTTCAAGGAATCAAAAACCCATTTTAAGGATTTATTTGATGATATTTATATTGATTTGAATTTTTTATTAGGTTTTAGTAAGAATAATATATTCAGGCTAAAATAACCCTTTGAATTTTTATATGATTTGATGTTATGTTAATTATGGTCTACATGATAGTGGGATATAGATAATATTGATGGTTGAAAAGTGATTCATGGTTAGGATGATATATTCAGAGAGATTTATGGTGATGCTAATAATTACCTTTTAAGTTATTATCTAAATTTCAATTAGGATATTTATTTTATGATTACTACATTATAAAATTATATCGTGATTTTTCCGGGTGATTAGTGATATTTTGGGTGATATTTCACTAGTTCTAGATATATACCACACTCAATTTTAACACACGATTCAATATAAAAGATAAATTTATATTAATGAAACTAAATTTTTAGATATGTATGTTTAAATGTATGAGATTACCTTTGACATTAAAACATTTTTAATGCTGAGGTTATTGAGGTAATTTAGGAGGTAGGTTCATTTTTTTTGAATAATTATCAAAATGGAACCCTTTTTATTATAGTGTAAATTTGGGGGATAAATGTGTTATTTTATCATATGAGTGTTTATACATTTTTTGTATTATCTAACCCTATGATAAATATTATGTTTTAGTTAATATTTAAAGATTACAGGAATAACTTGTTATGGATTTGGGGATTATTTTATCCATCAGATGTTTATTTTAGTGGTCTAGGAAAAAAAATTAATATTGAACACAGATTATCTTCAAAAAATAGATGAAATTGTGGTGGAAATTCATTGAAGGATGAAATTTTACTTTTTATGTAAGTATATTTCTTTCTATTATCAATATATATGGTAAATAAATTCCTAAAATCTATGAAGTGTATTATTTTTTTTCTATATGATTTATTTCTGATGAATTAATGGTATTTTTTATATCTAATTGCTTCATGGTTTTGTGGTGGTTAAATTTTTCATGATCATTCACTTTATTGGGATGAATTATCTCTATAATACACCACCATTACTTAGACATTAATTTTACTCCATTTCTATATTTTCACTTCTCACTAATGTTATATTATTTGAATACAAAGTTATGTGTTAATAATGATGACCTTTATATTTCACTTCCCTTCTTTTCAAGAGGAATTTTTATCATATCTTTTTTTATGTGGGTTAAAAAAGAATTTTCAAATATCAAATCCGCAATTACTGAAAATAAGTTAAAATTTATGGGAGGAAATATATTAAAGGTATAGAGAATGTAACACACAAATATCTGAAAAGAGAATATAATGTTCGATTGTGTATACAATACAATGAGCTCAAACGAACCAAAAAATATTATTACTTAAATATGATTGTTATAACCTAGATATTGAATTAAGGGATATAAATATTAATAACCACATTATGATATATATTTATATATATAATGGTCCTACTCCATACAATTTGTTTGATTATTTCTTTGGAAAAAATCCCTCAATCATTATTAAAGTCATTTAATCATCAAAAAAATCTTATTGAAAAGTTATTTTTATTGGTTTTTATTAAAAAATATTATTATTAATTTATGGAAAATTTAGAAATTTATCTGATAAAAACTATAAAATTCTTGAAATCATCATATCAAAATTTTATTAGAGTGAAATTTGAATTTTTTCTAAAAAGATTTATTTTCACTGAATAGTGGAAAATACATATTTTTGTTGAAAACTGTATTAAATTTTAATGTATTTATAAACTAAAATTGTATTTTGGATTAGTTTTAAAATTTTATCAGTAAAAGTTTATTAAAAATAATCAAATCATTATCTTTGTTCTGAATTTTATACTTGAATTTGGTATATAAAAGTTTTTATAATTAAAATGCATTTTTTTGAAAAAATAGTTTTCATCTTGTTTTGGGGGTTTAATTTAAAATTAAATTTAGAATATTATTTTAATTAAATTATAAAACTGAATCAAATATTTTGAATCAGGTGTTCTATATTTTTTAATTTGTCCTATTTTTTTTATTATGAACATCAACCATAGTGAATAATAATCAAGACTGTAAAGGTAAATTAGGTAAATAAGGTCAAAAACAAATTGATAAGGTCAATAAAACGATCCTAAATCTCTATTTTATAATATTTTACAAGTGTATTTTTGAAATTTCCATCAAATTTTCAAAAATATGGAAACTTGGTTCAATATTTTTTTGATCTTGACCTTTATAATATTCAGGTAAAGGATAATGTCAGAAATGTCACTTTCTTACTTTTTATATCTATATATTTTTTGATAGGGATTACAAAAAATTCTATTTAGTTCAAAATTGTTATTTCAAATATAAATATTCCATCATGGTAAGTTATTTAAAAATTTTAGTTATGAAATAATTGCCAAAAATTCTTAACAACAAGGACATGATATTTTTTAAATTAATAAAAAAATAATATAAGTGAATTTAAAAATATTAAAAGTAATATAATTTTAATATATTTTTGTTGTCTAAAAAATTTATAGATTAATATGACATATTATATGTGTGTGAAATGTTTATATTTGAATTCATTTTATTTCATATTATTTTCAATGTTAAATTAAATGAATAGTGACAAACATGACATTAATGATATTTTATGTTAAATTATATTTCATTAATTTTTTAAAAAACCATAAAAAACACGGATGAGCAAAATTAGGATGATAAATGGTTGAACATTTAATCTCTTCTCATTTTAGGATATAAATTTTACCCTATAAGTAATATTATAAACCTTTGACACTAAAAAATCATTACTATAGTCATGAATAAAATTAGTTAACCAATGGGTTTCCTATCTCAATTTCCATTAATTGGGTTGTACATATATTTAATTTACTATGTTTTGATAGGATTATGTATAAAATGAAAATTTATCTTATTGTTATTTATTTCCACTTTTTTGTGTGGATTTACATTGGTTACACAAAATAACATCATCAATCAATTCTCACTACCATGATAAGATCTTTGTAAGTGTTTCTCATCTCACTTTTATTTCTATAATTAAAATGAAATATTCACCACTTATTTATATTTTGTGAATTATATATTACCCATTAATGCATTTTATGATGATTTTAAGGATATTATTTGGATTAAAAAATAGGTATTATTTTATCTCTTTCATTTGGATTTCATTAAGATATTACCAATGTAGTAAGGGTTATTCATATGAATTTTTTTTCATTATGAAATGGATTATGTAATAAAACTATTTGGGTTTATAAATAATATATAATTCCACTTTGACATGTTATATAATTATTCAACTTATTTTCATGATATTTAAATTTTCATTTTATGTTATCCATTCAATGGGATTATGATTGAAATGTTTCCAATGTAGTAAGGGATTATGTTACAATCTCATGATTAATTAGGATTTTTTATTATTAAGATTATAATAATGAATTTTCATGAAAGTATTCCATGTATTTTAATCTCCTATAGTTATTATTTTATATTACATGTTCTATAATAATTGTTTCTCCACTTTATGTTTTTAATATATATAATGAACCTTTTTAGGGCAACTGACTTTATTTCTCTCTTTTGTCTAAAATACTTTTTCTTCCATATCTATATTTTCTAAACATATTTTCAAAAATGTTCTTCATGTTTTCCAATGATTTTTTTTGTTCTTTTCAACCCCTGTATTACATTTTACAAAATGGTATAAAGGTAATATTCTCATTATTTTCAGAATGAGTAACTTTTGATAATTTATTGAATTTGGGAAAAAAATATTTGTTTAAATAAAACAATTGAATATATTTTATGAACTCTTTACCATTCAATTCCATGAAGATCAATTTAAATATTTCCATGATTCTTTTAAAATAATAATTTTTCTATAATATTTTGTAATTTTTTGGATTTTAATGACTTTATTTAGAAATAAAAGTGTATTTTTCTTCATAAAATTCTTCTATAATATTTCATAGGAAATTTTTATCCAAGATAACATTCCTTGATATTACTTTTGATTTATTTGTTATATAATCCAACGATACAATATTTATTCTTTCTTGGGATGGTTTAAGGTTATGATTATGAAATATCAATGAAACTGATTTTCTTTTCCATGGGTTTAATTATGATGAAAGTTTTATGATCTAATTGAAATATATATAAATGAATTTATGTTTAAGTGATGAGGGGACCAATAACTACTTATCACTCTAGTAGATTGTGTAAATATTAATATTTATGAGCTCAAAGGGTATTAAAGAGTTTATTCAATTCCTAAAGAATAGGGCACATAAAAAGTAATCCCACATCTAAAAAACAGTGTATAAGAGAGGTTATCCCCAACCTGAAGAAAGTACATAGGAGGTTATCTGAAGACTAACATGTGACTAATTTCATTGTGGGAGAACATGAAAAAGGTTTTCTATGATTATAATTACGACACATTGAAAAATAAGATCGACGTTTCATGAGTTGGGACTCATACCTACAATCACGCGGTATCCTGCCTTTCAGAAGGTAGATGAAAGCTCCATGTGTGTCCCACCTCATGTTCGCGCATGATACCATCTTGTTCTTGAATGCCTCCAGCCATTCCTTATATGGCCTGAATAAAGTGTTGGAGGAGTACAGTCACTGGAGCAGGCAGATTATTATTACAACAAGAGCACCTTCTATATATCTAGCAGGTGCGACCCCCAGCGAGTCTCTGGTGTGAGAACAATTTTGGGTATGCATATTGGTTCATTTCATATGGAATACTTGGGTTCACCGATCTCATCTGGAAGGCTACAAATCAGGTACTTCAACTCCAATCTCAGCATAATTAATGACCGGGTGTTGAACTGGAAGAATAAATATCTGTCTTTTGGTGGGCAGATTGCGCTGGCCAGTAGTTTCCTTTTAGATACTCCAGTGCACACCCACTCGGCGCTTAGTGACCCGAAAGGCATCATTAATAACATCAATCAGATCCTGCCATGGTTCATATGGGACCCACATTATGAGGTCAAAAAACACTGGGTATCATGGCACAAGATGGCATGGACAGTTAGCGAAGGAGGTGTGAATGCCTGCAATCTCAAAGATACCCTTTCTTGTATGCATGCTCGGCTCACGTGGAATTTTTTAAAAGGCCGTACCCTTTGGGGGATTTCTATACACAACTATATTGATCAACATAATTCAGCGACGAGATTTACGTCTCTTTTATGGTCGATCGTTTGTCCCCTGGTCACCCTTCTTAGCCCACATTCCAGCTGGATTGTCGGGGTGGGTGACTTCTCCTTCTAGTACCGAAATTGGTGCGGTGAGGTTCTTGGTTTTCCTGGATTCCTAGCCACCCGCATCACCTTCACGGAAGCATGTTTCTTTCCTCCCTTTATTAATGCAGTTATGAACACCGAGCAGATGGATCTCTTCAACCTCATTGAGATGAACACTGCCCCCGATAAATGTATTTTTACCCCTTCTCCGTCGGGCTTATTCTCCTAGAAATACTTTCATTGCATCAACTACATGAAAATCCTTGCTGATACTTGGGATGAGGCACTTTGGGTTAAGTGTATTCCAACAAAATACAATTTTCTTACCTGGAAGATCATGAAAGGGGTTGTTTCAACAGAGGAAAACATCAAACAATGCGGGATCAATCTGGCTTCCAGGTGTGTGTGTTGTACGGCCCCTAACGAGGAAAGAGCATGTCACTTGTTCTTTGAATTTGAATGGGAACATGAGGTGTGGAAATTCTTCAGGGAATTCAATTCTGTGTCTATTCCTTCAATGGCGAGCCACTCGTTCATGGACAGGTGGTACCATGGCTCATGCGTAGGTGGTCCGGAAAAAATTGCCTGCACTGTAATCTTTCATGTTGTTTGCTGGTGCTTCTGGAGTACGAGGAATAAAGTTATTTATAAAGGGTTATCCACGTCAATTCTTGATATTTGAGAGGGCACAAGAAACCTTCACAACAATTTCACTTGGATTTTCCGCAACAGGGGGGAATGTCATTCGCTGGTCCGGCTCCAAACAGATCCTTGGTCTTATCATCTGACTAGCAGCAGCACTAGGGGTAACTGGTTCCGATGGTGCCATCCTTTGAAGGTCTTGAAACATTATACAGATGACTCATGTGTATTGGGAGTTATGGGCGGGGGAGGAGTGGTGCGGGATGAAAATGGGTCGGTCTACTTGTCTTTCTCTATTAGACTCGGTCAGAGGACCACTCTTCAGGCGGAGGCCATGGCGCAGCTCACCAGACTCACCTTATGAAGCCAGAGGAATTTAGGCATCTTTGAAGTTGAAACTGATTCATTGTTAGTGCACAACTCCCTACATGATTCTGTCATCTCCCCATGGTCGATCAACTACATTATTAGAATGTGTCTAAGACTTCTCATCAACACCACTCAAGTGGTGCACACATTGTGGGAGGGGAACAAAGTAGCTGATTACTTGGCCTCATTGGATGTCCCTAGTTATGAGAATATTTTCTTGCATAATGTTCTTAGCTTGAAGCCTAAGGGGGTCAATCTAATTAGGGGGGATGCTCTCGGGCTTCATAATTTCAGACCTCCTTAGTTCAGTCTCTTGGCTCTAAGGGTGATGAGGGCTGAACTATCTTCTCTCTTGTTTTTCTTTGAATAAATATCTACATGATGATGATGATGATTAATGTCTTATGAAAAAAAATGTTTTATTCCATGACCAAATATTATGATCAATGATATATATTTTACAATTTTAAAATATTAAAATCAAGTTCACATAGCCTATTCTCATGATATGTATAAATGTTCTTTTACATCTCCCTTGATTATCCTTATTGAGCATTAGAGACCACCATTTCTCAAGTTCCCTTTCTCTATATTATAATTAATGGTTTTATGTATGTTATCCCAAAAAGGTTACAAGATGTGGTGAAATTCTAGGAGATGATATAGATTTTTATGAACCATTTATTTATGTGTTTATGTTATTATGTAAGTATATGTACTAAATCTCTTAAAATATAATCCATATATGAATTTAATTTGGAAATTAATCCAATATTTCTTTGATGATGTAAGTTTCTGATGGTGGATATTAGGTAACATTTATCGGTATCAAACCCAGAATGGTAAAAATTATATTTTAAGCACTGAATCCAGGCCCATGGGTTTTGTTCTATCACACATCATAACATAATTACTCTAGTATCATCAATATACTGATATTTTATTATTATTACTTTATAACTAGTTTCCATTTCATTTCCATGAAACAGGAAATGAAATATCCCTCGTGCTTATATACAAACTAAGATCTCAACATAACGATATGATTAATTTTAAATAACAAAATTTCATTTTTGGTTATTATCAGAGAGTTAATTTTTATATATGATATTTATAACATAATACTGATTCTGGAATTATAATTTCTTATCTACCTTCTTACCTTTCCCTCCATTCTAAAATGATAATCTCAATGAAGTGTATGTATGGACTACCACTTGCACCAAGCAATGTGATAAAATTTTCATGAATGACTAATATAAATAATTATAAATGTGTATATAATGAATAAATATGATACTTATATCTTGATTAATATTTTTTGATATGTTTAAACCACGACATAGGTAAAATCACTATAACCATTGAACTCTAACATACATGGAAAATAGACCAGTGTTCACCACAATGTCATTTTAATAAATTCATTGATAATTAATGGCTAATTTGAATGTATAAACTAATGAAACATAGTATGTTATGTATAAATATATTTCTTTAATTTAATCATAATAAATAAATATTTATTTTTTAGGATACTTTTACAAGTATGACACATGAAAAAACTTGAGGTAAGGATTTATGATACAATCTCCTTTCTTCTTGGGATTGTCTATGTGAAATTTCAATTGAGGGAGATTATATGGATAATATAATTTAAACCAAAAATATTTTAGTATACACTTCATATTCTTTTAATTTTTCTTTATTAGTACCATTTTATATTTCTAGTATGTAAAGTTATTGAGAATTTTTTTGAAGAAAATTCAATCTTATTTTATCATTAATCAATCGAAATTTTATTCCATCTCCATGCTTTTAAAAAAAATTAAAAGTTTTTACCGATATTTTAAATTGTTTAAAAAATTAATTTTCATTACATTTTAATTTATATAAAAAGTTTTAAAAAGAATATTTTTAATGAAATTGTTTCCAAATATGATTTCATTTACATTATACAAATGTGTTAAAATGATATTCTCTTTTAATATATACTGTATGAATGGATATTCATATCATTTTGATAATTATTTGATTTTAAAATTAATTTAAAATTTTCCATGGTTATTTTAAAATAAAATTATTTTTTCAATATTATTGAAATTATAATTTAATATTTTATACAAAGAAATAGTTATTTTTCCCATTTTTTTAAACAACGATTCTTAATGTTCTTTTGAATGAACTTTTTCAACTATTTAAAAATTCTTTAATGGTTTTTATTCTTCAATGAGGATATAATCATTGGATACCATCCATTTTTTCGTTGAACATATTATTATGATGATGATTTAAGGATGATTTTATAAAACTCAATTCTTTCACATGGGTTAATTAAGTTATGATGTAACCTCTGTAAAACTCATGACTTTTCTTTGAGTTACACTGTGATGAAATAATTAAATGTGTGTGAAACCCGTTTCTTTTACATGGATTATGATATGATGAATGTTTTATGATCTTATGACACTAGTTTGTTTTTTTCATTATATGATGTGTGGGAATAGAAATATATAATTTTTCAATGAATTGGGAAAATATGGATATATATTTAGGTAACTAGGACTATAATACCGAGTGAACCCAATTTAGTAAGGAACCTTATCGAATGAGATAGTGTTTGGACTGAACCTTGACTAAGAAATTGATGGAATGGTGGGACCCAATCCTTTATGATAGTCTGGGATGTGATCCATAATGGAAATGGTTTTATATACTTATGTTTATTCTAACAATTTATGACTAATGCTTATGATATGTTGTCATTTCCCATGATTTATTAATTACGATATAACATAATTATGAAATTTTTATTTTGTTATGAAATATCATTACACCATAATTTACATTAAGGAACATTAAATTATTATGTATTATTATCATAAGAAACTATCATGTTCACATAATATTAGGATTATATTATTATGAAATATGATCATTGATTGATATATATTTTTTTATGCTTACTGATCATAAGGGTTTACCCTTTCTTATTTTTCCATTTACCATGTAATAAAGAATGGTTTTAAGTAGGGTGTTTCTATGAAGTGTACAATGAGAGAATATATTTATTGGTTATATTTAATATCTTTCATGCAATAAGATGATTATGTATCCAGTACCAAAATAAACTAAACCTTTAAAGATATAGGGTGTATTGTTATGAAAAGTAATGAATATTCATATAAAATGATGTAATATATATGTCTTAAATGCTTAGTTTTCCTAAATTAGTCTGGTATATATATTTTTGGTGAGTATTTGTACACTAAAGTTAGTAGTTTGATTCATTATGATATTCCAGATACACACACACCAATAGAAACATATGAACCCTAGAGTGGGTGTATTGAACTCTAAGTCTCCTTGTGATATTTGAGATGAAGTGTAGATGATTCTCTATGACTAGTTAACTTATTGGGATGTGACATATGGACTATTTTATAGATACTACTATATATATATACATATATTACTTAGGATATTGATGAGTTGAGTGTTGTAGTTTAATAACAAATAAATTTTCTTATTATTGTTTAGGATGAGTTGTTATGTATGAGGGTAAAAAGAGAGAGGGGATAACCGAAGATTGTGAGTTCCATGTTATAGATATGAAACATAGGTGGGGTTTTATCATGTATCTAGTTAGGCATTGTAATCACTCTTTCACCAAGAACATGGATGAATGGGTAGCGCTTATAATATGACATGTCTAATATTCACAAGTGGCATGACCATCTATTTATTTAAGAATGTTGGATTAAGAATGATGGGACATGGATAAAATATTTGAAAATTTTCCTACAATTTTTGATTCAAGGTAACCAAATAATTATTTTTAAACTGAAAATGTGTCATGAGAAATTGTAATTTTTTTTAAAAAAATATTGTGCAATGATGATTCATACATATTGGATGTTTTGCAAAGGTAGTGAGTTTTCAGGAAATTTGATAATTATGGAGATGTGTTTTTTGACCATGTAATTTTTTCATAAATATTGGTGTAAAAAAAATTTTTATTTGAAAGGTAAACCATGTTTATATATAGACCACCTCGCCTTTCATTTGATGTTTCTAAGACTTAGAGGATGTTAAATCTCTATTCTCATATATGACTTTTATGAACACACTTATTACATAAAGGAATTTAATTGAAAAATAGTCGGAGGAAGAAAGTGAATTTTTCCTCATGACCAAGTTGTTATTTCAAAATACTGGATATTTCATGAAATATTGGGATTTTTTTGAATTTGTGAGTTACATGAATGTTTGGATGTTACATGAAATTTGCGTAATGCTTGTATAAAAGTGGGAGTGGTGAAAATCCTAAGGGAATTTCCTTGAAATCATATGTTAAATTGGAAATGATTTTTTTTATGAAATAAGATCTTCTCAAGAAATTAATTAAGGTGTAATAAGAGGTGATAGAGTTCATCAAGGATTTATACTAAAGAAACAATGAATGAACTTTAGTAGAGAGTGTAATGGTTTTCCAAAGAGTTAATAATTGTAATCTAGGGGAACAACGAGTTTAATCTACACTTTTTAGTAGTAGTTTGATTTTTTGGATGGTTGTACATCATCACATTTCCATTATATGTTCCCTAGAATATATTGATTAGGGTGAACCAAGTAAAATTGTTTTCCATCATGCGTGATATCATTTTTTTAATATTGTAATCGGAAAAATATATAAGTGTGTTTTGTTTAGACAAGAAACAATATATAAAGAAGGAATTATTTTAATCAAATATTACATGACTAACCACCCCCCCTTAGGGTATTTAACCTAGTTGGTCTAATAATTTGTATCAAATCCAAATGACAAAGTGATTGGATCTCTATCAGTAGAATCAATTAAAATAGTCAATCCCGAAGGGATTTAAGTATTTGAAGGAATTAATTTTCAACTATTGAAAAAATAAAATTTAACACGACCACTGATTATTAGTAATGTGTGTTAATATAGACAGTATACATGTGATTTATTCTAGCATGCATACTGGGGAATTGTCATAAGAAGACCAAAGATATCTGGTTTCTAGAACTAAAGGAATAAATACTTTTGGTTGATATTTATATAACATAATCTATATAAATATTTTTTTCATGTAAATACAATCACTATATGGGGGTAAAGGTGAAAAATATCTATGAATCCATTTCAAAATTTTGAGAGGCCAAATTTCATTTTTTTGGAACATGTAAAAGGTCTTGTGTATACACCAAAACGAATATGCTGATGCATACCTTAATATGGTGAATGTTATTCAGGAGGTCATGCATATTATGAGAGAAACCCTAGATGACTTAAATAAAATCAAATGAAAAATAATAATATGCTCCCCTTAGTTTTTTAAAAATTCACCATACTCAAGGAAAAGGACTCATTGGAGTTGATGCTAAATAACAAACATAGAATTATCATCTGTTATGATATGAGAAAAAATGATAACGAGTTTGTGGAAACAGGAAGTATAATGTTGTTGTATTGAAGGAAATAGAGATTCCCACCAGATATGATGGAAAATATGAAGAAGATATGGATTAATTCATGTCATTTCTATCCTTAAATTTCAAAATGATAAATGTAATGTTTAAATAGAAACATCTAATTGCATGATTTTGATTTTTAATGGTTTGGAATATAGTAGAAAAGTATCCATAGGGAATTCTAGATGATTAATAGAAAAATAGAGCTCAAATGAATATATATTTATCCAATTTTTAAGGTTGAAAATGTAAAAAAATAAATCTTATTTAGGAAAAATAATCATATTTTACAAGAAGACAATTCATCAGAATAAATTGAGGTCAACGAAATTGAAAACTACAGAGTCCGTGTAGATGATTCACTAGAGGTTATTTAAATAGTTACCTGATAATGGAAGAGAGTGATGATGATAATGTGTTATTGGAAGGAATAATAGATCTATAAGAACAATTAATAATATACTATTGATGATATATATGTTTGTAGAGCCTAAAAAAGAAAACCATTAGGGAGGTTTATGATTCTATACTCTATATATAATAAAAAATAGGGTAAGATTGTGTTCAAATTATTAATTGAAAAGCATAAATATGTTAAGATATAATATTAGAGTAGGTTTTTGATTACAACATAAATGTTCAATAGTATTCCATGCTAATTGATGATTATACTAACTTAGTGAAACACTTAGTCAAACATTCAAACATGTAGGGGAAAATGTTATTAGCCAATGATAAAAAGTATAAGATAAGAAGAGACTCTTGAATCTTGGTGTGACATTGAGAAAATATACTAGACATGATAAAGAAAAATTAAAAGTAGAGAATGAAGTTCTTGATAAATAGAAAAAGAATTTCTTCGAGAAAAAAAAGACACAAAAACATAATGAATCTACTATGGGGATTGATCATAAATAGAAAGAAGTGATGATCAACTATTGCTAAAAAATACAAACTCTAAATTTTATTTGATATAAATTAGAGATCCCAATGGACAACTAATGTGGTAGTGAAGACACCCAAGAGTATATATCATATTAGATGTTTTTGTTGTGGAATAATGATAAATTCTCAAAATGTTTGTTCTCAAACCAAAAGAAACCAATGGATAAAGCAAAATAGAGGTATCCAAATAGAGTTGAATATTACATGTGTTATTTTCATGGCCATAGTTTATATTTTGGAGGTTTCAGAATATAGATTGGTATTTCACATTGAATATTTAGATGAATGTATAGGTGAAGACCCCAAAATATCACACATAATAGCTTAATGATTCACCAAGCGAGCTGGAAATGAAAAATAAATTTTCACTTTACAAGATGAAGAGGGTACATCATATTATGAATATGATCAATAATGTTAATCAATACTAGTTTTGAAACCAAGAAAATGGATCAAAAATAAAATATCATAGCAGGAAGTGTTTGTAGATAGATTCCTAAAATAATCTGATCATACAAGTGTATGGATCATTAATATTGGATTCACTTCCCATATGATGATAAACCAGGATATTTTCATAGAAATTAAGTAAGACATGGAAGGTGTCATTATATTCATAAATGATGAATGAATAAATATTATTATCTAGATAAAATCCATGTTTTGGAAAAAAATATATGAGATATGAAGACGTCATGGTTTTTGAAGGACTTAGTCATAATTTTCTATTTGTTGTTAAATTTTGTGACTTAGGACATGAAATTAACTTTAACAAAAGGGTATGTATTGTAAAATTAAAATATTTTGTAGTTGTTATGCAAATGAAACAATGAAAATGGAATCTATACATTATTAGTAGACAAGAATACATATTATTTCTATCAAACGAAGAAGAAAATAGATTAAGATATAAAAAATTTGGTCAAATAGATCAATAATCATTCAATGATCTAGTGAAAAATGTTGTGGCTCTAGATCTTTCAAGACTATAACAAGATCACACACACACAAAAATGTGTGAGATGTTTTCCTTAGATGAAAAATTATATGAAATTAATAAAAAAATAAAAATAACAAAATTCAACTAGAATACTTGAATTAGTGAAATTTGATGTGTGTGGAATGATATCAGCATGTTATATTGATGGGATGGTGTAATATATTCTTTTAATAAATGACTACAATAGTATAGAATGTATGATGGTCACTACCCAAAATTCCATGGTGTTCAATTGCATTACACAACATTAGAGGATGGATGAATATATACTAATGAAGTAAATTTTGACATTCTAAATAGATAATGGAAGAGAGTTTTCAAATAGCCACTTGAAGGATTATATGAAAACCAAGGGATAAGAAATAAAGTTTCAATAGTGATAACTCTTCACCAAAAAACTGTGGTTGAGAGGGGAAACCCGATCATAAAAAATAGATAGATCGTTTCTAGTTTAGAAATACCCACCATAATGTTTTCGTAAATAAATGATACTAATATTGATATAAATTTATATTATATATTTGTTGTGTTTTAGGGAAAAAATACTCTATACAAGATATGATATAAAATGAATCTGATGCTGAAGAAAGGGTCAATGAATATAAATTATTTATTAAATTACTAGAAAATGTTAAAAAAACAAATCATGTCAATGTAGTAGTGAATGAGAAGAATAATTAGAAATATAGAGATAAAATACTTGAAGATTGTAGTACATAGTTGACCAGATCAGGGGGAGTTCCATGGAATGAGGAAACTTTAGATGAAACACCGATGTTGAGAAGGATGAATTTTGATCTATACTTCTACAAAAGATGAAAAATAAAATTAAAATATATGAGTAGAATATCATTGGTTATTATATATTACCAATGTAGATGAGGAGAATCATGTTTCTATAAAAAAATATTTTCTTATTTTAGGTTGGGCCAAAATTTTTTAAGTAGATTTTAATGATGGGGAATTGTTTTAGGTGATAAATGAATAACTTTATCAAATTAAGAAGAATCAAACATGGGAGATTATTTTGAGGAAACCAGAAAATAATTTCATTAAGAGTAAATGAGTTTTCTATAACAAACTGAATGAATATGGAATAGTGATTCGAAAGAATTCATGAATGGTGTGAAAAGGATAATCCTAGATTGAGGTCACTAACATTGATGAAAAATTTATACTCATGGTATGGTTAGATACAAATCAACTATTTATATCTTAATAGTTAAGAATAAAGTCAACGTATTCCAGATAGATGGGATTTCATCATATTTAATTTATTTCTTCCAGAAGATGTGTACATTTGGAATCAAGATGTTATTCACATACATGATTATGAGAACAATGTTTTTTGGATAAATAGTAATCTATAATGGTGAAGCTAATACCTAGTTTATATTATTAAAGGATGGATCAATACTTGATGAAACTCAGTTTCTAGTTGAGTAGAGTTGACTAAAATCTATTTTTTTATCAATGAACGTGATCAATGAATGATGGTTTTGGATTATGTATACTACCTAATATTTTAGGGAAGAGATAGAACATTTTCCAAATATTTTAAAAAATTTATGAAGTGTGAGAGAAATTGTTGATGACTGGAGAACTAACGTTTTTTACATTGTATATTGGTAGAAATATAATATGTTTACTATAATATATTAATCTAGATATTCCAATTAGGTTATAAGAATATTTGGAATAGATTATTCCAAGGTGACGATGATATTGGTTTCTACCAGTATGAATTTTTCAAAATATGAGGATGGAAATGTGGTTAAAGGCACAAAATATAGGTAGATCATTAGGAGCCTCGTATACATAAAAATCAAATGAAATGATATTATACTTTAAATATGTAAGGTGGCATGATGTAAAATTAAAATAAAATAAATCCAATTACATGTAATTTAATGAATATACTGGTATATCAGATGAATGGTGTAATTTAATTTACTATATAGTGAAACATCTCAATAAGTGTTTTTAAGATATATAGACGCAGATTGGGCCAGATCAAATGAGGAAATAAATTCTACATCAAGTGGTTATATTAATCTTAGTGGGTTGTTCATTTCTTATTTTAGTAAGAAAGAATACTGAATTTCACTAATCAATGTAGAGGTAAAATACATTTTGGTCACTCAATTTGGAATATGGTTACTATGGATGAATAAATATTTTTAAGATAAGAGAGTTGATGTTATGTATCTAATTAGAATCAATTATGTTAATTCGGGTGTTATTATTCTTATAAAAATTTATTTTTTTACCTCAAGTATATAAAAAATTAAAATCATGTATCACTTTATAGAAGAGAATGTGGTTCATGGGTTGGTGAAGTCAGAGTATGTTCCTATATATGTTTAGGTCATAAATATCTTTGAAAAGGCTTCACCCAAAGAAGCATTTGAAAGAAATCGGTTGACTCTTATATCATAGTTTATTTCCCAAACAGAAATATGTGTGGATCTGAATCACACCACTTTAAGGAATAATGAAAATTTTACGGTGTAATTCAAACTATCTTTTTCCCATTATAGACCATTTAAGAGTGACTATTGGGTTCATTGACACGGGGGGGGGGGGGGGAGTTATTTTTCTTCACTAAGTAAGAAATTTCTTAAACCTTTTTAGGGGATAATAAGTTGAGGAAATGGGAGATAGATTCTATGTGTTGAATATAGTGGAGAAATAATTTTGGGGGTATTTTATACATAGTGATTGTGAAGATATTTTTTTCAATGAGGAGATATCACAAATTGATGACCTATGGGTTCATGATGTTTTTTTACCATGTGTTGTTGGGGATGTTTTGTTCTCATATGGTATTCTCTATGAAAATAGTTTTTATTGATAACCAATATCTATTGGTTTTATCTTAGAAGATCAATTTATAAATAAAATTACTCATTAATGAGATTTGGATGTTACTCTTATTTCTCACACGGATATTGTCTCATTTGGGATTAGAGATTGTGTTGAGTGTGTCCGTGGTTTCTATATGGAGATATGATTTTTGAATTGTGGTTGAAGAATAAATTTCTTAGGAGTTGTTGATATGTTGGTATTATAGGGTTATAATATGTTTGGATGAATTTTCAACACATCAGAAGGGTGATATTAATGGGTAAAAACCTATTTATTGGGGTTTTAGGGTTTTTTGTGTTGTTGGGATTATTGATAAATCTAATTGAAAAATATCTAGTGTGTTTTTTAAGAAAGAGTTTCAAAAAATTCATAATACCATGTATACCTTGAAATTTTTATGAAGAAGGGATTTTTATGATCTAGAAGGGGTCTACGAAGATTCACAAGAAAAATAATGAAAATGAATGATTTTTAAAGTGAAAACTTTCAAAAAAAGTGTAAGGTTTTTCATAAGTGGTGATTAGATGTTTCCTCATATATATTTAAAAAAGGATATATTTTTTAAAATTGTTAGTTAATTTTTAGAAAAATTAATTGTGTGAAAATAGTTACGATATAAGTGATTTAATGTTATGGTAGTGAGTTTCATGTGAAATGAAACGACGAAGGTGACATACTTTTTGGTGCATGGAATTCCTTGAAAGAGGGTAGTTGTGAGCATAGAGTTTTGTGAAAGGTCATATATGCCTACAAATAGGCCACCACACACTTTTTTGAAGAGTCTAAAACTTATTGGATTTCAGGACTCTATTTTTATATATTACATACACAAAAATAATTCATGAATGAATGAAATTACGCAAAAATCAGTTATATAATGAGAGGAACTTGTGTCTATATGACCAATTGATTTTCTCAAAAATATTTAATGCTTAATGAAAGCGAGACATGCATAAAATAATAAAATCTATATGAAAGTTTCATGAAGGATGTGAAAAAAGTGAGAGTTTCACTAACCTCAAGGGAACTTCCTCGAACGTCTATAGTAAATTAGAATTCATATTTTAGATTAAATAAGATCTTCATGACACAATAATTTTGGTGTAATAAAAGGTGATATAGTTCATTAAAGGATTTATACTAAATTAATAGTGATTTGGCATCAGTAGAAAGATAAGAGTTCATTCAAATAGTGAACGATTGTAAATTAGGATACTTGTAAAAGTATTTCTATGATGACCATTGTAATAAAAATGTGCATTAGTATATTTTGGAACATCAGAACATTTTCTTTGTGTTCGCCTTAGATTAGCACTATTAGTGCGAACCAAGTAAAATTTTCTTATCTCACACATGATTTTATTTATTTTTTAATATTTATATGAGAAAAAGATAGAAGTGAGTTTTTTTTTCAAGAAAACCATATGGAAAGAGGAAATTGTTTTAATCTAACATACCCTGATTCACCCTCCTCTAAATATATTTAATTTATGGATTCGAACGAGATTTCATGAGTTTAGTAGTGTGGTAGGTTATGATTGAGGTGTATGATATCTAGATAATGATTTGATTATCAACATAGGCCATTGAGAACTGTTATGAGAATTATTAGATGGGTAATATATTACCATGTGTAAATTAAGTGGGGTCTTTGTCAACTTATTTGGTATGGGGATTAGTACGATATATGATTCGTTAGAAGAATGTGAGCATTGATTTTGGTTATGTGATATCAGAACCTGATGATATGGGAGACATATCTATTAGTGAATTTTTCGATATCTTATGGATAGGGAAATTCAGTTTTTTGGTCACTTGAATCTTGAGGTGAGTTCATGATGATAGATGACAATTTAGGGAAATTGCATTTTTTACTTCCCTTGTATGTGGATAGGCCACCATGGGGTGTTTTTTATCTTCCAATAATATTTGTGTGTGGTAATGGACCTAGATTACTTCTTTTATGTGGTTATAGTGTCTATGAATCTTTTTATATGCTTAGTTGCTTTGAGTGAATTTGTGGGATGTCTGTAGTTACGATGAATAATCAAGACTATATGGAGAAATTGGAATGTCATTATCATATAATGGTATGAGGAACGTTGGATTGGTTATATAAGGAAAGAGGATGCAGACCAATGAAAATATTATGTGTGTTACTCAGAGAAGGGGTTTATTTGAGGTATGGTCGAGGGAGTTGACCAGTGAGAACTAGTGTATTATGATATGGTCAACATGAAAAATATGTCTAAGTGGTATGGTTGTGAAATGACCAAGGGGTTATGAGGTTTTGGACATGTTTAGATGATCAAAATATGTGTGAGATAAATTGAAATATTTTCTAAAATTTAAAATATGGGTTGATGACTATTGAGTACAGTGAGATGCTAAGGGTAAATGTGGCTTCAAATAAGGATTTAGGGACTAGAGAGTGATAAAAATATTGTGAATTGAAAAATTATGAGATTAAAAACTATTAGAGTTAATTGGTGTGGATTACAGTAGGTTGTCATTTGGGATTCATATGATAGTGATAGTGGTTAGGGGATTGAGATACACACATCGATACCAAATGTTGCAATGAATGATTATCTATAGTATTAGATAGCAATTGCAGAGGAGATAAAGTATCATTGGAACTAATAGTGTGGTTCGGGATGTGGGATTATTCAATAATATGGATGGGGCTCATGAATATCAGTGTTCTACTAAAGGAGGATTTTATATTGGATAATTCATACAGATTAGTTATAAGGTAAATTATATTATGGGGTACACACCATGGATTTTCAAGGAATGTTCTACTCATTTGGAGAAGTTTTTGGTAATTTTTTGGTCATGTGTTAGTAGAACCAAACCTACGGTGGATTATGTTTGTTTTAGGTGTTTGGATAAAGTTGTAAATGTTTCGTAAAGTGACTAGTAAATACCTAGATTGGTGTGTTTATCAATGAGGATTGGTTAGAGTCTTAATTTTTCGTAACTGATGGGTACACATTTTGGATTACTGTACGGTCGGATGATGGTGTATGAATTTTAAGAAATTGACTCGAAGGGTGATTTGGCCTATAAAATATTAGTACTCATCGGAGAGTATAAGGAGTTTCATGACAGTATATAGCTTTATTTTATTGATTTTTTCATAGGAGTGGTACTATGGGTTCTACTAAGAATGGTTTGGTGATGCTTGAGTGTGATGCTCAAAACGATTTTTTTGGTAGACTAGTGACATCAATAGATGGTGTATGTCATCAGCGGTTTGATAATCCATAAATTCTATTGAGAGTAGTTTATAGTCCAAGAGTTTTTTGAAAATAAAAAGTCCCATGACACATGGGTCGGTGGGTTTTCAGGAATGGTTTATGTGATGAGGCATCAACTGGGGTGGTTCATAAGAGATTGAGTGTGACGGTTTAGATATAGTAAAACCACATATTTTTTGGGTAATGAATGATTTTATTTGGTGAAAGGGTGATAGGATCTCATGTTTTTAAGGAGTCTATCTCGTTTGATTGGAATATTAACATGACCATTAGAAATGAGTGACATAGAATATTGGTAGTGTATTAGGGCTTGGTGACTTGGATAGATCATATAGGATACATGAAGAGTATTCTCATGTATGATAAGTGCTATTGGGGGGGGGGGGAATATGTAATGAAAAATGTCACTATAGGTTTGTGAAATTAGGAGAAATTCCAAATTGAAGTCTTAATATGGGGGATGTTTTGAGAATAGGGTTTTAGATCTCAATTATAAGTGTTATAAAATCTCTAGAAGGTGTTTTTAGATGTGTTCAGAGGTTTGGTATGTGTTTAAATTTATTGGGGGAGTGAAAGATATGGTTTGTGGTGAATATAATTAATATCATATTATACGTGACAAATCAAACCACAACTATGGGAAATGCCACATGGTATGTGTTATGTGTGATAATTTGTTTGAGAAATTTAAAGGGTTACATTTTGAAGGATAAATAACATACATAAACCCTCTATGTATGGTTAATTTAAAAGATCCATGGAATGATAAAACTGTAGTGTATATAATAAATACCATGATAGGGTCTTTTAATGAATAAATCAGGGCACTATGAGGTCTTTGTATGAAAAATATTTTAGTATAGACATATAGTTACGATGAAATGTATCTATTATTCTTCAAATACCTGCTTAAAGGTTGTGGTGTCATTCCATATTGATAGAGGTTTCTCTATATATCAAGTATGATGGGGTAATTGCACCGTGATGTGTGTGGTCGCACTATAGATAGAACCTAGTCTTAGGTGATTTTGGTTTTCTAGTTATTCCCAAGAGAATGTAGTTATACAATGGGGGACATTTTTAGGTTTTAATTAGTATTTGAGAGGTTCTTGGGGTTTACAATAGTGGGGTATATCATCATGACTGGTAATTTCATGCTTGAACGAGCCTGAGATCTATTTTTTATGATAGGTATAATGTTCATTTTGTGCCTTATTTTAACATCTCCTTTCGGGTTGTTCTCTGTATTTCAACTGAAGAAAATGGGAATCCACCCCCTTCCCCTCTCTTCCCCCTCCCCTTTATTCCATTCATATAATTGATCTAGGGTGGTTTCCATGTTAATGAAGGTGATTTCTTATTCCCTATTTTCCCTCTTTCCCTTCCCTATATACTCCTACAATTCTGTCGTGGATAAACCTATGGGTTTGATTTTAATAACGCTAGATCATAGTGGAATCATTCCTGCATCATTTTCCTTTGGTGTTGTTTTGACGAATGTTTTTCTTGAAGGATGTACATAATAGATTTTTTTTTGGTTTCATTTAGGAGATCAACTTTTCTATATTAATTGGTGATATTTATAAAAGTATAATTTAATTGACTGATGAATTAATGTTGGGTTTTTTGAATTTCGTAATATATGGACTTGGGGGTGTTTCCAGAGTGATCCTCACCCCGTTTCATGAGGTTTTGGTAACATTAAACATTCTGATGAGACATTTATTTTCTTATGGGTAAATTATTATTTATCGGATTAATTTTTATATCCCCCATTAATGAGATGACGAAACCAAATCTTAACATATATAAATACTACATCATATTATTTGAATGTTCAATATTTTAACAATAATATACACTCGAGGACTATAATGGATTACTGTCCATGGAAACAAGATGCACAAAAATCGTATTTTAAAAAGGATATTCAATATATACTAGAAATCTATTCTATAATAATACTCTTCATATGCATAACCTAGTTAAAAAATTTCATTATAACTATCATAAAATGGAAACATAATAAATGGCGAGTTCATAATCTAAGTATGGGTAAACATGTGAGATGTCAATAAATTATCATAAGAGAGAATAAGGATATGAGAACATGATAAAAACATAATAAGGTTTGAAACAATAAATTAAGTATCACTAATCATGATTCATGGAATAAATATTTTTCATAATAAAAGAAAAAAGTCAAAAGAGTGGAAATTCATCAATAATCATTCATGGTCTATGAGAGAATATCATAATCATAGGATTATAGCACAAGCACAAGACTACACCATTTTGTACATGTATAAATAGTAATATGTTCAAACGTTAAATTGAGGACATGAAATCATTTAATCACATAAAATTATAGACAGAAAAATAGGACCACCCATAATGTTATGATCATATAACTACGTGCACACATAATTTTTTGGATATGAAACCAGGTCCACAAATAAAGCTGTGAACCTGAAATCATGTTCACACATAACATAGTTATCTCATGATTTATCCATCATAACCCCATTCATTTGTGGCCTATAATGGATCCACCCATTATATAAACATAAACAAAAAATTTTCTATGTAATCAAAGAAACATTCACCTTTTCATCATGGTATAACCCATTGAAAATATACATCTTTCAAAAATATCACATCTTAACATAGTTAAGTCATGGGAAAGTAGAGAGTTTCATAGAATCGTGCATAAAACATTATCCTAATAATCCATTAATAGAAATAAATTTTATATTATAATTTTATCATATCCCTAATGAAGCAAAAGTAAAATAAAGGTATTATATCATAGTGGAAAAATCCTTTTAAAATATCAGTAGAATAATTATTAAGTAAAATACCATTTTTATTTTGAAATCTATTGTTAAAAAAATATGAAATATTAATAACTAAATTATATTTGAAAATAACCATTTAATAATATAAATTAATCTTAAAATAAAATAATAGTCATTGTGGTGTGAAAATACATTCATTTGGTACACGTCAAAACAATGATTTCGTTCACACATTTAGAAAAAAGTTCTATGTTTTGGAAATGACAAGAAGATTCATTTTGAAAATTTTTATATAAATAAAAATCTGAGTATAAATGAATTTAATCAATCATTTTAAATTAGTAAAAACATTATTGGATTTTTAGGAAAAATATGTACATGGAAGAAAACATGTGTCGACTAGAGAGGAAATATAGTCTGCTTTTGTTTCAAACCTTTTTCTTGACCATTTCAAGTATAAAATATAGGAAAATGGTACTAATACATAAATATTCAATAAATAATTATATAATAATAAAATATTTTTTTGATGTATAATATTCATATAATTTCAATTAATGGAAATTTATTATATAAAATCTCGAAAAGATATAACATTGTTACATTAACCCCCCTACAACAAGTCTCTTCATGCTTCATACCCACTAGAAAATACTATATAATAAATATGGATTTATTATAAATATATTCCAAAACCATATTCATACATAAATTACTATTTTATTTTCCTTTATAATTTCTAATTATCCTTTTATTGAAAAATCTTCCGTAAAATGGATATTTAAGTGAAAAATGGTTTCTTTTCCATGCGTGTTTCTGCTCAATGGTTCTAGTAATTACACATTGGTAATGGTTTCATCTCCTCTAGAATATTAATCTATAAATAATTATTATATTTATTCATTATATAATATTTTACAACCATTCATATAAATTTGTGAGGAAAAAATGAATTACACCACCTTATGGAGACAATAGTCTATATGTACGCAAGAGTGATGTTTCCAAAATTTGATGATGGCTCCAAAAAAGGAAAAGAAAAATTAATCTTTCAAAAAAATTATTATATCATAATTATCACATATATTTATAAAATATATCCTTATAACTATCCATTTAAAATGAAAATTAAAAACTAATCACATTGCTTTATGGAGGTGGTTGTCCACAATATGCATGAGTGACATTATCATTATGAAAATAATGATAAGGTATGAAGGTATATATTATATTATAATTAAATAATAATTATGCTCTCCTGAATATATTATATAATCATTAAATACATCATAATTTCAAACAATTAAATATGGTGATGTAAAATGAATCATATCACTATGAGGAGGCAATAGTCCATATGTACCTATGAGCAATACTTTCATTTACCATTTGAGGGAATGGAGGTGGAAATTGATAGAAAAATATTCATAATAAAAACTATTTATATTTATGATATTATATTAATTATGTTATAATGGATTTAATATATTTATATGAAGTACAAGAAGAATGAAACCTGAAAAAATTGCTCAAAACATCTGCATCTTCTTTAAGAAACCTCCTTTCAATATCCTATAAATGGTCCTTGTGTTGAAATTTTAAGAATTTAATAACCTATAATACATGGATAGTGAATTTATAAAGATATTTGGGAAGTTTTTCGTCTTGGTAAATGGATCAAGTGTTATGGATGAGAGAGGAGAGGGGAACCCTTTTATAAATGAGGGGTGTGGCACACTTGTAATTATTATGAATATTAAAATATAATAAAGACACACTCCAGTGAAAACCATTAATCATTATTACAATGAATGGTGTTGGCCATTTTTGGACTTCGAACACCTCGTAATATAGTCTTGGTAGTTATCCTTTAATCATGTTTATGTCATGTTATATATGTCTTTCAAATTACAATATTTTCATGATCATATGATTCAATTTTGTATATATTATTTTTCTATATTTTTAGTCATGATACATGCCTTTTTTATCATGTAATTCCTTAAAACTCATTTTCTATTCCTTATTCCCATTTTATCCCCTTGTTATCCTTTTTAGATCATCACTTTTATCTATATATTCCCCTGGTTATCCTATTCAGTTATAATAGTACAAAGGGTGTTAGGGTCTCATTATAGAGACTATTAAAATGATGATTCATTCTTGTTTCATGTTTTATAAAAATGTACCTTCTCTTCCAAGTACCCTAGTATTTTTAATCATTGGTTTGTATTTCATGAATAATTATGTTTAAAACTTGTAAACATATGTGTAAAAGGCTTGGGTCTCAATATGAATCAATATAGATAAAAACATCCTTCTCCACTATTAGGTAGAGTGAGCACATGTGTGGAGACCAACCTTCTTTTCATCTCTTTGTAATATTCATCACATTCATCTGTCTGTAGGAACTTGTATCTATTACTTGTAATCTTTCATAGTGGGATGGACAACCATGATAAATACATAACAAATAATCAATATTACTCATCCAACTAATGAAAACCATTAATCATTATTACAATGAATGGTGTTGGCCATTTTTCAATAAATTATGTCTTTGAAGAATCCATTAGTATACCCTCACATGGAATTACATTTCCGAAGAATGAAACTTTCTCAAGTAAAAATTCACACATGGTAAATTTATATTACAATATCTAATTTCATAGATTATTTAGTAAAATTCTCAAATTATTTTCATGATCTTCTTTTCTATTTGAATATATAATATTATCATCTATAAATACTACCAAAAACTGATCATGGAAATTAATAAATAATCTATCCATTAGATCCATAATTATAATGTCGGAATTGGTAAGTCTACATGAAATTAATATAAATTCCAAACAATTTTCCCTCATACAGAATGTTTCCTTTGATATATCCTTATTATTGACCAAAAATTGATGATATCAAAAATGAAGTCCAATCATTGAAAATTATAAATCTATATTCATTTAATAATACATGTTATCAATACATGGTAAAAAATAATTTTTCTTTATGGTTATCTTGATATGTTTTGGACAATAAATGAAAAGACACACTGACCCATCTTGATTATTAAAAAAATGAATAGGTTTACCTATAGGTGACACACTAGGTATTATAAATCCTTTTTCTATAATCTCATAGAGTCTCTTATTCAATTTCTTTAACTTAATTGGTTCCATTCTACGAGGAGTCTTTGAAATTTCTATAGCATAACATATAAGTTTTATTAAAACACAACTTCATGGTTTAGGGTAACACCTGAAAATCATTTAATAAATACATTATCATATTCACTGAAAATAGTTATATATTCAATTTTGAGTTAATAACCTATTATATGGTATATATATCCCTCATGAAAAGGTAGTAAAACCCATATGATGGATGTAATTTTATTTGGGTGTTCAGGTTCATCATTGCATCAAGAAATGATCATAGGTAGATTCAAAATATCAAAAATGACTTCCCTTCCTCAAATATTAATATGGATTATATATTTAGAGAGCCAATCAATGTCCAAAATGAAATTTAGTTCAATTTGTGGAGAAAATAAATAATTACAGGAAGCACATTTTCTCAACCTCTATTAGAGAGAAGATATAAATTTGAGATGCGATCATCATACTATTGGGAGTATTAACTACTAAATAAACATATAAAAATTTAGTTAGTGACATGACCCCTTAGAAATTATTTAGATTTAATAGAGTGTGTAAAACTTGAATCAAATAAAAAATTTCAATTCTATAGTCGATGATAAGTGTACCATTCACTATGTCATTCTCCTAACCCACTTCAACAGTTTTGATTTCATAATCTTTCCCTTTATCCCTTTAATTCAAAGGATATTGAGGCTTATTATACTAATTATCCCTTGGATTAGGGAATTTATTCATATAATTCCCAAACTCATTTTATCTAAATTACTGAAGTTTGGGTGGTGTATTTAGTTGATCTTTCTCTTCCTTACTATAATTGACTGGACTCTTCACATCACATAGATATTATTTTTCTCGATGTCGAAGCCTCACACACGTGAAACATATTATTATTCCTTTCAAAAAAATACATTAGTTATTATTTATAGTTTTTTTCATGTACAAGGTTGAAACTTATTCCCTACATGTGACATACCACCAGAGTTACCATGAAATTATATATTCATTTTCCAATGCTAAACACCATTAAAATGAGGTTTTGTAGATTATATTTCCCCTTTGATCAAACATTTAATGACTTAATCATATCTTTGAAATCCCCTTGTCCGTAATTACTTTTTAAAGAGATAGTTTCATACCACTAAAGAATGGATCAACCTTTATTTTTGGGTCAATGATAAATCCAAAAGTGTACATCACAAATCATGTAACTTTTTCCTAATATGTTTTGATGGATTCATCATCCTTACTATTTTACTTGAAAAATGTTCATTACAAATCAATACAATTATTTTGAGGATAATATTTATTGAGAAATACAATCTTAAACTCATACCATTCCATTTAGTTTGTTTCATACACATAAACTTTATCTTTTGATAAGACTCAATCATTGATAAACTTCTCCTTCCAAGACATAAACTTCTAAGAAACATTTCTCATAGTCCAAGCACAAAATAATGGGAAATATTTTCTACAATTAATTGATCCATTTCTCTTCAACTAGTGGTTAGTAACAACCAGAGAGGGAGAGTGAAAATTATGATACAAAATACTCAATGAAATATTTCTCCATCATTAGTTCATTAAAAATCTTCACTTGGTCCAAATTATAGCTCATCGATTGAGAGTGTTGAGTGAGGATAATCATAAGATATTTCATCCCAAATCTCAATCCTTTGGTTTATTATGATTGAGTTCATTGAATTGCCCATATAATTTGTAGTTAGTTGTATTTATTTTGGTTCTAGATATGGACTAAAAACAAAACTAACTAACATAATTATTTATAAAAATTAAATACTGTAAGAAACCATAAAAAATATTTCTCAATGTATCCTAATTTATGAAATATTTTTATCACCGTATGATATTTTAGGTTCATCCTAGGTAATTTCTCATTCACCATATGTTTTCAAAGTTTCTATACTCATATATAACATAAATTAATATCTCAAAATAACTTAAACATCCTCTATGTCCAATTAAGGAAACCCAATAATAAAATATATAAAAATTTCATCATTTCAGATTAATATTCAATACATTTCACAATAATAAATGCCCAATAATTGTAAATATTTATTGTGTTTAGATATTAGATACATTAATATTTTATTTCATAAATAATATTAAATATACACTATAATTTTCTTTTATTGTTGTAATATTCATAGACATACCCTTCATAAATACATTGATCATAACCTAGGGAAAATAAAAACATAATAAAGGGTTCGATCAGATTTCTTATAATGATAAACATAGGAAATATCAATAAACTACCATAAGTGAGAATATGGGTATGATAAAAAGATAATAATAGAATATGTTCATACACAATCAATTATGTATCATTAATCATGACCCATGAAATAATGCTTTATCATAGAAAAATAAAAAAAATTATAAGTGTGTACAATCATCAATAATCCATAATGATTCATGATAGAATTTCATAATCATAGGAATATGAAACAAGCATATCATTATAACATTGTGTACTTTTTTAAATATAAATAGCTTCATTCATTAAATTAAGGATTTTAATTAGGTACTTGCATAAACATATCGACATAAAACCATACACACACACAAAGTTACTTACATGAAACCATATCCACACATAATGTTATGTACATGAAACCAGGTCCATGAATAATGTTGTGAACAGGAAAATAGGTTCATTCATAACATATTTATTTCACGAGTTATTCGTATTTACCAAATGCATTGGTGGGATATGATAGGCCCACCCATCACATAACCTTAAACCAAAAATATACTATAAGATAATAATAAAAATCATTATTTCATCATTGTATGACCCATGGAAAAGAGAAGAGTTTAATTGATATTTCATCTTAAAAAGGTATCCCATAGGAATGTAATCGGGTTTAAAGAATCATCCATAAAACTTAATCATCATAATTAATTTAGAGAAAATACGTTTATGGAATCTTTTGTTAGTATCCCTATTGAATCATAAATAACATTCATGGATGTTATCATAGATGATAAATGTATTGAAATAATAACTTGAATATTTATTGAGGAAAACATATTTTTCATTTCTAAATCACTAATTAAAAACCAAAAATTTTCTTAAATATTAAGGAAATCATATTATATTAAAATAAAAAATGGAACATGACATAGGATTCTTACAATAAATGAGTAGTCATAATGCAATCAAAATATATCTTTGTGTTATATGATAAAACAAATATTTTGTTCATACCTTTGGTAAAGTATACTTCATCCAGAAAAAGATAAGAACATTATTTTTAGACATTTATATTAAAATAAAATTATATCAAAAAATGAATTTTATAAATAATTATAGAATATAAAAAACATTCATGAGAATATTTTAATGAAAATATGGACATAAAGAAAATGTTAATCAACTAAATTGGTAATAGGGTTGTATTTTCATTAAAAATGGTTCTTGGTCATATTAAGTAAAAAATAGAATAAAATTGTACTAATACATAAAAATTCATGACATTAAATGTGGATAATATAATATATAGGAGTTTAATGAAATTAACCATATAAATTCCCTAGATTAGATTTTAGAATAAACAATCTCGAAAATACAAGATTATAAAATAATCCCTTTACCTTAGATCTCAT
The DNA here is from genome assembly GCA_963277665.1 of Viscum album. Taxonomy (NCBI): domain Eukaryota; kingdom Viridiplantae; phylum Streptophyta; class Magnoliopsida; order Santalales; family Viscaceae; genus Viscum; species Viscum album. Next base: position 1,646,259,055 of record OY728135.1, read on the forward strand.
CATTCATAAGATGCATTCATACATAATTTATAATAAATAAATATTTATTATAAATATATTATATAACCATATTCATACATAAATTATTGTGTTACATTCCTTTATAATGTCCTACTATTCTTTTGTTAACAAATGTTTGTTGAAATATACAATCAGTTGAAAATTAATATGTTTTCCCTGAATGTTTAGGATAAATTTCTCTTGTACTTGCACTTTGTCCTTTGTTTCATAATATATAGAATATTAATAATTAAATATGTATAATATTTATTCATTATATACACTATTATAACCATTAATATAATGTTTTTTGATAAATGAATTACACCACCTCATAGAGATAGTAGTGCATACATTTTCATAGGTGATGCTTCATCTTTTCAATTAATAGAATTTAAAAAGTTAAATAATAATACATATTTACAAAAAAATTATTTTATCATAAATATCATACATATTATTTTAAAAAATCCTTATTAACATCTATATAATATATAAATGTATAAAAAATCTAATCTCTTCATGGTGGTGGTGGTCCACACCAACACACGAGTTACATTATAATTTTATAATGGATAAAAATGTAAGAAGTTAGATAATAAATTATAATTATAGAATAATAATTTTATCATAAATTTAATATATAAATATTTAATAAATCAAAAGAACAAACCATAAAATACCGTGATGGAAATAGAATCATATCACTGCATAGAGGTAGTAGTCCACACATAAACAAGAGAGATACTTTCATTTTACATTTGATGGTAAAGTGGTGAAAAAAGGTTTTATTATAACCATAATTAAAATATCATTATATTTTAAAAACTAGATTAATAATTTTTTTATGGATGAAAGAAATTTTGTATTATGTATAATAAGAATGAAACTTTTAAAATATTGGTAAAAACTTATACCACTTCTTTGAGAACCCTCCTTTGAATATCATCTTAAGGATTCTTGGGTTGGTCTTTAATGAAGAAAATATCCTATAATAGAATAATAGTATAGTTTTGAAGATAATTTATTAGTTTTTTATTGAGAAAGAGGGACAACATGGAATAGAAAAGAGAAGATAAGGACTTCCCTGTTATATGTTTGGGGAGTTACACACTTATAATTATTAAGAATATTAAATACTAATACAGTCAATCTCCTGGGAATGTGGATTAAAATTAGACCAAGTTGGAATATATGATGATATATAATAGAAATATATTCATCTAATATATTTTATTCATGTTTTTGTGTAATTTTTAACATTACACAACTAGTTCATCCTCTCATTAACCCTTTTGAACCATTACCACAGTAATTAATTTTTAACTCAATTACTAATTTCAGTGGTCAAAATTTATGTTGAAAATATTAAAAAATGCTATTTATTAAAAATATAATAATGGAAAAAAATTTACTGATTCAATTTCTATAACATGAATAAAATCAATTTAAAAGGATTATGAAAAATGAAAAACAAAAAACAATTTTTAGGAAAATGAATTTTTAATCATAAAAACAACTTTAAATTCATTCAATTACATTTAAAAAATTGATGAATGTTAAATTAATTTATTAAATATATTATAAAAAAATTAATTTTAAATCATTAAGTAATAGAGATCAATTTAAATTATTAATGTATAATCACATCGCGAGCATAAAAATAACTTTTTCACATAAAAACAATTTTTTACTTTCAAATAGTTGTATTTTCATATATAGAAATTTTATAAAAAATGAAATAATTTTAAAAATTTGTACTTTATTTCATAAATTTTTTAGACCTATTAATACCATTCAATCCAATGGCTAGGAAATAACTATCACTTTAAATAATAATAATTTAATAGTATACCAGAGTTCATTAAAACTCATAGTTGTGTTTAATGAAATAAATTAAATTAATTATATTTATTTAAAAAAATATATCATAAAATATCACAGTGTGACATGAGAAGTGAATGTCCAGGATTAGACGGTATTAGTATATGAATTTATCATTAAAAGAATAATTCTGACTAATATAGTTGTTCCCCAATTGTTTCCTTATGGTTTTTGAATTTTTTCAAGAGTCGTTAAATACGTGATCATTACAAGTGTGTGGGGATGAATATAAATAAATTAATCGTACATTATCATTGTTAATATATAAAGGATATTACCCAATGGTACATTTTATGGAATCCCATGTGGCGGGGCTTGATTCCATAGCCAATGAGGATCATGAGGGTTATCTTATGTAATATGGAATATGATGACTTGAACCTAGTCAGTTTCCCTTTGTGAATAAAAACATAGTGGAACATGGGATATGTGACCTTATTCCCCTATGAGTATTGTATTTTGATAGTCTAGGAATGGTTGGATTATTGGTAGGCCATATAGATCCTTGATTTTCCTTATAGCCACTTGGATAGTTGACTAGTGTATGAGTCGAATGTTCCTCTCCCACTGGTATGTGTGTATACAGGTTTTTATACTATATAAATGATTTATTTAAAATTTGGGTGTGAGAGGATTGACCTAGCATGTAATTTAATGTAATATGGTCATCATAAATTCCCTTCTACATCTTAATTATATTTTCATTACATGTGGGGATTATTAGTCCAAGATGTGATTATGACGATTTTTGGAACTCTATGCCCATTGAGTGATTAGACATGATGCTAGTGTCTATAAATGTACTAAGGGAATCCATGAGGGGTGTTATAGTTATGATATGAATTAATAGACCATGTTAGTACCAGAGTGTTATTCCTACAATAAAGGGAATACTAAAATTATGTTGACACAATAACAAACATGAATGGAATTGATGTGGGAATAAGTTTGGTGCTAGATAATAGAGCCTAAAAAATATATTTCAGGTTTCTGTATGTTTTCGACCCATGTTCCCCTGATGATATACGTGTTTTCATGATATTTTTCACTAATTATGAATTTTTAAGGAAATGGTTTACATTATTTGAATACTTTTAATTATAAAATTGGTTCGGCACCATTCGAATTCAGTGAATTGATGATATGTGAAAGAACTATGGGTGGCTTTAATTGAGACCTAATATGTTATAGAACCAAGGGATGACACCATTCCAACCTAGGCTATTGATGACATGTGATGATATTAAGGGATGACACCATTCGGACATAGTGATGATATGTGATGGAACCGAGGGAGGGCTCTATTTTGATCTCGAGTATTGGAGCTATGTGATAGTGTTAGGGGAGGAAAGAATTTTTAGTTGGTTTATTATTGATAGGTGAGAGAGATGGGTGAAATCTCCATTATAACCCCATATATATTTGGGATATGTGAAAAAACTGGGGAAGGTTTCATTTTTACCTAGTGTGTTGGTTATATGTGATAGAACCATGAGAGTATTTTATCATATATCAGTTTATTGAAGTTATGTGAGTTAAAAGGTGGTATAAGACAATATGAAGTTGTGTGATGACTATGTTTGAAGGAACTAGGTCAAGTACCATCCAACATAGAGTGTTAGTTGTATATAATTTTTACCAGGGATTGTGATATTCTGATATTTGGTGGTGATTAGATTTGATGGTATCTAGAAAATATTTTTATATGAGCCTCTTCTTTAATGATTAGATGATGTCATAGGAAGGTACCACATCAATCTATGAAATAGTGTAATGAGAAGATATAATCTTAGAATAATTCACCATCCAACCCTTGGGATTGACATGATGATATGTCATTCTTGGAGGAACCCACTTCAAACCATTGTTTTAGACATGTGACATGTCCATAGTCACCCCATTACAAGGTGAACCCAGTATGGGGGTTTCCTTGCATAAATATTACATCATTTTTGATGAATTTCCAATACCTATCATAATAATACAAAGCTTATATACATAAATATTTAGGGTATATAGAAACTATATACATGAAAATTTATTTCAGGAATGATACTCAATGTATCCCATAAATATATTCTTACAAGGAACACTACTTATAAATTCCCTACATAAAACAATTCTTTATAAGCTAGGGAAATGAAACATAAGAAAGGGTGAGATTAGATTCATATTAAGGATAAATATATGATATATCAGTTAATGATCATTAGTGAGCATAAGATAAGAATATATTTATACAACTATGACCATAAATTAAAATGATCATACCCAATTACTCAAATATCATTAATAAAAAATAATATCCCAAGGAATTCTCATAAAACATACATAATTCATAAGTGTGTGGAATAATCAATAATCCATCATAATCTATGATAAAATATCATAAGTATAATAACTTAGTATTTAGTTTACACATAAGCATACAAAATCATTTACTTAGTCAAGGATCACTGCCAAGACAATCATATTGGATTGGGTTCACTCCTCATTCCACTATATCCTTACTCAATGTTCACTCCCAAGACTATTATAGTTTAGAAAGTCCATTACTGAACTAGGTTCACTCACCCTTAGTGTTATTATTATCTCATGAGATATCATTATTTACCCAATGTGTGGGAGAGATATAAAATTCTTGGTCCACCTTTTACTAATTTCACTGCCAAGACTATCATAGTGTGCCAAGTCCCTTATTAAACTGAGTTCACTCGCCATTAGTATTCTTAGTATCTCATGAGATATAAATATTTACCCATTGTTTTTAAGTGATATATATTTCTTACCCCACCTATCACAAAATTAAAATCATATAGATGTGTTCCATAAGATCCAAAATAATTTATCATATAATCATACCATAACCATGGAATGGAAATTGGTTTCATAAGCATTTCATAAATTCATCATATTAATACCTATGAAAAATATATGGTTTTAATAAAAATCTTATCATCATTATCAAAAACAATCTAAAGTAATAATAATTATGGTATCATTAGATCATATACTCAGTAATCAATAATTAAAATCGTTAATTTTAGTAATATATTAATAAATTTATATAAAATATAATTGGAATACTTATAGAGGAAAATAAAATTTTCACTTAGAAATAAATTATTTAAAATCCAATTTTTTTTAAGAATTTATAAAAAATATTTTCATTTAAAATAACCATGGAAAATTATAATTGATGCTTTAAAGCATTTCATGGTCATGATGTCATAAAATTAATTCCATGCCGTAATTGTTAAAACAATGATTTAGTCCACACCTTACATGAAAAGTTCTTTAATTAAAAAACATCAAGTAGATTTGTTTTAAATATTTCTGTAAATGTTTAAACATTTGTAAGATTAAATTTAATAAATAATTGAATAATTGTAAAAATAATCAGTATTTTTTTAGAAAACATGGATATGTAAGAATAAGGTTTTCTAATGGAAAGAAGAGAAATAGTTTTCAAATTTTCTTAAAAGTATTTTAAAAAACTTATTAAGTAAAAAAGAGTGTAAAATGGTAATAAAATATAAAAATTATAGATATAAAAATAGGATAATAAACAATAAATGGGATTATCAGATAAGGATCATATAAGCTCACCAATGGATATTCAAGAATAACCAATCCTGATTAATATGGGATTAAAACAAAACTCCTTTATCTACAGTCTTTTCATGATTTTTACACACTCAAATATCCAAGATAATAAATATATATTTACTATAAATAAATTATATAACTATATTCATATATATTATATGAAATTTGATTTACTTATAGCATCTTATCACCAGTTTATTTCAAATTCTTTTTTAAAATCACTCATCTGGGTGATAACTGATTCGTTTTTAATGTATGTTTTGTTTAGATGGTTCTATTAATATTATCATGATTACTATTTAATTATATTCATAATATTAATCGTAAAATAATTATCATATTAATTCACTATATAAACTTTTAATATTATTAATATAAAGCATTGATGATAAATGAATTACCTAACTTCTTGGACATGGTAGTTTGTATGTTCTAATGAGTGATGTTTCTACTTTTAATGGATAGAATGAAATAAAATAAAATAAAAATTTATTTTTATAAAATAAACATTATATCATATATACAATTAAAATTTATTAATACTATTCTTATTTTAATCCATGTAATGCTAAAATGAAAAAACAGATCATATTGCTTTGTGGAGGTGGTAGTCTACATGTATGCACGCGAGATGTAATAATTTTTAAAAGGATATAAAGGTAAGAAGGTAGATAAGATATTATAATTAGAAAACTATAAATATTTCATAAATATAATATATAAACATTTATTATATCAGGATAACCAAAAATGAATTATGGTGATGGATAATGAATTGTGTAGCTATATAAAGATGGTAATCCACATGTACACATGAGCGATACTATTTATTTACCATTGGATAGAAAAGAGGTGAAAACTTGTTTATCCGTAATAATAATAAAAAATAATTACATTTTAGTCACTTAAGTAATTATTTTATAATCGAAATCTTATATTTAGAATATGTAGAAGTAGAAATAAAATTGAACGTACTTTGTTAAGACTTATATCTTTGTATTAAGAAGCCTATTTTGGATTACACATTAAGACTTGAAAGGATGATATTTTGGAAGTAAAATAAAACATAATATGTGGGAAGGTATTTTGGAAGATATTACAGTTAGGATTGAGTGATATTTAATGTCCATGAGGAATAAATAAGAGAGGAGAAGTGGTATCATTTTATAAAGGTGGGAGAGGACCCACATGGAATTTTTATAATGATTAAAATATAATAATTTCATAATAAATCTAATTTATTATAAATGAATCATATTCAACGTGGATATTATATAGGGTCCTAATATGTCCACAAAATAGGTTTTTTCAAGTTTAAATGGAAATATTTTCCTTATCTCTTAGTTTAACCCCCTGGTAATCCCGTTATAATAATAAATGAGGAAACCAAATTTTAATGTTTTGAATTACCGTAATGGAAAAAGATTAGTTTTACATATTTAATTTTATTAATTATTTTGTTTACAAATATTTAATTTATTTTAAAATATTAAATTTATATAAATAGTATGAATTAATTATAAAATAAGTGTTGAAAATGCAAGGAAAATCACTTTTTTAAAATGAATTTTAAGCATAAAATTTACTTTACCTTCATTATATTCCCGTATAAAAAACTATTATATGAATGATAAAATATTTTATTTTAAATATAATCTATGAATTTCATTAAAAACACTCATCAATAGAAATTAATATAATTTATTGAGATAAAAATACCATGTGCGCATAAAAAGTATTTTTTAGAAAAATGTGTTTTTAATCCCAAAACAGATATTATAGAGAAATCAAGTATAAACATATCTATATTTAATTAACGTAACACCTTGATATTTTAAAATAATATTATTTTACTAGATTGAATATGAAACATGATACACTATTATTAAAAGACCCCTAAAATATATTATTTAAACATAACAGTTAGAACCAAGTCATTGAACTAGTGGTTATGAATAGAATTAACAAAATTATAATATATTTATAGAGTGTTCATAATAAATAAAATCTTATTAATAAATATTTTTTAAATAATCACCCAAATTTTTAGTAATGTCCTTTTATGATTCAAAATATATTTTCTTCAAAAATAGTATTATTTCGAATTTTATGATTGGAAATTATTATTAATTTATACCACAATTTAAAATTTTAGTTGATAAATATAATTTTTTAAATAATAATATAAATTTGTTCTTATTTTATGATTTTGGTGTTTTTTTTGAAAATAGTGATTTTCATTGAATAGTTAAAATAGTGATTTTTAAAAAATGGTTATTTCTTTTCATTTTTTTAATTAAGTTTAAATTCCAATTATAATTTTAATTTCTTTAAAAATGAAATAATTATTATATAATTGTATTTAATATAATTAATTTAATTTGAATCCTTTTTATCTATATTTTGGTGCAAGATTATTTTTTGGCTTAAAAATGATTTTTTTTAAAAACTGCTTTTAAATGCATAATAGTCCACTATTTTAATTAATTAAAATAAAACATAATAAGGAAAGATTCAAATTATATTTATATATTGTATATATAAATATATTAATTTAATTTAATATATTTATGGTCCCTTGTCATATTGTTAATGTGAGATCATCTAATGCTTGAAAAATGGATTTCAAGAAAAACAATTTTTCGACACAATTTCCAGTTCTATTATTAAATAGATTCCTACCTATTCTTTGAATATAATTTAATAAAATTTATTCCATATTTTTAATATTTATAATTAAAATTAAATAAAAATTTCCACCTATTTTTTACCATAATGATTAGTAAAGACAATTCAATTTATTTATCGTAGTTAAGGTTAAAATGGGGGTTTTCACATTAAATTAAATTATGTTAAATTTAATTTTAAACACCCTATTAATTTTTATATGATAAATTGGATTTCATATTAATAATAAGTGGGTCCAAATTATCTAATAGGTATTAATTTATATTTTTCTTATAGTATTAATTAGAAAGGTTAAAAAACTAGTAATCGTGGTGAAAACTAAAAATGTAAAAGTAAATAAACTTAAGGGATAAGTGAATAACATGTTTAAAACATGATTATTATTATGTAGTGGAGGGGTTTATTGAACATAGATCCCCTACAATCTATTATTGGTCAAATATTTAGGCACTATGTGTGAGAGTGAGTTCCAATTATGGAATTATTTTTGGTAAATACAAAAATGTCACTCCTCAATTATAAAAGGGAAATCTATACCCTCAATTATTAAAATAGAAGAAGTCATGATTCTTGAAAAAAATGATAAAATACCCCCAATAACAATTGTAAAGATTATATATCTTCTGTTCATTGATAAAACACAAACCCTAGTTTACTTTATTGGATATCTAAAAGAGTTTTCTCTAAATAAGGTAATCATATTTACAAATCTTAGTATTTTATTCTTCTTTTACAACCTTCAATTATGTAATAAAAATTACATTATAATAACACCAATATATCCTATATACTTAGATTTTATTATGTTTATAGAATAATATCTACCCATATCCTCCACTATCAAAATGGAATCAAATCCATCACTCGTGTATACGACCGGCTTCCACCTTGTGAGCTGATAAAATATATTATACATCATTGACTGTCAAAGGAATTTATAATTATATAAATATTTAATATATATAATAAATTTTACATTATATTAATTATATAATATTATCATACCACACACTTCCTTTCCCATTCACCCATTAAGGGAATGATATCACCAGACATGCACACATATGACCTTCCATATCCATGAAGAGATGCCACACATTTTAAATGAACAAATTTCAATAATGGTTTTAGAAATGAATAAAATAAGTAAATATGATATTTATAATATTAATATAATATAGTAGATATGGTTCCTATATTTTATACACAAGAATCGTGACTTTCATTACAAAACATGCCCGAGAAAACAAGACAATTAACACCCAAAACAACAATAATAATATTGTTAAGGAATGGGTGGTAATATGTTACAAAAGAATCATATATGTTATCATAAATATGAAAAAGATTGTATTATAAATTAATAACAAACTTCAAACCATTATACACGATATTAATTATCATTCAACCAAAATGATGCATGAAGTAAGGAATTTTGTCTGAATTTCCTTTTATTGAGGCATATTGAAATGTTATTATAGAACCTTGAGTTTCTAAGAACCTTTTTTTTCAATTAAATAATTTTATTTGATGTATTTAATTTCAATAAACACCGATTAAATATTTTGTTATATGCTACAATAATTTATTCTTGTGCTACATGCACTTGGTTAGCATTGCACACAACATTGAGTTTCTACAAAACATCATTTAATTATAATAATAATTTTAATGAAATATTTATATCTTAGCAATTAAACATTTTAATACTAACAATGAAAAATGATTTTAAAATATTATTTATATTTATTTTATATAAATAAACATATTGATAATAATCCATTTAATTTTTGGTAAATTATTTATATCTTTGGAAATATAATTTTCCCAAATGAACAGTTTTTTAAGTCCTTTTGTGAACAATAATAAAAGGAATTTTATAAAATTTTATAATTTTAATTCGATAAAATAAAAATAATTTTTGAATTATTAATTTCAATATTTTCTTAGGGTTAATTTTTTTTTCATTTTTTGAAAACCGACTCTTTTGGAAGAATAGTGAAAAATACTAAATTTTAATTCCAAACTACTTTTTTCAAATTTAGGAATATTGATAAATTATATTTTAATTGGGTTATAAATTCTAATTAGATCAAGTCTATATAAATTAATCAAAGTTAAGTAATTTTAACTAATATGAAATTGAAATTATATATAAAAACATTTCAAACATTTAAACATTTTCTCTTAAAAACCTATTGTCATGACAGGCCTGTGGGATTAATTTTAAATTAATTTCTACCACTTTTGTGATTATAATTATGAAAAATTGATTGAATATTTATATTTATCATAATTTTTGATTTATAAAAAGTTTAAATTATTTTTTCACCAAAAATATTAGTTAATGTAATTAAAAATAATTATAGTGATTGATTTAATAATGTGTTTACTTAATGATTAAACTTTGATATAAGAAGGACAAAAAAACCTAGAAAAATTTTCAGAATTCATTTTATGGAAATTTTTAAATCATGTCCCATATTATCTCAAAAATGGAAAATTATTTCAGGAACATCATGCCTCAGAGACCTCTAAACAGAGTTTACTGTTTTATATGTAGAAGAAGGTCTCTCCTCCATGATAAAAGGGCACTCACAACCATCCCTTCATCACACCTCTAAATACCATTTTATCATAAAAATTTAAAAAATATCCTACCATATTCTCACACATTATACAGGAAACCTCCATTTGGGCATAAATCAAACCACAGAATTTCTTTGGTGCCAACCCAAATGAGTAACCGAAAGAAGAGGTAACATCCATCCACATGCTCTTTTTTATTTGGATTATCCAGCAAATAAAATATTTTTATTGCATGATTATATTATAAAATATTTATAAAAAATAGAATGAGAAGTTTTTAAACTATGTTTTCTACCTACACTCATGCACACTTCCATCAAATATGCAATGGACTTACCGTTTGTGTGTATGACAATGTACTGCCTCATGAAAAGATGTCATTCATATTTCCTTTACCACCAATCATGGGTGTAAATTGTGATGGAAATACAATTTTTAGATGTTATAAATGAAATTTATGATGTATTTATTCTTCAGGAATTATTATACAACACATAACTTCATGATTTCTATTTTTTGTAAATATTATAACATCGTTTGTGGATGTGTGGAGAACAACCTCATCAAAGTGATGTGATTTATTCACTCTTTACATGGAATGTATTGAGGATGATCATATTAAATTTATATTCTAAATATAAAATAATAGTTATATAATAATTATATTATATACATATAAACATATATGTCATCTGTATTATTTCAAAATGAAAATAAAATGGAATCATCATTCTTCTGTACGTATGACCTACCATCTCTAGGAATAGTGTTTTTAATTTTGTATTAATAACATTATTATATTAATATTAATATTTATATAATTAATATATATGATATTTATATCAATATTTATTTTCTTTATATAATAAAATAATGATATACGTTAGAGGACCATGAATACTAAGTCAAAACATATATGAAAGACAAAGCAGATTTTACTCGAAACGTAACATTAACTTGAAATTGTAAAAAAACAGGAAATATAAATCATATATAGTATTAGAAAAATATTTTGGTTCTATTTTAGATTTATGAAAAAATAATATTTATTATATATGGGGTTTTAATGAGTACGAAGAGAGTCAAGACATATCAAAAGGGTTTTCCTCATCTTACTTTTATTTCTGTGAGACATTTGCCTTATTCAACACTCATTTATTTTGTGTTGTTTATATAAAACCCCTGAATGTGTCCTATTATTATTATAAATATATTTAAGGTGATTTATAAATTCATTTTATGATATATATATTTCTTGGGTATTTAAGGTTCAAAATTTACTAAATCAGCAGGGTAGTTTTGTCTCAATTTTCCTTCTTTAAGACACTTGTTTTGTTATGAACATATATTATTTTAGGAGGTGTATATATTTCCATTATCAATGTTATATGATTAATATTATTATTTTAATGATATTTTATCATTTACTTATAATATTGACCTTACATTGGGAGTTTTATTCAAATTTACCACGTTGTAAGTGTTGATTTCTACAATCTCAATGTTTATCAGGATATTTTCTGATTATGATTACTTTGATGTAATATTATGATAAATATCTTAAGAAAACATGTTTATTTTATTATTATATTTTTATTTATGATTTATTTATGTATTGGTGCCATTTTTCCACTCATTGGTACTTAATATAATTATAAATAATTTTTAAGAAAATCTGAACTCATTTCTCTTTTCGGTTGGAAACCTATTTTTTAAAAAAACCATGTTTTCAAAAATGTTTTCAAAAATGATTTTCATATTAATATGTAAGATCATTTTCAAGGAATAAACAATTTTAAAATTGGTTTATGGTTTTAAAATCACACATTTTATGTTTTGAAATCCATTTTAATAGAAAAAAGTTTTCAAAAAGGCTTTATATTTATTTAAATATGTTTTTCCACAAAGAAAGGATATTTTCCTCAAGAAATGTTTTCAAAATATATTTTAAAATACTTTTCTATATATCATTTCATAAATACTGTTACTAATTCCTTCTTGGTATATGATTTAAGGGTATAATTCATATTATTTCTCTAAATCTGTTATGATTGGAAAGAATTATTTCTATGACACCCATTTAGCTTCTACGTGTTATATTCTTATGGAAACAAATTCATTTCAAGGGAAATTCTTGTATTAAATGACTATTAATCAGGTAGATCTTCCATAATTAATGATATGTTTACCTATTTATGATACCCAATTCTATTCATGGGTTATGATATGATGTTTATGAAACCCTTATCTTTTTATTTGCATGATATGATGAAGATTTTATTATCTTGTGGAACATGTATGTATGATTTTATTATGTGATGGGTGGGTTCTATATATCCCTACAATATATTTTTTAATTATTTATATCTCATGAGACAATTTTGGAAATCAAATCGACGGGCTTGATGCACTACAGAATATGTGGAAACTCGATCCACTATTGGAAGATGGGGAAACTCGATCCAATATTGGAAGACATGGAAACATAATCCCTTATAAAGAATGGACTAAAACTAGGGATGATGGTGTTTCCCTCCCAATATATTAATTCCCCATGAAGTTCATTTATAGGTTTTGGAAATTTTCCTTGACTTAGAGGAAATGATATTACATGTCAATGTGTCTTCCAGAATTCCATGTCTTATTCCTAGGTTATTCATTTTTGGATTATGATCTTGATTAACCAATGTTTCATGTCTTATGAATTTATAATATTTCTTCCATGATTAATATTATGATATTTAATATGTGGTGCATAATCTTTTAATATCATTATCTCATTCTCATACCCTTATTCTCATGTTTATGCACACATATGAACCCTATTTACCCTTAATGAGGATATGAGCTCGCCCCTTCTAATGGTTCCTTTCACTAGGTTATGATGATATGTATTATGTATTATGTGTATAAGAAGGGTTCTAGTCATGAATAACCTAGTGGGAGAAAACATATCTAATGTATTTACCATATTTATGTTTCTATGTTTCCAAAGGAATAAAATTAATATAGTATTTGGGAAACTGTTTGGGTAATGTATTAAGTATTCCTAAAAAATAATGTAACATTAATGCCTAAAAACCGAGGTTTGATATAGTTGGTATCAGATAAAATACTTAGTTAACATTTGGAAATTAGGAAAATAAAACATTATTGAGAACTCTAAGGACATCTGTAATAATAATTATAAGGAGGAGGATATGTATATGAAAATGTCTTCAAATTTTGGTAAAGGATAATGTGAGTGTATTCCTTTAAATATATCTCTATCTGGATACTACATGTGTATTTGTCTTTGGAATATATGTATATAGGGGTAATAACCCCAAAACACCATATTATGCTAGACTTGATCGATAAGTGGCTCCCAACAACATTCCTTGATGCACACCATATTCGACACTCATAGAAGATATAGTTTGAAAATTCAAAAAATCATCACAAACCATCATGAATGATTTAAATAGAAGTTGGATATGGATAACCTAGGATTATACTAAGGTGTTATATAATAAATTAGGTGATATAATCTCAACATCGTATAAGGGTTTTTTCATGATTATGTTGTTCTTCACAATGATAACTATTTCTCATTCTATGTTTTTTGTTTTAAAAGAATGGATGGAACATGAAGGGACTGCGTTAATTGTGATTAAGATAGACAATGAAATGATTTTCCTCCTGAGAAATTGAATATTTTGAGATATGGAATAATAAATATCATTTTTATGCTCACCCAATTTTTTTAAACTATGAATCATGAATGATAACCAAATAAGAAAAAGTGGGATTAACATTCATTAGAGTCCTTTATGATGAAACACTCACCTTTATTCAATAAGACTTATAGTGTATTGGTTGTGGAATAATGAATGAGTACTACTGTAATGATATTTTTTATGATCTAGTTTTTTTAATTTGAGAAATCCAGTCTGGAAATTTATCATTTAGAAGGTGAAGCAGAATAATGGTAAACTCTAATCTATAATTTGAGTAATCGTTATTAAATTTATTCTTTGGATTGGAACATGTTTAAAAAATTATTCTTCAATAAGTACTTTCATCATGTTCTTAATACAAAGATTAAAAAATGGTTCCTTCTGTTAATTCAAACATATGATGAAGCCATAATTAACAATAAGGATAACTGTACAAGACTTGTGAGGTAAGCTTCTGGTATTATCATTCATTTGATGAGTAAGGTTGTCAGATTCTTCAGTGTCATAAAGCCAAGTCTTATATGGGAACTGGCCAAAAACGAATTTGGTAGCTATGAAGATATTTTGAATTATATAATGAAGGTTTAAATAGAGGTTGGAGTTATATATAAATCTCATGGTTTTAACAATATGAGGAACATATATTTAAAATGAAAATCCAAAAACCATGGAGAGAATAAGTTGAGGATTCCTTTATTCCCTATCTGTGAAAAAAGTATAGAGGAAACAATTTTATGGGATCTAATAAATTTTTTATTTGTTGAAGGGATGGAAATTGGTCAATTGAATTTTGAAAATAATAGATGAATATGGATAATGATACGAATGAAGGGAAATCTGTATAGAATTCACCTCCAACACATTAGTTCTTCAAGTGAAAGGAGAATGGAAATTATGTTAACCAGTTCCCAAACTCGAGTGTAATTCCCCAACCCCTCTAGACTAGACTCGGTACATTACTATAAACATTGGAATAGTTAAAAGTAAATAATTTGCTGATGGAATGAGTAGTTCAGTAATCATTAAGAAATGAGATACATAGATGTAACTCTAATTACATTGGAAAAGTTAAAAAAAATACAACACAAAACAAAAACTAATAAACTCCAATCACATAAACTCAAAAAATAGTATCCTCTTCACAACTTATTGAAGTTAAAAAATGAAAGGGGTGAGAAAAAATTATCGGTATGGGTTACAAATGGTAGAATCATGAATCAATAATAACTATATCATAATCAACTTTGGCATGGGGAATAAATGACGAACACACAACATTAATGAACTGAGAAAGAGATTGGATCCTTAGATTTTGTTATAGTAAAAATCTCATGGATATTAATAATAGAAAATAAATAAATAGAATTATTATTAATAGGATGTCATGTATAATTCACATGATACCATAATATAATTAAAACGGTTTAGTTTTGTGGGTAGAAACCTGTCGGATTTTTTGGAAACAAACTCAAAGGGTTTTTCACCAACTGATTTGTCTCATGAGACGTGTTGATGCATAAAGATGCTATAACAGGCCCCAAAAACCACTGAAACTCTAAATCATTATCTATAAATAGATTTAATATAATTACAATCTTCCTAATCAATTTCCATATATAGTAGAGGATACAGATTCATCAATATTTCCATAGTTAAAACAGCATTCCCAATAAACACCGCATGTAAAAGGGTATACAGATTAAGACAATACACATATCCATGAAACCAAAATATAGATACCTAATATATTTAAAATTTTAAATGAATAATGATCTCAAATGGGAAGTATTTACAACACATAAAAAAGATTAGGTGTACAATACGATGAAGGTCTCAATGAAATTGAAATTTAGACAAAGTCCCTTACCATATTGTAATCAATTGAATCGTTTGACCAAAAGTCAATAATCATAAAATTATTCCTATAATATCCTGAATATAAATAGAATAATATAATTATATATTAAATTTCAGTACACATATACGACATACAATAAATAAGTGGTGAACAATGGGAATCTCATGGAATTTAAAGTGAGATAAGAAACCCCTTACCTTATGCTCGAGTGTGTTCTTTATTTGTTATAATCATATGAATAATAAAATTTATCATCATTAATTAATAATTCCAGAACATCATATAAATGTTATTTATTTATTATAACATTATTAGATTTATTAATGGACCTATTTATGGATTTATGTGGTTCAATTTTCTTGTTTGGGAAGCATTTTCTTCCTTAGATTTCAAGATTCGTTTACTTGTATTCTTGAATGGTAGTCAATATGAAATGTGGATAAACATCCCGAATTGTTAATATATCTTATTAATGAAATTTAAAAAATAAAAATGATTTTATAATGACTTTATATTATATACCTTGATGATGATTTATTAGTTAAATGTTAATTACAAATGTTTGGATTAACTTTGCAGTTTTGTTCATAATAAACTTGTTTTGTATTATTATTTTATATTAAGTGGGAGTAAATATTACAGAAAACTAATGAGTTGAAATAAATATATTCTGATTTGGATAAAAAATAATTTTTTTTCATGAGCATAATTGAACATGGTAATGAAAACTGAGAACCCTTTGTCCTTACATGTGATAAATTAACATATCTCGGAGGATGTTTTTATTTTTAGTATAAGACGTGGGGGAATGAGAGATGATGATAAAATATTACATTAGAATAATATAATTCCAGTTCATTCAAGGTACTGTAGTTATCATAGCATTTCATTTAGGGGATATGAAGAAAGAACTATAAATTAAAGGAACTCAAAATAGACGAAAAATTGAGAAATCTCTCGCAAAAATTTAGTAGCCTAACGTTGTCACATAGAATTTCATATATTATTTTGATGAGTGAATATGGTTATCTCATCAATATTAAATAAAATTTAAATAAATGGAAATATGTAATGACATATCACAACATAATCTAAAAATAAAAGTGAAAATATAAAATGAATGCTTTAAGAAAAGAAAAGGGTGGTTGATTCTCCTACATTGTGGTGTAACTCCCAAAACATGAATGTTGGGACCTTGGGGGTTTGGGGAAACTATGGAAGGACTACTAAGGAAATAATACTACCAAATCTTTGAGGATCATGAGTTTTTAATGAATTAATATTATGGGGGTGAGTGGGTATTTATAGTAATTTAGAAGGCATATTTATTAATTAAAGGGGAAACATCATTAGTGTTTTTTGAAAAACCTAGGGTTTTACCATGGTGTTTGCCAATGGGTTTAGCCACATGGGACACCTCATGTTATATATTACATTAAAAATTCAACCATACATTTAAATTTAATTTTTATATCATTATTATGTCTTAAACTACTGAAAATTGAAAATTGTATTATTTTTACTATTCATGAAAAATTAAGTATTTTAGAAAAAGCCCAAAAATTCACCCCGACCATTTTTCGTTGTGTAGTATTCAAAAATGAACTCCATTTTTTAATAATAATTTTCTATTTATTTTTTATTTAATTTTCAAATGAAATCATAGTTAATTCGAAAAGGATCAATTTTTAAGGTATAATTAGTTGTAAATCACATTGCAAAATTAATTAAGATCTTATTATCTTATAACCTTAAAAAAATTAAATATTATCCTTAATTATTATTTTTAAGGGTCATATTACTATTCATAAGGGAATGTTAATATTAATCAAAAATAAAGTTGGTTCTATCAGACTGGAGATGACTTATTAGTAACAACTCTAGATGAATGTTTTTCGAAATTCCAAACATTGAAGTGGAAAATTTATGTTTAATGTCTAGGTAATGACTATATCCTAAATAACCAAGTGTTGTCTCAAAGAGACATAGTTCTTTCTGAAATATAGTATATGAATATAATGTGTTTAAGTGAAGCCTACCATAAAATTTTTGGTTTGTTATGTCGAGGGTTAGTGATGAAGATTGGAATCAGCAACCTCATAGGCCAAGGGTCAAGGGAAAATCTCATGAGATCACTATTTATGATGAGGGTTGTGACAAAAACATGGTGAAAATTACAAATACCATCCACTCTAGATCTTCTAATGTCTTATTTGATTCTAGATATACCTACACTTTCATATATAATGAATTTAAAAGGGTATTATGATTCTACCTAAATGATTAGATGTATAATTATTTTTGCCTATCCCTAATGGTATAATGATATCATCTTTATTTGGATGAATTTGATGTCATCATAGAAATGTATTGGATTTATCTTCATAAATCCCACATAAATTGTAAGGGAATGGAATTTGAATTTTATATTTCAGACCAACCTATGATATTATATCAATTTTCCGATAAGTATCAACATTATATGGAGTTTACATCCAGTGAATGGGTCTTAATTTAAATTCAGAATTGAAATTTATCTGAAATGGTTGGGGAGAAAATTTATATCAAAGATATGCCTATTGTTCCAAAATTTAGCAATGTCTTTCCCGAAGAGTTTCTTAGACTTCTACTTAAACAAGATTTTGAGTTCTTTATAGAGCTCATAATTGGTTACACATCAATTTAAAAACCCCATATAGAATGGACCCCATTGATTTTCAGTAACTGAATAAGAAACTCAAAGATATCATTTATAAGCGATTAATTATTCTGAGTGGGTAACTATGAGGTACACCAATTCTTTTTTCAAAAAAGAAATATGCATAAATGTGGATCCTCGTTGATTATCAAGAGTTGAACTTGATGATATTATAGAAAAATATCATATTCCCCATATTGATGACTTGTTTTATCAACTACACAGAGCTCAATACTTTTCCAAGATTGTAATTATTTCTAGATATCATCATTAGCGGTTCACAAGAGAGGATATAACCATGATGATATTCCATACGAGGTATAGACACAATGAACATATAGGGATTTTTTATTAATAATTCCCCTAATAACTTAATATATTTGATTAATATATGTTTAGATATTACCTAAATAAATATTTGTTAGTTTTTATAGGCGATATTATTATCAATTCAAAGAGAATGCAAGAAGATGAATACTAATTGAGAGTTGTACAAAATAAAAAAAAGGAAGGAGAAACTATATGAAAAATTTACAATGTATGAATTTTGGAGGAAAAATGAATCATTTTTTGGGTCCAATATTCTCAAGAGATGGTATAACAATATATTCATCAAAGACGTTTGGTATTGAATGTTGGCCTATACCAACCACAATGACTAAGATTCATAGACTTCTTGGTTTATTTGGGTATTATCATCATTTTGTGGATAAGTTCTCAAGAATATCTAATCCTATAACCAAGATAACTCAAAAAAGGTTCTAGGTTCCTATATATGGATGAATGTGAGGAAAAATTAAACGAACTAATGAGAAAGTTAATCAGTGCACTTATTCTCACATTACCCTATAGTGAATAAGGGTATGTAATCTTTTGTGATGCATCCAAGAAGTGATATAGATGTGTTATTATGAAAAAGTACATGGCTATCACAAATGCCACATGAATATTGAAGATCCATGAGAAAAAATACCCAACTCATGATTTGAAGTTAGTAGTGGTAATAATTGCATTAAATATATAGAGGAATTATCTTTATATAGAAAAGTGGTATATATATACCGATCAAAAAAGTATGATAAAAATATTCACCTAGAATGATTTTACAATGCAATTGAGAATATGGTTAAGGATGATAAAAGATCATAGTTGTTCAATACATTACAACCATGGGAAAGAGAACATGGTGTCCAATGATTAGAGTCAAAAGAATCATTCGCACTTATCCATGAATAGGATCAAAAAAAGATCCATAATTTCCCAATTTGATAAAGATAGACCTTGAAATCCTTATGGGAGGTGGGAAATATTATCTTTCTCAATTTAATGTTAAACCCTCTATCCAAGAAAAACATAGAGTCAAAAAAATAAGGTGTATAACTATAAAATAAGGATAAAATGTTCCTAAGATTAATATTTATCATGATGGAATGATAATGTTTAGAAACCATGTAAGTGATCATTCCATACCAAATTTGAAGAAGGATATTTTAGAGGAAGCTTATAGTTTATCATCCTTTATTTATCTTGGTTGTATGAAGATTTATATTGACATGAGAGGGATGGAATGAAGAATTATATCATAGAGTTTTTATCTTGATGCTTGGTATGCCAACAATTTAAAGCTTGAAGAAAAAATTCTAGGAGGTTTTTACATCCATTACCCATACCATAATGGAAATTGGGAGACATCACTATATATTTTAGAATTGGACTCCCCAAAACTATTATGTAAAAATAATATAACGATACATAAGAGGGGGTGAATTATTTATTTTTGTAAATAATTATACATTATTGATTTTAGATATATTTTCAATTTATACAAACATAAAATATCCTATTCTATAATAAGTAGGAGCAGCAGATAAATAGAAAGAATGAACACATTATTTTTTAGCAGTTTGGGTCACAAAGATCTCCTAATCCACTCCACTAAGGATATCCCTATAAGCTTGGTGAATTTCAGTAGAATGGTCATATTATCATAAAACCGTCAAATCCACAACTGAGTGAAAGTAGTTGACACCTATACAACAAGGATTAAAAGAGCCTTCTCGTTCTTTTATAGTGAACCAATTATCTATAGATTATTAAAAGAAGCAAACACTTCTCCACAAATAATTACGAGTAGTTGAAACACCAATAAATCAAGAGAGTTTTATTTTATAATGTTTTAGGTTTTACTTCACAATTTTAGTAGTAGAAATTAACTTTAGTTGAATTTTATTATTTCGAAATGAATGTCTTAAAGAAATAATAACTCGGAAGTGATTCTAGTTTCAAATGACTTTCAATCTGAATATAAAAAGAACAAATGTACAAGGTTGAAAATTTATAGGTATAAAGTGTATCATCTTTTAAAAAATAATAAATGTAAAAATTCTTTGTACTATATCTTCATATCAAGGATATACAAAAGGTTGCAGAAGTATTTTTATAGAATCCCATAACATTATCTATTTCAATAATACTCCACTAAAAAATATATATATTATTTTTTGGGTTGAGAATATTATTGAAAATATCATTATACATCATGGATATTCAAAAATTAAATTTCAAAGGATATTCATAAAATTCCTCAACAATATGTGTTATTTTATCATTCAAATATAGTTTTTTGAATCAATCATAAAGAGCCTCTTAATCGGTCATGTAATTTATTTCAGTAGATCTTTATTTTTTTAAATACCATTGTATAAATATCTGCTAAAAATCACGAATTTAAATTTCTTTTATTGAATAAATTAATGTTGGGTTGATCTACATTGCATAGGGTTCCTTTACGTAGTGTAGGGTTTCTTTTCACAGTGTAGGGTTCAACGTATGATTCTAAAACCATATTAACATTTGTGAAGAACATATATATTAAATGTAAGTTGTAATACGAATCCATATGGTCATCCTTCCATCGCACGGTTGATTACAAACATATTTTTGATTAACCATACACTAATTATCTGAATGTAGGGTGTGAATAGTGATTATTGACTTCAACATTGGGTTGATTTTCAATAAGTTTATCAAAATTTAGTATTGTTGATCCATACACAAACTGGTCAATGTAGGGAAGATAAACCATACACACATTAATTAAACATAGGGTTCATTAATTAGTTACATGTACCAATGTAAGGTATGAAAAATTATCCCAGAAACGCGAAAACACATTCTGAAATCATTAATGAATATGTATTACAGATTGAAAGAATGAATATAAATAAAAAATATTACAAAGAATATTTGTTTCTTTAAATTTACTTAATTTAATATCATCACAAAAAATAGGGTATTTTTGAGCATCAAAATCAATAAAATTTATATTGTACTATTGACAACACAAATGCCCAACAACCTCTCACTTTTTTATGATTACAAAACCGAAAAATTAATTAAAAGAAAATTTTGGAATTTTAATCACTGAAGATATAATATTTTAAAGAAAATAATTTCTTTTGAAAATTAATTTTTTACAGTAGTATTTCGATTTCAAATTAAAATTTGAATTTAATATTTTGACTTGAGAGAAAAATTTTGATTTAAAATAAAATAGTGTGGAAAACTGAGAATGTTGTGTTTACCCAATTTTCTCCCTATTTTTTGATATAAAAAAGAAAAAATATATTTAAATGGATTAAAATAAAATAAATTCCACATAATAATAAATGAATGTTATGGTCTACTAAGTAGAAAAATAAGACAAGTTATATGGCAGTGTAAATTTGAACATAAAATTATAACATGATATAAGATTCACAAATATAAAACTATGGTAAAATGAAATATATATTAAATATTTTGAAAATAATGAGCACATACCACAGTCATCTTAATAAATATTCAAAATGATGGGCGAGGGTCAGATTGTTTTTTCTTAATTAGTATCTCCATTGGTTTAAGTTTTAGAAAAACATAGAATGGATTTAAAAATACCATGAATATCAAGAAGTTTCACCAACATTCTCTAAAAATTATTGTTGAACATATCAATCAACTACTGAAGTATCACTCTTGAATATAGACTGGTCATCAATATTTCAACCAAATTCAGTTTAACAAATTCATTAATTATATCATCAGATTTAATAAGGGCATTTTCTTATCTCTCACTTGATGAATAACTAGTCATAATGAGGATTTATTAGAGGAGAGTTGACTTACCAAATTTCACTGATTCTCCAAAATAGCATTTAAATGTGGAATGTTACACTAAAAGGTTTGAAGTCTATTATTTATCTCAGGAAACATAGATGTTATATCCCTAAATCTATTAATCAAACCAGGAGTGTCAGTTGAGAAGATGTTGAACCCCGATGAATTCATATATCAAATTGAAACTCTTATCCTAATAACTTATTTTACTAATCAGTATCATATTATATATATATATATATATATTTAAAATTTACGAGATCATTGGTTACTGGTCTGATAATATTTTCAATATCTCATAGTTAAAAAAGTGTTTCTTGAATATCTATGAATTGAGTTTTAAGTTTCTCAAACTCAACTATTGGCACTAATGAACTTCTGATATCTTCAAATTTCTTTCTTTTAGCCTATATCTCTTGTCATAGAGATTAGTTCTGTTCATTCACATGATTGTAACGATGAAAATATATTCTTTATTTCTTCAAATAAGATTGAATTCTTAGTAGATTGTGCCTTGGTTTGACCAAATTCCACCATATGCAAACTCGGCTATTCCTCATATATCTATGCAGATACTACTACATCAACTGAATTAGAAAGAATGATAAAATGGTTTTTTGTTGAATATTTACCAAAAATAGGAACAAAATCCCCAATTAGATCAGCTCCATGAGCAACATGCTCAACATTTTCGGTCACTTGATCTAACTTCTCTTTAACTTATTATTCATATCATCTTCCATTTCGATATCAAACTTCATTCACATTTTTAAATTTTTGTGTAAAAATTATTCCCCTTTGTTGAAGACCAGCCTCGTCAGTTCTAGATTCATCTTGTTCATCATGGCCTGATCTCACAAAACAAACAAAAGGAAATACATTCTGCTCCCCTAGGAACAATACATCCTCCATTCTTGTTCTTATATACTAATTAGTAAAATATAATTTCATGACTCACTCTAAAGAAATCCTAACTTCTTGAAATTTCTATATATTGTAATATTTTTATGAAAATAACTCTGACTGAAAGAGTTGTCTCATACCTTTCCTAGTATCAGTAACAAAAACGATTTAATCCTTCTATAAGGGTAAAATCCCAATTTTTTATTCCTTATGATAGCAATTATTCGAATATATTTACATATACCTTTTGAATATTATCATAATATTGTATAAAAAATAATATATATATATATATATATTGAGAAATAAATTTCTCTAATTCATTTATTCATGGCACAATTCTAGACAATTTAAACTACATCAAGACTCTTTGATTATCTTTAAGATTTATTGTTATAATTTTTTCAATTTTTATAGTTCCAAAGAGAGAAAATATTTTATCATCTAATTTGAATATCTTATCTCTTATATTTCTCAAATGAAAATTTATTTCCCCCTAATGGGGAAAAAACCTGATCTTATCAATTTTTATAGAAGATATAGAATACTATCATGATGAATCTTAGATATAACTACATATTCATCATTTACAAAACTAAAAGATACATTTTGACAGAAATATATTACTTCTAAATAAAAATGGAATATTGTTATATAGTAAAATTATTTCTAGCCCTTGAAATCTTATTATAGTCTTTGAAAATATATTCCTTTGGTTCATCCAATTAAAATCAATCACTATCCCTTGAAATAGTTTTTGAATATTCAAAGGCTGTCGAACAGACTCTCTTGGACCAAATTCTCCAACTAGGCATAAGGTTTCCATTTCTAAAAATTTGAGGTTTGAATATATGAAGATTAATGGTTTTTTAATCTGGAAAGAGAGAGGCTCTGTAATCTAGAAGGGCATGAAGGAGTAGGAGGGAGAGTGGGAGAAGTATGAATGATTATTTTCTGGTTTCATATACCAATGATGAGGTGTAATAATTAGAATTTTTTTTTGAGAAGAAAAATTAAAAAATAAAATAAAAACATAAATTTAATTAAACAAATATATGAAATAATAATTTCACAGAAAAATAAACACAAATTAAAATAAGTTAAAATGAATTAAAACTATAAAACATTTTATTGAAATACATTGTAAACTATTCATTTAAAATGAAATAAACATAACTCCCCCTTGATAAATTAAAAAACTTGATGTGGGATGGGGTTTAGTTAAAATATCACCTAATTAAAATTTAGTACATAGAAATTATATATATATATACTATTTTTAAAAACTTTATCCCTTTGAAAATGATTCCTTAAATCAATATGCTTTATCATAGAATGTCTTATTGTATTTTTTAAAATATACATTACACTAGTATTATCACATAAAATAGGTATATAACTAAAATTTAGTCCAAAATCTAGTAGAGTGTATTTACTCAATAAGACTTGTGCATAAAAACTACCAGCAGACACATATTCTGCCTCAGTCATTGATATGAAAACTGGGCATTGTTTCTTACTCAAAAATGATACAAATGAGTTTCCTAAAAAGTGAATGGATTATGAAGGTTCGATTTCGATGTAATATACAACCTCTAGAATCCGCATTTCAATATGGAAAAAATTAAAATTAAATATTTTGGGGTAAAGAAGTTATTAAAAACATTTCATATTAAATATTTACAAACTCTTATAATAGTTGTAAGATGAGATTCTTTTGGGTTTGACTAAAATATAGCAAATAAAAATATATAAAACAATATATCTAATCTTAAAACTTTAAGATATAAAAAATACCAATCATACCTCTATATAACATGTTTTCAACGGATTTTATAGCTTCATCCATATCATG
The DNA here is from genome assembly GCA_963277665.1 of Viscum album. Taxonomy (NCBI): domain Eukaryota; kingdom Viridiplantae; phylum Streptophyta; class Magnoliopsida; order Santalales; family Viscaceae; genus Viscum; species Viscum album. The sequence continues at coordinate 1,646,285,013 of OY728135.1, forward strand.
TTTTATATCTGTACACGTGTTAGTTGATTAGGTATACAGTTTTCAAGTCAAATTTTTTCAATAAATCAATATTAAATTTAATTTGATTTAAAACTTTCCCATAATATTTTAGAAAAATATGTAACCTAAAAATATATTCCATTCTCCCATCATACTGGTTTAAAGAAATTCATTAGATTTGAAAAATGATTACAATGATTTTTATTTGTTGAACTAAAAGAAACGCAATACACATAAATTTGAACTAATTGAACATTATAACAATTTTTTTTTAAAATGAGTTGGTTATACTAATCTTATAAAACCCATTTTCTAACAAAAAATAGCTAAATCATTCATACCATACTCTAGGTTCTTGTTTAAGGCCATAAATAGCTTTGGTATGTTTAAAAACGAATTTGGTTTATGAGGGTTTTCAAAACATTATGGTTGTTCAACATAAATGTACTACATTAAATTACCCTTTTAAAGGGTAGATTTGACTTCTATCTGATATAATGTAAAATTCATATGAGGTGCATAAGAAAAAGGATTTTAATTGATTTTAATATGCCTATAGGTGAAAAGTTTTCATCATAATATATACCATTTTCCCAATTAGATCCTTTAGCTACTAATATGGATTTGTTTTCAGTTATAATCCCTTAATAATCATTTTTATTCCTAAATATCTAATTAGTTCTTGTTGCTATGTAATATGATGGTCTTTAAACTAAATCCAAAACATCTTTTCTTCTAAATTGGTTTAGTTTTTCTTATATGGCTAACAACCATCTCGCATCTTCTAAAGCATCTTCAATAGATTTATATTCTAACAGATATATAAAGGAAACTAATTAAACTTGGTTTACAATAATTCTTTTAGTTATAATTCATTTTTATAGGTTTCCTATGGATGTTTCTAAATGATGGTTCTTTAAGGTTACTATTTTTCTAGAAAATACACATTCAGGTTCTTCAGTTTCATGTTTTTTTTGAACAGTACTGAATTTTATTAATTTTGTTTTCAAAATTTGACATAGGTGAGTCAAGTCTCATGTTGCCAAAATATTTAAAATTTTCATCCATTTGATCACACTCTCTTTATTAAAAGAGTCAATTTCATCAAAACATCACGCGAAATAGTTCTTCAACATTACATCACTTTTTATTAAATACTCTATAGGATTTCGAATTATAAGAACATCTTATAAAAGTTTTTTACCGTATTTTGGATTAAATTTACTGAGGTTATACATAATATTCATGATATATAACACATATCCAATGAATATATAGTACATAACTTTAGGTTTTCGATTATTCTAATGGTCATATGATGTCTTTTTAATACTTGGTCTTATTAAAACATTATTCATGATATAGAAAGTTGTTCATATAACATCCACTCCAAAATAAGAATGAAAGATATATTCATTTAGCATAGTCCTTTCCATATATTGAATAGTTTCATTTCACCTTTCTATAATTCCATTTTGTTGAGGTGTTATTGGTGTAGAGAAGGTGTGTCTAAAAACATTATTTTATCAAAAAGAATAAAATCTTTGATTATAATATTCTCTTACATGATCACTTCTCTGGGAAATTATTTTAAAATATTATTCATTTTGACCAATTTGTTACAAGATTTGAAAAATATTGACTACTTCAGTTCTGAGTTTTAGAAAACAAACCCAAGCTATTCTAGAAAAATCAACAAATAAATTATAAACATATAATTTACCATTATAACAGGACACCACAAATGGTCCAGAAAAATTTATATGGATAAGTTCTAATGGATTAGATGTAAAACATTTTATAATTGATTTGGATTATTATTTGTATTGTCTTCCAACTCATCATGCATCATAAAATCCATCATTTTCAAAACATAAGACTAGAAGAATCATAATCTGATTATTTCTTAGGTAATTTATATATATAATATATATTGTGATGTCCATGTCATCTATGATAGATCTATGGATTATTTTTCTTAGCTGTTAAAAAATGAACATTCAGTTTAAAAAAGAAATTAAGATCCAATGTATATATATTCATTGTTATATGTTCTCTAAATTTCTGTAGTGTATCTTTGAAAATAGAGTAGGAATTTTCAGGAAAATCAACACAACATCCATCATCACAATTTTGAGAAATACGTATCAAATTGTTTTTATCCCTTGAACATACAATATTTTATTGATTGAGATTCATTTTGGATCTCCAAACGGTTCAACTCAAACAATATTTTCTTTTGTAGTATCATAAAAAGTGACTATAACTTAATACATTTGATTCAATGAATGGAAATTTGTTGAGTCTCCGCTCATGTGTCAGAAGCATCCATTTCCCATATACCATAAATCTTTTGTATTATTGTGGTCTTTTTCCAATAAAAGAAATTAAATATTTATTTGTTTTGGTACTCATATTTTCTTAGGCACAAAAGTTCCATCCAACAATGATCTGGAAATCTATAATTTCATTTTTTCAATGATTCATATCATATGCTTTAAATATACATTAAAAAATAAAATCATTTTTAATACCAATAATTCGAGGATTTGTCATGTAACCATTTTCAGTGTAATAAACATTTATTCCATAGTAATAATAGGTAGGTTTTTTGAATTTAGAGAAAATTAATTTTTGTATAATTTAGAATTTTTACCCCTGATTCATATTACAAACTTTTATATTTTCATAATTTTTTACCCAATAATCTCATTCATAATATTTTCTATTTTTTTAAAAAACAAAAGTATCACTTTTATAAGATTCTAATTTATCATATAATTTTGTTTTCCTTTATTCATGGTCAATACAGATTAATGTATATCAGTTTAATTTTTCAATTAGATCTTGACGTTGTTTTGACATATTGTATCTTTCACCAAAAATAACATTGAGAATATTTTTTAATGATTTCTGAATATTTATCAAACAATAAAATTTTAATAATAGATTTATACAGTATGAATTAATTTTAGTACTTTAGAAACTACCAGTATCAAAATAAAATGAGTAATTGGATTATACCTCTTCTTCTTCCTTAGACATAGAGCCCATGTGGGATTTTAGTTTTGGGTATCTTTTTCTAAATCAGATTTTGAAGCGATGTTGGGGTATTCAGATACTATCTATATAAGTTTTATTTATATTCTCCCTTTATGCTCATAATCTTCATTATTTTGATATTTCATTTATATCCTCCATGTTTCATCTTTCAATTGGGGGAAATTGGGTGTGATGTGACCCAAATTTTTGTATTCATAGTATCATACTTTTCTAGGTTTTATTTCATCCTTCTTAATGGTTTTTGTAATGACACTCTTTTTCTTGTAATTATTTTTGAATTTTCTACATAGATGTTCCCATCCCATTTCAGAATCCAAGGATTTTGGAGTTTGTTTGGTTTTACATCTTGTTTTGACATTCTTTCATGCTTTGGAGATGTAACATTAAGGGAAATATTTTCCATTTTCACTATGTTGGGATATTAAGCTTCATATTTAATTTCTGAATTATACATAATCTGTGTTCCAATCATTTATTTCATAGTTAAATTCTTGAAAGGTGATGATTATCGAATAGTTATAGACCTTACATTCCATTTTGATGGCAGTACTCAAAGTACCTTCAACACTTGATCAGATTAACTGATAGGACCTCCCAAGGTAGTAAATTATTAACAATATCTATTAACCATCCACACATTTCCATGATTATTTCACCACTAAACATTATAATGGTGTTAAAAATTAGTATATAAGTACATAACTCATCTATATGGTTTTATCTTTTACTTCATAAGCAACAATAATAATTTTCCACATCTCATATATAGTAGGAAATTGTGAGACTTTATTGAATTCATCGGGTCCTAGTCTAGAGATTATAGAATTTATAGATTTTGAATTGATTTCATATTATTATTCTATTACAGAATCCCATGTTTTTGGTTTCTCATAAATTTTATAAGGGGTAATCATCTTTTAATAAACATAAAATCTTAGATTCATCAGGTAGATAATCATTCATTATTTCTATCATCCATCGTAATCTCCAATAATATATGGAGAATATATTATACACATCACTTCTTTCATACCTAATATTGATAAGTTCTTTCAATACACCTTATAATTTTGATCTTGCAGTTTTCTATGTCACAAAATATCACCTCTAATAACAATTGTTAGTTTGGAATAAAACAATGATACATAAGACGGTGGGGGATTGTGTCTTTTTGATAATCCTGATAGATTCTTGAATTTAAATCTCTTTGTAAATTTTACTGATATGCAACATTCTATTATATAATAAGTATGATTAGTGTGTATATAGAAATAATGAAGACGATAATTTTATAATGGTTCAAGACACAAAGATCCTCCAGTACAATACGTCGATTATATATTTATGAGCTTGGGGAATTTCACTAGAAATGTCCTCTTATACGAAGACCATCAAATAAAAATCTATGTTTAGGAAGTTAAAACCTTTACAAAAAAATATACAGAACATTTTGGTTCTTTTATAGGAATTTGGTTTCCACAGCTTAGTACATGAAGCTAACAGTTCTCCACAACTCAGTATGAGTTGTTAAAACTCTAATAAATCAATAGAGTCAGGTTTGTTGATGGTTTGGGTTATACTTCACAATTTTAGTAGAAAAAATTTATAGTATAAGGATATTATTATCGATAAGTGATTATCTTTAATAATTAATAACTTGGAAGATATCTTGGTTATAAATGATCTTTAAATTGAATATCAACAAACAATAGTATGAGGTTTCAAAAGTATATCTCCACAGTGTAACCTCTTCTATAAAATAATGGAGTTAAAAATTCTTTGTAGTAGCTCTATGTATCAAGGATATACAGAAGAATGTAGAAATATTTTTATAGATTATCATAACATTACCTATTTGGATAATACTTCATTCATATTTATAAGTCTCTTTTTTTGGTTGAGCAGATCCATGAAAACATCCTGATAGATAGTAGATATATAAAAATTAATTTTCCTAGGAGAGGCATAAATTTATGTAAAAATATGAGTGATTTTATCCATTGAATATGGTTCCATGAATAAATCACAACAATATATTGAATAGATCATAAAATAGATTTCAATCAATCTTCATTTTTTTTCAAGAACCTTCCAAAAATCATGTATAAAAATAGCGGACTTAAATATCTGTTATTAAATAAACAAACATAGGGTTGAACTGCGTAGTGTATGGTTCCCTTCTGTAGTTTAGTGTAACACTGTGTATCCTAGGTTTCAATATATGGTTCTTGAACCATAATTTCATATGTAATAAACATATAGATTGAAAGTAGAATTTGGAAAAGAATCCATACATTCATCCTTCTAGTTTACCATTTATTACAAACATAGTGTTGATTAACCATACATTTATTATACAAAGATTGGGAATGAATAGTGATTCCTAACATGAATGTGGGGTTTATATTCTATACATTTGTCCAAACATAGTTTTTCAAAACCATATTAAAAAATAGGTTTTCTGATCCATATAAATAATTTTCTATAAAGGGATGATGAACCATATGCTCATTAATCAAATGTAGTGTTAATTCATTAAGTAACATGTTCCAACATACTGTATGAACAATGATTCTTGAAACACTATATTTCATTTTGGTCACTTTAACAAATATTCCTTGTAGTTTAATATAATTCAAAAATATTGAAAATAATATTAATTTCCCGAAACTGAATTAAAGTAATATCATCAGTAAAACAAGTAAGGGTATTCGTGATCATAAAAATCAGTAAGATTTAGAGAGTATTTTTGAGACAATAACACTTAACAAAAACAACTAAATGGATTAATTCTATATGGGGGGGGGTTAAATCACATTATTAAGTCATCAAAATTCATCGTTATTAGAGAAGACTTATCTCAATACAAACATTCAAGGATATACATTATGGAAGTGGTATGTTTTCATTTAGTATCACATTCTATTATATGTGATTTGAATCCTTGTTTTACCTCCATGTTTTAGAGAAATATTTAATAAGAACTTCATACAGAATTGATTTTCAACACTATTTATCATATTTGTATGGATGGTTAGTCTGAATGAATAATTCACACTCTATATGATAAGTTGATATATAGTTCTTTAGATTTAAATGGATGTTGGGATCAACAACTTTCTTATTTAAGTTTTCTTAAAACATTTGATTTAACTCAATATTTCTGAAGGATCCTTAAGCATACCTCTATGGGAAGAAATTTATAGCTCCAATGTGTTAGGATAATGTTGAAGAAATAATTCTATTGGGTCCTAAGATCACAAAATAAATGAATGAGAAGGTTACAACGATTCAGTATCATATCAAGAAAGATAAACATTTACAGGAAATTTATGCACATTACTAATGATGTGATATTGAATTTGAAGTTGGTGGGAAGGTTTTTCTCTAAATCACTCCTTAGAAGAAGGTCATGATATTCAGGAAGAAAGGGAAAATAAACCATTGATATATTAGTCCCTATGAAATTACTGATCATATTGGGATAATAGCCTATAGATTAGAACTTCCACTAAACAGTTAACAATTCCATGATGTGTTTCATCTATCTCTCCCGATGAATTAGATACTTGAACAATCACATGTACTGAATATAGAAGTTATATAGCCAGAGAAAGAATTTTTTTTTTCATGGAATAACCAAATGATATTCAAGATCATACAAATAATGTTTTACGAAACAATACCACCCACATTGTCAATGTTTTTTGGAAAAGGCACCTGTTATAAAAAGATACAAGTGAACATGAGGATATAATGGGGCATATGTATCCTCATTTGATAATTGTCTCAAAATGTGGAATTTGGAGTGTGAAATGCATTTTAAGAGGGGTAGAATTTTACAACATTTTTTAAGGAAACTTTCTTTCGACTAAATAAATTTTATTTTATGTATTGTGTTTCATGATACCCAAAGTTAATCATTCACTATATGCTACATCATGTTAGTCATGTGATACATGAAACACCAACTTGTCTGGGGTAACATGCAACACTAAGCTTCTACAAAAACAATTTTTTATAATTATTCAAATGGTATAGTTATATCATAACCATTAAACATAGTAATATTAATAGTAATAACTAATTTTAAAATATTATTTATAATGAATATATAAAAATAATGGAAATTAAGACTTTAGATGTCTAAAAATACAATTTTCTCAAATGAATTGATTTTTATGTACTTATGTGAACATTAATTAAATTAATTTTAGACACATTTATTTATTTTTTGATCAAACGAACTTCATTTTTGAATTTATAATGTTATTGTTTTCCTAGGGTGATTTTTTTTTATTTTTCTAAAAAACATTATTTTCAGATGAATAGTAAAATATATAGAATTTTAATTCAAAATTTTTTTGCCTAATTTATTTATATTTTTACATTACAGTTTAATTTTTTCATAGTTTATTAAAAAAAATTTTACATTAATTAATACAATTTATGTAATTTGAACCAATTCCACATTGAAATTGGATATAAAAACATAGAAAATATTTAAATACTTTCGATTAAAACCCTATTGTGAGGAAACGTCTATGAGATTATTTTTAAATTAATTTCTGCCACTTATGTGATTATAATTAAGAAAACAGGAGTCAATATTTTAAACCATAATAATTTATAATGTTTATTAATGACAACTAAATTTGGCACCATATTTATTTGTGAAAGTAATTAAAATTAATTACTGTGAATAAAGAGAAAACATATTCACATAATAGTTAACACATTAATATTAAGAGAATGGAGGCCCTCACAGACAGAGCTCTCGCTCTCGGCCTCTAGGGCTCCTTCCCTATCGCCACCTTCTCCTTCAAAATCTCTGGTTCCTCTGCTCGTCCTTTTTTGCTACAGTCCCTCATGATGTTTTGGTCCTCTCATTCTCATCTTTCACTTTGTCTCCATCCGAGGTGCGTCTTATTTCCCTCTTTGTTTGTCTTTCACGCCTGCTATTACGGATGTTCGGTTTTGCTGGTTTTATATCGGATGGAATGTCTCTACACTCCCCCAACACTATCGGGCTCTCACACCTTCTTCTTTCCCCCGTCGAGGGTTTCCTTATTCCACTGGCAGTTGATGGAACACTTTCTCTTCAGTCAGTCTCCATTTCCCCACTCCCTTTCTGGTAGACCACCCCATCTTCTGTATGATTTATTCCGTCACATTCGGGAATTTCCACCTTTTTTTAATCTTGGTTACTTCTTCTTCAGTGTTCGGTGGTCCTTTATGGCAGGTTTTCGATCTCGTTTTGGGTTTTTTTTAGTTTTTCTCTTATTTAGTTTGGGTTGTGATGGTGGATTTCATTATCCCTATCCCTAGGTTGGTTGAGAGATTCTGAGGGATTGCATCCCCGATCGAAGGTTGTCATTCTCTATTGAAGCCTTAGTCTACGAAACTCTTCTCTAGTTTCCTATTTCAACCTCTCCCCCTGGTCGGCTGGTGAGGTGGTATTCTACAAGGCTTTGGTATGTGTTGTTTGGGTGGACGATGGTCTTCCTGAAAATAGGAGTCTTTGTGTTGTTTTCCTAGATGTGGTTTTTTTTTCTGATTTTTATTTCCTGGAGGTGACCACCCATGTTCTCTGGAGATCGGGGGGAATCTAGTGGATGAGGGCCTTGTTTCTTCCATCCCCCTTATTGTGATGATACTGATGATGCGACGGTGACTATAGAGGTGTTTTTTCTTGTATTGGTTTCAAGCTTCGGTGGAAGATGGCTATTGGGTGTCTCCAGAAAAGTGGTGTTAATGATGTTTTCTGGGGGTGCAGCTCGAGACAACTCACTGCTCGAGGTAGATCAATGCTCTAGGTGGTGGTTCGATGTTTAAATTTCAAATTTTGATTATGGATCTTTGGGTGGATTTTTTGAATTTTTATTTCCTGCACAAAGTGACATTTTTTATTCTGGTTATTGGTAGGAATATTTTGGCTTTCTGTAATCTGGGTTGTTTGGTTTTTAGTCTGGTGGATGTGAGGTTACCACTTATCCATAAAGTGGCTTATAACTTTAATATTAAAAGTCCAAATAACATAGAATCATTTAAAAAAATCCATATTATGGACATATTTCCACCAATTCCCCAATTGTATGGAAAATGAAAAATTATTGGGGGAACAAGTTGTAAGGGAGACCACTCAATAGTGTTCAACTTTTTATTTTTATAAGAATTCCACTCGTCCTCCATAATAAAAGTGAACTCACCCAAATCACTTCTTCACACCTATTAGGCCCTTAATATCAGACTAAATCTACCAAATAATAATCCTATATTCTATTCCTTCATCCTAAAATCTTCCCTTTTCCATAAATCCAATCAAATAAGATCTTTGGTTCCCACCCATAGGATTTACCCATAGAATAGGTAACATCCCCCCACAAGATCTTTTGTATTGTTTTATTGCTAAACCACATAAAATATTATTATTAAATGATTATATAATTACCTCAATATCATCCCTATGATTATATTTTTTTATTTTTAAGGGTAATACATATACTCACAAACACTTCAATCAAATGGGTAATGAACTTACCATTCGTGTGTATGGTGGACTACCGCCTCATGAAACAATGTCATTCATTTTTTCATTTACCACATATCATGGTTAGAAAATATTATAGATATACTATTTTTAGATATTATAAATGATATTTATGTTGTATTTGTTCTTTTTTTAATTATTATATACTACATAACTTCATGATGTCCATTTTATGTACATATGACAACTTCGTTTGTGGACATATGGACTACTACATTTTCAAAGTGATGTGATTCCTTCACACTTTACATGGAATGTATTAACGATTGGTTTAGTAAAATTATATGATAAATTTGAAAGAATAATAAAAATTTAATTATATTATATTCATATATAAATATATGTAGGTTACATTATTTCATTCAAAATGATAATAAAATAGAAATAGCGCTCATACGTATGTACGACCTACCGTCCCTATGAATGGTGTATTTCATTTTCAATTTTTACCTTTTATAAATTATTATAAATAATTATATACATAATATAAATTATTTTAATATCATGCAATAAATTATTGAAATAAGTTAGTCATGTTATAATTTAGACGATCTAGAATAATAAGTCAACACATATACAAAAAACAAAGCAGATATTACGTGAAATTTATCATTAACATGGATTTATTAATAAATGGGAAATACAAATATTATATGGTGTAAGAGAATATAATATGCGTATATAATTGATTTATAAAAAGCTTATATTTTTTATAATGGTGTTTTGAATAAGTACGGTGAGTGTCAAGACCTGAGGTAAGGTTTTTTCTCATATTAATTTTATTTTTGTGAGACTAATTCCTTATTCCACACTAATTTCTTATATGTGGTATATATAATACCAAATAATGTATCATATGATTATTATAATTAAATATATTGGAATTTAAATATTTATATTTTGATCTCAATTTCATGGGTTTTTACGGTTTAAGAGTTACCAAATCACTAAGGCAGTGTTGTCTTAATTTTCATTCTTTGAGAAACATGTTTTTTTATGAACCTATATGTAAAGACCCGTAAAATTCAAGGAAAATTTTTTCTTAATTTTCTTTAGAATTTTACAAGAGCGCGGTTTCAGACGGCACCTGATTCCGAGGCCCGGAGTGCCCAGAATTATTTTCCGAAGTTTGGCTCGGGTACGTTCAGTGAACGAACGAGCGGGAATTTCTAACTTTTGATCCGGTGCTCGGAATTAAAATCCGAGGGCACCGATGAACTCGCAGCGCCGATATTCGCATAAAGAGACCTTTTCGGGAGTTGCGTTTGTTGCGAGTTGAAAGTTAGTTTTGGGGTTTTTCAGTTGAGTTAAATAAAATTTGTTTAAGACAAATTTTATTTTAACTTATTAAAAACCTACCAAAGGAGGTTGGAAGTGGGACCCACACCCACTTAACCTCCCTTGGGAGGATTAAGTGTGGTGGGGCCCACACGAACCCCTTTTTCTTTTCAAATTCCCTAACCCCTCTAAACCCCCTCTTAATTGCGTAACTCTTCCCTACTTTATTTCTTGCCAACCTATCTCTTCATTTAATTTTGTCAACTCTAGATTTAATTAATGAATTGATTTCAACTTTTGAATTTTTGAAAGGTTGGCAAAATGAAAATAAAATAAGGTGTAGCTTATTTTATTTTGGGTTGATCGTTTGTCTTCTTGAGAGGTGGAGAGCTCCTCTTCTTCTTCTTCTTCAAACTCAACGAAGAACCCGAAGACCGTCGTTCTTTAACGAAGAACTTCTCCCCCGAAGAACACGGTTCATCCGCGACGCCATATCCGCGACGCGGCGTACTTCTTCTGCGTCATCTCTTCCGCGACGGTTTTCCGCGACGAACGCCATCGACAACGACTCTTCCTCCGACGTCAAAGGAATCGACACCGATATTCCACGACTACGTCAACGTGTGATTATCGAGGTAGGGGTTCTTGAGTTCGTTGTTTACTTTATTATTTGACTTTCCTCAAGACTTGACGAGGAACGCTCTTTTTCCGACGAAGAACGCCGCACCTCCTTTCTTCGTTCACCGTGACAACGAAGGGGACGCCACCACTTCTTCGGACAACCTTCGTCGGCGTGCAAGTTTCGCCAACGACGTATCTCTTCGGGCATATCTCTTCGTCAACGGATTTGACGAACGACGACCGCGACGCCCGATTTCCGCGACGCCGTCTTCCGCGGAACGTAGACGATTCTTCGAATCTTAAACCCGAGGTAGGGGATTGTTGTTTCATTCTTTAATTATTCCATTTCTTGAACGTGGATCTGGCATGTCTAACATGAGGCTTTGAATGTTCATGTTGAGTTTTTATTTAACGTGAGGGGGCCCGGACCGCATGAACACGGCCGAACCCCCCTCCAACGTTTATGTTGATTTATCTTGCGGGAGGAAGCAAGTGGCGTGGTGCCGTCGCACCACGCGGATGAACGTGAAAATATCTTCGTGATGCCGTCGCACCGCGCCGGACGACGAACGCCGCGGCCGGTTCCGTGCCGCGGCGGGACGAAGAGACCGCGGCCGGTTCCGGGCCGCGGCGGAAGAGGAGACCGGCGGCCGGGCCGCCGGCGTCGGAAGCCGAAGAGGGGACCGGAAATTTCCGGTCCCGTTGGAGAAAACCGGCCGGCCAGCTGGCCGGCCGGAAGTCATTAAAACCGGGGAAATAAATTCCCCGGCCGTTTTAATAAAACCCCCTCTTTAAGAGAGGGGGCGGTTCTTTGAAGGAGGGGGGGGGGGGGGGGGCAACCGGCCCCCCTCGGATCCGCGCAAGCAGGCCCCCCTCATGTGAGGGGGGCGGTTTACTTAAAATCGGCGCGGCTAAGCCGCGCCGCCAGAAGGAAGCGGGGGCAATCAAGCCCCCCGCGTGCGGCTCCCCGTGCGGCGCCAGCACCAGCCGCCGCGGCCCGCTGCCGCCACCGCGGCCCGTCGCCGCCGCCACCGCGGCCCGCCGCCGCGCCGCCGCCGCCGTGCCGCCGTCGCCGCCGGCCGCCGCGCCTCCGCCGCGCCGCCCCGGGGGGGGGGGGGGGGGGGGGGGGGGTCGGGCCGGGTCGGCCCGGACCCGGACCCCCCCCGTTTCGAACCAGTTTTGGTTTTTGGCTCATAACTTGAGCCTCGGACCTCCGAATGACGAACCGTCTGCGGCAACGCGATCCTTGGATCGAGACGGTCGTTTCGGTATATCGCACTCAAGGTTTCGGATTACTTTGAGTTCGGCCGGGTTGGTTCGTTCACGAAACCAACCGGGCCTTCGGAGCGGAAACGCTCATATCTTGAGCCACGAACGTCCGATTGACGCGCCGTCAGTCGCGTTGTGTTCCTTTTAGTGAGACGGATCTTTTGGCATACTCCGCCCGAGGTTTGGACGCAGGTGGAGTACGGTCGGGTTGGTTTTGCCTTAAAAACCAACCGGGCCCCGGAGACGAAAATGCCAATAACTCACAGACCGGGCGTCCGATTGACGCGCCGTCTGTTTCGTTGACGTCCTCTTGATGAGACGGAACTTTTGACATACTCCGCCCGAGTTTTGGATACAGTCGGAGTATGGCCGGGTTGGATTGTACTCGAAATCCAACCGGGCCCTTGGAACGGGAAAGCTATTATCTTTCAGACAGGACGTCCGCTTGACGGACCGTCAGCGGCGTTGGTGGTTACGTTGAGTAACGGTCCCTTTGAGTTTACCCTATGGGAGTTCGGGGTACAGTTGAGATACGGCCGGGATTGGTTTCGCTCTCGAAACCAACCGGGCCCCTGGGACGAAAAGGCTAATAACTCACAGACCGGGCGTCCGATTGACGCGCCGTCTGTTGCGTTGAGACCCCTGTGACGAGACGGACTTTTGAGACACTTCTTCGGGGGACATTGAGATACTTGGAGTATCGACCAGTAGCTCGTGGAGCGGACCCTCCCGGAGACGAGCGTGCAGAGTACGGAGACCGTGTAGCCGGCTGAGACCTGACGACTGCTTGACCGACTCGACTTGGAGTGAGTCGACTAGCCCAGTGGATGGAGCGCCGGTATTTGGCTGCAGACCCACGGCGGACGGAGCGCCAGGTAGATGGCAGCAAACCCGCGGTACTCGACAGGAGGAGTACCTCAGTAGGCTATTTGGGCGAGCGCCCGGTATTTGGCGACAGACCCTCAGCGGACGGAGCGCCAGGTAGTTGGCCGCAAACCCGCAGTACTCGACAGGAGGAGTACCTCAGCAGTCCTAGGTTAGTGAGCGGCAGCCTCGGAGTCGTGACAGGACCACTGTACACTCTAGAGACGGAGCTCTTCAGCAGTTACGGTTTCGATAATGAAAATCCTGGTTTGAGCTGAGACTTTGACCTTTGTGTTTCCTCATGATTGAGATGGGTTACTTGATAACTTAGGTATATGTATGGGCATATACCTGGGTGGTGGTTATCCGTTGATCTCATGATTCTTGTGTTTCCTCATGACTGAGATGGGTTACTTGATAACTTAGGTATATGTATGGGCATATACCTAAGTAGAGTTTATCTGTTGTGATCTTCTTGTGGTTATCCTTGTTGGTTTTAGTGAGACCTTGAGGGTCTCGGGGTCCCTACTGAGTATCGTTATACTCACCCCTGCACGGGCTATGCCCGCACCTCATTGTGTTGGTTGCAGACGACGGCCAGTACTGGCAGAGGCCGAGTGTTCGAGGACTGGACGGTACCTGGAGGTGGACTATACGACGAGGCGGTTCCCAGAGGCAGACCACTGGGCGGGACATACTCGGAGCGGATGGCGGGACCCGAGGATCAGAGGAGCTATCTGTACCCACCCTTCAGGTGGGATTTCCAGTGGACATCTCAGCGCAGCAGCTTTACTTTTCAGTCGCTGTTTTCCCTTTCGAGTTGTACTTTACAGTTGGGCTTGTATTTCCGGCCCCATTTTACTTTTCAGCTCTTCTTTTTGTACTTAGTGTTTTACTTCCGCTTGTACTCTGTGGTGCTTGTTTTCTTTTATAAAGGCAATGCCTTCCCAGTTATCGGGATTTTACGCCTTGGTGCTAGTCGCCATCCCCTGGCCTATGGAAGGCGGGCTTGGGGTAGTAACGGAACGGACCCCGAGGGCGGGTCGTGACTAATTGGTATCAGAGGAGTTCGGTTCTACCGCAGACTCTGATGTTTCTTTCTGTGAAGCAATAGTGTTGAGAGTACCGAGTGTGGTTTTCAGTTCAGGGAGTCCAGTGTTGGTGCGGGCGGCCGACGTATCCATACACCAGGACCCTGACAACTGATTTCCGACTTTGTGCACGAAAACACTGATTGCGTGTGTGTTTTCAAAGGTTTTTTTTCCCTTAAAACAGCTCAAACCAGGTCAGCTCACCAGGTATAATCGTTTGATCGTGTTACGTTGTTTCTTTCAGGATGTCTTTTCTCAGACGACCAGCTAGAGCCCGGAGGGATGATCGTGCTGAGAGTCTGTCGAGCGACGAGGCTTCAGTGCAGGGCCCTCTTGCAGTTGAGGCACCAGCGGAGGCACCAGCGGTACTACCATATGTTGGGCCACCGATGCCACCAGCCCCAGCAGTAGGCGATGCACGACGCTTGAGCGCGCTGCACGAGTTCCAGCGCCAGAGGCCACCCAGGTTCCGGGGAGAGACGGACCCGCAGGCGGCTGAGGTTTGGCTGGAGGCTGTGGTGAGAGTCTTCAGGCTAGTGGGGACGCCGGCAGACTTCATGGTGATCTTTGCTACCAGCCTCCTTCAGGCAGCAACAGGTAGGTGGTGGAGCCACTTGTTTCAGTTTTGCGATGAGATGAACTTCGCATGGGAAGACTTCGAGACCTTCTTCAGGGTGGAGTTTGTGCCAGTATCTCTACACCCCGAGCGTGTACAGGAGATTCTGCCTTTACCGCGTGTTTTTCGATCAGAAGCCGAGTCATCTGTGGGCAGTAGACAGATGATGCAGAGGTCCAGGAGGACCAGACCAGCAGTTGGGCGATCTCGGGTTTTAGGACCGGTGGTGCGGGGCACCCGAGGTGGGGTCAGAGCCAGGCGTGCCAGAAACGGACAATGTTACTCCTGTGGCGGAAAGGGTCACCTGGCACGTGACTGTCCGACTCCTCGATCCGCAGGCTTGGAGGGAGCCACCGAGGTTGAGGCAGCGACAAATGCTGGAGCTCTGGGAGCAGGTGGACAGTGGAGGAACTAGTGGATACGTCTTTTGTACTTCTAGTTCCATGTTGATGTTGCTTTTGTGTAGCGTCTTGTAATATGAGCTGCAATAATAAAAGACGCATACCTTTGTGATGTTTTCCTTCCTGTCCTCTTTTGTGATTTTACTAAGAGGTTCCAGTTGACTGTTGACTTGACCCTCACTTGTGAGACATCTACTGGAGGAGACCAGTTACCACACACTGATGCCGACAGTGTGACTCAACCCTTGGAGGCGAGAGTAACGGTTGGATCTCTTAGTAGTAGCGTCGAGGCCTTACGACGTCATCCTTGGTATGGATTAGTATCATCCATGTTAGGATTGACTGTTTTAGGCAAAGAATGTGGTTCATCCAGGGGATGAGACCAGGTTTCTCTTATCGGCAAAGAAGAAATCTCGCAGCTCTTGTGGGACCAGAGATGGTCCGGGCCACGTCAGAGGAGGTCCATGTCATCCAGGAGCGGATGAGGACAGCACAGAGCCGGCAGAAGTCATATGCTGACAGGAGGCGGAGGCCACTAGAGTTCGAGGATGGTGACCACGTCTTCTTGCGGGTCTCACCTCGACGTGGTATTCGGAGTTTTGGCCGAGGCGACAAGTTATCTCCGCGCTTCATCGGACCCTTCCAAGTCCTCAGCAGGGTTGGCGAGGTGGCTTATCGCCTGGCTCTACCACCTCAGATACACCGGGTGCACGACGTCTTCCACGTGTCTCAGCTGAGGAGATACGTGCACGACCCGACGCACATCCTTGACGATGGGGCGACTTTTACGGAGGTCCCGGTGGAGATAGAGGACCGACAGGAGCGGGTCCTACATGGGCGATCGATTCCTCTTGTGCGCAACAGATGGCGGCACGGGAATCTCCAGGAGAGCACATGGGAGCGGGAGGCTCAGATGCGTGCTCAGTACCCCTCTTTTGTTTCCCTAGTTTTTGATGTAGCTTTACGGGGACGTAAAGCCCTGAGGTGGGAGTAATTTAAAGACCCGTAAAATTCAAGGAAAATTTTTTCTTAATTTTCTTTAGAATTTTACAAGAGCGCGGTTTCAGACGGCACCTGATTCCGAGGCCCGGAGTGCCCGGAATTATTTTCCGAAGTTTGGCTCGGGTACGTTCAGTGAACGAACGAGCGGGAATTTCTAACTTTTGATCCGGTGCTCGGAATTAAAATCCGAGGGCACCGATGAACTCGCAGCGCCGATATTCGCTTAAAGAGACCTTTTCGGGAGTTGCGTTTGTTGCGAGTTGAAAGTTAGTTTTGGGGTTTTTCAGTTGAGTTAAATAAAATTTGTTTAAGACAAATTTTATTTTAACTTATTAAAAACCTACCAAAGGAGGTTGGAAGTGGGACCCACACCCACTTAACCTCCCTTGGGAGGATTAAGTGTGGTGGGGCCCACACGAACCCCTTTTTCTTTTCAAATTCCCTAACCCCTCTAAACCCCCTCTTAATTGCGTAACTCTTCCCTACTTTATTTCTTGCCAACCTATCTCTTCATTTAATTTTGTCAACTCTAGATTTAATTAATGAATTGATTTCAACTTTTGAATTTTTGAAAGGTTGGCAAAATGAAAATAAAATAAGGTGTAGCTTATTTTATTTTGGGTTCATCGTTTGTCTTCTTGAGAGGTGGAGAGCTCCTCTTCTTCTTCTTCTTCAAACTCAACGAAGAACGCGAAGAACGTTGTTCTTTAACGAAGAACTTCTCCGCCGAAGAACACGGTTCATCCGCGACGCCATATCCGTGACGCGGCGTACTTCTTCTGCGTCATCTCTTCCGCGACGGTTTTCCGCGACGAACGCCATCGACAACGACTCTTCCTCCGACGTCAAAGGAATCGACACCGATATTCCACGACTACGTCAACGTGTGATTATCGAGGTAGGGGTTCTTGAGTTCGTTGTTTACTTTATTATTTGACTTTCCTCAAGACTTGACGAGGAACGCTCTTTTTCCGACGAAGAACGCCGCACCTCCTTTCTTCGTTCACCGTGACAATGAAGGGGACGCCACCACTTCTTCGGACAACCTTCGTCGGCGTGCAAGTTTCGCCAACGACGTATCTCTTCGGGCATATCTCTTCGTCAACGGATTTGACGAACGACGACCGCGACGCCCGATTTCCGCGACGCCGTCTTCCGCGGAACGTAGACGATTCTTCGAATCTTAAACCCGAGGTAGGGGATTGTTGTTTCATTCTTTAATTATTCCATTTCTTGAACGTGGATCTGGCATGTCTAACATGAGGCTTTGAATGTTCATGTTGAGTTTTTATTGAACGTGAGGGGGGCCGGACCGCATGAACACGGCCGAACCCCCCTCCAACGTTTATGTTGATTTATCTTGCGGGAGGAAGCAAGTGGCGTGGTGCCGTCGCACCACGCGGATGAACGTGCAAATATCTTCGCGATGCCGTCGCACCGCGCTGGACGACGAACGCCGCGGCCGGTTCCGGGCCGCGGCGGGACGAAGAGACCGCGGCCGGTTCCGGGCCGCGGCGGAAGAGGAGACCGGCGGCCGGGCCGCCAGCGTCGGAAGCCGAAGAGGGGACCGGAAATTTCCGGTCCCGTTGGAGAAAACCGGCCGGCCAGCTGGCCGGCTGGAAGTCATTAAAACCGGGGAAATAAATTCCCCGGCCGTTTTAATAAAACCCCCTCTTTAAGAGAGGGGGCGGTTCTTTAAAGGAGGGGGGGGGGCAACCGGCCCCCCTCGGATCCGCGCAAGCAGGCCCCCCTCATGTGAGGGGGGCGGTTTACTTAAAATCGGCGCGGCTAAGCCGCGCCGCCAGAAGGAAGCGGGGGCAATCAAGCCCCCCGCGTGCGGCTCCCCGTGCGGCGCCCGCACCAGCCGCCGCGGCCCGCTGCCGCCACTGCGGCCCGTCGCCGCCGCCATCGCGGCCCGCCGCCGCCGCCGCCACCGCGGCCCGCCGCCGCCGCCGCCACCGCGGCCCGCCCCCGCCGCCGCCACCGCGGCCCGCCGCCGCCGCCGCCACCGCGGCCCGCCGCCGCCGCCGCCACCGCGGCCCGCCGCCGCCGCCGCCACCGCGGCCCGCCGCCGCCGCCGCCGCCGCCGCCGCCGCCGCCGCCGCCGCCGCCGCCGCCGCCGCCGCCGCCGCCGCCGCCGCCGCCGCCGCCGCCGCGCCGCCCGGGGGGGGGGGGGGGGGTCGGGCCGGGTCGGCCCGGACCCGGACCCCCCCCGTTTCGAACCAGTTTTGGTTTTTGGCTCATAACTTGAGCCTCGGACCTCCGAATGACGAACCGTCTGCGGCAACGCGATCCTTGGATCGAGACGGTCGTTTCGGTATATCGCACTCAAGGTTTCGGATTACTTTGAGTTCGGCCGGGTTGGTTCGTTCACGAAACCAACCGGGCCTTCGGAGCGGAAACGCTCATATCTTGAGCCACGAACGTCCGATTGACGCGCCGTCAGTCGCGTTGTGTTCCTTTTAGTGAGACGGATCTTTTGGCATACTCCGCCCGAGGTTTGGACGCAGGTGGAGTACGGTCGGGTTGGTTTTGCCTTAAAAACCAACCGGGCCCCGGAGACGAAAATGCCAATAACTCACAGACCGGGCGTCCGATTGACGCGCCGTCTGTTTCGTTGACTTCCTCTTGATGAGACGGAACTTTTGACATACTCCGCCTGAGTTTTGGATACAGTCGGAGTATGGCCGGGTTGGATTGTACTCGAAATCCAACCGGGCCCTTGGAACGGGAAAGCTATTATCTTTCAGACAGGACGTCCGCTTGACGGACCGTCAGCGGCGTTGGTGGTTACGTTGAGTAACGGTCCCTTTGAGTTTACCCTATGGGAGTTCGGGGTACAGTTGAGATACGGCCGGGATTGGTTTCGCTCTCGAAACCAACCGGGCCCCTGGGACGAAAAGGCTAATAACTCACAGACCGGGCGTCCGATTGACGCGCTGTCTGTTGCGTTGAGACCCCTGTGACGAGACGGACTTTTGAGACACTTCTTCGTGGGACTTTGAGATACTTGGAGTATCGACCAGTAGCTCGTGGAGCGGACCCTCCCGGAGACGAGCGTGCAGAGTACGAAGACCGTGTAGCCGGCTGAGACCTGACGACTGCTTGACCGACTCGACTTGGAGTGAGTCGACTAGCCCAGTGGACGGAGCGCCGGTATTTGGCTGCAGACCCACGGCGGACGGAGCGCCAGGTAGATGGCAGCAAACCCGCGGTACTCGACAGGAGGAGTACCTCAGTAGGCTATTTGGGCGAGCGCCCGGTATTTGGCGACAGACCCTCAGCGGACGGAGCGCCAGGTAGTTGGCCGCAAACCCGCAGTACTCGACAGGAGGAGTACCTCAGCAGTCCTAGGTTAGTGAGCGGCAGCCTCGGAGTCGTGACAGGACCACTGTACACTCTAGAGACGGAGCTCTTCAGCAGTTACGGTTTCGATAATGAAAATCCTGGTTTGAGCTGAGACTTTGACCTTTGTGTTTCCTCATGATTGAGATGGGTTACTTGATAACTTAGGTATATGTATGGGCATATACCTGGGTAGTGGTTATCCGTTGATCTCATGATTCTTGTGTTTCCTCATGACTGAGATGGGTTACTTGATAACTTAGGTATATGTATGGGCATATACCTAAGTAGAGTTTATCTGTTGTGATCTTCTTGTGGTTATCCTTGTTGGTTTTAGTGAGACCTTGAGGGTCTCGGGGTCCCTACTGAGTATCGTTATACTCACCCCTGCACGGGCTATGCCCGCACCTCATTGTGTTGGTTGCAGACGACGGCCAGTACTGGCAGAGGCCGAGTGTTCGAGGACTGGACGGTACCTGGAGGTGGACTATACGACGAGGCGGTTCCCAGAGGCAGACCACTGGGCGGGACATACTCGGAGCGGATGGCGGGACCCGAGGAGCAGAGGAGCTATCTGTACCCACCCTTCAGGTGGGATATCCAGTGGACATCTCAGCGTAGCAGCTTTACTT
This sequence comes from Viscum album, assembly GCA_963277665.1. Classification (NCBI taxonomy): domain Eukaryota; kingdom Viridiplantae; phylum Streptophyta; class Magnoliopsida; order Santalales; family Viscaceae; genus Viscum; species Viscum album. The sequence continues at coordinate 1,646,305,745 of OY728135.1, forward strand.
TTCAGTCGTTGTTTTCCCTTTCGAGTTGTACTTTACAGTTGGGCTTGTATTTCCGGCCCCATTTTACTTTTCAGCTCTTCTTTTTGTACTTAGTGTTTTACTTCCGCTTGTACTCTGTGGTGCTTGTTTTCTTTTATAAAGGCAATTCCTTCCCAGTTATCGGGATTTTACGCCTTGGTGCTAGTCGCCAGCCCCTGGCCTATGGAAGGCGGGCTTGGGGTAGTAATGGCACGGACCCCGAGGGCGGGTCGTGACACTATATTCTTTTAAAAGGTGTACATACTTCCATTTTACATGTTATATCATTAATATATGAATTTTATTGATATTTCATGCTTCATTTAATTCCGTTATATTACATGGGGAGTATTATTCAAGACACCAAGTGGTAAGAGTTTATTACAACAATCTCATAGTTTACCAGGATTGTTTATAATTATGCTTCCATTGATGAAATATTATGTTCCATATCTCATGAACAGTCATGAATTTTATTATCTTGTGGTTATTTATGAATTTTTCATGTATTGCTACCATTTTTACACTCAATAGTACATAAAATATTTAAGAAAATCTTTTTAGGAAAATATGACCTCATTTCACTTTTCGGTCAGAAAACTATTTTCATCAAAAAACCATTTTTTCAAAATGTTTTCAAAAATATTTTTAAACAATATTTTATAATAATATTCAAGTAATTAGTATTTCAAAATTTTAATGTGGTTTTCAAAGATTCTTTTACATGTTTGAAAATATATTTTCAAAGGAAAAGGTTTTCAAAAATGTTTCATGTTTTTTAAGAAACATTTTTTAATGAAGAAATGATATTTCCCTCAGAATTGTTTTCAATATATATATCCAAATACTTTTATAACTAATATTAAATCCATTAAAGTAACTAAATAATTCTATGGATATGATTCAATGGTACGATTCATATTCTTTCTTTGAATGATTCATGTTTTTAGGGAATGATGTCTATGACATCTGTTTCTATTCCACATGTTATATGCTTATAGAACCCGCTTCATTAGATAGGTTATGATTTGATGAAATGACTATGAAACATATCTATTTTATATAGATTATGATATTATAACATTTTTAGGAAATCCATTTCATTTCTGTGTTAATATATGATTTTTGTGAAATCTATATCTTTTTATGGTCCATGATATTATGATGGTTTTATTATCTTATAGAAAATGTATGTTTGATTTTATTATTTGATGGTTGGGACCTATATCTTCCTCCAATAAATTTGTTATATATTTATATCTAATAGTACAATTATTTGAATCAAGCCAACAGAATTGATCCACTATGAAATATGGGGAACCCGATCCACTATTGGATGATGTGGAAACCCAATCCACTATGGGTAGATGGGGAAACCCAATACCTTTGAAGGAATAGATAGTGACTAGGGATGGTGTTGTGTCTTAAAAAGTAAGTGTATTCAACATGAAGTTCCCTGATAAGTGTTTCCAATGTGTCTGAATTACAGGCAACGATATTACATATTAATGTATCTTCCATAATTCCAATTCATATTACTATGTTATGATTTTATAGTTATTCTCTCGATTCCCTTATAATTAATGTCCTATGAACAACCAATATTTATTAAATGATTTATATTTATGATCAATAAAATGTATGGTATGATATTTTAATGTCATTATAACATTCTCATACCCTTAATCTCATGTTTATTCTTACATATCTCTTCTTTTACCATTAATGAGCATCTGAGCTAACCCATTTTTATGTTTCCATTCCCCAGGTTATAAAGATATTATGTATGATATGTATAATAAGGTTGATAGTCATAAAGATCCTAGTGATATATAATTATGTCACTAATGAACCTGTGCTTTTGTTTCCATGTTTCCAAAGGCACAAAACTAATACGGTCTTTAGGCATCTGTTTTTGTAATGTAATATGTATTCAGTAAAAATGATTTAATGTTAATGTATGAAACGTGAGGGTCACTATAGTTATAAACACAATTTCTTTTATATAATGAATATAATATCTAATTCACATGTAATATCATTAATAATTCATACATTATATTATTTATTTTTTAGTTTGACGTATTTCAACCTAGGGGATTTTACATGAAAATTACCATGTACTAAATAATTTCATAACTCAATTTCTTTCCATTTAGATTTATTATATATTCCATGTATTTGATATTATAATATTATTTTCTAATGAATTTGTATTATATTATCTTGTATTTATTGAGTTTATTTGTGTTTATATCTGATGCACATACTTTACTCACTAATTAATCATCACTTCAACATTATGATCATTGTATGGATTTTTCATATGAAATTTTATTATTTGGGACATATGTTATTTTATAAACCTATATAATTTTATGAGGTGTATATAATTCCCATATTATATGTCATATCATGAATCTATTTATATCTATGTCATTCAAGGTTTCATTTTATATTATTCTTTCCTTGGGGATTATAATTGAAAAGTAACCGCGTGTTAATAGATTTATATTTGAATCTCACTGTAAACAAGATTATTTTTATTTAATATCCACTAAAGGAAATTATTTTATCATTATATAACAAAACCATTTCATTTCATTCTCCTCTAGTTATTTATGAAATTTTTAAGTAGTAGTACAAAATTTCACTCTTTCATACCTTAAATGAATAAATTATTTTTAATAAAATATGAATTCGTTTCCCTCTTCGAACAAAAATAATTTTCTTTGAAATATATATTTTCTAAAAATGTTTTTTTAAATGTTTTAAAATTATTTCTCAAGTCATTTTTAACCATAATTTTATTTTTATAATTTTTTGAAAAGTAATATTCATTTAATTATTAAAATAATGTACAAATGAATTTTCTAATAAAAATGTAAATGGGATATCAGTTTTAACACACTATGCATGAATGAACGTTTCCCACCATTATGACCAGTAATTTTTTTATTTTTTATTTTTATTTTTTAAAATGATATTTTTAAATAAATTGTTTTCCCTAATATTTGGGATAATTAATGTTTTTATAATTTCATTAAAGTTAATAAGACAAATTCTTCAAGAATGTTTTGAAATATATTTTTATGGAATTTATATTCATCAATGAAAAAACCCTGTTATTTCAGATACAATACTATAGAGATATGTTTTAATAATACCATCTATATAGTTTCTTATGATAGTTTATGATCAATTTGACCAGGGAATGTATTGATATTCTGTTTCATTATTAATTTTTTAAAACATTTATTTTCCATTGAAATATTCAATTTTTAATGATCATTGGACTTTAAATTTCCCACAAATACACATATTATATACCATGGATATTATTATTACTTAATACATATATGGTTTAGATATAAAATGTATAAATATGAATGTTATATGATTGAAAAGGAAAATATTTATTCTTTGTGTTTTCTATTAAATAAAAAAAATAATTTATAAGGATTATTGTTTAAGTATAAAATTGACCATTAGATATACAGGGAATGATTTGATAATCAAATGAAGATTGGGGACAAAAATTATAGATCCCATAGATACATCAATAGTCTCATGTTGGGAATAATTAGTCTATAATTTAATGGGTTTTTATACATGGTTCAAATCTATCTTATGAAAGGTTTTATGGTATAAATATCAAGATTTCTATGGTCATTAAAAATATCTCATACATCCGTCATCATGAATTCAATTATTATTACCCATGAGATTATTGAATTAATATTATCCATGGATGTATATTTTTCTCATGTTATTGATTAAATGAAATGTGTATTCAGTTATTTACCTTTCTATATTTATTATTCCATATCAAATCATGATATTCAAGTTATTGATTAAATAAAATGTGTTCTCAGTTATTTACCTTTCCTTGTTGAATAGAAATGTAATTTTTTATTTTCATAAACACTTTTAATGATAAATTGAGAAATCACACAATTAAAAACAAAAATATATCAGAAATAAAAATAAATCACATAATTATTGACAAAGGTTAGGGCCTATTAGATACTTTTATTTATTCATTATAGATTCTATTGTACATAACTCTTAACTAGCATCTGGTATCACCCTTAATTGGTCTACTTTCCCAAGGATATGTATATTGAATCATTTAATGCATTCACGGATGATTTTTTTATATTCACTTTTTTGTATTTCATTATTTCAATCAAAATAGAAGACTCAAGTATATATCAATTTATATTAGACTGATAAAGTAATTGATCCTTTGGGATGTGGAACTTTTATCTAGGACCAATGTAATAATAGAATCATCGAATCCAGGATACTGTGTCATTGTATTTATAATTGGTATCAGAATAGTTTTAAAATACCTTTGGAACTAGATTCAGGAAAACAAATATTAGGGAATATACCAAATAATATACATTGAACATAAAAATAGATGAAAATATTAATTTTGATGACGAATAGATTATAATTTATAACTGGGAATATATCCCCATATAGATTATACTAGTGGATGTGGTTCTAGAATATTTTTTCCTTGGGGTAATAACTATAAGTATAAAATACTTTGAATGTAATCTCTCATCATCCAGTGCACAAAAATGATCCTTACCACACACATAGTTTGACACACATGTGAGATAGAATTGGGATAATTCACATTTTCTTTACAAACCATTACGAAATATTTGAATAGATTAGGAAAATGGATAAAATTGGTCAAATATAAGGTGTATTAGATTTAAAATTAGGATTCATGATTTAGAGATACGTTAAATTGTTATTTTGTTTCCCCACTATGATAATTATTTCTTACACTATGATTTTTTGTTTTAGTCAATGGGTGGAACCTAAATGAATCATGTTAACATTGAATACGATTGAAAATGTAGTGATTATGAGAAACCAAATGGGATGATTACTAGAGTGAATGATATAATGATTATACCAAACCATTTAGCATGACATATGATTAAAAATATATACTTTAACAAAATATTTGAATCACCAATGATGTGAAGGATAGAGTCCACTATGAGTATGAGTGGTTGACCCCATGAAGTAAAAATAGATCAATTTCATTCATGCTAAAAATTAGATAGATACACTCAAGATAATGTATCAAAATAACATTAAAAGGTGTTATTTGTTCAAAATAAGGATATAGTGTGAATAATTTTCAAAGAAAAGTGATGAGATTAGTGGATGGAAATAATTTTCATCATATAAATCTATTTATATTTTTTTGTATAGAATATGGTGAACTTGGGAAATACCTTATTCAATTCCCATATTAAAGGTCAAATACTAGACCAAGGAGGGACCAAAGTTGATGTAAAAGGGTTTATGTAGTTATGTATTGGGATTCAGTAATTAAATTTTATGAATTATTTTAATTAATGGTATTTTGTTTATATGAATAGTAAAACTTCAAAGGATTGGGGATTTTTTTGAATCATACATGTATTCCACTATGATTGAATCAAAAATTATGGATACCATCATAGATTTATGAGTTTAAGGTTGATCATAACTTTAATGCCTTAATCAGCCTTTTTATGTCATATGTTATGATAGAATATCACGATTAAGGATATTTTTGAATATATTTATAAAAATTAAACCGATGGGATTGGTATATGAAAAGGTTATTTAGGAAGAATTACTTTACATTGTTGTAAAAAAATATCAAAGTTATTGGTAAAAATTATGGTTTACCTTATCTTTGTTGTTGTAGTAATTATGGTTCATCTTTATTTAGGAACGTTATTGGATTTATATTAATACAGATTTGGTAAAATTAAAACATATAAGTCAGGTAATAACACATTATATCTAGAAAGGATGTGTTTCTTGGTCCCAAAATTGAAGGGATATAATGATGTAGTGCCTACCAATGGCCTATTTCATGTACTTGTTAAAATGAAATTGTTTTTAAATAAATAATTTTGCAGATAAATATTATGTTAAACACTAGGTGTTACTATTGAGGTTTTGAGATTAATGTATTATATTAACATGCCTAACCATTTTGGTTTTGGTAAATATTTATAAAAATATAGAAATACATATCACTTGTTTATGAATCTTATGATCAATTAAAAGTAAATTTTAGTTCCTAGGGCATAAAATTCATTTTGGATATTTTTTTCTTTGAGAAAGTAATGAATTGGAAATTAATTGAAGCAAAACTAAAGGATGAAGTTCTTCTTATGAAATAAAAATATATCATGTGAAATATTTACATATACTATTAGACAGTTAATGATTCCCTCAAATCTAGTAAATGGATATTTAAATTAAAAAATTAGCTAATGGCCTTTATATCCGATTAATCAATGATATTTTAACTTATCAGATTTTGTTTTGGTTTTGTGGTTGTTATATTTTTCATGATAATTCAATTTATTGAGATCAAGGATATCTATCACTCCCCATAAATATTTTTTCATTTCTTTCATGTCTCTATTTTCACTTCCAACCAATGTTATCCTACATTGAAACCTATTTTTGTTTTGTTCAGGTGAAACTTCACATTTCTATTCCACCCTTTAAGACGAAGTGTTGTTAACCAATTTTGTGATGTTGGTTTTCAATAAAAGAATTTTCAAATATAAAACACTTTATTTCTGAGTTCAAGTTCAAATTGTGAGAATGAAATTTATTAAAGGAAGATATATCGTAAAACCCCATGATTTTAGAAGAAGAAAATTGTGTTTAATTGAATATACAACACAAAACACAAAGCATAAATAGACTAAGGAGTATATTTTTTGAATATGACTATTATAACCTAGTCATTTAATTGGTGGGTATGAATAATATTAATAAAATTATTAAATATATAAATAGTGGTCTTAATAAATAAAAACTTATTGACAACTTTTAGCAAATAATAACTCTAATTTTTAGTAAAATTATTTTATTTTTAAGAATACACTTTATTCCATAGGGTTTTATATTTTAGTTTATGTTAATAAATTATAATTAATTTATAATAATTTGTTATTTTTTATTTTATAAAAAAAATAACATTTTCAAATCATCATATCAAAATTATCATTGGGTGAATTTTTTACATTTTTTTTTGAAAATAGTTATTTTTTATTGGATAGAAAAACATATGAATTTTTCAAATACTATTATTTAGTTTCACTAAATTAAATAACATTAATGTCTATTTATTATTTGAATTTGATTTAAAGTGGAAAATTTTATTTTATAATTATATTTAATCTAATAATTTACAATTCAATATTGTTTATAATGTATTTTTTATATGTCTGTTTTTTAGATTAAAAATGAATTTTTCAGAAAATTGTTTTTTAGATGCATAATGTTCCACTCTTTTAATTAATTAAAATAACCACTAATATGGTAATATTTAAAAGAAATTTATATATTATATGTATAAATATATTTATTTAAATTCATATAATTATTATCACAACTCATATAGTTAATTTATGATCATCTTATCCTTGAATAAAAAATTTTATGAAAAATATTTCTTTAATATGATTTATAGGTTTATTTTTAAATAAAATTTTACCACTTGCATGAATTTTAGTAAGAAAAATTTATTCCATATTTGTAATCATTATAAATAATATTATTTAATTTGTTTAACTAATTTTTTTTTCATAATTTTTAGTGAAGATAATAAAATTCATTTACTGCAATTATGCTTCCAATAAGGGTTTTCACATTATAAGTACTTGAGATAAAATTAGTTTTCCAAAAATTTATTTTATATTTGATAAATTGGATATTATATTAACAATCACTAATACTAAATTAGATAATAATTCTAAATTAATTTTATTCTTAGAGGATTAATTAAATTAGTTAAAAAACTTTTTATCATCGTGAAAATTAAAATGATAAAATTAAATAAATTTAGAGGGTTAAAGAATAAGTTGTTTAAAACATGTTAATTTCTATTTTTTAAGGGGGGTTTTATCTAACTATAATTCCATAAACTTGATTATTTTTTATTCTTTGAGTTACCTTTTGTGTGACTAACATCCAATTATTGAATAGTTTTATTTTTATTTAACAAATTGCTACTCCTCAAATATGAATGGGATATCCATCCCCTAACATATTCACCCATATCCAGACATTTATACAAAAAACCCTAGAAAAATATTTCCCAAAAGCCTTATCTATATTATAGAGATTTTTTATTCCAAAAAATGTCCCTAGTGTCTTTAAGAGGAAATCCAATGGAGGTTTCTCTTAGAGAATGTAATCATCCAAACAGCGATATTTATTTTTCATTCATATAATATAACATTAAATGAAGTCATATATATATATATATAAATTTAATTAAATTAGTATATAAAATATACCAAGATTTTATTATGTTGTATAAATAATATATATCCTTCTCCCCCTCCATCAAATGGGAAACAAAGCCATCGCTCATATGAATGGCAAACTACCACCTTGTGAACCTATGTAATTTTATTTCCACCATTGAATGAAATGGGAATTCATAATGATTGAAATAATTAATATACATAATAAATATTATATGACATCAATTTTAAAATAATAATATTCCATCCAATTCCTAACCCTTTCACACATTTAGGGAATAATATCATAACTCATTCATATGTATATCCAACCATCTCCACGAAGCGATTCAAGTCATTTTACATGTCTAAGAATCAATTTTTTTTAATGAATAAAATAAAAAGATAATAAATTTATAAAATTTATATAATTGTAGTGGTTATGGAAATTTATCATTAATAAAAAATTCACATCTTTCATGAAAAAAATCACAGGAGAAAATACGATAATAAACTCTCGAAGCAGCAAAAATAATAAAATTTTGATAAGGAACATGTCATAAGTTGTAATAATTGGATAATATATGATATTATAAAAAACATATAGTTACATAAAAAATTAATATAATGTTTGAAAACATAAGATAAGAGTTTATAGTGTGTTTAACCAAAAGGTTGTGTGATGTAAGGAATTTTTTACCATATTTACTTCATTGAGTAATATTTTAATGTTATGAACATAATTTATTTAACAAGGTGTATATACAATACCTTTTAAATTTAATATAATAAATAATAAATAATTCATTATATTTTTGTTTTAAATTTTAATTATTTCATCCAATGGAAGTTTACTTGATAACTACAAAATTATAAATAATTTCATAACATAATTTATTTTCATTTGGTTATGTTACTTCTTAAATAATTTTATGTTCTATGATTATGTGTTTAATGAATTTTGATTTTATTATGATTTTTACAACTTATTATCTGTGGTTTTAAATTTGACATAGATAATCAAATCATTGAATAATTCCCACTTCACGTTATGATCATTATAAGGGTTATTCATCTCAAATTGCCTTCTTTGGGACATAAATTGTGTTATAGAATTATATTATTTTATGTTTTTATCTACTAAAAATTAAATATGTTATATCATGAATCAATTTATATTCCTAGTATATAATGTTTCATTTGATTTTATAACTTTCACGGGGCTTACAATTCCAACGTTACCAAATTAGTAAGAGATTTATTTCTCAATCTCATTTTAATTTGGATTTTTTATGCTGTATTTGCATTAAAGTAAATAATTTGATCAAATTATAATAAAACGATATAATTTTATTATAGAATGGGTTTTCATGATGTTTTCAAGTAATAATACTATTTTCATCCCAATGGTGTGTAAAATTATTGAGAAAATGTTTTTATTAAAATAAGACTATATTTCTACCATTGATCAAAAATAATTTTCTTCATAAACCATTTTTTTAACAAAGTTCTCAAAAATCCTTATTATGACTATTTATAATTATTTTTTTACCATAATTCTATTTTAATAAAACTGAAAGGAATCTTCCCATGGTTTTTAAAATAAGGTAGTTTTTAATTGTCTTAAAAATTTGATAATGGAATCATTTTTAACATAGTCAACATGAATATTACTTTACTATTTTCATGGAATATGATTTATTTGATTATTATATTATAGGTTTAAAAGGAATTTTTTAAATAAAATCATTTCCTAATATTTTGGAAACTTATTGTGTTTTTTAAATTTATTTTCAAATTTAAAAGGACATTTTCCTAAGGTATTTTTTATAATAATATTGTCATGGAATTTATATTAACAAAATAATAAAAAAATATTTATTTTACATATACTCCACTAATGAAATAATGTAATGAGAGCATTCTTTTTATTTATCTCGATTTTTATGATCTGTGTCACAAGGTAATTTATCTAGATTCTCTTTCTTGATTAATTTTAGTTATCCTTTACATTCCCTTGAAAATTCAATTTATTATGAACATTGGATATTAAATTTCCCTTAAATATCCATATTGTTTTCCATAAATATTATTATTACATAAAACATATATAATTTATACATATGGTGTTTTGCTTTGAATGTTATATGATTGACTAGGGAAATATTGACATTCACTATTCATTATTCAATATATATATTTATAGAAAAGTAATATTGGTTTTGTCTTAAATAAATCATTTAATATATTAGGAATGATTTATATATTTTGTGATGGGTGGGGATTGGAATTATATATATACTAGAGGCATCAATATTCTCTTGATGGGAATCAATAAGCTAGAATTAAATTATTTTTTCCATTGTATTAAACTATGTATGAATGGTCTTGAAGATATATATATCATGATTTATAAGATCTTGTTGTCCAATTATAAGAATTTAATCCATTAATAATTCAGTTGTTATTTTACATGAAATTATTACCTTGATATTATCCATGGGTGCATTTTTTTCTCATGTTATTGATTAAATGAAATTATAATTCAGTTATTTTAATTACCATAATGATTAATCCTTATCTGATCATGATAGTCAAGTTATTGATTAAATATAATTTCTTCTTAATAATTATCCTTCCCTAATTAATTATACATTATTTATTCATGATATATTCTTCTTTACATAACTCTTACTGATTTTCTGATCTCACCCTTCTTTTGTTTTCTTTCTCATAACACGAAGAAGGAATATTTGAATGAGTTCAATGATACCCTTTTTTTACACTCACTATGATATATTTCATGGTTTAATATAATTCAAGACACAATTATGTAAACAGAATACCCAAACTATTAATCTATTCAGTCACTTGGGATGTGATTCCCTGTATCTAGCATTGAGGTAATAATGTAACCACTGACTCTAGGCTTCTAGAGTCGAGGCATTTAAAATTAGTTAGATTATTTCTAATTAAATGAATCTTATGTTAATTTCATAATAAATAAATATAATTATTTTACTTTTTAGATGAAAGTAAATAGTAGTTTTATAAAAATCAATGTTTGTCTCTTTTCACTAAAATAATCAATTTTTCAATGAAAATCTCAAAATTGCTCCCAATGCTAATTTTTATATGTTGATTTGAAAAATGTTATCCATTTTATCAAAATCAAATTATAAAATTAGTAACAAATAATTATAATATTCAATCTCAAAGAGAAATAAAAACCAATTTTAATGTAAATATAAATTTTATAAATAAAATGAAATGACTGAAAATTGTGTACTTATATATTTTTAATTAGTCAATTCATTATAGAAAACCTAAAAAATAGTTTTCATAACATTGTTATTCATATTCATCATACTAATTTTTATGGATATGTTATAATTTTATACAATATTACAGTTCATTTAGACACATTGTTTCATGTAAGTCATGTTATCGATGAAATTGAATTTATTATAAGAGAAATATATCAAAAAACAAGAGGTGTTATATTATTTCCCCATATAATAATTTATCCCACAAAATTCCATCACTATGGTAAAAAACCTATGTAAATTTTAGCCTCATCACATCCTCTGGTTACAATTTAGCTTCGACTAATTTATGGTTTATCTAAAAAATGGTTACCAAGTGAGTGGTCTCATTTAATTATAATTTGTCTCTAATATCCAGAATCTATATCAGCTATTCTTAATAATAGTTATCTTGGGATTGTGTTATGACCATTATGTTTATTACATGTTAAAGATCTGGTATGTACATACACGTGATATATTCATGGAACACATCATGAACATTAAATTGATTTCGTGGAAGTTCCAAACAATGTTCTATACACCTTCCTCCACAGAGATATTTATCAGAATATATTTTCATGAACTTTGGACTCTAAATATCACCAATTATTATTAGAATGAAATTCCAATCTATTATTATCTGACCTTATGTGTTATTTAATGGATATACCCTTATATGTGATATCCTTAGCTAGATCGGGTACGCATTTCTTTATTTATTCTACTCTATCCTAGTACATTGTAGTTCTACATTTCCTTATATAGAGGGCTTTCTTAGGATACATATGAATTTTTGAGTAAAATATACTATTGTAATAAAATTATATAAAAGGAAGGTGTTGATCCAAACCACCTTTATTTTCTATATAGAAATAACTCAACATGTCTTCTAGAGTTTTTATTGTAATCTTAGATTGAAAATCTATATGAGGATGATATAAAGTACATAAACTCAACTATGTATCCAAATCTTGATAAATAATTCTCCATAACATTGTGGTAAACCATAGATACAAATCAGATAAAATAGTATGTGGTACTAAATGGAAATTTATGACTTCATTAATTTATATCCTGACAAGATGATCAAGGGAGAAATCTTATCTAATTTAAATTAAGTGTACTGACTTTATAAGGTGATCGGATACCACCCAAAAAACAATATAACATTTTGATGTTTTATTGTGTTTGAAAAAGAAATACATATTGATGTTTTCCCATTTACATTATTGTTTGGGTGATTGTTATAAAATAATCTTATACTTTTATCTCTCACTATTAACATTTTTGACATACCAATCACAAAAAAACATAATCTACAATATCTCTCTTCATGTTATACCACCAAAGATACACTCTTAGATCTCTATAAATCTTTGTATATATAGGATAAATAGAGAATGATGAATTATGATCATTATCTAAAAACTCATTCTTTAGATATGGTATTTATGGAAAACATACTCAGTTTATAAACCTTATCTTTCCAGAACAATCAATCCTAAACTCAAGAACATTTTTCACCTTCCTTTTCAGTTCCATGTCCTTCTTTTGGACATATTTAATCATCACATGGATGGATATTTTAACTTTTATCTAAGAAATATATGATATGAGCCTCTTCATCATGATTTAAAGATCCATAAATAGTAAATCAATAATTATTATGTCTCTTTAAATCCTCATCATAGAATAATATCATGGTTTTTTAACTCATATCACCATTAACCAATTTACATTTAATTTGGTGGTAATGTATTGGTCACTCATAATAATTAATCATCTATAAAAAAAATACATTAACACATATTCAACTCTTTTTGTGTGAATACATTCTTAATGATTTATTTATTTCTATATACATGAAATCATTGACTATAAATATAATTACTCTATATTTTCAATGAATAAATTACTGCTTCAATGTCCAAATCATGAGTCAAGTAACTTTTCTCATAAAATTTCAATTAGCATGGGGTTTAAGATATCAAAATATCATACTATAAAATGATTCATCCCAGTATCTTATTATATGCATCACTAATGATTAAAAAAAACCTTATCTACTATAGGGTAGTATAAGAATAGGAGTGCTGATCAACCTTTTTTCAGCTCCTTGATATTTTCCTCGCATTCATTTGTCTAATGGAACATGGATCCATTATTATGTATCTTGTGTATTGGTATATATATCCATGGTAAATATCTCAGAATGTATTTTTCATATCCTTCAAGCACAAGAAAACTAAAAATCATACTTATCGTGGTTGGTATTGTCCATTATTCAATAATTTATATATTTCATGGATCCACCGATATACCGTCACATGAGATTATATGACCAAATAATGTAACGTTCATTTTCTAAATTCACAGTTGGTAAAGTAAGAATTAACATTATCCTTCTGTATTTTATTATTACAATACTGAAGTGTTCTTAATTTTATTCATTTATATTCAAATTTAGAAGAATACAATCTAAAATAACTATCACAATCTAATAAAGGTAATGTCTAAAGATTGTATTTATTAAATACATATAGATAACTGGATTATTGGTATGTTAAAATGTAATAACATTAAATTCGTAATTATAATAAGTCATCCAGAAGTTTTTCTTGTGTATATTCTCATTGATTCTGAATTGATGATATCCATATTGAAGTTACATCTTGGTAAAACATTAAACTCATCATAATTGATCAAATTTGTCATTTATAAAAGGTAGAGGATACTTGTTATTGATTGTGATATTTTTAAGTTCTCACTAATAAATAATAATACACAATGATCCATATTTATTTTAACAAAAACAATATGTGACCATCATGTTGATTAACTATGTTGTGTGAATCCCTTATCAGGATTATCTTAGTGTTTCCTTTTCAATTATCAAAATTCAATTAGGACCATTCTATAGGGGCTCTTTGAAATAGTTGTATCCTTATGTATGTGTTTTATTGAAAACTCAAATTCACAATTTAGGGGAAGGATAAATTTTCTTTTATAAAATACATCTTCATAATATTAAAAAATATAATTATATTTGATTATGAGTTTCTCCATAACCATTTGAGATAAATAACCCTTATGAATAGGCATTAATGACCACATAATGGAAGAAACATCCATCAACAACTCATATTCATCCTTACAATGAAACAAGTTTATGGGTTGGTTCAGAATAATAAACATGACCCCCTTCCTCAAAAATTGACATGGGATCTATATAGATATTGCTAATCCATGGCCAAAATCCCATAAAATTAAACTGGAGAAAGAATCAGAATATTTTTGGGAATAAAATTCCCAAAATATACTATTATATAGGTGAAAATATTATTAAATGTGATCATGATACCATTAAGAGTTTTTAATGATAAATAAACATCTAATCATTGAGGTGGTTATGTGATACAATCATAATTTTTTAAGACAAAAAATGAGTGGGTTGATCCAAAGACATTTTAATTCTAGAGTGTATGGTATGTGTACCTTTCCCTAATTAATTATAATGACCCATATTAGAATTTTTTATCGCGTGGGATTTACCTTCCTCTTTGGGATTATGAGGTTACTATAATTGATAGTTTTCATTAACCTTCATATTTGGACACTGGTTAGTATAATTCTCTTACTTCATGCATTTGAATCCTTAGAATGTGGGTGGTGTATTCTATATATCCATTTCATAATTATTTTTATTCAGTAGACTCCTCACATCAATTTGAAATTCATTTTCATGCTTAATTCCTTTAAAAAATTAAAACATTTACGTATACCCTTATGAAAATCTCCACCATGATTCCTTCCACACACTGAGTATAAAGGGAATCTGATCTTCCTCTATCTATAATATTTTTATTATAATTTAACTTGAATTCCATATTTCCTTTATTATCAAAACCAGTAGATTGATATGTAACTCTAATATCCATTTCTACCTCGGTATCACATCAAAGGTTTTGTTCATAGATATTGACGTCCCTTATGTTCAACTCCTTTTAAGACTTGATTTTAATCCATGGAACAATCGATCAATATTACAATCTGGTTCAATGATAATACTAAAAGAATACCTCACAAGTTTTAAAAATTTTCCACATAGGTACTAATGGATTTATCACCCTTATGATTCAACAAAAGATATTCATTCTCTATTTTTGTACAAGGATTACAAGGAATTTACAAACTGAAAAATAAACATTAAATTATTCTCAGTTCATAGATTTAATTTCATCCAACTACCACATGTTCTTAATAATAATACACCATTGATCTTCAAGACCTTCCAAAATATTAATAGCAAAAATAAATTTTTCTTCATATTAACACTGTAGAATGCAAAATATACCTTCAATGATATTGATCTATTTCTCATAAACTAGTGGTTCAGTGTACCCAATAAATTATGGATGAATTTTCTTTATGAATGACTCAAAAAAAATATTCCCTCTATTTCATTTTTATAATATGAACACGATTACAAGCTTGTGAAAGTTTTGTAATTATAATAATAATATTTTTTATTTTATCTTGCATATCATTTGGTTTCCCAAGAGGAAAATCATTTCATTATATATCACATTAATTATTAACATAGTTCATTTGGGTTACATTCATTATATAAAATATAAAATCATATTGTGAGTAACAAAAATCATATTGATAAATATTATAATCATAAAAATTATTTCAAAGATGTTTTATTCCTAAAAAATTCTTTGAAATATATTCCAAATTTTTTTTAACCTATTCTTACCTTAGTTATCATTTTTTGGAATCCTATATAATGTTTTATAAGGAAAATGTTAGTTAAAAAATCAAATCCCTGCTAGTGTCAAACTAGTTTCACAGCAAGACCACACTCACCCTGCAAAAAAATTATGGCTGATCTATACATGACCAAAAAAATTCAGGGTTATGACATCGAGATTCACCTATTCTAAAAATTAATCCACTTTTATAATAAAGATATATATGTTTTGATAAGAAAACCCAATAATCTATTACAAACCAAACCATTAGGATGTATTCATAAGCATTAACTTATCACAATGGTTTTTAGTAGAATCTTAAAATCCTAACCTCCAAATATTAACATAACCATGATCTAATTCAAATTAAGGTGATCAAAACAGTGCATACATTTAAAATATATCATTTTATATTAATATTCCATAAATTTCATAACAATACACACCCTTGAACCATAAATTTTAGTTTATTTGGATACAAGATAAATAAAAAAAATATTTCATGTCATTTATTCATTATCTCCCACAAATATCTTCTCACACAGAACACATTTTAGACATAATAATCAAAAAACATTTCTTCATTTCCTAGGTAATGGAAACCTAAGAAAGAGTGAGATTATATTATTATAAAGTGTAAACATAATAGATATTTATCAATGACAATTAGGGAGCATAAGATAATCATAAGGGTATGAGAACATGATCATTATTTATAATAATCACACCCAATAAGTCAAAGGTATTTAATCATAAATCATAGCATAAGGCTTTGCCATAACAAAATAACTAAGTCAAAATTATGTGGAATCATAAATAATGAATCATGAGCCATGATAATATAATATAATCATAAAACATATGTTCTTGGAATGAACACAAGTGTAGAAAATTATTTCTTTAATTGAGGAAATATTACAAGACCATCATTGTGGATTTGGTTCACTCCTTATCCAATCTTATCCTTATTCAAGGTTTACTCCCAAGACTATCATATTGGATCAAATACCATACTGAATTGGGTTAACTCTACTTTCTACTTCATATTATCTCATTATAAATCTATCTTTACCCTATTCATTAGATGGATATATATATTCATGCCCAACCTTCACAAATTGAAAAGCA
Organism: Viscum album; assembly: GCA_963277665.1. Classification (NCBI taxonomy): domain Eukaryota; kingdom Viridiplantae; phylum Streptophyta; class Magnoliopsida; order Santalales; family Viscaceae; genus Viscum; species Viscum album. The sequence goes on from OY728135.1 coordinate 1,646,323,253, forward strand.
TACATATGTGTACCACCAGATCATAAAGCATTTATTTTATCATCAAATCGTAACCCATGGAAAGGAAATGTGTTTCATAAACATTTAATTATTTCATTTTAATATAATCCCTGGTAAATAAATTAGTTTCATAAAAACATCATCATCATAATCATAAACCACCTAAATAATGAATAATAATGGTATCATTGAATCATATGCCTAGTAATATATAATTAACATTAATGGGTTTTATTATATATCAAAATTTTATTTAAGAGATTATAAAACCATTACTTTCTCAAAATACCATTGTAATTTTAAAATCACATATAAAGAATAAAATAATTAAAAAATATTATGGAAATAATATCTTTGAAAATGAAAAAGGAAAATCGAATTCTATGCTTAAAATTATTGAGTTGTCCTGATAATATGAATTTTTGATCATCTTATATCATTAAAATAATGATTAAGTTTACACGTTCAGTAAAAAGTACCTTATTCAGAAATATTCAAGAGGATTATTTTTTACATTTTTTAGAAATAAAAAAGGGGTAAAATTAAATTTAAACAGTTAATGAAGAATAATCAAAAACATTCTTGATAATGATTTAGAGAAAATAGATATGTAATAAAGATTTTTTCTGCCTGAAAGTGGAGAAATATGGATGGGTTTTCATAAAAAAAATTTATAAACCATTTTGAGTTCCAAATGGAGTAAAATGATAATTAAAAAAATATAGAAAAATTAGTTGGTAATGAAAATTAAATGGTTTTATGAGATGAGGACCATATAATCTTCTCAATGTAAATTCTAGCATGAAAATTATTGATTTGAATGGGATTGAAATATAAATATATTACAGAAATTATCTTATTCATTTGTATTGTTAAAATCTACTATATAATAAATATATATTTATTAAAAAAATATTATAGGGCCATATTATTATATATCATACAAAATATGTTTTACATATAAAATCTTATAAATAATTTATTAATAATTTTTAAGAAAATCAATATTATTGCTGATAACTATTTTGTTTTGATTTATGATTTGGTTAGATGGTTTTGGTAATTTATATTCGGTCATGGTTTCATCATATATAGAATAATAATCTTGAAATAAATATCCTATTTATTTATTTATTTTATATTTATAATTATCCCTATAAAGTGATTATGATAATGAATTAAAACTCTTTGTGGAGATGATAGTCCATACGTACACATGAGTGATGTTTCTGCTTTTTGGTGGTTAGAGAAAAAAAGTTATATAATAATTCAACATTAAAAAATAATTATTTTATCATATATCTCATATATATGAATTAAAAGTATCCTTATTACTGTCCAAATAAGGTGAAAATAAAATTATAATCACATTAATTAATAGAGGTGATAGTCCACACATACGCACGAAATTTATTACCAAATTTCAATGGAAGGAAATGTAAAAGGGTAGATAAGATATTATAACTGCATATTTATAAATTTCAAAAATAATTCATATTTAAAAATTAAATCCATCATAATAAAAAACTATGAATTCTAATGATGTATAATGAATCATATCACTATGTGGAGGTGGTATTTCACACGTACTCACACGTGATACTTTTCATTTTCCATTTGTTTGAAAAGAGGAGTAAATTTGTTGACAAATCATCACAATAACATTTATGCATATTGAATATACTGAATTAATTATTTTATAATGGATACCATATATTTAGAGGTGGTATTAGATGAAATAAAATGGAAATTACTTGGTTAAGAGTTATACCACTTTATTAAGAATCCACTCCTGGGTTAAACATTATTCCTTGAAATGATGGTATTTGGGATGGAACTGATGATCTAAGACATGTGGAGGGTTGTTAGGAAGGTATTAGGGTATAGATTTACTAATATATAATTCTCATTATATGTTGATATGAGAGAATAAATGGTATAATTTTATAAGTGGGAGAGGAAGCATGAATGTTTTCATAAGATTAAAATATAATAATTTCATACTCCTTAGAAATTATTAAAAATGACTCCTGTTCTAAGAGGATATGATATAGTGTCGAAATATCATCATATTATAGGATAAAAGTTCACAGAAAAATATCACCATTATCGGTTAGTTTAACCGCTCAATAAATCTATTTTAACCTTAATCATAGATGTAAAATTTTACTATTTCTAATATTCATTATAAATAAAAAATTATGTTATACTTTATAACTTATATTAATGATTCTGATTCCAAATATCAAATCTATTTTACAAGATTAAATTTATAAAATCATTAAAATTTTATTTTCAAATAAGCAATAAAACAACGATGAATAATGTATTTATAAAAAATCATTTTAAGCATAAAATTAAGTTTACCATCATTATAAAAAATGTAAAAACAATTCTATTCATTTTAAAATTTTTATTAAATATATAATTGAGAAATTTCATTAAAATAATTAATTAATAAATAATAATTTAATTTATTAAGAAAAAAACACTTTAAGTGTATAAAAACAAATTTTTAAAAAAAAATCGTTTTTAAGACTGAAAATGTACTTGTTCCAAAATCATTTATTAAAATGATTTATATGTAATTAATGTAATGAACATGAATCTAGTAACCTATATCCAATTAATGCTTCATTTCATTTTCAAAAGATACAAGGGATCACATCCCAATGGAAGGACCAGTTTAGTAGTTTTGGAAAACCAAATAGATACAAGATATTCATTTTACATTGGGAATATAAAAAAAATAATTTATAACAAAAGAAATTGAAATTATCCTTAAAAATCATTCAAATATATCTTATTCAAATCACGGGGAATGAGAAAAAGGGTGATATCAAAATCTTTGTAAGATTTTCATACAATGAAATATATCATGAATTAAGAACCAAAATCAACGTGGGAAGGTAAATTCCATTTAAATAACTTTAATATCATGTCAAGATATAGAAGAATCAACATGGTAATGTAAATAAAAAATATTCCATTTAATCAATTAATTTAGAATGAAATACATCGATATATAATATCACATAATAAATATAATGGAAAATAATAATGAATGAAATATTAATGTTTTTTAATAATTAATTATAGTATATTATGTCTCCTAGGATCATGATACCTCTATAATCAAGATATATCCTCGAGACAATTTAAAAATACTAGGTTAAAATCCATCTGATTTAGCCAACTAATTCATCACATGAGACTACCGAAACATCAAGGGTCTATCTATAAATGGGACCCACCCATATCTTTCTTGTCCAAATAATTCCTCATATATCAAATAATCAATTTTATTATTAAAAATAGTCCTTATCATCAAGTTTATATATTTATTAAAGGATTCAAATTAATCAACATTTCCCCAGTTAATCAAATAACATTCAAAGTAAAAAATTTATGTAAAAATGGAATATTGTTTAGGAAATAATCATATTAATCACACAATAATATGTATATTTAACATAAATGGAAATTAAAATGAAAAATTATAACAATAAAGTGTTTTTTTCAAGAGGATTATAACAATCACGAATGAAATTGAGATTGGACAATAACTTTTACGTCTTGGGAATTTTCAATTCAAATCCCCTCAGATGAAATAATTAAAATTGAAACTTAAAATAGAATTAATTATGAATTAATAGAGATATTATATGTCTAATAGAATTTTATCAACCTAATAAAATAAATTATGTGTGTAAAATTATAATATGCTTCAATGAAACAAAAATGGGCCTAAATCCCTAACATCATGAATCCTTTTGGAGGAATCTGTTCTAACCTCAAATGTTATGTTTTTAAGAGTGTCATTAACTTACTCCATGGCCATATTAATGTTTATAATATCATATATGATAATTTTATATCATATTATCACCCATTTGTTAATAATCATTCTTTATTTTCATTATCTCGTGTGTTAATTGTCTTATATTTTCATTTGGGTTTCATTGTTCATATTATATAGTTTCATCATATTAATTATCATAATTCTGAAATAAATACAATATTTATACATCAATTAGACTTTAAATAATAATATTGATTTTTTTATAAATGGAGTATGTTATGATCATGGACACAGTAGGACGAACGTACACATGAGTATCGTTTCAATTGTTTAGTGATCATTATGTGACAGTAGTAAGTAATATTGTATTTTTTTATAATTAAATCATATAAAAAATAACATAATATTTATTAATATAAATATATCATCCATTTGGTGTGGTTTTGAAAACATAGTCACATCACTTCTTGAAGGTTGTAGTCCACATGTACAAGAAAGATGTTATAATCTTTACCTATAACAAATTAAAATGATATATTATATTTTTATAATGATAAATATTTCATTAATATAAAACTTATATCTTTTATATCATATATATTCATTAAACGTATTCTTATAACCTTCCATGTAAACCATTATTGAAATGAAATCGCATTGCATTGCGAGGCTGTAATATGTCGTACACACGATTGAAATTATCATAACCACCATGGAATGAAAAAAAGGTATATATGATATAATGAATATAGTGGTATAATTATGTTATATATATATATAATATATATAATTTATATAAATCCTGATACCCAATCATTAGAGGTGGTAATGGAAAAACAAATCACATCGGTTCACGAGGCGGTAAGACTCCGAAAATGAAAATAATGATTTCATAACCCATTTTATGGATGTGGGTGTCATTATATGTCATAAACGTATAATAAAAACATATTTTTATTTTTTATATACTTATTTTATTATATTATCATGTTTTAATAAGAAGTAAATTTGGTGGAGGATGAAATAAAATAAAAACACTTGTTATAGAACGTCACCTATTTTATGGGTATCCTCATTAGGATATCACTAAATCCTTTGTAGTTAGTATTTATGACCAAAATAGTGCTATCATATGAGAGTAGTGAATTTGGGAAGTGATATGGGAGGTTTTTCTCCCTGAAAAATGGATTGATTTGAGTGAAGAATAGAGACGAATGAGTTCCCTTTTATAATTGGAGAGGAGTGGATTTTTTTAAATTCACATAAATATTATATAATGGAGAGTTAATATCACCCAATGTGGAAAACAAATTGATAATTAAATATATGGAAGGATTATGTTGTATATACACACCCCCAAAACAAAAAACACAAGTTTTAAACATGTTTTTCCTTTACTTGTATGTTTCCTTAAATTTTTCATTTCATTTTTTCAATATGATAACTAGTAATTTATCCAAGCTAATTTATCATTTATGAATAAAATAAAATCATAATTATTAGTTAATTTGATTCTAATAATTATTAAAATGAAATCAAAATTTTCAAATAAAAATCTAATGTGTGTTGAAAATTATTTCTAACAGAAACACATATAATGTGCAAAAAATATTCTATTAACGTTAATATAACTAGCCTAGTTTTTACTATTTATTGGCCAATATGGCCACTATAAAAGTAAAATTGGTTTCTAATGGAAAAAAATTTATATTTTTAAACATTTAAAATTTATTTGGAATAATATATTATTTTAAAGAGTTTTAAAGGATTTAAGAAAATATCATTTATAATAAAATAACATTAATTTCAATTTTGACATTATTCATTTGATTTGAATTTTAAAATAACAAGACAACTATTTTTTAAAAATATAATAAGTTAAATAAAATTTGATAATAATTTATTAATCATTAAAATTAATGTATTAGAAATGTTCATTCAATTTACGTTACTTTTAATATTTTTAATATCAATTATTATTTCTATATTAACTAAATAATTACTTTTCTAGTGGTTCTTATGATTTTAAAGTTATTAATTTAATCACTAAAACTTTAAAATATATTATCATAATAAAAAACTCATTTATTTTTAAAAATAATATATATATCGAAACATATCTTGTTTTTCCATATCCCAAATCTTTATATGTATTAAAAGTAAGAAGAATCCTTTTTTTATTATTCATTACAAAACATATTATATTGGTCCCTTTTGTGCCAAAATATCACAAAAAAATCATAAATATAAAAAATATGCTAATAAGGTTCAAATAATTTCCATAAAATGGGTTCTGGAAATGTTTATAGTTTATATTACCCCTTATGTTGTTTTGTTTAACCCCTTGTCAAATCTATTTTAACCTTAAATGTAGTAATAAATTTTAACTATTTTCACTAATCATTTTGGAAAAAAATTAATTCTAACATGTTAAAAAATATAAATATTTTTGATTCAAAATGTGGAATACATATATCTTAGTTTCATTCACAAAATTATAAAAAGTTAATTTAAAATTAATCTTGTAGACGTGACGAGAAAGCGTGTTTTCAAAGAGAAAATGTTCAAAACATGACAAAGATTTTATATCAAAATTCAATATGAAAAATGATTCCAATGAAAAAAATTGGATTAATATATATATTTAATTGAACTATTTTTAAATTAAAACTAACTCAAAATATAATTTTACTTTATAAATAATTTAAATGAAGAGTCAATTTTAAATTCAGACCCAGTAGTTTTTACAATTTATTAAAAAATGATATATTTTAGAAAGATCTAAAAAATTAACCTTAATATAATTGTAATATTTTTATTTAAAAAATGAGATAAATTTTAAAAAATAAATTTTCTAAATGCAGTAGAATATAATTTTAAACTGTATGTTGAAAGATAGACTAAACTATCCTGTAAAAAAATTGAGTTTTTCAAAGAACATATTTTTTATTATAGAAGATTTTTTTATATTTAAAATCAATATGTAACCATAATATTAGTTAATTAGTTTGTACTATTCATACCAAATAAATATATGACTATGTATACTATATTATATTTCACTTTGACTCTGGGTTACATGTTCTATAAGCCGTCGAAGGGATTACATTTAAAGAAATATATTTTTTGGGATGTCTTAGCTATGTATTGTGAGTCACATAGAATATCAAATAAAATGATATTATTTTATAATTTGGTGTTGTTAAATTATCCCCCAAATTAAATAAATTTCTTCCTCAAAATTTAATATTTATCTTAGTAATCGACGGCTTGACATTTGGAAAAACCATTATTGAAAACCCTACATTGTAAAAGGGATAATAAAATATCCTATGAATAAAAGTGAAAAGAAATTACAATGGTCATAAAAAAACTGAGATTATAAGTAGGATAACATGGCCAAAAGTAAAGATATTCACATAGAAGAAAACAGTAAATAATTATAGAAATTTATTGATGTCATTGATCGCATGAAAATGAACGACCAATAAATTGTTAAGGGCCTCACAACAATAAATATGTGATGATTTAAGAAACTATATAATTCATCAGATATGAATGTAATATGACTACATTTTTCATTTAAGATAATTTTCCTTTTGTTAAGGATTTATTTTACTATCTAAAAATATATGGAAATATACTAAAATGATATATTTTTATTTCAACAGAACAATTTCATCCTTTATTAGTGCTTTGATCATTTTCTAATTCATCGCTTACTCTAACAAATGAGAATCCAAAATGAATTTTTTTTAATTCTAAAGATACAAAATTAACTTTTAACAGTTCATAAGATCTATAATAAAATGATAAATCATTCCTTGAATATCTATTAATTATTAAGAAAATGGGGTTCTATGTTATCTTATATGCATAAATATTTATATGTTGGAGTAATACATTAATCTATAAAACCTTATCCAATGTTTAACAATAACCATTTTATAAATGGATAACCATATGTTGTAAAAAAATATAAATATGGTCACTAAATTTAAAAAATGAACATCTCATTATCCGTAAAACAAAATGAGTTTTATTACAATCATCACCTACCAAACATGTGAATACAGTCATAATATATTTTCTTGAAACATGTTATTAAAAATAATTACAATTAAAATTTATTAAACACATGCACTCTTAATTATTATTTAATTAAAACATAGATTATTGGATATATTAATTAAATACTAAAATGACATGAACTCCAGAAATTATAGTATAAACTATTTTTTCAACAAATAATTAATCCTTATTAAGGAATTAAGTGCAATCCAATTTACATTATCCATATCAATATTCTATTTATCACAAAATCAATATCTCAAAATAAAGATCATATAAGGGGTTATATTTCCCTCTATCATGTGTTTTCTAAAAAGTTCAAATTTCAAATAAATCAATTTTTATTTTACCATTCAACACATAACCTCAAATACTTTATGAAATAGTACTACAATTAACTATTTATAAATATCATGATTCCAATAAGAATATCATCTATTAAAAAATTTGACAACATATTTATTATATCGAAATACCTGAGCACATTAATCATTTTGTTTTTGTTGTGTCAATAAAATAAATTTTACATTGATCCCTTTACTTCATATGAGGTATATCCCCTTGATGCATTGGTTCTTAATTTTCACAGTTCCCCGTCTCCTTAAAACCGAAGAATTATACATTGGAAATTTGTTCCATTCACTTGAAATAATGGGCATGGAAGACATTCTCTCCAAATTTCTAGAATCCTCCCATACCCATCAAGAAAAAAACATGTTATTTCTTCCCACAATTATTATATGTGGTAAATTCCTTCCTTACCTTATTCCCATTATCCTCATTTTTCTATGATATATTATTCTTCTCTTTCTTACCATCAAAGCCATAAGACTGCAACAATTCCTTCTCTATCTTGATAGAACATAAATCTATTTCATTATATGATGAAAAATATTAAAATACTAACAAACTTCAATTACTTAGATTAATCCCTATAAATAAATGGTCAATCTGGTACTTTGTGTTGCATATAAAATCCATAGCATACCAAGATAACCTCGTAAAGGAAGCCTCATACTTCGTAACACTTTATTCTTCCATTTTCATTAAGCTATGAAGATTTCCATTCATCTATGTTTGTTGATCGAGAATGAAATATTTAACAAATATTATGTCAATAAAATCATTCCATTCCATGAGTTCTATTTCTTATTCCTCTATAGTATTTTCAGATCAATGACCACCATTGATTATAATTTTTTTTAGAAAATAAATTACAAGTGTAACCTTTTACTTTTCACCACATCATAAGGCTGTAAATATATTCATTAATGACTTGATTAACTTCAGAAATATTATTGTATTAGTATTCCTAAAAAATTAGTATGTTTTCATATAAGGAGATCCAATTTATGAGAATAGTGTTATGGAATAGGTTTCTCCCTCCAAGAAAGGCTACATGTGAATTCATGATTAATCTATAATAATATAGTCATAATTTTCTCAATTAAAATGCTAGCTATATTGGCTTCGTCAATAGGGTAATCTCAACATTATCCATGAATATTGATACCCTTCTTACTTCCATGTGTCATATCTAAATAATGAAATATACCGGATTAACATAAAAAATAACGAATTTTAAATCATAATTTATGATTTCAAATATAGTTTAATACTTATAATAAATTAAAATTTATACATTGTTAATCTTAGAATCATAAACATGGATTCTACGACAATATATTCATTTTTGAATAAATTACAATGGATTGTAAAAAAATGTGAATTATCTTAAGAATATCCCATCGTAATGTCTAATAAGGTGTGTAGTAAGGCCCATTTTCGATCACCAAGTGACGATCAAGTGTGTCCCAAAGAACCCTTTTCAGAGTTATTACTTCTTGGTACCTCTTTCCAAGAACCACATCCACTTATATTATCTATATAAGGATATATTTCTATGAAAATCAATATAATATATTCCATTCCAAAACATTGGGATGTTCTTCCATAATTAGCCTCAAAATCTATCATAGGATTATTTTCCCTAATCTATGTTTTCCTAAATCTAGTTCTGAAGGATTTTACTAAACATTCTCTAATACCAACTATAATAAACCAAACATTAGTAACTTGGAGACATTGTATACTTTATTGTAGTGGAATAAGATTTAAGGAATCTCATCCAGAATAAAAAATCCATTTTGAAATTTTTGACAACCAGATACATACATGATACCCATTTTATATCAGGAATAGAAAATAAAACATAATACATAAAAAAGGAAACAAACTATATCCTTAAAAAATCATTCAAATATATCTTCTTTAAATCCGACAGGAAGGAAAAAAATAAAGGCGAGATCAAATTCTCAGTAAGGGATATGTATTTTGGAATCTATTGTGAATCAATAATTATAATCCACATGGAAATGTAAAATATGTTAGCATGATTTGACTATCATGGTAAGATAAAGAAAATTAATTTAGAAAGGAAAATAACTGAAAATAACAATCCATTTAATTAATAAATTTAGAGTTAAATGCAACCATAGATAATAGCATCGATAAAATATCATTGATAAAAATAACTGAATTATTAAAGAAGGAAACTCTAAATTATTACTCTTCATGTTTCCCATGCCTGTGATGCCTTTACCATCAATATGTATCCTCAGTATAGTTTAAAACTACAAGGTAAAAACCCATCTGATTTGGCCAACTCATTCATCTCATGATATTACCAATGCATCTATGGGATATCGCTAATTGGGCCCCACCCATGTCTTTAAGGTATAATAAATTCCTTATATATCAAATAATCATATTAATTCTAAAACAATTTTCTTTATCATTAAGTATATGTACTGTGTAATTGATACAGATTTATTAATATTTCCCTATCTAATCAAATAATATTGACAGTAATAACCATTTGTAAAAATGTTATACAATTTAAGAAACAATCATATATATCACACAATAATATGGATATTTAATATGAATGTAATTTCAAATGAAATATGATCATAATAATGTTATTATTTCAAGATATTGTTAACAATCAAAAAAGAAATTAAGATTGCACAATAACTATTACTACTTGGTAATTTTAAACTTAATTACCATTAGATGAAATAATTGAAATTGTAACTTAAAATACCATGAATTATGTATTAATCATGATATTACATTTAAAGGGTATTATATACTGTATATAAAATACATTTTGTGGATAACATTACAATACGCCTTAATGAAATTAAATTGAGATGAAATCTATTAACTCACATTTCCTTTTGGTTAAACATGATTTAAAATCCTATATAGTTGTTCTCAACATGTTATTAACTTAAACAAAAACTATATTAAAATTTATTATATTATATATGATCCGTTTATAATATCTTATTATATATTCATTAATAATGATTCATTATTTTCATTATTTCATGTGTTAATTGTCTTGTTTCCTTATTCATGATTTTTCATGAATCATCCCTTTAATATTCATATTATATGTTTCTATAATATAAAAATTCATAATCATTATATATTTACCATATTTATATATCATGTATACGTTTATGACTAATATAGAAATATGATTTTTGAGGAATAGAGTATGTTTCCATAATGAAGATGGTAGGTTGTATGTACACATAAGTAACTTCCCTATTTTTCAATTATCAATATATAAATTTGGAAAGAAAATTTTTTTATTTCTATAATGACCCTAATATCATAAATACCATATTAATTAATTCCTAAAGGTGGTAGTTCACACGTACACGAGGAATATAATAATATTTTAGTGTCAAAAATAAAATGCTATATTATATTTATAGAATGTTAAATATTTCATTAATATCATAATTCGTTCATTTATATCATATATGTTCATTAAATATATCCTTGTGACCTTCAATTTAAATCATTGGTGAAAAAATTATATCGTTTCATGAGGAGGTAGTTCATTGTACATACGAGGGACATTATGGTATCCCCTACATAAGGGAACATAATAATTTTTTATTATATAATGACTCCATAAGTATAATTATGTTATAAATATCATATATATACTTTATATACATCATGATACCCAATTGTGATAGGTATTAATGGAAGAAATGAATGACATCACTTCAAGAGGTGGTATCCCATCGTACAAATGAATAATGATTTCATAACCCATTTGATATAAGTGGGGGTGGTTTTAGGTAATTAATTTAACATTAAAAATTCTAATTATATGAATTATTCCAATTTTATTATATTATTATCGTTTAATAATAACTGGAGGTGGTATAAGAAGCAATAAAATTAAGCCACAAGTTGAAGAACATTACATTTTCTTCAATTGTTCTCCATAGGTTTTCACTAAAACCTTACTAGGTGGGATTTATTACCAATGTAAGGATTATTGGATAATAGGCGGGAAGTTTAGAAGTTATTTAGTAATGTTTTTGTTGATCCAAATGGCTTGATTGGTGTGAATAAGTGAGGGCCATGAGTTCCCTTTTATAATTGTGGTGGAGTGGAATTTTTGTAAATTCACATTACTATTCCATAATGGGAAGTTAAGATCACCCTATGTGGATCAAGAATTGATAATTATAAGTATTGAGGGATGATATGGTTGATACAAACCACCAAAAAAAGACAAATGTTTTAAACATGTTTTTATTTAACTTATAAGATTCATTTCTTTTACCATTTAGGCTTTTTACAATGATAACTTGTCATTTTAATCAAGGTAATTTATACTTTACCATTAGAATAAAATAATATGTATTATATAATTCTTACCCATTTATTATAAATAATAAATCCAATATTTCAAATAAAATTAATATTTGTTTTTAAATTTCTTTAAACACAAGTGCATGTAATGTGAAAAAACATTTTAACCTAAATAGAACTAAAAGCGTTTTTACTACTTTGGGGTCAATATATTAACTCCGAAAGAAATATTTCTCCATTAATGGACCATATCTTACCTTTGTAAACATTTAAAATTCATTTGAAATAATATATTATTTTTAGTAATTTTAAATCATCTAATAAAATATCATTTATCATTAAATGACATTAATGTTAATTTAGAAATTATTCATTTAATTTAAATTTAAAATTATCAAGACAATGATTGAATTTGAATATATTATGTAAAAAACTATATAAAATTATATATTTATCCAAAAAATATGGAAATATAATAATTCATTAAATTTACTTTGCTTTTGATATATTTAGAATCATTTATTTTATTTTTTAAATAACTAAATAATTACTCAGATATCGTTTCAAAGAAATTTATATTAATTATTAAGTATATTAAAATTTAAAAGAAATTATAATTATTAGTAAAATTATATTTCAAATTATTATTTTTAACTGAACTTATGTTGTTTTTCCCTATCCAATTCCTTATAAATATTAAAATCAAGGAAGGTTATTTTTTGTATTTTTATTTACGTAACATACTATATAGGTAAATTTCATAAACATGTGACCCATAGAACTTATAAAAATTGATACTAAGGTTATAATGGTAACAATATTTCCATATCGGTGGGGTTGGAAGAATTGGTCGGTTATTTTAACCCTTATGTTTTAAGTTTATCCTCTAGTAAATCCAGTATTACCTTAACCTTGATAATTAATTTCTATTGCATTCAATTTTAGTTTTGGTTAAAAAATATGATGAACTTATTATAAAATTTAATTTTTTTTAATTTTTTTAATCAAATCCATATTTTTAAATTCCATTCGTAGAAGTGGAAAATTATAATTTAAAATTATCCGCATATACGTGACGAGAAAGCATGTTTTCAACGAGGAAATATTCATAATTTCAAAATGTTTCCAAATAAACTTTCAACATTAAAATGAATCCGATAAACATAATTGGGTTAATAGATATATAATTAAACCAATGATACCTTAATACCAATTATAAATATAATTTTACATTTTAAATATTTTAACTGAAAGGTTGCTTTCAATTAAAATTGTGTATTTTTTATTATTAATAAAAAATTAATATTTCATAAAAATAAAATAAAATAACCTAATATAATTTATATATTATTATTTCTGAAATTATTTTAGTTTATCAAACATTTTTTTTGAATTTTGTAAAAATTAAATTTAAATTATGTGCGCAGGGAGTGACTAAACCATCATTTAGAAAAATAAATTTTTTTAGACAACAATTATTATTATTATAAATAATTCTCATTTTATATATAATTAATATATTACCATAATTTTGGCAATTTAGTTATTTATATTCATAATATAAAATTTAACGACTAGTTATAATATATTACATTTCACTATCACTTGAGGTTGTGTGTTCGACAGCGTACCAAAGAGATTGAATTTAATGAAATATATTTTGAGGGTTGTTTAAGATTGGTGTTGGGTTTTACACATGCTATCTAATAAAATGTTCTTATTTTATATTTTTATGGTATTAAAATTAGTTAGGTTATCTACAAAAAATGGATACTTAAATTAATATATTATTAAAATAAAATCACTATGTTACATATTCAATTAAAAGAAATGGTCATTTAAAAAAAATCAGTATTTTAACCATTCACTGAAAAATACATCTTTTTAGATTTACCCCAAAAGTTTACTCAAAAATTATTTTCATATGATAATTTCAAAAAAGATATATCCTATATTTTAAAAAATAATATAAAATTTTAATAAATTATTTATAATTTTTACTCCCAAATAGATATAAAAACCATTTTTTATAAAAATGCATTTTTATGTATAAAATTACTTTAATAAAAATTGAGTAATTATTTATTATTAATTATTTAAATGTATTATATATAAATTTATAAATATTTTTCATAATTTAGTTATTCATATTCATACTAAAAATTTAAAGTAATAGGTTATAATGGTGTGCTATATTATGATTCATTTAGACTGGACATTCCATGTATAATAAGCTATAGAAAAATTAAATATATTTGAAGAGAAATATATCATAATATCATAGGGTGTTAAAACTGAAGAACCTGAGAATTAACAATAATTTATTTTATTATAATTTAATTTTTATATCATGTAACATGTTTCATGCACTATATAAAATGTATATGATAAGGACATCATTGGTGGGGGCCTATTGAATGATACTCACATGCGTATCGGTCAGACTAGACACTTTGGTGCCCCAAAAGACCCTATGATTACTAGAATTAGTATGCAATAACCTCAATTTTTGTTGAGATAGATAACTTTGATAGAGTTAAGATATGGGATCAGGTTGGGACATGGGATTAGGTTGTTATTGATTCCATTTTGGTTTATATTGGACTTTGATACATATGATCTATCCAAAAGATATTTTCTTATTATATTCATGAATCTTGTGACATTTATATTTTTCATTATGATACAGTATGAGGTTTGTTATTTATTTATATATGGATTTTTCAATTTTTTTTAATATCATTGTGATAACTAATATATATTTTTTCCCCCATGATTTATTATTGACAGTACCAGAGGGTATAATCTACCTAGGGTATCAGCATAAACCATCATAGGTATTTCATAGAATATGTTGTATTGGGATATTCACCTAAGGTTGTGTGGAAATCTATTTTTGTTATTGTTGAGTGATTTGATTCAACATGTAAATAAAGTAACAAAACCCCACATAAAGAGGAAATAATTTTTACTTTTTATTTTTAATGATATTCATTTACTGAATTACATGTATATTTTAATCATTTATTTCATATTGGTTAAACAAGGTGGAAACTAGTTAGTTTATGTGTGGGAGAAAGATTTTGAAACCACAGGAAAAAAATTTGGCTTCTTTTAGAGACATGTTCACATAGTTGTTATATTTTACCTTGTTGTAAAAATTTAATTCATCATGATAGTTATTTTTAAAGATATGGTTGGAGATTTTTTGTGGCCATACTCTTATTTAAATTTTGTTTATTTTAAAATAATTAATCCGTTATAAAAGGGTTTAAATTTTTTATGAATTATATGATTTGATGGGTTTTGGTTATATGAGGAGTTATTGGAGGATTTTGGGTTGATATTTATTGAGTTTTTCATGTTTCTAGTAAATGTTTTATTATTGAAAGAAGGTCGCATCCTATCAGCAAAAAATTACTATGTGGAAAAGTTTTATATAAGGATAAAATTTAAGAGTATATTTTTCGTAACACCATTACCCAGTCAATGTTTCATGAAGTCCTTATTAAGTGGATGATGCTACATTTTGAAGTACTTTTTCACACTATAGTGGGTGGATGGTATTTCTTGTTTCTGAATTATACAGAGGAATTTTTCCATGATGAAGATACACATGCAACAACATAACCATATTCTTGGGTGGACCTAGTTTTATAGTTCTACTCTAGATTGCGTTGTTTCATTGTGGGTGAACATGACCACATTGAAACAATTGTCTTGGGCTGTAGTCATGTGTCTTAGTGATAGTGAATTCTTCCACTATGAATGAATTAAAACTATGTACCATTGTACAATTTCCACGATTCTCTTTTAAAGGGTGTTTACCTATGACATGGGGTGGGGGTCATTCAATAATGGACCTCTGTGTAGATTTTTTAAATGAAGTGTTTTGAATTTGGAACACCTTGGTATTTTGGGGATGAGAAGAGAATATATTATACCCAATTTATTATTTATTTTTCAACTAATACCATAAAATTTTTGGGCTGGTCGATTAATTAATAGAGGTGAGATATTACATCTTCCTCTCCTCCTCTTTATCTTTCTCTCGATTGATTCAATTAACCTAGATTTTCATATGTTTATCTAATTCTTCTATAGTATTTTGGAACCGATCCAAAAATAAATGGATTTTTCTCTAGGTGGATAGATGATGGAAAGAGAGAATGATCATATGTTGTGGGTAAATGGAATATAAATTCATTATATATAGTTAATATTTAATTAAATTTTTTTCATTTATATTTATTTTTTAATTTATTTATAATAATTTTTTGAAATAAATAACAAAATCATTAGTAAATATTAATATTTTTTAAAATGAAAAAAATTATGCATTAAAAATTATTTATATTTTTAATGGATTTATACTAATTATTTTTCACCTTATTGTAGTTAAGGCTTGGAAAATAGAATATAACATTGGATGTATTTCTTGATAAGAAATACATCAAAGGAATTGGTGATTCTTTAAGAATTACTGTGGATTCATATTTCCAAAAAGTGCATGATGAAATAAATTTTTTTAGAAGTACCACGAGGGAGTCAAGAAAATGGAAATGGATATCATAATATGAAACATGTTAGGAAAAATTTTGAGCTATCAAGAGACATTGTTCTTATGCGTGTGTGAATTATCCTATACATAATATATTTTTTCTATATGGAAAACAATTATCCTATATATAAGTGAATTATTGTATATGTACGACATGCTAATATGTTATTGGAAATTTTTTGGTGCTTATATAATGTCATTTGAAAACCAAATTTTATTTAAGGTAAAAGTCATAGGATATATTACATTTCAATAAGTCACATGTGAATTTCGATGAACATTGGTAATTTCATCTGTGCATATGATATTTCATCTATGTAGATGATATTTGGGCACACATATAAGAATTCTTAAATAAGTATTTCATTTGTCCATGCGTTTAAGACCTCATTTACACATATATAATTTGACCAGACATAATAGATTTTATATACATGTATGATATTTCATCTTCGAATAGAATATTTTTCTCCTGGTATGAGGATTACCCAAATAGGATATTTTTTCTTGAAAATATATTTTAATTTTTTGGAGAAAAATTCTGATGAATGATATTGCTATTGAATTCATGAATTGAAGTAATATATTTGGGGTTCCACTTAAAAATATATGAAACTAATCATATGAGTCTATGTGGATAATTATATACAAATAATTATGATCAATAAATATAGAATGATATATATATATATATATAAAGGAAGACATTGAGATTTTATGCCTTTTAGAACAAATAATCGTTTAAATCATTCAAGAAGTGAAGATCATAGAGGTTTGAACATAGCTGAAGAAGATGGAAACCAAATCTTATAAAATGGAATATGCGGCCAATGCTAAAAGTTATTTGGATCATAAAAACTTCTCATGGAGATCTTGTACTTCTTCAATTTACTATTTTATTTTATACATTATTATATATATTTTTTATTCCATATCTTTCCTCCTCCCTATTTGTTACCCTTCAAATAGAGGAGAAAAATGTGAGTAATTGGGTAAGGGAAAGAGATCAATTTTAAAGATTTATTCATTCACTTAATGAATAACATTATATTAAATTTATTAATTTATGTTTTATGTTTCTATTTAATACTTTTAATACAATTGTATTTATTTCTTTAAGTTATTTAATATATAATTTTTTTTTGATTATTTAGGATCTACCTCCACCTAGTTCAATAGGTATCAAATAAGTACAATGTATTGGTGGTAAGCGTGTAACAATTTATATCATGTCTGTGAAGAAACAATGTTACGTATGATTTGAATAAAAATACCAATCCATAATTGGGTATTTCCTTGGTAGTTTAAGAGTGGTTTAATAACCTTTCAAACACAAATTAAGGGGTGGGGTTGAATCAGTATTAATCAATATTTGATATTTCATTATAATAACATTCAACCAAGGGTGATTTATAAATAAATTGAATAATATTTCATTTACAAATTAAAAAAAGAAAACTAAAACTATTTTAAATAATATCAATGCATTGTAAATGGAAATCCAACCATGTACCAATCAATTTCTTCATAAATTTTTTTAATTCTCTTTGATTCATTAATTTTATTTAGATCTAAAACCAAAAAATTCTAAATATTTCAATTTTCTCATGTGACAACTAATTTTTGACAACTCCTCTCTTGAGACAACATTCAGTTACTAGTACCACTAACTTATACCAATAAAATTATTTCATTTTACACACCCCATTATAGGTTTAATGTCTACTCATAGTGCAATTTTAGGGAGGAAATTCCAATAATATAACCTTTAATTAGCATAACCAAAAATAATAATAATAATATTTACCTTTCAGATCCAAAAATGTAAATAACCTACCAAAAACAGATATAAATTTAAACATGAAATATAATTTTATGAATGTTTTCATGACAATAAAAAATAAATATTTTGGTGTTCTTCTTTATCATAATGCCATTGTAACCACACATAATAAAAATTTAAGAGACATGCGCGAACAGTAATTTATTAATAAAAAATCAAATTACAATGCATGTTATTCAAGAATATTTTAAGTTAAAAATTTCAATGATATTAATACATCCCCACTTTCATATATTAATTGGTGAATATCTAAACAATGATATCAAATAATTCACTTTTTTTTCTCAATACTGATGCCAAGTAGAGTAATAGAACAGAAAGTTATGTAGAGGGAATTTTTCTTTTCACTTCATTGATAATCTAATTAGTGGTTGTACAGTCTACAGATATGTGGTGTTAATGATGAATAAGAACAATAATTTTAATTTAGTTCGATATTTTTCAATATTTCATTAAGAAAATCAATAATTAAATAAATATAATACATTGGGAAATCTTCTGGAGAAACTCTCTCTGAGCACCGAAAGTGATTTCAGAATATATATTCTAGTTTCCCACCCTAATTCATTGAGGATAACCACATTACTGAAAAATTATATTATGTTATTTTAGAAGATGATTTGAACCTAACGTATACATCATATGGAGTATCATTGACAGTTAACTCCCAAGTAGAATCCAAAAGACAGATTGAGGAGAAAACACAAACTTAACCAAAATTTGGAAGAAGAGGTAGGACTGCAAGAGGCACACATTAAGAAAAAACATCTAAATTATATCCACTTCCTAAATATATACTTTAATATCTTACCAATATTTTTAAATATATTTACAGGAATATACTATTTAATAATAATCATCATCCATGGTATGTGGTTTATACTTATCTCATACCCATTTTATTAACAAATGTTATGAAGTAAATGGTATGGTGAGTTGTGTTGTAAGTTATCATCTATGGAAATTCCCATAATAAAAACAAATATGGGGAAAAATTTATCAAGTCCAATATATATTTATAAATCCATTATACTAGGCAATAAAACCTTTTTAATGTTTTTCTAGAATTAACTTCCCTTCCAGTAGTAATACCATTAAACCCCACCATTTAAGTAACCTAATTAAAATATATATAACTATCCAAATTACCAATATCCACCTCATTTCAAGTAGTAAATAAAATTAGATCAACCCTCCACCAATTCAAAATAGGTGTACTAGAAGAATAAGGACCTGAAGTAGAGAAGCTAATAAATGAATTGAATGAATTGAAAAATATAGTATATAATCTAGTGGATACTCTATAAAAAATATGGGTAAAATTCCAAACTAATAAATACCTCATGATTATGAAAATTTATGTATGGTGATCATAAGTAATGAAGAATAACTTAAACCACTAGAAATACCCAAACATGAACCAAAGCATTCAACACATGTGGATAATAAATCTAGAGAGTCTTGATAGATACATGAAATCGATTTTTAACAATAAAAAAAGTAGTATGAAAAATAGGATAAGCCCTAATGAATAATAAAATATTAACGAAACACCTATCAATTCATCTATGAGAGAAAAAATGACTTCCACATCCATTCCAATAAATAATGATTCAATATAAAATGGATAGAAAGGAAGCACATCAAATATATATTATGGAAACATTCTATAAAGTTGAGATCCACATAAACCTTATATAAACTCTTAAAAAATACCTATTTATTATAAGTTTGTTAAATAAACATGCACTAAAAATAGGAGATGTCAAGGGAATTAACAGAACATTTTATAAAGAAGTGTATCAGCACTTATTACACCGTAGCTTCAAATAATTTTTCATGATCTATGGATATTTTATAGCCCATTCACTATTTGTTCCAAAAATAAATTCCTGATGATTTATATGGTTTAGGTTATTCCATAAAATTTATTCCTCAAATTTTTTTACCATTATCATATGGGAGAACTAAATCCCACAAGAGTTATGGCGCAACATGCAAATAGATCTACTAATTTTCCTATAGGAGTTTTTTATGATGTGTTAGATAGATGTCAAGACCTTAAGTATTGATCAGAATTAGATATAGTAAAAATTGAGGGAATATAGAACACTAAAACAATAACTCATAATTATATTTATATATTTATTGATGAAATAAAAAATAATCATCAATGTGCCTGAAGGAACATTCATAATGGATTTTGAAGACAACGTATTAAAATCAACCTTCCACGACTCCTAGAGGAATGCTTTATATGACCATTTAATTTTTACACATTCACACATTAAAATTAATATATTAGTGATGATCCATACATGATTCATGAAATCATAGATTTAGGGAAATACATTATGATAGAAAACTCCATAAAGAATGAAGATGATCAAGAATCTACGAAATCAATTTATTGTTTTTGGAAGAGGTAATACATAGATTATTTGATGAAGATAATTATTTATTTAATAATGTGGTATCTATTATGTCATATATTGTTGATGAAATAAATGTTATGTAAGGGAGGAACATAAATTATATATCATCTTTAAAAAACCACCAAATATGGATTTAAAACCACTTCACATTAGTATGAACTATGTGTACTTAAGAGAATGTGAAAAATTATAGATAATGATTTATAATAACCTATACAAACCACAAGATCATAAATTTATTAAAAAATTAGAAAAAATTGTTCAAGTAAATGAATAAATTTTAAAATATATCCTAGAAAAAAAATCAAGAATATACTTGCCCAAAATTTAATTTGAAGAGAATTACAATCTTTTTAAAAATCATAAAATATGGATGAATCAAAACATAATGTAGGTAGTGAAAAGTGAAAATGATAGTTTACTATAAACTCTTATAATACACCCCATTTCAGACTCACAATAGGCCATCATAATTTTTATTTTTCCAAAAAATGGACTAACCATTGTGAGGAGTGATAAGAATTGGTTTATTCTCATGAGAATTAAGAATAGATGGAGAGTTATCATAGCCTATAAGAAGTAAAATCATGTCACTAGAAAATATAACTTCCCCATTACTTTTATTGAACATAATTTAGAGTGATAAAATTTCAAAACTAACAATTTTTTTCTCAGTGTTTTGTCAATATACTTCAAGGTACCCATTTCACCCAAGGATCAGAATAAAACCACTTTACCTATAAATTTTTGTATGTTTTATTATAAAAGTATCCCATTTAGATTGGTTAATCCCCGAGTAAAATTTCTAAGTGTCTCGTAAGTATCTCTTCAGACCACGTTGAGAACAACATTGTGATATTTTAGGATAATTTTATTATTTTCATAGGTTCATTGGATCATTGCCTCGAAATAATATATTGAAAAAGTATTATATTAAATTTTTAAATATTTCATTTCATGGTGGAAAGAGTAATATTACTTGGTCATTCCATTAAAAAAATGTATTAAGGTGGATAAATTTAAAATTAAAGTGGTTAATTCATTTCATTAGCCAACTTATGTAAAACATGTTAGATATTTTCCTAGACATGTATGATTTCATTGCAGGTTCATCAAATACATTAGTATTCTATATATTCTAATTTATATGTTACTTTTAAATAATATGATTTGGATTTTAATGTTGTGTGTAGGGAAAATTTTGATGACTTGAATAATATACTATTCACCACACTAATGATTCAACTACAAAACTGGGAGAATCCTTTGAAGATAAATTTTTATACATCCAACCAAGATATTAGAGTAATATATTTGAATGGATTAATGGAAATCATAATAAATTTCATATGATTCCAAAACTATAGATACTACTCTAATAAACTGCACAATTACAGCAAAAATAATTTCCTACACTTGTGTTTGTTTAGAAAAATTCATTTCCTTTTTTATTATAATTTTAGTAACAATATTTTCTAACCATGGTACCCTTATATTCCTGGTGAAGAGGGATGAAGTAAATCCAAGGATTTTTAGATAAATGTTATTACTTTTTGAATTAAACATAAGGATAAAAGATAATAATTTAATTAAGAGCCTAGTGGATGACTACCTGATTAGGATTTCTAACACAACCAAAGTAGAAATTACACACCAAAAATCCTAATTTTATTTCATATTATATGATTAGTTGTATTTTTTTAATGGATAATTTCCATGGTATGATAAAATGGTAAATTATTTCTTATCTTATCATGTTCATTCTGAAAAAACCCCCATAAATTCGATGTCATAAATCTAATCAAAATGTTACATTAGGGAGGATCCTTATATATAGAAAATCAACAATAATCAAATGATAAGAATATTATTACCTATAAATGAAACCAACTATATTTTTAATTCTATCTAATTTTTCTTGAAAAATTTTATCCTTAATGGATAAAAGGTGTATTTTTTAATAAGTAATTTATTGGTCTCTTTATTTTAGATACATGAATTAATTTTTAAAAAATTAAGAAATTTCAATTCATTAGAAACATTACAAAGAGTTGTGAAATTCCCCCCAAAACCAATTCTATTATGTAAAATTATTGAAGTATGGGGAATATATTTCATTAGAAATTTTATTATGTCAATTTTTAATTCATATATAAATATTGTCATGGATTATGTCTCAAAATATTTGGAAGATAAGACCAAAAAGGCATATGAATCTAATTTTGTGTGTCATTTTCTCAATACAAACATATTTTAAAGGTTTGAAATTACTATATCAATCATAATTGATAAAGGAAATCACTATTTTAATTTGGTCATAGAGGATTTAATTTAGAAATATAGAGTGCATCATAAGAAATACACACCCTACCGTCAACAATAAAATTATAAATAAGTAGTGTTGTATTGGGAGATAAAATTAATTTTGGTGAAAAATGTTAAACTAAATTGAAAATAGTATATCCAAAGGATGGAAAAAACAATATGGTTTTATAAAAAATTATATAGAGACATCATTGGAATGATTTTAAAAAGGCTTGTTTATATAAATATATTTATCCTACTTATATATTTGGAAGACAAAGAATATTAGATGTTGAGTGAGATCTATTTAGTCCAGGATAGTGATTGAAAAGAGTGAAAAATATATCTTTAATAGTTGAATGAAATTAGAAGATATGATTTAGATAATGAAAAGTTTTAAAAACATATAACTAGTATGGATGATGAAAATTTTATCTAATAGTAATAGTTCTATAATGGGGATCAGGCTTTGATATAAAACTCAATACTCAGTTAGATTTTAGGTTATATTAATTATAGATGTGAAGTTTTATTTATATTTACTAATTTATATCCCTTTGGTTCTTTAAAAATCACTAATGAAGAAAACATAAAACAATTTACTATTAATGAGAAAAGGATAAAGAAATTATATAAATTATTTCCTAAAGAACTAGGGGAGGATCTCACACTCCTCCAAACATTCTATTACCAAAAATCATATGTTTTATTTGAACATAAAATTTTATTAATTTTTTTGATTCCATTTAAAAGATGATTTATATGATAATTCTATTATATTACTTTAAGGAAACTTCATAATTTATGAGTGTAAGAGGAAACCATTTTAGTTTAGGGTTTTAGTTTATGATTTTTCAAAATTTTGTGACTTTTTGAGGAAAATTATATGTTTATTTTCCAATTTTATGTTTTTAAACCGGTTGAGTTTCATTTATTTTAATTGAAAATTTTGAATCTATGATAATGTTTTAGACATGATATGACCTATTTAATCAAATTTTTGAAAATTGAATTTAATTTGTTTTTCCATATTCTCTGTAATGGAAATTATTTAAAATCTAGTTATTTTTGGAATTTATTTCCATGGCATATTATATTATATTTTAATCACTAACATATGAGGCTTATAAAAATATTTTTACATATTCTTTATAATTCCATTTTCCCTTGATAGATCCGAGAAATGTTTGAATAACCATAATTTAATGAAAAATTTAGTAAAAAGAATAAAGCATTAAGGGTTTTAAGATAAAAATTATTGATGTATTTTTTTATTTTAATTCCCCATTTTCAATGAAATATATTTTCTCTAATACCTTTACTTTAGACAGTTGCATCTCTAAAAACCCTGAAAAATGAAGAGACTCAATAATTTTATACATATATATTACATAATTTTAGATGAAAAATCAATACATCTCATAAAAAACACATCCCAAAACCGTAAAGTTTTAGTTTATTTATAGACTAGATACGTAATCATCTTCTTTATTGAAATACCTTCATCATATCCCAATAATATCTTCCCACACAGTACTCTTATTAGGAATAACCAACTTAAAATCATTCTTCATAACCAGGGGAATGGAAAAAATGATAGGGTGAGCTTAGATGCCCAGTAAAGGTAAATATTAGATATATCAATCAATGGTCATATGTGAGAATAAGATATATATAATGTTATGATAACTTGATTATAAATTAAATTAATCATACCCAATCAGTCAAATATCAATAACCAAAACTGGTGGAATATGTATTTATATCAACAAAATTCACAATCATTATGTGTTTTGAATTATCAACTATCAATCAGGATTTATGATGTCAAATCATAAACATAAGAAATAAGTTTGTGGAATACACATAAGCATATGAAATATGTTTCTTAGTCAACTATAAAATACAAGGATTTAAGAGTGCATTTGGTCAATTAATCATTCCATAATTTCTTTATCTATGGTTCACTCCAAGGTGTTCATAGTGGATATAGTCCCTTACTAAACTATGTTATCTCCCCATTCTGATCCTTATTATCTCATGAGATATCCATCATTACCCGATGCATTGTAGGGCTATCAAAAATTAGGCCCACACAACACATAATGAAAATCAAATGTATGTGTGCCATAAGATAATAAAAAGTCACCATATAATCATATCATAACTTGTGGAAGTGATAAAAACTTCATAAACATTTCATAAAAATTTTATCATTTTATTGCAACATTTCCCGTGGAAATGAAATGATTTTAATAAAGGTTTCATAATAACGTAATAAAAACATGGGAAAGAAATTATTTTCATAGAACCATCCTTAAATGATCATCAATATAAGATATCCATAGAAAAAAGAATATAGTATCATATGATTTAATATTCAATGAAGCATAAAAATCATTAATAGATTTTGACATTGATGAAAAATACCTTTAAAAGATCTTTCAAACCATTAATTGAAAATATGATGAAATATAGTTTTATTAGAATAAAATTTTAACATATAACTACCAATATATTGAGAAAATATTTTTCATTTAAAATAAAAAATGATAAATTTAATGGAATCTTTAAAATTGATAATGGTTAAGAAGGTGGAAAAATCCATTCAGTCTATATATGTTAAAAACATTCCTTTTACACTTTTAAATATTAAAAAAATGACTTATTTAGAAAAAATTTAGAAAGATTACTTTTCAGATCATTTTAAATAATGTAAAAGGTAATTAAAATTAAAATTTAAAATATGTAATGTTTAGGTAAAAACTTTTAAAAAACAATTTTCAAGAGTATGGACCTACAAAAAAAATTCATCAGCCAAAGATGAAATAAGGTTTCATTTTATTAAAATAATATTTTCTAAAAAATTTTAAATAAAAAGGAGAGGAAAATGAAATTAATATATAAAACATAAAAAATAACCAGATGAAAAAATCATATAAGGGAATTAAAGGTTATGATCAATATAATTTTCCTCTACATAAATTTATTAAAGATAGTCTAAACAAGATATGAGATTGTAACACAAACACTTACCTGAAGTTTCAAATTTCTTCATAAATGATACAATATACCTAAAAATAAATATATAATAGTTATAATTATATTATATAACCATATTTATGCAAAAATTACCCTACATCATTCTGTTATAATTTCAAATTAAATTTATATTAATAATTTCTTCAGAAATACGAACATTTAGGTGAAAACCAGTCTATCTCCAAGTATTGTTTTGGTTCTGTGATTACATTACTTGTAAATACTTAAAGATTTCATCATATATATAATATTAATTATGACATAATAATCATATTTATCCCCATGGATGCAACCTCATGGTCTCATCCTATGGGGTTGTTTTAGGAGGTCTTAGTTTCGAGCCTCCCCACATGCAATTAGCTGGGGTTTTTTATTATCTTCCCCTCCCTTAACCAATTCTAGAAAATTATATTTATTGATCAAATAAAATTTCATATTTTTTCATATAAATATTGGATTATAAACAAATAAAATCTCTTTAAGGGCGGGGGGTGGCAGTCCACATATACACACGAGTAATGTTATCATTCTCAAATGAAAAAAAGATATGAAGGTAGATATTATGTTATGATTAAAAAAGAATAATTATATCATAAATATAATATATAAACATCAAATCTATAAAATATCCTATAATGAATTATGGTGATGGAAAATGAATCGTATCACTATGTGGAGGCGGTAGTCCTCACATACGCATAAACAACACTTTCATTTCCTTGTTTATAGAAATGAGTTTGAAATGGTTGTTACATATTCATAATAACAATTAATTATTATTAATATACTGGACTAATTAATTCAGAATTGATACTATATATTTTTTGTATTTAGAAGAAGAAATAAAATTTAAAGTACTCAGTTTAGAGTTATACCTCTACATTGAGAAGCTCCTTTAGCTTATTCCTTAATCCTTAAAAGGATGGTATTATGATAAAAAATTAACAGAAAGATATATTGATATATTCTAAGAAGTTATTAGGTTATGTACTGTACAATCATAAAGGATCATTTAGTGTGATGAGGAGAGGATATTTGGTGTCCTTTTATAAGGTAGGGGAGGACACAATTGGACTTTTTTGAAAATATTATAATATAATAATGTATTACTCATTTAAAGTGTCCTTATAACAAATAATATTAAAATAAATGATGAATTAAGTCTCAAAACCATCAAAAAATCATATTAAATCACATTTTTATGATATGTTAAAGACTGTGTTTTAGGTTAACCCCCGGAAGACATGTTTTAACATCAATTACGATAAAATATTTAAAATATTTTTTATTATTCCTTATTTCCAAAAATTAATATGTACTTATTGAATTATATTATGTTTTATAATGAAAAATATATAATAAATATTTGAAAATTTAATTTTTATAATTGGAAAAAAAATTAAAATAATTCAACAAAACGCAATAAAACCATTTTTAGGAAATGTATCTTTATGAAGCAAATTAACATTAAATTCATTCATTACCATGTAAAACATTATTAGATGAATTTTAAAATATTTTAAATAGTGTATCATGTAAAATTTTAATTAAAATAATTAATCAATATGAATTAAATTAATTTTTTATGAAAAAAATAATTGCACAATTAAATGATTTTATTTTAATTTAAAACCAATTAAAAATGAATGAATTTATTTTATATTTATGTAAATTTTTTTCACAATTTAGTTAGTTCTAAAAATAAATTTTATTATAATTATTAGGTAAAAAATATCACATTAAATAAGAAACTTTTAACAATATTTCATAGTTTGTTTAAACTCGATGTTTCATGTTAGACAATCGATCAAAGAAATTAATTTTTTTACAGGGAAAATATTACATTAAATCGTGGTGTATTATATAATAAACCCCTTAAAATAATTTCTCCCTTGATCTTATATCCATATGATTAAATAAAATGGGTATATCCCTACCTTATCCCATCTTTGGTTTCCCACATATCTAACCCAAATTTATTGTTCAACTACAAAAATTTGAGTAGGTGAGTTTTATTATTCTGTGACACACTCTCTCTTTGGAAGATAATTTCTATCAATATTTCCAAATAAGGGGGGTCTTCATTTAGTGGAACAACCACTGAGTTCATTATATGTTAATTATTAAGTGTGTACTTCTCTAGGAGAGATACATGGATCAAAACATGAACTTGAGAGAGATTCGATGGAAGTGACAAGTGATAAGAAACTATCTCAACATGATATATAATTTTAAAGGGACTGATATATATATGGATAATGGTTCCCTTAATTCCAAAAATCAAAAACTTACTCCCTTGAGATATTTTTAGGAAATTGTTTTTACCAACTTTGAACTCTAGATATTTCAAATAATTGTGAGCATAATTTTTTTAAATCGGATTTATCCTAATTTGATTTTGAAGAGCCCTAATATTTTCTTCCACTTACACATCTGTCTCAGTTTCTAGAATATTTTTTTCTCAATATTCATCTCATCAATTTTTATTTCTTCATTTCCTTCCATAGAGTGGTTCATACGTTCCCATCTGAATGCTCGGGTGAAAGATATTAATGCAATAATATTTGATTATAGAAATGTGGTGATCCCAAACACCTTTAAAATAATTATAACCAGTTCTCAATATATCGTCAAGGGTATTAATTCTCCTCTTATAATGACCATCTAT
The DNA here is from genome assembly GCA_963277665.1 of Viscum album. Taxonomy (NCBI): domain Eukaryota; kingdom Viridiplantae; phylum Streptophyta; class Magnoliopsida; order Santalales; family Viscaceae; genus Viscum; species Viscum album. Next base: position 1,646,352,668 of record OY728135.1, read on the forward strand.
ATAAGGATTATATTTCATACATAACCTCGACTATGTATCCAGATCATGTTGACGACTTCCCTAGAATATCATGGTAAACCTTAAATCCATATCAGATATAATTGTGAATGGTATTCCATGGAATGTAACCACCTTATTAATTTATATCCTACAACACTTTACATGATATAAATATTCTATAATGGAAATGAAGTATTCTTAATTTGTATGATGAATAACTATTACCCTAAATAACATTATTCCCTTTAGATGTTTTTAGGAGAATGATAATGAAAACTAAGGCAATGGTTTCTCATTTCCATTCTAGTATAGGGACTACTTTTAATATGCCCTTTTAATTTTGTTCTATATCATTATCATTCTGAAATACAAATCATTAATATGCATACTCCAAATTATACCTTTTCTTGTTATCCCACTAGAAATTCTATTTAAGGGCTCTATACATTGTCATAATTTTGGAATGAATATATAATGATAAACTATGAGCATCATCCAAATAAATATTTCTTCAAGTATATAATTTATGAGATATATACTTCATTTCTGATCCTTATCAGTCCATCACAATCATTTTCAAACATAGGGTTATTTTCCAGATACTTCTACAATTAATCATATTCATTATATTCCACCTTAATGCACACATAGATGGGTGAACATTCATTTAAGAATGATATGTTATACCCACTTTCATCACAATTTCATGATCAATATTATATAAATCCATAAGTATTTGATCTATTTCATTAATCATTATGGAAAAAATAGAATGGTATTTCAGAATTAGAGAATTCTCCACCTTATTCACTTTCTCATGGTGGTAGTGTATTGAAAAATAATTATTTTAATCAATTGAATCCATATCCATAGGTGTAAAATTAATTGTTTCTACGATAATATATACTTCAATATTTTGTGTTCAATATATATATATGTCACACCATTCACTATTAATATAATTCCTCTATAATTTCTATGAAAAAATTTATACTTCAAAATCCAAATCATGAGATCGAAAATTTTATCATTAATTTCCAATTAGCATGAGGCATAATCTATCACAATAGTATTCTGCATGAGGAAGCATCCTAGTGCCTTATTTTATGTATTAATAATTTTCATGATCCCTTATCTATGATATAGTAGTGTAAGAATAGGTGGGCTGACCAATCTTCTTTTTAGCTCCTCTAAATTGTCTGAACATTGATTTATCCATAGGAAGATAACTCACTTCCAGGTCCACATGGTTGCTGATTTAATTTTCATAATCAATATATCACTAATTATTGATATTATCGTTCCAACATATGAATTCTACACATCTCTGTCACCATGTTTAGTTTGGGCCACTGTTAAATTGCTTTTATCTTTGAAACATATATTGATATATGCTAATTTGGGAATATATGGCAAAAAAATGAGACTTTTTTTAGCCAAAAATCAAGCTTGGTAAATTTAGAATAAAAATTCTCCTTCATTAGGGTATACAACACTAAACTAAAATTGATATTAATATGCATTATTTTCACTTTAAATATGTATGAATATCAATATAAAGACTACCATACTGATCAAGGAACTCTATAAATACTCTATTAATTAGATCCATAAAGCTAGTATGGAAAATAGTATGTCCTCATGGATTCACTCGAAAGTCCTAATGATCATACCTCATTTAAAAGGTTTTCTTGGATACAACATCCCACTTAACCTAAATTATTGATATCTATAATGATTCTGAATCATATAAAATTATTGATCTTCAAAAATTTAATATACAAATTCATCAATATGGGGTAGAGGATACTTGTTTATGAGAATTATCTGGTTAATTTCTCAGTAATCAATATAAAGATTCATTGAAACATATTATTTAACATTAATAAAATGATAACCACATTGTGATGCACTGGGAAATATGAATACCATAACACATTTCTCATTGGGTTTCTTATTCAATTCCTAAATACAATTAGCACTATTCTACATGGATTCATTAAAACAGGTGTATCACCATGTATGAGTTCTTTTGAAAACTAAAATTCACTATTCATGGGATGAGTAGAAAATAATTCTGGATATATATCATCATAACCATGAAAAATAGGTATATCATCAATGTTGAGTTTCTCTGCAACCATTTGAGATGAATATACCTCATTAACAGGTATTCACACACATGTAACATAATTAAATTCAATTAGAAGTTCATATTAATCCTCACACCTAAAGAAGATCATATATTGATTCAAAATGTTGAACGCGAATTCCCTTCCATAGAAATGGATTTGGTTTTGATATAAATTGATCAAATACATGACCAGAATCATTTAAAAATCAACAAAATGAAGAAAACGTTATTTCCATAGGAAAAATTATTAAAAATAAAAAAATTGACTCCCCAACTCTAGAGTATAGGTTATGTTTTCCTTGAGCATATTGATCCACTTTAATGATTGAAAAAAACAAGCCCATAAATTTTCTTGGAGTTAAAATTTAGATTATGGAATTGACTTTGATAATGCCCAATTTCTCCATATGAAATCCATTGAACTATAAATTGTACATTAAGATCTACTTTATTTACCTCAATCATTCTCTTCATTCTCCCTTGGAAATTAATTTCTTCGTGACTTTATCTTCCCTATATAAAACATATTCCCTTTTTAAAGATGTTTTCTTGAGTATTTCACCACATATTCATGTCATTTTGGAAGTTGAATCTTTTCCCTCCATGGTTTTCATCAACTAAACTCCCATGAAAATATATTTTTCTCTTACTAAGTTTTCTAGCAATATCATAAAAGTCGAGATTTTTATTTATATATCAAGATAAATGGTTAGAAAAAATCATAAGGTTTTATATTATAGCACCAAATTAATTTGGTTTCGTAAAGGGAAATCACTGAATTTCTCATCACATTCAACATTAAAATAATTAATTATTGGAACATCAATTGAGTAAGTCCCAAAATCATTGTGTGGCTAATAATAATCATATTGATTAATCATGTAATCGTAAAAAATATCGCATTGTAGGTCTAAATATTGAAAAAAATTAGTCATTGACACCATAGGAATAATCTATGTTGGTCATGTCCATTGTCAATTCAAATCCTTAATAATGGTACATAATGAAAATTTGAATTACCCAATGCATATCCCTCGATTGTGTTGATCCATGTTTTCTATCTTAGGTTGAATCATCATGCCCTAGTGAAGATTAGATTAATTCCTAATCTACCACCTTTAGTGTTTTTACCCCTCAGTTCATCTACTACACAACTATATCCACTTTCTTGTATCCATGAAATGATTAATTTTCTTACAAAGGAACATAATATCTAATTTACAAAATCATCACGATGGTACTATATACATTGAAATGTCCTTAGGTTTTTAAAAAAAACTAAGGGTAATCTCCAAAGACTAACTAAACTATTATCTGCTACCAATAGAGACAACTCAGCAATTTCATACAAATATATCACATCAATATAGATGAATATTCAATACATATCTTAATAAAAACAATTCTAGAACTATGAATTTTGTTTGGAGACTATATACATAATCATTATATTTCATGAAATATCTTCAATATATTCCCAATGGTTCTTCTCACATAGTGTACATCTTTGACATACCATTTGTAAATCCAATGTTCCTAACCATGGGAAAAGAAATATACATAGGTGATCTCATAATCTTAGTAAGGGTAAACATTAGTGATAGGAATCAATGATCATAAGTTAGACTAGGATAAGAATAAAAGAATGTGAAAATCACCATAACTTATAATAATAATACCAAATCATTAAATGATCCTTAATTATAAATCATGGAATAATGGTTTTTTTATAACAAAAGACATAAATCATAAGTGTGTGGAATCATTAATAATTAATTATGTTCTATGAGATCATATCATAAGAAAAAGACATATTTTTCTGAATAAAAATAATAATATAAAATAGTTTCTTCAGTCAAGGATCACTACCAAATCTTTCATCGTGGATCGAGTCCTTTACTAATTGGTCTTCATGTCCATTTCGTATACTTATTATCTCTTGAGTAATTCATGAATACCCAATGCATTAGAGGGACATATAATTCTTTGACCACATATCACATAATGAAAATCATAGGTATTTATTCCACAATATCCTAAAACATTTACAATATTATAACCCACGTAAAAGAACCATGTTTCATAAAAATTTAATCTTTTCATCATAACCTAAACCATGGAAAAGAATTGGGTTTCATAAAAGTTTCATAAAAACATAATTAACCTCTGGGAAGAAAATGGGTATCGAGGAATCATAGATAAATCCCCATTATTATAATACATCTAAGGAAATAAAGTGGATAGTATCATGTGATCATATCACAAGTGAAGCATAATAATTCATAAAATAGGTTTGTATAGGTTAAAAATACATTTAAATGATCTTCCTAAAATTTATATGATAAAAATGACAAATTATTCATTTCTTTTGAGAATATTTAACTAAAACTTTATAGAATATTTATAAAATCATATTCATTGAAATTAAACAATACTACATGTAAATTATTCTTCATATAAAATAACAACCCCAACAGTGGGAAATCTTGTTCATGATTTATATGTTAAAAGAAAACATTCATTCCACACTTTTGTAAAAATTAAAAAAAAACATGTTTAGAAAACTATTAGAAACATTACCTATAAAAAGATTTTAAATGATGTAAAATTTAGTGAAAGTTAAAATTTTAAAATTTTTGTATTTTAGATAAGAACATAATTAGATAAATTTTTAAAATAATGGACATATAAAAAAACATCAGAAACCAAAGAAGAAATAATGTCAAATTTTATTTAAAAACATTTTATAGATCATTTTATGTAAGAAGTAGTGGAAATTGTTATTAATAAAAACATATATTTTTTAAATAACCATAAAAGAATAAAATAGACTGGGATTAACTGCCATGATCTATAAAGTTTATCTGAATGGAAATTTTTCATAAACAATCCTAAATATAAATGATATTGTAACATTAACCCTTACCTCAAGTTATATCTTGATTTGTATGCATTCAAATATACTATATAATGAATATATATTTATTATAAATATATTACATAAACATATTTTAAATAATATAATATGTATCATTCCATTATAATTTCCTCATATCCTTTGCATAACAATTTCTTCATTAAAAAGAACATTTGGTTGAAAATTGGTCAGTTTTACATTCATGTTTTTGGTTTATGGCTTTAGTACATTCACCTTTACATGATTTATTCATCTATAGAATATTAATTATGAAATAAGTTTTATATTTTTCTTCATCATATAATATTTTATAATTATTCATATAAATAATTGATGAAAATTGAATTACAACCCTACATAGAGGTGGTAGTCCACATGAACGGAAGAGTGACATTATTATTTTCCGAAAGATGAAAAAATAAGAAGGATGATAATGTATTATAATTTAAAAATCATAATTATTTCATATATTTAATATATATAAACATTAAATCCATCAAAAAAATGACTGCCGATAGTGGAAAATGAATCTTATCTCTACGTGGACGCGGTAATCCTCACAAATGCACGAGTGATGCATTCATTTAACCATTGGTAGAATGAAGATGGAAAATATATATTAAAAAATCATAATAAAAATTAAATATTTTTAATATAACAAATTGATTATTTTATAATGGATACCCTATATTTATATGAGGTATATGAATAAATAAAATTGAAATTACTTGGTTGAGATTTATTCCACTTTGATGAAAACCAATTTGGGATCACACCTTATGACATAAATGGTTGGTATTATAATAAAAATATGACGTCATTTTCATGGGGAGATGTTTTATAAAGGAATTTGGATTGGTTTTGGCCAATATAGAGGACTCATGGAGTGAAAGGAATAGAGGAGAGTTGGTATCCTTTTATATGGGAGGGGAGATCACTCATTTAATTTTTCAAAATATTACATTATATTGTTGTATTAGTCAAGTAAAGTGTCTCCCAGATTCCAAAAATTTAATTAAATTAAGTATAATAGTTAAATACCATCAAAAAAATAATATTAAATCAAGGCTTTTGTGACATTTTTAACCGTATATCATAGTTTACCACCCCCAATAATCCCATTTTAATCTTAACTGTTGTAACACATTTCTACTATGTTTAATATTCCATATAAACAATAAATTACGGTGATATTATTAATTTAAATTAATTATGGTGATTCCAAATATATAATCCATTTTATAAGATTTATTTTTTATTTTTGGTGGAATTTATTTAAAATAATTTCAAAAAATGTATCCTAACCATTTTTAGTAAAGTCATTTTTAAGCATAAAATTGAGTTTTCCATAATTCCATGCCATGTAAAAACTAATATGTAAATGTTAAAATATATTATTTAATATATTATCTACGCATTTAATTTTAATCATTCTTCAATAGAGATTAATTTAATTAATTAATATATAAACCCATTGTGCATGTAAAATTCTTTTTTATAAAAACATCTCTTTTTTACCTTCACAGATTTTAATTAAATTTTTTACCAATTAGAAACTTATGATTTAATTTTATACATATGTAAAAAATTCTTTTCCACAATTTAACTAGTTTTAATCATACCCTCCAATCCAAATACAAGGTGATAAATTTTACATTAAAAAATATAATTTCATTATTCATTTAAACTCAGTGCCATTCATAAGACATGATATCGAAGAAATTAAATATATTTAATGGTAAAATATAATATAAAATATTGGGGTGTTATGTTCTAAACTCCTTAAAAAATAATTTCTCCCCCAAAATTCCATACTTCATTACATACAACGTTGTATACTTCCACCTAATCACATCTTTGGGTTCCCATATAGCTTCCTCAAATTCATAGCTTTACAATTAAGCTCTGACCAGGTGAGTGGTCTTACTGTTCATCACATTCTCTCCTTGATTAAAAAATTCCACCTATTTTTCCTTATAATAGATATAATTTTATATTGGTCTATCCAACGAGTTTAGTAGATGTAAATTATTTAGTATGTACTTCCTTTGGAGATATATGTGGAACACATCATGAACAAGAGATATATTTAGTGGAAGTGCCAAGTGATAAGAATCTATCCTTATATGATCAAGAATATCGAAGTGAATTATATATATAATGATAAAATTTCCATTATTTACTAATTTCAAATCCTTATTACAAGATGATATTCATATGAATACCTTTTCACTAATTTCAATCTATGGACATTACTGATGTGTTTCAATATAATGTTTCTATCAAATTTGAGCTACCCAAATATGTTATTGAATTATTCTAAACTTATCTAGCATTTCCTCATGTATCATAGGTACCAATATCTTTTTTTCTATAACATCATCCAAACATGTTGATGATATTCACTTCCATTTATGGAGGAATTCATAGGCTGTAATCTGAATGGTTGAGTGAAAACAATTATTATAATGAAATTTGACCATAGAGTCATTGATCCCAAAAATTGTAAAAATATATTAAACATGATATAACTATATTATTATGGGTTTTAATGGTCTCCTCTAATGTAATATATATTTGATGATGAGAAATAGTATTGAACCACATCTCTGTATCCGAAGCAAACAGATGAATTCTTCAGAACATCAAGGTAAACTGTATATCCTGATTAGATACTATTAAAAGTGGTACTATGTGCAATATCACCACTTAATTTATTTTCGTGAAATATGATTAATATAGAAATATTATCTATTTTTATTGAATTGCGATAACTTTTTACAATGATCAACTATAACAAAAATATCACTATTTATTTAATATGTTTTGGAGAATCTAACAATGAAATCACTGGTAATGATTTCCCATTTCCATTTTGGAGTGGGTGGTTTTAGTAATATAACCTTATAATTCCATCTCTCAGACTTAAAATTCTAATATAATATGAATCTTGATATATACTCTCTGATATCTCTTTTAATTTTATCTCACAAGAAATACGCTCTTAGATCACTATACATCTTCATAATTCATGGAAAAATAGAGAATGATGAAGTACGATATTCGTAAAATAGATCAAACATTATGCATGTTATTGATGAGACACATACTTAGTTCAAAACACATATCATACCATAAAAATCATGGTTGAATTGAGGAACATTTCTCCTCCACTTCTGTAGTTTGACATCTTCAATTTGTGCCTCTTTAATCATAACATGTATGGATGCTTGGTTATTCATATATAAAAGATATAATTTGTTATATTTCATCATGATATCAACATACATCTTTTATAAAACTATAAATGTTTATTTTATTGAAATAATCATCCTTAAAAAAAACAAGTATGTTTTTTTATCTTAGAACATCAACCACAGTATTCTCCATCCTAATGTGGAGGTGTATTGAGAAAATATAACCGTTAATCAACATCAACCATCCACTTTAGAATATATTCAAATATTTCTACATGAATATGTTCTTTTGGATTTTATGATTAATATATATATCACACCATTCACGATAAGCATTTTTATTAAAATAAATATTTTATTAACTCCAAATTATGAGTCGAGTAATTTAGATCATGAATTTTCAATTGGTGTGAGGAAAAAACTATCACCATATCATTATACATGAGAAAAAATTATAGTCCCCACATCAATTAATAACTAATGATCATAAACCCTTTTCCAAAAAATGGTTTTATAATCATATGTTCACTAATAAACCTTCTTTTTTTCTCCATGAAATGTTTCTCACATTCATCACTCCAATGAAACTTAGCTCCCCTATAATTTTTCTTTGTTATTAGAGTATATATCCATGAGAAATATATCACAAAGAATTAATAGTATCCCATAAATCCATGAAATCTATAGATATTAGTTACCATGGTTATTCTATGTCATTTTTCAAAAACATTCATCTTTGAAATCTTCACCAATATACTCTCATATGTGATGATAAGACCCAAGAATGTGACTCTTTTTTCAAAAATTAAAATCCGGTAAATTTATCATATATCTTATTCTTCTTCATGGTATTTGTCACAATCCTAAAATTATCATTAGGATCATCCATTAAAATTAAATATTTAATAATATAATTAATAAATAATACAAATAACTGGTCATGGAAATATCTAAAGTCTCTATTCAATAGATCAATGAAGATAGTAGTTGAATTGATAAAGCCAATTGGAATAACTCTAAATTCTTAATGACCATACCTCATGTTGAATGTTTTCAAGGATATATACTTCTTCTTTAACCTCTATTATTGATATCTACAATGATGTTCAATGTTAGAAAATTATTCATCTTAGAATTTTTGATCAAACAAGTTATCAAAAAGGGGTAGAGGATACTTGTTCTTGATAGTTTTCATGTTAAGTTATTAACAATCGGTTAAACGATGAATTGAACCATATTTATTTATAAAAAAATAATAGGTTCACCCCGTGTTTAACCCTTGTTAATATTTTGGTAGAGTGTCTTCTTCAATTCCCATAACTAAATAGAGGACACTATATATAGATTAATTGAAATATGCATGACTCTATGTATGAGTTCTATTGAGAACTCAACATCATGATTCAAAGTAAGACAAGGTATTTCTTCAGGAAATACATCATAATAATCTCAAATGATAGGTATTTCTTCGATTTTGTGTTTCTCCCTAACCATTTGGTATAAATATCCCTCATGAGTATGTATTAAGACCAATATAATAGATGTAAATTCCATAGGAAGTTAATATTAATTCTAACATTAAAATATGATACTATGTTTATTACAAATATAAAACATGACTTCACTTCCATATAAATTGACATATAAATTATATAAATATAGCTATTACATTCCCTAAATCACATAAAATTCAACTAGTGATCAAAAATATTGTTTTCTTAGGTCACATTTTTACAAACCTCAAAATGACATCCCCAACTATAGAGTGAAGGATTAAAGTTCTTTAACCATCATGATCTAATTAAATGATTTAAATTTTACACAATGATCCTAATTCTATTATTTATTGTTAATATTAGGTAATCGACCAAGATAATTCCCATGTTACCAACATATAAGTCATTAAACTATAAATGGTACCTTAACATGTACATTATTTTCCTGAATAAATATCATCATTTTCCCTCATAAGTTACTCAATTTTTACATTATTTTCAATATATAAAATATCTTTGTGTTCATATAAGAAATTTTCACAAGTTCTTCTTCTCTTACTATCAAAATGTAAGAACCTAAATCCTCTTTCCTCCATGGTCTTCATAAACTGAAATCTATTAAACTCTATGTTTCTCATATTATGTTTTATAAGAAACTCACAAATTTTTATGTTGTTAATTATATATTTATATATCTATTTTGGAATAATGATAATTTTTTTATAGAAACTATAGCCTTTTACAAATGTTATTACAAGATTTTATGCATAATTAACCAACAAATACAAAGAAATAAACCTAAATTCTAGTGTATTTGGAATACTTGGAACATAATTACAAATCATGAAAACAAAATCAAAAAGAAATATTTTATTTAATATACATAATGAGATCCTACATTACTTTAATGTCTTAAAACTATGCAGTATAACCTACGGAATACATGAACTAAGGGATGAGATAAATATCCATATAAGGTAATAAATATAGAAATAAAGAATATAACATGAGTTAGAAGTCATAACATGATGAGATAAATTGAAATTTGATAAGAATAAAAAAAAGAATAACATATAGAACATGGGATCATGGAATCATTGAATCATAGGAATGTGGTAGAAGTATACAACATTCCACAAACACGAGTCAATGCTAACAGCCAAGGCGATATCATATAGAGGAAAAGTTCTCGTAATAGAATTAGGATTACTCTATATCCTAAAATGGCGTATCATGAGACTAAACATTACCCAATGAATTGGATCACTATCTTGGTGAACCCATCATAACTTGATCATTCATATGTGTGCCACATGATTAATAAAACATAAGGGATACCATAAGGGATACCTCTGGAATTAAATGGGCATCGTAATCATGTCATAAAGCGTAACCAGGAGAATATCAAAATGGTTTCCATGAAATAATGGATTAAATAATAAATGGACATTAATAAAGTAAAATAGGCATATATAAGGATAAATGAAGTCTAAATAATGTGGAAACATGTCAAAAAGTTTTTAAGAATCATTATAAATGATCCACTTAGGAGAAGTTTAAGGGAAAATATAAAAGTGTCTTTAAAGAGGACAAAAGTATAATTGTATAAATATAACCATAAATTATAAATATAGTTGTTTCCTTAAAAAGTGTGATATAAGAAAACTATATGCAGCATAAATAAGATTAAAGAGTGTACATGAAAATGGGTATGAAATTGGGAAGTTCCCTTTAATCTGGATTGTGTATTATGAGGAATTGAAAATGGAACCTTCTACAACATGTATATACCCAAAAAATGAAAAATAATTGAGCTAGGTAAATCTATTTGGAAACTAAAAACATAATTTATAAGTATTAAATAATAATAATTAAAAAGTATATTGTTTTAAATAGAGAGAAATCATAACCCAAAGGAAAATGGGAGTTCAAAGAGAATCATTTTCCATATGTATAAATGTGTTCTACACATGCACCAAATATCTAGATAATAAAATTATATTCATTAATTAATTAATAAAAAAATTTGAAAATTAATTTTATTTATAAAAATTTTATTATCCTCATTTATAAGTATATTCATGGTTAATAATGTTTAATTTTTTCATTTTAGGAATGTTTGTATCGTGATATTATGATCAGTTCCCTTGAGTAAAATTATTTGATTTCTTAAAAAATAGAAGAAAAACTCTATAAGTGAATAATATGGTATTAATAAATATCTTTAATTTTAAATGGTTCCTTTTATCATTTTTTAGATATGATAAATTTTCATTAGACAAGAAGTTAATGTTTAACATTATGTTATTTTGGCGGTTTTTTTATCACCATGATATTATATTGTTTTATTATTTAATTTCATGTATATATAATAGTTACAAAATGTGAAAAGGTTTATAATATAACATTTTCAATATTTTTTTGCATAATAATAATTTTATGACCATCCATGAATTTGGTAATGGAAAGTGAAAACTCGTTGTCCACAAAGGTGGTAAATTGACACCTCATGAATGATGTTTTTATTTTTATAATAAAAAAGTGTAGAAGGGATTTGATGATGGATATTAAATTAACATAATAAAATTATATTATATATATGATACTAAAATTATCATGTATCTTTTTACGAGGTATGAAAGGATGAGGTAGAAGAAAGAAATGATTTAAAAGAGAAATGTGAATGATTTTACCTCTTGTTTGTCAACTCCTTGAGAACCTCATTAAGAAACTGGGGTTTGGTCTTTTGGTGAGACCATAAAGACTAGGACGTGGGGAAAATGTGGCGGGAGTATTTTCATAAAATATTAGATATATCCAAGGCTTAGAAGGTTTTAGGAGAAGTGGTGGTGAGGGGTGGTTTTATAGTGTGAGAAGAGGGGTTTTTTTGATTATTTAATTAAGCGGTTTATTATTTTCGATTAAAAATTTAAATATTGTGGATTATTGTGACTATGTACAGTAATTAGTTCATGTGAGTTCTTATTAATGGGTTCTTAAATAATCCATGAGTCAAAAAATCATGTATTTGGATTAAAATTTTAAATACCTTATTTTACTATTCATGAAATTTTTTGCTATTTTAGAAAAATAAAAAAACACCAAAACCATTTTAAAACAAATATATTTAAAACATAGACTCATTTTAATGAAAATAATTTTCTAAATATGAGAGAATTAATTTTTAATTAAAATCATATTTTATTCTAAAAATACAAATTCTAATATTATAACCCAATTTATGACACTTTGAAAAATTAGTAAAGGTCTCATAAAATTATCTAAAAATATTATGGAAACAAAATATTTATTAATGAATATATTTAATGATAATAAATTATCATTTAAATCATTAAATTAATTACCTAATGAAAAAACATTTTTGTTTCACAAAATACCAACACTTAATTTTTCATTTTTAAAACATTTATTTTCTTATATCATAATATAATTATATAATATTTTAATTAATAAAATTATTTAATTTTATTTATTCTTTCATAGGAAAAGTTAATATTTTATTTTTTATATTACTTTTCATAATGGTCATATTACTATTCTAACTGTTATTTTAATATTCCATCAGTATAGATTCTTTAATTTCTATAAATAATACATGATTTATTATTCATTTTTTATAATAATGTATTCTACGTTTTGTATGTGTTTTATACTATATAATATAACTATATGAATAAAATTACATTTATAACATCCTGGGACATTACATACCCCAACTTATGAAATTTGTCCTTTAAAATATTGTTTTATATATTAAGGTGAAAATATGTGAGCGTACTTCCCCTTCATCGCTTCCTCTGGTTAATATGTCATATCATCATACTTATGGTTCAACCATAGTACATTGACCAGGTGAGTAGTCTTATTGCATTACAGACTATGACTTTGTTACAAAATCATTACTAGACGATCCTCATAAGATAGATCATTTTCCAACTTTACTAACTCTAAATTCAAAACATATGAGGGAGGAGGGATACATGGAATACATCATCACATGATACATGGTTGGTGGAAATTCTAGTTGGTAGTCCACAACTTCATCATTATGAATAATATAAAATGGCACAATGTACCATGGAATTATCTTTCCTTTCATCCAAAATCTCATGAATATATTCCTTGCATATTTGAAGAAGATTACCATGTCACCATCCTCAAACTCAAAGTCTCATCACTGATTATCTACATAGATCTTCTTCAAATGTCAGGATACATTGTTTTTTGAAAAAATAAGTAATAATTAAAAACGATGATCCGTAGAAGTACAATCACTTAACCATGAAGGAAAGTGGTCCATCTAGAGCTGTTCATTGATGTGCTGTAAAATGTTTTTCACTTTTACAACAATTTATTCATCCATTTCAGGTCTTAAGAACATATATTAACCAAATTCATCCCAACATATCTATTTTCTCTATCTTTTCCAATAAATGGATTCATATGGATCTAATTGGATGTTTGGTTAGAAACTATTATTGCATGAGAACATGACTAGAGTAAGTTGATGGTCCCATCCTCCATTGAAGTCCATAAAACATTCTCTCAACATGTCTTATAGTGTCAAAATAGTTTTATTATATTGGCCATTAGTATAAAGATGATAATCCATACTTATGTTCGGCTAAGTTTTTATAGAATGTTCAAGACTTTTCTAGAGCTGGGAGGTAAATCTCAGTTCTTGGCCAGATACAATAGATAATGGTACACCATGTATCCTCACCACTTCTCTAATGTATATCTATGCATGTTTATCTAGTGATAAATCCACTTCAGTTCTGATAAAGTTAGATTATTTATGAAAATACCCACAATGACCCATAGAGCATGATTTCATCTACATATATTTGGAATTACATTGAAAAATTATAGGGTGATGTTTTCCTATTTACATTTTGGTATAGGTAATGGTTGCATCATCCATGTTGAACTTTTCCATTCAGACATCACTTATTTACATACTAGGCACTTTGATGTATATTCAACAATATGATTCCTCAAACGTCCCACCAATAGTGCTCTAAGAGATATCGATACATCTTTGCATCCCATGGTGGATAGAGAAGTTGATTTATATTAATTACTTAGATGATTTTAATTATCTTCCTATTGGATGGTATACATAGTCGTGACGCAAATCTTATAGATTCCAACATTTTCTTAATTTCCACATCATCTCTCTCTACATCGATTATTTTCTCCATAGGGTACTGTAGAGAAATAACTAGATAAAAGATTGATGATTTTCCTTCCTTAATGATTACCATGTCCTTCCTTTTCAGGTATAATAATATTGGATCCTTCTCAATTCTAATGATTGAAAATTTTACAGGATTATTTTTACATATAGCGTTATCTACATTAATTTCTTTACAAAGATGGTTTTGTTTTGATCTTTCATAATCCTTAATGAGATCTAACCATATTTTCTATCTAAAATTAATATCTTTATGTGAGAATGATTTTTTAGGACATTATGATCAGTATATATTTCATAGTTCCCCCCATCGAGATAATGCCATTATATTTGCAATGCGAAGATAACAGCCGCCATCTCCAGATCAGTCGTTTAATTGTTTTCTCATGAACATTCAACTTCCATAAGGTGAAGGCGATAAGTTTTTCATTTTTCATTCGTAAAAAACCAAATAACTTATTTTAATTGTTGGTGTATACCACATATAGTTCCCCACTTATCGGAATTGAAATTTATGATGTAGTGATAAGACTCTTTTTCGACTCTTTGAAGTATTCTTCACATTTACTCGTCTAGAAAATCATTATTATCATATGAGTCATCTTGGTTAGTGTTTTTCAAAATTGTGACATTTTCATAATAAATATTTGATAATTCCTATCAAGACTAAGAAAACCTTGGATATCCATCATAATTGTTGGTCTAGGACACTCTTTGATTGCATTTATCATTGAAGGGTCCACAGATATACCTTTGCTGGTGATAACATGCACAAAGAATGACACTTCGTCCATCTAGAACTCTCATTTTCTATACATTTCATTTTTTATCCCTTCGTAAATTATTTATCATAGTATATAAATGGTCCTGAAGCTGCTTAATAATTTTTGAGTATACTATAATATCATTGATAAATAGTACCAAAAAAATTTCTAGGTAATCCCTAAAGACTCTATTGATTATGTCCCTGAAATGTTTTGAATTATTATGGATTCCAATGGGTATCACTATGAACTCATAGTTTCCTTAACTCATTTTAATTGTTGTATTTGGAATATCTTCTTACTTCACCTTTAATTGGTGATATCTCTACTAATGGTCCACCTTTGACAAATACATGTCCCCACAAAGTTTATCAAAAAAGTAATCTATCCATGGTAGGGGTACTTGTTCTTGATAATGATTTTATGATCTCCCGATAATCAATATCGATGTGCATTGATCTATCCTTCTTCATAATGAATATGATTGGAATACCCCATGGTGATGCACTCATGCATATGAGACCCTTATGCAGATTCTCTTGTAACTTATTTTATTTAATCAAATTCGATGGTGGCCATTCTATAAGATGTATATGTTATAGGAGGGGATTTTAGAATAAGTTCAATTTAGAACTCAACCACTCAATAATTATTGATCTCATGCATTTTTTCAAAGAACACATCAGTGTAGACCCTCACAATGGACATTTATTCAAGCATGATTCTCTCATTTTTCTTAACATTTGAGCTGTATATGATTTTATAGATGTAAATAACATCCATAGTTGAGAAGATGATCCAATATAATATTCATCCCCCTTTACATTTGTAAAATTTTTTGGGATGCATCAGGGTGGGAAGTGTGATCTCCCTTTCTCAATAATGGATTTTTGATTTATATAATGATATACAATCCAAGTTGAATATAGAATCAAACTCTAGAAAAGTATGTATGATAAGATTTGATAGAATGTTCAGTGAACAAACATTAATTGAGGGGAGTTATATATTTTGGATACAATAATTGTCCCAATTTCTATTATCATAAATAACTTAACCCTTATTTTTTTAGGTGGTTTCTGAATAGTTATAATAAATTTGAACGATATGAATGAATATGTAGAACTAGAAGTGAATAGTATTCTATTTATTCTTTATTCCCGAATGACTAACAAGCATACCTATAAAAATATAATTTTTAGGACCCATATCAAAATTAGTGAAAAAATATGTCATTCATTGCTACCATGGAGTTTTTTATTGTTTATTTAATATGAAAACCCATGGATTATGTTTTTGGATCTCGTAATTACAACATTTATGAGAAATGAAACACTACTATAGAGTCTGAGTGTTGATTGAAGCCTTATATTATTCTTCCTCATTTGGGGTCTTCTTCATATCCCATTAAAAATAATTAAAAGGATTCCCCTCTCTTTGACAATTGAATCATGTCTTGTTTCCCTTTAGATAGTTCCCAAGGCACTTATTCCCACACTTTTGACACATGGGATGTTCGGTTTTCTTTTCGTAATTGGATTTATCTATTAATACTCCCATATTAAACTCCATAATCCACTTTTTATATCCAGGTCCTTTAGGAAATTAGGAGTCTCTAATCTATATTTCTAACATAAGGGAATAATGAAAAATATCATCATAGCAGTAAAAGTCTTGAATCCTCGAGGATTTTCATATAATCATCTTTAGTACACTAAAGAAGTGATACAACTTGCTTTTCGTGTTCATGAAAAGTACAGAGATGTATCGTGCTTTTCCTGAGAATATTTCTTAATACACCACAATAGACTAATCATTCTTTTTATTATCTCTAAGGGACCCCCTCTCAATATTAAGATTTATATTTTGGGGAAAACATTTATTGAAAATTAATTTTTTGAATGATTTACTTTCCATGGAATCAATTTCATCCTTATAATTCATGTTATTGACTAGTGTATATCATTGATCAGCTTCCCCAAAAAAATGATATACATATAACACATCTTTCTTATCTTCTAAGTATTTAAATACAAAGAATATATTCTCAATGTAGTTATTGCACTATTCCACGATAAGGGGATCAAAAGATCCACTAAAGATATAAGGCCTTTTTTACATGTAGGATTTTACCGAAACATGATCATTCATTGGATAAGGTTGGATTAATAATTTATTAATGTTATTATTCATAACACGAGATACATTTTCTATTAATTTCATTAACTTTTGTGCTCTCGTTCATATCATATTTGAAATTTATATAGGTAAATTGTCACATTTCCAATCAAATTTACTTTTGGTACATGTTCTCCTATTTCCATCCATTAACTAATAAAATGAAGGTACAACTAGGAGGGTTTGAATACATAGCTAGTGATCATATAAAAAGGAAACGTTCTACATAGAAGGATTAACATTCAAATGAAATGTATATCCGGGAACATGAATATCAATGTTTTAATCTAGGTTATCCACTATGATAAAATTGTCCCTATGTATCTTAAGCAAAATATATAGACCAAATTTTAAAAAATAACTAGACATTGGATTTGATACAAAATATAGTGACCCTATCCTTTTACACATATTATTACTTGATTTTATGCATAATTAACAATAAAATACAAACCAAGGATCCTAAAGTCTAGTGTCTTTGGAAGACTAGGTACATAATTATAAAACATGAAACCAAACTAAAACCATATTTTATTTAATATCAATCATGAGATCCTAAATTCATTTTATCTCTTACATATACTTAGGATAGCATGCGGAATACATGAAAAATTGTTTGATATAAGAATCTCAACAAAGTAATATACCCAGGAATAAAGAATAGAATATGATTTATAAGTCATAACATAATGACATAAAATGTCATGGAACAAGAATAAAAATATTTTACCCTAAGATATAGAACATGGTATCATGTAATAATGGTAAAATTGTAATTTTTTAGAAACAAACAACACGACATAAACATGAGTGAAGGCTAACCACCAAGACTATATCACAGGGTGGATGAAGTCCTATAATGGAATTTGGGTTACTCCCTATCCAAAAATGACATATAATGAGACTGAATATAACCCAATTAATTGGAGGTCTATATAGGTGCACCCATCATAAATTTTTCATACATATATTTTCCAAATAAAGAGGAAAACATAAGGGATAAGCATAAGGGTTACCCAGGGAAATATATGTGTATTGTAAAAACGTTATAAAGTATAAACAATGGAATATCATAATTGTGTCCATGAAATAATGGATTTAAATAATTCATGGCAATAAATTAGGAAAATTAGGGATTTATAAAGATATATGTTGTCTAAATTAATTTAAAAAATATAGAAATAGTTTTTATGAAATTTTTGAAATAGCCTACTTTGTTGTACATTAAGGGAAAATATAAAAGGGTATTTAAAGAAGGCCAATGTATAATTTTTTTGAATAAAAAAATAAATAAATAAAAATTTTATTCTACATAAAATTAGTTATTTTACCAATATATCGGTGCACTAAAATAGATTAAGGCGTTTACTTGAAAAGGGTAAAAAAATTTGAAGTTCCCTTTAACTGGGCATGCATATCGAGTGAAATTGAAAAGGGAAGCTTATAAAACAATCATTTCCCCATAAAAGAAAGAATAATTAAAATACATACATATGTTAGGAACAAACACATATATATTTGGAGTGGTATATAATAATAATACATAATTAAATTTCTGAAAAGAGAGATAAAGCGTAACCTGCTGGAAAAATTGGGGGTTCTGAGAGAATATATTAACTTATGTCTGAAAGTGTTATACACATTCACTTAAATTCTTGGATAATAAAATTATATTAATTATTTATTTATTTTATTAAGTAATTATATTTTATAAATTTATTTTTTTTATTAAAAATTTACTAAGTTTATTTTTTACCATCTTGATGAGTTATAATTTTTTATTTTTCTGTTTCAGGATCATTTGATTCACGATCTAATGATCGGTTTACTTGAGTTTAATTATTTGAATTCAAGTGAAATGTAATAATAATAACATAAGTGGAATGATATGATGTTAATATACTTCCATAATTTTAAATGGTTCCATATATCCTTTTTTCTAATATATTAAAATTATTTATTAGTTTAAGAGTTAATGATAAATATTAATTTATTTTGGTTGTTTTTTAATCATCACGAACTTGTTTTGTTGAATTGTTTATTATTAAATATATATATTTGTTCCAAAAAATGAAAAAATTTCTAATATAAAATTTTCAATATGTTGTAACCATAAAAAATTTATGACCATCCATGAATACTGTAATGGAAAATGAAAAATTGTCATGTATGATGGCGGTGGATCGACACCTCACGAATGATGTTTTTAATTTTATAAAAAATGAATAGAGAACTGATTTGGTGATGGATATTCCATTAAATTAATAAAATTATAGTGTATATATTATTCTTTAGTTATCATGTTACTTTTTAAATTTGATGAAAAGATGAGGTAGAAGAAAGAATGAAATTAAAAGAAAAAGGGAGTGGATTTTACCACCTATATGTTGCTTCCTAGAGAACCTTCTTAAGGTGCTTGAGATTGGTCAATTAGTGGGACCAAAAAAACCAAGACATGGGAATTGTATGATAGAAGAATTGGTTAGAATATTTTATATCTAAAAGGCATATAAGGATTTTGGAGTAGAGGTTGTGAGGGGTGGTATTTATAAGTCGGGGAGAGGGGTGTTTTTGATTATTTTAATTATCTGTTTATTATTTTGGATCAAGACTAAAAATAGTGTCTATTATTGTTAATATGTATAATAACTATTACATGTGAGTATTAAATAATGGTTCTTACACAATCCATGACAAAAACATTTATCTATTTTTCTTAAAATGTAAAATATCATAAATTACTATATTTTACTATTCCAAAAAACGAAACAATTTTAGAAAAATTATTAATAAAGCACCATAAACATTTTATGAAATTTATATTTCATGAAAGGAATAAATTTTGTGAAATTTGTTTTAAAAAAATAAGAAATATATTTTTTTAATTTAAATCATGATTTTTTCAAAAAATACAGATTTTAATATTATAATTGAGTATATGACACATTTAAAAATAGATTGAGGTCTCATAAAATAATCTTATAATATAAAGGGAAAAAATATTTATTTATAAATATATTTTATAAAAATAAATTTTCTTTTAAATCATTATATTTATTATAAAATTGTAAAAGACATTTACGTTTCACAAAATACCAACCGTTAATTTATGATTTTTAAAATATTTATTTTATTATATCATGTCATAATTATATCATTTTTCATTTATAAGATGATTTATTTTTATTTATACTTTACAGGTGAGGATATTATTTTATTTATCAAATTTATAATCATAAATTTTATATTACTATTCAAACAGTCAAGTTACTTTTCCATTGGTATAGGTTTCATAATTTCTATAAATTCCAATTATTTCATTCCTAATTTATTAGAATTATGTATTATATGTTATGAATTGTTTATATACTATATAACACCGGCATAACAGTGTAAAACACATTGATAATATTTCAGGATGTAACATTCTTCCCCCTTATAAAATTTTACACTTAAAATTTTGTTTTACAAACTAAGGTAAAAATAGGAGAGGGTATTTCTCCTTCATAGCTTCCTCCAGTTCCCATGTTTTTCTCTTTTTACTTGTGGTTATATCATAGTACTATGACTAGGTGTGTATTCTTTCTTTCATATTGTGTTTTCTCAATGATCCAAATCTTCACTCACTAGTCATTATAAAAGAGACCATTTTCTAACTGTACCACCTCTGAATTTAGTAAATGTGTGGGATCTAGTATATACATACTATATATATATATATATATATGTGGAATACCGTAGGAACTTGAGACATTGTTGGTGGAAGAGTTCATAGATGGGCTACAACTCTGACTTGATCAACAATCTCTAATTGGCTGATGTGCCTAGGACATAGCTTTCCTTTATTTAAAAATCTCATGACTCTCTTCCATTGATATGTGCAGAGGAATACCATGTTACCAACCTCAACCTCTAAATCACATTAACGATTATCTACATAGTTGTTTAATCAAATTTCGGTGACCTTGATGTGTTGTTGAATGGTTTTTACTATTTCAACCATTTGGTGAACCATTTCAAATCAAATTACCTTACGTTCATCAAAAATATCACATCATGCTAGTGTTATGCATATTTTACCATGAAGGGATTAATATGGATCCATTTTAAATCTTCAGTGGAAACTATTATTGTATGAGAACTCAACTAGAGGTAGATATTGGTCCCACCCTCCTTTGAATTCAATAGAACATGTTCAGAACATGTATTCAAATGTGTGAATAGTTTTCTAAAATTGGGCATCAGTTTGAGGATGATAAGTCACACTAAAATTCAAATCAGTTTTTAGATTATGTTGAAGACCTTTCTAGAACAATTATGTAATATTCATATATCATCATGATATAATCAATAATGGTACTTCATACAGCATCTCTACTTCTATGATATATATCCTTTCAAGTTGATTAGTTAAGTGGTCCTCTTGAATTGAGATAAAGTGAGATGTCATAATGTGATGCTCCAAAATGACCCATATTGAATAATTTTTTATGGATTTATTTAGATGTCATGTAACAATTTCCATAGTGATGTTTTCCCATTTCCATGTTGGTATGGGTAATGGTTTCATCATCCCCTTAGACGTTTTCCTTTCATAATTCACTTAGGGACATACATGGAACATTAATGTATATTCAACAATAACCTCATCATATTGTCCCACCTATAATGCTATCCGAGATCTCAATACATCTCCATGCTCTCTAGGTGGATATAGAAGGTTAATCAATGTGAATTATTTAAAGCTATTTATTGATATTCAGATTGGATGGTACACATTTTCTTGACCCAAATCTTATGAATCCTTCCCCATAAAATGTAAACTCAGACTACTTCCCATTTAGTATTTTTTGTCCTCCTTTTTCTTAATGTCCACGTTATCCTTATTTGAATCATTTATTTTCTAAAAAATAATGGTTAAGAAATCATTTGAGAAATGAATTATGATGTTCCTTCATTAATGATTGACATTTCCATCCTTTTTAATTTTATGATGATTTTATCCTTCTCAATTCTCTTCGTGGGAAAAGTTGTTGTATCCTTTAAACATAGATCATCCGCCACATTATTTTCATTACTAGGATGTTAGTAGAATGAGTAGTCAAAAAAATTTATTATCTCTAACCATATTCACAAGCACATATTAATATCATTCTATGTGAATTTATATTTGAGACTCTTATGATGATTATATATATAACACATATCTGCATTGAGATAATTCCTCAATATTTACAATGTGAATATAGTAGCTACCAACTCTATATCATATTAAGGATAGTTTTATAATGAAATTTAAACTACATTAATACATAGGATATCACTTTATAAATTTTCATCAGTGAAATGCCTAATCCATTCAATAATGAATATCTTCATACTATAAAGAGTTCCCCAATTGTCAGTAGTTTACATACTATTATAGTGACAAACCAATATTTTAAATCTTTGAAGATTTATTTACATTCACTAGTCTAGAAAAACATTACTCCGCTCAGAATACTCTTGGTTAAGGGGTCTGAACATCATGGTAATGTCATCAGAAATCATCAGTAGTACTTAGAAAGACCATGGAAACTGTGAATCTTGATTAAAGATATTGTCTTTAGCCACTCTTTGATTGACTTTATCTTGAAAGAATCCATAGATATCCATTTTATGATGATACAATTCCTTAATAATGATATATACTCAACCCAAAACACAAATTTTATAATATTTTTCAAAATAGTATCCCTTCACGAAGTCTTTAGAAAAATATTCAAATACTCCCCATACCCTTCATTTTTGTTAGAGTATGTTAAAATACAATCGATAAATACTACCACAAATTTTTTCAGAAAATATCTAATGATTATTTTAATTAAGTCCATGAAATTTTTTGGAGCATTACTAAGTCCAAAGGGCATCACTATGAACCCATAGTGCCATTATCCAATTCTAAATTTATACCTTGGAATATATTTCCTCTTCAACTTTAATTGGTGATATCCTGACTGAAGGTCCACCTTAGAGAAATTGTTAGCCCCACATAATGGATAAAATATGTCTTCTATACAGGGTAGGGGATAATTTTTCTTTTTATTGACTTTTTTAGGATCATGATAATCAATTCATATGTGCGTTGATATATCCTTCTTCTTAATGAAGTGGACTCAAAAACCCCATTATGAAGCACTCGAGCATATTAAACCCTTACCTAGATTATCTTGTAATTGATTATTCAGTTCATCGAATATGATGGTAGAAATTCTATAAGGTGTCTTCAATATACAAAGGGATATATGAATAAGACCAATTTGGAACTCAACCACTACGTTAGGAGGTATAATATTAAATTCTTATAGGAACACTTCGGTTTAGTCCCTTGCAATGGGTATGTCTTTATGAATTATTTTTGTTCTTTGTCTAATTCATTTAATCTAGATATGTTAGCTGATAAAGAAATAATATCGACAATTGAAAAGATGATCAAAAAGTATTTTCATCCTCCTTCTTAAAATTTTATATTATTTGGGGATGCCTTGAGTGGTAAATAGTGATCTCCCTTTCCTGAAAGTTGATTTGGGATTTATATAAAGACAACCAATACATTTCTAATATAGCATCAAACTCCACCAAAGTATGGAAATGTTGTATGGAAGGTTCAGTCCACAAAAATTAACTATGTAGGATTTATATATTTTAGACACAATAATTACAAAATTTTCTATTCTCACAGATATCTCAACATTTATATTTTGAGTTGGGATTTGAATAGTTATAATAAACATAAAAGATATGAAAGAATATGTAGAACTAGAATTAATTTGTATGTTCACCATTCATGATTGAACAACCAGCATACCTATCACCACATCGTTTTTAGGCTCCACCTCGGTATTAGTGATAGCATATACCCTTACTTTATACCTTGGAGGTTGTTATTGTTGATTTCCTCTTAAAACACATGGCCTAGGGAATTGGCCCTCATAATGACCTTGTTCCTTGTTGTCAAAACACTGGACTATAGGTTAGGTGTTGATCAATACCTTTCATTATTATTTCTCATTTATGGGATTCTTCATATCTCTTAAACAATAATAATCCCTATTCCCCTCACTTTCCTATTTGAATCATTTCTTGGTTCCATTTAAAAAGTTCTTAGGAAGCTTCTTCCCACACTTTTGACATGTGGGATGCTAGGTTTTCTTTCTATAATGGTATTTATCTATTCATTATCCCATATTATACTCTATTTTCCACTTTTTATATCTGGTCCCATGAGGCCACTGAGAGTATCTGATATGAATTTCAAACTTAAGGGAAAAACTAAAAATCTTCACATATCTGTCAAATTCTTGAATCTAAAAATCTTTTTGTAGACTCATCTTTATTCCATTTTAAATGAAATCTACCTTTATTTTAGTGTTCATGAAAAATCTGGAGGTGTATCATTCGAGTCTGGTTGCATTATTCACCATGATAGAATTTTCTTCTATTTACATAATTACATGGAAATGTTTCTCCAATATAAGATTGATAGTTATAGGAAAATATTTCTAGATTTGTTTTTCATGAATGCTTCCCAATCCCTGGAATCATGTTCATCATAGTCATCAATTTCGTGATCAATTTCCACCACTTATTATATTCCCCATAAAATGGTAATCTTCCATCATGAATTTCACATTTTTTAAGTAGTGAAGGATTGATAATATCTTCTTAATGGAGACAATACATTATTTCACAATAAGCGGATTGGAAGATCTAGTAAAAATATAAGGCATTTTTTTGCATGAAGGATTGAACTACATCTTTCAATTTCTTTGGAGAAGGAGGTTATTTTACATGATTAATGTTCTTAATCATAACATGATTCTATTGTTCTACCACTTTAATAATGTTTTGAGTGCTCGATCCAATTAGATTTGTACTTTCATTAGTTAAATCGCCACATTTCCTATCGTATTAATTGTTGGAATAGGTTCTCCTAATTCTAGGAATTTACTAAGAAAAATAAATTAAAATTAAGTTCCTTAATACATATCTAATAATCCTTGAAAATGAAACATTGAACATGGAAGGGTAAACATGAAAATAAAATATATATCTTATTATTTGATTCCCTGTGTTTCAATATAGATTATATAGGGTGATTGAATTATCCATTGGGTTCATTCTCACATTTTACAGTCCTAATATCAAAAAATAACATGACAGTGGATCTGATACCAACTATAGATACCCTATCTTCTTACATATATTATTGCAGGATTTTATGAATAATTAACCATAAAATATAAATAATGGATCGTAAAGTATAGTGTCCTTGGAAGACTAGGTATATAATTATAAAACATGAAACAAAAATAAAACATCTATTTTTAATATTCATAATGGGATCACAAATTTCCATTGAGCTCTTAAATATAGAGAGAACAACCTAGGGAATAGATGAACAAAGGGATGATTTAAAAATCAAAGTAAGGGAATAAACATCCGAATAAAGAATAACACATGAGTGAGAAGGAATTACATGATGACATAAAAAATTCATAGAACCCCAATAAACATATGGAAGAATAACATATATAAAATGGGATAATTTTATCTTGGAAACATATGAATGTGGAAACAACATACAACCTTATATTAAAAATTTTCAAAGATAACTTCCACGACTATATCACAAGGTGGACAATGTCTCAAAACGGAATTTGGGTTACTCCATATCCCAACATGACGTCTCATGAGACAAAAAATTACCCAATGAATAGTAGTGATATCTTGGAAAACCCTTATTACAATTTTCATATATATGTGTTTTTCATAAAAAATAAAACATATGGGACAAATATAAGTTTTACCCGTGGAAAAAATAGGTATCGTAATCAAGTCATACATCATAACCATGGGAATAACATAATGGTGTCCACTAAACAATGGATTTAAAACATAAATAGTAATTATTAATGGAAAATAGTCATATATGATGATAAATATTATCCAATAGATGTGACAATATTTAAAAAAGTGTTTAAGAATCTTTATAAATGAGCAATTTCAGTGCGGTTTAAAAGAAAATATAAAAGTGTATTTAAATTGTCAAAAAGAATTATTTATTTAATAAAAGTAAAAAAGATAAATTAATATATTGATGATAAAAATAGTGATTTTATAAAAATATTGGTGGCTTAAATTATATTATGGAGTGTAATTAAAAATAGGTAAGAAACTGGGAAGTTCCCTTTAATCGGGGTTGCTTATCAAGAGTAATTGAAACATAAACCTTATAAAACATATAAATCTGAGTCAAATAAAGAATAATTGAGATAGTTAAATAATTTTAGAACATAAATAATTAATTTTTGAGTATTCCATAATAATAATTAATAATTGCATTGGGTTTAATAGTAAGAAAACGTAACTAGAAAGAAAAATGGGTGTTCAGAGAGAATCACATGCCTTATATTTAAAAGTGTTCGTCATATGGAATTAATATATTAAAAAATAAAATAAGATCCATTAATTAATTAATATATAAAATATTATAATTATAATTTATTTATTAAAATTTTATTATTTACATTTTTGACCATCTTGATGAGGTATAATGCTTATTTTTTTCATTTTTAGAGCGATTGTTTAATGATTTTATAATCAGTTTCCTTAAGTATAATTATGGGAGATCTTGTAAAATAGAAGATAAACAATATAAATGGATTATATAGTATTAAAATAATTCCCTAACATTAAATGTTCCATATATAATTTTTTTATATAGGCGAAATATTCATTAGAAAAAAAGTTAATGGTGAACGTTACTTTATTTTGGAAATTTTTTGATCATCATGAAATAATTTTGTTTTATTATTTAATATAATGTATATATATTTGGTAAAAACAAGAAAAAATTTATAATATATTAATTTTGAAGATTTTTTAACAATTATATTTTTTTATGACCTTCTATAAATTCAGTAATGGAAAACAAAAACTCGTTGTCCACAACAGTAGTGAATTGACACCTCACGAATGATGTTTTCATTTTTAGAATTAGAGAAGAGAAAGTATTTTATGATTTATATTCCATTAAAGTGATTAAATTGTAGTGTATATATTATACTAGAGTTATCTTATAACTTTTTATAGTGAAATTCACACAATTACATTTTGAAAATATATTAAAAATTATATTTTGATATTTTTTGAAATTTTACATTATAATTAATTCAATAAAATCTAAATAATAATATGATTTAATGATAAATTATTTAATGATATTTTAATTATTCAAGAAATGAGTATGTTGAACAAAGTGGAAGAAAAAAACAAGAAAAATATAAACATAATAACACCTTCAATATGTGGCGCACCAAGAGGGAGAAAAGGAAATTGTTTCCTGCTGATTCATGATGCGGAGGATCGTTGAATTATAGGATTATTATTTGCAAGGGGATATAAGGATACTTCGACTTGATGATATCAAAATAAGGAGAAGAAGCACATGGGTTGGATATATACTTACCCAATGCATAAAATTCATTTCCCCATATAGAAACACTCATTCAAACTCATTATTCAATAATAATTTTATTAAAGAGTGGTTTATTTCTACTTAATAAGGAGTATCAAATTTTTAATCTGTCAAAAATGCTGTCATTTAATTGATTGAAATTTAATAGGCGTTAACCATTGAGGAATCATGAAATGGGAAGAATAAAATTAATAGTACCCTTAAATTTATTTTAATAATTAAATAAATTTAATTATTTCATATAGAAAGTTAAATGGCACCAAATTTATTTTGTGCATAAAATTTATGCCCTGCCTATGGTAAAAAATACATTCTTGACCAAATGGTGGTATCAAATTTCTCATACAATGCATCAGTTGAGAGATATTAATTTATTTGGGAAAGAAATATAATGAAAATAGAAAATAACATACCCTCATGAGAGAACTGACCAAACGACTAGCCCATTACAATGTAAAACCCCACTTACGATAAACACTACATCTTCAACATAACCATTGTCTCATATTTATCATATGATAGAAATATTAGGGGATTTTAAATTATTTTGGATAAATTTCATGTCTATAATATAATATGATTTAATTTTTTATTCTATCTATGATGAGGCATTAAGGGCCTCAAAACCCCACACTAGCTCAGCACTAAACTCTGAAATTTTTCTATACAATATTCAACGGTGATAATAATAATTTTACACCTATAAAAATTATTCAAAACATTTCTTATGTATTTTTGGAAAGCAATATTTTCATAGAAAATAACATTAAATTATCATCAAGGATGGTACTTATTATCTTTAAAAAATTGGGATATTATAATTTCCCCCCTCTATCAACATATCATACCCTGAAGTATCTCTAGCAGTCTTGCTAAAAAAAATAGCCAATTGAGCGAAAACATCAAACTCGCTCTCCCAAGTCTCCTGCTAGTTTAATCCATACAACCACCAAATACAAACTAGTGGTAATTTATTTCCTCACAAAACTATCATTCTTTGGTCTATGATCTGAACTGGACACTCTTCATAAGATGCATTTGTCTCGTTCACAATGTCCTCATAATCAACTACATGCATAGGGTCATGTATATACCTTTGAATCTATAACACAAAGAACATGTCTTGCTTGACCAAATAGTTATAATGGAGGTCTTGATGATATCTAACTTCCCCTATCCACTAGGGGATCTAAAAGGGTCCAAAAAACCATGGTACCAACTTTCCCTTCTTTCTAAGATGTTTTTCCTTATTGGAGGATTCACTTTCAAGAAAACATTATCTCCCACAACAAACTTCAATGGTCTCCTCTAGAGTTCATCATATGATCAATGTCTACTCTGAGTGGTGATTTACCTATTCTGTATTAGGTGTACTGTCACAGAGGAAACCAGAACCATGATATGGGAAAGAACCCCTACCTTACCCACCTCACTCCAACAGAGTGGTGAACAACATGACCTCCCATAAAGAGCCTCATAAGGTTCCATCTAAATCAGAGACTAGTATTTAATAATGCATATGAAATAAATCACGTCTTGGGGATCATACCATGATCCACTAGAATCTTTCATATAAGTTCAAATAATATCCTCTAATATTCTTATAATATTGTTGGATTGTCAATCGGTCTAAGGATGGTACACTATGCTCAATATCAGGTGAGTTCCTAAGGATTTCGCTAAAAAATTTCATAAGTGTTATTTAAAATGTTCATATGTATTTGAAAAAATTCTCATGGGAACTCGATGAACTCATATGATCCCAGTGAATTGATCTTTCCAAGATCCATCACTATGTGTATCACCCTGATCGATAATAAGTGAGCATACTTCGTTAGACGGTCTACAATCACCCAAACTACATTAGAACTCCTCAGGGTATTGGGTAACCCTATCACAAATTACATCATGAAATCCTCCCAATTTTACATAGGCATTGGGAGTGAATGTAGTAACTCACTAAGATGATGGTGCTCAACCTTCTACTTTTGATTGGTAAGGATTCGAGATATAAAACAAATAATGTATCTCTTCCCCCTCGATTTCCAGATCATTCACCAAAATTTGGGATACATCATTGTCACACCAAGATGTACATCCAATATAGAGGTATGGTAATTCATTATAAACTCCACTCTGATGTAATTTGGTACTACTACTCCTTTAAGTATCGAGATCACATCATCAACATCTATCAACCATCCATGCATTTAGTCATCACCAGCCAGTTGTTCCCTCATTGAAAAACACTCTGGGTCTGACTTCTATTGATCTATTACCCAGTCCACAAGTAATGATGTAAATACTATTGGTAAAAAACTCATAGAACATTGGTCCTCTGAGGAATCTAACCTCCAATTATCTAATAAGATCATCAAATTACACTTCCCCACCATGGACATCTCTCCAACTTCCTACTCAGTCTGTCTCATAATGTATTGAGAATCTGTAGCTCCATTACCCTTACCATGTGCATATTCCATATCAAATTCAAATGTCTATAGATACATAACACAGTTCTTCAAAATAGGGTTCAGGTACCTCTATGTGAATATATAATGAAGTCTCTTTTAGACCATGTAAATAATAAATCTCTCATAGAAGAGATAGTGCCTCCAATATTTTAAAACGTGTAACAATGATTGTAGCACCAATCCATGTGCACAGCAGCTCCTATAATGGGTATGTAGTTGTTGAGACCCATAAGCCACTATTTGTGATTTATTTCATTAGCAATGCTTCAAAAAAAACACCTGATGCATCAAGGTACAATGTATAACTAATCCCAGGCTTAGGGAGTGTTAGTACATTTCATATTAATGCTTTTATTTTGAGGTAATTTTCTATTTTTTTATCTGGGATTTTTTCCTTGGGATCCATATAATCTTTTGTTATAAAATAGTGATTTTTTTCTTGATAGTAGATAGTATACAATTAGGGGAAACTATGTGCCCTTATCACAGAAACATTGTGGCCAAGTGTAATTATAGATATTGGATACTGCCCAGTAGGCACATATTTTTTCAAACTTTCCCAACTAAGCATGAGTCCTATCAATCATAGATATTGAGGGACACACAATTGATGTATAGTTATGAAAATCATATAGGAAAACCATGAGACCTATCCAGGTCATTAAAACATGAAACATTATCAATCAACCCTCTTTGATTTTAACTATAATTCACCTCTCATCCACCACATTTTCAACTATGAGAGCCTCCTCTATGCTTTTGTTATGCCTTTAAACCTCAATCCATGAGTGGTTTTGACATTTATTCTTCAATTAAACATAAATTTATTAAATTTTCCCTTGATTTCTCCTATTATCTAGGGTTTTTCTTCCCTATTTTTTGAGTATGGATATTCTAGTGGGTTATTTAACCTATGAATGGTTTAACCTTTTGATTTTGGTACATATTGATTATTATTGTTCGATATTTCTTTTATAGGGTCTTGTGGGGTATTGATTATTATTTCACAACAATTTTTAGAAGTTTCCACGTGTGAGGTAGGTGTTTCCAAGCTCTTAAATTATTATATCAGTTTATTTGTCATACTTTTTTATTTAAGTGTGGTCTACGGACTAATTTTGAGATGGAAATGATTTTTTGGAATTTTTTTTACATGCATATGTGATGGAATTTTTTTTGAAGAGTAATTGGTTTTATTTATTATTTTTTCCATTGGGGTGTTTCGTAAAAATGTTTCTTTTCTTTTTGGGTAGGTGTAAAATGTGTTTTTGAAGGTATTTAATGCTGAAAATGTGTTAAAAGTTGATTTTTCAAGTGAAATGGGTTTATATTTCCCATTGGATTATTTTCATGGAACTTTAAATGCTTCTTTGAATTGTGAAATTATAGTGAAGCATGTTAGAAAATGGTTTTGATGTGATTGAGATTCTTTAAACGGTCATTGCACCTAAAAATGGTTAGATTCTATATTATTTCTTTATTTTGTGTTTTAAAATAGGATTTATGTTGAGTGATTTTTTGTTATAAAATAGTGATTTTTTTCTTGATAGTAGATAGTACACAATTGGTGGAAACTATGTGCCCTTATCACAGAAACATTGTGGCCAAGTGTAATTATAGATATTGGCAACTTCCCAGTAGGCACATAGTTTTTCAAACTTTCCCAACTAACCATGTGTCCAATCAATCATAGATATTTAGGGACACACAATTGATGTATAGTTTGGAAAATCATTTAGGAAAACCATGAGACCTATCCAGGTCATTAAAACATGAAAAATCATCAATCAACCCTCTTTGATTTTAACTATAATTCACATCTCATCCACCACATTTGAGATTTTCAACTATGAGAGCCTCCTCCATGCGTTTGTTATGCCTTTAAACCTAAATCCATGAGTGGGAAGGTAAAGATGTCACACATGTCATAAAGATAAAGTAGCTACCAACTAGAAAGGATAACTAGTGTAAATAATGAATATAAACAAACAAAATGATAAATTTCACGTCTCATAAATTTCATTCCTATAACATCAGTAGCTCTTTGATCTTCAGTTTATTAGACCACCACATGTCCCTTTCACTTATCTAGATCCCTTATGAAATCTACAAGTGAATTGAAATTCCATAGTTGAGTGTGAGTACAAGACTCGTTAGGACACCTCCAGTGAACCCTGAACCCGATATACTTAGGTATACAAGTGTATTAAATAATAATAATTAGTGTGTAACAAGAATAGTAACACATATTCCAAAATTTAATAGTCATATTCTTTCAAATCTGCCACATACCCCCATTTGTACCAACTTCGGCTCCATGATGGAAATGTATTGTATATCGATAAGTATCAAAAACCAGCCAAAATTACGTAGGAGAGTAACTCAGAATCCCTAATTCATCGAGTCAAAACAACCAACCCAGAATCCTCAAGGTAGTTAATAATCGAAATCTACAAGGCATTGAGTATTTGTATCCTACCCAGAATCCAAAAGGCATCGAGCAACACATAGAATCTTCAAGGAATCAAGTGTTGACAGTCTTCTCAAAATCTAAAAGGTGTAAACTAGATTCCAAGTTACAAGGTTATCATACTACCTCATTGTCATCATCACACAACATGTGTGCTCCCCATTAAGAGTAACGATACCACAAAAACCCCTCTCATGTATAATAATACCAATCCTACAAAGAAACACATGATAAGACATAACATAGTAACAACAATAGAACACATCATGAGAAATATAGAATTACCATATACATTTTCATTTGAATCAAACATCATTATGGAATCAACATACCATATCAATCTCAAAGTATAAAATCAAACAATATAAATGGCTACAGACACACCAACATGCAATCACAAGTCAAGAAGAATAAAAAATTATCCAATAAACAAATCAAGTATGGAAACATGTGTAAACAATTTCCCAAAAAGATAAGGAACTTGCAACATCAGAAGTCATCAATATAAAAAGGTAATAATAAACTAGTCAAGATCTGTCTTCACAACATTATTGTTTAAACAATTACAACATTAATGACCAAGGTTCATCAAGGGGCGCTAATACCAAAAAGAAGTTTTTTATTTTAAATAGAAATAAAATATTACATGCAATGCTACTATCTCCCTCCTAGACAAATTTCCAATTATCCATTAGGTCAATTCAAGCACTCACTGTTTTATCCTCAAGAATAACTATCTTTTAATTAATTTATTATAAATTGTCCTCTATAATTATCTTTTATAATTATATTTAGATAATTTATAATATGTTTTCATTTATAATTATATCTATATAATTTAATTCGAATTATTCAGTTATAATTTTATTTTGGTAATTTTTTTATAAATTATACCTTATAAGTATATTTTTATAATTTATTTAAAAAATTTCTATTTTTAATTATATTTTCTAATTATCTCTAATAATTTATTATCCTCTAATAACTATTTTAAAATATCCTCTGATAATTTAACATAATTATCCATTGATAAATTATTTAGTAATTATCACTTCATAATCCAAAATAATTATCATTCAATAATTTAAACAATTATCCATTTAATAATTTTATGAAATTATTATTTGATTATTCTTTATTTTTATTATTTGAAAATTTGATATAATTATTCAGTTTTTGATAATTCATTACCATTATCATTAACATGAAACAAAATTAAATTTTGATAATTTTATATATTATATCCAAAAAAAGAAAATGTCGATGTAATTATTATTAATAATTGAAACAAATATCATAGATAAAATATATGTAACATTCTTTAAGGAAATTCACACATTTAAAATTTGACAATATATTAAAAATTATCTATTGATGTTTTTTTATAAATTAGACATTATAATTAATGAAATCAAATCTAAATAATAATATGATTTTATGATAAATTATTTTATGATATTTTAATTATTCAAGAAATGAGTATGTTGAACAAAGTGGAAGAAAAAAATAAGAAAAATATAAACAGAATAACACCTTCAATATGTGGCGCACCAAGAGTGAGAAAAGGAAACTGTTTCCTGCTGATTCTTGATACGGAGGATCGTTGAATTATTGGATTATTAAATGCAAGGGGATATAAGGCTACCTCGACTTGATGATATCAAAATAAGGAGAAGAATAAAATGGGTTGGACATATACTTACCCAATGAATAGAATTCATTTACCAATATAGAAACACTCATTCAAACTCATTATTCAATAAGAAGTTTATTAAAGAGTGGTTTATTTCTACTTAATAATGGGTATCTAATTTTTAATCAGTCAAAAATGCTGTCATTTAATTTTTTGAAATTTAATAGGTGTTAACCATTGAGGAATCATGAAATGGGAAGAATAAAATTAATAGTACCCTTAAAAATGTTTTCAATAATTAAATAAATTTAATTATTTCATATAGAAAGTTAAATGGTACCAAATTTATGTTGTGCATAAAATTTATGTCCCGCCTATTGTAAAAAATACATTCTTGACCAAATGTTGGTATCAGATTTCTCATACAATGCATCATTTGAGAGATATTAATTTATTTGGGAAATAAATATAATGAAAATAGAAAGTAACATACCCTCGTGAGAGAACTGACCAAACGACTAGCCCATTACAATGTTAAACCCCACATACGATAAACACTACATCTTGGACATAACCATTGTCTCATATTTATCATATGAAAAAAAATATTAGGGGATTTTCAATTATTTTGGATAAATTTCATTTCTATAATATAATATGTTTTAATTTTTTATTCTATCAATGATAAGGAATTAAGGGCCTCAAAACCCCGCACTAGCTCAGCACTAAACTCTGAAATTTTTCTATATAATATTCAATGGTGATAAAAATGATTTTACCCCTATAAAAATTATTCAAAACATTTATTATGTATTTTTGGAAACCAATATTTTCATAGAAAATAACATTAAATTATCATCAAGGATGGTTTCTATTATCTTTAAAAAATCGTGATATTATAATTACCCCCCTCTATAAACTTATCATACCCCAAAGTTTCTCTAGCATTCATGCTAAAAAAATAGGTCGTTGAGCTAAAACATCAAACTCACGCTCCCAAGTCTCTTGCTAGTTTAATCCATACAACCACCAAATAAAAAATAGTGGTAATTTATTTCCTCACAACACTATCATTCATTGGTCTATGATCTGAACTAGACACTCTTCATAAGATACCTTTGTCTCATTCACAATGTCCTCATAATCAACTACACGCATAGGGTCATGTATATTCCTTTGAATCTATAACCCAAAGAATACATCTTGCTTGCCCTAATAGTGATAATGGAGGTCTTGATGATATCCAACTGCCCCTATCCACTAGGGGATCTAAAAGGGTCCAACAAAACATGGTACCAACATTCCCTTCTTTCTAAGATGTTTTTTACTTATTGGAGGATTCACTTTCAAGAAAACTTTATCCCCCACAACAAACTCCATTGGTCTCCTCTAGAGTTCATCATATGATCAATGTCTACCCTGAGTGGTGATTTACCTATTCTGTATTAGGTGTACTGTCACAGAGGAAACCAGAACCATGATATGTGAAAGAACCCCTACCTTACCCACCTCACTCCAACAGAGTGGTGAACAACATGACCTCCCATAAAGAGCCTCATAAGGTTCCATCTAAATCGGAGGCTAGTAATTAATAATGCATATGAAATAAATCATGGCATGGGGATCATACCATGATCCCCCAAAATCATTCTTATAAGTTATAATAATACCCTCTAATATTCTTATAATAATGTTGGATTGTCAATCAGTCTGAGGATGGTACACTATGCTCAATATCAGCTGAGTTCCTAAGAATTTCGCTAAAAAATTTCATAAGAGTTATTTAAAATGTTCATATTTATTTGAAAGAATTCTCAAGGGAACTCGAGGAACTCATATGATCTCAAGGACATTGATCTTTCCGAGATCCTTCACTATGTGTATCACCATGATCGATAATAAGTGAGCATACTTCGTTAGAAGATCTATAATCACCAAAACTACATCAGAACTCCTTGGGGTATTGCGTAACCCTATCACAAATTCCATCATGAAATCCTCCCAATTTTACATAGGCATTGGGAGTTAATGTAATTACTCACTAAGATGTTGGTGCTCAACCTTCTCCTTTTGATTTGTAAGGATTCAAGAAATAAAACAAAACATGTATCTCTTCCCCCTCAATTTCCAGATCTTTCACTAAAACTTGGGATACATCATGGTCACTCCAACATGTACATCCAATATATAGGTATGGTAATTCATTATAAAATCTACTCTGATGTAATTTGGTACTGCTACTCTTTTAGGTATCGAGATCACATCATCAACATCTATCAACCATCCATGCATTAAGTCATCACCATCCAGTTGTTCCCTCATTGCAAAACACTCTGGGTCTGTCATCTATTGAGCCATTACCCGGTCCACAAGTAATTATGTAACAACTATTGGGAAAAAAACTCATAGAACATTGGTCCTCTGAGGAATCTAACCTCCAATTATCTAATAAGATCATCAAATTACACTTCCCCACCATGGACTTCTCTCCAACATCCTACTCAGTCTGTCTCAGAATGTAAATAGAATTTGTAGCTCCATTACCCTTACCATGTGCATATTCCATCTAAAAGTCAAATGTCTATAGATACTTAACCCAGTTCATCAATATTGGGTTTATGGCCCTCTATGTGAATATATAATGAAGTCTATTTTGGGCCATGTAAATTATAAATCTCTCATAGAAAAGATAGTGCCTCCAATATTTTAAAACGTGGACCAAATAATCTAGCACCAAGCCATGTGCACAGTAGCTCCTATAATGGGTATGTAGTTGTTGAGGCCCATAAGCCTCTATTTGTGCTTTATTTCATTAGTAATTCTTCTATAAAAACACCTAATGCATCAAAGTACAATGTATAACTAATCCCAGGCTTAGTGAGTGTTAGTACATGTCATATTAATGTTTTTATTTTGAGGTAATTTTCTATTTTTTATCTTGGATTTTTTCCTTTGGATCCATATAATCTTTTTTTATAAAATACTGATTTTTTTCTTGATAGTAGATAGTACACAATCGGGGGAATCTATGTGCCCTTATCACAGAAACATTGTGGACAAGTGTAACTATAGATATTGGCAACTGCCCAGTAGGCACATTGTTTTTCCAACTTTCCCAACTAATCATGTGTCCTATCAATCATAGATATTGGGGGACACTCAATTGATGTATAGTTTGGAAAATCATTTAGGAAAACCATGAGACCTATCCAGGTCATTAAAACATGAAAAATTATCAATCAACCCTCTTTGATTTTAACTATAGTTCACATCTCATCCACCACATTTGATATTTTCAACTATGAGAGCCTCCTCTATGCTTTTTTTATGCCTTTAAACCTCAATCCATGAGTGGTTTTGACATTTATTCTTCAATTAAACATCAATTTAGTAAATTTTCCCTTGATTTATTCTATTATCTACGGGTTTTCTTCCCTATTTTTGGAGTATGAATATTCTAGTTGGGTATTTAACCTATGAATGGTTTAACCATATGATTTTGGTACATATTGATGATTAATGTTCGATATTTCTTTTATAGGGTCTTGTGGGGTTTTGATTATTGTTTCAAAATAATTTTTAGAAGTTTCCACGTGTGAGGTAGGTGTTTCCAAGCTCTTAAATTATTATATGAGTTTATTTTTCAAACTTTTTTATTTAAGGGTGGTCTATGGACTAATTTTGAGATGGAAATGATTTGTTGGAAATTTTTTGACAT
Organism: Viscum album; assembly: GCA_963277665.1. Lineage (NCBI taxonomy): Eukaryota > Viridiplantae > Streptophyta > Magnoliopsida > Santalales > Viscaceae > Viscum > Viscum album. Next base: position 1,646,391,386 of record OY728135.1, read on the forward strand.
GCATATGGGATGGAATTTTTTTTGAATAGTAATCAGTTTTAATTATTATTTTTTTCATTGGGGTGTATCTTAAATTTTTTTTTTGCCTTTTTGGGTAGGTGTAAAATGTGTTTTTGAAGGTATTTAAAGGTGAAAATGTGTTAAAAGTTGATTTTTCAAGTGAAATGTGTTTCTATTTCCCATTGGATTCTTTTAATGTAACTTTAAATGTGTCACTGAATTGTGAAATTATAGTGAAGCATGTAAGAAAATGGTTTTGATGTGATTGAGATTCTTAAATGGTCTTTGCACATAAAAATGGTTAGATTCTATATAATTTCTTTATTTTTTGTTTTCAAATAGGATTTATGTAGAGTGGTTCCAAATGTATTTTCAAATAGTTTTGGTGTGTGTGGAAAGTGGAAAGTGGTGTTGTTTACGGAAAGTGGTGATTTCCTTGTGTTATTGTGATGTTTCTCATTTGTATATGAAAGTGATGGTTTAGATGATATATGAAATATAATTGGAGAATAAAGTGAATCCCATGTATATAGGTGGGTTAACTTATACTTTTATGCTAGTAGATTTGAATGTGGATGAGGCCTAGATTCATCTTGCATGATTGACAATTGTAACACTAACTAAATATATGATATGAACACAGACAACTAGAACTTGGGATGCATTCCCCTCCAGGGGATAATAAACAAGAATGTTGTTGGTTTTGGATTATGATATTAGGACCATTTAACAATTGGATGGGATACCGTCCATTGTATTTTGCATGAGAACATTGTTGGTAGTTCAGTATAGGATTTTGATCACCGAGGTATGAGTTTGTTAGTGTCACTTTGGGCTATTTACATATATGGATTTACACATGGTTTCCTCTTATCATGTTATTATTATATTATGTGGTTCTAATCATTGGTAACAATTATACCTTATGAACATTTTAATTTCAAGAATGATTATTGGTAAAAAGGGTTTTCATGAAATTTTTTACTTGATAAATGGGTTTCCTTATAATTTTTTCGTGGAAATATTTTTAATTCTCTAATAAAAACATTCTCGTTAATTTTTCATCCAATGTTATCACATGGAATATTTTATTTTGGGTGGAATCCTAATGGAATTTGGATCACACCCTACACACACCTTTGGGTGTAAATAGAAATTTTGATGAATGGCCCAGGTAAAGGCAAGATGTATCGCATGGATAATGGATATGGGTAATATAGTTCCACTTCTTATAGGTGTCAGTAGTTGTTTCATAAGGGTTATGTATCTCTTTTCTCGTGGAGGGGTTTGAGATAGTTTCTAGTTCACATTTCGTTGTTGTCCTTTTGGGTTTTGTTTCGTGTTGTAAAACATTGAATCTCAAAATGTTGTACCTTATTTGGTTATGGTTACCAATTATTTTGTTTACTATTATTGTTAGTTATTTATTCTTATATAAATCGATGAAATCATTCCAAAACAACATTATTGATACCCTAAAACTAGTTTCTTGCCCATGCTGATCGAGAACGCCCTTCGATCCATGCTGTGGACCAGACCAAGTGTTGAGTTGGATGACATCCAGTTGTGGTTTGTGAAAAAATGGTTTTAGAGTAGGTCACACTCTTTCTGGGTGAATTATTTGGGAATGAGTCTAGATAGGCAAGAGATAGGATTTTGTGGCTTCAGGTTCTGGTTGTGAGTAAGGTTCCAAGACAACACACCTTGTGATTGATCATGAGATTCCATGGGATGTTTTGTTTTAATTTTACTTCTCCTCTATGAGAGATTTTCAAGCTGAAGACTATTTATTAAAATACTTTTGTGGTTATAGTTTTTTGATTGGATTGTTATTGTCATGTATTTGGAACAATCTGAATCGCGATAGTGTTTTATATTTCTGTTATTGCTAAATATTTCTTAGAATGCATGTTGATGGTTTTATTGATGGGTTTTCATTATTGTTTCTTGTTATAGTAAGCTTCCACCCTGAAGACTTCATGTGAGACTGTGAGAAGAGGATGGAGAGAGTTTACCCTCAACATTTAATTAGAAGATGGTGTAAATGTGTATCGGTATGTCCAATAATTGCCACAAGGGGCGTGCATTGGTCCTACTCATGTTATAGAGGGAGAACCACACTTGAGAAAAGATGAAGCGTTGAAGTTCCTCAAGATCAATCCTCCTTCTTTCCGAAGTTGGTCAGAACCTCAGGAAGTAGAGGATTGGCTGGAGAACATTGAGAGTATGTTCGAGTTTCTTAATAGTCATGACATGTTTACGGTGAAATTATCTTCATTTATGTTGGAAGGTCCCATTAGAATGTGGTGGGACTCATTGGGGGAAGCTTGAAATCACAATAAGATGGTTTTGAAAGACTTCATGTCCATTTACAATGGGCAGTATTGTACTACAAATTTGTTATTAACTAGATCAAGATTGTTTATGGAGCCTATATAAAGATTAAAATCTATGATGAATTACACAAACAACTTTTGAGAGTTAGTTTGGTACAAGTTCGAGAATGTTTCTGAGGATAAGATGATGGCTCAAATGATTTATATGGAATTGCAACAAGAAATCCAAGATCTTGTTTTTTTCTTCAAGATAAATACATATGTTGAGGTGGTAGATCATGATATGATGGTTGGAAATGATTTTGTAAGAAAGACATGTTTTTATTCAGGAGTATTAGTAGGTTCAATGTCTGTTCATCTATAAAGAAGAAGAAACATGATTTTTAAGGGAAGGAGGGAGGTTGTAGTTCATGTTATCCTTACTGACTATCATTGTTTATGGCATCTGATGATAGTTCAGTTGTGTGTCATTAGTAAGGGAAAATAGGGCACATGCGATCAGTGTGATCATCTCCACCCAGACCTTGTCACCTGTGTAGAGCCATGGGGAAATTTTAGTAGTTTTTCAGAGTGGAGTACCTATATCAAATTGGTGTAGGTTCTGTGGATTAAAAGAGAATTTCAACTCTACCATAACTGTCCAGGATAGTGGGTTATCACTTTGGAGGCCATGGTAGCAGGACTATATCATTTTTTGGTCAGAGTCGGTTTAGGTCAGGGACACACACAAGGGAACATTCATAGGGTCACGCTGAGATGATGAAAATTCATTTAGTTTAATGATCACTAGAAGAATTAGATGTAGGGACTATGATAGTTTGAGGTACCATTATTGTTGAATCATCTTTATCTATTGTTCGGTTTGATATTGGTGCCTCTATTTATTTTTGTTCTACATGAATTTTTGATGTATTAAAGTTACCAACTGAGCTTATGCATTAGTTGGTAGAGTTGGTGACCCTTCCTAGTAATACATGATAGTTGGGTTTTATGTGTTTCTCTTGCACACTCACCACACTAGTGGTTGAGATTGACTGAAATTTTATCACTTTGTAGATAAACCTCTTTTTTGATCCTTAGAATGGACTAGACGATGTATTTTCAAAAGAAAATCAATTGTTTTAGGCATTGAGTGGGTTTTGTGGAACCTCAGGTAAGTACCCATGTTATTTCATAGTGAATGGGATCCATGGTTAGGATGTGCTGGACCTCCACTTCTGAATCTGAGGCAAAATCATTTGGTTGAGTACCTTCAGGGATTCAACATTGATATAGTCTATACCATTGGTAAGGGTAATGTTTTAGTAGATTCTTTGAGAAATAACGTTCCAGTGAAAGCATTAAATAAGCCCAGTGATGATTATACTTTGATGTGTCTCTTTTCTTAGAAGCAATTAGAGAACAATGAGCATTGTGGAGGTGAATTCTTGTCTAGTATGTAGATGACACCTTCCCTTAAGGAGTTGATTCACTGGGATCATCCCAGTGATGAGTTCTGACAGAATTCCATGAAAATTATAATTGATGGGGAAACACCTAGTGATTTTTCATTGTCTCCAAAGGCAGTTTTTTGATTCAAGGGTTACTTCATTGTGTCGTTGTTTGTTAAGGATGTTGGTTATATAGGATAGCCACTAGTCTAATTTTTTCATTCATACTAGGGATAAAAATAAGTATTATGACGTGTGTCAGTAGTTTTTGTGGCTACGTATGAGGTGGGATGTAGCTAACTTTGTATCTTAATGTTATTCATGTTAGTGGGTTAATGTAAAGCAACAAAGGATATTTTGTTTTCTCAACCCGCTACCTATTCCAACATTTTATTGGGATGAGATCCCGATAGAATTTAACTTTGGCTACCCTCATACATCCTAAGGGACGATGTCTATTTGGGTAGTGATTAATCATCTGAAACAACTTTCCCATTTCATTCCAAATAGGGATTCAAGAAAGGTAGATGATTTGGGTATATTGTATGTTCAAAAAGTTGTGATTCTTCTTGTTGTGTTTCCAGTAGTTGTTTTTTATAGGGACCCCTATTTTACCATGCAGTTTTGTGAAGGAATTTAAAAGCTAATGGGGTCCCAGGTCAAGTTAATAATGACATACCATCCTCAAATGTGTGGTCAGATGGAGTGGGAAAATAAAATTTTGGAAGTCTTTCTCTTGGTATATGTGCTAGATTTCAGAGGTTAGTAGGATATCCATTTAAGTTTTCTTGAGTAGTCATATAACATTAGTTTCTAATCTTTAATCAAATTGTTCCTTCTGAGGATATTTAGGGTCGGTTGTGTAAGTACCCTTTTTGTAGGGCTGAGGTGTGTAAGACCTCGTTATTGGGACTGATACTTATAAAAGAAACTTATGAGTAGGTTAAACTGATCAGGAAGTGGGTGGGGATAGATTAGAGACCCTATAAGTCTTACGATGATTAGATGCACTGAGATTTGGAATTTTCAATTTGTGGCTAGTTGATTAAAAAAGTGGAACCTTTCTTTTGTCATCATTGTTTGTGAAAGCAATAAATGCTAATTTCGAGATATTTCAGACCTTTTGAGATTATTGAGTGGATTTGTATGTTGGTATATAATTTAATTTTCCCTATTAGTTGACGTCAATTCATGATTAGTTCCATGCCTCTAAGGTGAAAATTTATAACCCAGATCTGTCTCATGTGTTGAATTAGAAAGGGTTGGAGTTGGATCCCTATTTATCAGGGTTTGATTGTACAGTACATATTATAGATTCAAAAGAGAAAGTGCTTCATCAAATGTTTATTACATTGTTTGGACTTCTTTGGCATCAGGTAAATTACGTGCATGATACTTGGGAGAGGAATAATTCTATTGATAATGAGTATCCAATTTTGTTATCTAATCAAGATTTAGAGAAACTTTCTTGGGATGAAATGTTTACATGGTATGGATAATTACCATATATCAAATTTTTGAGGTAATTTTATATTTAATTTCATTTATAATTTTTTTCCCAAGGGTTCCCCTTGTGTTTTTGGTCAAAAATAGTGATTTCGAGCATGACAGTAGGTAGTGCATGGTTGGTGCTCGGTTAGGGGAAATTGTCATCCCTTCTATAGTAAACTATGCGGCCAAGTGTCATTTTGTACCATGGTGACCACACTATTTGTGCTTGGTTTTTTCAAACTATGCGGTCAAACCATATAGCATGATCCTCTTGGATATTAAAGGATGAATGGTTGTCGCATGGTTTGAAAATCAGTGCGGCATGTCCAGGTAATAAAAAGGTATAAAATTACATTTCTACCCTCTTAAATCATAACACTAATTCACCTACCATTTATCCCATTGATGATTTGAAACCATGGCAGTCTACTTTAATCTTTCTTTAAACCTTTGAACCTCAATCCGTGGGTGTTTTTAACCCTAATTCCTCGTGAAATCATCAAGTACATTCGTTCCCTCTTGATTTTTTTCCCCTTTCTAGAGTTCTTCTTCCCTCATTCTTGAGTTTATTTTTTCTTGTGCGGCGCATGACCTATGTAGGGTTTGAACATGGGTAGGTTGGAGAAATATTGATTATTAATGTTCAATCATGAATTTATAAGGTCTTGTGGGGGTGTGGTTATGGTTTCTCACTAATTTCTAGAATTTTTCATGTGTGAGGTTAGTGGTTCCATGATCGTACATTATTATATGATTTTATCATGCTTAATTACTTGTTTAAGTGTGTCATATGAAAAACATATAGGTGAAAAACAAGTTTTGGAAGTTCTTTGACCTGAATTTGTGATGTACATTTGTTTTTGAAATGGAATTGGTTTTATTTCTTATGTGCATCATATTGGTGTTTCATGATTTTTTTAGTCATTTTTTGGATGGTTTGGAATGTATTTTTAATGATATTAAATAGTTTAGATGTGTTAAAAGTGTATTTTTTAAGTGAAATGGGATTTTTTTTCATGTTGGATTCTTTTTGGGTCTCCATAGATGTTTCATTAAATTGTGAAAGTGTTGTGAAGCATGTTAGAAAATGGGTTTGATGTGAGTGTGATTTTGAAAGTTGATTTTCCCTTAAAATTGGTTGGATTCCATATGTGATATATTTTGTGTGTATCCAAATGGGATTTATGGACTTTGTAAGAGGTAAAAAATTTATTTTCAAATTGTTTTTACTTATGTGGAAAATGAGATGTGGGGTTGATTATGGAAAGTGGTGATTTATTTGTGTTCTTGTGATAATTGGCATGTGTATGTGAAAGTGATATTTTATGTGATACATGTAATGTCATATTAGTACAAAAGAAATACTGAGTATCTGAGTGGGGAACCTAAAACTAGTACAATAGTTGATTTGGAATTGGTTGAGAACCTGGTTCATTTAGTAGGATTATTATTTCAACACTAATTAAATATGTGATTAGACTGGAGTCCACCAGACCATGGAATGTGTTCCCCAATAGTTGAATATCCACATGAACGTATTTGGATTTTCCTTTAGATATGGAGACCATTGAATCTTGGGATGGGATCCCCATCAATGGAATGTGCATGAGAATAGTATCGACAGTTTAGTGGTGGATTTTTATCACTATGTTATGAGATTATTAGTGTCCTATTTGTGAAAATTACCTATAGGGATTTAACCATGGTTCTATCAAATGATGTGATACCTATATGATGTGGTTATATCTTTTGTAATATAGTAGAACTTGCAAAAATTATTATTTTAAGAAATAAGATTTGTAAAAACGTTTTTTCTCAAATGTGTTTCCTTGAGATGTGTTTTACTTAGAAAATTATTTTAATTTTTTTAAATGATCTCATGAAAATGTGTATGTTAATTTTTATTCTAATGTTATAGATTGTAATCTCTTCTTTTAGGTGACATCCCACTAGGACTTGGATCATACCCTACATACACCATTGGGTCTATGTAGACTTTGAGATGTGTGATCAGGGTAAAGGAAAGATGTATGGTGGTGATGGTGGATATGGTGGTTGTAGATCCAATTATTGATGGTGTTAGTAGTTGTGGCTTTAGGCTGATGTCTCTCTTTTCACATTATGGTTTTTGGGATATTCTTTGGTTCCCATTCCATTGTTTTCTTTTTTCGTTTCTTTAATGTTATAAAACATTGAATATGAAAAAAAATTTGTTTTTTGTTTATTCAAATCAATTATGGTGATACATATTACTTTTTGTTATTTATGCTTTTATAAATTGGTGAAATCATTAATAATCCATATCATTGATACACTTGAATTAGTTTCCAACACATGGGGATTGAGAATGCCCTTCGTGCCAGGATTTAGATCAGGATGGGTGTCAAGTGTGATTTCAACCCAGCTTGTTTCATGACAATATGGTATAAGAGTAGTTCACAATATTTTTGGTTCATGTTATTTGTGGATGATTCTACATAGAACGTTGATATGATTTCTAGGGATTCATGTTCTGGTTATGAGTAGGGTGTCTAGCCAGTACACCTCGTGATAGATCATTAGTTTCTATGGGATTTTGGGATTTAATTTTACTTCTCCTATAGGTGATAAGTATATGATATAGACTGTATTTGGACACTAGGTGGGGGTGTAGTCGTTTGGTTGAATTATTATTATGATGGGTTTTGTTTGTTCTGATTCATGGAAGTATTTTATATTTGTTTCTATTGATAAAAAAATTAGAATGTGTTTTGATGGTTGTGTTTATTGTTTTTTTTAATTGTACATTATTGTAGAAACATGCCTCACTAGAATCATCATACCCGACTACAGGAAGAGGCCAAAAAAAGTACTCCCTCGCCAATTGATTATAGGATTGTAGAAGATATCGTTCGGGTAGTCTGGGATTTGGCACAATGAGTGGGATCTGGTCCTTCTCAGGTTAGAGAGGTCGAACCAAGCCCAAAAAAGGATACAACATTGGAGTTCCTAAAGAACAATCCTCCTTCATTATAAATTAGATGAGAACCATTGGAATGAGAGGATTGGATTGAGAATATAGAGAGGATTTATAAGTTTCTTGATACACTTGATGTGGTTAGGATACAAAGTGATTCATTTAAGTTCAATGGTCCCAATAAAATTTGGTGGGACTATGTGGTGCAGTCTATAATGTTCGAGAATAAGGGTTGGAAAGACTCCAAGGAATTTTTCAACGGGAATTATTATCATGATATTTTGGCCTTATCTAGATCCTTAGATTTTATAGATCTGAGCCGAGGATACTGGTAAATGATGAAGCACACTAACTACTTTGTAGAGTTTTTCTGGTGTATTCCTGAGATCATTTCTAATGAGAAGATGAATGCTTACAAGTTAAATGTTGGTTTGTGGAAAGAAATTGGATCTTATGTTTTCTTTTTCATGAATAAGACTTGTGATGAGGTGGTAGATTAATCTATGATGGTCAAAATTGATCCTGAAATAATGAATAGATTATTTCGTCTAGTATCAGCACAAGGAATTGGTAGTTCATATGAGAGGAAGAGGAAGAGAGACAAGCAGGATACGAAGCGAGGTGATATTTTAAGACATCCTTCTCAGATATATTCATCATTGGCTTCCCATTTTGGGTCAATTGTGTTCTAGATGTATCAAAAAGTAGTTATTATGGGATCAGTGTGCTCATCTTCACCCAAACCTCGAAATTGATGTAGAGCTATGGTGAAATTGTAGTGGTTTTGCAAACTGTAACCCCCCATATCAATGTGGTGCAAGATATGTGGCTTATAAGGTAATGTAAGATTTATTAGAAGTGTCTAGGAAATTGAGTTCTTGGTTTGTAGGTCATAGCGGTAGGACTATATAATCTTCTATACATAGTCAGTCTAGGTATGAGAATTAGGCCATTAGCCATTCTTAGGGTGAGGCTGAGATGAGTAAACACAATGTCGTGGACTAACCACCACTAGAATCAGAAGTAAGTCCTACAAAATTTTAAAGTACCATTATTATTACATCATCATTAATTGTTGTTCTGTTTGATATTTGTTCCTATATTTGTTTTAATTTTGAGAAGATTTTTTTTATGTTTTCAATTTATAAATTGATATTATGCCTTATGAAATGTAGTTGGTTACACATCTTGTTAATAAGAGAGAGTGGGGTTCCGGGTGTTCATCTTATACAGTCACTATGTCAAGGTTCAAGCTGGAATGAGATTATCTTAATTATGAAATTGACGTCTTTGATGTGATCCTCAGTATGGATTAGAGGGTTTGTTTTCAAGACCACATCAATTTTTATGGTTGGTGAGTGAGTTTTATGGAACCTGATAGAATTACCCAAGTTTTTATGGTGAATGGGATCCTCATTCCAGATGAGTTGGACCCCTACTTTTGGTTTTGGAAAATATGGTTTATTAGATTTCATTGGTCACGTTGGAGGATGATGATGATTGTCCTTGGAGTGGAATACCTCTAATGGTGGATGAGTTCCTAGATGTTTTTCCTGATTATTTCTCTAGTTTTCATCTTGAGTGGGATGTGGATTTCCTCATCAATTTGGCATCGGGAACACGGAAGACATCTATTCCTTGATACCATATGGACCCCACATTATAGAGGGGATTAAAGGTAAATTAAATTACTTGTATTCAAATGGATTCATTCACCTGAGTGTCTCACCATGGGTCATATAGTGTTGTTTTCTAAAAATTATGATGGATTTCTATAGTTTTTCATTTATAAATTAAAACTAAATAATTTAGAAATCAATAACACAATATCAATTTTGCTAGATTAATTACCCTTTTGATCATATTAATAGGTAAAGGTGGTTCTCCAAGATTGATTTTCATTCTGATTATCATCAAGTCAATGTTAGAGATGTGGACACTCTAAAAACAACCTTCCAAAGTAGGTACAACCATTTTGAGTAGTTGTTCATTCCATTCAGATTGAAAAATGTTTCAGAATTCATCATGGAACTTATAAAATGGTTGTTTCATTGGTATAAAGACTCTTTTATTAGGGTATATGTGGATTAAATCCTTGTCTATTTCGGTATAGTGGATGATCATGATCAGAATTTGAGGATTAGGATAGACACTCATCGGGATCATCGTCTCTATGAAAATTTCTCTATGTGAACCTTCTAGATCTCAGATGTGAATTTTTTCGGCCATGTGATCTCGAAACAATGGGTTTTATTGGACCCTCAGAAGATTAGTGCAATGATATCATGGGAGAAGATAAAGATTTTGTTTGAAATCAGGATATTTTAGGCCTGGGTAGGTATTATAGGCATTTTGTTTGGGATATACCTCGACATTCTTCTTCAATGACGGTGCTCCCCTGGAAGGGAGTGAATATTGATTGTATTCCAGAGATTCAAGCATCCATTGAGGAGATTAAGCATCGATTGAACACAACCTCTATTTTGAGCTGTCTAATTCCTAAGAAGGGATATGTGGTTTTATTTTATTCTTCTGGTATGGGCTTTGGGTGTGTGCTGTTGCAGGATGACCATGTGGTGGATTATGTTTTCCACCAACTCCAAACACCTGAAAATAATTATCCATCCCATGACCTCAAATTATATGTGGTGATGCATTATTTAAAGGCAAGGTTCCATTATCATTTTGGGGCTAGGTTTGTAGTTTTTTTAGACCATAAAATCATAACCTACATTTTCTCCCAAAAAGATATCAATATGAGGAAACATTTCTAGGTCGAGTACCTTTAGGGGTTCGACATTGATATTGTAACACCCTTAAATTTTTTGAAATATGCTTTTCGAATTAATTTAATCTTTTTTCTATTTTTTATTTCATGCAACACTAAAAATAGTTATTCTATATATGTTAAATCAATATGTTTGGCATGATTTATACAAAATTCCATGTTAATCATGCCCTATAAGAAATATAAAGGTTATATTTCTCTATAAGGAACACTGAGGTAAGTTTAGGTTTCATAAAAGATGGACTTTCCTTGATGGCTTGCAAAACATGCTAGATCGGGTGTTACCGCAGAATAATACATTATTAGAATAATATAATAATATATCAATAAGATATTAAATTATTTTTTATTAATATTTATAACTAATTTATGTAAATATATGGTTTTCACAAAATATAAAATGTATTAAATAGTTACAAATTATTTAGAAATGAATGTAAAAACCAATTGAACATAAAGGTAATATTTTTATTGAAAAATATTGTTATGATCACACTGTTATTTTAATCATAATAAATTAAATTAATTACAATTAGTAATTAATTTTAATCTAATATATATTATATATCTATGGTTTTTTAATATTCATCCCATAGATTTTATATGCATAAGATAAGAATAAAACAAACTTAATACATAAAACCCAATTTTTTTATTAATGTAAATTTACAGCCTTTTAATAGATAACCTATTTTAAATATAAATTTTGAAAATTTAATAAATTTTATAATTCAAAATAAATTTCATTGTTCAAATAGAGTAATAAAATTATGTTATAGTGAATTTTTTGTTTGTTTCAGTGATGTTTTATTTTTTAATGAATTGTTAAAAATACGAAATTTCAAATTGAAACTAAAATTTCAACTAAGTTTTTTTTATAGATATAATATATTTTAAGTTATTTTTAATGGTTAATTATATTAATTTATTATAAATCAGTTAAATTAAATACATTGGATTCAATTTTACTTTGAGAATGATTATAAAACAGAGAAATCATCGGAAAAAATTTACATTTAAAACCCACATTGTTGCAATGTCTATAGGATTATATTTAAATTAATTTCTACCTTTTCTATGATTAAAATATGAAAAAATGGACTCCATATGTGGAATCATAATAACTTATTTTTTATAAAATTGTCAACATAGTTTTTTTCCAAAAAATATTAGGGAATGTAATTTAAATTAATTACAGCCATTGAGGTTAAATTAAGCTTAGCAAGGGACAAAACCATCACCTTCAGGCCCCCAAAGACCTACACACATATCAGAAATACATTTTTGGGAAATATTTGGACACTATTATACCTTCTATCTACATTTTACCATCCTTTTATCCACATTAAAAAAAATGTGCGTGGGGTCTCCCTTTTGAAAAACATTACAAGAGCCCCACTCATACTCCACTATAAAAGGAATCCTCTACTCGAACTTCATCACTCCTAAAAATCCACATTGAATCAACAAAAAACATCCCAAATATCTCCCCAGAATCCATTATTTACTCCTTGATGGCTGAATTTGGGTAGAAATCCATCAAAGGAATCACTTTGGTGCAAACCAAAAATAGATACCTAAAGAAGAGGTCACGTCCTTCATTACGATCCATTCATTTACATTAATACTCCACCACTAATATAACCTTATTTAATACATATATAGAAACAGTATAATAAAAAATATACTATGATTTTTTCATATTAATATTTCTACCTACAATTATACACACTCCATCTAATGGGTATTTATATTATCGTTCATGTACGATGAACTACCGCATCATGAAACGAAGATTGTTCATTTTTTTACTTTACCACCTTTCAATGTTGGGAATTATGATGGAAACTATATTTTTATATGATATATAATAAATATTTAATTATTATTCTTATTTAATTATTTTATAACAATTTTTTTTATTTTTTCCATTATAAGTAAACATGGAAACATCGCTTGTGGAAGTGTGGACTTCCTCCCCCTCAAAGTGATGTGATTCATTACCAAGATACATGGAATGTTTGAAGGATGGTTTTAATTAAACATATGGGACATAAAAAATCCATGTGATATTCATGGAATAATTAAACTTTTGGAAGTATAATATATATCATTTTGTTTATTACACTTTCACACATTTATAATGTGATAATGTCATTTATGGACATGTTGACAACAACCTCATTGACACGATGTGATTCCTATTACATAAAAATAATTCTATATATAAGTATATATGAATAAATAATATGGTATTATGATATAATGATCATTCGAGAATATAACTATTACTTACCTTCTATCCAAAATCATCCTTGAGAAATGGGAACGTTACTCATGTGTATGGCCAACTGTCTCCATGATGGTAATGTTGATATATTTTTTACAACCATATCCGATGATTGGTTTGAAAAGTATAATTTATCTAAAAATATGATACTTATTTCATGATTATTATTATTTATATGTGTATATAATAAACCCTTTAAGCAAATTCGACCTACCAATTTCATTTTTAACACATGAACCAAATTTGGTCAAAACATCCGACTTAAACATAGTTGTTTAAGTAGTTGTATACAACATTGTCACGAACCTACCCAAGATGATCCTTGAGATAAAAATACATAAATCCCGACTCTATAGGCCAGGGGGTAGCGATAGGCATTGAAGGAATAACTAATCTTGTGGTGGTCTTTTCCTAAAACATGTACACACACACATATCCAATTCAATTCAAAAGTATAGAGAAAAAGTAGAAAACTTTTTCAAACTACTATAAAGTAATATAAATATCCATGAACCTCTATATTGTAATAAATTATGGTAGTTTAAATAGATTTTAATGTGTAAAAACGTACTTTCAAACCAGAAACCATTACCGGAATGGAGAAAACATAAAAAGAACTACCAAATGAGAGAGCCCTTCTCCTATATCATAACTCTGACCACAGTACATAGTCCATGCAGCCTATATCCCTATGTTCTTATGAGATCATGATCTATATATCCCCCATCTGCAAAAGACACAACACATTTTTGGAATTGTCCATGAAGGAGGGAGTACATATATAACTAGTAGATCAACCTGAAAAAGATAAAGTTGGAGTAGCAATAGATACACTGAAATGGAATGAATTTGAGAGGAGAAGGTATGGAAAAATTGGACAGAAATAGTACATCTCAACTTAAAAAGAGAGTAAAAGTATGATCATCAAAATACAAGGATCTCAAAACGATGTTGGGATGAACTCCTTAACATTTATTCCCTACCTATAGCCAGTGAGTAGAATCATCCATCCCTGGGAAGCTAGACACATAAAGAACATGGAATACCTATCATGTCATCACCTATTCTAGATGGGGAGTAACCAGGACCCAATGAGTGGGTATTGTAATAGGATAAATATACATATGTTCTTATTCAAAGAAATCGAAAAGAGAGGGTAAGCGGGTTTCAATATCACTGCCAATCCTATGAAAGTGAGTAGCCAACAGTTCCAAGGAAAATTCATATGTGATTCCCAGTATTTCATGCATCTACCTAGGGGGAACATGTCAAAGGGGCTCAAATAACCACACCATGATACTATTTTATTTGGTTGTAACTAACTCCCCCGCATGATTTTAGTTTTCTTTACAAGAAAGAATCTCATTGGGGAAAGATCCCCTATTCTCATGAGTCCTTAGGTGATGTCGATCCACACCTCACCATTGTTCCGCATAGTCGAGGGTCTTCTTTGTAGTCAATGAGAAACACCACTGGCTAGTCCTACTATTCGGTACCACTTGGTACATCCATCAGGGAACACTACTGGCCAGACACTACTAGAGTCTAATCTTGGTGAGTCATCAGGGGACGTCACAGCCCATCCCCGTGGGAGGGTCAGACCACAAAGGTCATCAAGGACTACATTTCCTAGATCATCTAGTGGGTCAGACCATATTTTCGAGTAACTTCACTGCCCATATACTATTGGAGGGTAAATTGGAATCATCAATGACTACACTACCCATTCCTAATGGAAGGTCATACCAGAATCATCAGCAACTACACTACCCTACCCAGCTAGTGGGTCGTCGTAGAACATCTCTGGTAAAACCTATTTGATCAATTCCATCATCGAGTATTGTCTTCATGCATTCAAACTTTTAATATTCATGGATTTTATCAAAATCCACTTCTGAGGTAACAGTCACATTCGACGTGAAAAAAACTCATGACAGTCATCTCCTAGGACAAAATAGGTGTCCATAAAAGGAGATATTTGGGTATAAATCTTGATCAAAAGGGATCATGAAAAACATATATTGTAAGGGGCCCACATGAATTGTGGTCATTCTCTGCTTACTGGTCGTGTCTTTGACTAGCACACATGTCCCATACCATATAGTAGAACACACAATTAGGGTGAACTACATGTTGTTTCTTACCTATCTGGGACATGGGTTGTGTTCGTGTACTCAGACCCCATATTCGTATACTCTGGTATATGGCATGTTGGTCTACATAGGATACAACATTTGTGGCTGACCAGTTTAGTCAGCACATGGTGTATTCTTGTATATTAATTCCCTCGCATAGATTTTGACATGGAAAGGGTATTTCATGATGTGTCAAGTGACGTAAATGATATTCCATCATTAATTTCCCTAAAACCCTAACATCACCATTAATGGAGGCTATATTCTCTTTGTTCTTGGTTTTTCATGGCGTGTAGTCATGATTTTTAAAAAAAAGTTCATATTTCCATTAATCTTCTTCTGTACTAATAATCTAGTCAAACAACTCTAGATCCCACCTAGATTTCTTCCAAAAAAATTTAATCTAGCCATAAATCACACCTTTTGGCCGTTAGTTCCTTGAAATTTGACACTGAAACAAATGAGGGTTTTTTTCTTCATTATTCAATCCTTTGATCCCTTTTTAGTCATGATATTGATGTATAAACATAATATCAATCATAATTTCCTTGAGAATTTTCTATATCAATGCTTGGAATAACAAACCATCCATGTTTCATTGATTTTCCATTAATGTGAAAGGGGAACATATTGAAGAAAATGATATTAATATGCTCAGTCATTTAATAAAAGGCATAAAAACACCAAATACATGTCTTAAATCTATTTTGATTGATCAATTTTGAATACTTTTTGTGCCAATTTGTTTGGTAGGTTCCACTGCGTTCGATACGCTTCGATCCACCTTAAATCAGAGGTTCACCGTTCAATCTTCATTCTCCAATTGAGTGGAGAAGAAGGGAGATATTTTTTGTAGACTCGAGGTTTGGAAAACCCTAGAAAATATCTACTGTGAGATATTTAAATTTTATCACTGAATTAATTGTTCATTTTATTAATTAAATAATTGAATTATTTAATCAATTAGACGCACTGCCAATGAGAAAGGGGTTTAGACATCTTGCACCGACTCATTTTATATTTTACCTACGGAAAACAATCCATTATAGAACCAAAAAAGGTCTTGGATCTCTAATCCATTCACCTGTTGAAGATTTTTACCAGTTTCTTTAATTAACCAAACACGCATAATATAAAATATGTTTAATATTGTAATAAAATTAATTTTGAGCACACCAGGCCTCAAAATAGCAAGACGTCTTAGCACATGGATATGGAAAAAATATTTAGAAATATTTCAATGTATTAAAATGAAAAAATAGGACTCTACATGATTTACTCTTTCAATATTCTCATCCTCTAAAAGAAAAACTAAGTAGAAAACATACGATACTAAGCCTGGATCTTCCTCTCATGCTCCCAGTTACTATCGTGCATGTTTCCATGCTTCCAAAGCACTCAAATCAAATTGATGTATCATACTCTGAAGGTACACTCCTATCAGTCCTCAATCACCACTGGGTTCTCTACCAAGGTGGATACATCCTAGATGTCCAACTCACACCACGTAAATGACATGTGTGGGGTCATGACCTTATCTCCTCAACTATAACACATGTATAATGTCGTTCACTCACTCCATCTGTTGGGGTAAGGAGAGGAGGTAGGAAACCATGCCTCTCCAATAAATAATCTCAAATGGATTTGGAAACCTCGTAGATAGATTTACTCCCTGGATGGTCCTAAGAAATCCATGTCATGGGGATACCTTTTAGAAGAGGTGGTATCCTTTCTCAAACTCCAAGGGCATATGATGGTGATATGTGTTAGAATTATGTCTACTATAGGCCGTCTTTATACATTTCCAGATGAATTGTAAATTCTTTGTGGTCACATGTACCATCTTTGGGCCAATAAGATAGGGATCTGTAATCTTTATCCATCATATGGGTAACCTTAAGGGTCTCCCATTCAAGGCCTCAAATGGTGCCATGATGATGGTGGAGTGGTTACTATTGTTGTACACTAACTCCACCAGGGGTAGGCAATCCTCCCAACTCTGGCTAAAATCCAACACATAGGATGTCAGCATATCCTCTATTACCTAGGTAGTGTGATTGGTCTACCCATCAGTCTGGGGGATGAATGGTTGTACTCAACCATAGTGGGTTCCAAATTCATCTTGTAGGCCTCTCCATAATCATGACATAAACAATGTGTCACAATTGTAGACAATCATCGAGGGTATTCTACAAAGGCGGATGATCTATCATATGTATAACTTCCCCAAACTCTACATAGAACTCTACTCCTTGATGGCATGGAATTGTACTGACTTCATGAGTCGGTCTGCTATCACCCATATGGTGTCATGGCCCTTCGTTATGTATGGAATCCCCATGATGAAATCAATGCATATTTCATCCCATTTCCTCTATTGAACATCAAGAGGATTCATGAAACCTGCCATAACATGATGATAAACATTTAAATACTAACTTGTAACACATCGTGAGACAAACTCATCCACGATTCATCTCACATATGACAATAAAAACATCCACTAATGTTCCCTGTGCAACTTCCCCATGATAGGATGTACAAATAATGAATAAGTATGGAACTCCTGCATCACCTCATCTCACAATTCAATTGGGACCACTTTTCACCCCTAGAATAAGATCTCGTGATTTCCTCCTTTAGAATATCCATCTAGTGCATCTTCTTTATACATCTGATAACACAGATCATCACCATAAATTTCCCCCATCTGGTATTCTTTCACACACTCAAGGAGTGAATGATTTAGCAACAACTAATGTAAGAAAGCTATACCCTACTTCTCCACCCAGATAAGCTGTAGGGAAGCCAACTGCTCCATATTTTTCACACTATGAAAGCATAGGATATCCTATTTAGATAATGTACCACAACATTTTATTTTTATGGTTTGTAGATAATCTTTATGTTTAGACTTTTAAGACCTCCAACATGCTTCATTGCCTCAAGTTTAGGTCCCTTTGAGTGAATACATTCCAGAGACTCTGGCGGTCTATGTAAATCACAAATCACTCTCTCCAAAGGGAGTTCCTCAACATCCTCAAGGAGGAGACTACTGATTCAAGATCTTGATCATTATTCGCATTATTCTACTCATGGGGTGTCAACTACCTCAACCCTATATGATAACCTCCTTTCTTTGCATTAACATGCAACCAATCCCAGATCTTGAGGTATCACACTATAACACAAACTCAACTCCCTCCTCTAGTAGCCTCAAAATCGGAGCGATTTTTAACCTATAACTCAGCTCCTTGAAGGTCTTATAGCATTGATCAAAGAAATCAAACAATTTTCCCTTCTGCGTTAGAGTGGTTAAATGGGTTGAAATCCTAGAGAAGTCTCCCAAAAATCACTTGTAGTCAACTGCCCAGCCAATAAAACTCCACACCTCTAATACATTCATTGGTGGCTCCTAAGAGAGAACTACATTGATCATCACATGATCCATACGAAATCCTCATCTAGGAATGACATGTCCTAGAAATTGAACCTCATGTATCCATAACTATCATTTTTATAGATTTCCATAAATTTTCTTCTCATGAAGTAAATCAATGACCCTCCTCAAGTGCACTGCATTCTCCTC
This sequence comes from Viscum album, assembly GCA_963277665.1. Taxonomy (NCBI): domain Eukaryota; kingdom Viridiplantae; phylum Streptophyta; class Magnoliopsida; order Santalales; family Viscaceae; genus Viscum; species Viscum album. The sequence goes on from OY728135.1 coordinate 1,646,410,401, forward strand.
CTCTATTGCAGAGTAGATAAGTATTTCGTCAATGAAGTCAACCACAAAATGGTCCATGTATGATTGAATGACCTGGTTCATCAAATACATGAAAATTGAAGATTCATTTTTCCAAAAACAAATACATCACAGGGAACTCGTAGTGTCCATAGAGACATAAAAAATACATATTCAGAATGTCAGCCTCACAAACTCGCAACTGGTGACAACCAGAACTCAGATCGATCTTGGAGAACCATCTCGCACCTCACTACTGATCAAAGAATACATAAATTCTCATCATGTGTTACTTTTTCTTTATTGTGTCCTTTATGATGATTTTTTCCATAAAAAATTTTAAACGACTGAAAGAAGGGAATACCTTAGCCCTAAGTAATTCATCTTTTGAAGAAACATCAAAATTTGACAAAGGAATGAAAAAGGATTTCCTCCCACATGGGCCACACATGTTTCCTCATGGTTGTGAAATTATACTTGCGTGCCACACAGTGGTCATGCAGGTAACTTGTGTGCCATCTTTGATTCCCTCTCAAGGTCTTCAGCAGCCTATAAATACCCCCGGTGGGCCCTCCATTTGGAGGATCGAAAAATTCCAGAAACTCAGATTTGAGATCCTGACGCCACAGTATTTTCTCAACTCTTTTGAACACTTATAAAGTAATTTCTTACCTATAAAAGAAGCTCTAATTATGGGAAACAAGGCGTAACTGTTGAAGTTCACCAACACCTGCACGCCTAGGTGTTTAAACCTTAAGGGAAATGTACACACTTGCGTGCCGCCTTACCCCTTCACTAGAACTTGTGTGCCACCCCTTTGGAAGCCATTATGGATAATACTAAGGGATTGAGCCATGTCTCACCCTAGTACTACCCCACGGGTTGACCGTCACGCAAGTACTAATGTGTCACGAAGGTATACCTACGTGACCAGGACTTGTGCACCCACACAGGACTTGTGCGCCTCTCGCTTTTTGGGTGCCTTTCCTGCCTATTCACCTCTCTTATGCCTATCCACCTCTCCTATTCATGATTCATCCATCAAAACCCTCTTTAAAGGAATTTCTTTCGGAATGGTTCCCTTGTTGGTTTCCTTATCTGAAAATAATTCTATGGAACATCTCTCAAAACCTAGTGATTTACATATATTTATGTCACTGAGGATAGATATTTCATTAATTCAACCTCATCCTTTAGGATGAGAGGATATTTAACCTGGGCCTACTTTTAAGGAGTAATCCCCAGTCCAAATTCGTCTATTCATGGGCCTCCTTTTCAGGAGTAATCCTCAGTCTTCATTCTCTTAATTTGGGCATCCTCTTGAGGAGTAAGCCCCAAGTCCCCTAACCTGGTCATCCTCCTTAAGAGAAATCCCTAATAATAAATTCCCAAATTTGGGGATCCTCCTTAGGAGTAAGCCCTAATTTTCATAATTCCCCTTAACTTGGGCTTCCTTATCAGGAGTAAGCCCTAGTTCTCAAGTCCCATTAACCAGGGCCTCCTTCTCAGGAATAAGCCCCAATCATAATTTCTCTTAACCATTTTTAATTTACATTTGATTTGGTCTACCTTATCAGGAGTAAAACTAAATCATAAGTCCCTTTAAATTCAGGAATCCTTCCCAGGAGTAATCCCTATGTTAAGTATCCAAATCTCCATAATGCACATATACCTTTATGGGCCTTGTTCCGAGGTTTCTTCCCTGAAGTAAATCCTAATCTTCATCTATTTGGGCGGTCAATCATACATAATTCCCACATCATTTCTTGTGATGGCACAATTGTTAGGTTTTACCAATACATCTTGTTTCTCACACCGAGAATGACTCACCTGAGCTTAGTGCGTAAAAGTAATTATGACACCTTTCTTTGAGCCATCAATTATATATAAACCTCATACTTCTTTACTCGAACTACGTGGGTTCTGATTTCTTTTCTAAACCAAAGGATATGTAGGTATCCCATCTATGGGTATAATCCCAATTCTGAAATAATCTATGTCATTAAAAATGAAAATAAACTTCATGTTCCTTGCTGAGTTGCTTTAAAACCAGTATGGTTATCATAATGAAAAAGATATTTATATATCAGGTGTCGAAGGATTCCGTTTACTAAGAATCTCTAAACAAATATAGTTGATTCTCTATCGATGAAGAACCTTGAATACATATAAAAGATTCTCTAAATCTCCTATATACTAATCATTCATTGTCAGATATAAAGGAAATCTCATTTTCATACTTTTTAACTTAATAAGGACTCATGGACATAACATAAATCAATAAAGAGAGTCCTAAAGTAGACAATAATTCCCCTAAAAAATGTGTGATGAGTCCGACCTCCCATCCTCTCGAACAATAAAAATTCTTAAGCCTCATCACTCTACGACTGATGAGGACCTACCTTTGGAAAGTAGGTCCAAATGGTTATATAATCATTGGATGTTTCTGGTTATACGAACAAACCCGTTAGAAACCACTAGGAATGTTTGATCCTTAAATCAATGAGGTCATCCCCATTTCTAGAGGAAACAAAAAATGGTGAACCCGACATGAATACTTAACCATGTTAAGGAGATATTTTACTTATTTGTTAGGCCCCTATTTAAACTCAATAAAAGCACTAAAAAAATAATCAATAACATATGTGCTCATCCAAAAAATATAGTGGCTGAACTTATCTTGAATTCATCTATTATATAAAACATGCACTCTTTTCCAAGATCTTCTACGTTACAGAAATGGCTTCTCTTAAGTTCACACCTGTGAATAACTCAGCTGTGAATGCGTCTGCTGCTACTCCTGCCGGATCATCGTCCACTATGAGGACGACATCATGTACTCAGCATCTTCAACATTGGGTATCAGATGCACTGGTTATGGAATACCGTCAAAATGATAGAATTCCGACTTTGGAGGAAGCTCGACAAGCCCTCTAATTCAATAAATCACCCTGGTCGTCCGGAAAACGATGACCAGTGATCAAGAAGCAGGTGGTTCTAACCACCGTCTCTAACCATTTTGGGTCTTCATCCCCAAAACTCAATCACTAGTCCCTCCCATATTTTGGGTAGGTGAATGAGAAGGTCATAGAAGGCCTTAATTCAAGGAGACATGATTCCTTCCCGAGGGATCCCATCCACAATCGCCTCTAAGATCGTGCGACAGTGTGCCCTCAAAATGGTGAGGGTATCATCTCTAGGCATTCGGCTCAGGTTCCTCGAACCTGAGTAGGCTTGACAAACCACCAGAGGTGAAATATGGTCAACAGTGAGCAGGTTCTTATCTCTGCCATCTCTAGAGAAAGCCACCAACCTAACTTGGTGGAAAGCAATGAGGGGGCACACACACCCATCCTTTTTAATTCCGCTATCCAGCAGACTCTTCTGGAAGTAACACGGAAATCCCGCAATGCAATTTCGGCAGAGTACTATAGACAGGAACATACACTTGTTTATAAATCATCAGCTAGTTAGCAGGATCTTCTGACTATATACGACGAAACCTGCCAACCCAATGTGTTGACAACTGGTAAATAGGAACAAACACCTTTTTACACTCATCAATCCTTCCAGAAGCCTCGTCTGTTAGAATTGAAGGAATCTCATCAACCATGTTCGATGGAGTGAAATTAGCAGGCACATAAACTTGCTAGTATTGATCAAGCCTACCAACCGTCTCATTTGGTAGCATTCGGAGAAGTTAGTCGGAAAGATCCGATGATAAACAGGAGGCAGACTCAACTCTCTGCCCCCACACATGAGTACTGTCAGAATTCATTAATAGGAAAAGGGGGACATGAACAATAGCACACACCTAATCCAAGCACAGAATAAACGTATATCCCGGTTCCAGCAGCTGAAGTCACCAAGCATATTCTATCAATGGTGAAAGAGTAGAAGCAAATCCCTGCTCATATTATGAATGCCTGTCAGGATATTATTACAGCTTCAGCAACATCTTAGGGAAAGACACATAAATCTATCCCCACCAGTGGAGTGACACATCAACATATCACTCCGGAACATACACACACCTCTATTCTCGTCCAATAGGGTAATGGGGTGTACTCCCCCATATCATACGGACAACCAAGTCAGGCACATACACCTGATTTGAGTGGACATAATCACCCTAACCAGATCATTTCTCCTGAGCAGGCACATAAACCTGCCCATAATGACCACATTCGTCAACAAGTGGTTCCTAAAATGAGTAAGAAGGCGTCTAATAAGAAGGCCCGCCCAACACAGTCAAGAAATCAAGAGCCAATTTTTCATAAGGCCTTGCTCGATGTTGGAGTTTTTGAAGCCCTCAGATAATTATCTTTTGGAATTCATGATTTTACTCCCTCATTTACCAATAGGGGGAACATTAATTCTAATGGTCTTCATCAGACACTTCCTCATGAAGGCTTGCTTCATGACGATTTAGTCGATATCGAAGTTTCATCTTCAAATGAGAGCCATAAGAACCCTTTGTGTGGCAAGAGGACCAAGGAGCAAAATGTTTCATTTTTTTGTAACCAAACATTGTGGTCCTCCCCATGATGATGAATTTAGCTGTGAAATTCCTCTCCTCGGTAGTAATTCACATTTCCTGGAAAATTCTCTAATGGACAATGTAGTAACGAGAAAGCATTATTATATTGAGGCAATTGAAAATGTGAGGCCAGTAATGTCTGATACTTTACCACTAGTAGGTGAAATAGTTTCTCAATTTGAAGATATCACTGGGTGTAGGTCCTTCTCTGAACAACCCCTGGGTTGTTCATCTTCTAATATGATCAGTGAATTCTCTACCAATCTTGTTGAATCCGATGAAGCAACAAGGAAGCACCAACTCTGGTCTAATTAGGTAGAATAATATTCATTGAATGATAAATAGGAAGTAATGAATATGAGAAAACAATTGTAGAATGGTGAAGTTCCAGTCATGTGTTGGCCTTTGGCTAACTCTCAGTATGACATTCCTAGGATTTTGACGGAAGATGGAATTCATGATATTCTTCTCAACATATGGAAACCTCATTGTCAGTTGAAAAAGAAAATATTATCTTATGTTGAATATGAAAATCATGTCAAGATAATAGAAGGGTTACAATGCCAAATTGATTTGGAATCTCTCTCAATTTCTTGATATCCGAAGGCAGAAAAGCAGTAGAGAGTCCTTCAACGTTCATGTCTTGGTGCACTAAATAGATTGCACCAGTTAATTGCTAATGCCCCATCTGGTATTCATATCAAGGGATGGGGTGTTCATGGATCACTACATTTTTTTGTACTCTACAGTCAACAAAGCCCGCCGGAAATGGTCTCATGAAATGTTATTGCCCATGGCCGGCCATAATCAATTGGCTTTGTTTCTAATCAAAGTCCTTCTGAAGAACATGCCTCAACCAGTTCTTCTCAAAATCAAGCATACAGAGAAAAAGTTGTTGAATTACTCCTGCATCAAGAAAACGAGAATAGTGAAGAAGCCACTATTTTAGAGAAAGCACATCATCAAGTGATAGAAGCGTCAGAACTCATCCAGCGTTCATTTGAGCCGAGAGATAAAAGTGGAAGTAGGTTGATGCATCAAACCAATTTCCGTACTAATGTCCATAAGATCAAGAGAGATTTTAAGAAAGTATCAGATATAGAATGTTAAGAAGCACCCCAGCTTGCCAGAACGAGAACTCTTTTAACCCAACCCTCAGAATCAACAAATAGGATTCATGGAGTTAAGCAAGAACAGCGGGAACAACCCCTGTCCACCGGACTGGGGACTTTTTAAAATCATCAATCTCTTCCTCAGAGAAATTCAGTCTTCTCTCGATTAGGGAGGAATCCAAAAGTGGAACGAAGAGCCAAATTAACAGAAGATTCTCTCCAAATTACGGTTTGTCAAGAAGTCCCTGAGGGACCAAATCGATAAAAGGCAATGTCTCATCAAAGACATGGAAGAAGACAATATCACAGAAATTTTGATAGAAGGGATGAAATGCATTATGCATCAATTAATTCCATCAATTCAATTGTTGATGATCCGCCAGATGAGGCTTACTCAGAGGGATCAGATGAAGAGATTCTTTCTCAAGAAGTTTTACACACAGACACAAATGAAGAAGGGGTTCATACACGAAATCAAAGGATTACCCAGAATCTGGGTGTTCCTCCAAATAACCCTTTTCTCCCTCTCCGAAAAGGATCCAACAAGGGGAAAGGAATGAATCAGGTTACATACCATTACTCTGGAGAAGTCCAATAGCTATCACTAGAGCAACGAATTGCACAAAAGGAGGAAGAAATTAAGGAATTGAGGAGGTTGAATGTAGAACTACATCAATGTAGTCTTCATCATATGCGTACTAGAGTCAGTCAGCCAATGGAATTTGTTGCAGCTACTGAGATGGATCAAGAATATCCTCCTTTTTCTGTACACCCTCAAAGGTCTTGTCCTATAGGTTAGATGCAACAACAATCGGAGGTGCTACTATCAGTTGCAGTACCAGCCACCACATCTATCCAAGCTTCATTATTTGCACCTGCTCAAGTCCATGATCAGCCTAATGTTTATCAAAATTTAATAACTTTTATTGAGTCATTAATGGCTCGGTTGGAATCTATGGAGGGAATGTGTAATCAAATTCAACCGGAAAAGAGATCTTATCCTGAATGGGTTAATGTGATTCCTCCCCCATCAAATTATGAAAGTACCACATTCCCAATATTTAATGGTTCCGGAGACCCAGAGAAACACTTAACACATTTTGTTTCTCGCTGTGATCCTATGATGGAAACCCCTCAACAATAGGAAGCAGTTAAGATCAGGTGTTTTGTACAGTCATTACAAGGGCCTGCTTTTGTCTTGTACACAAGCTTGCAATCCCAGTCAATTACTGGGTGGGAGGATCTCCGTCAACGATTCCTTCATCAATTCAGTTCAACATTTCCAACGACAATAGTTTTGGATCTTACAAATTTTACAAAAGGGGATAATGAAAGGGTTTTAGATTTCATTGCTTGCTGGAAGGGATTAACATATTCCTTAAGCTTAGCACTCCCTCAAGAAGAATTGTTTCCAATATGTGTGGAAACTTTGTGTGGTGAATTTCACACGCCATTGATCCCTATGAAATACACAGGAGGGTTTCGAGACCTTACTTCAATCACTCAACAGAATGAAGATTCTCTTATGATGACTAAGGATAAAACTCGTGTAATTCCATCATCTCTAGGATGGAGAATTGTTAAAGTAGTGACTGATATAGTTATGCTTAATCAAGAACATGTACCTACTTCTACTTAAAACATTCATCTTTTCAAAGGGCTCCACCTCCTGAGCATCAACAACAGAGGCTGTTTCATTAAGATGATCAAAGAGATCAATGACAAAAACAATTTGAGGACCTGAAGAGAAAAGTTTACTCTTTCTGAAATGAACATGTTCCTAGTTACTTCATTTCAGCTCAAGAAAATAATTTGGTTCTACTTCTAAGGCCCAAAAGGATGAACAAGGATGGATATGAAGACTTTCCACATTACTTCCCATTTCATCAGATGTTGGGTCATCCCATTCCGAAGTTTTTTTCCTTCAAGGACCTTCGGAAAAAAATGGTGGCTCGGGATAAGTAAAATTGAAAGGTTATTCACCTCAGGTAGCATGTGTTACTACTAAAAATCCATAGGAAGAAGGCGAGTGGAAAGAAGTCAAAAACAAAAATGTGAAGAAATATGATGATTGGATGTTCAGAAAAGTGGTCAACCAAACTCATGCCATTTTGCGAACACAATTGAAGAAACCAGTTGTGTCTTCTGCTAAGAATTCCACAGCAAAGCCCCCTCCATCAGAGGGAAAATCCTCAATGAAATGGAATATTTCAAAGAAATAGGAACAATCAGAAGAAGATGAGATCGTGTCAAATCCCAAGTTGTCTCTGACTCTAGAAGATTTTATTCCATCTACTTCAAAGCCACAGGAACCGCCCCACCAAACAGAACAGCCTAAACTGGAAAATCAGGAAGATTCTTCATCATATGAAGAATTAATCTTTGGTTTTATTAACATTATTCACTTAACAGATCCTTACGCCAGTCACAGTTATGATTTTAATGAGCCCGTGTTCCCTGTATCAAATAGAGGAATCAGAGGGAGTTCCAGAGGTCTGTGATACAGAGAAAGATGTGGATATCCCAGAATCCACTATCCAAATTCTACCCCTTCCAGAACTGTGTATGCATCAGAAACTCATGGCAGAGCCCTTCAGCATGCTCAACAAGAACAAGAAAATTCTTCCTCCAATAGCAGATTCAGTCCTAGAACAATTACTCTGGAGGATCGGTTAGAGGTTCCACTTTCTTCCTCTCAGCAATTAAATAGACCTAATCGGTCCAATATTCCAAAGACAGGAGTATTTCCAACTCCTACAAAGATACAGGAAGCATCTATATTCAAAGCATCAACTTATAAGGCACCTAAAAATTGACATGTTTCTATTAGGAAACACAGACCTTTGGATAAAAAAATCTGATATATTGAAACACCTGGCCCAGGTACCAGCCACGTTATCAATTCTGGATTCCTTGAATTTATCAAAGGATCTTTGGGATGCACTCATCGAGTCTTTGTAAAGTCCTCAAGATTTTGAAACTGAAATTGCTACAGCTGAAGTCTACCATGTAGATAATAATACTGTAGAATGCCATGCTGTTATATCATTCATAGATGAAGATGAATATGATGTCGTGCGTGGACATATTAGACCTTTTTACTTATCTAGAAAGGTCAATGGTGTAGACATCCGAAGAGATTTCATTGATAATAGTTCAGTAGTCAACATCATCCCCAATCTTACACTTCATCTATTGGGCCTCATAGAATATCTTTTATCTCATTCTACATTGATTTTGCAAGGGTATGACAAAAATGAAGAAGAAACACTGGGCGAGACTACACTCAGAACATAGTTTGGAGACCTTGTATCCAATTCATATTTCATGATTGTTGATCACGAAACAACCTTTAATATTTTTCTTGGAATACCTTGGCTACATCCACATGTGGCTATCCCTTCATCATACCATAAATGTCTCAAATATTGTTTTGATGGTCAAATTGGGACATTTGATGATGATAATGCCCCCTTTATGACATGTGAATCTCAATACATTGAGGCGGAATTCTATCACATCAAGGGTAAGGAGAAATCCACAGCAAGGGAGATTACCAAGGATAATGCTCTAATTGGTGTGGAAAGTATTTCAGTAAATCCATTTACACATGTGAGTACATATTATGTGTTTCCTATCAGTCAAATTGAAAAGATAGACCCAAATAAAAATACTCTTATGGAAACTTCCATAATATCAATTATGAAAATAAATCCATACAGCATGGGAGAAGTTGTTGACTCACCAAGCAATGATGAAAGCTCAAATGGAGATGTCTTTATTTCATCTGCTGAAATCCAGAAAGTCTATACTTCTCCAACCAAGGCAGAAGAAGTTATAGAAATGTCAGAGGTGGACGATGATGTCGATTCTAAACCCATAATCTCCTCTTTATTACCCTAGGAAAACCCTTCATCCTTAATTGGATCAGAAATGGAGGCCTCTTACTCAAGATGTTCAAATTTTAACATCTCTTTTGATCATGGAAATTCTACTTCATCATCTACTATACAAGTAGAAACATAACAAATAACATATGTTGAAGAAGATGAGGAAGATCTCAGAGATGCTCCTCCATCTTTTGAAGAGGGTATCTCTACCACTGTGGATGAACTCAAAGAAATAAATCTGGGTAAAAAAGAAGATCCACGCCCCACTTTAATTAGTATGGCCATGAATCTTGAAGAGTCGGAAATGTATATTTCATTTTTGAAGAAACATCGAGATATATTTTCATGGAACTATACAGAGATGCCATTCCTTGATCCTTATGTTGCTACTCATCGTTTGGTTTTTCTAGAAGAACATCGAGGATTCCAGCAAGCCGCAAGAAGAACACACCCATCTTATGCTTCCAAAATTGAAGTTGATGTGGATAAGCTTATCAAAGCTAACATCATCAGAGAAGTTCAATATCCCAAATGGTTGGCTAATATTGTCCCGGTGGAAAAGAAGAATGTACAAATTAGAGTTTTCATTGATTTCAAAGATCTTAATTGGCATTGTCCTAAGTATGATATTCTAGTTCTGATCACAGAACTCATAATTGATGCAATAACTAGTTATGAAGCACTTTACATCATGGATGGATATTCCGTTTAAAATCAAATCCAAATGGATCCAGAAGATGAAGAATCTAAATCCTTCATACCCCCTTAGTGTGTGTTTTTCTTTGATGTAATTCCCTTTGGCCTAAAGATACATGCGCAACATATTATTGAGTTATCCATCGTATCTTCAAACCATTTTTAGGGATGTTTGTTGAATGTTATGTGGATGATTTGGTGGCTAAATCCAGGAAACACTTTAATCACTTGGCTGATTTTGAAGTCAGGTTCCACAAACTGTGACAACACAATTTGAAGATGAACCCTTAAAATGTGCTTTTGGGGTAACCTCAGGAAAATTTCACATCTTTGTTGTACACCATCGTGGTATCAAAGTCGACCCTGAGAATAAAAAGTCAATCCTTAGTATGTCATCTCCTAGAAATTTGAAAGAATTTAGAGGAATTCAAGGACACTTCGCCTATATTCGGAATTTCATCGCCAATTTAGCAGGTAGAAGTTTACCCTTCACCAAATTGATGAAGAAGAGAGTCACATACCAGTGGAATGAAAATGTCAAGAATCATTCGATATTCTAAAGAAGTATCTCTTGAGTCCACCAGTATTAATGCCAACTGTTGAAGGAAGACCACTAATCCTCTATATGACAGCATTAGAGAGATCATTGGGTGCCTTTCTTGCTCAGAAGATTGATGATGGGAATGAAAACTGCCTCTACTATCTCAGTCGAACTATGCTTGAAGCAAAAACCTGATATTCAAGTATTGAGAAGTCCTACATAGCATTAATCTTTGTTTTTCAGAAGATGAGACACTTCTTGCAACATCATGAGGTCCATTTGGTATCTCGTAATAACTCACCCAAATTTATCCTTAGTCGTCCAATGCTTACAGGACGTCTAGCGAGGTGGGCAGTTATTTTGCAGCAATTTGATATCTAGTATGTGTCTCAAAAGGAAATAAAGGGCCAAGCTCTGGCTGATTTCCTTACTGAACATCCTTCAGTAGAAGATACATCTTTAGAAACTGAACTTCCTGATGAAGAAGTCTTTTCTATTCAAGATAATCTTCAAAAATGGGAAATGTTCTTTGATGGTTCTTCCAGAAGTCCAACATGGAATAAAATATAGGATCATAAATTCAACAAAGGTGGGTTAGGAATTGTGCTCATTTCCTCAGAAAAGGAAGAGTTACCTTATTCCTTTTCATTTTTGGGAGGCGGGATAAATAATGAAGTAGAATACCAAGGTCTCATCGCAAGATTGGAGTTGGTGCTTCAAGAACAAGTGAATCACTTAAAGGTGAAAGGTGATTCAGACCTGTTAATCAAACAAGTCAATGGGGATTATGCTATCAGAAAAGAAGAGTTAAGCCCTTTGTATGATTACGTCAGAGAGTTAATGGCAGAATTTCCTACGGAACCGACATTTTCTTATGTCCTGAGATCAAAAAATTCCCAAGATGATGCACTGGCTAATATAGGCACACCTCTAGCAGATTCAAATCGGGACAAGACAACCATCAGTATTGCCCATTGTCATACAATTTCACCTTATGTTCAAACCAAAATAGAGGAAATCAAAGAAATTAGTCCCATCTCTGAACCATATGGTTATGCTACAGGATGGATGACATCTATCAGGGAATACCTTTAAAATGGAACACTTCCACCTGATAGAACCAGAAAAGAACATGTCCAGAGACATGTGGTCAATTTTACTCTTTATGATAGCACATATCACCTAGAAAAAATTCTCTACAAGATTGGTTTTGATGGAGTTCTCTTCAGATGCATTGATGGTGAAGATACAATGGCTGTCCTGAAAGAGGTACATGCAGGAGTCTGTGGTTCCCACTAGTCTGCACATAGACTGTCTGATCAAATTCGAATGCTTGGATACTTTTAGCCTTCAATGATTATATATTGTGTTGATTTCACAAAGAGGTGGTATTCATTCCATGTACATGCCAACTTCATTCATCAACCCCCAGAGTTTCTTCATACAGCTAAATACTTGTTGCCATTTTCCACATGGGGAATGGATGTGGTGGGACCTTACCCTTCAGCTATGGTCAAGCAATTTAAGTATATTCTTACTTCTACTAACATATTTTTCAAATGGGAAGAGGAAATACCTCTCAAAGAAGTTAGTTATAAATGCATTGTTAGCTTCATCAACTCTAACATCATTACCGTATTTGGTGTCCCTCATAAAATATTGATGGACAATGGAACCAATTTTTGTTCATCCGAGGTAAGGAAGTTGTATCAAGAATACAAAGTCAAATCCAATCATTCATCTTAGTATCATGCAGTGGACAATAGCTAGATATAAACCTTCAACAAGACTCTTTAAAATGTACTGCAAAATATAGTGGATAAAGATAAGAAATCATGGCCTGAAAAACTCTTTCATGATTTATGGGATTATCAGACCACCACCCTCACAACAACGCGGTCAACTCCATATTCACTAATATATGGAATGGAAGCAGTATTGCCTATTTAAGTCCAATTACCTTCGCTTAGAGTATCCATTTGTGATCAGTCATCTACAGGTGAACAATCTCAAAAGAGATTGGATGAATTGGAATGATTATATGAGAAAATATTGTGCTGCCTACACCACTTGGAAGTCTACAAGAATCGAATAGCACGAGCATTCAACAAAAAATTTCATCTTCATTCATTCATTCAAGGATAATTTTTATTGGTTCTCAGAACTCCAATGATACCAGGAATGAAACCTCCCAGGCTTGAAGAAAAATTGGAAAGAACTTACTCAATACATAAGGTCTACTCCAATGGAGCTTATTCTTTAATCTCAATGGATGGAGAACTCATCACTACTCTAACCAATTCCAGATTTCTAAATATGTATTTCTTATAAACACTAAATACATCAAGTTACAGTCCATGAATATGACCTTAAACTATTTTCATCCCTTTCCTCCAACATGACGTTAAACTGTGATGTCCTTGCTGCAAGACTTTAAACTGCATAGTCCCTTATATCCAGCAAGACGTTAAACAGAACCATTACTGGTCCATGCATATGACTTTAAAATATTTTCACTATTGTCCAACATTACATTAAACTGTGTCCTCTTTTGTCCTTACTTCATGACATTAAACTGAACAGACCCCCTTTCATCCAACTTGACGTTAAACTGTATTGTCCTCATCGTCCGAACTACATGACTCTAAACTTTACCGAAGTCCCTTAATAATTCCTACATGACGTTAAACTATATTTTGTCCCTTTTACATGACACTAAACTGTGAAGCACCAAAAGTCCTCACTGCAAGACTTTAAACTGCATTTTCCCTTCATATATCCTACATGACATTAAATTGTGCATCATTAGGGTTGTTTCTACCTCTTGTTTCTCGCAACGATTATTACTCACGTGAGCATAGAATAAACTTCAACCATAACACCCACTCTAGGCCTCTAACCATGTGTAAGTACCAACACCATTTTTAGGTCTTTGTTCTCAAAAACAACTTGATCACCAATTAATTCTTCAATTGAACTATGTGGACTTTGATCCTTGGCTTCTAGGCTGGGTACATAGGCAACCTCCCATGTTTCAAGCCCAAAACCAAAATCATTACATCGGTTCACCTCCATCTCATATGATGTTGATTTGTGATGCCACTCCTAGAATCAATATATTCATATTTTTTCACTTTTGTCCTTGCTATATGACATTAAATAGTACAACATTTTTGTCCTCAATGACAATAAACTACAACATTATTTGATACCTTCACCTGTTAGGGAATCATTATTTACATTGATCTCCAATCATGTTATATTCTAAAGACTACGTGCATACATGGCAATACCCGAACCTTTTATCTTGGGTAAAATCATAATTGCACTAAAGTCCCCTTTCACCCTTCACATGTACGAACAAAATATCTACAGAGGGTATTTATAGAACTATGTGGGCTTAATTCCCATCCTTATGGGATATGTAGGAACATTTTAGCATCCCTCGAATCTAGCCCCAAGTCTTTGGGCCTAACCCCAAATTCCACTTTCATTCCCCTGGCTGGAAAGTCCCCCTATGAAAACAGACACTGTGAACTCCTTATAATGGTCCGAGCTCTATGACCCTAACCTAATATTTCCCAGACTCTCTTCCCACATGACGTTAAAATGTATTTCAAGAACTATGCATGGCTTAATACCCATACTTATGGGATACGTAGTGAAGTCCAACATTTTAATTCAAGACCGAGCCACAACATGATTATGGTTAGCATTGGTCTGTGTATCTCTACATACATTGATCAATGCCCATTTTTAGGTGTCATACTCCTAACCTTAAATATTTTCAGATCTACATAACCCTTTTGTCGACTTCTGGTCACAAAATGTCCAAAAACCAAGAGATCTTTTTCTTGACTATGCAGCATGTGCCCTTAGGCAGCCTTGCATAAACAGTCTTCATAATAGACATGTCATCCAAAAGATGCTAGTATTTTACTATGCAGCCAATTCCTTTAGGCGGCCCTGCATAATGCAACCCCCTAACGGGTTTGTTAAATAATGATAACTTCATTATTGAGAAGAAAAACTCTTTTTTCCTTATTGTTCTTATCGAAAATATGTATGGATCCGCAAAAATAGCCATCCTTAATATATTTGTCTCATACTCTTTTTCATGATCCGAAAGTATTCAAGTCTATGGTTTATATTTTCCTTCCCTACATTTGGGTTAGACCTTCATAGGAGTTCCATTCATCATGTTCTTAGAAAATCTTGATTAGAAATATCCTCTCCATATTCAAGTACCTCTTTCCATACAGCAAACTCTAGGATTTGGAAAATTTGAATCACCATAAACTTCCATTGGATTTTTAGCAGTAGAAAAGTAAATTTCCGAGAGTTCTTTTGCCTTACTATGAAGCATGTGCCCTTAGGTGGCCTTGAATATGTAGTCTACATAACAAACCTGTCAGCCAAAGGATGCTTTTATTTGACTATGCAGCCAATGCCCTTAGGCGGCACTACATAATTCAACCCCATAACAGGTTTGTTAAATAATGGTAACTTCATTCTTGGGAACTACTTCTTCTAATTCCTTTTAGTCCTTTTTCATGTCATTCCACATATTCAAAATTTCTTAAGTCATAGTTTACATATTTTCCCTCATACTTTAGTGTGGTAATATGTTTTCAGACAAATTTTCAAGAAATTGAGTCATTTTTAGTCCATTCGGTCAAAGCTATTTTGACATTAAACATTAGCCTTTTTATGTCCGACGTGCATGACTTTAAACTGCCTACAAAAGACAAGGGAACTCTGAAAAAAAGTAAAGTCCCAGCTCACTAAACATACATTTTGTATGATTTAGGTAATATTGAGCAATTAAAAGATTCAATGTTTGTAGGGTTATTTATAATAATCCAAGAAAAAATCAAACTATGCTTACAAGGCCCATTGGATTATGTAAAAAAATTTAAGCAGGTAGTAAAAGAAAGCATGCAAAAATGATTGAAGATGAAAGTTTTTTTCATTTGATGCACAAAAGTTAGAAGGACATCCACAGACTAGAGTCTCTTCACTTTTCAAGGAATTAAAAAGGATGTCAGTATAAATCTGAATTTAATTTACAGCATCCCGAGCTTCATCATCATCCACTTGAAGCTCATGAACTAGACCAACTTCACTCTTTTCATCTTGATGGAGTGATTCCTTGGCTTCAGAAATAGATTTCATACCATTTGTTTGAACTCCATCCAGTGAATTGTTCTGTTGTTCGAGTTCCCCACTAACAGAATCTAACCGTTGAAAAAGGTGCATCTGCTGGAAAACTTTCTCATTGATCTTATGCTTCAGCTTTTTCAACTTGGCTGCATGATGAGCCTCATCTCGAGATACTATAGCCTCAAATTCGCTAATATTGGCTGATAGCCCTACTCTGGTCAAATCATGATGGTACTTCTGCTCCTGCTCCCTTCTTATGATGGCTTGTTTTACTGCGGAATGGATATTTTGATATCCAAAACCGCCAAGTCCCAACATGACAAACATGGATGACAGTCGCGGGATCTTCGATGACAGCTCTTCTAGAGGCACTTCAGATATGATTTTACATATGTTTTGCAATTCCTTGCGTCATGAAAACCGGAGTGCCTTTTGTACCTACGAATCTAATTTGGCATCACTGTCATTGGGGGAATATAATCCGGGATTAATGCACTTATGTAAGTGGGCGGCTCTGATCCTTCCCCCCTGATCTGTGTTTCTTCACATTCTATTCCCGTTGGGGCGGAGGCTGAGGCTTCACGTCCAAATCTAGTCACTGAAATTGATGGCCCTGCATAATCAATTGAATGCTTTGGTTAGTTTCAAATAATAACAAAAGTTTATTGGCTGCCTTGAAAATTAAGTACAGTCACAAATTTTTTATCTCTTATGCAACGGTAGATCAACAACTTGAGAAGGCTCCTCCCCATCATTCCTAACACTGACAGGATTTTCAGGACGATTTTGAGGAAGCTCTACTAGGTTCAGCTCCACTTTCCCTAATGTCTCTACTATTGTAGGGTTTTTTGTATCCCCTTTAGGAATTAGCAGTTCAGCAGCTTGCTCAGATAGAACTGTACATTTCAACCGATCATGATCAAAGATGTAATAAGAAGTTATTTTTAACAGGAGGAAGGATAACACTCACGTCCATAATCTTCTAAATTACATGGTAATTTAACATAACCTAAAAAATATTCAAAAGATTCACCATGTTCCATCATTTCATCCAATTTTATCTCAGAATCTTGGTTAATCTCACATGTGGGAGAATTCGATATGACTTTTTGGTGACCTTCATCCGGCAACCTCTAACCCTGGATAACTTCTTCAGTTAAAATTGTGGAATCAGTTGAAATGTCCGCAAAAAGCTCCAGTGCAGGGGTTGAACCTAATGTATCACTCAATAGAAGTCATTTGATTTTTCATTCAACATTTTATGAAGCATTGTTAACTTCCCAGAAGCAGGCTCTTCTCTCCTTGCAAAAGAAGTAGGATGGATACTGGGAGCAGATGATGGATCTTCTCTAGGAGCAACCAAGTCATCCAAAACTTGTGATTGTTCACTAGTACCCTCCATGGTCTTCAAAGGAGGGTCCGTCCTCTCCCTCAGAGGGGAAATTGAATAATATCTTGCAATCCAAAGAAGTATGAGAAAACTTTTCAGGGCTTAAGACTCATGATTGTCTGAAAAACTTACCACTACTGATGAAGCATTTAGTTGTAGACTTCTTACTTTGATGACTTGGTCTCTTTGGTTTTTTGGGAGTGTCGACAGTCTCCTATACAGGTACATGAATTGGATAATGGAAAGACATGTCCAACGACTCATCCATGCCTTGCTGTCCTGGAGATATCTCGCCCGACTCTCAAGGAGATTCATTAGCCTCAATGTCAGTACCACCAGGGCTATACTATGGCGAAGGAACCTCAACAGTTCATTTCTTTGCAAGTAGCAGGATGAAGAAAATAATTTCCTTGGGTAACAAAGCTTTGACTGAAATATAGTTGCAAATCAAATAAGGAAAGAGACTTACAACTTCAGGAGCCACATAATTGTGCCACTCCTCATCTCCAGAACCACCGGTCCCCTCAGTGGCGCCATGATCTATCATTTCCGTGAACCGCTTGGTGACAGTAATGGAATCATTGGTGGCATATATGAGCATTTCCAGCTCTCTAATCTAATCCTACACTTGATCGGGGTTATCCTTGTAACATATATCTTTAGAAGTCAAAAGATTCCCTATTCTAGGGAGGTGTAGCCCCTCGCACAAATCCAGACAGGCAGTTTCAGCACTACAGTACAATCTCTGCCATGTCTGGACAACCTCAGGTCATAGAAATTAAGTATGTGTACAAGAAGGCTGTGATGAAGGTCCTACAATCTTGGACTTCAGAATCTTCCCATCTCATGCAACTAAATATAGAGAATAAGAAAATAATACTTTTTTCTCTATAAAGTTATGGTGATTAAATTTCCCCAATGAAGTAACTCACAAGGAGTTGATGGAGTTGATCATTTGATTCTAATGGGAGGATTATATATGGCATGGGGCCGCTTTTCCGCATGTTGTGCCTCATCATCCCCATCCTGGGAATCTGGCGAATCAGCTCTGGGTGGTGTAGAAGAATCACCTTCCAGATGATGGGTTTCTTTCCCTACGGTTCTTTTTCTTTTACCCACCTGATAAACTTGGTGATTCAACACCCCTCTAGGATATGATTCTATCCAATTCTCTGAATACCATGTATTCAAGTTACATGCCGCCTTATCAACAGGTAGATCAAACACTACCCCGGCCCACTCCATAGATGTCAGCAACCATAGTTATCGGGCAACCATCGGATGCAGTTCTGACCTAACATGCACAGGGGGAGATACAAAAGTCTACTGAAAACACTTGAATTGATGTGAAACTCTATATGGAGAATAGGCCTCGCATGTAATTTCCCTGTCAATCCTGGTGGCCAGTTCACCATCTATGCAGGCCAGCATGTATGCCCCCAATTCCAGACTGGAAGTTCTATCATCAAAAAACCACCCGGTTGGCAGATTTACATAAGGAAAGAAATTGAATTCCTTAAACATGCTCAGTCTCACCATTATATCATAGGGGATAAAGGAAAATGGAGCAATTCTAGAAAATTCCTACACTAATGGCCTGAAGGAACTTCAAGGAACCTGTACTATGTTCTCTACCTTATATGACCTGAAGTGAGTGGCGATCCATCCCCAAAAAACATGGAATGGTCCCCCTATTCTCAAAGGAGACATACCCATAAAATTACGGAGTAAGATCATGTGAATCTTTTCCAAAATGGGGGTGTCCAACCCAACCATTTTCTTCTCAGCCAACTTGGCTGCCGCAACGATGGTCCCTGGCCTGATGCCTCCATTCGAATCCCTGAATGGAAATAGATAAACACTGATCCGCAAGCCCAAGAAGCCCACAGATGAGTTTTTTTGGGATTCTCTGATTCACTTCATATCCCCACTTCTCAAATTGTCCTTCTTCTAGAGTCGGCTAGAATGTTCAACGATCACCACTCTTCTCTGTTTTGGGGTAGGTGGTAGGATGACTACAGGTGAGCCACTTCTCCTTCGACCACTTTTCCTTAGAACCCTTCTCTTCCGGCTCCATCTCATGCTTCTTGGTAAGAAACATATTCATCTACTACTCTCGATGAATATCTATTCTAGAATGAGTTAAGGATGTCTCTGAACTCTTGAGCTTGTGAAAGATTTTCAATAATTCCTAAGCCAAAGCCGATGTCTTCTCCAAATCATTCCAAGTCACCTTGGGGGTATGAATTCATCATACATATCCCCTATAATTGGATCCCCCGAGATCATCTAGACATCCCACCGACTGAAGCCTACTTCTCCATGATTCATATGGAATGAATTGGTTTATGGGCTCCAGCGGCTGATTATCTCTCGCACAAACTCATCATTTCTATAGCCATATTTCTGCCCATCCCAAATAGCTTCATATATCGCAGCTCCATTAAAATCCTCAAACAACTCTGCACAGGTTTGTTGCACCCATTATTCCGACATACAAGTTGGCTTCACACCTCCTCCAGGACGGAAGTCCCAACTCTTCTTATAGCCTTTGGCCTGATCCATCTGAGAATTTTGGAAGATTGAAGGATAACAATGTGGTTTTAGCACGGGCTAGTGAGGTTTCAGATCTAGCGCACAAGGACTATGATGCATTATATAAGCCTTCTCCACTGTTCTAGTATTTACAAAAACTCTTCCACTTGGGATATTTACTGAAGCAAAATTGGTGTAATTATGAAACCAAGAAATTGGGAGATAGTTCTTTGCCTCTGGAATGTTGACATCTTGTAGATGACCAAACCCATAAAAAGGCAAGTAGATGCTCTCTGGAAAGTTTCGATGATACTTATTCAAATACTTACCCAAATCTGGGTGAGTTCTATCGCAGATAGTATAATAATCATGGCCAACAACATTCATCAGGTCATGAATTCTCTTGCTAGACAATTCATGAGCAGTTCTGATTCTTCTTGGAGCCATTGAATCTGCACATAGGTTGAATAATTAACTCTTAAGTAAGTTATTTTTTCATAAAATTTCTGAGGAAAAGTGAAAAAATGGCTAAGGCATTAAGGCACTCAAGTCCCAAAGTTGGCACGCAAGTATAAGTGAGTTGCAAATGTTTTGGCACTCAGGTATCACCGCGCAAGTCCATGTACCTCTACAGCAGCGTGACACAAAAGGAAACAGTGGAAAACTGAGTGACATGCGCGGTGAAGGAGACTTGCACGAAAAGAGCTCGGAAGCATTCAGATTAGGTGCTATGCACAAAGAATGACCACATAAATATAGGTAAGGCCGCACCCCTGTGGGTCGATGCCTGTGTGAATCGCACCTGCGCTACTCCATCTGCACGCTCAACACTTGTGCATCAGATGCTCCTTGGTTTTCTTCTTTACCTCAGAGTCACATCCTCATTTTCATTTGGATCCAACTCTGACAGGGGACTTTTGTTGATGATCCTTTCCGTCAAAAAAATTGACGGACTAAAAAAGGGAATAACTTATCCCAAAGGGATTAATCCTTTGAAGAAACATCAAAATTCGACAAAGGCATGAAAACAGATTTCCTCCCACTTGGTCTGTGTAGGTTTACTCATGGTCGCGCAAGTATACGTGCACGCCACATTGTTGTCGCGCAGGTAACTTTCACGTCGTCTTTGATTCTCACTCGGGGTCTTCAGCAGCCTATAAATACCCCCAGTGGGCCCTCCATTTAGAGGGCAGAAAAATTCTAGAATCTCGGATTTGAGCTCCTAGCACCCTAGTCTTTTCTCGAAGCTTCAAAACACATCTAATGTAATTTCATACCTAGAACAGAATATCTAAAGAGGGGAAACAATGCCTAAGTGTTGAAGTTCACCAACACCTGCGCGCCTAGGTGTTTAACCTGTAAGGGAAATGAACACACTTGCGCGCCTCCCTACCCCATCACCAAAACTTTTGCACCACCCCTTTGGAAGCCTTTAGGGATTAATATAAGGGCTTGATCCAAGTCATGCCCAAGTACTACCCCATGGGTTGACCGTCGCGCAAGTACCCATGTGTCACGCAGGTATACCTGCGCAACCAGGACTTGCGCACCCACGCAGGACTTGTGCACCTCTCTCTTTTTGGGTGCCCCTACTACCTATTCACCTTTCTTATACCTATCCACCTCACCTATTCAAGATTCAGCCTTAAAACCCCTCTTTAAATCCATTTCCTTCGCCATGGTTTCCTTGTTGTCTTCCTTATCTGAAAGGAATTTTGTGGAACATCTCTCAAAACCTAGTGATTTACATATCTTTATGTCACTGAGGTTAAGGATTTCATTCATTCAACCTCATCCTTTAGGATGAGAGGATCTTTAACCTGTGCCTCCTTTTAAGGAGTAAGACCTAGTCTTTATTCTGTTAATTTCGGAATCCTCCTTAGGAGTAAGCCCCAAGTCCCCTAACCTAGGCATCCTCCTTAGGGGTAAGCCCCAGTCATTAATTCCCATATTTGGGAATCCTCCTTAGGATTGATCCCCAGTTTTCATAATTCCCATTAACCTGGGCTTCCTTTTCAGTAGTAATCCCCAGTTCTCAAGTCCCTTTATCCTAGGCCACCTTCTCAGGAATAAGACCCAGTCATAATTTCTCTTAACCAGTCTTAATTTACTTTTGATTTGGGCTTCCTTCTCAGGAGTAAAACACAATCATAAGTCCCTTCTAATTTGGGCATCCTTCATAGGAGTATGCCCTAAGTTATGTATCCAAATCTCCATAAAGCACATATACCATTATGGACCTTGTTCCCGGGTTTCTTCCCTGAAGTAAATCCTAATCTTTATCTATTTGGGCAGTCAATCATACATAAGCCTCACATCATTTCTTATGATGACCCAATTGTCATGTTTTACCAATACCTCATGTTTCTCACACCGAGCATGACTCACGTGAGCTTAGAGCGTAAAAGTAATTATGACACCTTTCATTGAGCCATCAATCATACATAAACCTCATACTTCTTTACTCTAACTATGTGGGTTATGATTCCTTTTCTAAAACAAAGGTTACATATGTATCCCATCTGCAGATAAGATCCCAATTATATAATAATATATGTCCTTCTGAATGACAATAACCTTCAAGTGCCCTGCTGAGTGGATTTAAAACAAGTATGGTTATCATAATGGCCAAGAGATTTCTATATCATGTCTCAAAGGATACCATTGACTAAGAATCTCTAAACAAATATTGATGATTATCTATCGATGAAGAACCTCGAATACATATAAAAGATTCTCTAAATCTCCTACAAACTAATCATTGATTGTCAGATATAAAGGAAAGCTCATTTTCATACATGGTTACTTAATAAGGATTCATGAACATAACTTAAATCTATTAATAGAGTATCGGAGTAGACAATAATTCCCCTCAAAAAGGTGTGATGAGTCCGACCACCCATCCTCTCGACCAATGAAAATTCTTAATCCTCATCAGTCTATGACTAATGAGCACCTACCTTTGGAAAGTAGTTCCAAATGGATATAGAATCATTTGATGTTTCCGGTTCTACATACAAACCCATTAGAAACCTCTTGGAATGTTAGAACCTTAAATCAATGAGGTCATCCCCATTTCTAGAGGAAAAAATCCTAGTTTAGAAAATGATAATCCACACAAATATGTATTCCCATGTCATCCATCTTCATGAACAAAACTGGTGCCAACCAGGGGACACACTGGGTCTGACAAAGCCCTTCTAATAAAGGTCCTCCAGCTGCAAATGTAGCTCCTGGAGGTCGGCGGGTTCCATCCGATATGCCGTAGTATACAACATGCCCATCCCTAGTTTCAAATAAATGCAAAACTCCATCTCCCTCCTTGGAGGTAGTTCTAGAGTGACTTTGAGAAGGTGGTACATATAATCCTCCACAAATAAAGGAATGTAGAATCCTGAAGAGTCTTTTTCACAAAGGGTTATACTCACTAAATAATGGGTAATTGGCTATAACCTATTTATCACAACACTCATTCATACCATTAAGAGGTATCTCTTTCTGATGAAGGAGAACCTCATCCCATCAGCGCATAGGCATCTTAAAAATCTATGGTGATAGTAAATCTCAGCATGAACTATGGAAAGGAAATTAATTCCCAGGATAATGTTAGAGGGTACCATCTTGATGACCAGTAGGTATCACGTGAACCGCTCTCCCCCATGAGATAGCTCAAAATTATTTCATATGAAAGACACAGAGGAACTGTTCCCTCTAGTAATGTCATGGAATAAATGTTGTTATAGCATCTCTACCGGGAGTTCCAGCTTCCTCACCAAGAGTTGAGAGATAAAAAATGGCTAGTACATGTGTATAATAATACTGAGGAAAGAGTAGAGTAAACACATATCGTACCTCGAATCGTCTCATGCATCGCACGATCATAGACGTCCAAGGACTACATCTACCCACCGCTCTGGTCGCCAACTCCATGAGCCTGAGGTGGGCTCCCTGGTGGTTGTGACAGAAGAACCTCTTAGTTTCATCCCCCAGAAATGGCTCCAACTACACCTCTTCCATCTCTACCTCCATGGGAAACCCCGGCCCCTGCCTAGGAGATCCTTTATCATGACGTTGTCTCTTCCATGGTGGTATGTCCACTGTATATCTGGGAAGCTCAGCTTTCCTGGACTGCTAGTCCTATACCATTTGACCTTGCACGTCACATGTATAGAATCGTCCCCCTAAGGGTTTCCATAGTCCCCTAAAATGCATGTGTACTATACGACCATGTCCCTGGGTCTACCCCCAAAAGGGTCTCTTATTCTATGATCTTTGGCATTTGCCTACTAAGGCAGATGTCTCGGATCTGTCCCACCTACCACCAGCTCCAATAATCATACATCCCTATGTCAGGAATCTCTTTGTAACAAGTGCCCACTCCACCACCCTGACATATGTGGGGATGCGAAAGGGCACCACACTGGCCCAGATCTCTCTGCGGAGTTTCCACTCGAAGTTCAATGCCCAGAAGTAGCCATATCTAATTATGTCAAGGGATTAGTGTGTATGTTTTGTGAACTTCACAGTGTACTCTTCCACTATCATCCCTCCCTACTAATGTTCTATAATCTCTATAATTATAACGGAGCATAAGAACGAGGGGTAGTACTCCTCACGAAACAGCTGCTGGAAGTCATTCCACAAGTGCAACGGCTCGTCGTGCATATGGGTGACTAAGCTCCACCAGCACCCAACTACTCTGTGGAAAAAATAGCTAACAAAACTACCATATGAACTTTTGATGTCAAAAAAATCAAGAAAATATGGACCATTGACTCCAACCGATCCACAGGTACCTGAGGATCTAGCTCACCGTGAAGCCTCAGTGGTCTCTAACGGTGGATATCGAGGAGGGCGCTCAGCTTGCGCCTATCCTCAGCCTACTATGGTGGGACTATCTGCTGGTCAAAGGGTTTGGGTTCAGCTACCTACCCACAAAGAGAATGGGGATCAAAAGATGGAAACTGAACTGAGGCTTCATTACATATGGGTTCAACACTACAAACCAGAGATGGTATCCTGGATAGCGGTCATCGCAGAGGAATTTTGAAAATTATGAAGGAGTTTCGCAGTCAGATGAGTATATATATATATATATATTAATAAAAAATTAGGATATGACTCGAGAAGGGCTATCTATGACTCAATATTATATGAATAATGTATCAGTATTCCCTACAACAAATGACTTAGGGTGCTGAGTCGACTAGAGGGTAATCAGGGTCCTTGTGAAAGGATACATCGGTTGCACGCATAATCACTAGACTCCCTGACATCAGTGATGCTCTTGAGAACCTTCAACATTATTTCCCTAAACCCTACCAAAACCATTTTAAGGAAATTTCTAATAAACATTCCCAGGATCGAACCACCTCTAATACAACCCTGTCACGACCTGAGCTATGCCAAGGCTCAAGCCACAACTACCCCAAGCCCAGCTCTTTATGCTAGGGGTTGCGACAAGTATTGAAGCCACAACTAAACTCATGGTGGGATTTTCCAAAAACCTATACAGACACACAAATCAAAGTGCATAGGAAAATTTGAAAAAAATTAAACTACTATAAAGTAAAATAAAA
This sequence comes from Viscum album, assembly GCA_963277665.1. Taxonomy (NCBI): domain Eukaryota; kingdom Viridiplantae; phylum Streptophyta; class Magnoliopsida; order Santalales; family Viscaceae; genus Viscum; species Viscum album. The sequence goes on from OY728135.1 coordinate 1,646,435,844, forward strand.
ATGCATGAACCTATAGACGGTACATGAGAATGGCATTGTCAACAACAATGTGATGGGAACCAACACACCCCTAAACCAGAAACATGTCCCAACCTGTAGGAAATTGAAAAAGGTGTAACAATTGAGATTGCACCACTCCTGTATCCCAACTCTGGCCACCGTACGCGGTCCACAAACCCTGTATCCCTAATCTCTTATGAGATGATGATCAACATGTCCACCATTAGAAAAAGACACAACACGTGTTGGGGAAAACAATGGAGTGATTATATACATACCGAGTAGAACACCCCAAAAAAGTTTAGGTGGAGAAGTAAGAGATACAGTAAAAAGGAAAGCTGTAGAAAGAACATGGTTGGGTAAAAGTGAATGAAAATAGTATAGCTCTTCCCAACAAGAGAGTGAAAGTAGACTCATCCATACACAAGGACCTCGAAACAGTTAGGAGATGAACTCCTCATCAATTTTTCACTACCTATAATCGGAGTGTACACTCATCCAACCACAAGAAGCTAGATAATGAAAGAACCTAGCGTACCCCATACGTCTTCGCCTCTCCTGGAAGTAGAGTAACCAATATTCTATGATCCAATATGGAAAAAATAGATTTTTGTGACGGGTTATTTGTGATGGGGAAGGGTCTCGTAACAAATAATTAGTTATTTTTGACAAGTAGATGATAACCGTTACAAAAGGTTTGGCCCGAGTAGCGCACCAAACTACAAGATGAGTATTTGCGATGAGATTGTATACCAGTTACAAAAACCTATCCGTGCCTTTTAAAATTTGTGACGAGATTTATCTCCTGTCACAAATAGTATGTCGGTAGGTTGGTATTTGTGATGGGACCCATCACAAATACCTGTTTAACCCCAACAACTATTTAATTTGTGTGGGGGGTTAGTATTTTTTGTGGGAATCTCGTCGTAAAAAACTCATCACTACAAATCTGACCTATATATACACCAATTGTTTTCCTCTCATTCGTGTCCTTTCTCTACTCCCCACTCCCTGTCTGATTATATTTTTTCTCTCAAAAATATTTCTAAGTAGAAATTTTAAATCAGATGAATATTCTTGACATAAATCCTTCGAAGGATTCAGTTTTAATGTAATTATCTTTTTCATTTGTTTATTAGTTAATTGATTTTTTCGATATTAGTTTTAATTAATTTTAATTAGTTGCAATAAAATTAAATTAGAATTAGATCGTTTTATTTGGCATTATTATTATTATTACAAATACTTGTGGTTAATATTAGTTCGTATTAATTAATAGTTATATTAATTATGATTATTTAGTAGTCATTAGTATTACTTAGAAGAAATAAATAATGATTATAAATAATTTGTCACAATTAGTTATAATTAGCGATAATTACTCAAAATTAGCTTTAATATGTAGTAAATTGAAATAAATGCTAATAAATAATAAATAATAATAATTAGAAGTAAATGGTAATAATTTGGAGTAAATAGTAATAATTATTAGTAAATAAAAAAATTAATAATAATTAGGAATAGTTTGTTATAATTAGGATTATTTAGTAATAATTAGGATTAATTTGTTATAATTAAGATTAACTAAGATTAATTAGGAATAATTAGAAAAAATAGGAATAATTAAGAATAATTAGTGATAATCAGAAATAATTAGAGAAATTTAGGATGAATTGGTGATAATTAGGAATAATTTGGTATAATTTGGCATAATTTGTGATAATAAGGAACAATTAGTGATAATTAGAAATAATTTCTGATAATTAGTGACAATTAGGACTAATTATGCATAATTAGGAATAATTTTTAATAATTAGGAATAATTAGTAATAATTAAAAATAATTAGGAATAATTAGTAATAATCGGTAATAATTAGTAATAATTAGTAACAATGATTAATAAAATGTTATATTTTGGAATAGAGAGTAAATGTTTTGAATATATATGAATAAATTGTAATAATTAAGTATAAATAATAATAATTAGTAACAAGTAAGACTAAAAAGGAATAATTAGGAAAAAATAGTTATAATAAAGAATAATTTAGAATAATTAAGAATAAATTGTAGTAATTAAGAATAATTAAGAGTAATTAGTAATAATTAAGAATAATTAATAATAATTAGTAATGATTTGGATTAATTTGTAATAATTTGGTACAATTAGTAAAAATTAGGAATAATTTTCAATAATTAGAAATAATTAGTAATTATTGGTAATTTTTGTATTAATTAGTAATTGTTATGATTAATTAGCATTAATTAGTATTAATTAGGATTAATTGGTATTAATTAGAAATAATAGTTATTAATTATCAATAATTAACAATAATTAGTATTAATTTGTAATAATTACTAATAATTACTAATAATTAGTAATAATTATGAATAATTAATAATAAATATTAATAATTATTAATAAATAACAATAATTACTAATAAATTGAAATAATATTCAACAAATAGGAATAGATAGTAAAAATTACGAATAAATTGTAATATGTCATAATAATTAGTAATAATTATTAATAAGTATAATTAATTAGGAATAATTATTATTAATTATTATTAATTATGAATAATTATGAATAATTAGATATTAATATTAATAATTAGAAATAAATATGAATAATTAGAAATAATTATGAATAATTTGAAATAATTATCGATAATTAAGAATAATTCGAAATTGTTCGTATTAATTAGGATTAATTAGTAAATATTTGGAATAATTTAGAATAATTATTAATAATTAAGAATAATTAAGAATAATTAGGAATAATTTGTTATAATTTGTAATAATTTGTAATAATTATCAATAAAAAATAATAATTTGTAATAATTTGTAATAATTTCAAATAATTTGTAATAATTATTAATAATTAGTAATAATTAATAATAATTAGTAATAATTAGTAATAACTAGTAATTAGTAATAATTAGGAATGATTATTAATAATTAAGACTAATTTGTAACAATTTGGACAAATTAGTAATAATTAATAATAATTAGTAATGATTAGGTCTAATTAGTATGAATAATGACTAATTAGTATGAATTTGGGCTATTCAGTATCAATTATGGTTAATTAGTTTGAATTAGGGATAATTAGGTATAATTAGGAATAATTTGTATGAGTTATGATTAATTAGAAACATTTAGGATTAATCAAGAACAATTATGATAGATTATTAACAATTAAGATTAATTAGTAACCATTAGGAATAATTGGTAACAATTAAGACCAATTATTAACAATTAGGACTAATTAGTAACAATTAAGACTAATTGGTAATTATTTGGTCTAATTAGTTACAATTAGGACTAATTAGTAACAATAAGTAAGAATTAATACTAATTAGTCACAATCAATAATAATTAGGAATAACTAATAATAATTAAGTACAATTAGTGATTATTAGAAGTAATTAGTAATAAATATGAATAATTAGTAATAATTACTAATAAATATTAATAATTAGTAATAATTAGTAATAATTGGGAGTGATTAGTAATAATTAGGAATAATAAGAAATAATTAGTAATTATTAAGAATAATTAGGAATAACTAGTAATAATTAAAACTATTTAGTAACAATCCAGACTAATTAGTTACAACTATGACTAATTAGTAAAAATTATGAATAATTAGTTACCATTCTGACTAATTAGAAACAATTATGACTAATTAGTAGCGATTACAAATAATTAGTATCAATTAGAAAAAATAAGTAACAATTAGGGATAATTAGTTACAATTAGGAATTATTAGGAGCAATTTAGAATAATTATGAACAATTAGGAACAATTAGGATATATTAATAACAATTAGGACTAATTAGTTAGAATTAGGAATAATTAGTAAGAATTAGGACTAATTAGTAATAGTTAGGACAAATTAGTAAGAATTATTACTTGTTTGTATGAATAAGTAACAATTATTTCGAATTAGTTATAATTAGTAAGAATTAGTACAAATTTTTACGAATTTGTAATAATTACAAATAACTAGGATTAATTGGTAATAAATAGTAATAAATAGTTATAATTTAAAATAATTAAGAATAATTATTAATAATTAGGAATAATTAGTAACAATTAGTAACAATTACAATTAATTAGTAATAATTACGATTTATTAGAAATAATTAGGATTAATTAGTAATAATTATGAATAATTTAGAATAATTTGGAATAATTATAAAGAAATATGAATAATATGGAATATATTGGAATAATTATGAATAAATAAAAATAATTAGGATTAATAAGAAATAAATCTGAATAATTAGAAATAATTCACATTAAATTGGCACAATTTCCAATGGATTGGAAGAATTATTTTTCCTTAATGACTCAACTCCTTTCAAGATTATCTCACTGAAATCACTATGAAAAATCTGCTACAATGTACGAATATACATTTTCATATTCATGGGAATTGATATGCGTATATAGGAGAAAATTTTTCAAGCTGATTTTAGTGAGAGAAATTAGAAAGGAGATGAGTAGTCGGTAAAAGAGGCTATTTTCCCTATCAAATCATCTTCTTGCAACTTTCATGGACTGAAATCACTATGAAAAATCTGCTCTGACTTTCAAATTTTCATTGTAGTATACACATGAATAGAGAGTAGTGTTGTGAGGCTTCCCTACTATTCATTATAGTGCATATGAAAATGGATTTTCATATGTAGGAGAAAATTTTTTATAGTGATTTTTGTCGAAAAAAATGAAAGGAGACGAGCCTTTAGGAAAAAAAGCTTACGCCAATCCACTTGAAATTATGCTTCTTCTAATTAGCAGGAATTTGTAAAAGTTTTCTGTAATTATAAATAATTAGAGGTAATTAGTATAAATTTTATAAATTAGTGTATATTAGTTTTTATTATTATAAATTTTAAAACAAATACTATAAATAAATATGAAATATAGAAATTATTATCAATTACTAAAAAAATGAATTTAACTTTCTTCACTTTTTTTGGATAGGGTTTTTATAATATCAAATTATACAAACAATACTTATTATTTTATATTTTTAGAAAAATATGGAATAAGGATGTAAAAAATTCATTATTAGATGATCACACATTGATAAATGAGTGCTGGAATCCATATTTTTTTTGTCTAACTCCTGTATATATTGATGGTGTTTTAGATTTTGTTATAATTTTCATCATCATAATCATAATGTGTTTTAGAAGGTAAAATAAAATTTCCTTTAAAAATAAAGTGATCTTTGGATGTTTGATACATTTGAATATGTTGGAGGCCATATATTACATTATTGTATTCATGTATATTATTTTTTTGGTATCATTGTGGTGAATGTTGTTCTAAAGAAGATACTAATAATTTTGTTTCGGAGTAATCACAATTTCAAAATATAGTTCATGATGTCGTAGGTCCGTCTTCTCATAAAACTGAAACTCAGGATGATATTTATTTAACTCATGAGTTGGAAAAATATCAACTTTATGAGTTGCTGATGTCTTTTGAGGAAGCCTGATATCCTGGATGCCAGATAATGAAATTTGAAGTGGTTGAAAATTATATGGCTATTAAATTAGTTAATGGAATTTCAAATAGTTATTTCCACCATATGTTATCATTGGTTAAAACATTTTTACCAATATAATAAGTTTTTTAAAAAAATTCTATGAGAACAAGAGGCTGGTTCATAATCTGGGCCTTGGTTATCAAAATATTCATGCATGTTCAAATGGTTTCATCTTATATTATGGTGAAAATGATTTATTGGAAAAATGTCCCACATGTTGAAATTCAAGGAAGAAAGAGGCCCAAATGAGAAAATATGGATTTATTCCTATAAAAATGTTGGGATATTTCCAATTTACACCCAGATTATAGCATTTATTTATGCCTCAGAACACAGAGGAATTGATTTCATGGCACAAGAACAATATTTCAACTGGTAAAAGCTTACATAATCCCTCTAATGGTGATTCATGGAATCATTTTGATAAAGTGCATCATTCTTTTGCTTTAGAATCCCAAAATGTGTGATTGGATCTTTCTACTGAGGGTTTCTATCCATTTGGTTCTTACTTTAGTCTGTATTCATGTTGGCATGTCTTTATAACTCAATATAATTTACATCCTTGGATGTTGATGAAGGGTCCATATGTATTTTTAACTATATTAATTCTAGGTCATTCAAAAAGAATAATGATGTTTATTTGAAACCATTGATTGATTAGTTAATGTCATTATGGATTTATGGTGTCAGTATATATGGAGTCCCTGTGAAATGGAATTTCCAACTAAATTCTACCGTGATGTGGAAAATTAACTACTTCCCAGCATATGAAATGTTATCTAGATGGATTACACATGGTCCAAAATCATTTCCATACTTTATGAGAGACCGCAAAGCATTTATTCTCATTAATAGAAAAGACCCATGTTTTCTCAACTGTCATTGAAGATTCCTTCCACTGATCACCCCTTTTGGAGGAACTAATTTCATTTCAGAAAAGGTAAAATTTAAATAGATGAACCTCCAACAATAGTCTTAGGTATGGAGGTAAAGTCAATTGTCTCTTCATTACCTCCCATTATAGTTGGACACAAAACAATCCTAATAAAAATTGATGGATCTTGAAAAGAACCCAATGGGATAAAATAGAGAATTTGTTGGGATCTACTGTATTGGTCTGAATTTTTGGCCCGTCACATGTTGGATGTCATCCATATTAAGGAGAACTATTTTGATAATTTATTTCTTAGATATTTGGATACACTAGGTAATACCAAAGATTATATAAAGTCACAATAAGATCTTCCCCAAATTTGTAGGTGACCAGAGATTAAAATATTTGAAAATGTTAGATCACAGAATTTAATGAATCCTAAATTAGTATATACACTATCAAAATAAAATTGATTATTATTTTTTCAGTGTATGGCAGATTTGAGACATCCAGATAGTTATGCTTCCAATTTGGACAGATCTGTCCGAAATGGTTATATTACCAGATTAAAATGTCATGACTGTAATGTGATAATTGAAATACTTGTGCCAATTGGATTAATATATTTATTTAATTATATGATTTGTGATGCGATAAATGGCATATTATATTTTTTTGATAGAAATATTTGTGGTGTAAACAGACTACAATGCTCTAAGCTGACAATAAGAAGATGTTGTTTTAATTTTATGTAAACTATAATAAATCTTCCCACTGACTATCATTGACTCAGTTGAACATTTTATATTTCCCTTTTATAATGAAGAAAAATGTAGAGGTTTGTTATAATTCATATGGATATACCCATTTGAGAGTTTAATGTACAAATTGAAGAAAAAAGTACGTAACAAAGCATCGGTTGAAAGATCAATTATAGAAGCTTATTTGGGAGCGGAAATTTTTTTTATGATCTTATTATTTATAATCTAAATATCCCTCAAAACACAACTATATGTCCCATATCAGTGGAATTTTTGATGATTAAATGAGTAATCAATTATTATTTTTTAATTATCCTTAACATTACTTTGTCAGAGTTCATGAACAATGAATTTTAGATTATGAACATCACAATGCTCATATATATGTTCTGCGAAAAAATGATGAAATGAAACTGTTTATACTATGAGTGATCTAATAAATTATTCTATAATATTTTTTACATTAAATTAATATTTTTTTATTTATAGATTATATGATAATCATATTAAGAAACAACTTCTACAAATTATTGTAGCTTCTCTTGAAAAACATTAAAAAATAATATTTCTTGCGGGTTTAAAAAATTTGTAACATAAATTATTTATGGTTTAACATATAAAATAAATTTATTACTTGTTATATTTATAATTTTTTCAAAATTTCATTTATCTCAACATACTGATAATATTGATAATCGATTGTGTGTATTGAGTAACCCACAATCCAAAATGGATAATTCTTATAATACATATGTTGTGAATGGTTTTTTATTTCATATAAGTGAATATGGGGAATAAAAACAATTAATTTTGTTGTTTTCTTTAGAGGATCTCATAAAATAGAAACTGATGATGACTTTTACAGCATGTTGTAATAAATTATTGATTTGTGTTATCTAGGAATGAATCCCGAAGGTTTGTTTAAATGTCAATGGTTGGATACTGAGAAAGTCTTGTGTGTTCATCCGAACAATGGAATCATTGATATTCAATATATAATTCTTGTCATAGTTAATGAACCATTTTATGGTCTTATCCAAAATATAAAATTTATTATGCTAATTACCTAGATACTTCAGAAGAGTTTGGTGATTATTGGAGCATAATAAAAAATAAATCTCAAGAAAATTAGTTTACTTAAAGTAAATGTGGTTCTGCTTAAGTGAATTGAATTGAAATTTTCCAAGAGACTGCTTCAAATCAATATTTTTCATGAAGAGACATGAATATTAATGTTGGAACACTACAGTAAAGGGTCAAATGGTGATGATGATTTTAATGATGTTATGAATAAATTTGAAATGACAAGAGATGATGAAACTGAAACTCATATAGAAATTGATTATGATGAAGAGAAATTTGAAAAAATTGTCATCATCAGATACGAAGATGAAAATGCAAATGAATATTGACATAGTTAATTGCTCGTAATAATCTTATTTAATATATATCTATATATAATAGTTATTTTTTAACTATTTTCTCACAACAATAATTTTATATTTCACATGGACCCGGATATGTTTTCTCTTTTGCAGGAGGCTAATCTACCTTAGGAAAAGTATGATGTTGGATCATCTGGCCCTCGGATTGCTAGTGGTTTAGCGAGGACTCGGAGGGGTCATGGTTCTACCCAATGGATGATTCTCGACCTTATCCTGGAGCAATGTCCACATCTTAAATTCGATCTTCATATTGAATGGTACGATTACTTTAGTATTTTAGTTAGTTTTTAGTAATTTATTTACATACTAATTGTTTGATTATTTATTCTTTTTTTCAAATATTTTCACATATAGATTATTGATATGAGAGCGCTATATTGTGCAATTATTATTATGAAGCATGGGTTACATTGGATGGGGATCTCGTTGATATTTAGTACTTCATGTTTGATCATTGGCTGGTATAAAAATAAATAATATTTATTTTATAATTTATTTAATTAATTACTTTATATTATAATTTATTTATAGTTTTTATGCTATCCCATCAATGAGAGAATTTATAGAGATATTGGGAAGGCATGATAGGGGTTTATACTTGAGCATTGTCATTAGGTATGCCATAATTTTAGAAGGAATGAAATAACGAATGTAGGAATTATATAGTTTGATGAGTCTTGCAATTTCCATTGATAGAATTAAATTTCATCTAAGGATTGGGATGGATTATGGTCACATAGGTTGGGTGGACATTTTTGGAGGATATCATCTGTAGTTAGACAAAAGTATGGGAGATAGGAGGTGACTCATCGAGCTGATTGTCGTATATTCAGTATGCACATGGAACATATGGTATGTACTTTTTTTTCAAATTTATATTACATTAAATGTAATGTTTAACTTTATATAAAAAAGGAATTCAAACAACCATATGTTATAGAGTTTGATGTTTATAGGAGGATATAAAATGATCCGGTCACTAGAGAGATTAGAGATGATCACCAACATTATATTGTGGTTAGTATAATTTATTTTTTTGTTTTATGATTAATTGTAAAAATTATTTTAACTACATTATTTTTAAATTTCAATTGAAGGAGTCATATAAGACCACAACATATCAGTAATATACTGAGAGTTTGGCCAAGATCAAGGGCTAGACTAGTGCCACTGATTTGACGGGGCAATATGGATGCAGTCAGCCCAATATATATTCAAGAAAAGCTGAGTTTTTTGCATCAGATCTCGATTGATGCATGAAATTTATTATGGAACCACTGCGATGTCAGCATCCAACATGAGAGGAGATTGTGGAGAGTTATCATCATCTACGGCATGATATACAGAGCAGCTGCGAGTTCTAAGTGAGGTCACAAAGAGTATCCATAGGGAGTAAGAGGACCTGCGTCAATGGTAACAACATGAGATGTGATAATGGAAGAAACATCAGTAAGAAGAACTCTGATGATAGAAGGAGGATGGAGAGGAGATTCGTCGATGGCGGTAGTAGTAGTTGGATCAGATGGGGTACATGCGACATCTAACTCATGGTTTATGGATGAATTTCCACCCATTATCTACTCTAGCTCCAAAAAAGGACACCCCTCCATGATATATATTTTTTCATGATAACAAATTTAATTTTAATGTTTTTGTAATATTACATATTAATATTTCAATATAGTGTATTTTTTATATTTTTGTGAATATTTCATTTTTCAATATTTATTTAAATTTTAATATTTTATTTATATTTTTTATTTTATTTTATTTTATTTTTTATTTTTTATTTCTTATTACATTATATAATTTTTTTACTAATTTATATTCTTATTACTTATTATTATTATTTATATTTTGATGAATATCAAGATTTTTATTATTTTGTATATTTTTATTTTTTTACTAATATTAGTATTAATATTTCATTAATATTATTAATTATATTATGATTATATAAATCATATAATATTATTATTTTACTAATATTAATATAATTAATTCTTTAATACTGGTAATATTAATACTATTTTATTACAATTATTTTTTATATTATTCAATTATTAATATTAGTATTATTATTATTATTTTCAAATTTTATTTTATTATAATTTTCTAATATAATTTTATTTTTATCAATAATATTATTTTATTCAATTTTTAATGATATTTATGACTGGCCTTTGCGACGGCTCATTGAAAATTCTATTCTAAAAAAATATCGAGAAAAACATTTACGATGAGGCTTTTGGCGATGGTGGTTATCAAAAAATTAATTCTGTTAGTGCATCGGAAATTATTTTTTTAATTAATGTCATGGAAAATATTTATGATAGAACAATATCTTATTGTAAATATTCTATTTTCCAGTAGTGAGTGGGCATTGTTATAGGATATATATACATATATTCTCAGTCAAAGAAACCCAAATGAGAGGGTATGGAGATCTCTATCTCACAACTCAAACCTAGAATGTGAGTAGCCAGTACTTCCTAGGTAAATCCATTTGTGATGTCCAACATATCGTTCATCTACCTAGGGGGCACAAGTCAAAGGGGATCAAATCATTGCACCTCAATAATATTCTCTTTGGGTGGCATTGACTCGTCTACACGATTTCAGGCCGCATCTCTGGAATTCATCTCAATGGGGAACGTACCCATCTTTATTTCTATTCCTTAGGTGAATTTGATCCATGCCCTGGCACTATGCCTCATATTCGAGGGTCTTCTCTGGTAGTCACTGAGGAATTCCACTACCCAGTCTTATTGAAGGGTACAACTCAGGGTAGCCACTGTGGAATGCCACTACCTAGACACTACAAGAGGGTAATCCTAGTGATTCATCAAGGGATGCCGCTTCCCAACATAGCTGGAGGGTTCGGCTTGGAAGGTCATTGGGGGAAACACTACCTAGCCTTGCTAGAGGGTCACCCTGGAACATCAAGGAACTCTGCTGCCCATATACTACTGGAGGGTAACTCAGAATAATCAGGGACTACACTACCCAATCCTACTAGAGGTTTTTCTCAGAATCATTATGGACTACACTACCTAGCCCAGCTGCAGGGTCAGACTGGAACTGCTTTAGCAAAACATTTCTGATCGCTTCTGTCATCAGGTTTCATCCTTATGTGATAGAAGACAAGATATTTAGGTCGTATCTCAAAAAATTCATTAATTTTTACCATCCTATTATAAATGAAAAAAACACTTAGGATAGGCATCCTTCAAACCAAAATTCGAGTACAAAGAAAAGTGAAACGGGGGTCTAATGTTGTCTCAAATAAGATCAAGAAGAACACAGCATGTAAGGGCCCACACAACAAGTGGTCCTTCCCCACTGCCTAAACATGTCTTTTCCCAACACAAGGGTCCCCTCAAATATAGTTGAAGACACCATGTAGGTGGACTAAATTCAATGTCATAGATCTCTAATACCAAGGTTATGATCACAGGATGTGTCCATAAACTCAAACTGTGTATCTATATATTCTGTTATATTGTGTGTTTGTCTACATGGGATACTACCTATGTGGCCATCCTTTGCAGTCAGCACATGGCGTGTTCTTGGCTGTGTATTCCTTCACATTACATTTCACAGTAAAATGGTAGTACATTTCCTGTCAAGGGGAGTACACTTCATGTCATCCTTATATTCCTCTAAACCATAACGTTGCCACTAAGGTAGGATACAAGACAAGTATTATTATTCCAACATGATGTGTAGTCATGAATTTTACATAAAGTTCGTATTTCCATGAATCATCATTTAGGATCCAAATATTTTCAAAATTCATCAGATAACATTGTGGGTTCTTCCAAAAAAAATTAGTTCTATCCTCGAATCGCACACACCGTCTATCATTATCTTGAAATCAGGCACTGAAACGAACAAGGGTTTATTTATTCATTATTCATGTCACCTCACATTTGTTCTTAAATATCAGGATGTATAAATTCCAGATCGGTTTTCATTGCATCATAATATTCCTATATATATTCTGGGATTAAAAAATTTTCCATGTTTGATCGAGTTTCCCCAAATTCGGGCAGCCGATCGGGCTCAGGACACCCGAAAACTATCAAATTTGGATCCATGGGGATTCTATAGTGAGGAACCCAATGAATTGGAAGAGAAGAACACCATAAAAAAATGTTTCAAACATATTTGGCCAATAATCATTGAAAATGATCAACAATGGGTATCCAATGTTAGATGAAGAATTTAAAATCAGAATTAAATTTAGAAATCAATCATGTGTAAGGGGGAAAATTGAATAAATGTATATCAATATGATCAATGTTTTAATCCAAGGTATAAAAAAAATACGAGTAATAACTATATCTAGATTGATCTTTGTGGAAGAACATTCTCACCAACAGGTTCAAGATGTGCCTCTGTGTTCATTTCACTTTGATTCTCCTTGAATCTAAGGATTATCGTTCATTATTCACTCTCCAATGGATTGGAGAAGAAGGGAGAGATTTTTGGAAGACTCGGGATTATGAAAAACCTGGAAAATAACTACTATGATATATTAAAATATTCTCTCCAAATTAATCATAATTTAATTAATTAAAAAATTTAATTATTTAATAAATTAAACGTACATCCAACGAGTGAGGGGTCAGAACGTCCTGAGACCACTCATTTTATGTCGTGCCTAAGGAAAACACCACATTCTGGATCCAACCAAGGTCTTGGATTTCCGATCTGATCACTTTTTTAAGAGTCATCCAAGTTTATTTAATTAACAACCTACACAAAATAAAAACTATGTTTAATATTGTTATAAAATAAATTCTAGGCACACTGGGCCTGGGAATTGCATGTTGTCTCAGCTTTTGGCTCTATAAATAAATAAATATAAATATTTTAATGTCTCACAAGGAAAAAACTGTGTCTCTATAAACATTTTAATATGTGATGTAAAATTAACAATAAACTTGAAAAAGGATTTGAAACAAGTAATTATTTAACATATTTTTATTATTCAGGAATTTAATGAAGCCTCAAACAAGACAGACTCAATGTAATGGAGTTATATCCCACTCTTTATTTTCATGATAATCATTCCCTATTCAACACTAAATTATTTGGTTTGGTGTGAATTCTACCTATGAATGTATTATTAGTCATTTATATTTAAATATATGGGTAATTAAATAACCATTTTATTATCTTTGTATCTTGGAGTTTATGTTTCAAAAGTTAACAAATCGGTAAATTATTTTTATTTCTAAATTTACCTTCTTTTAGACACATGCCATGTTCTACACCTATATTTTTGTATGAAGTGTATAAAATAAATTTGAAATTTTATATCATGAATCATATCATTTTAATGGTATTTTAAGTTTAATGTAATTTTATTTTCCAACATGTAGAGTATGATTCAATATTACCATGTGTTAAGAATTTATTGAAACAATCTCACTATTTATAGAGATTGTTTGTGATCACATTTTTATTGATGAAATCATATGATCAATATTTCAAGAACACTCATGAATTTTATTCACATCTGGCGAGTCGTGATTTATTTTTGTATTAGTACCCTTTTATACTCTTTGGTACTTAATATAATTAGGAATATATTTTTAATAAAATATGACCTTACCCCACTCTTTGGTTAGAAATATGTCCTCTTTCAAAACCATGATTTCTAGAAACGTATTTCATTAATATTATAAAAATATCATATGATCATTATTGTAATTTTTTACCCTTGTTTGTATTTTTCCAATTTTCTAAAAGGATTCTCCTTGTCGATTTATGGAAAATTTATTTTTCTCTCCTTTTACCATGAAAATGGAATACTCTTTCTACTACGTATGACATTTACTGATTTGTCGTTTATCATAACTTTGATGTTTCCTTATCATGTTTAAAACATTAATTTCTAGGTAAATGTATGATAAAAGTGATTTGCGAATAAATGGTTTTCAAAAGTGTTTTACTCTTATTTTATACGTTTTCAAGGAAAAATGGTTTTCAATATTCATTTATGAATTTTCATGGAAAAATGGTATTCAAAAGGATTTCAAGATACTCTATAAGTTTTCAAAATAAACAGTAACAAAAATGTATTAAATACTTCATTTATAAGTCTTATAGTTTATTTTAATTATTTTTTTCAAAGGTTTTACATTTTATGTATAAGTCTTCAAAGTAAAAAGGATAATTTTCTAAGGAAATATATTTAAAATATATTTATAAAATATTTCTCAGATAAGATGGCATCCATTGGTGTTACTCATGAAAACATGTGAAATTATCTAAGGGTTCCATTCATATTATATATATTAATGGTTTATGTACTAATGACATGTTATTTTTGAAACCTGCTCCTTTTACCATGTTATATGTATATGATACTCACTTCTTTTCATTGGATATGCATTGATAAAATGATTATGAAAGATTTTTATTTTTATACAGGATAAGGTATTATTTAAATTTTATGAAGCCCATTTCTTTTCATGGGTTATGATATGATTGTTCATGAATTTTTTCCAAATGTATGTATTATTTCATTATGAGACGGGTATGAAATATATCTCCCTCTAATGAGTGTGGTAAAGATATATATCATATTATATAGACTAATACGGTCATGAGAGAGAACCTAGACTACTAATATAACCATGTGATTGAACCACGACTTCCATGATTGTACGAAGAGTGAACTTATTCTACTAATATGGCCATGGGAATGAACCATGACTACCCATAGTGTATGGGGAGTGAACCGATACTATAAATATGGTCTTAGAATAAATTCCATGGCTATTATGGAAATCATATTATATTATTATATGTTTTCAACAATTCTAGGTTTTATTCTTATTTTATGATTTATGGCTAATGTACATTATTTCTATAGGATTCATGTCTTATGGACATTTAAGATTTATTCCACGATTCATGTTTAGGATCTTTGATATACAATGTTAGATATTATAAGGTAATGATCACATTCTAATACGCCTATCCTCATGTTTATTCTTACATGTCTCCTTTCATTACCCATACTGAGAATCTGAGCTCATACCATTTTATGTTTCCTTCAATAGGTTATGAAGATATGTATTAATTATGACGTGTCTAAGAAGGGTTCTAGTCATTAAGAACCTGTTGTTGGATAATTTAGATCACTTAAGTATTGGAGTTTATGTTTCCAGGCTTCCAAAGGCACTAACCTAATATGGTCTTTGGGCATCTATTTTTGTAAAATTTGAAGTATTCTGAAAAAGTGATTTAATATCTTTGTATGTCAATACTGAGACGTTATTGTTAGGATCAGAGTGACAATTTAGTTACCCATTACAAACTAGGATGATAAAACATTAGTGAGAACTCTAAGGTCATATCTAAGATAACTATAAGGATAAAAAACATCGACGAAAATGTCCTAGAATTTTGGTAATGGATAAAGTGAGTGGATTCCTAGAAATACATCCATGTTTGGATACTACAATTGGATTTGGGTTTGAAACACATGTACCTATGCATGGAAACTCTGACAAGATATCTCATGCCTAACTTAGGGTAATCGGGTAAATGATAATGGGCCTTTCTACACATGTGGTTTTACATTCCCCGGGGATATTCTTTGGAAATTAACAATCTAATAAAAAACCATTATGAAGTATTTGAATATTATATTCCTATTAATAACTTGGAAATAACATGAGGTATCATCAATTAAAAGGTAGGTGTCTTTATTTAGACATCACATAAATATTTTTTTTAATGATTATGTGGTTTTTTACTTTGATATGTGTTTCTCACCTTGTTATTTCTAGTTTTAGTCAATGGAGGAAACCAGAAAGAATTGGGTTAATATTTAGTTTGATGGACAATATAGTGGTTATGAGAAAAACATTTGGATAATGGCTGGAGAGAAATATATTGCGATTGTGTTGAATCAGCTATCGCAATATATGATTAACAATGTGGACAATAGTGATATTCCTATCACATTTCATAAGAGGAATTTAGAGTTTTATAAATGTTCAAATGCTAAGGAATTATAGAGTAAATAAGATTCATATTCCTACTTGTCATGAATAAGGAAATAATAACCTTGCTTAATACCACAAATGGAGGAGAATATGTCATATATATGGGAAAAATGGTCATAGAGTGACTAATTTTTATGGAGATTAATGTATCATCTATAGAGAAAACAGAAATTACCCAAATCAATTCTCAGACATAAGAATCTTCTTCTAAACCATAGAAGGACCAATTCTATTGCAACTATGAATGTGGTTTGATTGATGTATTTAAGTATTTGGATCCAGTAATAATGAATGGTGTATTATATAAGGATTATCTAGTTTTTGTTTTTTGCTAAGGATTTTCCAGAATATATTGAATAATTATAATAAACAAGTAATTTTTTTAATTACAAAGCTCTATTCATTAGAAACACAAGATTAAGTGAATGATAACCCTTAATTCATGTAATGTTAAGATAATGATTTTTGAATATGAGACATGTAGGGTATAAATATATAAATTTAATTGTATAGATTACCATGAATCTAATTATTTATTATTTTAAAAGTGATCAATGTCATCATGGACGATGTTCAAAAAATGTTTGATTTAAGGAATATATCTTGAGACCTTTGGAAAATGGTATCATTCATGTTTTCTTGAATGTATTTATGGTAATTCTTTTTATTACCATGTTTTGATAGAAAATGTGATGATGGTATTCACATGTTTGAATGGGAAAACCAAGAGATACTTTTTTATATACATGGGATCAATTTAATGAGGATTTCGTGATGTTCTCTCTAAATTGTTGGATTTTTTTCAGAAGGGTTATAATGTTTACCATATATAGAAATTTTAAGTTAAACTTCAGACGAGGTATATATGGCCCTTATTAAAAGTCTATTTAGTGATTAACATTTTTTCAAGTATGTCCATATTACTTATTTTCGAAATTGTATTAGTGTGGTTTTAGAAAAGTATATCATGTATTTAGGGTGACAACAAATCAAATCAAGCAAGGCCACATTTCATGAAACCATGACCAATGTATGATAAGGGTTTAACACCTACCATTGGCCAACACGATGTCTTGGTTAATGTGTAATTATTTTTGATGAATAAATAATAACGACGAACCAGAAGTTTTACTCTCTATGTTTAGATATTAATATATTATCTCTATTGATTTTGAATAATATTTGAGACAAATAGTTGGGCTTTCAAGTTTGTATCGTCCTTAAGATCCTAAAAAGTGTATTTTAGTGATTTTGTCATCAAAGATAATTTTAGGAAATTCATTACATGAATAAATTAATGAATTATAATTTAATAAAATTATGATGAAAGAATTAAATATTTTATATAAATATATAAAGTATTTTTATTTCCTTATATTTTTTTCCAATAAATTCATTTCTCAATGATAGGAAAATTATCAAAAAATATTGTCCAAATTCCTTAACTTTTTTGGAGCAGATAGCCTTTTCAACCATAATAGATTTATGACTTTGAGGACCTCAACTTTTCATTGATCATTCATCATGTTTTCGATTGATGAACTCAATCACTCCCTATAAATATTTATAATTTTTCTCCATGTCCATATTTTCACATTCAACCTATGTTATCCAATTTGTAAACCTAGTTATGAGTTACATTGGGAAACCATAATGTATCCACCTTTAATTTTTTAAATGGAAGATTTAGTCTACATTTTTACTATGTGGTTTTCTATGAATGGAAATATAAATTATTTAACCATGGAAAACTATGAAAAATTTCAAGGGAGAAATTCAATTTAAGGTGGGTAGAATGTAACACCTAGATGTTTTTTGAAACATGTTTTTCAATTATTTTATTATTTTTTATATTTTTCACTTCCCGCAACTCCTAAAATAACTATTATATATATATATATATTAAATCACTATAGTTGGATTTTTTATAAACAATTCAATGTAAATTATGCAATGCACCCAATATAAAGGTTATATTTCCCTATATGGAACACTTAGGTAAGATTATGTGTCATGAAAACCCGACTCTCTTCGATTGCTTGTGTAACCCGTAAGACCAAGTGTTACAGAACAATAATGTATTATTAAAAAATATAATAATATATAACATTACTATAAAATTAGATTTTATGAATATCATTATCTATCTTATGTACATATATTGTTTTCAAAAATATAAAATGATTTAATTAGTTATAAATTATTTCGAAATGAAAATAGTAACCAATTGAATAAAAAGTGATTATTTTTATATAAAAGTATTATTATACTCCCAAAGTTTGAATTAATCCTAATAAATTAAACGAATTTCAATTAGTAGGCATTTATAATGTAATATAAATGTTATATATCCATGTAAATATTTTATACATTTATCCAATAGATTTTATAAGCATAATATATGACTAAAACAAATTTAACAGGTAAATCCCAATATTTTTTATGAAGGAAATTTTTATGAATTTTGATGGAGAGACTATTTTAAATCTACATTTATTCCATTTTATATATCATATATTTCAAAATAAACATAATAATTTTGAGATAATAATTAAAATTAAGTTATGGAGATTTTTTGGTATTTTTTGTGAAGTTGGATTTTTGTAATGAATAGTTAAAAATACTATATTTTAATTCATAACCACATTATCATATAATTTACTTATGTAGATAATTTATATTTTAATGTGGTTTTAAAATATAATTATATTAATTTACTTTAAATCAATCCAATTAGGTCACTTGAATCAATTTAACTTCAAAATTGACTCTAAAAAATTGTAATCTTTTGAACATTTTTTACTTTAAAACCCTGCATTATTTTTCGGTCTTCAAGATTATATTTAAATTAATTTATACCAAATATTTTCATGGAATTTGTAAAAATGGATTCCTTTTTTTAATCAGAATAATTTATAATATATTATATGGTCGTATTATAATGTCTACCAAAAATATTAATAAAAGTCATTAAAATCAATTACAATGATTGAGGATAAATTAAGAATAATAAGGGACTAAACCATAAACATAAGGCCAAAAAATGACCAATAATCTTGTTATAAATAAATTTTATTTCCATATTTAGACCCTATAAAACCTTTTATCTACTTCGTACCATTATTATATCAATATGTAATAAAAAAAGGCGTAGGGTTTCCTTTTAAAAGATATTATAAGAGTGACCCTCCTCCTCCAATATAAAAGCCCTCATCTCCTCCCACTTCCTCACACCTCTATAGACACATAGGATAGAAACCAATATTTTAAAATATCTCCCAAAAATCCTTCCATTTCTCCTTGTTTCTCCCATTTGTATTAAATCCTTCCAAGGAATCCCTTTGGGGAAAAGCAGAAGAGTTACCCAGAAAAGAGGTGTCATCCTTCCTCAAGCTCATTTATTTTACTTTATTTCTCCTCACCCTCAAATTACCTTATTTAATTATTATATAAAAAATAATTATCATAAATATATTGATATATTTTCATATTTATGATTCTATATACATTTACACTCACTTCCATCTAGTGGGTAACAAACTTAACATTCTTGTACAATGAACTACCTCCTCACAAAACAATGATTATTCATTTTTTACATTCCCACCATTTAAGGTAGGGGATATAATGGAAAGTATGTTTATATATTATATAAATGATATATATAATGTCTTTAATATTTAATAACTCTTTTATAACAAATTTATTTATTCTTTCTGTTGTGTGTAAACACAATAACATTGCTTGTAGAAGTGTGGACTACATCCCCTTAATGGGATGTGAGTCATTCACATGATTCTTGGAATATATAAAGGATGGTTTTAATAAAAATTAAGTGAAATAAAAAACATATATGTGATATTAATGAAATAATTACATTTTAGAAATATAATATATACTATATTCTTTATTACCCTTTCAAACACTTATAAAGTGATAATGTTATTCGTGAACTCCTGGACTACTGCCACCTCGACACGATGTGATTTTTTACATCATAATAATTATAAATAAAAGTATATATAATTAAATAAAATTTTATTTATTATATAAATATCATTCATTAAACATTTATGTTACTTACCTTCATTCTATAATGATTATTAAGGAATGGGAATGTTACTAATGCGTACAACCTACCATCTCCATTATTGTAATGTTGATTGATTTTATCACAGCCAAATTTATTGAATGGTTTTAAAAGTATAATTTACGTAAAATTATGATCAATATTTCATGATTATTATTTTTTTATTTTTATATAATGAACCTTTTGACTATATTCAGCCAATGAATGTTGTTTTTAACACAAAAACCAGATTTCGTCAAAACATCCAATTTAAAGTTTATCGTTTAATTAGTTCTATAAAATGTGGTAATAAGAGAATTAAAAGTAATAATACAATTTTAAAAGTTTATTAATAAAGTAATTAATTAACATAAGTTTATTATTCATGACCATGAGGACACCCAAGAAAATTCAGACTCAAGGTAAGGGAATTTCATCTCATTCTTTATTTTCATGAGATACCTTCCTTATTCAGCACTCAATTATTTTGTGTGGTGTTTATACATTACCTGAATGTATTATATTCCTATTATAATTATATATATTGGTATTTAAAAAAATTAATGATATTTATATCAATGGGATTATGTAATAAAAGTTACCAAATTGGTAAATTAATTTTTACTCAATTTGACTTCTTCGAGAAACATTCCATGTTATACAACTACTTTTTATATGTGGTTTATAAAATACCTTATAAATGTTATATCACGAATCTTATTATTTTAATTTATTTTATGTTCGATTTAATTCAATTTTACTACACGGGGAGTATGGTTTAAAGTTACAATATGTTAGGATTTTATTGAAAAATCTCACAATTTATCGATATTATTTATGATCATGTTTTTATTGATGAAATCATATGATCTATATTTAAATAACACTCGTGAATTTTATTCTCCTGTAGTTATTATTGATTTTTTTCAGGTATTAGTACAATTTTACACTATTTGGTACATAATATAATTAATAAACCATTTTTAATAAAATATTACATCACCTCTCTCTTTGGTTGGAAATCTGTGTTATTTCAAAACAATGTTTTCCAAAAAGGGATTCCAAGAATATTCTAATAATATATTAAGATCATTAAAAGAAATTTCTACACTTTTTTCATTTGAAAATTTTTTCAATAAATTATTATTGTTTATTTTTTAACAAGGATTTTTTCTAACCTTTTACCATGGAAAAGTAATATTCGTTTTTACTCAACTGAGAAGTACGAATTTACCCACCATCCTTTCATTGATGTTTTCATTACTTTCTTAAAAGTTTAATTTTTATGTAACTGTTTATAAAATCCATTTTCAAATAAATGGCCATGAAATGGATTTCAAGATTCTTTTATAATTTTTCAACGAAACATCATTTTCAAAATGTTTTCAAGTATATTTTATAAAATTTCAAGGAAAATTGGTTTTCAAAAGGTTTTAATGTTTTTATACATGTTTTGAAAGGAAAAAGTATTTCAAAATGTTTTAAATGATTCATTTATTAGTTTTAAAGTTTATATTCATGAAATTTTGTTTCAAAAGGTTTTACATATTAATAATAATTTTTCAATAGAGAATGGGTAATTTCCCCATGAAGTGTATTTAAAAGATATTTCGAAATTACATTCAATATAAGTTGAAAGCTATTGGTAATGCATTTCTTGGAAATGATTTAAAGGATTCATTAAAATGCCTTATCAGTGTGGTTTATGTATTTATGACATGATGTTTCTGAAATAAGCCTCTTTTCATAGGTTATTGTTCTATGAAACCTGCTTAATTTCATGGTATATGATTCGATAAAATTATTATGAAATATATTTATTTTCCAAATTCAATGGTATAGATTCATGTTTTTGACACCCATTTCATTTCATGGGTTATGATATGATTGTTTATTATTTTTTTCCACATGTAGGTATCATTTCACTATTATGTGGGGGAATATATCTCCCTCTGATTCATCAGGTTATGATTTAAAGCTAATGAGGTTGACTAAGATGGTATTGTGAGTGAACCAAGTATACTAGGATGGCCATGGGAGTGAACCATATCAACCAAGATGGTATTAAGAGTGAAAATATGATACTAATATGGATATTGGAGTGAACAATAATTACGTAGATGGTATGGGGAGTGAACCCATACTAAAAAGTTGGTCTTGGCAGTGATGCCTTGATTACTATAAAAATCATATTATTCGCTTATTTTTTTTCATAATTCCATATCTTATTCTAATTTTATGTTTTCATTGATCATGTTATTGATTTAATTATTATTCTTTTCTAATGAAATTTGATGATTTAATCCATGATTAATGTTTATGATCTTTGATATGCTGGGTAAGATCATCAAATGCTATGATCATGGTCTCATGCCCTTATGATCATGTTTTTTCTAACATGTCTCACTTATTTACCCTTACCGATCATATGATATCACCCCTTTTTATGTTTCCTTCCATAGTTTCTGATGATATGTATTATGTATGATGTGTCTAAGAAGAGTTATAGTCATGAAGAACCTATTTGGAGGTAATGTAGATCACTTATGTACCAGGGTTTTTTTTTTCCGGTTTCCAAAGGAACCGAACTAATACTGTATTTGGGCATCTATTTTTGTAAACTTTTTAGTACTATAAAAAAATTATTTGATGTATATGTATGTCAAGACTGGGTATTTATAGATATAGTCTAAACCCTAGGTATGAGTAATGTTGTGGTAGATGAATTGTGAAGAAGAATTATAGTGTAGGAATTGAAAAATTCCAGTGATGGTTGGACTTTAATAGGGATATTGTCTTAGATGGACTTACAATCCAAGGAGAATAGTGGTATTGAATTCTTGGAAAATGTGTAGTTGAAACCTTCATTTATGGATTTAATTTATTTGGGTAAGCTGAGTGATGATTTGATTCGTCATTCTATATAGCTTCTAATGGTTGGGTAGACATTTGTTTTCTACTGATGGAGTTCGGTGCTTCTAGGATTGTTTCATGGTGTCATTGTCATTGAGGAAGTTGGTGATGAAGGATAGCCACAGGTCTCATTGGTACATTAATCCTAGTTCTACCATGATATACTATGATGTGCATGATTTTTTTGGTGGCCATGTATGTAGTGGGATATAAATTACTTTATATTGTAGTGTTAAACATGTTAGTAGGTTAAACAAGAGCACCAAAGGACCTCCAATATTCTACATCCAATATATTTTCCAACTGGTAAGGGGGATGAGAACACAATGGAATTTATTGTCAACAGTCCTAGTACACCCCATAGGAAGAATACAATTTCAGTAGTGATTGTTCATTAAACCAAATCATCAAATTTCATTCCAATAAGGGATTCAACCAATGTAGATGATTTGGGTTTGTCGTATGTTCAGGAGGTTATTGGGATTCATTGTTTGTTGTGGGAAATTGTTACTAAAAAGGACCAATATATTAACTAATGGTTTTGGGAAGGCCTTCAGAAATAAATGAGGTCTTAGGTCAAGTTGAGAATGGAATACAATCCTCAAATGGATAGTCAGATAGAGTGGGAGAGTCTGATTTTAGAAGATATTCTATAGGAATGTGTTCTAGTTTTTTGAGGTTTTTGGGATATCAATATAGGATATGTTGTGTTTTTTATCACCATTTATTCCAATACTTGATTCAAATTGATCTTTTTGAGGAATTTGATGTTCGTATCTGTGTGTAACCTTTGTATTAGTTTGAGGTAGGTGAGACCTCAATTGTATGACCGAGAATTGTGCAAGAGACTTCTATGAAGGTAATGAAAATATGAATGTGGTTATTGATAGCTCATAGTCTTTATAATTCTTATGATGATCATAGGCTCTGAAATTTGGAGTTTTCTGTGGGTGAGCACGTGTTTTTGAACGTGGCACCTCACTTGGGTTATCGTTGTTGGGGTAAGAAAGGGAAGATTACACTATGGAAAGTCATGCCTTTTGAGATTACTGAGTGGATTTTAAATATGGCATATAGGTTAGATTTTCCCACTATGTTGTTTTGAATTCATGATGTGTTCCCCATATCTAAGATGATAATGTATAACCCAGATCTGTCTTATGTGATGAATTGGGAAGAGATGGAGTTAGAACCCAATTTTTTAGTATTTGAGTGACCAATAAGGATTATATATTCCCAATATAAAGTTATTCATGGTATTTCTATTGTGTTTGTCCCAATTAATTGGAATTATTGAAATTATGTTTGTGAGAAATGGTAGCAGAAGCCTTGGGTTGAGAGGGAGTATCTATTTTTGTTCTCTAATAAAGATTTGGAGTGCATTCAAGGGAGGGAATGTTTCATGGTGGGGAGAATTGTCATATTCATTTTTTTGTTATGATATAATTTTAGCTTTATTTTTAGTACAGATTTTTTCCATTCGGTTCCCATCTGGTTTTAGTGAAAAATAGTCTTTTTTGGGATTGATAGCAGGTGGTGTATGGTTGGTGCACAATTATGGGAAAAAACAAACCTTTCTCCAAGAAACCATGCAGCCAAGTGTCATTTTGGAGAGTGGTGACCACATAAATGGAACACGATTTTTCAACCCAACAGGACTAACCATGAGTCTTGTGCATTATGGATAGTGAGGCATGCACTGTTTCAGCATGGTTTAGAAAGTTGTGCCGGAAAACTGTGTGTCCTATTCAGGTCATTCAAAAGCAGTAAATCACTTTTCTACCCTCTTCAATTTTTACCCTAATTTACCTCCCATTCACCATAATATGAATTTTCAGACATGGGAACCTCCCATATGTTTTCCTGAATCCATTGAACCTGAATCCATGGGTGGTTTTGACCCTGATTCTTGAAATTGACATCAGGTAAGTCTATTTCATCTTGATTTATCCCTCTTTCTAGGGTTCTTATTCTCTCTTCCTTGAGTTTCTATTGTCTAGTAGGGTGGATGACTTGAGGAGGGTTTTAAGATGTTTTTTGGGGTAAAATATTGATTATTAATGATCAATCATTACTTTATAGGGTCTTGTGAGGGTGAGGATTTGGGTTCTCACCAATTTATAGAAGTTTACAGGAGTGAGGTAGGTGGTTCCATGCCCTTACATTATTATATGAGTTTAGATTTATTATTATCTGTATTAAGTATGTTATAAAAATTATTTTTTGTGGTCCAAAACATGTTTTTAAATGGTTTCACATGCACATTTGCCGGACATTTGTTTTTGAAAAGGAATTGGTTTTATTTCTTATGTTTTGTTGCAATGTTTCATGAAAATGATTTATTCCCCACTTAGAAGGTGTGAAATGTGTTTTCAAAAAGATTTAATGGATAAAATTTTTAAAATTTTATTTTCAAGTGAAATTGATTTTTTTCATGTTTTATTGTTTTTTGGGTGCATTAAATGTTTCTTTGAATTGGGAATGTGTTTTCAAGAATGTTATAAAATGGTTTTGATGTGACTATGATTTTGAAAGGTGATTTTCCCAAAAAATTGTTGGATTCCATATGTGATATTTATTATATGTTTCAAAATGGTAATTATGGACATTAAAATTTATACAAAATGTATTTTCAAATATTTTTGGTATGTGTGGAAAATAGAAAGGGTAGTTTCTCATGGAATGTTTTGATTTCCTCTTGTACTTATGATTCATGGAATGTGTATTTGAATGTGAATACTTATGTTATATGTTAAATTTAATTTTATAACCAATGGAATCCTGAGTATATAGGAGAGAGAACAAAAAATAGTATGCTATTTGAATCGGAATTGGTCGAGGCCCAAATTCAGCTTGCTGGATTCAGAATTGCACCACTAACTAAACATGTGATATGATCGAAGACTACCAGAAGTTTGGTTGTGTTCCTCTATAGTGTCTTTTTCAAGATAATAGTATTGGTTTTAATATTTGACATGGAGATCATTGGACCTTGGGATGGGATCCCCTCTAATATCTTGTCCACAAGAACATGGTTGTTAGTTTAGTAAAGGATTTCAATCATCGAGGTACACGGATCCTAGTGTCCCATTTGTGAAAAATACATATAGGGATTTACCCATTTATTCTCTCTTGTTATGTTATCCTTATGTGATGTTGTCCTAGCCACCGAAATAAATTAGACGTTGTGAACATTTTTACTTCATGAAAACTTATTTATAAATTGTTTTCCAATTAATGTGTTTTCTTAGGAAATGGGTTTACTTAAAATGTTTGAATGTAAATATTTTAAATTAACTCTTTAAAATTTTCATATTAATTTCTCTTACAATGTTATACCATGTAATATTTTATTTTAGGAGTAATTATACTAGGAGTTTTCTCATATCCTACAAAAACCATTGGGTGCATGTAGAATTTCTGATGTATGACCCTGGGAAAGGCAAGATGTATCATGGTGATGGTGGATCCAGTTTCTAGTGTTCCAATTCTTGAAGGTGTTTATAGTGGAAGCTTGAGGGTGATTAATCTCTTTCCACAATGTGGTTTTTGAGATAGTTTGTATATATCATTCCATTTTTTTCTTTTTGGATTATGTTTAATGGTGTAAAACATTGAATCTCAAAAATATTGTACCGCGTTATGTTATGATTATCAATTATTGAGATACCAATTATTGTTGGTTGTTTATGATTAAATAAATGGGTGAAAATTTTCACATAGAATATTTTTTAATCTCAATAATTGGTTTCCTCACCCTGAGGAATGGGAATGCCCTTCAGTTCATGTATAGACCAGGCCATGTGTCAATTTGGATGGAATCCCAACATGGTTCATGATAGAACTTGAGATGTTTTTAAATTATATTTAGCATATGAAAAGCCTCTTCACATGAGTATGATATCTAGAACATCACTCCCTTCTTCTTCAGTGTTGTCATGGTTGTTTATAGTCGGGAGAAGTCCAAGATAAACCATCAATAATATCCCATTGAACACAAGAATATCCTAATATAATACACATTCCATGAATATTTCCAAGAATTTACTACCTAATTCTTCTATGGGTCAAAGGATATACCAATACAAGACACCACATTCCCTATGAACTTCACCTCATGAATCTATAAGTCAATTTTTTTTATATTTTCGTAATTATAGTGTGATTAATGAATACCTAGGACTATCTCTTGGTGCATACAATGTTTATTTGGTGTCACTGAGTAGATGAGGATATCATAGATGGAAAATGCAATACATGAGTCCATGTATGGATGAAATATCTTATTAATAGTTGAAATGAAAAATGTAGGTGAATTTTTCAGTCCAAACATTAACAAAAAGTACTCGTATAATCAATACCTACTCCGAAAGACCATATTTTGAATGTAATCCTCTCTAACTCACAACTCGTGATGTCCCGATTGAAGATCTATCTTAGAGAACCACCATGATCCCCATAGATGATCAAAAATAACATTGATTCTGGTTAATGGTTATTGGTTCTTCAATATTTCATAATTCAACATATTCCAATCAATGCATAGACAAACATTACTCTCCACCTTCTTGAAAAACAAAATAGGTACACCCCATAGTGAAATAATAGGTCTGATAATGAATTCCTCCACATGTTTTCAAGCTATACATTGATATCCTTCAGCTCAGTTAGATCTATATGATACAATGGTAGTGAAATGGGTTACACACCTTGTATGAGATCTACATAAAATTCAACTCTTATCTTAGGAGGGAGTTTTAAGAAGTTATATTAGAATGGAATCCTGATTGAGATTCAAGATTGGAGGAAAATATGATGGGGGTTCCACTAATCATACTAAATGATCCAAGCCTTCCATATATTTTGTGATTTTACAAATCTAACTCAAGTCTTGTCCAACTCTATCTGCTCTATGTTTGCACTCTCTGACCATTATGAACTTCTCTCCCATTAGCGAGGTAAGAGATACCCATCTACAAAAGATTTAAATGTGATCTAGAAAGATGGTCATCCAATCCATGTTGAGAATCACATTATATGTCATCATCTTTATAATCATGAATCCCCATGAATTTCTATAGTCAGTGAAGAATAATGGACACCCTAATAATAGATGAAGTCAATCCACTCTTGTAACCAATTTTATTTCAAGCGATACTAACTCATATGATAACACAACAAGTAATTCAAGGAGAGAAACTACATATGAAGATATGAATAAATGGGATGCACAAGTATAAAATAAGGAAATATATAATGTAGATGATATTTTGAATGTACCTTGAACAGTTGATGGTCCCTCTCCACCATCTTCTTGAATATGATCCACATCTTATACTTGTCCTGAGAAAACTCCTCTTTTTTGTCCCTCGGGATCCTGACTAGTCTGATTCTTCAGCTGAGAACCCTGATTGGATCCCCGTATCTGACCCCTACATCTATAAGAGTTAGGCATAGAAATATAAGATAAAAATGTTGAATAATACACTTCATCAAATATTTATAACATGTTCTATGAGGTGTAGTACATTACCAATGAAAGTATCCAGCCTTTCCATAGTTTAAACATTGTGAAACTCATTTTAAATGGACTGATGAAACTACACTCTGATCCACCTATACATTTCTAGTTCTCCACATATTTCTGGTATTTCTCTTCTTACTTACAAAATAAACTCCCATAGTAGTGAGGGGAATGTTAGTCACTAGCATGCTTTGGGGTGGGAGGAATCCTGATACCATATCCTCTACAGGTCCCTTCTTAAGGTTCAGTTTCTTTCATAGTACTTGTGCATACATTGTGGGGTAAAATACCCTTAATTGAAATAAGATCTCCATTAGAAGGACAATCTTGAATTTTTTATCCTCTTATGCATCATTCCTAGATAAAAAAATAGAAAAAATAATCAAATCTATAAATTGGGAATAATATGAAGAGACAACCATGGAACCCAGTCAAAATTCCAGGAACTCGTGGTCATGGTCCAGCTTCACTATGTTAAATAAATACTAGTCAAGAAAAAACACCTAGAATTTCTCTCAAGTAAGACCCTATCATCTCCCAGACTAGATCATGGTAGTCCACCACCTACTAGAGATTTTCTGAAAAATTATGGTCTCTAGGATCACACACCCTTCAATATAAGTTTGGATCAACTCAAAGAATCAAACAATAAATTCCATGCAGTCATTTGTATCATATGGGATACCTATTCTATAGAAAACAGAATGACACTGGAGTATGAAATACTAAGTGTGGTCAGTCATTGTTCAATGTGTGGGTCTTCCTTTGGTAGGAACTGTCACAAAATTACTACAAAAATGAAATATATAACCTGAATTTCCAAAGATGGTACAAGAGAGTGTTGGGGTATATACCCCCGTGCTAGAGGTGGTGGTATGGAAGAATAATGGGATACCGCAACTCGTCATCCCATCAAATATCTCCAATGTGGATCTATAAAATAATAAAATCATTAGGACCACAAATATACCAAAAAAAATATATGGGATCCAAAAAAGGCTACCCAAGTAGTCCATCCTCAACAAAAAGTATAACCCTCTTAGGAATTCTTATTGTTTCTATCCTTGATCATTAGTCACATTGAAAAAATATATACTAATACAACTATATTCTCCATTAAAACAATTAACGATAATAAATATATATTAGAGAGTATGAAAACACATATATATGACACAAAAACAAACTCTCCCAAATAGGGATCACATATCAAGGCATATAATTAATGAACTACTAACACAAAAACAAGAATCTATATATGGAATGTGGTACCAAATTCCTATTCATGATTCTTAAACATACACGAAACCTCATAAGTAACTTATAATCATAATTTGTTTCACCCAATATGAAATGAATTAATGGTAACAGTAAAATGTATTTTCCTTACTTTATATAAACTCGGTGGTCAACTATGTGGTACTGGTTAGGCACATTCATAGCTCCCTTCCTAGAATACTAATGTCCTACCTCATGTCTAACCTATCCCAACCCAATGAAAGAGAAGTAATAGGTAATTAGTGCCAGAAATTGATACTATTTTTTAACATTCTTATCTGAACCACATGGTCCTAGTCGGATGCTAGATAGCACCATGCATGCCCCCCCCCCATACGAAAGAGGCTTCCGACTACCAGTAACTGTCTGAGTCCACCATTGGGGTGACTATACCCTTAGTATCATGTGATAAGATCGATAAAAAACACTAGATAATATAATAAATAATCGGATTAAATATTTAGAATAGTAAAGATGGCATACATGTCATATAAATAATGTAGCCCCCAATGTGGAAATCATAACTACTATAAATAATAAAGATAAATAAATAAATAATAGAATGTAAGTCTCGTAGATGCTTATTCTTGACCATCCCCAGGTTGATTCTCTTCTACTCAGAAGTCTGTCATAGGGAGATTTCACTTTACCGAATCCCGCATGGAATCTACAAGCACACCATAATTCCTAGGTAGTTGTTGATTAAAAAGCTCGGTAGGACACCACTACTGAGTCTTTAACCTGACGTTCTCTAATATACAAGAATATTCTTTAACAATAATAAATGTGTCACAAGCATAGTAAGATAAAATCCAAAACTGATCAGCAATGTGCTAACCAATCATCCACAAACCCCCAGTATTACCAGCTTTGGATCAATACTGGAAATGTACTATATGTTGATAAGTATCCAAAACCGGCAATAAGGTTGTTGGGGAGTCACTCGGAATCCACAAGGCATCAAGTGAAAACAACATACACATAATCCAAAATTAATCAAGTAATACATAGAATCCAAAAGCCATTTTGTATCTTTATATTACCAGGAATCTCGAAGGCATTAGGTAACACACAAACTCATGAAGGAATTAAATTTTGGTCATGTACTCAAAATCCACAAGGAATCAATAATATTTTAGGTAACAAGTTTACCTTGCTACAACTTCATTATTAGTGAACATCATGGGAACATCCCACTAAGAGTAATCATTCCACGATAAACACATGTCAATTATACATATACCGATTTCCATAGTAAAACATGGAAACACAATGCATGATAACAACCCTATCACAAATCAGGTAAAATATGGAATCATCTTATACATCAACATGTGAATCAATCATCATCAAGGAATAAAGTTACCACATCAATATCATGGAATAAAATCATACTATATCATGTGCTACACACACCCATGTGTGATCACATGTCAACCATAGTATCAAATAAGCATACACCCAAATCATGTATTACAATATGTATAAACAAGATCTTAAAAATATAAAGAAATTATTAACTAAAAATTAACTAATGTAAAAAGGCGAGAATAGACTAGTTATGATCCTTCTTCATGGGCATATTATTGAAAAAATTAGATGTTAGTTCTCATTATTTGTCAATGGTCCCTAAAAATAAAACCAATTATTTTATTTCAAATAGAAATAAAATAACACATGCACTGATACTTTCTATCTCTAAGATAATTTTCATATTATCATTTAGTTCAATACATGCGCACCCTATATTCACCCCAAGAATAATTATATTTTAAAATTTTATTATAAATTATACATTATAATGGACCATTATTATTATCTTTGGATAATTTATTATAAATTTTCTTTTATAATGATCTTTTGATAATTTAATAAAGATTATCCTTTTATAATTATCTTTTGATAACATATTATATATTATCCCTTGTAAATTTATTTTGAAAATTTATTTATAAATTATCCATTTATAATTATATAAATTAATTATCATTGATAATTTATTATCCTCTAAAAATTAACCTTGGATAATTTTAGACAATTTTTCATTGATAATTTATTTAGTAATTATCACTTGATAATCCAAAAATAATTACCATTTCACAATTCTAAACAATTATCCATTCGATAATTTTTTGAAATTTCAATTTTAGAATTATTCATGGTTATTATTTGAAAATTACATATAGTTATTCATTTCATGACAATTTTTTGCGATTATTATTTATTTTTAAAAATGTTATCTTTTGATAATTTTCTATATTATATCAAGGGAATGATTTTACCCATAAAATTATCATTGATAATGTAAAAAAATATTCTTGGTCATATTTCAGTATACTTATTTGAGGAATCATACACAATTATGTTTTAATTATTTATTGTAAATTATCAGTTAATAATTTTTTTATCAATTATACTTTATAATTGATTGAAAAATACCTAGATAAATCTAGGATTTAATTATTAATTATTGAACAATATTTTTAATCCACTAACATGTATGGGGTACAAAGATGGAGAAAAAGGTAACAAATAAAGTAAAAAAAGAATAATAACACCTTCAACCTATGGCATACTAAGAGGGGGGAATGACATCACCACCTACCGATTCTTGATGAAGGGAATCATTGGTGTCTCATATTACTATGTGAAAGGGGATGCAAGGCTGGTTGGACTAAATAAGACTGACACAATGAAAATTTCCAATTGCCTTGGTTATATCATTACCTAATGTATAGTATTCATCACCCCATATTGAAAATTTTAGTTTAAAAAAATTATTTAACCAGAAATTTATTACAGAGTCATTTATTTCTACTAAATACGTTCTTTCATATTTTTTATCGGTCAAAATACATTCATTTGATGGTTTGAAATTGACCAAGTAGTATCCTTGGAGGATGTCTGGAATGGGATGAAGGTAATGAATTGTACCCTTAAAAAATTTAATTCTTAACTAAAATTAATTATTCAACATAAAAAACTAAATAACACTAAATTCCCATTTCACATAAAATTTACACCCCGCCTAGGGTAAAACGTGCATTCCAGATACAACGGTGGTCTCATATTCCTCATTTGAAGCACCATTTGAGATATATTAATTTTTTTTTTCAATAAATCACATGCTCATAATATAATTTATTTAATATTTTAATTCCTTCAATGATAAGGTTTTACGAGCCTCATAATATCACACTAACTTATTTACTATTTCCGACATTATTTGATAGAATATTCAAGTTTCATAACTAGGATTTTACCCTCACAAAATGTATTTAAACATTATATTAGTTATTTTTATTGGAAAACTATATTTTCCCATTAAAATAAAAATAAAATATCTCGAACGTGGGTTTCCATTATCTTCATAAATATTCAGGATATTACAAAAATATTGTCTTCCAAAGAGAAAATATGGCCATATTTTTATTAAAAAAAATTCAAAATTATTTTTATTTATAAGGAGTCAAAAATGGTACTACTAAATAATAAATTTAGAGATAAACATATAAAAAATAAAATATATTGGGTTTAATGGAAATGATATATATAATTTACTTCAATGAAAATTTATCATTGATAATCCTGAAAGGAACTGAGATTATAATATAAACACATACCTCATATTTGATATCGATTCATATAGGCTATAATTTCATGTATAATAAATATTTATTTATTATAAATATATTCTGGAACCATATTTATATATAACTTACTCTGAATAAATCATTTATTATTTCAAATTTCTCTTTTATTAACAATTCCGTCATTATAAAGAACTTTCGGGTGAAATCTGGTCTATATTCCATATATATTTTAAATTGATGATTCTGAAACATTCAACTTGATCATAGTTTAATCATATATGGAAAATTAATTATTACAAATGTATCATATTTATTCATCATATACATATTTATAGTTATTCATATAAAGCAGCGAAGAAAAAATCGCATCGTTGCGTAAAGGTGGTTGTCTACACGTACAAATGAGCGATGTAATAATTTTAAAAAGTATGGAAATGTAAGAAGGTATATAAGAAATTATAATTATATAAGCATAATTATTTCTGAAATATAATATATGGAACATTAAATCTAACATAATAACTAAACATGAATTATGTTGATAGAAAATGAATCATATTTTAATGTACATACGATATTCCACATGTATGGCCAAATGATACATTAATATCCATTTTGATTGAA
Source organism: Viscum album (assembly GCA_963277665.1). Lineage (NCBI taxonomy): Eukaryota > Viridiplantae > Streptophyta > Magnoliopsida > Santalales > Viscaceae > Viscum > Viscum album. The sequence continues at coordinate 1,646,470,519 of OY728135.1, forward strand.
ACGAGGTGGAAAATATTTGATTGATTATCATAATAAAAATTCAGTATATTATTTGACTCCCACAAAATGATCATCAGAGTATCTAAAATATAAGAAATACCCTAAACATTTGTATTATTTTCCGTATAAGAAAAGAAAGAAGAATGTGTCAAAGATAACACATACCACATAACCTTCAAAAAGACATGAGATAAAATGAAATTAAGAAGGTCGTGTGAATGGGACAAGTTAAGTACGTAATCATTTGGAGATAATGAAAAAACCATTTGAAAATACCTTATATTTCTGTGAAGGCATCTGAGATATTTTCTAACCATGTGGCAGCTTCCAGTTGATTCCATCCGAATAACATGACTTATTAGTTGGTGAGCATGTAAATATCATCCAAAAATACTTCTAAATTAAGAGGAGAATATATTGAAGAAGGCGGAATTATGTGTTAATTTATCTTCATGTAAAAAACACCAGTGCATCATAGGACACACCAAGGGATTAGCAATATTACCACCTCGTCATGCTAGATCCTACTACCATAGCACATTCATCATGCAAAGTGACATGGACATGTCCATTAGACTAGGTGTTTCCATGATCAGATCCATGAATAAACATAGTCTTTTTCCATGAAAAATCTTTCACATCACCACAAGACCCTTTTAATTGTCTCATGACACAACACTGATGGGGAGAGTGATTATATTTTATGACACTCATGAATTTTCGTGGGATACCAATACTTTGTAAAATTAATAATGAAATAATAGGGGAAAATATGGATACCTATTCTTGAATGAGGATACCCTGACCATCATTTGAAATGGGTTATGCACCTCGGGTGATCACTATTAATCATACAGTGGCCCCCCTCAACATGATACAAAAATCTCAGAAGATTCTTTTTTGAAAAACTAATTTGTTAATAAAATATTAACCTTTAAAAGTCACCTTTGTGTCATGGATGTCCCTAGAAAAGTCTGATATTTATCTTGGAAGGACCCATACAAGTCATCTCAGATCATTTAAAAGTATTTAAAAAGGCTTCTAATTCTCACCAATCACCCTAGTCATGTTGACCTAACATTGTAAAATCACCATTTGTATGCCCAAATTGTTAGGAAATAATCATTTGATTATAAAAAAATTATTAATATGGTACATATGGGATGGTTTTGCTGTAATTGATTATTGTGTGATTCTCCCTAAATAACTCATCTTTGGATCAGAAAAAATGCATAACAGCTGATCCCTCCACCGAATCTTGCAAAAATATGTGAGATATAAACCACACAAGGAAAAATATAATTAGGGTTTCAAGGCCATTAAATCACTCACCCTTAGCACCAAAAAACATCTATAAACACTGAATACGTGCATCTATGACCTAAATCATATGGAGTGGTCCTCTTGGAGGGTACATTGACATGGTCAAAATGTTCTTCCACCATGTAAAATATGTGGAACTAAATAAGGGATCATATAGAATGTATATGAACATCATGTGATCACTTGATAGATCATGTGACAAAATTTATTTTTGTCAATCAGTTCATGCGAAGAAGGTCCCACGTTTTGACTAGATCACATGAAATATAAAATAGTTAACATTGGGAAAATAAAAGGCCCATATTCTATAAAAGGACAGAATACTGAATAAGATATGAGAGACTAATTCAAATACATATTCATTGATCTTCATGTGCTTTGAATGAATCATCCATATCTTACTACACTGCTAGGGAATTTTACCCAAGTCATGTGTTGTCATTCGATATGTCATTTTGATTATGTGATGTCCTACGGACATGTCAAGCCAATCAACAGGCACCCTCCAAGTATGCCACCAGAGTCTTGAGAATCTCTCTGGGATCTCCATCTAGATCATTCAATTTTGATGATAATGTTTCCCAAATCATGTGGTGAAAATAGCGTATGATAGCAAGGTCTTGAAAGGTCCATTGAACTTACCATTCAGATCAAATAGAACCCTCCAAGAAGGTCTACCAGGTTTCTCGGTGACACCATGACAGGTAATCTAGATCACGGGACTTCCACTAGAAATATCAACCTATTTCATAAAACATCTTCTAGACAAGTCATCCTGGATCATATAATTTTCTTAAGAAATGCCAATACATCCGCGTACATTTCAGGAAGAATTCCATAACAGGATTGCTAGGTCTCATAGTTTCCTACAGAAAAGTCATCCCTGATCATATGATTTCCCGAATACATTCCATTCCGATAAAGAGGAATCCTTTTTTCAAGTCAAATATATCATGTGACTATATTTGGACATTTCTAGATATCCTCATACATGTCAGGACATGTTAGGAAGATAGTCAAGCAGGTATGGCATAAAACTAGGCCATGTCTAGTAGGAATCCTTGGACATGATAACCTTTTCTAGTGCCCATATTATGATATTACTAGTGTGTAAGACCTGATAATATTTAGTATAATATATTTTATTCCTTCAATTACAAGGATTTGTAGGAATCCTTCCCAAACCTCGAGCTCACATGGGAATCGAATTCTATGCAAGTTTCCTCTTGTCTCTAACATTTCAACCATTAGACCAAATCACTCTAAAATAATGACCACTATTTATCATCCATTTTTGGAATAAGACGATAAATAAACTAAGATGACTCTAATTACTTCCACAAACTATATACATAGGACACATTCCTATGTCCTATTCTCAAATGGGAATCTACCTTGGTGTGATTCCCACCATGTATCTGACATTCCATCCATCAGGACCCAATAAATCCCATGGGTTGATCATTCTACGTCATCCATCAGTGAAAGAGAACACAACTGAACTACAAGAACATTGATTACTGTATAATGAGGATACGTAAGATTCTTTCTTAAGGCCTAATCTCAATTATCAGTCCACTCTGGTGTAAGTCTTCATTATTTCTTCGACATTTCAACCAACGGGACCCAATCACTCACATGGGGAGATCATTCATTCTAATACATCAGTGAAATGAGAAGACAATGGAACTACTAGAAAATTGATTCCTAGTTGAACCATGATATGTAGGATTCCTTTATAATGAGTGATATCCATATCAAATATTCAAATAGTTTTCCTATCACATATGTCTCACATCCATATGTAGGGAGACTGATTAATTTATATCCCTTGTTTCTCACACCAATCATAGCTAACGTGGGCTTATGGAGTAGTAATTGTCTTATAATTCGCATCATTAATCTTCCCCATACTAGGAAAAAAAATCTGTAATCCTTGAATACTGGAATGATATTATTACCCACATATAAGGGAATCTACAATTGTCCCCATCCCAATGGTGTGATTGAGCTATGATGACTCTGATTAATTCTATTATCTTGATATATTGGATTGCTCTTTGAGGATCAAGCTCAATACCTAGTGCCTAGGATACCTCATAAAAGTATTTTCTACATGACAATAAAAATCATGGGTTTAAAAAACAATATGGGTTTTGATTCTTATTAAAATAAGGTTAAATTAGACACCACATAGAGGTTCAATCCTATAATCAACATCTTAATCACCTATTTCAATGAAACCACATTCCAAGGAGCCTAGTTATATAGTTTCATTACATAAGTAGCTTCCCATTATGAGGGAAAATATGAATAACATCATATTTATATAGATGGAATAATTAATGTACCTCCCTTTTCACATATAGGGGTCCCAAACACTATCATTTTTAGGTAATTCGTCACACATTGGGACTAGGTAAATATTCAAAAACATTTCTTAAATATGAAAGAGATTCCCATTTTAGGAGAAAATACCCCCCAAAATGGTGTGATGAGATTTATTTATCATCCTCTCAACAAATGGGAGTTTCTATGTTCCATTTAATTTAAAAACACAATTAACCACCTACCTTTAGAATGAATATTTTTACCAAGTTGTGGTTATTGGAACCATTGGGAGATTCCATGAAGAACTATTAGTGTGAACCATATGTGACTGATTTCTCAAGACATTGAACTCCACATAATAAATCAAACGGACAAACTGAAATCACCCTCAGTTTTATCATTCCTAATGAATCAAAAATTGGTAACCTTAAGGTAATCTCTCAAATAAAAAATGATCTTTTTTACTTATTGAAATGACATGTTGTATGAATATTTTATACAGACATAGAGAACCTGAAATGAATCATTAAAATGAACATTTGATTCTCTATTACTAGGTTTCATATGAAATAATTCTATCATATTTTGATATTTCCACAAGAGAATAATGGCCATACCAGTGATAAGAAAAGAAAATAGTGTTACCCATGCATATCTGACTGAGAAAATGACAATGATGATGAACATGTTAGTGAACTCGTTCCTTTTTTCTTTTTATTGTACATAATTCCCTTACAAAAAACCCATGACCCGAGATCATGACTTCATTTAGTGACTGTTCATGAAAATTAGCTTCAAATGTAACCTTTGAGGTCCTCAGAATGACCTTTCTCACCCGAAACCATTGTTGTAGGGTGGAAAATAAAATGGTTCAAGAATTACATCGACATGGTATGATACTAACCATGGAGGATTCCCATACAAGTCTCTATGCGATGAAACTGATGAGTCTACATAATCTAATGAAATATGTAGTAAATCTAGTGATGCTAGTTTCCACCACCAACCGCTTTATAAGATTATCCATAGACGGATAAAGTCATCGCCTTATGATTCTGATGAAGGAGGAATAGGGAGTCAAAAATTAATCCCTTCAGTTTCCGGGGCCACTAAGGAGGGATCCAATCAACCACCATTTCTAGTGGGATCCCACTTGTTCCATTGAGTCTCCTACTAAGGGTACCACCCAACACAATATCTCCTTGGATACCCATGCATGGAAATAATGGTGACACATCGAGTGTAGAAGGATTTGTATAATCATTCCTAGGCTCGTATTCCCTATCTAGATGATGATATCTGTTGGAATATTTTAGTGGTAACCAATGGGCATGCTTATATAGCTACTCACCCAGAAAACGTTTGGGGAATATTCCTACTGAAAGATTGGGGGAAAATATTCTTACCCCTATTCGTGAATCCCATCGACATATTATAATGTCACAAGGAGGATATAATTGGGATCATAAAACCACTTTAATTGAATATAGATTTCTGTATATATTGAAGATATAAAATGGGCATGTTTACTACTGAAAATCATTTTTATCCATATCAGAAGATGGTTTATGGGTTATGGTACCCCAAACCGGTTTAAGGAAAACTGGAAACCGTACAAGCATATCCCAACCTTCCAATGAAATAAAAAATTCAAAATCAAACCAACCATGTTCCACTGACACCACATGACCCACCTCGAGCTGTGAGCCCATCATCATGCATCACCAGCCTTGAAATTCGTCGTAGAGGTCGTGAGAACATCCGGACAGACCACCATCTTCATCGCATCCACAGGAGGATCAAACCACAACTGATCTTCTGACCATTCACCATTCGAACATCACCATATCGGAAGAGACCATCGGAATCTCCCTCGGCATCAACATTAGCAACAGAACCCATCAGGAGTTCATCCATTCACAAAACCACAAAAACCACAAAAACCACATAAGACCACGTAGACCATCGCGGTTAATACCTTCACCGCCTCACAGAAAGAAGAAAAGAACTCACGATCCATAAGAAAGCAATAAAAATTAATCTCCACCCTACCATGACATGAGATGAAATGAGAAAAACAATTATTTGAACTGGACAAAAGCAGATCTATGCAATCAAAATAGATTTCACCAAAAACCGAATCAAACCGCGCATGAAACATCACTGCAAGAAACACCCTGTTTCTAAAGATCCTGCCGCCACTGACAAAATCCACTTCATCAGACACAAAGAAACCCCAACACACTCACCTGAGAAGAGTCAGAACCCGAAAAACTGTCGATGCATGAGTGGGACCTTAAAACGTTGAGAAACTCACCACATGACAACACCGAGCTGACGAGAACAAAAAAAGGAGTTCTACGAAGTGTATGTCGTCGAAAAGGACCGGACATGCACCCACAGATCTGAACCACCAACCACAAAAGACCATAGTGCATATTCACATCATGATGGGAGACCACAAAACTGCATGACACCACTGGATTAGAGTTCTTCCATAAACCAACCAAGCTCAAAGAGGAACATCTTGCCATCTGAATCGAAGGAACATGCAGCGGTGAGAGGAAAACCCTAGGCTGGGAGCCCTTTATCGGTGCATCCCTTAATGAAGAAATGAATATAATACTTCATGGGAAGGTTTAAATTCCAATAAAAATTCCACTAAAATCACATTATATATTTTATATTGCTAAATTACTCAACCGACATATTATGAAACTGGTAAAGTTATTGGGGAATGCACATATTTCTATCCCTTCATCAGGTGTAGTAAAGAACACTAATCATTATTATCAAGTGGTTTCTAAAAATAATGCACACATTATTTATACCATCCATGGGGATTATCATTATATTTTGGGAAATGAAGTGGAACTGAAACATACTCATATTCTCATTCCAAAAGGGGACCACTAAGTGAGAGAAACAAATGCCTCGAGATAGGGGCACATTCCAATCGAAAAAGACTGATGCCATATTCTAATGTCCCTCGACCAGGATCGTATCCCTATTATGGACAGGGATCACCATGTTAGAGTGGAACGTGCTTTGGGATAGGCACATATTCTTATTGAAAAATTGGAGTCATACTCTAAAACCTCCAGATAGGGCTTATGTCTCTATTATAACAAAGGCACACCCAATGACAATAGAACATTACTCAAGATAGGTTTATATTCTTGTCGGTGAATCTACCAGGAATATTTTAGAAGATCATGTAATCTAAGTTAATATCCCAACTTCCATTGATGAAAGACTAAATCAAAATCTTGTAGAGGCCATACAAGGGGAGGCCAATATCCCTTGTCCCATTTTGGAGGAACATCAACATATTTTGATGGGAAATGTAGAATCGAATTGGGATCGTATCTCCATTATAATCAGGGCCCACAAAGTGGGTGGGACACATGCCTTGGGATTGGATTATATCCCTACTCAAAAAGACCAGAGAAAATTCCAATGTTTGAGGATCATGTTCATATCCTCATTCAAAACGAGGCTCACTCGGTGTTAGATACACGTTCCTCAAGGCAGGCACATATTCCTCCCAATAAGGATGAAGCACATTGGAATATTCATGCAGTTTCTCAACAACGGTTTTATATTCCTGCAACACCAGAAGGTTATCAATATAACCTGTCAACCATCATACATCAGGCTCAGATCCATACATGGTTCCAAAAGGCAGGTCAATATATTATTGAATCAATGTATAATGAGGCACATATTTCTAATTTTCACAAGTTCTGCGTCCTTGAGGTTATTAAAGACATAATATAAAAAACCCAAGGGTTTACGGACTATTCATCCCAAGCTGAATGAGATCATTACCATGATAGTCCTCCTCATTATAGTGTGCATATAGATCACATAGAATCTACTCCTCGTATCTTCCATAGTCTACCTCTCCACAATGATATATCCCACATACAAGGAAATCATCTTCTTCCTCAGACACCTCTATATAGAGACGTTTTCAAAACGCAGTCACCATTTTATATAGAGGTTCCCAAAACATCGAGGTCAATCATATATAGTTCCCCATCATCTACCAATAACCCTCCAGTCCAGTCATTAGGAAACCTAGAGAAGCAATTTATATGGTCTAATTAGATGGAGGCATATAATTCAGATGAGGAGAAAGTCAAACTGATACATGGAAAGAGTTATCTGTAAAGAACCTCCCAACCATGTTATGACCCCCCTGCTATTTTACACCATGAGATTCTAGATGAACTAGAGAAGGAGGACATACCTTATCTACAACAAAATTTGATGGAGAATCATCAGTGACTGATGGATAGAAATATACATTATCTTGGATATGAGGGTTTACTTTAGACCATTAACATTCTCTATTATTATCTTGACATGGCTACAATCTCCATGTGTCGGGAGACCAATAAGGAAAATCACTACACAAATATACATAACAATTTATGCCATTCCAACACAACTCATTGGAAACTAATCTCTAATGCCTTGTCATGAATCTGTATTCAAGAATGTGGAAAGGATGGAGTGTTTCAGTTTACATAAAAAAAATAGTATAACTCCCTAGAAATTAAGCCTTGTAATTTCATAGACTTTAGAAAAATCAAGTGACTGGGTATCACGTGACAAATTTGGTCACTAATATGAGTTTTTCCACTATTAATGTTGTTGAGACATCAATAACAGAGGATGAGGAAAGAAAAAAAATCTTTATATTGGGCCCCACAAAGCACTAAGAACACATTTAAGACATGGAATCTATTGTTTCAATCAACCCAACAACTTATAGTACTAAATGACTCGCATCATGATCTAACGTTACGTATAGATCACACACAAGAATAACTTAAGTATATCAAACAAGTCATAATATAATCTCCTATAGTAGTAATCCAAAAGAATACTCAGTCCACTATGATTGGGAAATATCTGAAACTACCTCCACCCCTTAGATTATCAATCCTTGATAGGATCAATGATGTGTTAGAAGTAGCTACAAATAAACCGCAACCCACTCAATTAGGGTGATTTTTTATCTCAATCATCAACACTTGCTTTATCATCCCCAAAAAATTCCTATAGAAATCAACGATAGTTCCAGATCCACCATAACTCATAAGGTTGGGGACATTGATATGTCAATTTATTTCTCAGTAATCATCAAATCCTTGACTGGAATCATTCGATCCTCAACAGTAGGATCAATCAAGTCTAATTATGGCCACAAATAGGTCCCATACAGTAGGGATGGGGTCATTTTCATAATCATCATTATATAGGGAATCAATATCCTCTAGGGTAGGAGGTAAATATGAATTATCATCACCTCATACATTCCACCCGCCATAAGAAAAACTTTTTTTATTTGATTCCCATTCAGATACCCGGACTAGAAAATTCTGAAAGTTCACTACTCATATGTTGATATGGGAGGAGTGTATGGTGAAGAAAATCATTCCTCGCTGAGTTTACAAGCCAAAAAGGTCCAATATCACTAACGGTTCAAGAAATGAACCTAATTTCGGCAGCATGGAGTCATTTTGTTACATTGACATTAATGGTATAACTACCATTTCCCAATAAACCTATATGAATGTAGTCACTATCAACACTTCTGATAATGTAGATCAAGACATAGAAGTAGAGGGGTAAAATATGGAAAATATTCTTTAGGATGAGGATCTGGATGCATCCAATGAGGCTACACATACCAAAAATCCTATGAGGTTCTAAATATTTCCACCCTCGAATATAATGTTTCCACATCTACGGGTGAACTCTAATGAAGATAAAGGGAAAGGTGTCACATTATCCAAATCACCACCCAAAACAACTGATATTCCTTCCATTATAGAGAAGATGGCATAATATAGGAATGGGATTCAAAATATCAGAAAACTATATGAGGATATACTCAATTGAAACATTCCCATTAGGTATTGTATTTAGGAAGATATAAATATTTTCTCTCGTAGATCTAATCCACCTACAAGAGTGGCATATAAGCATCAGACCGACTCCAGATCTAGGTAGCTGATCTATAAAAATGAGGAAGTAAAAAATGATCACAACAACCCCCAATAAAAGGACAACCAATCCCTTAATAGGATGATCATTTAGTATTATAATAATGTGTGAATACATAGGAAATGTTAATTTTCCCACCTGATCAAACCCCACCCTCTCCTTTTAGAAGGGATGAAACATATAAAATAATACCACTAGAATTTTTCAATGACATAGTGTCTCTAGAAACATGAATTGAATCCATGGAAGGAATACACCTACCTGTTTATCCTGAGAGGATGTCATATCTCTAATGGTTTGATGTCATCCCCCCCCCAAATTTCAACAATCATACCTTATCCCCCAATAATGGATTGGTATACCTATAATAGAATATCACACACTTTGTGTCCCAATGTGATCTGATGATATACCCTTGATACCAATAAGAGATTAAAAATACAATTTTTTCTGTTAAAACTATTATCAAACCAACCTTTTTTTGGTATAATATTGTTCTTGCAGGATGAGTTATAGGATGGGAAGACCATATTCATCAATACCATTACCAGTTCCACTATATTATAAGGAATATAAAAATTATTGATGTAATGTACTATAAGAAATGAAAAAATTAGAGTGTGACTAACATCTTATCCAGATTTAAGGTTTAACCTAATCACTCAGTATCTTTCTCTTACAAGAGAAATTACTAGAGATATTTTCTAAAAAATTCTAAGATGAGTTGAAGACACTTCTAATCATAATTAGTTATCCAGGTTGATTATATGAGTTCTCCTAAATGGGACAACATCATGAGGATTCCACTTAGTGAACCCAATCTGATTTTTGACTCATGCGCTCAGCATAGTGGAAAATACATGGTAAGGAAGGGACTATCATTATTACCCTCTAACTAGAAGTAATGTCCATTAAAAAATATTTTAATGTCCGGAACCCCCCATTGCCTCTTATTGAGTGATAGAAACAACAAAATCAGCCTCATATTGAAGAACAAAGTGATCTGGGAAACCCAATATTTGAGGAATAAAAGAATAAAACATATTATTTCCAAAATGAACATGTCCTCAGTTATTTATTTGAATCCATGAACAATAACCTTCTCAACCTGCCATATCCTTTGAAGCCCAATGATGTTGAACTCACCGATAATCATGACTACATCCCCTTGCAATGAAGGATAGGTAAAAAATGTAGGATTTATTATAATTCAAATATTTCTTATAAAGCATGGTATATTCTAGATAGGTGATTTTGGAGAAATCTTAGACATAGTTAACCTGCATAACCATTTCCCAGATAGAAGAATATGGTGATTGGAAAAAATTCATGGCCAATCATGTGTGGAAGTTCAAAAAATTGGTGAATAGAATAACAATTGGTTGTGCTCATTCCATGATAAGATGAAATATTTATATAACGATAATGATTATATTACCTAATGAGGATAGATAGAATATGCCCCATTAAAGTGAACACGACCATTATACATATGATGATTTAGAAGAGGAAGAGTCATTGTTAGCTCTGACAAAAGCTCTGACTCTGAAAAATTCTTTCCTACAATATCTGAGGCTTGGGAAGCACCCCTGCTAATGAAACCCTCCTCAGATGAATATATCAATTTTTTTATTGGTTAATGTTATATAATTGGTATACCCCTTTTCTAATGATGAATATGCATCAAATTATGAGTTACCTATACCTTATCATGGAGTTGGGGGATACATGCGTAGGAGCTAAGGATATAAAGGATAACATGGGTATGGTCAGACCCAATATTTTGGTCACATCCCCACGAAGGAAAAATATGAAGCTGTGACCCATGGTAAAACACTATAGAAGTCCAAATAGGGACCTAGTGGTTTTCCATGCCCTAATAAATTTCACCCACACTCAATCATCTTACAAACCACATAAAAGGGTAGAATTATAGGATCATATCAAAAAATGGGATGATTGACGTAATCTGCACCACTGGATGTAAATTCTCCCCTGACCTCTACACAAGAACCAGTCATGTCTACCTCAAATAACTTATCTACCTAACTACATGATAAGAACAAAAAACATATCTGGAGGCACCATCTTCTTTCATAAAATCATGATATTTTGAAATAGCATGACATTTTCCCAACAACAATCTTAGTTATGGAAGCATTATATCTTTAAAAATAACCCTAGGAGGTACTATTTGAATCCTTGTAGATCCCACATGAGTTCAATATAGAATTTATTTCTCCCAAGGATAATCAAGTGAAGACTCTTCCATTATAATTCGTTGTCATCATCTTGTTCAGAGAACCTGATTAGGAAGATGTCATATAGGGACACTATCGGCCTCTACATATTTCAAAAATACAAAATAATGTTGACACCCAATGAGTTATAATTTAAAATGTTTCTGGTATCAACCCCATCCTGATTAGAACTCTTTTATATTTTAAATATAGATAACGGTACTTATATCTCATAAAGATGATCATTTGTGGGTTTTATAGGCATGGCCAATGACTACTAAGGATGGTCAAGCTCAAAGCATAGTTTGGGGATCTCATATCTTTGGATGAGTTTATGGTTATCAAAAAAGAAACTATATTCAATTTCATATTGTAAGTCTCAATGTTTACTACCAAGTGGGGATACATTCAAAATTCCTTGTATATTTAAAATATCCCATTGATGGAATGAGAGTCAAAGTAAATTGTTATAGTTCACCCTTCATGACTCATGAAGACACATTTTCTATGTTATGTTTTTATAGAAGTGAATCAAAATTACCAATTATGGATAAAATTATATATATTGTATCCCCAAATGGATTGGGGATTGCCCATGAAAATCCCTAGAGTATGCTTGACAGAGATTACGGGCTACCCAAAAATCTAGTTGAGGTGGTAGACTCAACCCCATCTTTCCATGCTCATTCTGTCCCTAGTGATAGTGTAAAAAAATCTTCATTACAATATCACTATTATGAATATGGAAGTAGTGTATGACAATATCATTCTTCATGTCATCTATCCTCTAGAAGGTGATAGAGATTCCATCATATTTACATCATCATCTAAAAATTATTCCATAGTATCACTGGTGGAATAAGATAATGAAAACCTTAGATATGTACCACACACATTTTTGGAAGGTGTCCCCACCATTATTGATGAGCTCATATAACTAGATATGGGAATATAAGAAGATTCACAACATAAATTGATTAGTGACTAAATGAATCTCAATGATCAAGAGATGTATGTTCCATTTCTAAAGAATCATCGAGTTGTTTTCACATTAATTACACATAATTTCCCATAAAAAATCATGATTCGGCTACAGACCATCACAATATACCTGATTATCATCGAGGATTCAGGAAGGAAGTGTGAGGATACACCATTATTGTTCTACAAATGTAGTGTTACAAGATGAAAATTTGATCAATTCCAATTTTGTCTAGTAATTGAAATTCACATGTAGGCTCACCAACATCATCCCTATTAAGAAAAGTAATTGGATGATTATGATCTTCATAGACGTCAGTGTAGTTGGGGTTTGGCTTAGTGGTAAGCACCCCGTAATCCTACATGAAAAAATGGGGGTTCAAAAACCATTGGGTGCAGATACTATAGAGGTACTGTAGCAGTACGTAGCAGCGGTGACATTGTTCATTAGTGGGTACTGTAGCAGTGGTGGGGCACTGTAGAGGCGGTGGTACTGTGCGGTATTGTAGCAGGCATGTTACTATTCATAGAATGTGAATTGGACCAAAAATTTGGTCCTATGGCCTTTTTAATGGGCTAGAAGCCGAATGGGACATCAGGATATGTAATGGGTTTTCCTCTACACAATTAAAAAGTGGTATTTGCTTTGATTTAATAATAAAAATGAGGCTTCAACCCCAACCTTTAAAAAAATCTTCATCGACATCAGAGTTCTTAATTAACATTTATAAAAGGATGAGATCCCACTACCATTCATAGAATAATTGATTAATGTTATTTTTGGCTTCCAACACCTATCCTTCATGGATGGGTATTCATGTTACAATCAGATAAATATTACCCCTAAAGATGAGGCATCCAATGCATTTAGAGAAGCAAAGGGGGTCCTATGATATCAGGTCATTCCCTTTGTGGTAATGAATGATGGGGATACTTATCAATACACCATAAATCATATATTTAATATCTTTTTGAGATATATATCTAGATTTTATGTCGACGACTGGGTTTTCAAATATCAATAGTGATGTGGTCACTTCAAGGATCTTCAAAGAGTCTTTGACAAGTTACTATTGCACAGTCTAAAGATGAATCCAAAAAAAATGTTCTTTTTGGGTAACATCATGGAACTTACTCAAATTTGTGGTATGCCACAATGACACTATGTTCAACTCTAAAAGACATGTTCAATATTGGAAATTTCACCCTTTGTAATCTCAATGAGCATACAAGGATCTAAGGGAACCACACCTATATTTGGCACTTCATAGCCAACATGGCTGGAAAATATATCCACTTAACCAAGATAATGAATAATTGAATCATCTTCCAATGGGATGGGGACTACCAAGAATCCATATAGGGTCTTTGGAAGTAACCACTACAACAACCGATCACAATGCCACAATTGAAAGGAAATCCACTCATCTTATATGAGGCTAAAATGAGAAATCTCTTGGATATATCATTGAATAGAAAAATGTTTCATGGAATGCGAATAGTATCTATTACATCTGTCAAATTATGTATGGTAAAGAGAAACCATACATAGATATTATGAAGAATTTCCTTTCACTCATATCCATAGTTTAGAAGGGGATCCAATACCTAATGCACCATGATGTGAACTTAGTCTCTCATATTGACCCACTCAAGTACATCCTTGGTAATCCCATGCTTAGTGGGTTCTTGTCCTAATGGATGGTCATTATAAAATAGTACAGAATTTAGTTTGTGTAGTTGAAGTTAGTGAAAGGGAATTCCATATCTAATTTCATTATGGGGCATCTCACCCGAGATCTTTTTTTAGTTGCTAACAAGCTTCTATATGAAGAAGTTCTCTATGCCCATGATACTCCCGAACCTGAAAGATGTATTTTGACCGTGCCTCCAGAAGTCCTTTCAAAAAATACTAGAAAAACCTAGACTCGTTAAAGTCATATTAGGGATTGTATTTTTTTCTCCAGGAAATTTTTTACCCACTCTTTCTCAATATCCAAAGGCATCATTAATAATGAGTCCAAATACCAATCCCTCTTTTTGGGCTTGGAAATAGCCTTAAACATATAAATTTCCTAACAAAACATCAATGTATATTCAATGCTAGTGATAATGTAGTTGAATGGTTAATATTCCATTAAAAAGTAATAATTTTCCTCTCTACTTGGCTACATCAGGGAACTAACAGTAGATCTCCCTTTTGAAACCACATTGCATCATGTTACCTAATCATAGAATTCTCCTGCAAAGTCATTAGCTAATCTAGATGTAGTCTTAGATGACCATGATCATGAGGAAGTGATCTTCCACATAATGTACTAAATACTGGTCTCACTGATCAAAATTTATGACATAGAATAAATTATTCATGTCAACACTATCCCACATTCTGATGAACGAATATCCACACCAAGATGGATGGAACCCATAATTTTTTATCTCCAAAATGGGACTCCCATGATAGACCAATCTATAATGGAAAATATTGAATGTTGAGAAGTGAAATTCACCATATAGCGTGATGAAAATGAGAAGAAATCCCCCTAATATAAATAATTTTATGGAACCCTCATCAAATTCAAAGTAGATAGAGAGATTCCCACCATCAAGGAAGAAGTCCATGAATCCTCTCACAATGCTGATCGGTTTGAGAGGAGGATCTCCCATAAAATCATAAGGCTAGGTTACTACTAGAAAACCATCATACATGATGGGTTCAAATTAACCAAGGTTTGTCATAAATTCTATATTCATGAAATAATAATCCATCAATCCACAAGTTTTAAACATACAAAAAAATATTCATTATCCTATTCTCTATAGAGAAAGAATCTTCCAAACCATATCCCCAGCCACATTCAAGCAGTTTAAGAACATCCTTTATAATACTAACTTATTTTTTTAGTGGGATGAGTGATTACCCATCAAGGATTTCAGGTTGAATAATATCATCAAAATCATGAAGTCCCATATAATAATCAACATTGGAGTAACTCACATGAAATTGACAGACAATGTAACAACTTCAATTTTACATAGTTGAATAAATTGTATCAAGAGTATAATATCTAGTCCAATCACACATATCAATATATTGAATTGAAAAATGGAAATATAAAGTACTTTAATAAAACCCAATATAATATTATTCATAAGATGTTGAATAGGTAAAATAATTCCAAGAAGGGAAAGATACTTCGTGCTCCATGGGCCTACCATACCACCATGTTACTACTATATGAGAAAATCTATACTCATTAGTGTACAAGATTGAGGTTTTTTCCATAGAAGTTATTTTTCTATTCCTTTGAATGGACATTGATGGATAATCCATTGATGGAAAGAAATAATAAAACTGACTAGAAGTGTTTGAGTGTATCATGGAGATAACGTTTCATAAATTGGAAAACCTTGATGTATGTTAGAATTGGATTACAAAAAACATCAATAAAAAGGTTCACATTCGTTGGTTCCATCTTGGAAGACTGGTATTGGCTCTCATAAAACCAATTATACTAGGAATGAATTCTCATAATCTATCATACAAATGGGAAGGGTCCTTATATCATACATAAGGTATGTCATAATGGATATTACACTCTTTCGACAATGGATGGGGATCATGTCACCCCCCACCAATGTTATGTTTCATAAGAAATACATTGCATTAATTCCATCAGACATCCATTATCTAGGAAGAAATAAATGAAATTAAATAAAATCACTCATCTTAAAAAATGACTCTAAACTATATGAAATGTGTCTAGGCAGTAAGATCTTAAATAGAACAACATCTCACATCCTAGTCACATGACATTAAACTATGAAAATGAGTCCATACCACATGAAATTAAACTACATGAATGATGTCCCCGCTACATGATCTTAAACTGGACATGAATCATGATCTCAACAATGATTCACTAAACAGAAGATAGATATTTGAGAAATAAATATTCAATTCCCCTATCCCTACATGAGAGTCAAATACACATGGGGAGTCTTTTTATTAAAGAACTACGTGATGCTTGATTCCTATCATAAGAGGATATGTAATGTTACCTAGACCTAAATTCTTGGACCCATCCACAATATTAATTTCAATCCATGTAGGGTAACCCTCATTTTTATTGAATGATGTTAACATACACATCTAAATTCCTCTCCACATTACAATAAATTTCATAGTTTCCAAGAACTATGTGTGGTTTGAGTCATGCAATCATAGGATATGTAGTGACGCCCACACCATTATCATGGGGCGCAAATTCAATATAATTCATCTTTCACATAAATTCACCCATATCCCTTCTACATGAAATTAAATTTAATGGTTGATGTCCTTTCTATATGATAATAAACTACACTGGTTTCTAGAACTACATATATCTTGATTATCATACTAGTGAGATATGTAGGGACTCCTCGATCATAGATCTTGGCCTAACCACCACATGACACAAAATCACCATGAAATTTTTCTAGTTTCATCCATGTAGTAAGGATCCTTTTTCAATCCTTGAGTATCCCATAGTCCATAGATCAAGTGATCTTAGGAATTCTGGTAGGGGATTCCCCACACGATCAAGACAACAACTCAGTATAGGGATGACAATGTCCTGGAAGTACGGCCATAAATGGAACACCATGAGTCTCTTCCACATGATGTTAAAATACATGGTTTATGAACCCTACATGAAATAAAACTACATATTACTTTGTACATTTCCCGATAGGGAAACTATAATTACTATTGTTCTCCCACCACACCCCATTAAATAACTATGTGTGGATTTATTCTTGTCATCAAAAATGCATAGTGGTTCCCCAATCACCAATGCCAGACCTAGTCCCAAAAATAGACATAAAAATGGCCCCTCTCTGTATACTGGTTAGACTCGCAAAAGAATATTTAATTGAAGAACTACATATGTATTGATTCTTTTCATCACAAGATATAATGTTATGAACATATCTAGAGTCTTAGATCTAGGCACAATATTCCCTTTTCACATTACGCTACAAAAATCCATTCTGAATTATGTTAAACTAATTGTCTTGTTATGTACTTGGTGCGTCTTAATTATTGTCATCATAGGATATATAGTGACACTTATATATCCATCTCGGTACCAACTACAAAAATAAATAGGAACAATTCCCTCCCTCTTTGTATGTGTAATAACCGCATAAAGCATGTCACATTCTAGAACTATATAAGGATAGATTCCCATCATCACATGATATGTAGTGATGACTAGATATCTGATTATTGGGTCCATCCATGAAAAATCAAAAAAAATCCTCCTCCCAGTGTATGGGTCATTCCCACACGAGGAACCTCCATACAATAACCCCATATGGATTGATTTTTGTCACCGTAATATACATAGAAAACCCAAATATCTGATCCTAGGTATAGATGTAGCATGTTAAATGACATAAATTCTCCTCTAACTACATATGAGATTGATCTATGCAATAAACAACCTCCCATCATGACTTTAAACTATTAGGAAAAAGTCCTAATTTTAATAAATAAAACAAAAAAGAAATATTCCTAGTCACAAGACATTAACACTACATGGGAAATATATCCCCAATACATGAAATTAAAATTCGAATTCCCTAAAAAATCAATATCGCTTCTCAAAGGACCATGAAATAATGATCTCAACCAACCATATAATGTGGTTTTTGAATCATTTATTTAGTCCCTTATGCTTTAAATCCCACAATATGTCCTGAGAACCTCGAGCTGCCACAAAATTTTCATGTACCCTAAAAAGGAAAATATTTCCCTATATTTGACCATCCAATAGAAGCATAAGGGCTTATAAATACCAAGTAGAGACATCATGACCCTATATGAAGGTATTTATGATCCTTATGAGCATGAAACAACTATGGTAGAACTTAACACCCAAGGTTATTATGGGCCATCCATAGTATTATTATCTGATATAACTACTCATGAGTTGAGATCGTTGATCCATGATTTAAAAAACATTCATCTCCTTTTCATAAGGATGGTGGATTACTCTTGACCCATGGTATCCTAATTGGGATATTCTGTAATATTCCCCTAATATTAGGTCTGTGTGTGTCATGACCATATACTTTACGTACATTGTCCAAAGTTGTAAGAACTAAAATTCTACCATTTAGTGGTCTATATCACAATACCATAAAATTCATGTGAATGAAACACAAAACATGCCTATTTGAAAACCCATTATTATCCACTTGAAAAAAGTTCAAGTATTCTCGTGTTAAACACTTGATATCCATTATTTTGGTAATAATTATGGTCAAAATAAATAATTCATAAAGCTCATAAGGCATAATTTCCGTCCCTAGTAAAATTCAACATATTCTCGCTAGAACCCTTGGTCAAGTAAAAAGTTATGTTAATGGGTTTTTTACATCTTATCACTATGATAACAAGTTCACTATATGTTGACACAAACCCTTCTTGGATATTACATTTCCTATAAGTCACACTTCATGATTTGAGCATCTTGGATCGTTGTGAACCTTTCATGGACCTTGGAAGAGAAAAGCGATATATCATTTTGACCATTATATTGTTGCATAAGGTCTTAGAACTACCAAAAAGTGATATTTTATCCCTATATAGTAAGATTATGGATTTTTATGATCATGAAATCACCATGGAAAAAACCTATACCTATGGGTCTTCGGGGCCATTCCCAACATGATGGTCACATTCAATCATCATGACTTGAAAAATTTGGGCCATGATTTAAAATCACTATAACTACACTATTCAATAGGATTTAACATCCTTGATGTTAAATCACCATTCATTTCACCCTTTCTCAATGTAGGAATGAAACACTCCATTCACGAAAATTTTGATAAACGACATCCCGTGACTTGAAATCATATAGTACAGGGCCCAAGCATCACAACTAAGTGTTAAACATCCTTAGGGTACTAGAACCCTTCCCATAAAGTCCTTTTCTCTATATCTAACATCATTTACTAGATATTTGAGTCATTTAAAATATTTCATGGTCCTCAGATAAGAGGTGGATCATCTCTACTTGACCATGCATGTAATCCTTATGGACTCATACATATGGGCTTTGACCTACCAATTAGAGGCAACTCCTCTATGTAGGAAAGAAACTCAAATCATTGAGAACATGAATTCACCATGGTAGAAATTAATATTTTAGAGTGTTCTGTACCATTCATGGCTTGATCAATACATTACATGACTCATCAACACAATATCCTAGACACATGATTTACATCACCCAAATCCCAACTGTCCAGGTGGATTCAACATCCCTATAATTTCTCCATCATCCAATATTACACCGAAAAATCTTCCATGTTCCTTGGGAAAGAGTGGATATAACCATTTTTGACAATGTTACCATCCCATAAGGGCAATGAGATACCAACCAATTCCATCTTATTTCTCAATAAAGGAATTCCAATCAACTAGATATATGGAAACACCAATGAGGAATACAAAATCTTATACTATTTTGGGTCGTCCCTATAATGTCTTCCACATAATCCATGTTCACCAATAATGATCTAGAAGAATGATATTAAACAACAAAACATTTTTAAGACCTTACTAAAAGGCATTAAACTTTATCAAGAATGCTACGTTGCATATGGTATATCACCCATGATAGAGGTTCTGAGCTAAAATACTCTAAACTACAAAAATAGAAGGTCCGAACATAAATACCATGAACTAAAATAATATAAGGTTTGAGATAAAATACCCTAAACTATAGTAATAAAAGGTCCACTCCATAATACTTTATACTAAATAATTAAAGGTCCACTCTGGAATACCTTAAACTAAAAAATATAAATTAATTAGTTTAAAAGAATGTAAAAAGTCACAAAATCTATCAGATCAAAAACCAGTAAGAGTGAGGGATAAGAAAAATCCAACCCATGCTTTCCAAGCCTTCCTCTATATTAAATTAAGGAAACAAATATGGATATAGTAAATAAATAGATATTAAACATGATAGGCCCACCATATGTCCTCATAAAAAATCAATATATGCTCACTAGATCCACATAATTTTACAAAATATAGAGTATTCTTCCAATAAGACATAAATTTTACCTGAATTATCATTTTATGGATCAGGTAATCTCAAGATAACTGGAGGAGATACATGAATGGGGAATATCATGTTGGTGATAATTCATGAGTATTTCTTGAGAAGAATATGTTATTATTTACATATTCAAATCTAGGTTTTCAGGGTTACTTGATATTATAAAATGGAGGGGTATGATTGATGATTCATACAACATCAGATCAGTGAAGTGTTAGGAACATCATGAATGACTGAAATTTGGAAAAGACATTTAATGTTATGTAGATATATTCTGTGATAGCATGAAGAAGGAGGAATCTAAAAATATGAGTGTATGTCCCATGAATATATAGGTAATTAAAAATCCATAAAATTAAAATCCCATCAATACATGCATTTAGAGGAGTAATTTATCTCCGCATTATTTTACTCCGAGGAGGAAATGGAATGTAAAAATAGACCAATATATTTGGTTTCCAACTTCGCAACTCATTATAACACCTCTTCCCAGGCAGCAACATCAAGACATGACTTATCTAACATTTCAAAGGGTCCCTATTGATACAATAATATTATAATGAATATATGAAGTGAATTCTAAATTCGGAAATCTCTTCTTGATGATGGCTAATTGGATACATGATACAGTCAATTTCAACCTTCCCAGCATTTTCTATGTACCAATGAGCATCCACCTCCACCACATTCTAGGAAGCATTGTTTATGGACTCACCATAATATATATTTTTTAAAAAGGAATCCTCAGCTGATACCATACTAAATTCATGGACACACTTTTACTCCATTAAATATATTTCCACTTTCACCTGATCATGATGTGTAGTGTAATCAAATCCTTCATAGCCATGGGTGGTCAAACTGAATAAAATAATACCAAGATAGTCTTTCATCCCTTATAAATGGGACTCTATAAACAAGGTCCAAATAACACTCCATATTCTCCTATGAATCAAATGATAACATGATGCAGACACCGGAACTCAACCAAGACACTCCTGGGAATATGAACATATTCCTTGAATTATTCTCCAAGTTAGAGGGTCTTACTCATGTTCTTCGATGAAGTAGGGAGGGATAAAAGCTCAAAAATGGTTGAACTAGTCAGAGTAATCCCTGAAGAAGTATAGACTATGACCTCTGAGATTTGGGGTGATGAAACTATAAAAAGGGGAATAGGGTTTTTCTATGAAACGATAAGTTTTATCACATAACCAAGTAACTAATGTATATGGATAATATTATAAACATAAAATTCTCATTTGCATCACAAAAAATAACCATTTCCATGACCCCATACTCTTTTGAAGAGGTGAAACCCTCTTGAAATAATTATCTTCGTGGAACCTCTAGATCTTTCCGCAAAGACATGCTTTTCTCTCCAACCCTGAGGGATGCACGATGAAAAGATAATGTTAGATAGTATGATGGAAAGTGTTTAGATTATGAAGATCTATTTATCTTTTCAAAAATGAACTTCTAGAATGGATAACTCACTAAAAGAATAGAAATATATAATAATATCCTATAAAAGTTCATTATCAGATTCTAGATCAAAGGGAATGACTGTTGAAACATCTATAGTGGGTAAAAAGATTTACTAGGTTGGAAAATAATAAATCTATGCTTCTTGGTCAGCTAGGACAGATAGTGAAGGTTATATTAAAGCAACTAACTTCATGGTAAAATCCTTAGGGGAATATACATGCTTCTCCAAAAAGGCTCGATGGTGATGTACACATTTTTGAAAAATAAGGACGTGTTTCTAAAATAGTCCAGAATAATGAAATGGTGAAATGATAAGCTTACTTGAGGATTCTAGTGGATAAGGATATAAAAATATAGAATAATTTGATTTCCATTTCCCCTATAGAGTATGACCTAGAAGGCATCAATTCTGAGTGAGTTGATGATGACCCCCTTGAAAGGGCTGATACCGAGGGTGTACTTCCAATAATAGAAATCACCACCCTCATAGATGCTAGTTAACCCAAGGATCCCTCTTCATCGGTCCACTGATCTCTTCCCAACACCGTTGCAAAATCCATAACCTGGGGATCATATTGGGGAGATGTAAAAAAAATTTAGTCTTCTCCTGGCTACAACTATGTCATTAAAAAACAAAAAGGATTCAAGTACAATTTTAGTTGCATGATGACTAATTGAACACAACAGAAATATTAGCGTTACTTCTACCTCGATAATGGAATGGACCTATTTTTTCATTACAACCTTTAACAAGCCTCAAACCACTATATTAATAACCAAGAGGGAATAAAAAACCCAATCCTTGACACTTTCCATCATTATGTTATAGTCTTAGAGGAAATACTTTATATCCATTGTTCAGTCATAAAAATGTAATTCCCAAGAGGATATGATGTGTGTGAAACCATACAAAGGTAATTATGCCTAACATGATATTTCATAGAGATCAGCCTTTAATTTTAATGTTTCTAAGACATGCACTATTTAAATGTGATATTAAATAACAATGCTATAGTAACCTCACTCACTGACACAACACCCACTACAACAGTACTGTTTGGTGCTAGTATTGGATGTCAGTGTAATTGGAAGCACCTCAATTCAATTTGAGGTGATTCAAGGGCTATTGTTCCTATAAAAAAAACTATTTTTTGAGCATTGGGTTGGATTTGACACATGGGGGAAATTGGGTAGCTTTATTTACTACTGTGAATAATTTCCCATTAGGATATGATTGGATCTAAATCATAGAATAACACCAAGATCAACGATTATTTTCATTGACAGGATGATGTTTTATCTCAGCCCGAGTCTTATCCTTAGTAAATATCATCCAAAACAAGAGAACTAACATCATATTCTCCTATTATTGAGGTTGAATAGGGGGAGGACATCTCGACTATTAACATAGGAACTGAAGGATATATCGGCAAAGTGTGTACCATTCATAGAGGTGACTCCCATCGATATGTGAATAAAAGACACCATCATGAAGGGAAATCATATAGGCATGGGCCGAAAAGTTAGACCCACTATTATAAACCATACTACAGGTGGGGATTAGATCGTAGGTTTTAAAGTAGAAGTGGTCATAAAGAATCATGAAGTCCCTGACCTTCCAATCCACTAGTTTAACATTCCGTACCCTTTTGAGACATTGAAAAAAAGGTTTGATATTAATGGTGGGGATGCTATGAATGTTTGGATATTCCTAGCTACCTAGAAGAGCCCCCATAAAACCCCATATCATTTCAAATATTCCTAACATTCTATGAGGGTATTTATTCATATAAATATAAATTATAAGAAAATAAAATTTGGAAAACATAAGGATGGATAACTTCATAGGATGAACTCCTTCCATAGACTT
Source organism: Viscum album (assembly GCA_963277665.1). Classification (NCBI taxonomy): domain Eukaryota; kingdom Viridiplantae; phylum Streptophyta; class Magnoliopsida; order Santalales; family Viscaceae; genus Viscum; species Viscum album. The sequence goes on from OY728135.1 coordinate 1,646,494,896, forward strand.
AGACATCATGAAAATTGAGACCCTAACTCCCCCCTTTTCTATTTATTGAGGGTATGTACCCACTGATGTACTTATAAAGGAACCATCCAGACGAAATTTTTGGTTAAAACTCATGACAGTCACCAATATCCAGTTATTAAATCTTCCATTTTCAATAGTAGGGATGTATGTTCCCTCAACACAGTTAGAGTCCTTTATGGGGCATGATTTTTTATTCTTGGGTTTCATCTGAGAACAAGTTTTATTAGGGAAGTATTTCACCCATTTCATGAATGAGATATTTACCTCAATAATTGGGTCCTTTTTAGGGACTCTTGTTCCAACCAAATCCATTATCGGGTAGGCATAAGAGTCATCTCCACATTATCCCATGTAGATTGTGGGGAAAAACTCATTATACATCTCCCAAAAAATGGGTGTTCTCCTGGTATGACTAATGTCCTAGAGTCTAATTCCCTCATCACCATGCATTAGGTATAAGGTATTTCTATTTGGAATCCAATGACTAAATTAGTCCAACATCAGGCCATTGTTACAGTAGAAAAAATATTGAGATATTGAGAGGGACGTATACATCCTGATTGATATCGATTTTGTGGAAAACTCTAAAGAAGTATATTTCAACCATTAAGGACTATCCCTACAATCTATTTAACCATACCGCCTTGATCGAATGTCCCATTTAGGAACCAACCCAAACATCTAGCTGGTGGTGGACTTCCGTATTATTGAACGGTACATATGAACATTCGAATCGGGTTCAAGAGTTTTATCATAGAAGTATGTGGGAATGAATATATGTATATACCAGTTTGAATGATCCCACTCAGTGAAAAATAGGCCAAATGAGAGATGTTTTTCTGAATCGTATTATAAGATTTTACAATCCCAGAAAGAGGAATGATTGATGACTATAGTGAAGGATTGATAAATTAATTTATAAGACCAAACTCGTGGAGGTATAGAAACTATGAAAGGAGATATTCCCTAAGACTCAATCCTATGAGGTTTATAAAAATCATCTAAAATGACCAAAAAACATAGCAACAAGTAGCATCTACACTTTCTATAGTAGCATCCCAGTGAGCCACTGTTTCTTTAGACTACTTTTTTGAAGACTTTTTGGAACGATGACTAGATATAGAATCCATATTCCCAAAATAAAAGAATCATATATCATAAAATTGAAAACCACATAAAAATAAATTCATAAATGTAACATCCTCTAGTGAATTGCATGAATCATAAGGGGATTCAAAATCAAATATAATATTAATGAATTGCCTAGATCATGGAGATCTTATTGTCTACATAAACCGAAAAGAAATCTCACCACCTTACTAACTATTATGAGACTCGTGATCGCATGACCTTGACAAGGTCACCTGATTTTCTTAATTTTCCGGCTGTCATATTATCGAACCAGAACATCATATTGAACCAGTAAAGACAACCATAAGCTATACAAACAATGTTCAATAAATTACCAAATATTTAATTCATGATTGATTTGAAAAAATTCTATGATAATGATGATTCACAAAATGGTTCTCATATAATAGTATTGCATATGGATCTTGAGATTAGTTATTGATGAAGGACTTATGATGTGGTCTGTTGATGGAAGCTGGTCATAGGACCTCTATAGAGTAGAAGTAGCTAGTGAATTTGATGCCCTTAATTCCCATATTTATAGGGCTTCTGTAGAATTTGAATGGTCACATTAAATACCAAGCATCACCCATGCTATTAATTAATGGAATACAAAAAACTAAGGAGGGAAATTAGATTACTTATAACTGAGTCATTTTTTCCCACCTACATATCTCCTGAGAGGGGAATTTTTTGATGCCTTCCAAATGAGGACAGACAAATATTCAAAGAATGAAATATAGAAAACATGGGAATTATTTTCTCTGTAAATAAAAATAAAAGGAAGGTTTACAATATAACATGGATTGTGTATCCTTCAAAAAGACACACAATTTCATGCCCTTCTAAATTTCATTTGAAAGAGACATTCAAAGAAAATGACTTTATGGAGATCACATAGTGCCCTTTTGAAAAGACATTCTATTCTTGTGATGGAATCCAAGATATTCATTGATAATGTGCTAGATTCTAGATGTGACCCTCTGAATAAGGTGACGTTTTAGTTGGTGATTTCATGACAATAATTAAAAAATTATTGTAAAATAAGAGGAAAAATATGTAGATGATAGAGGCCTTATGTGGTCATTGATATTTATGGGATCCACCTTCAAAGTTTTAGTGAAACTGCCTAGACCTGGAAATATAACTACCTCATCATAGAATTTCCCAATGGAATGTCACCTTCATCATGGGAAGGGCCTTGGACATGTCTATTCAACTCTATGATTGGATCCATGTATAAAAAGAGGGGTTATTCCGGATATTTCTTACATATCACCACATAACCCATTGATTGGTAACATGTTGCATCACTAATGGGGAGAGTGATTGTCTTCAACAACACTCATAAATTTTTTTATATAACATGCCTTTTTAGAATAAATAATGATATAAATGGGGAAAATGTGGACAACACTTATGGAATGAAGATATGATGATCACCACGTGAAATGGGTTATACACCCTGATGATCACTATTGATCCCAAGGAGGCACATTGACATGTCAGCACAATCCCATAAAAGACCTATAAAAATATTGAATAGGTCTCTCAGATAACCCTAGACATGTTTCTTTTGTCTCACAGATAACCCCATACAAGTCACTTTTGTCTCACAGAAGGCCTCAGACAATTCCTACTAGATTAGAAGAATGCCTTTCAACAGGAATCCAGATCTCACAATGACCCCTAGAAATGTTATCTATACCCTGTAAAAGCCCATTGGAATGTCTACATGGTTAGTCAATACCTCTTTGATTTGAAAAATTAAAATATAAAGGGATCTAATGGGATGGTATTGAACCCATTGATCATCAAGTGACACACCTTAAATAACCCATAGATAGATCACGGAAAACATGTAACACTTGTGATTTCCACTAACTTTAGATTGAATCTATGAAATATGTGCCACAGATGGGGTTCTATAAATGGGATGGTGTGGCCTGTAAATTCATCCCCCTCAATAACAAAAAATATTAAATAGAATATACATCCATGCATCTATAATCGACTGCATTCAGAGAAGAATTTATATCATGACCAATCACGTGATTGTAAAGGTATTCTTCCTGGTAAAATTCATGGGATGATTTAAGGGAACACATAGTATGCTTATGTACTTCTCATGATCATTTAATGAATCATGTGATGAACTTATGATGTTTCGACCAGGTCATTCTAAGGATGTCATTCATATCATCTAGATCATGATAAAACATAAAAAAAATATAACATTAAACAAATATATGTAACATATGAAATAAAATTATAGAATAAAGACTAAAATACATGAGACTAATGCAAAGATATATTCTTTTTTAATTATACACTTCAAATAACTAATATGGATATTGATGAAATAGAATGTTATGTTACCCATTGTATGTGGAATCCTTCGTCACACTATTTGAATCATTCGATATCTTCCATACAGTTAAAGAAGGACAAATGAAAACATTTGGGTATTCCACATTAGGATTAGGAAGAACTCTAGGATCACCATCAAGATTATCCAATGTCTTCAAAAATTTCTCCTAAATAATGTGGTGAAACCTGTGTATGAAAGCTATGTCTTGTGAACACCTCTAGGCATACCAACCAGATATCGCAGAACCATATCAACATGACTTCCATGTTTTTCGATGACACATTGACATGTTAGAAAGATCATGTGACATCATCCAAAAAATTAATACATTATTACGAGACATCATCTGGACATGTTAGCCTAGATCATTTGATTATCTTTGGAGATTTCTATAAATACACATACATTTCTAGTAGACTACTAGGAAAAGATAGCTAGGTATCACTGTTCCATTTGGACCAGTCAACACTAGTCAAATGATTCCCACCCAATCATGACATTAATATTAGGTGAAATACATTTGGATATTAAAATAGGGCATGAAATGTTCATCGAACATGTCTAGTCATCCTTCGATATGTTAGACAGATAATCAAGACACATTAGGTAGATAATCATGTAAGTTAGGTAGACAACCAGGCCAAGTCAAGTGGGAATCCTGGGACATGATAACCTTGTCCAGTGACCATATTTGGGAAACCTCAGTTTTTAAGACCTAATAATAAGAACTATGATAAAAATGATTCTTACAATAACTACGATACATAGAACTCCTTCCAAAATCTCGTTATTAAATGGGAATATACCTTAGTGTAAATGCCTTCATGTCTCTAAAATTTCAACCATTGAGACCAAATAAATCAGAAAAAATGATCATTATTTCACATCAATCATTAGTTTGAGAAGCTAACTAAAAATGGATGACTCTAATTACTATCATAACCTCAATATGTCAGACCCTTTTCTATGGACAAAGCTAAAATAGGTATCCACCTTGATATGAGTATTTCCATGTATTTGAAATTGCTACCATTATGAACCAATTTTTCTTATAGGATGGTCATTCTTTCTCATCCATCAATAGACTGATAAGACAACAAAACTATTAGTAATCTGATTCCTATAATAACTATGATACATAAGATGCCTTAATATGTCCTGAGATAAAATTGGTATCCACTCTAGTTTTATTCCCCTCATGTATCGGAAATATTATCCATCGAGACCAAATCACTCCCATGATATGATCATTCTTTCTTAACCATCAATGAAGTGAAAGGACAATTGAACTACTAGAACATTGATTCCTACCATAACCATGATACACAAGATAACTTCCCAAGGCATGAGTTCGATATTAAACATTAGAATGGATGTCCCAGTACATAAGTCATGTATATATATATGTAGTGAGACTGATTACTTTATATCCCTTGTCTCACAACATAATCATGTGTCACAAGGGATTACAGGGTTTCAATGGTCATATCATTAAAATCATGAATATCCTCCATACTAAGGAAACCTAAGTATAAAAGCCTCGATAAGTGGAATGATATAATTACCCTATACAAGGGTTTACACCTTGGTTCCAATCCCAATGGAATGATTGAACTATGGTTACATTGATTCCTACAATAACCAGGATATATAGGACACCTCTTCAAGGATCGATCATAATGACCGGTCTGTATGTGCCTTCATATATGACTTTTTCACGTGATGTTAAACTGTACGAGTTTATCGAACTATATTGGTTTTGATTCTTATTACAAACATGATATGTAGGACACCTCATAGAGGGTCAATCAAATCCGTTACATATAAATTTCCTCCTTGGATGCCAACACATTCTAAAGTATTTGGTTATATGGATTAAATATATAAGAAGGGACCCATTAAGTGATAATGGATGAAGAACCATGGATACAAATAGATGGTCTCATAAATAGTCCTTCCTTTTAACATAGATGGATTCCAAACATGATCTTTTTTTCTGGATACTCTTACCTCATTGGGATTAGGAAGAGATTCAATAATATATCGTAAATCTATAATAGTCTCGGAGAAGGGAACAATCCCCCCAAAGGGTGTGATAAGCCCAAAATCCCATACTCTCTACCAATATGTGCTCTGAAGTGATATAGGGTATGAAACTAAAATTGAGCAGCTTCCTTGAGAAATAAAGTATTTACCTAGTTATTTATTTTGGAACCCTTGGGTGTTTCTATTAATTAAAATAATTGAGAACCAGATGTGAATGATTGTGCAAGACATTGAACCCCGCACAATTAATCATAAATCCAAACCAAATGAACCCTTAGTTGTATATTTCCCAATGATACAATATTTAAGATACTCAATTCATTATTTTTTTAATGGATACTATATATTAAGAGGAGTTAGAGAACGAACTAAAATTGAAAGTACTCAGTTAAAATTTATACATCTTCAACGAGAAACTTCATCCAGATTACACATAATTATTTGAGAGGATGGTATTATGATAAAAAAGACCAATAAATAATGTTGTGAGATTTTATGAGGGGATTAGTGTAGTTATTCTTTAATATATAATTCTTGTGCAGATTTAGTATGAGAGTAGAGATGACAACCTTTTATAAGGGTGTTAGGGGACACACATAGAATTTATCAAAATATTAAAATATAATATTATCATAATCAATTCATGTGGATAGAAAAATAAAAATAATCAAATTTTGAAGGATGCGTTTAAAATTCCATCATATAGTAATTTAGGTAAAATTTCTAGTTATATTTTAAACCTTATCTCTTAGGTTAACCCCCACCAGTAAACCCTTTTTATCCTTAACCACAGAAAAACGTTTTTACTATTTTTATTATTCCTTATGAAAAAAATTAGTTAACCGTTTTAAATTACATTTATAATTAAAATTAAATACATTAAATATATTTTACATGATTAAATTTATATAAGTGGAAAACATTAATTTTAAAATATGCCTCTAAAATGCAACACATCCATTTTTACCAAATGAAATTTTAAGCATAAAATTGAGTTGAAATTCATTCCATGAAATTTAAATAATATTGGATGAATATTAATTTATTTAATTGAATAAATTGTATAAAAATTTAAATAAAATAATTGATCAACAGAGATCAATTTAAATTATTAATATAAAAAAACATTGGGTGTGAAAAATATTTTTTGTACAAAAACATCTCTTTTTTTCTTTAAAATGCTTGAATTTTAATTTATAAACCATTAAAAACTAATTTATTGATTTTATACATATGTTAAATATAATATTGCAAAATTTAATTAGTATTAATTATATCCTCTAATATAATTACATAGACATAACTATAATATTGAATAATAATATTTTTATAATATTATGTGGTTTGTCTAAACTCAATTTTTTGTGCAAGATTAAATATCAGTAAAATTAAATATATTTAGAAGGAAAATATATCATTAAATCATAGGTAGTTACATATTAACATGTTATAATTACAAAATATACGTAAAAAAACATGTCTACCATGATTGAGAAGTTTATGAATGATATCTAGGTTTAATTCAAGTGCAGGGAAGGGAGAAAGTGAATTGGAAGAAGATAACTTGAAAGATATACTTGAGTCAAATAAAAGATGTTTTTCATCATATTTATTTCAATTTATTTCTAAAAATATGTTAAAAATAAAATTATATCTATGATATTATACAAATATTGGATTTGAATCTAACCAATGTTATAAAAAAAATGTAACTCTCTTTTCCTTTGAAAACACAAATTTTAACAAGTATTTCATAACGAAAAAACATTTACTAGATAATAATGTTAGAAAAATAAATCAATCAAAATGGGTAGAAAATGGAATACATATATCATTGATAACGAATTATTTTTATATTGGACTACCCAAGAATCTGAAGAGGATATTTATAGATATCTGAAGATGAATAAGAGATGCAATATGGTATTCAAATAGAGAAGTTATTTGAGATTCCTAAAAAACATTACAATGTATACTGGAGGAATTGATCACGAATAGACCATAGTTAATAGAAGATAGTTTATAATTTAATTAATCTTATATTTCACACCTATATAAGAAAATATAATGTCTATCTCTGCCTTCAACATAAGAACCAAAGTAAAAAATGATATTGAAAACCTACTAAAGGAAATAGGGAATGTGAATGTAAATTAAGACTGAAATTAAAAGGGTGTGAGATGTACAATGGAGAAATAAATCTGGTAGAGTTGAATCAATAGATAAAAATTTATTGATGAATCTATTCTTGAATTAGTCATAAAATCTTGTGTCATTCTTCAACATAGTTCGAAAAATTCTAATCTCCCTTAAAATTTACTTAATAGAAACCACTAGACAAAAGTCAATGAAAAATATATAAAATACATCATTATATGTGAATATACATGAATAATTGGGTGGAGAGTATTATATTAATCAAGCATATGCTGAAACATTCAAGAACATGTAGTGATAATAACACTGCTTAAAATTTATAATTGAGTGATGAGTGAAATATTTCTAGGAAGGAATGTATAAGTGACTTTATAGAATAAGATAAGTAGAGATTAATTTAATTTTATTCATGATTAAAATGGAATCATGATCATTAATGATGCTTGGTAACATGAGGACCATTGTTTTGAAAATGTAAATGGTATTGGATAGTGTTTGAATTTTTCTTTTGTAATATTTTTGAGTTTCATTTTTCTCAGAGTATAAGTAATAATAATGGGTGAATTGAAAGAGTTTATAAATTCATTATATTTTGTTAATATTATACTCATTTTATTCCCTCGTTTATATTTATTCATTTAGTTTCTGTTTTTTTCTAATTAATGTATCAAATCATATGAATTTATGAATAATATTTAAAATAGGAAAATTGATTATTAAATTAATGTACATACTTTTTGGAATGGATTTCTATTGGTTATTCTTTATCTTTATATTATTAAGGACTTGAGAATAGAATATAACATTATATTTCCTGATTTATAATATAATCATGAAAGGAAGTGGTCATTCCTAGAGGATTTATATGGATTTATATTCCCTAGAGAGAATGATGAAATAGAAAAGTACGGAAGTACTGTGTTGAGGTCTGGAAAATGGAAATGGTTATTATCTTACAGAAACATTATAGGACATTTTGTGAGCCATTAGAAGAAATTTTTTGGAATACATTGGATAATTTTTCTATGAACAAGGTAATTTATCTACATAGATGAGAATTTTACGATGCATAATAGAAATATCCCACATAGAATATATTTTAATAGGTTATTGGATATTTTGAGGTGGTTATCTTATATGTTATAAGACACAATTTCATTCAATTGAAGAATTCATATAATGTAAGGAATTTCAATCGGAAATAAAAGAACTGTGCCAGAGATTGGTAATTTTATTTTTTTCATATGTTATTTCTTCTAAACATATGAAATTTTACCACACACAATAGATTTAATCTACACGTATAAGATATCATCTATCCCTATGATATTTTTCTATATGTAGGATGACTGCTGTAATAATAAATTTTACTTTGTGAAATAGTCATATTTTTTTGATGGGGGTTAAATTTGAATAATTATGTGGTTAAAAACAATAGGAATTCAAGAGGAGTGTTTTTAGGACACTTCAACATAATTTAAACTAATAAAATTACTCAATATAGATAATAATAAGAAAAGTATTTTGATCAAGAAACATGGAATGAAATTTGTGAATTTTTTAAAGGAAAGGATCATTTGGAGATTTAAATAACTAAAAAATTAAGATGATTTGAATGAATTTAAGAAGTGGGGAACTTCTATGTTTGACAATGACTGAAGATTAAGGAAAGAAGATATCATAAGAAGGAACACAAGGGTGATGATTTGAGAGATATATATTTTATTTAATACTCATAGAGAAACTCAACTACTACTATATAATATTTTACATTATGATTTCATTAATATTATAATTCCTTATCTTTCCTTCTCTTTCTCTACTACTCTTCAAATGGAGGGGTAAAACATAAGTGATCAAAGAAGGTAAAGACATCCATCATATTACTTGATTCATGAAGGTAATGAATAAACTATCTTCTATTAATAAATATTAATTTTTATGGATGTTTAATAATTTTACTATAATTTTGTTTATGTTTTTAAATATATACAACCTTTGAATATTAGGTTATTAATTTTGGTTTTCCCTCCACACATAATAGTTTGGCTTTAAGGAATGATGTATATGAGGTGGTGAGTATCTATGAATTAATGAAATGCGTGTGTAGGATGTGAGTTACTCATAATTGTTTTAGTAATACCAATACCCAATTGGGTATTGTATTGGTATTTTAAGAGTGTTTTATTTACTTTTCACTTTCACGAGAAGGTGGGATGACTAAGAAGTGATCATTTATTAGATCCATCTCAATAATAACCATCGCTCAAGGTTGTTTGATAAATCAATTGGGGAATCATTTATTTATCACTTAATTTGAATAGAATTAATATTTTTTGAATTACTATTATTGTATTGGAAATGAAAATACAACCACAAACCAATCACATTATTCATCAAATATTTTTTATATCATTACTTTATTGTCTATTAATTTCTCGAAAACCATAAAATATAAAAACCACACATTTTTCTTAAGTGAAACTAATTTAAGAGCACTCCTCTCTGGAGAAAACCTTAGGGTACTATGACTAATATAATTAAACTAGGAAATAATTGTTTTTCCACATCCCATGATAATATTATTGTTAGGTTGATGATCATTTCATCAATTTAAAGCTATATTTTTTATATTTTAATGTAATTACCTCAACTGTGATGGAATTTATTAATGAATTCAAGTATCTTATTGGGGATTTTGACTACAATGGACTCAAGGGTGTAACAAGAGTTTTCCACATCATATTTTTTATGGTTTAAAAAAATACCAACCTGTGTGTAATCTCTTGCTTATTCCTAATTGAATAATTATGCATTAATTGGATAGACAACTTATTTGTTATTTAAAATTAATTTGGATGAATTTTTATTGAATAGAGGGATATTGGTTGATGATTGATGGTAATTTATAAAATTCATGGGGATGGATAAATCATTCATAATTGGAAAAAAACTTTTTAACATATGTGGTTTATGATATTACTTAATTTTATGGAAGTGTGTATATTACATAAATAAATTTGTGTGGGTGACCCGAATAGGGGCCATGAGTGGTTTCCCTTCTGAGAGTCTAGACAATGTTTTTATGTTAAGCTCATAATATATCCTCGGTAACCATGTAATAATCATGTATGCAATTATGATTATGTCACTCAGGTGAGAGTCTTGATTAAAGGGGCTTTCGAACATGATGAGGGTGTTCATCATTAAGTTATATCTATAATGATTTGGTAAGGTCGCTTCAGTAAATGAAACTCACATAGAGTGATATCTTGGGGTTAGCTTATATAAATTTCTCTATATAGGTAATGACAATAGATTGAAATGTCAAAATGATAATGAATAGAAAAAAATATGGTTTCCTTGAATCTTATATTAGGATTATGAATTATTTAGATTATGATAGGTCCCTTGGACTTAATGTGTTCAAATATTTATTCGTGATGCTCACATAATAATGGAAATTAATTAAATACAATTTTAATAAATCCATGAGAGGAATATTTTTCTCTAACCTAGGCTCTTATCCTTATATGTAATCCTTATGTGCATTCTAGTGTGAGAAACTTATGTATTAGATTTGATAAGTGTAGTGATTTCTATTGTGATGAGAATTTGGTATGATGAGAGACGTAAAATATTGGCTCTGAGATATAGTTATGTTTTACGTGATTCAAATAAATGCTAGTAAAGGGATTTAATTAGCCTTTGTTAACTAAGTGTAATATGTCATGTTCACGGAATGCATAGTGAGCATGTTGGTTAAAAAGAACCAATTTATAGGGTGATGAACATTTACCATGGGTATAACAATGTTCAATATTTTATAACATCTAATGGTTATTTATTCACAATTTTTTATATTTTATTAAGAAGACGTGCATTGTATACCCTCCAATGATTATGATAAACTGTGACACCCTAGTTTTTCTTCCACCCTCCCCACCTTATTCTTCCAGGCCATCCACAGTGATCTAGTGTTTCCACTTATATACCTCTAACAATAGTCTTTATTTCACTACTTCTGGTGATTTATACATTGGTCCAGGGTTTTAATTTAGATTGGATTCAATTATTTTAGGTATATAGTGTTTCTTTATTTTTTTATTTCCCCCTCATTTTTGTTGGGTGGTTTTGGGATGATTGATACAACTTTGAGGGCCTTAGCTATTTCCAAGACTACTCATTCCAGCTGAATTATTTTTTTAAACTTCATATTGGTATGACATGAACTAAAATTAATATTTTGGGATTTTGTTATAGTGAATCTTAATGGATCATTATATTTGTTTCATGGGATATTTTAGTTATTTTTTTCTAGTCAGTCTTTCTCAGCTTTTGGTAATTTTTTTCATACTTACTTTCATTGGCTAATTTTCGTTTATCTGATCAAGCTACCAAAACCATTTTCTATACTTCATTATAGTTATGATAATAATGTTATTATGGTGGTTTAATATTATTTTATTTTATACATTTAGTGTTGATGGATCATCTTTTTTTGTTTTTATCCCACTCTTATGCATCGAGTGCGTATTTTCTATGTCATATTCTCAATGGTATCCATAGTGTTTTTTGCTCTTATTATACTTTGGTGGTGGATTTGGATAACTACATCACCCAATATCCGACACCATCCCTTTATTTTTCATCTTGGATCTACCTCACTAATTATCTCATACGGTAGCTTCAAGGTAGGGTAAAAATAGGGATATTTTCGTAAATAAATTACATGACTTCTGGATGGTGAAAACTTTCTATGGAGTATACAATGTGAACTAATGGTAATATTTTGTTTTTATGGTTATTTTTCATCATCTATTTTTCTTGATTCTTGTTTTGTGTTACATTGGTGATATATTGAGGTTTATATTGTTGTTTTATTACTGATTTTATTGAACTTTGGCGATGATTTTAAATGTTTTATGAATTATGTTTTGAATCTATTCGAGATTTCCTTTATTTTGTTTGATTTTTTGGTTGGTATGTTTCTCTAGTGGAGTATCTCTATTTTTTATTGTTGGTTTTGGATAAAGTGTGTGCCGACGAGGGTGATCTAGTGATGGTGTGATGGGATTAGTGTAGGATTTGGGTCTTGAGTTACCAACCACAATCACATGTCAAGGATTATACTATATATTTCTACCATTTTTTTATCTTTGGATCATCAGACTAGGGCTATTGATCTAGTGATATGTTAGTAGGTCATCTTTTAAGAATTCATGACCCGAAATTTATTATTTTCATTTCTATTCGTTCTCTATTATTTTTTGGGTTGATCGTAGGTATTGTATTGGTTAATTCTATGTTATACCATGTTCTTAATTAACATTAATGTTGATATTAGAAAAACAATTAAATTAATATTTATTCCTTGGTTTGGACATTCCAAAAAATAGTGTTATAAAATGACCTCATATTTTTGTGTGATATACTTCCCCTAAGGGATTTTTCCAGTGGGAAATGATTACCATGGGGATAATGATACGTGAGAATTAATTTCCACTTAGGTATGTTTCTAGTGGGATGTGTTACCTCTATGAGATGTTTTAAAGGGAGCTGTATTACCCCCTTTGGGATTTCGTAAGTGGGAAATAATTCTTTAGAGAGATACTTTTATGTGATACGTACTACACTTTTAGGGATATTAAAAGTGGGACAAGTTACCCATGGGATATATTTTCATGTGGGTTGTACTACCTCTCTATGGGATAGCGATGAGTGGTAATGATTTCCCCCGAGAGGGAAGTGATTTAGGTGAGACATTATACATCCAGGGATGTTTAAAAAATGGAATGGGAAGGATTCCTCCCAAATTTGTTGTGATGTGTCCTGTACTTGATACCTACTTAGATTGTTGTGACATAGTTTTGGCATGATTCCTCTTAGGATGGTTGTGATTCATATTTTGTGTAATTCTTCCTATTTTTTTGTTGATGTTTCAATTACTCAGATGATTGTGTATACCATGTAGGATTTAATACCACTAGGTGGGCATATTATTCTTGTCTTGGATATAATACATCACTACTATTGATATTAGTGACTAATTATAAGAAGTAGCATGTTAGGTAACCCGATTGACAGAAAGTAGTCTATAATTTTCTAAAGTAGTTATATGTTGACTATCAGGGTGAATTCATGGGTACCCTATACTGAAATGCTTTTATGAATGTGTGGCTTATGGTTTTATTTTTATTCAATACATATATGCAGATATATGAAAAAATATGTTGATTTTTATTTTGGAAACTATTGTTAGTGGCCAATAGTATTTTAGGATTACACAATACATAGTCACCTTGGTGCACGAGAAGAATTTAAGGTCAAAAAGAATGTTCAAACTATATATTAGTACAAGTGGATGAAATCAAGGATTTATGTGTGTTTGTGAAGAAAGGTATAAAGAAATCACAAGGATAGTTTTAGGTACCCTTTTTTAGATTTATTATTTAATAAAGTATTATCTTCCCATTTAGTGTTCTTATTTTGATTTAATATCATATGACCTACCTGTAAATTTTATTATCACATGGACGTGTTGTTTATATAGTTTCCTTTGAATTATAATACCAAATTTTATAATCTAATAGGTGTCTTCTTATGGATATTTATATTTTTATAATCCAACGTTTTTAATGATTCTAGAGGGTATAATCGTACAACATGGTTTATCAGACCCTTACTTTTTATCAGTATCCTTTTGCATATTTAAAGGCATGTTTGATGTTATATTATACCACTAGTTTATAAATGTTCTATTTGGTTTGTCTAGGATGTCATCAATTTGTATCAGAGATTTTGTTTTCTTTGTATTACTATTTGGGATACAGTGGATGGAGATAGAACAAGTTGGATATTCCTATGGAATCTAGGTTTGTAATTTTCTAAAAAATCCATGAGCTAGAGTCCATTTTTTCATAGAGTAGGGATGTATGATATTTATTTTTTACAAATATAAGAGAGTTTATTTTTTAATTATTATGTTTTAGATTCATTTATTTCACGTTTTTCTCATGGATCCATGAGTGGGAGGCATTTGTTCATATATCATTTCGACACATAGATTCAAAAAACATGTGAATGAATGTATGTGATTATAGTATTGTATTTCTAGAAAGAAATGGGTTTTAGTTATTTTAATCATTAAAAATAACATATTTGGTGTTCTACCCAATACATTATCCATGGCATTATGGTTTAATGATCTAAATTTATTGGTTTTTCTTTGCTAGGAGCCACCGTAGGGAAATTCCCATCAATTTGAACTAGTTGTGACATAGAACCTCAATGGAGTAATTTGATAGATGGATACCTGGTGAGGTTTGACACACTAGAATGGGTTTCCTGGTATGGATATAAGGACACCAGATGTTTATTATATCCCTAGGATAGGGAAATGGCATATCATTTTCCTTGGGATATTTGATTCAATGTAGGGAAACTACTTCACGGGATGAGACTAATGCTCGATATGGTTGGGGAACTAGGTTGGTGAGCCTAGTGATGGTGAGATACAACTTATTATTAAGATGACTCAGAGTATGATAGTATAATAATATGGTCCCTTCACTGTTATTACTCAAGGAGAGATATGATATGTGTGGGTAACCCATGATATATGTGTTAGCCATGGAATTTGGATGCTTTATAGGTTTAAAGCGTGGGTAAATGCTTCATTTTTTGGGGAGATTCAATGGTGGTAAAATCATGTATGTGGTGTGGACATGTGGTGAATATTTGGGCGATATATTTGAAATGAAGTAATAAATGGTGCTTTAGGTTTAGAATGTCAGTGACATGCATAAAGGCATGGCCATCTGGTTGATTGAGGGATTAAGCCTTGGATTCATGGGGTATGATTATTGGTGGTGAGAGACATTTTTCTGGTAGGGTGGTACGCGGATCTACGAATAATCAATTTTGTGGTCGGTTTGATACTTTCCTACCCGTAAAGTTTGAGAGTATGAACATACTCTACATACATGTTATGCAGGTTGTATGGATTGACATTGGATATAAGGAGAATGAGATTGTTTTTAGGCACTATTATCCTAGAATGACATGGAATTTAGGTCCATTGGTGGATTCTAAGAGTATATCAAGAATAGTGGATTGTGTGTTAGAATTTCATGACTAATGGGGTGTGATCATGATAATGTTACTGATGCGTGTATATTTCATATGTTACCTACCTAATGCGTGGGTCAATAAGTGTTGGGAATTTTTTGTCCCACGAGACTCATGTGGTTGTAGATCCGTAAGAGATGCCTTTATGATGTGATGAGGTATAAGACTCATTTGATTCATCAAATATAGAATCTAGGTTGTGGGATGTTGATGGCTTGGTGGATGATCACTCATTTTTTATTATTGGTTTTGATACGACCCTTGGAAAGGAGTGGAAACCCTTATCCATGATGTAGATGAGAAATTTATATGGTATATAACCATTTTGAACTAATAAAAATCATGAGTTAAGTATAGTTGATTTCTAGAACTGATCCAGTGAAGATTTCCCTATGATGACTAATGGGTCATGATATGTATGTACAACAAAGAGGGACAACTCGTGTGATTGATGAGTAGTGACTAGTTTAAGTATATATGGTGTAGTGATTTAAGGAACATGATGATTTTATGGAACAATGAGGTCCTGAGGAATCTTTTTTGTTTTTATGGAATCAAAATTACATCTCTTCTATGGAGGGTAAGGCAATAATAAAATGAAGAATTTTATAATTGAGCACTATGATTCTATAGTATGTGGGTATTCATAAGCCACAAGATAGATACTTTAGTAATTGGAAGTAGATTATAAAAATTGAGTTTCGGTATATTGTGACAATTTAATAATGATTCTGGATAGTGGTTGCAATGAGTACTATGATATATAAGACACCAAATTTGGGCTAGTGGGTGAGATCTATTGAGATGTACAAAGATGAGATAAGTAGTGTCAAAACTCAGTTGATGGTAGATCTTGAGAATGATCATGCTTCTATATTCGGGAGAATGATATTTTAGGGTGAGGATTATACAATTATAATTTTAATTTATACCATTGTTTCATGTGTATTTATTATGATCTTTATATGTGACATATATGGAAAACATAACTCAAGAGTTGTTAAGGATTCATAACAAAAATTAGATTTAAGAGGATGGGTTATATTCTGTAAACGGTAATTAGCATGATATAGATATAAATTGATTCGTAATGGGTAAATTCATTACATTCAATAACTCATGGGTGTATATTGTGGGTTAAAGGTAGGTAGAGTAATTGGGGATGAGGTTTTGGGAAACAAACTTGAATGGTGATAGGGTCTATAGAATTACAGCTATTTTTGGTAGCCTAATTTCATATGGACTAAGTCTTTATGATTTGTAAATATTTTCATGTGTGATATTGTGGATTTTTAAGAGAATAGTTAGGAGATTCTGAAGTTCAATATTGAGTTGGTGATGGTATTATTTGGACTAGTGACACCAAAATTTGGGGTGTGCCATCGGTGATTTAGAGATTCAGGAACACCACTATGAGTGAGGCATCATCATGTTGTCGTTATAATTAATTGGTATTATGGTGTTCATTCAACATGGTTTCAAATTATATCAGTATGATGTGGTACCAACTAGTTTTTTTTTCATCATAAATTAGATGTGATGACACAAGATTTTATGGAACCCCCTTATTTTAATAATTATTGGTGTCTATAACTAAAAACAATCATGAGGTAAGTAGTGTTTAGGATGCTACACTATTCTCGGTATAATATTTTCACATTAATCACCAGTAGGTGACTTAGAGTTGGTATGTGCAGTCAATATCCATGACAAATAAGTTTAATAGGAATTGAATCAGTAAATTTCTCATAGACAAGAAGTGTCATGGTGTAGAGTTAATAGTATCTGACATATTTAGAGTTTTATTTTATTAAATTTGTTTTCTAAATCTCATGTTTTTGTTGGGTTTTACTTGTTAATAAGGATAGATATGGATAAGAGTTAGTATTTTTGGGCTTTTCACAGGTTTTGGACTAAAATTATGTAGTAGGTAGAAGGTCACATCACAAATAACTGATTATGGTGTCAGGAGGAACACAAAATATTAAAATTTTGGAGTTAGGGGTTTCTTATACCACAACCCCAGCATTGAGTCATGAAGGCCTTATGAAAGGGATAAATATACTCCATAAATCTCTTGAACAAACCATGGTGGGTGACCATTATTTATTAGTCCTTCTTGTGAAGGGGATATTTTAATATGGTCAAGAGGGTTACTCCACAACATGATCCTGGTGGGATTGTGAAAGTTCCCAGTCGGAGTAATGTACCACTAAGAGGTGGAGGGGTGAATTAGTGACAATATTTTTCTTTTATGTTTCTTTACAGGTGAAACAACCTTCACCATAAGATAATAATTTCAATTCCTTGCTAAGAATCAAATCATCACACATCAAACGGAACACAATGATTTACAAGGTTCACTATCCAATGATAATAGTTAAGTCCTTGGTATGGTTTCGAAATGATCTAATACCATAGAGTCCATTAGGAAAACAATCATTGGATTACAACGAGTAGGATATAACCATTTACTTGTGTAGCACTATGAAACAATCCCTCATGTTCCTGTGTATCCTCTTAGCATAATAGGTTAAAATAATTGTTTTGTAACAACTCATGTTTAATATGCATCCTTTTAATTCTAAAAATGTATTCAAATTTTAATACAAATCTTCAATTCCTTACCCATAAGAAAGGTACGAACCACCTATAATTTTTTTATGATGCAATGAGTCCAATCTTCTCGAATACTATTAATTTAAAACAAATCTCCCAATCTGATTTTTTCAATACAAAGCTCCCATTATGATTTATTCAATACAATGATCCCATTTTTAATCTTTCAATACAAATATCCCATTCAAATTATATCAACACAAAGATCCCAGTCTAATTTTTTCAATAAAAACTCTATTTATAATTCATTCAATACAAATTGCCCATTCTGATTTTTTAAATATAAAGCGCACAGTTAGATTTTCTGATAGAAAAAAATAGAGTAGATTCGTTACCACTTCAATTCTCAAATACAATTCTTGAGATGAATAGAATATGAATAAATATTCAACACTCAAATAAATTGTCAATTTGAATAGAAATGATCTCTTATTCTCTCTAAAAACCTGAATCTTCTCTCAATTCTACAAGTCACACAAGTACAATGCACTTAACACCTTTTATAGGTGACCCAAAAAATGTTTTGGTGGGAATCCCAAAACACATTCCCTCTCACTTAGATTCACCCAAATACGAATTTTTCCTGAAATTATAAGTGAAATTATGACATAGTCAACAGTTCTTGATTGTCATCAAATCTTTTACAATCTTCATTTATTGTTCCCCAGACTCCCATTTCAATTGTCTATAAAATTAAAATTGATGAGCAATACCTGTGTCTGAAACTAATTCTCTTATACTGATTTCTTCAAAACAATGCTTTACACTATTCCAATTGATTCTGTTTGATGAAATTCACATCTCCATTCAGATACAATCATTCTTTTAAATGAAAGGATACCACTTTGATAATTCAATCATTAGTATCTATCTCTTTTATTTTATCTTTTCCCACCTAAGAAAACACAACTTTCCATTCAGAACATGTGCTAGAATCATGACTAACTTTAGGAATTTGGACTCATTGAGGTTTAACCTTAGTATCATCTGACTTCAGTTGGAATGTATTATAAATTTTCATTCATTTGTGCTTCTATCTTTTCATCTCATCCCAATAATGATCTTCTCGGAATAAAAATGGTTTGGATACTATTGCGGGTTACAATGGATGGTTAAGATCATTATGGTTATGATCGTGATGGATACGATCATGTTAGATATGATCTTCCTTGTTAAAATTGAGGGATACAATCATCCTGGATATGATGATCCAGGTTAAGATTATACTTGATACAATCATCCTGGATACGATCATTTGGGTTACGATTGCTGGACAATAAAAAATTCAATCTTAAGACAATGATCTTCTAGAATATAATAAAATACAATATAATAAGGATGACCTTCCTAGATATGATACAAAACAATCTGAATATGATTCATTCTCAATCGACACCATCTCATATCTTTTATTCTTCCTGAATATGATTGTTTTGAAAAACAATCTTTATCTCATCTTCCATTGCCTTCACCATTCCCATCAACATCACCCATTTAAATTGGCTTTACCTATTCAATCAATATCACTTTTAACTTACACTCAGTTACGAATTATTTTGAATGAAAATTGATATAAATGGATACCATTTTTTTGAAATACAATCGATACAATCTAGATATGATTTTTTTCTGATTGTTTCGAAAAACAATAGGCACAACTCATTTTTTGATTGTTTTTAATAAACAATATGCCCCACATATTTCTTTTCTAATTATTTTGAAAAACAATTTGAATACTATTATTTTTTGTTTGGAGGAATCTATTTCACATCCCCTTTATTCTATCAATATTTCATCACAAGTTCTCACATAAACAAATGATTTATATGAAATACAAACCAGCAAAGTATCATCACAATTAACATGTGTCTGATTCTTTTGAATAAAAATCCAAAAAATTATTTCCAAAAAATAATGGGAAGATTTTTCCTTTATTCAAAACATACCTTGACAACAATAGACTACACTTTAAACCTTCATCACCTTGATCAACTTATTTGTCCCTACAATCTCCCCATTTGGATTTTGTTGTCAACCGAGTTTCATAAATCATTGATCTTTTTAAACACATGTAATGGATTATATTTCAATATTTCTAAGCCTACATGAGATAACTCATTGTCAGAAAAAATAATCATTAATAAAAAAATCATGTTATCCAAAATTGAAATCATGGTCACCTCTTTCTTTTCTTTATTCATCATAGAAAAAACAATTCAATTTCTTTTCCTACAACCACTCCAAAAAATAGTTCAAATAGTTCACAAACTAAACAATGCTGAATTCACAGCTTACCCATAACTCTCACATTTGTGTAATAAATTTATGAAACAAAACAATTTCCCTCCTTGAAAATAAAATCCAATGGTATGTTGAGAGAGGGGAAAGAGAAACTTACCTCAAACTTGAAGAGGAAGAGGTTGGACACCCATGTTCGTCCTCATTTTTTCGAATGTTTCCATCGATAAAGGTTTTGTGAAGGTATCAACAACCTATTCTGATGTTGGAACATAATCCAGCTTCAATTCACTCTTCTCCACATTCTCTCTAATGAAATGATATTTTTTATCAATGTGTTATGAATGATAATGTTGCAGTGGATTCCTGGTGATATCGATTGTACATTGATTTTCACAATCCAAGAGCAAGGGTAACTTCACTAAAACAAGTAAGTCATACAATTGTGTTTTCAACCACATGAGTTGAATAAAGGCTTGAGTAGTAGCAACATAATCAACATCAGATATATTGATAGTTACTGGGATTTGTTTCTTTGAATCCCAATAGACACAATTATTTCCCAGAAAGTATACACCACCTGATGTAGATCTTCTATTATCAACATTTCCAACCCAATCTACATCAGAATACCAAAATAAATCAATACTGTCTGAGATAAAAAAAATTATTCTGAATTCTATTGTGCCTCTAATGTATCTGAGTACTATTTTTCAAACTATAAGATGTGATTAACTTGTATCACTCTAAAATCATTCACAAAAGGTAGCAACATAAATAATGTCGGGTCTTGAGGCAATCAAATCCAATAGACATCTAAACAGATTTTCATAGTCTTTGTGATTCACTTCTTTTCCATATACATCTTTACTCATGATTTTCCCACTGAAAGGGATTTGGAAATAGTTTTTGAATTTTTCATGCCAAACCACTGGAGAAGTTATTTTGCATAATTCTATAGGGAATGGAAAATGTATTGTTTCTTTTTATGGATTTTTAACCCAAGAAATTATTTCATTTCTCCCAGAATGGACATTTAAAAACATTCTTCATTTCTTTAGAAAATTTTTCACCACTTCTTTCATCATTCCTAGCAATTATTATATCATCAAAAAAAATACAATAAGGGAGTAATCTTGACTTTTTCTGATGTAAAGATTATTATCCACTCTTCCTTTGATAAAATTAATATTTCATAAGAATGTATTCATTTTGGAATACAATTCCCTAAGATCATGTTTTATTCTATACAATGACTTTTTCAATATACACACATAACTTTCATATTTTCCAATAATAAAGCCACATGGTTATTTAATATAAACCAATTTTTCATGATCACAATTTAGGAATTCATATTTACCATCAATTTGAATGATCTTATAACCTCATTGTGTGGAAATATCAAAAAGGATTCTAAATGTATTATTTTTTTCAATAGGAGAAAAGGTTTCTTCAAAATCAACACCCTCAATCTGTGAGTACTCTTTGCACACCAATATTGATTTGTTTCTTATAACCACACCTTATTTCTTCAGCTTGTTCCAGAAAACCCATTATGTTCAAATGATGTTTTTTAGGCTTGGGTACAATTTACCTTGTATTATTCTTTTCAATCTAATCCAATTATTCATTCATGGGTTGATCCCATTCCGGATGCTCAAAATCTTCTTTCACATCATTTGGTTCCACTTTTGAATACAATGAAGTATGTGTAATGCAATTTTTTACTCTTCTGATTTGAAGCTTGTAATGTTGATCACAAATTATATTCTATTCTTCCATATGTTTCCCCAGCCTTTGATAAGATTTTTGATTTTCTTCATCACTTGAAATAGTTGAGTCAGATTTTTCTTCTTGAGAAGGAATACACTTGTTTGTATCCTTATTAGAATTGTTTTCTTCAGCTTGCTCAACTTAATTGTTTTCCAGAACATGTTTCTCTTTCTCATGTACATCAATCACTTTCAATAAACTGAATAAACAATTATTTTTTATTCTTTTTGGTAGAATATGTATCCTGTTCATTTTGGATAGTAACCATGATAGATTCCATCCTCAGCTTTCTGATCAAAGTTACTATAGGTTCCACCTTTCTTATTTATAATAAATGGAATCCTGATAACTCTAAAGTTTATAAAACATGGATTTTATCCTTGTAAAAAATCATAGGGAGTCATACCTGATTAGGGCCTATAGAAAAAAAGTTTATGAATATAAACGACAATACTCATCGATTTTTTTCAAATGTAATGAAAAAAACCGTGATCAAGTAACATGGTTCTTCCAATTTCCACAAGGCTTCTATTATTTATTTCTGAAAACCCATTTTTTTGGGGAGTGTATGGAGAGCTATACTAATTCCGAATTCCATGATTCTCAATATAATTTTCAAACACTTCACTTCTATATTAACCGCCATAATAAGTTCTAAACTTCTTCACATAATACTCACATTCTTTATCAGATTTACTTCCGAAACATTTAATCATTTTCAAATCATCTGATCTGTGTTTCATGAACATAACATAGATAATGTGAGAAAAATCATCAATGAATGTAATGAAGTACTCATCTCCATGTTTTTATTGTTTTTTCAATGAACCATATATATCTGAATGGATCGATACTAGCGGTTGTTTTGAACAAATATCTAATGTCTTATGAGCAATATTTTTAGTATTTCCTTTATGAAAAATAGTGAAACACCAATATATACTTCTTGGAAAATCAGAAAGGTCTCAAACACTATCTGTTTTAGAAAACTTTATAATGTTTCTATGACACATATGTCCATTCCATTTATTCCATAACTGATTCTCTTCCACCATTCTTATGTATCATGATTTTTGTGACTCACGAACCTGAAACAAGTTTCCATTCGTATGTTGACCTATTGTTAGAATCTTTACATATTCCTCAATATTTACAAAAATTCCATCTTTCCTGAAGATAACTTTGTTACCCTCTTCACACAATTGTGAAACACTTAGAAGATTATGTCTCAGCCCATCAACATACAATGTTTTATTAAATTTTGTCTTCTCTTTTCCAATGATAGATGAACCAAATCCTTTGATTTTTAATGATTCATCATTCCAAAATTTCATCGTTCCTTCTTTAAAATATTTCACATCCTTCACCAATTTTATGTCTCCTGTCATGTGAGAAGAACCCCCACTATCATGTATCCATGGTTATTCTCCTTTCCGAGATTTTAGTTCAATTTCAACAACCATATCTTTTTCTCGAATCATTTGATTCTTTACCTTAATCTATTGAGAATTGATAATCTTTTTCTGAGATATTAAAAAAAATACATCCCTTTTCAAGGATTCCATGTGGTTCACATCTTTCACATATAGTTTCAAAGGGATGTAACCTATTTTAAATCACCACTTCATTATTTTCATATTTCTTCACAAAAAACTTCTCATTTTTCTTTCCTTGAGAATATTTACTCCCCTAAAATCTCATTCCTTCATAACCTATGGAATAATAGTAATGTTTTTTATTGAACCAACCCATTCTTTCTGTGTTCCTGAACCCACCACAATACCAGAAATACCCATATAAATGGTATTATCCTCTGAAACTTCCATCTTGATCAGAATTATGAATGTGTTTCTCATCCACCTTCTTCTATTTATTTTTTGATTCCCCAACTGTTCTATTACCAATCAGATTCATTCTCTTTTTTTTCTGAATTTTCAGAACCAGATGTCTTGGAAACATTTCCAGATTTAGAATGTTTCAAAACATTCACAACCTTGTTTTCCTTGGACACATAAATAACATATCCAACTTTCTTCATTTCAAAAATAATTTCATTATTCTTATCACCCTTTGAAGGTATTTCTTGTTGAACCATATCAATTTTCTCATTACAAGAACATTCTCTAACTTCAGTGATAGAGTTATTGAAACATAGGCTTTTATTTTTAGATTCACAGAGTTATTGTTTGGCAAGTTACAACTCTTCTTATGTTACCTTTAACTTCTCCTCTAAATTCTCATTATGATTATTTTCTTCTTCAAGAGATTTCTTCAATGAGTCAATATATTCAATAATATTTTATTTCTCACTAGAAAAAAATTCTTGGTTTCTTCATAATTCATCTTCCATGTTTTTTTTCTTTTCAAGACTTCTGAACTTTCTCAAACATTCCTTGAACTCTTCATTCAAATGCATTTCAATATGAGTTTCTTCTTCTTCTGAACTACTACTACATAATTATTCATCATTCACTGTTTCAATAAATGTATTTTCATTTCCATACTCAATGTATTTTTTGGATTAAACATCATTCAATTCTTCTTTATAATATTTTGACAAGAAACTTTTTCTTTTTTATTTGAAGAATTTCTTTTATTTTCCTTTGTCTCCATTTTTAATCCATGATCTCCTTATCATTCATTCATCAATATCACTATCATATTATTTCTTTCTTTGTGGAAAATTAGATGAAATGTTTCCAACACCTCCACATTCAAAACATTTCTAGGGATGTTTCTCTTTGTAATTCCCTATACAACTTTTGACATTGTTAGAAAACAAGGATAGGATTTCAGTGAGATTTTTTCATACCTCATTTTCAGATTCAGAATCACCAAATTCATCTTTAATAACTATATTCATTGAATTTTTGTTCTTCAGAGCCGTGAAATAAATTTCCCTATCAACCATTTTTTTGTTCTTCATATCAATATCTCTTCTCATTTCATAATAGATAAGAGTGCTATGTAAATCATAAAAAGGCAATGTTTTAGGATTTCTGTCATCCAATGAAGAGTCTTCTTCATCGAATTTGTTAGATAAGATTTTCAAGATATTTTTAACAACTTTAGAGTCATTCAAATTTTCCCAAAGACATCTGATAGTACTCAATATATCGTTCACCCTGATAAATTATTCCCAATACTTTCGTGCTCACCTATCATCAAAACATCATACATTAATCTCTATATTTTTTACTTTTCCTTATTCACTTTTGTATTTCCTTTGTATACATTTTTTAAATTATCCCATATATCTTAAGTTATGGAAACACCTTTTACTCTAAATAATTATCTTTTTTGAAGAGGTGATAATATTGAATTTTTGGCCCGTCAATCATTCTCCAGAAACTTCTTGTCAATAAGTGTAAGTGGAGAACTATAATCAATGGGATGAAACACAATTGTTGCAGCTTCATGTATAGTATAACCGATATAATTATGGTATGACCAAATCCTATATTTCCCGATATGATTGTTCATTCCATAAAATATGGGAATATGTTTACTATTCACATAGTTAATGTTCTCCATCAGCAACAAATAATAAAGGTAACCTGCCTCTAATACCAATTCAAAGTGCCCAGTTGGAGTAATGTATCACTAAGTTGGGGAGGAGGTGAATCAATGATACTATTTTTCTTTTATTTTTCATCTAAATTGAAACGACCATCGCCTTCTGTTAAGGATTTCAATTCCCTAATGAGAAAAAAATCAACCCACATCAAAAGAAACAAAACTATTTTCAAGGTTCACTATTCAATAAAAATATATACATCCTTGGTATGGTTTGGAAGTGATTAAAAACCATAAAATCCACTTAGAAAACAATCCATGTATTACAGAACGTTGGATGTACCCTTTCACTCACGTAGTACTATGAAATAATCCCACTAGTGTGTGTGCACCCTCTTATAACAATAGGGAAATAAAATTGTTTTGTAACAACTCATGTTACCTATTCTTCATTTCAATTAAAAAAAATTATTCAAATTGGAATACAATTCTTCAATTCCATACCCATAAGAAAGGAAAGAACCACCTATAATTTTTTATGAAGCACTGAGCCCAATATTCTTTGAATGCGATTCTTTCAAAACAATGCTCCACGTCTGATTTTTTCAATACAACGTTCACATAAAAATTATTCGCAAACAAGGCTCCTAGTATGATTTTTTCCATATGAACCTACTATTATAACTCTTTAAATAGAAATATCTTATTCGGATTATTGTAATACAAATTTCCCATTGAAATTCTCTTAATACAAAGAATCTAGTTTGATTTTTTCAATAAAAAGTTACAATTAAGATTCATTCAATACAATGAACTAATTCTGATTCTTCAATACAATGCACCCATTCCATTTTTCTAATAGAAAACAATAGAGTTTAATCAGTACCACTTCAATTTCTAAATACAATTGTTGAGTCGAATAAAATACGAATAAATCAGCACCACCCAAAATAATTTTCAACTAGAATGGAATTTGTATCTTTATATCAATAGAAACCCGGAGCTTATCACTCTTCTACAAGTCAGTCAAGTACAATTTACTTCCCTCCTTTTATAGGTGACCCAAAACATGTTTCGACATGAATCCCAAAACACATACCTGCTAACATAAATTCGCCCAAATTTGAATTTATCTTGAAATATCAGAGAAATTATGACATCTTCAATGCTTCTAAATTCTTCTCAAATTATCTACAATCTTGATCCCTTCATTTCCAGACACAAATTTGAAATTTCAATAAAATTAGAGTTTATTTGGAATACATTGGTCTAAAACAAATTCTCTCTTACGGATTTCATCAAAACCGATGCTTAAAACCATTCCAATTGAATGTGTTTGAAGAAATTAACTTCTCCACTTGAAATACAATCATTTTTTATAATGAAACGATCCCCCATTGATAATTCAATAATCACCCTCCTTATATTTTATTTTCTCTTTACCCACATGAGAAAAAATCATCTTTAAATTCAGATCCTTTGCATGAATCATGACTAACTTAATGACTTTGAATTCATTGAGGACCAGCTTTGGCATTTCCTGACATCAATTAGAAAATCTTATAACATTATATTAATTTCTGCTTCATTATTGTAATCTAAACCCAAGAATGATATTTTCTAAATGAAAATGTTCTAGATACTATTTATAGTTACGATTGTTAGTTATCATCATTCTGGTTACGATCATGCTGGATAAAAAAAACCTAGACACGATAATCCTAGTTACGATTGCTGGATACGATAATTCTGGATACGATCATTCTAGTTACGATCATGCAATATACAATCATCCTAGATATGATCATTCGGGTTACAGTTGTTGTACATGATCAAATTCAATCTGAAGAAAAATATCAACTCGGATATGATAAAATACAATCTGATAAGGATGATCTTCCCAAATACGATACAAAGAAATATGAATATAATTCATTCTCAATTGAAACTTTATCATTCCTTTTATTCTTCTCGAATACAATTGTTTTTAAAAAAACTAGTATCCAATCTTCCATTATCATCACCTTTCCCATCAACACCACCCTTTTCAACCAGCATTACCTTTTCAATCGACATCAATCTTTACTTATACTCAATATCAGATTTTTTTGAAAGACAATTGATAAAATATAGATTTTATTTTTTTGAATGAAAATAAATACAAGATGGATATGATTTTCTGGAAAAGAAATAGGAATAAAGTTTTTCTTTTATGATTGTTTTGAAAAAACAATAGGCACCACTACTTTCTTTTATAATTTTTTTGAAAAAAAGTTGAATCAAATTATTTTTCAATTGGAATATTCAATTTCAATCCCCATTATTTTTTCATGCATGCATAAACATTTCTCACATAAACTCATGATTTATATGAAATAAAAACCATAAAATCATCTTCAGAATTAACATGGGTCTAATTCATTTCAAAATAAACCTAAAAAAATTGTTTCTAGAAAAAAAAAGTGATGTGATATCCTTTCTTCAAAAAATACCTTTAATACAAAAGAAAACACTTGAAACCTTCTTCACCTTGATCATTTAATTGGTCCCAAAATATTGTCCATAGTTTTTGAGTTATACCTTATAACTAGGTATTGAATTATGGGGAACATGAAAATTGCACAATAATTGTCTTGGTGTTTGATGGGTTTTACCAATGATATTGTGTTTCACAATAATTCATGAGGTTATTCCACAATACACCATGGAATAGTTATTATGATACCCTATTTAGTGTTGTTTGACCATGACACGAGGGGGGGGGGTAATTCAATAGTAGTCTATTTTTATACTATTTTAAATAAGGGTTTTAAATTGGGAATGAATCGATACCTTATGGGTTAATTGAACTAAAAAGTGTGGGATGCTGCCCCAATTGTTATCTTTTTCTCTTTCCATACATTCCTTGATTCATATAAGCATTTTGATCATAGATTCATCCGTAGAGGTTAGATATTTCTTCTTCATCTCATTCATCTATTTCAATACCTCCATTTGGAATTTATTAACATGGTTTTTTGTATATTTATCTAATTCAAACATGTTAGGGTGGAATTGGGATTTAAATGAGAATATATTTATCTATGTAGCTAGAGGAGGACAAAAGAGTATGGTCATACATGATGGCTAATAAATAAATTGGACGTATGTTATCACATTTATTTATTTATGGAACCTTATTAATTCAGATAAAATTCATTTATGAATCAATGCCTCTGACTAGGGTTTTTAGTTTTCAAATTAGAGATTTCTGAGGATTGATGCCCACCCTATTACATGAGGTCTTAGTGAGGATATACCATCGACTGAATTATCCAATATTTATTACATATTTAATAATTATGGATTAATTGGGTAAATTAATTATATGGTTTTTATAAATAATCTTTAATCCTTTAAATTGAGTTAGGGACTCATGGTTGTTGACTAATGGTTGATGATGGGTCAACAGAGGATGAAGTGAGGGTTTGTAAGCAGATAACTCTAGTTTCAAATAGGTGATTTCTAATATCAATGCTTTATATGATTGTGAATATATTATATGAATGGTAAGAAAAAATAATTTTATATGGGTGACTATAATGGGTTCGTTGAGCTATTTACATTGTGAATGGTGAGAAAAAGGAGTCATATTAGGCTCATAAAATATCCACTAGTACCATGTATTGATCATGTAAGAACTAATGGGTTTGTCACCCTAGTGGAAGGCTTGAAATTAAAGGAGTAAGTGATTAAAGAGTGTCTTCATCACTAAGATATGTATTTCTTTACCATGTGAGGCTAGGTTTAGTAAGAAACACTTAAATTATGACATATATTGGTAAACCAATGGAATGATTTGATGTTGTTTTTTATAGGGTAAAATCATCTATGACTATGATAGGATGGATTATAATTGAATTAATGGAGGATTTATTTATTCATATGTTGATGTTTAGAACTACCAAGATTTTTATAATTACCCTAGCCCTATTATTTCAATCTTTGGGTCACTAATAGACACCTTACCTTGTAATTTAATGAGATGCTCTGATGATGGAAACATGACAGGTCCTTTTGTCCATATATTATGTTGTGTGCCTTGTGAGGCATCCTTGTATGGTTTCCTCTATGGAAAAATTATGTATTGGATAAAATATAGGAAGAGTTAACCATTATGATGAGAATTTTGTATGACTAGAGCCATAATGATGGATCCTTCAGGATATTGATTATTTTTATGGGATACAAATACATTCCAAGAAAGGGATGAGATTAGTATATTGGTACTTTGTTTAAGTCATAATGGGTCTTGGTATCCTAGTGACCAGGTATGATCAGATTATAAAATTGTTAGGGTGATGAATCAATTACCAATGGCATGGTAATGTTCATGATTATAACACCTTAAAATTATAAAATAATAGAAACATATGGGATAGAATATGAGACACACAACACCATTCTTAGAAGAAGATATAACACCCTGAGATTTTATGATATATTTATTTTTAAAGAAAATCAATAAATTCAATTTCTTTCATTACATGAAACATTTATTGTAGCTTGAGTTACATGAAAAACTGAATTTATCTTTCATTACACACCATAATGTGTTTATCTTGCATTAGATACAACTCCATGTTTAAACGAAATGTGAAACATTATTAAAATATTATTATTTTATATAGTAGTTATCACTTAGCCATTGGAATGGTGGGTATGAACATTATTAACTGAATTATGAAATTTATGGCTATTTAATAATTATAAATTAAATAAGATTCCTTTAAAATAAAATGAATTATTTTTTGAAAAACCTGTATTTTTTCTAAATGACAGTTTTTACACGCTTTGCAAACCTAATTTAAAATTTAATTTTAACACTTTAAGAAAATATATTTTAAAAATAATCTTCACCTTTTAAATCATAATATCAGAAATATCTGAGGTTGACTTTTTGATATTTTACTGAAAATTTTCATTTTTTGATGAACAGTGTAAAACACCGAATTTTAATTCAAAACTGCATTCTCATTTAAGAAATTTATAATTATAAATTATTGTATTCATTTTTATTAAAGAAGAATCAGTTATATTTTATAAAAACAAAATATTACCATTTATATAATTGTAGTATTTTTCATATTTAATTTTGATATAAATACATTTTAAACTTGTGAACACTTAATATTTCAAAACATACTTTCTCATCGCTTCTACAGGATTAATTATAAATTAAAATTTTCCAATTATTTAAATTGAATTTAGAAAAATGTATTAAATATTTGGATAGATTATAATTTATATTTTATAATAGGGTAAACATATTTTTTTCAAAATGAATAGAGAAAACAGAAAAAATTAATTACCACAGTTAAGGTAAAATCGATTTACTAGGGGTTAAACATAAACGTTAAGGGTTAAAATAACATAAAAATTGTCTAAATATATTATATTTTAATATTATGATCTCATGAAATATTGAAAATATAAATTTCTATTATTTTTTCCTTTTGGCATGAAAAAATAATTTTTATAATTCTTACTTTTCAAAAATTAAACGTGCACCACACACCACATTTATAAAAGGACCCCCTTCTCATTTCATCTTAAAAACATAAAAACCTTTTTCATAGACCAATAACTATAAAAATAACTTTTAAAATTACATAAACTAATCCAAGACGACTTATTTTGGTAATAAATCCATCTTTGTTTTGATTTTGGTGATAACTTAAAGAGGATACCGAAAGAAGAGGTAATGTTCCTCAATAAGTGTTTTTATTTTATTTCTTCCTTCAACTCATTAAATATTTATTAAATATAGAAATGATAATAAAACAATTATATTAAATGTATTTTGATATTTTTAGGTTAATGTTCTGACCCAAAACCATCCCCACATCCATCAAATTTGTTATAAAATCATCATTCGTGTGCATGAGAGACTACTACTATATGAACCGATATCATTCATTTTTCCGTTACCACTTCTCACATTTAGTCATGAAGAAAGATATAAAGTAAATATAAGATATTAATAACATAATTATTCTTATTTAGTCATAATATCATATATCTATATATATTTTACTTTCCAGTCCATGAGATATATATTAACATCACTTATGTGTACGACGGACTGCAACCTCACAAAGCGATGTTATTCATCTTTTACTAACGCTTTAGATGGAAGGCAATAAGGTAAAATTTAATTAATTTATGTGATAGAAATGAAATAATTATGATATTAATGAAATATTTATCATTCATAAAAGATAATATATATCATTTGCTTTATTAACTTTTCACTCACTCATAGATGATAACTTCGTTTTTGTACGTGTGGACTATCGCCTTCATGAAACAATGTGACCCTATTATCATCCCCACACCCTATATATTATATATAAAATCACACATAAATATATAAAATATTTTTAATGATATTATGATCATTCTTCAATGATATAATATTACGTACCTTCTTTTTATAATGATCAATGATAAATGGAATCATTACTCTTGCACACGTATGACCTTTCATCTCCATGGTTGTAACACATTTCATTTTTAGTTAAAATATTTCATGATCAATTTTAAAATTATAATAGATGTATAAATATAATAATTTTTTCATTATTATTATTTTGTTTATTTTTAAATAATGAAAATTTTAACATAACGAACCTAGAAATTTCATTTATTCCACATATGTTAAATATCATAGAAACATTTGTTGTAAAATTAATTAATAATGTTATCATATATAAAATGGAAATAAGTTAAATAAAATTAATAATAATCATGAAAATTTTTATTAATAATGAAATTAATTAACAAAAGTTTTTAATTCAGGAATATAAATAACATACATGACGAGTCAGACTCAAGGTAAGGGACTTCATCTAAATTTCCCTTCATTAAGGTATATTGAAATGTTAGGAACATAGCATTTTAATATGGTGTATATATTAACCATTAACATGTAATATTGTGATTCATAAAAAATTCATTTTATTTTAATTTCAAATTATATTTTTCTCATCCCTGGGTATTTGACTTGAAAATTAAAGTGTTAAAAGTTATCGTTTGATATCACTTTCTATTGTAACTGTAAATATTCTCGTAAAAATCACTTTACACTAATAATTTTTAACTATAAAATAAATATATATACAATATAAATATTATTGTGTGATGGATATTATTATTTACTAAATTGTTGATGTTTTTACATATGGTGTTTATGTTGAATGATATTTGGTTGACAAGGGATATATTGATAAATATGTATCCCTTACTCAATACAGATACTCAACGATAAGTAGTATTATTTAGGAATTTTATCTATTAAACATTATATGATATTTTATTTATACATGAAATACATGGGTGGGTATCATTTATATGTAGCTCTTTGATGCATTAGTAGTCTCATGGGACGAATCAGTTGACTAGACTTAGGAAAATGGGTTTCTACCCATCAGTTTTAAACTATGTTGGTGATAGTCCCCAATAGTATAGGTATTATGTGCTTGGGAAACATGACTTTCAATAACTAATCATTACAATCATTTAGAATTTATTTATTATTATACAAGAGATTTACACGACTATAATATATTTGAATTCATTTCAATCATAGCTTATTGATTAAGTGACATATGTTGGGAGTTATTTGCACTTACATATTAACTATTCTTTAAACATTTATTTTTCTAGTTAAAATATTAAAATGTCATGTGTATTTAGTTATTTTCCATTCCATGGTGATTATTCTAATTGATTCCTCACATCTTCCACATTAATTAACCCATAATGATCATTTAAAATCACCATTATTTTTGTTACTTTCCAAGGTACCCATGAAGTGTAGTATAAAATATATGATAGAATATTATAAAGTAAATAATGATATCTCAATAAAAGATATGTTGTAATTTTTGTATTCTACTATAATCATTTATATATCTAGTTTACCAGGACTACTAAACTATTTAGAGCTTTGGGATGTGAATCCTTTTATCTTATGCCAATGTATTAAAGATGAAAGTAGATATAGGCTATAGGGGTTGGGTTCATTACAGTTGTTAACAGAGGATGTTTAATAAAAACCATGTAAAATAGATTTAATAATAAAAATATTATAGAATATAAGCCAATGGTAGACTATGATGATAAGAATCGATTAAATTCAAAAAGTTTGGTAAGTTAGAGATTATTTTATTTTTTACATACAATGTAGCC
This sequence comes from Viscum album, assembly GCA_963277665.1. Classification (NCBI taxonomy): domain Eukaryota; kingdom Viridiplantae; phylum Streptophyta; class Magnoliopsida; order Santalales; family Viscaceae; genus Viscum; species Viscum album. The sequence continues at coordinate 1,646,529,133 of OY728135.1, forward strand.
ATGTTTTAATATTGAAAATGGATGTTTTTCTAGAAAAAAGATACCTATGGGGTAATATATCTGAAACGGCTTCATTGGGATTCACCTAACAATCACCTAGTGTATGAAAATGGTTGTGAATTTTCTCCTAGTTTGACACTCTCGGAGGATATTCTTAAGATAATTCACATTTTATTTATATGATGAGGAACTTACGGACTAGATTATAGGAATAATGCCTAATGAGTGGCAATCTAAGAGAACAACTATTGATGAGAATAGGAAAGTATCTCATATTACTCTTGATGAGATTTTTGGAACTATTATTCAACTTGAGACAAGAAGGAAAAGAGATGCTGATTTGAATAAGAAGAAGAATGGTAATGGAAGTGTAGCCTTTACTACTATAAAATCCAAGACACCTGAAAGGGTTACTAGATCCAAATAAAATAAAGTCACAGTTTTATCTAAATGTAGTGAAAGTGAACATTCTGAGAATGAGCTAGCTAATCTTTCTCGAAGGATGAAGAAGATAGTTGGGAAGAAAGACCTTCAGTATAGATATAAGATGATATAGAGAAGGGATGAGAAATAATATGAAGTTACTTGTTATCAATTCAAAAGAGTAGGGCATATAATTCTATATTTTCCTATACTAAAGCAAAATTAGATAACGGAAAAGAATTCAGAGAAAAATTGAAATAAGTACTAAAAATATAAAGATAATATTATTATGAAAGCTAATGACTCCTGGAGTGCCCGTGGTGGAGACTCTTCTGATTAATCCTAGGAATATGAATCTTCAGATCAAAAGAATGTTGGTTTAATAGAGAGATTACCTATTGAAAATCATTGTTTAATGGCTATGGTACACAATGATAAATTTATAACCAATGTTTCCTTAAATGAAAATTATAGTGATAATAAATATTATGTGTCTTCATATGAATAATATTTTTCTGATGATGATATTACTTAACCTACTTATGAAGATGTTTCTAGGTTTTCTAAGCTTCTTTAGAATAAAAATTCTAATCTCATGAAAACTCTTGATAAAGAAAATTTAAGAATTTTTGTTCTTTCTAAAGAAGTATCAAATCTTTCGGAAGATCTTCGTAAGAAAATTTATGATTTTGAATGTATTTCAAAAAAAAATTGTGGAACATAATTCTGAGAAGGATATAATTTCTAAGGATTTAGAAAAAGTAATTTCTATGAAAAATGTTTTAGAGACTAACACTGGGGCTAAAATTGATGTTTTTTAAGATAGAAACATTATTAATAAACTAAAGTCAGAAATATTTTCCTTGATGAAGTGTTAGTCAAACATTACCTTAGGTACATAAAACATAGATAAGATGTATTCACAAATTTGACCACTAAATAATAATTCTAATTTTGGTTATACTTATTCTTAACCAGTTTTTTAAATCATTTTTTTGTCACACAAAGTGCTCCATTATGTACTAAATGTTAGTGTGGGGGTAATTGGGTGAAAAATTGTTCCTTAAACAAAATTCAGTATGTAGGTTTTCATAAATCATATTTTTTGTGAAAATATGGATTCCTAAAATTTTGTTTTTTGATGTTTTCGGATCCATGAATATTTTGGTTCTAAAAGACTGTCTCTTTTATTTTTAGGAAAGTAAATATAATACCAACTCTAATACATATTACATGGATAACGGATGTTCCCAGCACATGAATGGTAACAAAATCATCTTTGAACAGATTATTAAGACAAAAATAGATATCATTCTTCAATTTATTGGAATGAAATATCAACTTTCTGATACTTTCACAAAATATTTACCCTCCAATAGATTTGAATATATTAAATAGAAGATATGAATGATAACTATAAGGTAATATTCCATATTTACTTCTTATTGAAACCTATCTCTTTATAGTAAAAAAACATCTTTTCATAGGGGGAGTACATTTTTTTATTAGTCAAAATTTTTTTTAACCAAAATTGTTCGTAATTAAGTTTTTTGGTAAATAAAATTTTTTCATAATATTTTTTTCCAAAATAAAATTTTTCATAGTCAAAATTTTTCGTAAAATTTTTTTTTATGTTGTCAAATTTTCCATAGCCCAGAATAATTTTTCCACATTACGAATAAATTTTTATAATAAATCTAGAAGCATTATTTTCTTTCTTATGTATTCATAATCATCTTTGTACTTGTTGGTATTTTTATCTTATTGAAGAAACTTTTTAAGAATCATGTTTTCTTAAATCCAAATGATCATCTTAAAAACCTAAAATAATTGTAACCTATCAAAATACTTCTTCGGTTATAATCTCAACCGCCAGATTTGGATAGAAGTACTTCAACCGTTGCATCAACAATGGAATTCGAACAGTCATCTAAATCACCTATATAAGGCCCCCTTGAGGGTTATCCCACATTTATTTTTCATGATTTTATTTTCAGAAGCTCTGCCTCTATATTTTAAGGCTATTCAGAATCATTAAAAGTATCATCAGATTTGAATGTCTGTTAATGCCTCTCCTCATAAAGACATTTATACTTTTAAAGAAATCTCCAAGTGGAAGATATACATTGAAAGGTTGGTTGATCCAATGTTTTATGACAAGAATGACTCTATCATATCTAACAATGTCAAGTTGAATGGTTGTGAGACTCTATGTGTGTCGAAACTAAAAGTCCAAGATCCTGCCTATCTAGACATGTTGATTGTGTTCTATGAGACAACATGTTACATTAAGGAAGAAGTAAGAGACATGTTTTCTATTAAGTGTTATGGAAGTACATACTCTCTTTCATACAACAAGGTAGCATGTCTTATTATGATTCTTTACCAATGAGAAGTAGAGTTTTTACTCACAAATTACCTGATGAATCCTGATCATTTGATAAGGAAAAGGCAATAGATTGAATGGAATAAAGAATCCAAAGATCATTAATCTCTCTACGAATTTGCAGATTCTTGAATTGTGGGTTCAATCCTTTATAATTCCAAGGAATGGTGATAAGGATACTCTAAAGAAACGTGTAATATATATATATATTGGATTTCTTGGTGATCCTCAAGAATATAATCATGGTAAAGTATATCTTAGTAATGATTGAGAATATTTAGAATGGGAATTTGAAATCTCAAATTATTTTTTATCCAGCAATCCTTTCAATTATTATTGTTATTTTTCTTCATTCATTCAAAATCCCATAAATTTCCCATCCGAGAAAATACAATGTGATGATGCTGAGTGATGAGACCATATGGAAAATGAAAATTTGTTTTTCGGGAGAATCTGGGAAATTTTATGATATTTATGAAAAAAGTAGTAGCTTTTTTAAAGAATCTAGAAGTGTCTGAGACCTCCAAGAATGGTGGAAGGAAGACAAAGGATAAGGAACAAGAAGGGAAAACAAAAACATATGTGGCCAAGGAAACTCCATCAGCACCTTCAATGCCAAAGAAGCAAAAAGTGTATCCTGATGAAGTAGTGGATTAGTGGAGAGATGATTAAAAGAATAGGAAAGAAGTGGATTCTCTGTTATCGCGGTGATTCGGGTGATGTTGTTGGTGCTCTGGTGTCGGGTTGTTTTCCCGACGGTGATTTCTTTGACTGCGGCGAAGCTCGCCAGTGTAGGCGATGACGGTGGCTGGTGGAGACGTCGGCGGTCGCCGGTGAACGACGGTGGTCGGTCTGGCGTGACCTGCCGGCGACATGATGGGGCGTGTTTCGAGGCGTCTGCGCGGAGTCTGACACGTGATGATGGATCGTGGCACGAGGCGGGTCACGTGGCTCGTGGCTCGAGGCGACTGCGCGCGTTGAATCCTGTTTATGTTTGAATTTTGAATTTACGGGTCCCGGCAACCCTTACAAACCGGCTATCATCGGGAATCGGATAACCCTCAAACCGGCTTTTAAAAATCCAAAAAAAGTGATTTCCACATAGGAAAGAAGTGGAGCCTAAATTTGTTGGGAACCTGTGGAGTCAATGTAATTGAAGGAAAAGGGTGATAAGAATAATGAAAAGGAACAGAAAGATAATAATAAAGAGAAGAAGATCTATGAGGCTAAGATAGTATAATCCCTTCATATGGTTGCTAAAAAAGCCTCTGAGAAAATTTTGATACCAGAATCCTTTCTAGAAGAATCATTTCCAAAGACTATAGGAAAGAAATTTGTTGTTGCAGAATAACATCATGAATACGAAATAGTTGAAGAAGAAAAAGTGGAAGAGTAAATAGAAGAAGAAGAAGAGGTGGAAGAATAAGGGAATGAAACTAATGATATCATAAATAATGTTGAATATTACCATGATAAGGAAAGACCCTCTGTAAAATTATTGATTCAGACATCTCAAGACAAATCCTCAAAAATTGATACACCAAGAAAATATGATAAAGGTGATGAATAAGTGAATAATCCCACAGATGATGAATGCAGTAATCATGACATCAACTATCTGTATGATCTAATGGTTGATACAGAAATATTTGAAGTTGAGGAAGATAAAATTGTCCATTTATCTAACATTGAGCATGAGTCTCCCAATGAACAAGAAATCATTCCAAGAGTAGATAAGTGAAAGTAGGTGGCAGAAGATACACCTAGTAAAACTGTGGTGAAGAAGTAGGATATTGGTGATTCATAAAAGAGGAAATATGAAGTCATAGAAAAAGAATCCTCACTAGAAAGACACACAGATTCAGAATCATCTTCCCTCAGACATGTTTTTGTTGTTCAAACATTAAAATATATCGTGGGTACTATACCTATAGTACTATTAATAGACCCAATATTACAGATGCTTCAGCATACGATAAATTAGATGTCCGATTCAATGTCCATGGTGGTGGACAAATGCGTTTTCTTAGAGGTAGATTAGAATACTTTCCCCATCGGGTATGAGGCTCAAAAATAATCTTGAATGAAGATGAAAATCTAGTCAAAGAATGAAATTGAATAAATGAGAATCATTGATGAATTCTATGATAATGTCATGGATTCATTCGATACCAAAGATGGGATGATCAAGGATCTTACAAATAGTTTTAAGATAAAGTTATTCCTAGAACAGACTACTCGGATGATGGAGGTTATCAAACTGAATAGAAAAATAAATTATGTAGCCATGAATTGGAAGTGGTAAAGGGGTCTTAGAATTGAGATTGAATAAAATATTTTCAAGAAGGAAGAAGTGGTGTTTGCTCAAGATGAATGGCTTAAGGCTCAGGAAGTGAAAATTAAATCTTTACAGAAGAAAATTGAAGACCAGGATTAGTTTCTTAAGCGGGAAGAATAGGATCACAAGGAGCTCAAAAAGCTAAAAACCATTGTGAAGAAGCTGATGCCAAAGGATAAAGAAGTTTAAATTCTATCCATTCCGAATTTTGGTTGTACATTTACTGGTATAAATCCTTTCATCATTAAATAAATTTTAGTTGTCCGTCATATATTTTGTTTTTTGGTTGTTTAGTAAAAAAATTTTAGGTACCAATTATTCCATTCCCTCTATTTTTATTTTGAAATCACAAAGGGGGAGAAAGGAATGATAAAAAGAATACAAAGTAAAGGAGAGATTTCCTATGGAAGGGGGAGTTCATCTACAAGAAAGTTCTTATCAATGATGTTTTTCGAATGCAAGATAATGTATGATATCATTTAGGAAATCAAGAATACGATCCTTAGTAATCACAATGCCCAAGGAGGAGTTAGTCGTATTCATTATGATCCTTAAGTAAAGGGAGATAAGTTTTATTTTCATGTCCATAATTATTCCAAGTCCTTATATTATTTTTAGTTAGTATGTTTGTTCTTTCCAAAAAGGGGGAGATTATTGAGTCAATAAGGTTTACTTATGACTTTTCTATTCTTTTATGTTTTGAAAATCACAAACACTATATCTTATGAAAAAGTTTATTTCCACAAAGATTTATCTTAATAAAAAAAATTCTTTTCCCAAGGAAATTTTCTCCTTAACGATGTGTTCATTCTTCATGATTTAGTTTCTCTAAATCTAACTCATTTTATTTCTAAGTGTAAAATCCAGTTTCATATCTAAAACCTCAAAACCTTATAAATACATCGATATTGAGTATTCCGTTTTCAGGTTCTGAATTAATATTCTAAATTATCTGAATTCATATTCCATATTCTTCTGAATTTAGATTCCAAATTCTCTTAAATTCAGATTCCAAATACTTTAGATTTCCGATTCATAATTCTCAAAAATTAAAATTCAGAATTCACTGAATTCGGATTCTAAATTCTCTGAATTTAGATTAAAAATTATTCTAAATTCATATTCTATATTCTCTGAATCCAGACTCTAAATTCTGTAAAATTTCGATTCTGAATTACTCTGAATTCAGACTCTGAATTTTTCTGAATTCAAACTCTGAATTTCTTAGAATCTAGACTCCCAATTCATTAGAATTCAGTCTCTGAAATCTATTGAATTTCAGGTTCTGAATTCCTCAAAAAATATAATCTGAATATCCATGCAATATTGAATCTGATTGTTTATTTTCTTAGACTCTGAAATTTATATTTCCTAGATTCCGAAAAATAGTTTTGGTTAAGCAACCACATTTTACATAGACTTGTTTTAGTTATAAAAGTATTTCATGCACTCTGTTGCTGACAAACTGTTGCTTGAGTGATATGTGTATAGGTCCCTCTGATATTCATTGAAAAATATGACCATTGGAGGAGGGAGAAAAACATTGGGAAAATTCCTATAAATAGGAGCTCATTTGAACAAGCTCAAAAACACTAGAGAACCGACCAATCATTCTAGATATTACAAGCTACTGAAGTAAATTCTTGAGAGAGAGACTCTCATGCTTTGTGTGTACTCCACATCTTGTTCAGCTTGCTTCGTGTGACTCCAACTATTACTGTCTGAAATTGAGGGATTCCAGGTATAGGAAGATAGAGGTGTTGACTACCTTTAATGTTAAAGCACTTCCTTGATTAAGAAGATAGAGGTGACGACTACCTTAAAGTTCTAGGACTTCCTTGATAAGGAAGATAGAGGTGCTGATAACCTTAAATTTTTAGGGCTTGTGAGGATAACAAGGAAGACTCTGATATTCCTTTCAAGGGATTACCCTAGTGTGGTTAGGAAAAACTTTCTTGAATGTATAAATCAAGGAACCTTTATCCAAAGTTATTAGATACACAACTCTTTGGGATAAAATATTTCATACTTGTTACTTGTATTGTTTCTAGTTTATTTTCCACTATATTTTGATTATTAAAGAATGTATAACTATCTTATACTTTCATGTATTTGAATACTCTGATTAGTAATACTCTACACACTTTATGGTAGAATCTTTTTCCTTGTGAACTTTTCTTAAGTTTCATTTCTGGACCCTTATTTTTGGAACCTAGCATGTTAGTTGAACTAAAAGGTCCTGTGAGTTTACGTTGTTTGACATTGTAAATCATAGTTTTCCCCAAGGATAAAAATGAATGTTTTATACCAACTTTAAAGGTTCTAAATAAATTTTTAAGTGTAAAATTAAACCCCTCTTGTATATTAAGCATCTACATTCATATTTTGGTACTACATATGTATCTTCATTAGCATAAGAGATAATGAAACCATTATTTGATTTTATGTTTAATATTGGTTATAATTCAAAGTCCTAAACACATATTTTTGGTTTTATGTGATGGGAGTCTACCATGTTTAATGATATTTAGGGAGAAATTGATAGTAATACAGCCCACCAGTTTAGTATATGTTTTATTGAAAAAGTTATTAAAGGAATAATGAAATTAAATTTTATTAACATAAGTTTAAAATGTATTGATAACCTATATGGTTAATATGATAATTAATGAAATTTTAATAATAGTCAAATATGATTACTATACATTTTGAAAAAAATTCTGTTGTGTTGGAAATATTATCAAAAATATTATTTAATGATTAATTTTATTTCAAGTATGTACATCATATTTTTGGGAACATTATAAGAATTAAGTTAATATGGTGTTAGAAAAAAATGAAAACCAAAATGCTGGGTGAAAAACCATTACTCACAAAAAGGTCACAAGGCTTAAACCCTTGAATGAAGTATCATAATGGTTTAGTACCAACCACTATATTATTTTATGTCCTCATTAATGCTGCATTGTTTTAGTAAAACAATATGAAAATTATATATTACTTTTAACCAATTGGTTTTACTTTTGTGCTCTATAGATTAATTTATTATACTAGATAACATTGTCTAACCATATTTGTTTTGGAAAAATATTTAGATATATACGGAAATCCTTTTCACTCTCTTGTGGATCTTACGATCCCTTAAAAATGAATTTTCATGTATCCGGCCTAAAAAATCATTCTTGGATATTCGTTTCCTTAGGAAAGGGCTGAATTGTAAACTGATCAAAGAACAAATACATTATGAAACTGTTCATATGAATCAAAAACATATCAAGTATATTTACTTATATTATTCTATATTAAAATACTTCCTCAACATTAGGAAAAGGGTCATAAATCAAAAAAAATATCCTACTGCATTAATATATGATGAATCAGTTAGCCGTTTAAATCGTCGCATATTTATGGTTTTGAGTCCCTTAGTGTTCCATTGATGATAAACATTATTGTGATCAATTACTTCAATCACACACTATAATTATATACACTGTCCTTCCAAGTCAATATCTTCACTTTCCAGAAGTGTTCTCTTATCTAGAAATGTAGTTAAGCATCATTCCATATGACCTTTATATTTCCATTTTTCTCTTAATAAGTGGTGATTTTTTGACCCTATTTTGTGATGTTGGTTTTTTAAAAAATAATTTTCAAATATAAAACAATTGATTACAAAAATCAATTTTATATTGTGAGTTTACAATTTATTTATGGTTGGGAGAATAAAATACATTTAAATTCTAAAGAATGTCATTGAATTCAATAGTGTGAGAGACATGTACCACTATGATTAGAAGATATTATAACACATCGAGACATTATGATATATTTATTATTATATATATTCAATTTATTATACATATTTAATTAAATACAAAATTGAGTATAGATTTCATTAAACACAACACCATGTTGAGATTACATTGCACGAAACTCGGAGTTTAGCTTTCATTACATGCAATAACCAGTTTAATTGAATTATGAAATATTATTTGTTTATATAATAGTTATCACATAGCCATCATAATGGATGGATTTAATAGGATTAAATAAATTTTAAAATTTTTTTATCTGTTGATTATAAATATAATATAGAAAATTTAAAAGACAATAAAATACTTCCTCAGAAACTATATTTATTATAAATATTGGTTACGGTGCTCTTTGCACAAAAAAATTTAAAATGAATTTTAATACTTTTATAAATTTTATTTGAAAAAATAATCACCATTTTTAATATAATATTAAAAAAATTCTATTAGGTTGAATTTTGAGTATATTTCTAAAAAGATTCATGTTTTAATGAATAGTGAACAAACAGAATTTTAATTTAAAACATCAATTTAATATAAAATTTTTATAAGATTAAAAAATATTTTGAATTAATTTTAAATAAAAAGTAGTTAAATTTGATATTAATTATTTCAATTTAGTTTATTAGACTAATTTTAATATTTTTTTGATATAAAAACTTTTTAAACTTTTGAACATTTTCCCTTTTAAAACCCTCTTTCTCATAGTGTAAGTGAGATTAATTTTAAATTAAAAAATTAAAATTATTTAATTTCATTTAAAAAATTGTAATAAACATTTGTATTAATGATGATTTATTATTTTTAAAAATTTAAACATAATTTTTAACCAAAATGACTAGTGAAAAGATTAAAAATTAATTACTACAGTTTTGGTAAAAATGGATTTACTGATGGTTAAACTAAATTGATAAGGTTTAAAATAAAATAAAAACTTGTTTCAAAAATATTTCTTTGTCATATTTTGACCTTTTCTCTTATATAAATGAATATTTTCCATTATGGGATCATTTTTATATTAATGAAATGTTGGTAGAATTCATTCCTTTCCAAAATTATAATTTTGACACCCACCACATATGTAAAAGACCTCACCCTATCGTATTTTATTCACAATATAAAACCATTTTGGTTCAGAAAATAGATACCACAATAGCCTCCCAAATTCCTCCCTTAAGTATTAGATTCACTATATTGTAAAAAAAATCTATCATAGGAAGGATTTTCTTACAATCCCAAGGATTATAAGTAAAGAAGAGGTAACATTCTTCAACGAGCGTTTTTGTTCTATTTCTTCCCCCCATAATTAAATTATTATTTAAACATGATGAGACGATAATCGTAGTATATTAAAAATAGTTTTATGTGTTTATTTCACATTTATGAACTACATCTACCCCACATCCATCAAATGGGTTATGAAATCATTATTCATGTGTACGGTAAACTACTACCTCACGAATCAATGTCATTCATTTTTCCATTACCTCCTCTCACAGTTGTTTACAATGATGTATATAAAATAAATATGTTATATTTATTAAATAATTATACAATTTGATAAATTATATCATATAAACTGTTTTTTCACTTTCCATTCCATAGGATATATGATAATGTCGCTCGTACATATGGTAAACAACCACCTCACGAAGTAATGTTATTCATCTTTCACTAATGCAATACATGGAAGTAAATAAGGATAATTATAATTAATATATGTGATATAAATGAAAAAATTATGATATTAAAGACATATATATCCTGATTAAAAGATAATATATATTATTTTCTTTCTTACCATATCCCTCACTGAATGGTGATTACGTCGTTCATGTACGTGTGGACTACCACATTCAAAAATGATTTGACTCTCTTTTCATCACCACACCAAATCAATGACAAATATAATTATATAAAAATAAATAACATTTAATTTATTATATAATTATAATTTTTTTAATAAAAAATATTACTTAACTCCTTTCCATGGTGATCATTGGAAAATGGAAATGATACTCATGCGTACGTACAACCAATTGAATCAATGATTATAACATAGTTCATTTTTCATAACCATATTTCATGAATGGTTTTAAAAGTATAATATATGTATAATTATGATAATTAATTCATGATTATAAGTATTGAGATGTTTAAATAATGTCCACTTTTACTAGATTCAACCTACCAAAATCATTTTTGACACATAGGCCATATATCATCGAAACATCAAACATAAATGTAATTAATTAAGTAATCATATATAAAATGGTTGAAATTAAATTAATGGGAATAATAAAATTTAAAAGTTATATTATTAAAGTAAATAAACAATATAAATTTATTCTTATGGATTTTAAAGAACCTATATGTTGATTTGAGTCAAGCTAAGGGACTTAATCTTACATTCCCTTAATTGAGGTATATAGTAATGTTAAGAACCTAATTTATTTTAAATGATGAGTATACTTAAATTTTAAATATAATATAATTATTAATTCATAATTAATTTTATTTTAGGTTTTAATATTACTTATTTCATCCGAGGGGATTTTAATTGAAAATTATCAGTGGGTAAAATTTTTTTTGTTATCTAACATTCTTTTATAATTGTTACCTTTATCACAAAAAAATCCATTTCATGGGGTAACATTTCATTGGAAATTTAATTACTATTAAATATATATATATTAGTGTGATGGATATTATTATCACCTAAATCATATACCTTGTATATATATGGTGTTTTCTTTTATTGTTATTTGATTAACGATGGAAATATTGGTAAATCTGTATCCTTTAATAAAACAAGTTGATGATAAGACACATTGTTTATAAATAAAATTTTGGATTTGATATATGAGGAATTATTTTTACATTGAAGAAACTAGTGGGGCTTAGTTATAGAGTTATCCTTGATGTATCAGTAGTCTCATAAGACAAATCATTTGGAATGTCTTAGTTAAATGGGTTTCTACCCTTCAGTCTTAAACTGTATTGAGGGTAGATCTTGACAGTAGGGGTATCATGTGATGGAGAAAAAATATTTTTAATAATTAAGAATTAAATTCATTCATAATTCAGTTATTAATTTCCATGATAGTTTCATTATTATATTATCTCTTGATGCATTTCATTCTTAGTTTATTGATCAAATGTCATGTTTTTTTGTTTTTTATATTTCCATATTGACTATGACTTATCCAGTAGTGATAGTCATGTTATTGATTAAATTGTATGTTTTTTTGGTTATTTACCTTTCGTTATTTATTATTCTAGTAATATTATTTAAATTAAGTATGTTTTTAGTTATTTACCTATCCATATTGATTATTGTCAATTATTTAGTATAGCTTATGTGGTAACTGAACCTTTTAATAAATTTGATCTCATGCTTATTCTATTTCCTTTCTTTGGAATCTATAAAGTGTTCTATGAAATATATGTAATATTTAACTATAATTAATAATGATATTCTTGAAAACAAATTATCATTTAATTCTTGTATTAAAATATAATCATGTATGTATGTCGTTTACCAATACTACTAAACAATTTGTTCCATAGTAATGTGATTTATTATATATTACGAAAATGTATTAAAATAGACACTAGATTAAGGTTACTGGGGTGGGGGTCACTACAATGATGTCATGGGATATAATTATAATATAATTACCCTTAGGTTTTTTATGTTTAATAGTGATCTATGTTTAACCTCCAATGATTTTGATAAAGGGTGAAACACTTATTTGGATGTTTCACCAACCAGTGGAATGAAATATCCTTTTTAAGCAGGGGTGTATTTCCCAAAATAGATATTTCTAGTGTAATGTACTAAATTTAAGAGATATTGTCAGGTGGGATATAACACATCTGAAAAGATGTTTCTAATGGGACAGTTTACCCCTATGAGATGTTTTCATATGTAAAATATTTACCCATGAGGGATGTTTTCATTGTGATGTGCTTCCCCTATATGGTTTTCATAGGTTGTAATTATTCCCTTTTACGTTTGTTTTTAGTGGGACATGCTTCCCATGGGAGATATTATCTAGTGAATTTACTACCCCTTGAAGGATTATATAGGTTGAATGTAACTACATGTGAGATAATTGTGATGCAAGTTTGGGATGATGCCTCCAAATATTATTGTGGTGTGAGTCAGATGTGATGCCTCATGATATGGTTGTGATGTGAGTTGGATATGATTTCTTCTGATATTGTTTCAATATAGGTAATAAATGATGTATCTCGAGATCTTTGTGATGTAAGTGGAATGTGATATCTTTTTTGCTATTGTGATACACTTTGAAAATGATATATTTTTAGATAGTAATGATTTGGGTTAGAAATAATGCCTTCCAAGATGATTGTGTATCCCTGGGAGAAATAATATTTTTAAATAGTGTGTACTACCACTCAAAAATTATGGTTTGTTACTGAGTATATAGCATAGATTTTAGGTACGAACCACTAAAAGACCATAATACATCACTAGATGAAGCATGTATATGTTGACTATCATAGTTGATTCCTAATTTTACTATAGTGAGATGAGTAAATTAATGTGTTTTTATGGACTAAAATTCATTCCATACATGTATGAACATATTTTGGGTTTTTATTATAGTTTCTATTGGTGGTGGAAAAATGAATTTTATGCTCACACTATACTTGGGAACCAAAGAGAGCATGAAAATATTATGGTTGACATATAAGTCTATGAAATGACCAAGTACTAGTGGATGAACTAGATGAACTTATTAAGGGTGTAGTTATATGTTTGAGGACATTCTATAAATTTTTGTAAGTCTACTATTATTTATTCAAATGGATTCCTATAATTTTTATTATTGATCCATTGGGTGATCCTATTCTAATATATTAGTATATGACCAACATAAATTTTTTTTCATTGAATGATTGTGTTTTCTAGGTTTGGTGTATAGAATAATTATTAAATTTTCACTCTAATGTTTCTTATATTACAGACGGTTCCTTTATTAATCCCAATTTTATGTGTTTCCACCAGATGAAATAGTCTCAACATGTTGTTTATCGTACCCTTGATATTAGTCAATATTATGTGGCATATAAGAAGGCATTTTGAAGGTTATATAGATCCAATTGTTCAAAAACTATATAGTTTAGATGAAATGTGATGTTATGTCTCAACCATGAGTCTTAATGTTAGATTTTTTGTCAACAAGAAGTGATTTATATTTCCATAAGTTGAAGGATGATGGTTACTTAAGAGTTTGGATGTATAAAATGTTGAAGGTTTAAAAGTTTTTATTATAGATGGCCCAAAATGTTTTCATAAAATTTCAAATGGTATACATGTAATTATATCTTATAGAAGAAATAATATGTGATAAATTTGTTTTTTTGGAAGTTATCTTAAAAGTGGATGTTTATAGGTTATGTTATTCCAGAAAGTCTGAATTTTACAAAAGAAATAAATGGATGGAATTTGAAAAAGTATTCTACATAAGGATTTAATATTTAATATGTAATAAATTTTTAATATAAATAAATGGTAATGTTGTGGAAAATTCAATTTCCATATAATATATTTTCTTGGGCTATAAATACAGAAAAGTCAAGGCACACTTTGTGTGGGTTAGGTCATTAATATTTTGAAAAAAGTGAAAGGGGAAAATGAAACTTATACAAATAAATGTTAAATTTTTTGGTAGGTATTAAAATGAAAAATTCATGGAATATGTAAAAATTTATATTATCTCATTTAGAAGTTGATATTGGGATATACTAATATCTATGGTTTTATCCTTCATCATTTTTAGTAGAATAGTTGGCCACACGATGGATCAAACTACCACACTGTGAAGAGTATTTAGCCAGGATATTGTTATAAACTTATAGAAGTTGAGGTTAAAATATAGTGAAGTCCACAATATAAAATAAAAAATGGTAGATATGTAATAGGGATATGATGAGAAACATGTTTTTTCCAAGTCTATTATGTAATTTCATTATTATATGAAAATCAGGGAGACCCAAGATGGGTATGCTGAAGGCTGTTATGACCTATATATGAGATGAACTGAAATGGGTTCCAAGAGAAGAACCACACCATAGAAGCATTATATTTACATGATATGGTTTGGAATTTTTATATGCCTTATAAACAATAAAATAATATTGAAAATACCCACTCCATGAAGAGAATGGTCATGCTGCGATGTGCTTATTTAAAATGATTTTGAAATAATGATGTTTATATAAATATAAAGTGGTACACTCTACGAATAAGGTATTAATGTTGTGTCCTAGTTGATCGATCAGGAAGTATTAGAATAATTATACCATGATATATGTTTATTAAATAGACTATGTTTTGTGTATTTTATTAATTGGATTATGGATAGAGAAATATTCCATCGAGAAGGATAAAATTATTTGATCAAGTTGAGGAAGAAAGAGAACATGTTGAAATTAAGGGTGCGACACCATATGAATTAAATTTCTAGAAAAATATAAAATATTTAATTATTATTAAAAATAATATGATGGAAAATGAATTCCATGGTGTGACTTGGTTTGATTGTAAAATAATGACCATACTAAAATCAGGTGTTAGACCTAGAATTATCTTAGTGGATTAAAAGAGGATAATTAATCAAATCCTTTATAGAAAAAGGAAGGATGTATGGAAATATATATAATTTATTATTGCAGTTCTGTAATATGGATGAATAGATATTGAACAATACTAAACATCTAAAAACATATTGTGCATATTTTAATATAATATTTAGAGTAACAATGAATGTACCATTGAGTATTAAATTGTCACATCTGGTTTAGTTAAATAAGAGATTGACCAAAAGTAGAAAATTGAAAATTGAATGTTTAATTTTATATGTGAGAAGAATAGAGATATCCATAGGCTATATTATTTTACCTGGTTCTTGAATAAAATAATAAAAACCAATGAATGGAACCACTACATTTGGTTTTAAAAGAAGGAGATAAACAAGATAATTCTTGTTTGGAATTATCATAATCAAAAATATTTTTAAAATACTATGATTTTGGGAATAAAAATACTCAACCCTCACATCAGTGATTTTAACTCATCTGATTTTTGATAATAATAATTCATCTTGTGAGGAAGTAAATAGATAATATATCCATACTTAATAATATATTAAAAAATTATTACTATGATGTTCAAGGAGAGATCATCATATCTATAAATCGATAAATCCTTCTCTGAAATTTTGTTTGGTAGAGAGGATGATTGAGTGGCCCTAGGATAAATAAATATTCATTCCTAAACTTTTATTACAACTTATGTGAGTAGTATTACCTACTGGAACATTATGATATTTTCAATTTATTATCCAAGTATTAATACTCTATAGTGAAACATATAAAATCTACATGCCTTGTGATTGATTTAAATTTATACGGTTACAATTTTGATTTAGCGAGGATCTGTGAAAAATAAATAAATTGATAGTTTGACCACTTTTCCTTATAACACATGAATAGTACCCATAAGAGAGATAATCATGTGAAAAAACATGAATTGGGGGACACCTAGATTCACGCATCCTCTCAGGGTGTCCCAGGTTCCAAAAAATGGTATCAGATCTAATAGTTTCTATGGTGAATACATCCATTCATATTTATCTTAAAAGGATTTAAAAATTATTAAAGATATAGTGTCTAATGTAAAGTATCCTTTGTTCCAAGGAAAAAATTATTATAATTGGAAGAAGCAGTTCATGTCATGATTAAAATTCATATTGGCTTCCATTATTATATTTTTTATTTGAATTTTTTTTATTAGTAGTCATAGAATTGTTTATGAACATATGAATGAAATTTATATATTTATACGTATGTCAATAAATCTTTAAAGGGTTATTTGGAAGAACAGATATCCAAAATGATATCTCACTATATTACATCGATGTATATATAAATAAAGTTGGATGATTTTTATGGTAAAGAAACCATGTTGACGAAAAATATCTGGGATTATTTTATTTATGTAGATTATTATTTAGTTGATTTTTATGGAATAATTATTGTTAAAGAACAATGACCTATACCATGAAGAATGAATAAGTAGAACATGAATGAGCCAACCAAAAAAATAGTCATTCCATGTTAGGTTAATCAAGTTTATTACTTGTGTATTCTATAATATAACACTATAATATATGTTTCTAATAAAATTTAAGATAAAAATTATACTTAACTTGAATGGTTGGAGGATGATGATAAAAAAAAGTTGAAATCAAATCATTTGGTAAATCAAAATATTGTTTTTTCAATAAACAGGAGCATCTTTAAGTCACAAGGACTGGAAAAAAATTATAAATGGATGAAGGAGATAAACACAATTATTATATAATAGAACTATTGGGATATGAATGAAAAATAAACAAGGAAGTGATGAACTTAGTGGAGTCCATTTAAAGAATTAATTAAAAATTAAGGAAGATTGTTACTTAATAGAATTACTAGTTCATGATCTAATGTTATTCATGTAAAATTTGGATCTTTACGAATCGTAAATTTTAAACCAAAAGTGAAATTCAATATTAAATATAATGAAAATGTTCTCAATTTGTGTATCTTTATTTCTAATTAGTGGGGAAGTATTTGATGATTATGAATCATGAGAGAGATGTTCCCTTTGTATGGATGAAGTCAAAAACTAAATATACTCACAAGGAGGCTTTAGTAAGTAGACATAAAAATAAAAATATGATATCAATAATGATGAATTATAATAATGAATTATATAGAAGGAAAAAACTATCAAATAATACTGTTAAATAAGTGATATTTTTTTATTATTGGATACATAATAGAAGTGTGTATGGAAACGGCAGAGATGTATAATCAATGGAGACCTTATGATATATCTCATTATTTATTGAAAACACAACAGAAAAAAATAATGGGGGGGATTAGATGACATCCCACTATCTTATAACAAAATGAAACATGTATAGAGGAATTAATTATATGTCACACTTAGTAATAGATTCACGGTGCTGGATGATTTGGGATTAGGAAAAAAATAAGGATATCTTAAGTATTATTGATTGACTATTCATAGAAGATGTCATCTAGAGAAGAGAAGATATTAAATAAAACACTAAATTTATTGTATTCAAACCAACAATCTTATAAATAAAGAATAGGAAATATAGAGGAAATATGAATGAAGTGATTATTTTCCTGGTTATTAATAGGGATATAAAAGAAGGTTCATCATTATTCATGATGTAGGTGGCTTTTCCCATCAATTTATCTACATAAAAAGTATCATCATGGATAGAAAAAAATAAGAAGTGGGTTTAATGAAAGTCATGGAAGATAATTAAGAAACACTCTTATGTGGTTACATCCATGCAACATTAAATAATAAAAAGAATAAAAATGGATATCAACTTATATAGATAAAGTATAATAGAAAAGAATGCAGATATGATTCATCATAGGAGGAAACATACACTTTCAAGATTATACATACAATGATTATGAATGATAATATTTTTTAGATTGACTTACTTATAAACACTCATATAGAAATGTGTATAGCTTTGTTATCTATATTAAGAAATATAATAATATTAGAAGTAAATCATTGGCACATCATGACCTACCACTTTCTTAAACATAATGATGCTAGAGTTAACCATCTTATCTTGTGTTTAAATTATTTTAACCATTTTATAAGAGGTGAAAAATTTAGGGGGAGGAATGATCCATGGTTTTCATATTTGTTAAAAATAGATACATATATGGGTATAAGCTGTAATAAGATGTGTTTAGATTGAAAAAAGATATATGAAACTATGGGTGGAAGAGTGTTTATAATTTTTAATTTGTATCATGCATTAATAATAGATGATATGGAATGAAGGACTTATCTAAATCAATAGGTCACTTCATGAAACCACATGGGATTTGTAATCTAGATTTGTGGTTGCTTTCTGAATGTTCAAATGATGATGAAATTCATCTAGAGTTTAAAACGTGTGAAAATATAAAATTAAAATATATATTTGATTTAATCCAACATTAGTTATCTATATGTGATGAGAGAATATATATTAGATGGTATTTTACTATTAAATGAATTAGAATCCAACTTAATGAGATGTAGATGAAGTATTAAAGTAATGCATTTTTTATATACTAATGATGTTATATCAACATGTTATTTTTAAGGATAACAAAATATTTTTATAAATAAGTTCCATAATAAAAAATTAGTTCCCTATGATGAATATTTTCTCATACTTGGTGTCATGAACAAAATTCTTCTTGGGGAGTTGGTGATGAGTACTCAATGACTGTTTAGCCTCAATTTAAAAGAAGGATACCTTCAAAGAAATGAAGGTTAATTGAAATCAATTGGTATTATAAGTTTATCCTAAATAATTGGCATCATTGGTTTAATATTTGGTACGTATCACTCACTTGGTACACTAGTTTTTTTATATTTTCTATAATTGTGATTTTTTAATCAAAGTGACTATTCCTAATGTTGTTTTGAAAATCAAAATAAATATGAATTCTTTTTTAGCTAACATTAATAGTTGATTAGTGTTTTATTTTAATAGATGAAATTTATTTTTTTATGTTATAATGATCTTGGATGAAATATATAAATACCAAAACATATTAAATTATTTTAGAACACAATAATTATTTTCCTAAAAAAATAGATCTCCAATCATTAAAAGATTGAGTGATTCCACTGATGATGTTTTCATCAATCATAAAGAACTCATAAAGTTAATTTTGAAGTTTTTTAAAATGAAACATCTAAATTGGAAAAATTATTCTTGGAAAAATCACATAAAACAACATTATTTCATTACATTGAGTTCTTTTATATTACCATGTTTCTTTTGAGACCGTTGAATTTATTTTTTGGGTGTGTTTTCTAAGATATTAAATTATGCAAGGAATCTTTTTAAAATATTTTAATTTGTTTCTAATTATATCTTCTAATATTTACAATTGATGATATTTTATTGAGGAATCTATAAATTTTATCAATGAGGTTGATGTGTTCCTGGGGCTTCAAAACATCATCTCTGAACTTGTTAATTTTGATGAATTCTGGGTAACTTAGATTTATTGCTAATAATTTTTGATTTACGAAGTAATAGATTCTAGAACTACCTTTTTGAAATATTTTTTTCAAAGATTTTTATTGTGTGGAACAGAATGGTGTTAAATAGATTATTCAGAGTAGTTCGGTGGATGAAAATTATTGTTACCTAGGATTTTATTTATATATCCACCTATGGATTTGGATTAAAATTTAATACTTTCAAAGACTATATTTAGTTGGTAAAAAAATCCATTAAGGGGTATTCATTTTTGAATATAATACATTTTCATTGATTCTATATATTTATTTTGTGATTATATTCTGAAAGGATTATATTATGTTTTTCTATGGTTAATTTTTTAATTTCTAATATTTTTATTTACCATTGTACTATTTTTTACATTGATTACCTTGATTTATGAGAATTTTTATTTTTAGATCATTTAAATTTTAGAATCATTGAAAATTTTAATTTGGTTTTAGGAGATAATTCACTTTCCCACTTGTTTCTTCAATACATATATCAATGGGAAAAAACATGGTATTAATAAAATTAACTTTATTTTTTTGATCCCAACATATTGATATAAAATCCAGTATCTTAGTTTTTTTATCTCACCACATTATATCAGAGCAAGTCTATTCATTTTGTACGATCTCAATATTATTTATACAATATGATGATTTGTTAAAAAAAATAAAATCTAACACATTGTTTATTTATTAAAGCAAGTGATTTACATGGTAAAATTTTTTGTTGTAGTTGTAACTTCCCACCCCAGGAACCACTATAATTATTCTATGATCAATTTGGTCACATGGACTTATCCAAACTTACCCATATCCTAGAGGCTTCCAATTAGTAGTGATTTTAAAACGGTTTCACAATAGAGATAATATACCCTTTGGATAATAATAAATACAATTTAATAATATCAAAACAATGGAATTATAATATATATAATTAAACAATAGTAGTAATCATAAATATATAATTAGGCCATGGCTAAATAATCCCGCTATGAATGAACATGATAAGTTATAAATACAATACAATCAAACATACAATAGGTAATATATATGAAATAAAAAAATCTATTAAAATAATAAATAAATATAGGAGTCCCACTCCTTTATATAGTTAGGGTACATGTTCATCCCCAATCTCTATGGCATGTACTTGTTTATAAGAGTAACAACAAAACAACCCATTCCAAAAACATGACCTGTAACCCAAATATTTGTCCAAATAGAAATCAATTCCCCAAAAAGGTATTTATTAAAGCATACTATTCAACCACCAGTAATGTCTAATTCAGATATAGTGTTTGAATATTAAATAAGAAGCGTGTAAGAATAATAATAACCCAACAATGCAAGGAAATAAACATATGTAAACCATATCGGGCCCAGGTCCCTCATGGATTCCAAGTCGACTATATGTGCTTCATCCTACACCAGACTGTATCTGATCATAAGGATGATATAATAATATTAATAAATTATATTATAAAAAAATAACTGTGATGATGATAACATATTCATAGGACCCATGGATATTAGCCCAGGTTTCCTTGTATTTTGAGATGACCATATAGGGTTTAACATATTAGACCACATTTATAGTCTAACATAAGGGGTAAGACAACTATCCATCAATCATAATGAAATATTATATGACCTATGATCCCATACAACTAATTCGAAATAATAACCCATTTGTCATCCAAGTCATTTCATTATCTCATTTAACAAATAAGACCATCCATAACATTCTTTGTTAGAATCAAGGTATTGTTCACTATATTCTATAACATCATTAAACTGATGACCCCAGCAAAGGAAGTCTCTTTCAGGTGTCTAAGTATCACTCATGTTATATATCACATAATGCAATCTATGAGTCTATATGAGGAAATATATACAAGAAATATTGGTACCTATCAAGGCATATTATATTTCAATCAGAATAGAGACCATCAAAGGAATTCCATATCTAGAATCCATGTATCACCCTTGGATTAATAAAATTTAATTTAACCCCTGAGCTCATCTGAGGCATCACATATGAGGAACCTTGGTATCAGTCAAGGTTCAATAACAATCACAAGTCCTATAATCACATCCATGTAATAATGTTTAAGTAGCCTAAGTATCATTTAAGGAATAATATTTTAAGAATCTATAGTGTATATAATAATAAAATAAAGGACATAAGAAATATATATCCTATTTATTATTCAAGAAACACCATATATCATTTCATTTATAAGTTCCAAGAATGGGAAATTGACATTGTCTTACAATTCAAATATAATTTAATTAAATTTATAAAATTTAATTCATTCATTAATTCCATAATCCAATAATTAAAAAAAGGAACAAATTTATTTAACATTACTTTTCATATCCCAGTTCAATTTGATGCCATTATCACAAATCATTTATAAGTAGGCAGTTAGTCCATGAAATATCCGTACCCCATGAAAAATCCTTAATTACAATTTAATACAGTCACTATAAGTGATTAATAAGAGATTGGTATTCCAAATATTCCATTTTACAATTAATTTTCACTTAAATTAGATCATTAGGTAACTTTAATAGTCATGGAAAATCCAAACACACCCTAGTGGTGCTTTGGTCTAAATGAAAATGGTCAGCATGGAATATGATCTAACCCAACAATTGGGTGGTTTAGGATGAGTTATTCAATATCCAACCATTTATAAGGGATTATAAGAATGTCTAAAAAATGTCTATGTGATGAATTTATGGAATTTCATATTTTAGGAGAAACACTTGGAATGCTCAGTGTGAGGCATAACGAAAAACTTTATAAATGAAGAAACATTAAGGAAAATGAAATATAAAACCTAAATTATACCAAGTATACCTAATTCTTCCATTAAAAGGATTTGATTTGATATAGAATAAGAAAAATCATAAACATCAAAAAAATCCCTTAAAATATGGTATTTGAGCTCACATGGAAATAACAACCATTACAGAAAGAGAATCAAATATATAAAGGATGATGAATAATATATTAAATGAGGGAGATCAAAAATGACCCATGAAATTCAATTCCATGTCCATGTGGAGGTGAACCATATAATCATATGATAATTCCAAGAGAGATTGACCCATGGGGGTGTTGTTGTGTGTGGATGAGAAGAGAAAATATAGGTGAATGTTTTAATGGATGAATAGAAAATGGTCATTTCTAGGATCTTCAAATAGCCTCATTGTTTGGATTTAAGGTTTGGATGACCATGCACCATCCATGTGGTACCACATTCCTAAGGGAGACCTCCTTGCATGGATAGTTTCATGGTAAGACAGATAGTGTGCAACCAATGTGGTGCCACTCCCCAAAAAGAACCATGCCCCCACCCCCCTCGCACGGCTACAATGCCAGTTTAAAAAAACCATATTCGAGTCTGTAATGTCTTATTGTGGGTATATACAATCTTTAATGGATTCTTGGAACCCTATCATGGTTAGACTAATGTTTATACACAAAATTATTGTGGACATGATTGATACCCACTGTTATAATTAACTGTGCACCGACTATGTGCCTCATCCTATTTCAATAGAAAATGATTTTTGAATCATGAAACCCCCAAAAATCATCCAAAAATGTGGGAGATAACCAAAAAATCAAATATCATCAACAAAAAACATTTGTTTGTGTTCTAAAACTCATATTTATATTTTGGTGCTCGGTTTAAAATTCAAACCACCCATAGTAATAAAATTAAATTTTTTTTATAATGTTTAACCTGATAAAAACAACAAATGTCACAACCTACACACCATAGAACTTATCATCCTAGAGAAATCATGGGAAAAATCAGTATTTACCTAACCTAGGTTGTTAGTATACACCCAAATGGGTCTTTTTTGTTTTTGAAAGACCAACATGTCTCCAAGAATCACATTAAACCATCTAGTATATAAGAAGATAAAACTCAATATAACACTAATTTCGACTGATGAATCAAAAATAAAAATCCTACCCAAGATCATTTAAATAAAGACCCAAAATGTCATTATATCTTATATTAACTTACCTATGGAACTCCCCCCATAGGTCTTAGACTTGAACGAATAACTCAAATTCATGATAATCCTATTGTCAAAATTTCCAATTGAAACACATCATTTTTGTTCTAATAATGTATGCAACACAATTATATACCTGATTCACTTAACTATATGTAAGGGATATACCTTTGGTCCTCATCTTGAGTGAAATGACTGAATTCTAATCACCCCAGTTTAGTCTAATTTTCCTAGATTATCCATGAAATTCTGTGTATGACCCTTACACTATACCCATCTCAACATACATCATCCATGCTATGGTTTATCACCAAACATATCAATCAAGAACATTTATATGTCTAGAGTAAATTTAATATCAACTACTAGAGTCCAAGGAGATCATCCATGGTAGTTTATACTCTAACGTTTATAAGTGAAACGTTTGTGTATACTAGAAAAATTCACATATCAAGGACACCTATGAGCTCAATTGTGGTATCTCAGCTAGAGGTTGAGTCAAATAATTATTTGGTGTCAGTGATTTCATCCATGGAATTCTTACTCAAGAATACCACTTTCACTTAGGTTAGTCAACAACATTATAGTGATCCAATTAAAGATTAATAAAGAAATAATTACTCAAATGACTGAACTCACACATAGAATTTCCCACGAAATCCATTATTACATAGTCTCATTTTCCAAATAGAATTAGAATGACATAATTTCCATGAAGAGACCAGTCACATACTCTCATG
Organism: Viscum album; assembly: GCA_963277665.1. Taxonomy (NCBI): domain Eukaryota; kingdom Viridiplantae; phylum Streptophyta; class Magnoliopsida; order Santalales; family Viscaceae; genus Viscum; species Viscum album. The sequence goes on from OY728135.1 coordinate 1,646,554,028, forward strand.
ACCCTTTATTTCATGATGGTAAGGATCAAAAGAAAAAGGTGGCCTCCACACCATGAAACATTCATTATACTTCTCATAGTTCACTACAACAAATATGTTCATATATCATCTAGAAAGTATGTTTAACCTAATTTTATTTCCTTAGAATGAATTTTAAGTAATGATCTATATGTGTACTCAGGATGATATCATGATATTGGGAATTATCATTCGAAAACATGGTGCAAGCTATGATGTTACATGGAGGATTATATTAATGGGAATGTATAACCCTATTTGATCCACTCTCACATCATATTATGATTTAGTTTCCATAAACCTACTCTTAATGCAATGTCACCTAACCATATCCTAAGGACCAAGAATGGGTCACCTGCCTGATGACACCAAAAACATGTTCTGGATAGTGCTCATCACCATTTCCTAGAACTATAATGTCAAATATTTTTAAAAGGCACTTGATTAGAGTGCTAGAAACTCACAACATTTAAAAATAAGTTTTCATGGAATGTTTTAAAAAACCATATCCAAATTTTCATGAAAATTTGGCCAAACAACCTCTAGTATACTATTTTGAAGAAATCATGGTTGCATGGCTAACACACCACTATCTCTTGACCAAGATACCTTTACCTATTGGTTCACAGAGTTATCATTCAATTGTAACCATAAATTTCCAATCATATAACTCATAATCTGCCAATTTTTGTTTACATAATCATCCACTAAATGTTTATACTACATTTCAATCATAGATTCACCAATGACCTAGAAAATCACCCGAATCATTTATATGACCTGATCCCAATTATAATTTTTATTCTTTATTTCAACAAAAAACCTTGTTTAATATCAATCATCATCTCAAAGACTAGAAAAAGTGACTTCACCATCCCCATAGGAATCCTAAAGTCATTACGATAATTCTCAAATTCCCCTCTATGGTCATGCGCCCTTTATATTTAAGTCCACACTTTTCATAATCGACGTGATGCTCCCCACATCAACAGTGTCCTTAGCATCACTTAATTGAAAACATAAATTTAATACATGGTAGATGTTCCATCCCCCTTCTTGTAAAAATTATGGCTGTGCCCAACATAGTTATACATGCTGTTAACAAGAAGAGATATAAAAACAACATCTTATAAATATTCTAAAATAAGTTCTCTCTTAGATTTATGTTCATAGTTCATCCTTATCTACATTGAGGCTTGTCATCAGAATCTTATATAAAAACCAAAATTAAATTGAATATGTAGTATTATAGGGCCATATGCCTTTTACACCATCATCCCAAATAAATAGGAAAAGTCATCTTATGATTATAATCTCAAATATACAAATCCAAAAATGTGTTCTCACAACCTAATCACTATACTTTGGATATAACCTGTTAACATGGTATTAACATTCTCATGAATCTTTATAAGAAATTGTGAAACCACATTATTTAATGAATTATTCAACAATGTTTCTCAAAACTACATTGAATTTGATGCATCAATTTTTAACTCGATAGGCATTGTATGTAACAAAGTTTCTATGATAATATCATTACAACACAAAAAGTGAATTTATTTTCCTTTAGTTTCCAGCTCCAGAAAACCATGTATCTCAAAAAAGGTAAAAGATGAAATGATTTAACAAAGAATATAAAATTTACATTTTAATTCCCCAACCACTAAAATGGATCATTACATGAAACCTGATCCCATAACATGGATCATCTTTTCATTGCACCACCCATCTACCAAAGAGGGTGTTTTTTATTAGTAAAACTATTACTCTGGAATAACATCACCCAAATGATCCCTCATGTTTGAAACTCTTCATTATAATTTAACAGTGATTTAATTTATGAGGTTTTGAAATATTCTAAGATAGCTCTGTACATACATAATAATTCAACAACTTAAACAAGGTCATTCCTAAAAAGGCTAGTGAGACTTACCACCTAACCTATATGTTCAACAAAATCAAGGAATATTTCATCATAGGCCCACTATAATCATTATGTTTTCATTCAAGAATACTCTCAAAGAATAAATTTAAACTGAATCTTATATGGGGGTATATTCTATAAAATCCTCTAAGAGGTTTTATTTTATGTTATTTAGTCACTAAACCTTTATTCATTAAATAAAATAATATCTTATATAAGGCATATCAATTACCAACTATAGAGGAAAACCATAATAATAAATTTATATAGATAATGTCATGCAACATTAAGAATATTAACTCAGAATTCCTTCTTAACAATAATTTATTTAGCCATAAGTTATCACCACAAGTCCCAGCTAAAGTAAAGTTAAATTACATTTTGTGGAGGAAAACAAAATTTATGATGTAATTGACATTTTAATTAACTAAACACTCTGATCGAATTTATTTAAAAAAACCAATATATTTTTCATTAATGTGGGACTATTTTAGTAAAATGCCACCGTATATTTATACATAACCAATATAAGTGGCTAATGAATCATTAAATACCCTTCCCATATTTATCAAAAGCTTATCCCCATGTGTTTAATTACCAAGGAATATATAGATAAAGATAAACTATAAGGGTCCAACCCTTTCAAACTGAGTCCATCTAAGTGAAACCCAATAGAAGTTTACTTTTATAAAGGTTAATAACTCCCATAATGGGGTTATCATATAAACATATCATGTCAAGGCCAACCTCCTCATTTCAAGACTATTTTATCTCATAAGCATAATACTTCAAGACCAAACTACCCGGGTTGAGTCATGTTAATGGTCTATAAGAAACTGAATCATTATATATATTATATTTAACAACATTTATTGTTATATAATGGACTAGTTAGATGAATTACCATTACTAAGTAATAAATTTACTTTCCTTTATAATTACTAATTTGAATTCATGTAACTATAATAAGGTTTCTACCTTCATTTATAAAATATAACAAGTTCATCTATGATGGTTTGATTATATGGGTCACACTTCCCAATTTTTAAAGGACCATGCACAATACAAATTTCTCTTAACAACCATTTAGTCACTACAAAAAATGTTTCATCTTTAGAAACCAATGGTCCATGGGTCCAACATTTCATAATCGATAAATTATTGTTCTACCAACAAGTTATATGGAAAAAACATTTTTGTTGATACAAAAAATTTAATATCCAAATCATATATCATAACTACATGTATGAATGGTATGAAATACCAATCAATAAAATTATTCATAAAAAGATACTATATATGAAAATAATTTACATAGTGTAGAAAAAAAATCCAAAAGGGTATACAAATAGAGACGATAAATAATTCAAAAAGGGTATATGCAACAAGTATCAGGATTCAAAGAATGAAATCTACATATCTTGGCATGTGAATATCCACATGACAAAAATGATGCACGAACATCCATCATCTCTGGATATACCACACTAATTTTTAAATATCATAAATCCATAAATGAAATAAAGTAAAATAACCACTCAAGGTAAAATAATAATAAACAATAATAATAATCAATAAAAATGACAATCCCATCCATAGAAGCTTGACCCCCCCCCCCCCCCCCCCCGTGCATGGGTATGTCATACCAAGACACGTGATATTTACCAAGCACTGGAACATTTTTATTCTCTTATATACTATCCCAACATAGTAATAAAAATTGAAAATAATTCTCTTTTCCTAGTTTGAAACATTTCGACTTTGGATCCACTGAAATGGTTCTCTAAGGCATTTGGTCACATCACCTCAATTGCACCTCCCCATGCACCAGAGGCTTGTAACACACATCATGGGGCTAAATGTTATACAATGGGGAGAATAATCCCTATTGATCAATATTAAATATAGATGTAAAATCATAAATAATCTAAATTTAATTTCAATAATGGATTAAAAGAACCAATCATATACAGATAATTAGGGCCGAGGTATATAATCCCACTATGCATGAACATGCTAAGTTGTAATCCCAAGGTAGTCAAACATACAATTGGTAAGACATATGACAAGACACTGCAGATGAAATTATAAATATATAAAATACTCCAACTCATGTAGGCATCCTATGTACATGCTCATTCACCAGCACCATGTCTTATTTTAGTCCATAAGAGAAATTGTAAAATAAAAAAATCTAAGATTCTATCCTCTAACCATGATATCTATCAAGGTACCAATCACTATCTTCAACAGGGTGTGAGTAAAAATTATTTTCCCTCCACCAATGGTGTATAATTTTGATCCGGTATGTCGATATTTAAAAAGAAATTTTTATGTATAATAATAAAAAAATTGTGTAATGAAATTAATAAATGTAAACCTTTTCGGGCATAAGTCCCTCTTGAATTCTAAACCAATTATACCTACTTAAGTCAATATCAGATTGACTCTAATTAAAATACAATTTAATAACATTAATAAAGTATAATATATCAATAAATAATAATGGTTATGGTGATAACATAGCCCTATCAACCATGGATTTTATCTCTTACATTCTTGCATATTGATATGGCCATATATGAATCAAAATATTTCACAACATTTATAATCTATCATTACGGGAAAAAATATAAATCAGGCATAATGAAATATCATATGACCCATTATCCCATAAAATACATTCTATATCTAAATCCAAGTGTCTCCAAATTCATCAAATAATCTCATTTAACCACGGATCCCATCAATGACATTCTATATTTGAATCCATGTATTTATCTCAATATACTATAAACTCATTTAACTTATGATCCCATCCATGGAAGTCTATATATGGAGTCCAATTATCACTCAAGTCATATATCTCATCATTAATCCTACAATCCTATCCAAGGAAATCTATATAAGGAATGTAGGTATCACTCACAGTGTATCATAATTCAATCATCCTAGATCCCATCCAATGTATTCTATATTCAGAATCCATGTATAAGAAAATTATTAATATAATTTCATTTAACCTATCAGCCTATATGAGGCATTCAATAGGTGGAACCCACGTATCACATAAGTTGAAATATCATTCATGAGTTATTAGATCTTATCCATGGAATTCAGTGTATGGATCTTGATTATCTATCTAGGAAAACTATGTTAAGTTAATACGTTATATTTCATAACCAAAAAAAGGCCATGAAAAATAGATTTTCAAGATACTATTCATGCTTCCCATTATATTATTTCATTTATAAGTTCTTGGAAGGGGAAAGTGACATGGCCTAACTATTCACAATTCCTTTAATTTAATTTAATCCATTCAATTCATTACTTAATTACATAATTTAATAATTATATAAGAATTTATCAGTGTATCCTACTATCCTTATCACATCTTATATCAATTTTATTCTATTAAGCCTTATCATTTATAATAAATTTATTGGTCAAAGGAATATCCATTCCACATGAAAATTCATTTATTTCATTTTAATATAGCCAATATACAGTGATAAATAAGGGAAATATATTTCATAAATGAAATACTACAATTCATTTCCACTTTGACATGATCATTAGGTAAATTTATTTGTCAAGGATAAGACAAACACAACTTAGTGGCACATTAGTCATAAGAAAAAATAAATATGATCAATGAAATCTATGGGGTGGTTATGGTTGAGTTTATCAACATCCAACAATGAATATGGGTGTCTAATAATTTCTATATGAAGTCTACGAGACCAATTTATGGTATTTTATATTTTAATAGAAATGCATGATATATACAGCATGTGGCACAATAAAAAAAATTTAAATGAAGAAAATTTTAGGTAAAATCCCTAGATCACATTAAATATACAAAGGTCACTTCACTCATTTATTTAAAGGATTATATTTGAAAAAATGATTGAATTACAAAAAATGAACAAACATGATAAAAATTGGTCATAACAGATCACATGGAAATAACATTGAATATGGAAAGAGAAATAGATGAAGGGTGAAAGAGGAGTTTAAGACTTATAAAGGGTGATAAAATTTGAACAGCGAAGTTCAATTATGATTCTATATATAGGAGAACTATGGAAGCATAGTAGGAGTCCAATGGGAGAGATCCCATGAGCGGGATTCTATGTGCAGATGAGAGGGCAAAAAGAGTGTGATGGTTTTAAATGATGAAGGAAAAAATCATAATTCAAAGGATCTTTAATGAGAAGCACAGTTTGGACACTCGGGTTGGATAACCATGTGTGAACCGTTCGGTTACACTCTCTTAAAATACCACCTCTCATGGCTAGAAACAGAGATAGAGAAACCATTTCCATATTGTGTATTGTTTCTTCCCAAAAGGCACCCCACAAACTGGAACAGTTACAATACACTATTAAAAAAATGTCCACTAACAGTGTACCGTTCTCAAAGATTATTCACTATCTATTTCAACATTATGGAATCTTTTTATGATTAATATAATCATTATACACTAGTTTATGGGATCCATGGTCGGGAAATAGAGCTACTACTAACCATGTTTCAACTTTATGCATCCGCAGATTCCACCTGGAATTGTGTTTTCAAATCCTTATGCTCTGAAAACTAATATGATCTCTTCGATAACCTCCCAAGAAATAAATCTCATCCAAGAAAATTTTAAGAATTAAAAATATATATTCAAATTAAAAATATTGGTTCAAAATTCAGATAGTCCACTAATATAAAATTCAAATTCCATTTTAATTTTCCACCTTGTCCAGAACATGGGATGTTATAGTTGTCTTAAACACATGGGTATTACACTGACTTTTTAAATTGTGGACTCAGAATATTTTCCACCGACTCAATTACAATTGTAAAAATTACTTAGTAACAATAATTTAGAAACACATCATTTAAGGGGAGAATGATTCTCAAATCGTCAAAAATAAAAATATGGAATTGTTTTATCCAATGAGTGGAACAAACATTGAAAAATTAATATCTATAGTATCAATTGGTGTTAAAAGTGACGAAGGTTCAATAAAAAAGACTTTTTAGATTCTAAAATATTGAAGGTGGTAAATGGAGACATTATTTCAAGAGACAAGGGTGATTTGGAAGTTTTAAAGAAACCCAATTTTTTGAAGGGAATTGTCAAATGGTAGACAGAGTCAAATGTTTTGGACATCAACTTATGGTATCAACTGAGATATTAACAATTTTCATGAAAAGGGGGAGAATTAAATCTCTAAATCTTGATTTCAATAATTTAAGGGACTCAGTTTGTCTTAATAAGATCATGGTAGACGTCATATAAAATTTAGAGAAATAATTTTATCAATGATGGGAGAGAAAATCCGAGGAAGTGCCCCTTAGAATTCATTGATATATGGGCCATGATGATGGAGCATATAAAAATGTGGGGGAAACTAAAAGGGAATATGGTTTAGTAGACCCATATTTTATAATATAATGGATATAATGGATTAATGAGATTCATATTCTAGGAGAGAATGGATAAAACATCTGGGATGTAATGAGTTAACATGGATGAGTATATAGAGGATTGTCAACAAAATACAAATGTGGTGAATGTTGATATCATAGGGTGTATATTTATTATTCTTTTCGATTGGAATTGAGTTGGATTTTTGGAAGTTAATGTCCAAAAGTTACTCAGCATTATGGAAGCTATGAAGGATGATGGTTTAGTAGTAATTGTGGTATATGATTTAGAGGATATAAATTTAATTTATAATGGTTTATATGGAATTAAATTTTTCAGAAGTTAGAATGTGTTAGCAAGTTTCATATCCTAAAAGTTATATTTTAAGTGAATTTTTTGAAGAAAATTTATTTCATGTAAACTAAAATTTACAATGGTAATTGAAGAATTGGAAATAAAAAATTCATTAATAATGATATTTTATCATCAATACATTGTAAATTAAAAAGATATTCCATTTCCAAAGTCATGATACATTTACAATATTAAAGATATAATTGGTTGGGGAAAATGTAGAAAAGGAGAGGCATCACCATATGAGTGTAATGTTTTTGAATGTTGGATGATATGGAAGAGGAAAAAACATTCCATTTATATGTAAAAGTAAACTTTTCTTGAAAGAATGAATATAGATTAGGAGTGGAATGTGTAGAAGAACATATATAAGAGTAACTGAAGGGAAATAATAACATTTAAGGTTTTATCTTTCATTTTGTTTTATGAGAAAATTTATCAATTCAACTGATTTAAGGATAATATTTTGAAGAGTAATATTACATTCGATCATGATAAACATGTATAATTAAAACCATGAAATACAACAATCCATGGTGGCTATGAGTCTGAGTGATGATGAGAGAAAAATAGTAACAAAGTATTTTTTGGAATTACACTATAACTATGAAAAATAATGAGACCCATAATGGATTTGTTGAAGGTAATTATGGTCTTTGAGATGTAGTAAAAAGATACCAAGATATGCGCCACACCTTAGAGAAATGATGAAACCTTGATAGGTTTTTGGATTATGATACATTTTTCAATAATAAATTATATTTCATAATACCTAGACCCTGTAGAGAATATGCATAACATAAAGAGTTGATTTTTATGTATTTCTAAATAATGTTACATCATCCAATGTGAAGTGTTTCATGACATGAAGACAATATACGTTCCCTGACTATGTTGATAATTCAATAGGGATTGGAATTATCATACAATGATACTCTATGAGTTAAATAGAAAACATTTATAAGATTTTATGGATCATGATATTAACTGGGTAACATTTCATGGAGAAGGATGACACATTGTTAATGGGATGAGGAAGAAGAAGCGCACATTTCCATGAATTGTGTCACTCTATATAAAAAATTATTTCAATAAAAATTTATTTGATTTTATATTATTAAAAATATGAAGATTGAATGATTTTACCAAGGTTTGAATTGGTATTATTATATTGTAATGACCACAATAAAACCATATGGTCCACCAAGAATTATCATAGCAGATTAGAAGTGGATGATTAATTCCATCCTTTATGTAAAAGGGTTAGATGTATGAAAATATATATAACTAATTGTAGTAGTTTTAAAAAGAGTTAGAAGATATATAGAATTTTTTTATCTTCTCAAAAAGATGAGGCTAATCATATAATAATATGAAATTTAAAATAATAAGTAAATAACCACTCATGATTCTATTATCACATGTTTTTTAGTTTTAGAAGAGAATGATTACATGAAGAAGAGGGAATATTGAGTATCTAGTTTTATAAGAGAGAGTTATAAAATTATTCATTGGAAATAATAATATATTTGTTTCTTAATGAAACATAGAAACACAATAAATAATTGCATTTATACATATCATTGTTAAGGAAGGATATAAGTAATATAATTTTAGTGTGAAATTATCATTATTTAGAAGAATTTAAAACTGATTTGATTTTTGTAAGGTAAATATGAAACCCTCACATTGAGGAGTAATTATCATTAAATTTTGTTGAGGAATAGTATAGAGGGGAAGTTAAATAATCACTTATTTAGGCTTGAATATGAAATAATTGATTCTAACTGCACTATTCATGGAGAGATCATTACAATTATAACCTAATCAAGTCGTTACCAGTGTAGTGAATATAGGATTAAAATATGGTGTGACCTCAGGATTGGAAGTGTGAATTTTTTGAAATTTTGATAGAACTTTTGTGATTCGTATTACCTCATAGCATGCTGACACATAATTAGTGTATGCTCCATAGGTTATTCGTTTAGGTGAACCGTGTAAAATACATTTTTCTTGTTTATTTGTTACTCTTAGAAAATTTTATATGATATTCTATATGGTCTTGTGAGAAATTAATTATTAATTATGTTAACACTATATATTCCATCATGGTGACAAGATCTAGAAGAGTGTAAATAAATTAAAAGAAAACCTAGAATTTGGAAACACGCAGATTCACCCCCCATGTGTGGGTGTCTCATGTTACATAATTTTTTAAATGATATGATATTAATACATGGATTTAATTCATTGAATGTTATTTTTTCTGAATTATTACTCTTTATAATTCCATAATAGGTTGACCAATATTTTAATTCCCATTAATGAGAGGTAATATAAATTAATTGGAAATATTCTTTGTTACACACCATTTCTTAAAAAATAAATTAAGATATAAGAAGCTATACCATAATTTGATTAATTATCTATACTATAAAATTCAAATAATATTAAAATGACTTTTTATATCTTTTTTTATATTCAACCTATATCCCTTTAAAGAAATCATTTCATTTATCACTTTTCAAATCCTTATAATCCATGGATAGACTGATTGGAGATCTACACCCCAAGCTGAATATTTCTTTAAAAATCCAATTTTAGTATTTTTTTATTTATAAATGAAATAAGTGTGAAGATATCATTAATATCATTATATTGATTAGAAATAATCTAGAAAAAAGGTCAGTAGAAATGGTTATCATTGGTTTTATGGAAAATATTCAAAAGATATCAATTATTATGCTTTAAAGATATCTTAAAAAAATAAAGAGAAAATTGTGAAGAAAGAGAGTAAATTTACATTTATTTTATTATAATATTTTGGATCCTATGTTTTGAAAAAAATAGGAAAATGATTTTTAAATGTTAGATTAAATTCTCAAAATATGTATTATAATAGAATTTTTATTGGTATTGAAATAAAAATCATCTATATTACATAAGATAAAAACCTTATCTTTTTCCATTTTTGAATATCATACCAACGGCTAACAATAATTAACATTAGTGAAAAACATTCTAAAATTCCTCATGATTAATTATTTTTTTCGTTCATAGTGGATATTTAAAAACAATTCAAGCATATAGTAAGAATAAATATATATGAGGATACATTATAATTTCAGTTAAATATTCCTTATATGGTGATTGATACAATGTTTCGATTAGTTAGATAACAAGTGAACATGAATATATAAAAATGTAGAATAATTGGAATTAAATTGAGGAATTAGGAATTAGAATCACAAAAGAACAAATTATTTATCACACTCCATTGGATGAGTTTTATTCTATTGGAATTTATTGTTATAACTGTATGTGTATAAGTATGACGAATTAAATGCTCCACTTATCAATGCATGTTTTCATAATGAATTTTTTGATATTTTTCAGAGGTAAAAGAAATATTTTATATTTGTGGGATTCGATAAACCTAATTTATTCATATATTTTTATTTAAATATTTCTTTATAATTTGACATAATACTACCCAGTTATTAATCTTTTTTTAGTAACTTTGATATTTTGGATGAATTTAAAGAAGTTTTTAATAGAATAACATTTTAAAAAAAACACATTCTAATGAATATTATTATGGTGTTCGTAGTTTGATAAGATTAAAACTATAAATGAAAATATTATTATGACATGTATCATTGATAAGAATGCACAACGTTCCTTGTATGAGAGAGCTTCTAGAATATTTGATTATGTAAAAATTATACAATGTTGTAGAACATGTTGGACTATGGATTGCACATTCCAGTGGGTTTAAATATGTTTTTATGCTAATATCTCTATATTTAATATGAATAAATAGATAAATATAGAAAAAATATTTCATACCATAATGAAATACTAATTACAATATACCTTATATTTTAGGGAATGATATGCCCATATTTCAATCATTAAACATTCAACTCATACATTGATATGTAAATATAAATATCCAATTCATATATCAAACCTTGTGATATGTTCCAGGATGCATCTATGAAATTACGATATAGACTTATTTTAATAATTTTACATTTTATGAATTCCAACCACACCATGTTGTAAATTTATGTTACTTTCTCAAATTTAATCCTTCATTATTATGTGCCATTATGTGTGTCACAATACGTAGTTTATTACATATAATATAATTTACCACAGAAATCATGTATTAGATCATCTAATTTAACTTAGTTGCATAATTTTATTTATACATAAATTATTGTAATATTTATTCAATTAATCGCCAACATCTATAAGAACCCAATGTTCATATCTACCCATCACTAATCCTAAAATTACCTAAATTATTATCTTAAAAAATACAAATTATTTCTAAATACCCTAGTTTTTATAATCCTTCCAAAATCAGAAAAATTTCTAGAACATGTTATCTAACATTAAATCCATCATTCTATAAGCATCAAAAAAAGAATATGAAATAATTCATATAACAAGTTGATGGAAAAAATATAATATGATAACATGAAATATGTATTATAAAAAAATTGAATTTATTAACACAATCTTCAAAGGATAGGGAAACTTTGAAAAAGATATAGGCGTTCATTAAAGGATTTTGTAAAAATCATATTTTATGAGAGATTTCCCCATATTAAATATGTTAGAAAAAGGTAAAATTGCATACATAAGAGAATAAAATTACCTGAGAATGAAATATAACCTTTGAATATATAAGGAATCATCAAGAAAACAATTTAATTGTCCTAGAATATTATTATTTATAAATGAGTAAATCATTGAATTTTTATTCAATTATAGAGTGTATAGAAATGCGAATCTCTGTTAAATTTCATTGGAACCCATATACACAAGGTACAACCTCACTGGTGATATTATTAACATTATTTTATCCATATAGTTCAATATTTTTTTATGATTAGTGAGTCCAATTACTATAATAAAATAAATCCTTGTTTGGTTATGAGTCATCCTTAAACATTTATATGGTTAGTGACCCTTGGAAGGGAGTGTTTTTATATAGAACCCATCGCAAAAAGTGTTTTTGGGATTGTACATTAAAACAATGAGTTTTGAAATAGCTTATCCTACACATTATTGGTAATACAATTATATATATATATATATATATATATTCTTGATTTACTATTTTATAAAGGAATACTGGGTGTGTTGTAAAATAATGAGTAAAAAGATAAAATAAAAAGTAAACATATCAAAAAATTGTATTTAACAAAGGAATGATCATAAAAAGATACCTCAATAACCATAAGGTTAATATCTATTTAAAATATAGAGAGTGAATAGAGTAAACAATAAATTAAAAAGAGTAAATATTATTAAATGGTTTAATACCACGATTCACCCCTAATCTTGGTCTTTCTTGGATTTTATTACTATTAAAAATTACTATTAGAGTCACAGTCTATATGTTTATATATCATTTAACTTTTAATTCAACGTTTTATTATAATGAAATATTTACTAAATTATTATATATAATTGACAATAATTTATGTTAAAAAATAGTTCATTCATTGAAATAAAATGAAAACATCAAAAATAAAAATATTACAAGAAATAATTTTTTAGAATTAATAATTAAAATATAGAATTAAACCATTTAGTAATAAATGAAAAAGAGACAATTTATATATATATTGAGAAACTATCTCCAATTTTCATCGTAAATGAAAAGATAAAATATAATATCTTATAAAATGAATCGTAAATATTAAAAGAATACATAGAGTGTGATAATAATAAATAAATTTTATTACAGAATATTTAAACGATCTTCATAATCTAAGGAATCCCCTATACCCTACCTATGTAGAAATTGATATGTATAATAAGGAATCCAATTAATAATGTAGTGACTAAAATTATGGTAAAAATTTATATTTAATGAAAATTGGTAATTATATATAACACCCATTACATAATATAATTAATGAATAACAAGATAAACTTGTATATCATTTCAATATTGAAGTAAAATTGATAATATCAATAAAAAAGGTCAATTTATGATTTTTCTAGGATTCATGAATGAACTAATAAGTAATCTAATGAATTTAAGGATATGAATTTACTATTAATAACATGTGATTTTATAAGAAACTTTGTTTAATAGCATTCACAACATGGAACATAGATCTTATATAGATCGTTTAATATTTTTATTTAAATGTTATTGTCCTAACATAGCTATTAAATTGGAAGGTATGAATAGAATTAACCAAATTAGGAAATATATATAAATTTTATACTCAATAAAAATATATCTATTAATCCTTAGTAAACATTCAATCAATTATTCATTAAAGACAAAATATGTTTCAAAATATGTTTTCTTCAAAACCTGGTTTAATTTATTTTTGTGAGTTAATTTTAAAATTTATTTACGGAACATAAAAAATATCATTTTATTAAAAGGCTAACATTTTTTAATTCATGATTAAAAAAATTATTTGAGGTTAAATTTTTTATATTTTTTTAAAAGTTTTTTTAATAAAAAGCGAAAATTACTAATTTTTATTGGAAACTATATTTTCATTCTAAGTATTTATAAAGAAATTTTCTTCGTTGGATTTAATTAAAATTTTATTTTTTCCCATTTTTAAATGAAATTATATAATGGTAGTTTAGTAAATTTTATAAATGAATTATATTTTTTTTTATAATTAAATCTTAATTTTTTTAAAAAAAATCACCAAATTTTGTGGGTTTAATTTTAAATTAAATTATGAAACATTTAAAAATTAAATATTTTAAATACAATTTTATATTTTTAATCATGAGGTCAAATTTATTTTAAAATTTTACATTTATTTTTTGTCATAATGAATAGTAATCATATTTAATCTTTGTTACCACGACAAAGTTAAAATGAGATAATTTGGTTTAAAAAATGTAATAAAGTTTAAAATTCATTTAACACTTTCCCTAATTTCATTAGATGATCCTATTTCATAAAAAAATTCTAATCTTTAAAAACTTTTTCTTTTTACAGTTAGATTTTATTTTGATATTCATAATATTTAAATAAATGATAAATTAAAAAGTATCAATCTCTTTATTTTAATATCTACAATATTATCTTACATTGATAAAAAAAATTCATCAATCAATTTTTATTTTAAATATTAATTATGATTTTAAATGGTAATTTAATTATGATTATTTGCGGTGAAATAAATACCTTACATTCTTACACAATATGTGCTTGTGAAAGATGTATAAAAATAATGAAAATTATTTCAAAAATTATAAAAGTAATGTATTGTTTAGTTATTTATTATATACAATTAATTTTATACATAAATATAATAAATTGGAGATATTTTAAATTTTTATATTCTATTTTATTTTTAGTATTATTATTATTAATGTAAAAATAATTTACTTTTTCCAAAAATTACATTAATTGTATTTTATAATAAGCAATATTTTATTAAATCATATGAATATCCTAAAAATCATTTATTAGAAAAAGTTAAAATGACATGGTTGAAAATAAAAATATTCCATTTTTGTGACATTTTTTCATTTTATAGTCTCTTTCTTGACCCTTAAAGTGTAAAAAGTATTGATATCACCATAATTATCAAAATGTTTAAGAGGGGAGTTTAAGACAAAGATATTAGGGTGATAAAATAATATAAAAATTTCCATATTTTATTGTATGATATTATTTGGACACAAAGAAGTCCTATATTTAAATTATATTAATTTTGAGCTATATTTCCATGAAAATTAATTTGTTTTAATTTAATATTTTTAGAAATTCCAATAATTCCCTACCAAAATTTATAAAATGGAACCCCTATCATATTCTATACACAATTCAATAGATGAAGATAATTTTTGTTTTTTAACAAAGCGTTTTATTTTTTTGAAACTAAATATTGTTAATGTATGTTTTTTGTAAAATAGGACGTGAAAAGTTACGAGAAATTAGGTAGAGAAATTTTTCTGAGTTATTGAAGATGAAGAATGTTGAAATGTAAAACTATTTTAAATTTTTGAATGATATGTACTTACAAAATAATTTATATGATTCTTCTCTACACTCAATGTTCTCACCATCATGGAAATCATATAGAAGAAATATTTTAAATAAAAGTATATTTCAAAGTTTTTAGGGAAAAATATCTGAATAGAGTTGTTTGTACAAATCATTACTAACACATATAATTAGATGTATCATATGAGCAAGACCTCTGAAAGTATCATAGTGGTCATAGAGATTTAGACATAAATTCAATAAAGGAATAACTACAAACTGAGTTTTTTTCAATGTTTATGTTTGTAGAGTTTGATTTTTAGAAACGTTTCTCCACATAGAGAGGCTACACGAAATATAGAGATATAAATTTACTAATTTTTGATGAAGTACACCCTAGATAAAATGAAACAACCTTATGGACATAATTATTGGATTAATATTTCTGTAGAAAGTCCATGTTTTTATAAGTCACTGATTTTGTGGAAACTGTGACATAACAAAGATGTGGGTTTTCAGTGAGGTCAATAATGCATGAGTTTTTAACTAAGAAATAAATAAGTTGTATTTTGGAAAAAAGGGAGATATCATGTATGGTTTAGAACACAATGTAACATATGAACTATTCTGGAAAATTTTTATTATGATGACTGAAAATTTGTGAATGGATTGATGATGTTCTATTGAATAAGTCAAAATAACTAAGTAAGTAGAAGTTTTAATTGTGTCATAATTTTTTTCACATACAAGAAAACTTATAGTAGAATTATTAAAAGTCACTATACAATGAAAATGATAGAAATGTGGATGTTTATACTATATAGTAATTGTATGAAAGTGAAGTCATTATAAGTTGAAACGGTGTTATTTATCATATTCAGTTATCTTGGAGAAATAGAAAAAGGAATCCCTTCTTTTTCTTTTAGTGGGTCAATAGAAATATATATGTGTTACTTTAAATTTGTCAAGAACACATTACAATGGTGCCTATATATTTTGGATATATAGTGTTCATGAATTTTGAAGAGTAATATTTTTCAATTGGCCAATGTTCTATGTATTTATGTTTTGAAGCATCAGTTATGAATTTCCATCGAATTAATTTTTTTAAGGAAGTCCATCAAACATAATTCTCTAAAGAAACAAATATTTATATATGATGAGGCAATAATAAGGATCCAATCAAACTAAATCTTGAAGAATAATATTAGATAAGGAATTTTATATATACATTTAATGGAAATAATTTTCTTAATAACCATTACAAAAATTTGTAATGTTTTGATGATTTTCATGGTTTTGCTGAAGTTTATGAAATCAAAAAAATGTTGGGAATACTGATGGATATTAGAAGAGTTAATAAAATTTCAAAAGTTTATATGTTTTTTATAAAACATGAGAAGCATCGAATTTGAAGTAAAATTTTAGTGAAATTCATATTTTTTGAATTTAAGTATGTAATGAAAAAAATAGTTATGAATGTTTCTACTTATGTGGAGCCTATAAGTATTAGAAGAAATTAAGTTAGTAGTTAGTACTATTTAGTTACAAAATGAAAATATACTGTTGGATTTTTTTTCAGAGTTGTTTTTCTGACTAAATTTTGTTATCATATTGAAAAAGAATTATAGAGATAGGTTTTGTACAAAACCGTCGACCATTTTTTAGTTATGAGAACTTGGAAGAGATGGAAAGAGAGAAGAAACATTAATAATTTCAATGAAAAATGTTTTTGAGGAATTTTTATTATTAAATAAAACATATTTTTTTGTATCAGGATCAATTTTATAAAGGGTGTATCAGATTGATATTGTAAACTAGAGGCATAGAAGATGAATAAAATAGAAAGTATGGGAGATCAGAAAGATATTTTTAATGTACCCCATGTGGATCGATTTCACCAATGTTACAATTTTTTTGGAGATCAAATTTTTCAAGAAATTTTTTTAAACTAATTAGAGTTTTTATAATCAATCGTATATGAAGAAAGAAGGAGACCAAAAGTAGTTGTATTAAAATTAAATTATATTAGTTATAATAGTGAATTTACATGGACCATTGAGAGTGGACCTAGCAATGATATAGGTTCTCACACTTAGGAAAAAACTATAAATCATGTGTGGTTTTCTTACATTCCTATTTATTCATAAATAAAATATTATTAAAAGGTGAAAACAAAATAACTATATCATGTAGTAATGGTTAATTTTCTTAAATCTATAAATTTGTAAAAATTAAACAATTGAAGTACCACCCTACCCCCATTATCATTTGTTCTATTATCCTTAGGAACATTCAGTAGTGTTAGAGGCAATGTTCCTGTATCAAATATTTACTACGAAAATGTCAATTTCATCAACAATAGAGGGCATCCTTAATTTGATGGAAAATATTATCTTGTTAAAAAAAATCATACCCTATCTTCTATCCCTTTTCTTGGAGGTTGTAGTTAGAGAAACTATTGGGTTTCCATGCAATATTAAATACTCTCCCATAACTTTTTGTGAAAATATAAACATTGAAGTTGATGGAATTTATAATAGTATTATTCTTATTTATCGATCAGAAAATTTTTACATGATGGTGATCGGTCTAGAAATAGAAAATATAATGTGGGAATATATCAAATGTATTTATAAATGAAATACTTATTTTATGAAAAAGATGCTAAATATCTGGAGAATAATGTTTTATGATATAATAATGAGAGATAAAAAATCTATTGATGAGTACTTAACTAGAGTGAATGAATTTTTATGCAACGTTAGAGGTTTTACAAATGTGTAGGAATGTTCTACATTTTTTTTGAATACCCATGAGAGATTTTTCGTAGATATATGATATTGAAATCCTTTGTTTATAAGATAAATAAAATCTAATTAGTCAATAATAAGACTACATCTAGGAAATTATAATCTACAAATTTAGAATTTGAAAAAATGGAATGACTGGTGAAGACTTTAGTATGAAATTGGAAGATACAGAAGTTGATGTTTAAAAAACACATTGAGGATGAATGTATCTTATGAAGATTTAATGAATTATCCAAAAAGGATTTTAAATTAAAAGTTGAATCATATGAAGCTATTGAAAAAGTGGATCCATGAATCTGGTGAAATATTCACCCATTAGTGTAATAATATATATAATTTTTTTAACATTTATGCTGTAAAAAACTTTTTTAGGAATGCATGTTCTTATAAGGGATGTGAGAAAAAAAATCATATACACAAATTTTTAAAATAACTTATATAGTAAATATGGCCCACACCCAGAGAATGTACGAAAAAAAGATGAAATGAAACTCAAAAAAACTTCTATAGAGAGAAATAATAATTCCATATAAAACCACAATTTGATAATTTTTTATGGAGTTAAATAATTTATAGTAATAAAGCATAACACTTTTGGCACAATAATTCTTTAGATGGGAACAGTAAGGAATAAAGGGGGAAAATAGTTGAAGATAAATGAGTCACTTTACTAAGCCACAAGGAGT
This sequence comes from Viscum album, assembly GCA_963277665.1. Taxonomy (NCBI): domain Eukaryota; kingdom Viridiplantae; phylum Streptophyta; class Magnoliopsida; order Santalales; family Viscaceae; genus Viscum; species Viscum album. The sequence goes on from OY728135.1 coordinate 1,646,573,244, forward strand.
TGGAATAAAATCTCAAGGTATTAAAAAACATCCAATAAAAAATCACAATAACTTTTTGTAAGAATTGGTGGACTATGGGACATAAAAACTAACCTTTTTGGAGACTATATGACTACACCTCTCATAAAATGTACATATTCTATAATATAAAATTATTATAGAAAGAAATTTTTTGAAGAAATATATATTTTTTATAATACTTTTAAAGAAAGAAAATAGTACACACCTGAATTCTTGATTGTGGTTATTCTTCACACGTGATGGGATATATAAAAATCCTGACAGCTGTTGGAATTTGTGTTGGAGGAGAATTAATTTTGGTAAATGATGGTTTATTGAAAATCATAGGAATATGAAATTTTAATATAGAACCTCATAAACAAAAATATAAGGATGTTCTATTTATTGATAGGGGCAAGGAACATCTATGTGTGAGTAAAATTTTTGATGATGGGAAACAAGTAATAATTAGAAAATATTCTTTCATCATATGAAGTGGGGAAGATGGAATACATGTTTCGAAAAAATAAAGAACCCATGTATATATTTTTTAGATTGAGGATAGTGGTGACTAGTGTTACATGGGTGATGAAGATTGGAAAAATATTTTGCATCATAAGATCATGAATATTGGGTAGAATATTATGAATAAAATACCTACTGTATATGCATTTAAGAACATCAAAAAATTGAGAATAAGATATTATGTTGTTTTTATAATTTTTTAGAATGGAAACATGGTTAGTAAAAGACACAAGAATGTAGAAATACAAAATATAAGGCCTCTTGAGCTTATTCACTCAAATATTTGTGGACCAATGAGACACCAATAAAAAACATAGTTTTTTAATTTATCAGTTTTATTAATGACTTCACATGGATGAACAACATCATGGTTATAAAACATAAATCAGAGGATATATAATTGTTTAGATCATTCAGATGGAATTTTGAGAGAGAAATTAGGGTTTATATTTAGAACTAATAATGGTACATATTTCACATATAATGATTTTGAATATTATCAAATGAAGAATGGAATCAAAAATCACTATTGTTTTATATACACCATTGTTGAGATTGTTTCTTCAAGTGGAGTAAAAATTTTATAAAGTGTACCTTAATCATGTTCATATTTTAAATAATCTGTAAATAAAATCAAATGGGTTTACAGAAATCGTCTAGCACTTACTAGTTTTACAACCCAAAGGTGCACCCCCCTATATGAGGGAATATCACACACAACATTCATGACACTGAATTAAATTCAACCCCTTCCTGGGGGACTTATGTTGGAAAAATAAACCATGGACTTATGTGTACAACATTTTTCAACCAGACTCTTATGTTTTCCAATAAATATGACCATTTGCATCCTCATTTTATAAACTAGAAAATTAGAAGAATTCCCCAAGCTTTGGCAACCCATCCCATTCTCCAATGTCTCAAAATTTTCTATGGTAGAACTTGAAAACCCAAAAGAAGATAGAATTTAGTGCAATAAGTGAGATCAATGTCCCTCAAGATTAGAAACACAAGGCATGTTCCTGAGAACCCCACCTTCCTTAAGGAGAAACCACATTAGTGAGGCCCCTATCCCTAATTAGGGACCCGTGAGAGACCCATCCAAGGAAAATTCATGATACCCATTGTGTTTAGGATAAATCCTCACCAAATTTCTGTTTCCAAGGTGGTTTATTTCCTAAATAATATCCAGGTTGAACATGCCTAAACACCCATAGGATAAGAACTTAATGTTCCTCCCAGACCATGCACAAGTCACCTATTACCCTTAAATGAGGAAATATGTGATCTAGTCTTTGAGATCTCTTATAAGAACCAGTCGAAGGAATCCCCTCTTTTTGTCTCCCTTGTTTGAGAGGGACCATGTCGAATCATCTATCATAGTATTTGGGATCATAATTCTATGGATAATGGAAAAAACACATGTCTCCCATTTGGATTTGAATTCCTACGATAATAGGTTTCCTACATTTTTTCCACAATATGGATAACATCATGAGTGTGAGTGTAGATTTGTAATCCCACTGTCATGAGGAACCCAACCCAGGGGATCGTTTTAGTGATTTCCTGGTATCTGATACTATTTTTAGAACCATTTCCTATCCTTTTCATCTCTCATACGTAGAGCATATATATCCTTGATAGGAGGTTTACAATTACACTTTCTTTTCACCTCAACATGGAATGTTATCCCTATTGTGGAAACAATTTTGGGAATCCTTCATGGAGTCATCCCATAGATTTTCTTGTGTGAGGTTTCACTATTGCTCCTCCTCTCACCCTTTGATTCTTGGATAGAGAGGGTATGGGAACCAAAGTCACCTCATCTCTCTATCACATCATTCCTTCCCCAGTATCCAATTCCTGGACCTAGTTTGGGGTAATTCAATGGGAAGGTAATTTCATAGCCTTGGAATCTATGACTTACATAGAAGGATTGTAAGGTTTTCTAGATCTTACATTCCATCCTTCTTCTTACACAAATCATGACTCATGTGGTATTAGAGGGTGATAGTGGTAATGGCATTCACATAATCTCAAAACAACCAATAATAATCCCCCTTAAGAGTAATCCCTAAATATATTTTTCTATTATAATCCACCTCAAGATTAAGCCCCAACTATACTAGACCATGTGGATCCTCCTCGAGACTATTCCCCAAATATACAATTCCTTGGGAATCCTCTATAAGAGTAAGACCCAACTATTCTAGTCCATGGGAATCCTCCTAATAATTAAGCCCCAACAACACTAGTCCATGGGAATCCTCCTTAATTGTAATCCCCAACTATATAATTCTATGTGAATCCTTCTTTGGAATTAGTTCCAATAATACTAGTCCATGGGAATCCTCCTCAGCAGTAAGCACCAACTATACTTATTTATTGGAATCCCCCTCACATGAAATCCCCTTTTATATTATTCCATGGGCATCCTCCTATGTAGTAATCCCCAACTATACTATTCCATGAGCATAATCTTTCGAATTAGGCACCAACTATACTTTTCCCTGGGCCTCATTCCAAGTGCCAGCCCTAACAAATTACGGGAAAACTCCTCATGAGTAAGACCAAATCATAACCCGCATTCACTAAGGAAACCTTACTATGTACGCCCTTAACATTTCATGAACTACGAGAACTCTGATTCCCAGTACAATTGGGATAGGTAGGATGACTACTTAAGGCCCAAGCTCTATGGTCCTCCTCATTAGGTGAAATCCTTGAAAAAGCCTCTAAATCGCCATGAGTCGAAACATCACTCACAAACCCCTTTCAATAGGGAATCATTAATAGGAGTATGCTCCAACATAATCTTCTAAAAGGGATATTCTCCCATGAGAGACAAATACAAGGGCCTCCATAGTCATTGGTAATTATAACCATGCTACACTATATTGGATTCCTATTCAAGTGGGATATGTAAGAATCCTACATGGGGTCTGAAACCAACACCCCAAATCAACCCTATTCACTCTGGAGGACAGTCCTGGTAGGTTTTAATTCTTCCTTGAAACTCATACCCCTTCTAGGTTCTTCGGGCTATATCAAAATAAGTCTAACACATAAATATGAATAGGTATTTTTCTCCTATACATCCTTTCCACCTGATAGTAAATTGTAATTTTAGTCCAATAACACATGAATTTAATGTTAGTATGTTCCCCGTTAAATAGAATGATATTATATGGGCTTGATTCCTTTTACAAGGATATATAAGAGACATATTTATGGGTGTGATGCCGAAATCAAAAAACAAACATATACCTGGATAAAAACACACTCCAGAGTGCCCCACTATGTGGCTAGAAAACCCGCATCATCGTAATAATGACCAATGAATCAATAATATAAATATATGTGAATTCCATTGCTGGAGAACGACATATACATTCAAATGTCTACATTAACTAAGAAAATAAGATACATTCAAATTATTCTAAGTTCCTTACATGATAATAATTGTTTGTTAATTCAAATATGACTGATATCATATGTGTGAATTCATAAAGGATCTATGAACATATCTTAAATCTATACAATAGTCTCATAGTTGGAAATAATTTCTTTTAAACGGGAGTGATGTGTCTGACATACCACCCACTTAACCAATGAGAGTTCATAATAATTTTTGGAAAAACATTACAATGATTTACTTCCTTTAGAATTTTGGTCCTTTATGGATATAGAACCATTGGGTGTTTTTGGTTCCATGAACAAACATGTTAGAAACCATTTGGAAATACAAAAAATGATGTGAATGATTTCACAAAACTCAACTACCTGAAATAGACTCCAGGGAAACACAGTACACAAATGTAACAAAAATGGCGGAACTATCATGAATCCTTAATGAAAATGATAGTAACACCAACTTATCAGGCCCTATTTTCTCACAAAATGATTGAGGTCTAAATAGGACAATCAATATCACATGTGCTCACTCAAATGAGATGCTTCTTTGAGGGGGTTCCATTCTTGTGTTTGTTATATATTAAGGAACATCCTATAGTAACATAAACCAATACAAGTATTTCTTTTAATATTTCTCCAAAATATTCTCCAACTACTTCATAAGACAAATATTCATCCATGTGGAGTATTTCATTGCTAACTCAGTGTCTTCGACATTGGGTCTCATACTCATTTGTTCAAGAATACAACTAGAATGTTATAATCCCCACCTTGGAAGCCTATAGATAGTCCACCTAGATCACAAAGCCCCACCGATAATCTAGTCAGAGACAGTGGGTGGTCTTGATTTAGATGGAACCCACCACTATCTACAACTGTTTTAGAATCCTATCCTCAAAATGAAATAATATTCCCACTTTTAGCTTAGTGTCATGTAATCCACTGTATTCCCTCATTGTATTCAACCATGGGTGTCCATCCAATTATGGTGTTCATTGAAAAAGTTCTCTCCATAGTAGTATTCCATATTATCACGATAATTATCCAATAGGAAATGTAGTGAGGATAAATCCCTCACATTGTAAGAAACATATAAAAACATGGCCATTAATGTCTGATGACATGTCATAGGTTGGGTAAATCCTTTCTAAATAAAAATATATCCCAAGTAGATGGTCATTTTATGAATCACCCTTGGGTCACTTACCTTCTAGTGTAATAGAGGAAGTCCCTAACAATCACGATACTTATGATAAGGTGGTAGGAGTGTGTCAACTTTGGGTGGACTAGGTATAAGAGTCTACGAAGAAAGAGAAAGAATAGTTACTATTCCTGGGGATATAACTTCTTGAATACGATATCTTTTCATGTTATGAAATTTGAAAACAACTCAATACAGTTGTTGACGCCAAAATTTGGAGACATCCTGCATCGGGTGGATAAAAGAGAAATGAATTAATCTGGGATGAAAAAGATGAGATCCCAGGTCCCGAGAGGAGGGAGTGCACAAGATAGGGAAGGTGTGTAAAAGAGTACGTCCAGTGTGAAAAATGTTGCGTGTTGGCCTGCCCTTGCAAGACAAAAACACCGTCCTCCGTGATGGGTTGTTCCTGGCCCCGTTTTTGCACCCAAGGTGATGTGGAATAGACGTTTGCACACTTGGTCCGGTTTCTGTGCCGAAGGCGATGTTGAACGGTCGTTTGCACCACCGAACCCATTTTCACACCCAAGGCGACGTTGAACGAACGTTTGCATGCCTAACCCCTTTTCCATGAAGAATGTGGTGTCAAACAGCCATTTGCGCACATGGCCTCATTTCCACGCACAAGGCGGCGTCGAACGTACGTTTGTGTGCCTGAACCCCAGGGCCCGCACAAGCCGACGACCGACCGGAGTTTGTGTTCCAGGCTCTTTCATGACACTACAAGGACTCTGGAAATAAAACTAACCGTATCACTGCCCTTCATGGATGGTAACCGCTGATTAAGTGAATCTCTACTGTGTGAAATCCCCTTATTCCATGACCGTGTGAAGACCCCGTCTTTCATGACCGCGCGAAAATCCCATGGCCTTCAGGTATTGGTTGTTCCGCAATAGGTTCCCCAGGGGTGCCTTCGGATGGGCCCCTTGATCCTCATGAATTTTGTTTCTTCATGAAGTTATTTGAGTGCAATGGGTCCCATATTGCATGAAATTTCCCTCTACATTAGTCGTTTTTGTGCACAACCCATCCAAACTGCACACAAACTGCCCACCTCACATGCAACCTCTCAGCGTGCATACCACCAATCCAACATGTGCGCAAAATGTCCGTCTTGTGAGAAACCCCTCCATCTTGTTCTCCACCTCTTCATCTTTCATGTAAACATTTAATCATGTACGTAGACATCCTATATTTCCCCAAACCATTCATTTGTATGCACTCCATGTACTTCCCTCCCCTTGAGGCACCTTGTTCGAGCCTATCTTGGGTGAGAAACACCTGCATCACGCTCTCCTTTCCCGTGTGGCCCCTCATATTTGCACAGAGAAATTTCAAAATCCATTGGATTATACTTCTCATTGAATCGATTTGCCTCATTCTCCATCACATAGGCACGCTAACGACTATTGCTTCTTTGTAGAGCCACTCTAACATGGACCCCAATGGGATCACCTCTCAGTACCCCCATCCATGGAATTTCTGATTCCTTCCTCCCCTCAAGAGTAGGTGGGTATCAGTTATGTATATCCTAGGGGTGTGGAGTTAACCTGCCATGTACGAGCTGCAGGATGTTAAACTTCCAAGTGCCATCATCCTAAGCACATGACATTAAACTGTGACCATGCCCTGAGCATTAGACGTGGGGTTCCCCCACCTTGGAAATTCTGCATGCCCACTGGCCTCCATTGGAGTGAGATCATTCCTCACATGGAATAATATCATTTTTAATAGAGTGGTGCCTATCTGTGGGGAAAGGGAAACCACCCTTCTGTAAGCCCCTAGCCTTTCTTGCAGGAGGTTGCACCCCTGCTCCTCCTCTATTCCTCGGTTCCAAGACCCTCTCCCATTTGGCATATTCACCATCTGGCCTCCATCCTGGATTAAGTCCCAATCTCTATCGCCTCGGGCTGTTAACTAGGCACAAGCTCCTATTTCTTCTTTGGGCCTCTAACCACATGTAAGACCCAATTTCAATTCCCACAGACGCACATTCTGTGAGGATATTGTTAGGTATTTGTTGTCTCTAGTTTCTCACACCGAGCATGACTCACATGGGCTTATATCTAGCATCGACCATGAAATCCTCTCTAGACAGCTTTGAGTGTAAGTCCCACACACACCACCTGAAATCTGAGGTCTTTAATCCTTGCCAAGGTAAGGTACATAGAAGCCTCTTTATGGTTCAAGACCGCCACCCATTTTTCATTCCGACCCACTTAAATTCGGTTCGCCAACCCCACCTGAATTATGTGGTCTTTGATCCCTACCAAGGCGAGGTACGTAGGAAGCCTCCTCGACATTCAAGGCCACCACCCATTGTTCACTCCAACCCCCATCACGTCTGTTTGTCCACGCCATCCTGAACAATGTGGAATTTTAACCTTTCCTAGGAAAAGTATGTAGGAAGCCTCCATGAGGTTCAAGTACAACACCAAGAAATCCAGGAATTCTTCACTGTGGTTCCCACTCCATCTTGAACTATGTGGGCTTTGATCCTTGTCTCCTAGACAGGGTATGTAAGAATCCTCCCTCAGGTTCAACCCCATTAAGTGGTAAGCCATTGTGACCCCATTCTAGTGGTAAGTCGTTGTGACCCCATCTAAGGGTAAGCCATTGTGACCCCATACAGTGGTAAGCCATTCTGACCCCATTCCAGAGGAAATCCATTACCACCCCATTTTAGCGGTAAGTTGTTGTGACCACATCCAGCAGTAAGCTATTGTGACCCCTTCCAGCGGTAAGCCGTTGTGACCCCATTCCAGTTGTAAGCCGTTGTGACCCCATCCATCGGGAAGCCATTGTGACTCCATCTAGCGGTATGTCGTTGTGACCCCATCTAGCGGTAAGCCATTTTCAACCCCATTCAACGGTAAGCTGTTGTTAGGTGAACTACAAGGACTTTGACTCCCTACCACATGGATACGAAGGAGGTCTCTTTGAAACTCAATACCAACATCACCGTCATCCTCGAGTCGACACCATCTCATTCTCTACCTTCATCCCGTAACAATCCATCATCAATTTCGGTTCTTACCCGGGCCGCCACATCCCGGTGGGATCATGCCACCCCATTCCCCATTCACTTCAATAACAATCAGGTAGCTAACCCTATGTTACCTCTATCACCGGTGTTCCTCCCAGGGGTTTCACTCACCTGATCCACTCTAGTCAATGTTCTGATTAGTCTGATCCATCTCCGCTAGACGTTAAACCCACGACATACCCTATGATAAACATATGAAGATGATGAAATATTCAGATACATGTATATGGCATAAAATTCCCCATGTTCGATGTAGGATGCCTCGGTCTTTTGCACCCCCACGAAGCCCTATAATAAGGGGAAGAAACCCAGACTCAGCATTTTCCCAACATAATGACGTGCTGATGATTTCCAAAGTGGCTACTCCACTGACCGAAGGTTGCATCCCTCACCAGACCCTTTGGAATGTCCCAATAGAAGAAGTGTAATTAACTAGTGTCCATGAAGGTATGGCCCTAGGAAGAGTTTCATGAACAACATATGAAATCTATAAAGGAGACCCACACTAGTTCAGGAGTTCCGAGGAGTAATCCACTGATGGAAAAACTGACATCCCATCATCCCGTTTCGACCATGGAGTAAACCTCCCTTGATAAGGAACAGAATCCGCCCTCCATTGGAAATCGGGAAAGCGGGGAAACAAACAGTGTCCTCTTCCTCCAACAAGACTGATGCGTGTTCCCTAGTGAAAGCATCAGAAATAGAAATTGCGAACCCAACATGAATATCTTCTAAAAAATATGGATATTATTAGCGTTCGAGACAACAGTGGATTAGCGTGTCACCAATCTAGATATCCGGCGCAGAGTCCTACCAAGAACATAGTGGGCCTGGCATGAAACTCAATAGAAGATGGGGCAGTAGAATGTTGAGCATCCAGATCTACGATGTTGTCAGCATGGATCCCTCTTACAGTTCATGGTTGATAGAATGGTGCTGGGGAACTAGTCGTACATTCCCTTTTTCTTTTAGCACTAATGGGTTAATCTTCCAGTTTTCAATAACCAAGTTGGTGCCCCCAGAACTAGATCACCACCTTCCCACCGATGTAGGGGCAGGGGTAGACCAGTGGGGCAGTCCTGCATGGTTCTGACTCTTTTACGATGGTCTCAACTGCCACAACTGATGGGCACCTCCACCCAATCTCTCCAAGAGTGTTCATCCAACGAAGAGTGATGAATGACCTCATATATCGATATGAAGGGGAGGGTATTATCATAACACGGGATATGGATCACATGGATTTAGAGGCATATGCACATCATCGTCAATGCCTCCCCCAAGGCCGCACAGGGATCCACTACTCCCCACTCAAACATATAATAGTTTTGGGAGCCTCTCCCCGGAACGTCTCGACGACTCCTTTCCCAATGCCGATGAGGTATGGGATATCTGGGTCAGCCTAGCCAGAGTCCCATTCTAGGGAATCCTAGTGAGGCCCCCCCACCAGGCCAGGTTAGCACCCCCACCTAATATTACTGGCCGAGGAGAAGTTAAGCCATGTACCTACAGCACTGGCTCTGGTCCGTCTAACCCGACAGCAACGTCGGGCGAAAGATGGAGAGGATGTCTCCCAAGGTGCATCAACATCAGCGACTACTTTGGCCCAGGCCACCGCTGATGCATATCACCAACCCCTTGTGTATGATGATCAGGTAAATTCATATGCTCAACTAGGATCGAGGCCCCAACTGCCCCACAGGCAGGCTGGATCGACTCTCTTGGTTATCGTCATAGGACGTGGCTGCCGCAAACTAACCTGCAGTGATCCCACCATGTACGGAGGTCCTCCCCGTACCTATATCCTGGAGACCACGGGACTTTCCCACTTCCAGGCTCGGCATGGAGGTCCGCCCCGTGCCACCTTCAATGCAAATGAGGGTTCTCCCTATGGTGGTGATGCTCAGTAAATAAGTCTCTCACATTCCCACTACCCCTGATATGGAGTCACTCCTCTCACCAATGACCATTAGTATGGGTACCTTTCACATCGGTCAGTTATCAATGTGGGGACCCTCCCAGTTTCTTCATAGCATCAGGAGAAGGTCCTCTTCACCCTAGAAATCAGAGGAGTGAGAGTCGGCTTCACTTCACCATTGCCCAGCACGGAGGTCTTACCCATGTTCATCTCAACCAGTATAAGTACCCTCCTTATACTGATGTCACCAGGGGAAGAAAACATGGAGGTTCCCCCCACCATGCTCTTACCTACTCTAGGGAAGGTCCTACCCCCTCTAGAACTACACACAGAGGTCCTCCATGTGTCCGCTTTGATATATGTTCTGGTGCTCTGCGAACCCTTGCTTACTCAGGCGGACACCCTCTCTACCCTAGCAGTAGTACGGCCAAAGGACCTACTCATGCCAGAAATCTACCTTGTACCGAAGATCCATCCAGGGGAATGAAGGAAGGTCGTATCTACCATATGTAGAATTCTGGGATGGTCCAAACATAGATCAAACCAGTCTGCTTATCAGACTCTGAAGCAGAGTATGACTCAGTGCTAGAACTCTCCCCCAGCTCCTCCGAGTCAAGGGCTGGGGCAGGAATGAGGTGCATCAGCATCGTACTCCTAGAATTTGAGGTCAACCAGTTACCTTCCTCCCTCTGCAGGCATATCTAGGTGTATAAAAATTTGGCAACCTCGCAGGTTATGGTTATGAAATCACCACCATCGTCACCAGAAGCACACACTACCTTGACTAGAGATCACAGAGAGCCATTCTGGGGACCAATGTTAGTAGAGAAGCAGTGCAACCTATCACTACTAGCCATATCCCTTGTGTTAGGAACTGCGGGCATCAGTCCATCCTACTATGATGTGGGGGCTAAGTAGCTACACTTTTTAAAGGACATCCCAAGATATGGTGGTTCGTCGGCTCTCTCTACATACTCTCCACTAGTCAGCCTACCATCCCAGAAGTCTGGTTCAGTACCTCTATTGTTTCCTCAGCCACCTCTGGTTGTTGAGTGGAGTACTGAAGGGCCAGACCCTGAATCTGAGTCGACGAGCTTATGGGTTATCTTCGCAGCGCACTACTTCCTCGAGATGTTCTTGCCGATTGCGGCCCCGAATTTCGGTTCACTGGAATCCCTTACCCAAGAGGAGTTTGAGTGTTGTTTTCAGACAATCTGGGTGACACACTTCCTCCTTCATCACCAGTTAGTGGCTTATGCCAAGAGACAAGCGCATTTCAAGGACATCGGTGAGCAATTTCCTCTGGTCGACCTGGCTGCACTCCCTGTAGCCTAGGGCCCTGAGTCACCAGGCCATTGTAAGTCCCTCCAAAAGAAGTGTGTTCAGAGTTTCATGATACACCATAATATTACCAGGGAGGCTTCACCCCATGTGAAAATCTGTGGCTAGGGGTAGTATGTTTCCCCCCTCTTCAATGTTATCTGACGTCAGCCCGAATCGATAGCCAATATTGTTGACATTCCCCCAAAAAGGCTCACTGTCAACATGGATAACATATTGGACAAGGAGAATTAGATGGAGCTTCCTGATGAAAACACACGCCTCGAGGGAATTCCACCAATAATGGATCCCTCGGTAAGACTTACTTTCCAGCAGAATAGTCTACGAGTTCTCTCTGTTCCCACCAAGGTAATGGTTCTAAGTCGGAATCTCATTAAGGTTAAAGAGAACCTATGAGCTGCCAAACACTCCGACCCATATTCCTCATTGAAGAAGATGGTGGAGGACTCTTAGAAGGCTGTGTTGTGCTAACAAATTTACAAATAGAAAAATTTGGTCGACGAACTCTTTGATGAACATTTTGTGGAACAACGTCCATATTACGGGGATCCACGAACTGTACAACTGGGGCAGGAAAAAATTCCCCTTAGCGAGCTACCTCAAGGTAACCCTGACCCTCCTTCCCCCATAGAAAGGGTTAGAGCCGTAACTTATGGAAATAGGATATGTTATGTCTCAAAAAACCCTCTAGAATGGTGGGAAATCCCAGGAACCCAGCTCGGGTTCCCCTAGCTACCCCCACATGTCAATCCACTAGTCGCTCCACGAGCCGCTGAGCCACCTTATCATGTTGAAGAACCTTTCAATGCACTCATGGTTAGGGATCCATGTCAAGACAGGGACTCGCACCTAGATGATCCTATAGATACACTCATTTATTGCCATGAGGCATTGGAAACGTGATAGGTGGAACTCCAACCTGATGAAAAACCAAATCCATCATGGGTGGATGATTTTGTAGCACCTCCGAATTTTGGGAATCCCACCTTATCCATCTTCATTAGGACAAGGGACCCACGACAACATATGGACCACATTACCTCAAGGTGTGGCCCAATGTTGGGAACTCCAGCACATCAAGAAGCCACCAAGATCCGATGTTTTGTACTGACATTGGAAGGACCTTCATTCGTCTTGTATAGCATACTCCCCATCAGATCAGTAACCAATTGGGAGGACCTCTATATGCATGTCTTCTACCAGTTCAGTTCCACCATGAAGAAGACGAGTATCACAGACATCTTTAAGTGCTATCAAAGGCACGATGACGTTCCACATACTTTATCGCCCAGTGGAAAGGACTCACATACTCCCTTGACATGCCACTGACTCAGGAGAAATTACATATGATGTATGATAGAAATGTTAAGACAGAACCGGTTCCCTATCTTATCACCCAGAATTACCCTAGAGGATTCTGAGACTTTCCTAATAAGGCCCAGTGCCTGGAATAATCCATGCAACAAGCCAGCCAGGTACGTTCATTGCCTCCTGTAATTCCCGCAAGGATAAATTCCAGAACCGAGCCTGCTACGGTGGCCCAAATAGAGGCCCCTAGACAGTTAGAATTATTACTAGTGGATTCGTCTCCGCAACATTGCAGAGGTCAACCGCCACTGGCGCAACCTCTAGCCCAGCAGTGGCCTCCTCAAAATCAGCAGGTTCCCCTACAAAATGTGCCGCCACTTCCTAGGTGGGACAATAACGCCCCGCCTCCTCGAAAGGCTCCTCTAACCCCTCATCATTGTCATTCTCCCAGGGCCCCCTTTCCAAAAAAATGAAACCATACTAACTCATTCATTGACAATCATGTTCTTGGATTTTTCTGGAGTTCCATGGAATAAGGGATTGTGCATTTTCTTGAGTGCAGAAGGCCAGAAGAGGTGAACCTCAATGATCACCCCAACTACTACCCCAATCATCTGATCTTGGGGCACACACTCAACCAGTTCTATGTGTTCAAAGATTGGCTCCAAGACCAGGTCGATAACAAACATAGTCCGGTTGGGCCCACACCCAGCACAAGTGGCATGGGTCTTCATAAGGCCAGATAGAAACAACGACAATGAAAGAGAGTGGCAGTAGGTTTCTAACCGCGGGTCCCAGAAGTATGATGACTGGATGGATTGAAAAATGGTCTCCCGTGCCAATGGTATCATATGTGCCCACCTAAATCGGCCAGATCCTTCCGAAGTCACATTTAGTACTTCTGCATCTTCATCTCATCCATCCCCTTCCCCGAAGAGCAAGCATCGATAACACAAGGTAAAGAAACGTGCCCCGCCAATACCATCATCGTCTTGTACTCTCAGTGACATCATGATCCAAGATATGGGGATTACTCCTAGAATATTCCTAGTAGTGGATGAATCTTTGAGTGATATTCAAAGGTAAGCTTCGGTTAACACAGTAGAGCTCATAAACCCCTACATGACTCCTGGCGGCGTGGAGTGCCGAGTGGATCTCTCCAACGTCCCCAGCCGATGCCAACATCAGCGAGGCCTCGACCGTATGGGTCATTGAGGAACATCAGTTGGAAATTCCAGTCGGGCCGTTCTTGCCACTGAGACCATACATCATGCCCAGTGTAGAGATCAGTATGCACAACCTTCTCATCAGGTATTATCAGGCCCCCCTCCACCGACGTTTGTGCTACTAGACCAAGTAGATACACCTAGGTCTCACCGTGATCAGCCATGCTCCACCCCAGACTGGTCCCAGTTAGCTATCCTCAGTATAAAAGGTGCCTCACATGCTTTGAATAGTGAGCACTGGGACATTCAAAACATCTGTCAGCCACTCATCCAGCTGGCAGAGGCCACTGTTCTGCCTGTCATAGAGCGACCTCCTGCAAGGAAAATTTCCCGTTGGGTGTGGAAGTACGATGTTCTTAAGAGAATTTCTAGAATCCCAGTAAGATTTTCAATCCTAGAGGCCCTTCTCATATCATAAGATATACATGAGGCCCTCTCTGAGGCTTTAAGAATCCACCTCCAATTTGAGGGGGAAGTAGCAGCCGCATAATCCTTTCATGCTGAAGCTGTCGAGAATGCTGAATGCCAATACATTATGCCATTCTATGGAGAAGCTGAATGCTCTCCTATACAGGGGATCATTTTCCAACTGTACATTACATACCAATTTAATGGTATGGTGCTTCTCCATTTTCTTGTTGAAACCGAGTCCAGGATTAAACCTATCCTGAGATGAACACTGTGGAAGATGGGGTTATCCGAAGATGGCTTGACGCCCTCTAATCTAATAATACAAGGATACTATACGATAGACCAGACCCCAGTCAGTATGATCCAATTGAAGCCCCAGTTCAGTGTCCTAGTTGCCAGCATCGATTTTATGGTTGTCTCCAAAGACACCATGTACAATGCATTGATGGGCAGACCATGGCTCCACCTGCACACATCGGTTCCCTCATCGTATCACCAGTGCCTCAAATACCCCCACAATGGTGGAGTGGGAAAGCTCCAAAGTGGCACACATCCTTTTTCCTCTTGTGAATACCTCTACCTAGATTCCGAATATTACAAGTGCTAGGAAAAAAAAAATTAATCCACTGTGGTTGAACCCGTAGCGGTTGCAACTGACCCCAGGGTAGGTCTGGATGATGCCTACGTCTTCCCAATCCATCGATTGAAGGCCATGACCCCTGATATGGGGAAACGTTTTGTTGTCTCTCATACAAGGGGGAATCATATTCTCAGGTCTAAGTGACGTTTTGATATCACTCTATATTCTTATACGAATCAAGCGTCAATGATCCCTAATCCACTACTCCCATATGCTATTGAGATGTTCCCCCATTGCAATGGAAATATGTCATACATGCCTGTTTTACCAGGCTGTAATCAACCGGAAAAATATGATGCACCACTATGTCTTTGATATCCTCAAGTGTGGCCCCTTGGGCCGAACACTATACGTGATCGTGTCGACAACCATCAGTGATATGATTTTGGTAGCACCAGAATCTCTCGATGCAATGACCACTGTCGCTCAGGCTAATACCAGCCTCTCCTGAAGGTATTTTGACTCAGAGAAATCTCCTCCCACTGTTGATCCCTCCTCCCCTAATGAAAAAGTGGATTTTGGGGATGCTCCCCCCCCCCCCACCATTGAGGAGGGAGTATCCACCATGGTCGATGAACTAGTACAGGTGAACCTCGGTAGTGAGGCAGACCCGAGACCCATATTGATTAGTGCCACCATGCCCCTTGAGGAGCAGCAACAGTACATAGACTTCCTAAAACAAAACTGAGATGTATTATCCTAGAGTTATGATGATATTCTGGGACTAGATCCAGAGGTATCCATCCACCACCTCGGTTTCGCTGCAAATCATCAGGGGTTCAAATAGCCTCCTAGAAAGATGCACCCTTCTCACGGTGCCAGGGTAGAGGTAGAAGTTGATAAGATCATCATATCCAACTTCATTAAGGAGGACTAGTAACCCAAATGGCTATGCAACATTGTGCAAGTTAGAAAAAATAACGAGCATATCAGAGTCTACATCGACTTCCGAGATCCTAACTGTCACTGTCCGAAGGATGATTTTCCCCTTCCTGTGATGGAATTGTTGATCGATGCAATAACTGGGTTCCAAACCCTCTCCTTCATGGATGGTTACTTCGGGAACAACCAGATTCTAATGTCCCCTGAGGATGAAGAGGTCACATACTTCAGGGCACCGTGAGGTACTTTATGTTACAAAGTCATTCCCTTTGGCCTAAAAAAATGTAGGTTCCACCTATTCTCGGTCTATGCATCACATATTCAAGATGATTCTTGCAAGATTGTTGGAATACTACATGGATGATCTGGTGGTCAAATCTCATCGGCACTAGAATAATGTCAAAGACATTGAGAATGTGTTCATCTTCCTCCGTTATCGCCACTTGAATATGAACCAATTGAAATGTGCCTTTGGCGTCACCTTTGCTAAATTTCTTGTCATCATTTTCAGGTATAGGGGCATCGAGATCGACCCAGAGAAGATCAAGGCCATCAACTAGATGCCTCCCCCGAGCAATATTCAGGAGATTAGAGGCTTTCAAGGCCACATAACCTACATACATTGATTCATTGCGAATCTGACCGGCTAGTGCAAGCCATTTTCTCGGAAAATGAGGAAACACACCGCTTACGAATGGGATGAAGAGTCCTAGACCACATTCGAGGAAATCAAGAAGTATATGATCCATCCTCTAGTCTGGATGCCATCCATCTCCAGAAAGCCATTGGTTTTTTATGTGACTTCCCTGGAATGATTTATCAGCACCCTTCTCACCCAGAAGAAGAATGAGGGGATATGGAACATCTAATTCTACATCAGTTTTATGCTTCTCGATATTGAGACCAGATACTCCCCCATAGAAAATAGGTGCCTTGCACTGGTATTCATAGTAAATAAATTGTGACATTACTTGTAGTACCACGAGGTATACCTGGTGTCTCAGGTAGACCCACTGATGTACATTCTGAACTTTCCCATTTTGACAGTCCATCTTGCTCAGTGGGAAGTGATTCTCTAACAGTTCAATATCTGGTTTGACCCTCATAATGCTATTAAGGATCAATCATTGGAAGACATCCTTGCAGCCCATCCAGCTCCTACTGACCAATACTTGGATCTCGATTTCTTCGATGAGGCAATCCTCTCGGTATACCATGACATGTCGCACTGGCAGATGCACTTCGACGGTGCTTCCCGAAGCCCCAGTGGAAGGAGGATCAATGATCCCAATCTTAACATGGTAGGCTTGGGTATCGTCCTTATTACCCCGACACATGATATTTTGATGTACTCATTCTTGTTGTTAGAAGGCTGCAGCCACAATGATGCAGAGTATTAGGCTCCTATCACTGGCCTCAAGCTGGACCTTGAGATTGATGTTCCC
This sequence comes from Viscum album, assembly GCA_963277665.1. Lineage (NCBI taxonomy): Eukaryota > Viridiplantae > Streptophyta > Magnoliopsida > Santalales > Viscaceae > Viscum > Viscum album. Next base: position 1,646,590,601 of record OY728135.1, read on the forward strand.
TATTATCATGTGAAAGGGGATTCTGAACTATTCACCAAGCAGATCAACAGTGACTACATTGTCAGAAAGCCTGAGCTCATATCATTCCTGGAGCGAACTCTCCATCTAATGGCCCAGTTCCCAAAAGGCAGGAAGTTACTCATGTCCCTCGATCTCAGAAAAGGTCAATCTGATTCCCTGGCCGACCTGGCTACATCATTTGCATAGCCCGAGCAGAATGACCTGATTATCCCCGTGGCACATCAGAGAGTCATTGCTCCCATCGCCCAAATTGATGACGACATCCTACAGGTTAGCCACCTTACTACCAGAGCCTCCACATCAGGACCCCTAGATTTAGTGTTGAAGTGACACCCGACTGGAGATCCCCCTTTTTCAAGTATCTCCAAAATGGTTACCTCTCGGCTTATTAGGACAAGAGATAGCGAATCTGATGCCGTGCATTGCAGTTCACCCTCCAGGATAACCCCGACCATTAGAATATCCTCTACAACCGTGGATTTGATGGTGTTATCCTCCATTGCATTCAAGGAGATGGGTCATGCGGGAAGTTCATGCCATTTCCTGCAGGGCCCATCAAACTAGGCCGACATTATCTCATAAGTTCCAAAGATTGGTGTATTTATGGGGCTCCATGATCTGTGACTGCATCGAGTTCTCCAAAAGTTTCCATGCATGCCAAATTCTTGCTAACTTTATGTATAGGCTGCCATAGCCTCTCCACTCCACCATGTACTCTTTTCCATTTGCGGTTTGGGGACTTGATGGCGTGGTACCATATCCACCAGTGACAACTCACTAGCATAGGTTCATCCTGATAGATATAGATATCTTCTCCAAGTGGGCATTGGCAGTTCTTCTCAAGGATTTCAAGTCCTATTCCATAGTTGACTACATGATCTCTAATATCATCTACCGATTTGGAGTCTCTCATGTCGTCCTCATCGATAACAGCACCAACAAACGAGCAGGTGAGCTGAAAAAATTGTACGCTAAGTACATCATCAGTTCTAAACATACCTCCCGCTACTAGGCACAAGAAAATGGACAGACCAAGGTAGCCCTATAACATTCTGCCGAAAATGGTTGGTCAGAATAGGAAAGGTTGGCCGAAAAAGGTCCCCAATGCCATCTGGGCTTATCAGACGACGACTCGTAATTCAACATAGGTGACACCATATTCCCTGGTATATGGAATAGAATTTTTTCTTCCCATCGAGATTCATTTTCCTTCATGACTCACAATGGTCTCTTAACAGCATACACCAGATAAGGTTGCAAAAATTCTCCAGGTTGAGCTGGACGCGCTGAATGAAAATAGGATTTGTGCCCGGTGCAATTTGGAAAGGTATCAGAACATGATTGAAAGAGCCTTCAACAAGAGGGTTCACCTCCGCTCTTTCCTTCATTGTTATTTAGTCCTAGCATTGAGGATGATAATGATTCTTGGTATGAAACCACCCATGTTAGAGACCAAATGGGAGTGACCTTACATAATTCACAGGGATTACACCAATGATACAAGCTCACTGGTTACCATGTATGGAGAGTGTATAAATCGTCCCACCAATGCCAAATTTCTCAAGAAATACTTTGCCAGAGCCATCTGGTCCCGCATGAACCTAAATTGCTTGGTCCTACATGACACAAAACTGCCCGGTCTTGCTTGACCCAAAACTACATGGTCCTACATGACCCTAAACCCCATGGTCCTACATTTCCCTTAACTGGCTAGTCTTGCATGACCTTAAACTGCCTAGTCCTGCATGACCCTAAACTGCCAAGTCCTACATGACCCTACACTACTTCATCCCTCACGACGTTAAAATGTTCCTTATCCCACATGAGGTTAAACTGTTCCGCATCCAGCAAGAAGATAAATTGTATGGCTCTTATAGAACTATGTAAGGATTGATTCCCATCCTTATGGGAGATGTACGGATTCTTAGACCCTCAGCCCTGAGTCTAGCCCCCAAACTCTTCTCTTTGCTTATCCCCCCTAAGTATAGTTTTCCCATAGGTTCCTTGAATCGTATCCTGTAGGCTTCTTTATCCCCACTCATGTCAACATTATGGCGGTCACACCATGTGTCCCCTCCCCGTTCTTCTATCCTCCAATGTCTGCACCGCACGACGTTAAACTAAATGGGATTCAAAAACTATGTTTGGCTTGATTCCCATCCTCATGGGATAAATAGGAACACCATGACATTTTGTCTCTTCGACTAGCCCCAAACTCCAGAATCTCCCCTCAGGTCAAGAAATATGTAGTGGTGCATGATTTTTCCTCAATTCACTTCGAGTTCATCATGGCCCCACCATGCATTCTGCTCCCTAGAGACTTCTTTTTATTTCATCATCCTTCTTGACGTTGAAATGCACAGGAATACTTATGCATCAGTCACGCTCCTTATTTGGGACTCCATCATCTTTCATATCCAAAATATCATATGAATGGAATGGATGCTTGACCTAAGGGCTCTCCTAACATTATGGTCCAATGTCCTTGAGGATTGCTGGTGGAAAATTGAAATAAGTCCAGTGTTACAAATATGGTCAACAGTCGATGCTCAATTGTTCTCCCTCCTTTTGGTCACACAAGGGTGGAAATTTTTTGTCAAACTTGGTCAAAAGTGGTCATCTATCATTGTCTCCATTTTGTGTTCTTCTATAGGAATAATGATTCCCCCTCTCTGTCCAATGCATATGACCTTAATCTAGGAATATACGGTCTGAGTTATTCGACCCTAAACTAAGATCACATTCTTCCTCACTACAAGACATTAAACTGTAAACTGGCCGAGACATTCCATCCGAGGTCCAGCCTCCGGCCCCTTGGCCTTTTTTGGCCCCTCTCCCAAATTCTCATGTAGGGTTGTACGCTGTGGTGTGACATTATGTCCCACTCACATAGAGTTATTCGTCGTGTCGTACACACCCTCAGATAATATTCCTTACCCCTACCTCCATCCTCACTATAAGACGTTAAAATGTATGATAGATATGACATTCTATCCATGGCCCAACCTCAGGTACTTCAGCATTTCTGGACCCCTGGCCCATGGTCTCACTTAGGATGGTACAGTGCGGTGCCGGATTATGTCCTCATTCACGTCTGGTTACTCTTCGTGCCTTCCATATCCTTTGTTGAGATACCTTGCCCCTATTTTCATCCATAATGCATGATTTTAATCTTCATGACATCCCCCCAAACTACGTGTGAATTGATTCCCACCATCATGGGATACGTAGGAATTCCAAGACATTTTGTTTTCTTGATCATCCCCATCTCGTAGAGATATCCCTGTTATCTAGGCCCCTTGGCCTACATTCTTCCATGAGATGGATATATGGTGTGGTATGGTATTATGTCCTCATTTAAGTCAGGTTTGTAACAACCATTCCATGTACCTCTTTCTCCCAAGAGTTCTCCATCTCTTTGTTCTATACTAGTATTTTCAAATTGGATTATCTCAAGTTGAGCCCCTCGACCCTCAACAGTGGTTCACCAATGTTCCCAAGAGTACTCTGGTTTAGCTCCCGGAGTGTCAAATTCTACAAGGACATACATTCACCCATTTTTTGATGATTTGTGTTACCCTTCATTTGGGCTTCCATAATCATTCACACCCGAAGGGTCCCCAAAATGGCATGGATTCTTGGCCTAAGGGCTCTCCTACCATTATGGGCTATCATCCTTGAGGTATTCAATCAAAAAATCGATACAAGTACCTTATTGCAAATATGGTCAGTGGTCGACACTCATTTGTTTGTCTCCATTTCAGGCAAGCGCGATATGGATGTTGTGGTTCGAACACGGTAAAAAGTTATCCTCCATCATCACGATAGCCCCTTGAATCCTTGAATGTTGGTTTCTAAGTTCTCATTATTTTCCACCTTATCATGTTCAAATTAAATTTCGACACTCTTGGAATTATCCCTCAGTGAACCTTTTCACGTTAGTAGGACCAAAGATATAGTAAAGACACCATTCAGCACTTCGCACCGACTCCCCTTTGGCGTGAATTCCAGGTATTGCAAAAACCTCTTCCACCCTTGTTTCCCTAACCAATTTTGACTCATGTGGTCTTAGGGATCACGATTTCAATAGATTCTCAACGTACACCCCTTTCAAGAAGTTATACCCCCTAATTCCTATCCCACATGACAATAAATTGTATATTTTCCCACAATACGTTAAAAGGAACCTCCAAGAACTATGTATGTATTGATTCCTATCCTTATGGGATATGTTGGAACAACCAGACATATCATCTTCGGTTCCAGCTCAATAGTGTCCAATCCTCTCCTGTCACATATCATTTAACCTTTTCATCCCCCTTGGCCTGAGATTTCCTCCTCAAAATCGCATATGGTATGATGTGGACCTCATCCTCATTCACGTCAGGTATGCTTTATCATGCTGTGCACATTCCCTCTGGAATCTCATATCTCCCGTATATCTCTGAGTTATATGACTTCAAACTATGATTCCTAGTCCAACATGACTTTAAAATATTATGTATGAATCACACGATGTTAAAATGAATGGTCGGTCCACTCACATGACCCTAAAATGTCACATTATTGTCCTGGCCACAAGATTAAAAACAACACTGCACCATGATATCCACACTCAAGGGGGACCTCATGTCTGGTATCAGTCATACATCATACAATTTTTCAATTTCTGTATACAACTTTATTTCTATGGAATACCTGGATTTTATATCCTAGGTCCATCACTTCAAAGAAAACAAACATTCATCCTAATGGACGAACATGATCTATCAAATACCGCTTCTTCTAGTGCATGTGCCAGACCTGGACCACATTATTATCATTGGCACTGGTATCCTACTGTGCCATCCGAGAACCATGTTCAGCTTGATTCCCATCCAAATGGGATATGTAGGACCACCCATGCACTTTTCATCTGGTCTGTCCTTACTTTCTTTTTCATTGGATGTATATCTACCGCATCACGTACTCTCCTTTTGGGATCTCCCCTTTCACTCCCCATCATGTCGTATGGTGTTAAACTAAACTGGTCCATTTTTCCTCAACACCTAACATTAAACTATAGTAATACCTTGAATAAATTCAGGATTCCCCATGATAATCATGTGATGCGTCGGATTTCTCGCCAGATATATCCTATTTAGAAGTAGGAATGATCCATGATCAGACTGATACACCCACCTAACATGTTTCCATCACAGTGGTGTTATTTCACGAGTGTTGGATTCCATTTGAACAAACCACCACGCCACCTTCCACGCTTTGCGTGACCTCTATTGGGATCTTTTTCCTCTTTCACGTTTAAAGGAACCCCCGAACTGTATGGATGCTCCACCTATGGCTTGCCTACTATCCTAGAACAACGTTATGAAAGACTAATGAATGAAATTCTGAGTCAGGGCACACGTTTCGAACATGGTCAGTGGTCGGCCCTCATTTTTCATCCCCATTTCAGGCTAATACAATATGGATACTGTGTTTCGAAAACGGACAACTATTATCCTTGGTTGTCATGCCATCCCCAAAGTGTTCCGAATCTGGGGTATTGTGATTCATTCTTTCCACTCCTATATGTTTGGGTTGATCCCTGGAGTTACCCTGGTCATGCACTAGAGCACATTTGGAAGACTATATGTCGATTATTCTGAGGTCCTCATCCTCCAATCGGGACTCTAACATTTCTTCTCGAAAATCCAGATTGGTTATTCGAATCTCTGATGCCCGAAGCTTGGTTAGCACTCCTACGTTCCAGTAATGTAATAGTACGAGCATCCCTTGTTTCTCACATCGGGTACGACCCACGTGAGTTTAGGAATCTATTTCTACCTATTTTAGGATCGTAGTTTAAATCATTAAACCAAAAAAAACATGTAAATAAATCTAAACATACAAGCAGTTTAGAAAAAGAGGCATTAAGGAGAAATGATTTTATGAGTTTTACCAAAATAGGGCCCTTAAGGGTCAACATCATTGATAGATCATTCCAACACCACTACCTTCTGGCTTGTGACCTCCAAGATTGCTTTCCTCACCTTAAGAACTCTCTCTTCATTAGCAGCCACAGAGCATAGTGAACTTTACCTACCATGTACTTGTGCTTGTTCCATTTGATGTTCGGTCATTTGGTGACCCTCTTCCATGAGCTGCACTTGGGAGTCCACCAGCTGGGCCCTCAATTGTTCAACAAGCTCAGAACAGTTTGCATTGATTACCTCCTTTTCATTCATCTGATCTTCAAGGCACCATACCTCTTGATCGGCCTTCAAAATGCTTTGGTACCCCCCAGCTCTTTCTGACACCGGGTAATGTCGGAGCGTCGGCTACTCTCTCACATCTTCTCGGCCATGTAGTCACGGATGGTCGAATGGAGATGATGATCATCCACCCCCCTAGCACAAGGAAAGCGCAGCCATGTGTGGAGTGATCCCATCTGTTTTAGCCATTACGTCAGTGGCTGGCCGAGAAATCCCTTGATACACTTGCACCCTTTGCGCCGCGTTATACGGCTGTCATCGGCCACCTCCGAATCAGAATCATCTATCTCCTGAGGATCTACAGGCCAATAGTCATGGAAATCTGTGAGGAGTTCAGTAGTATGGTCTTCTTTGGGAACCTCCACCTTGTGATAGACTTCGCTCTCATCATGCTAGGGTTCCTCCCCGACGACATTACCATCCCTCATTTCAATCCTCGTATCGTTGTGCACCATGGTAGGTAATCCTAGAATGGTTTCATCTATAAATACCAATGTGGTCACAACCCATCGCACTTTTGAAGATATCCCAAACTTGACGGGTTTTCATCCCTCTAACCTTGTGATCACTGCATCAGGAATCAGTATCCTAATTGGATAAATTCTCTAGCAAAGAGGGAAAACCAATGAGAAAGGACTTACAGGAGCCAAGTGCAGTGGCGCCCAATGCCTGTGTCATGGCGGGGCCCCATCCATGAGAGAGCCTTCGGTGCATGTCAACTAGGTTACCAATGTCATCTCATATTGGAAAATGGGGATGGTAGGTGGCTCTCCTTCTGGCTCATTATCACCTTGTCTGGATGAAATCAGAGCACCACTACGCCCGGTCCTGAGGAATGGCCCCCGAGGTTGCTCCCCAGTCTCCATAGGAATACCCATGCCCTTGGTGGGGAAGTCTTACTGGAGACCCTATTCCATGCGTTCCCGAATAGGACAGGGTCTGGTTGGCTGATCAAGACAATGAAAAGATTAAGGTCGTTATAAGGATTAAACCATACCTCTTGCTGCTTTTCCAGTTCTACATCAGAGCCAATGATTTCTCCACACTCCTGGGAACTCTACTGGTGAGTGGGAGCTTTAGGAGGCCCCTTACCGTCATGACCCTGAACTTGGTCCTCTTGTTCCAGTCCTTCATCTTCTTCTCCTCCTCCTCCTCCTCCTTATCCTCCTCCTCCTCCTCCTCCTTCGTCTTCTTCTTCTTCCTCCTCTACACATTCATCCTCGGATGTTAGCCTCTCTGGGTCATGCTCCTAGCCAAGAATTACTTTCACCACAAGATGTGGTTCTTCATACAGCCCTTGATGGCATGTGTACATGTCCAGGTTGTCATGTATGCATTACTTAAATGAAATTTTACTATATCCAATATCAGAATGGGCCCTATGTCTATTAGATCAAGCCTGGTGCACATAAATCTCCGCCAAAACACTTCAAAGGACATGGACTATCGCAAAATTCTTCAAGAAGACCACATAAAAGGGAATATAACATCAGTGGATGGAATTAGGAGGTACTTGATTTTCTTTCCTAGGAGGTCCCTATATAGACCCCATGGCCGTGAACGAGACCACCCATCCCCGGAGGGTAGAAGCACATTCTCTGTCAGTGCTGCCACTGCTGATGATGTACTGGCCCGTGCCACACTAGCTCCCCGACCTGTTGATTGCCTCACTTCCCCCATGACACCTCACCTAATTTCCTGCTCTTAGGACACTACACTAGTCTCCTTGATTTGACAAACGCGTTCTTAAATAATCACCTTGGGGTATGTTCTCATCCAGTGTTGGACATACTTTGTTGACAGTCCATCACTGTCATCGGTGGAGGGGAGAGTGAAGATTTTTCCCAGGCCGACCATCGTGAACATAAGGCACACCTGGCGGAGAATGCAGGGATGCCACTCTTCCCGAACCATTGTATATAATTTCTTGGGAATCTGTTGCATGAACCCGAACTTCCTGGAGAACATAGTAGGCACATAGGGTTTGTAGAAGAATTTTCCATCAATTCAGGCAACCAACACGCCACCCTAGATGCTCTCCATGTACTCCCTCTACACTAGTGGACACCGACCATCGTCAACCATTTGGGAGACTGGGATTTGGAACTGGTGGAAGTTGAAGTGAGTGTGAAATCTGATCTTGAGCATGACACTATCATCTTTGAGCGTCAATTGGCAGATCCTAGTGATGTTTAAGAGGGATGGCTACATACCGTTATCTAGGGAGGATGACATTCGAGAAGTCACACCCACAACAGTGGGCAGTGACCCAACTGTGGAGGATCTAGAAGGGCCCGCATATCCTCCTGGGCGTAATTCCCCCTGAAATGCGCCCATATAATACTGTATAGCCTAGAAAACACCGGTACCCCTAGGATAACCTTGTTCTTTGCCTCCATAATCCAGGCCATCAATAGCATCCCTATGCGGACTCTCATCTACGTGTCCCTCATAGGTAACAACCATCCACCTATGAAAACCACGAGGAACATGGCATATCGCACATTAAAATCTCAACCTTCATTGGTGCCAAATCCCCACGATCGATACTCTCCCATATCTAAAATCTTCTAATATGGTCATTCTTTTCCCATCTGAGATGTGTTCGGGCATTTCTTCCCACGGCCTGGAATCTTCACAACCATGTCCTGGGTCAGAAAGAGACTAAACCACCCAGAATTGGGTTTGTCCATATGTAAATATTTTATTCTGAGTTCCTCTTTAACCAACTCTATTAGGTTCCATGAATGGATTGCGGTGTGGGTCCTATCCCCCCAAAATTTCTCCGTTCGGAAGAACTCATCATACTGATACCCCTCCAAGGGGATTCCCCCGTTACAATGAAAATCACATATATTGTTGCCCACCTCCCCATGATAAAGGTGAAAAGTGTCGGTATCCGGCGACCAGCGACTGAGCAGATCTACTACCAAGTCCTACAGTCAGTAAAAGTAGAACTGAGATGTCCAAATGGCCTTGAAAAGCCCAATGGCTTGCATCTATACCTAGAATTCCTCGCATGTCTGATGTACCCAGTCCACCCATTCCCATTCATTGGTAATGTTGTCCCCGGATCTGAATCCCCACTCTTGCCAGCCCGTCGTCTCATCAGTAATGTGACTTCTGAAAGTACTTTCTCAAATAGCAGGAGATTCCTTTGGAACTGGATCACTTCCCACAAACGTTCTAATCTTTGTATTTAGAACATAGATGGATGTGTTCTTTGTTTCCCTAGCATGCTAGCCATTGTTGGTAATGTGGAATTGTGGAAGACTGTCCTCGCGCGTCACCCACGACCACAGTAAGTCCGTCTCAAAACATGGAATTATCAACTCTTCTAGATGGCCGAATTTCCATAAAGAGAGGATACCAGTCAGGACGTAATCTTTTTTATCTTATCTAAGCATTCTAAAATGCATTTGATTGTTATAAACAACCCTCCTAGTGCAAAGAATCTGAGGGTTCAGGATCATTTGGGTTCTTCATGCTACAACGAAAATATCCATATCGGCATCGGTCTGTTGAGCGGCCATTTTTAGAACATCGATGGGATCCACATGAAATATGGAAGATTAGGCATGTAAAACCGGTGGTGGCGTGAAAGAACGTCAATGAGCATGGAGAAAATCTATCGGTGTGAAAAACTCGGAGTCATCTATGAAATCTTACGTGCGGATTAGTAATATTTTTGTGCGCGAGAGAAACAAACCATGTTGCATGGAAAAAGTCCAAGTATGTCCTATGGGGGGGGGGCTTGGAGTATTTATAAATCTCTGATGGGTTTTCGCTGTTCTTGCAACACTCTTGCGTATGCAAAATGCTATTTTTCTCTCCCTAGAAGAGGTCTTTTCTATTTTTCGTCGTACCCTCAGTATTTTACCTTCAGGTTCTCTTTCGGCTCCGATTTTGAGGGGGGGTTATTTGAAACCCGAAATTTGGATAATTCCCGCATCGAGCGGATAAAAGAGCAGTGAATTAATTTGGAAAAAAAGAGGATATCTCGAGGCCTGGGAGGCGGCTGCGTGCAATATTGGGAAGGTGCAAGCAAGAGGACTTTCGGCGTGCAAACCGTTTTGTGCTGACCTTCCCTTCCGCACCCAAAACACCGTCATCTTCATCGAGCTGTGCTCGTTCCCAGTTTCGTGCCTAAGGCGATGTGGAACAGATGTTAACATGCCCGGCCCTGTTTCCATGCCGAAGGAGACCTTGAACGGCCTCTTGCACGCTCGACCCCATTTCCGCGCACAAGGCGATGTTGAACGACCATTTTCACGCCATACCCCTTTTCTGCACCCACAATGACATTGAATGTATGTGTGTGTGTGTGGACCAATTTTCTCATAGAAGGCGGTGTCGAATGGATTTTTTCATGCCCAAAACTGTTTCCACGCATAAGGCGATGTCGAATGTACGTTTGTGTGCCCGTCTCCCATGGCATGCACAAGCCGACGACTGACCAGAGTTTGTGTGCCAGGCTCTCGCACTCCACTACAAGGAATATAAATATAAAATTATCCATATCCTAACATTTTAGGGATAGTTACCGAAGACAAAGTGACACTCTGATTTGTGAAAACCCCGTCTCCCTTGACCAGGAAAAAACTCCAACATTCGTGACCGCACGAAAAACCCATGGCCTTCAGGTATTGAATGTTGAGTGATAGGTTCCCTAAGGGCGTCTTTAGATGGCCCCATGATCCTCATGAATTTCGTTTCTTCTGGAAGTTATTTTCACACAAGGGTTCCCATCTTGCGTGCATGTTCCCTCTATATCATCCATTTTTGCGCGCAACCCATCAAAACTACACACAAACCTCCCATCTCGCACGCAACCCCTCCATCTTGCATGCCTCCTCTTCGTCTTGTCCAGAAACCTTACATCGTGCATGCAGACATCCTATCTTTCCTAGGCCCATTCTCTTACAAGCACTCCATGTGAGACACTCACCTTGAGGCACCTTGTTCTAGCCTCTCTTGTGCATGACACACCTGCGTCACACGCTCTATTACCGTGTGGCGGCTCAGGTTTTCACGGAATAATTTCAAAATCCCTTGGATGATACTTCCCATAGAGTTTCCTTTCCACATTCTCCTTCATATAGGCATGCTAACGACTAATGATTCTTCACATAGCCATGAATACGTGGACCCCCAATGGGATCACCTCTCGACCCCCCCCAACCACGGCATTGCTGATGCCTTCCTTCCATCAAGGGTGGTTGTGTATCGGTTATTAAATTAAAATGGTGCATTTAAATATTTTTTATTTTACACCCACGCCTTATGTCTAAAATTTTTGTTGGAAGACTTTTTAAAACCGCTAACACGGTGGGTGCGGACCAACGAAGAAGTCTGAACCCACCGCATCTTCGTTCTTGGTGAGCGGATTGGAGGGCGAAGACAAAGTAGGCTGCACGACCGATGTGAGGTCCTCGTAGTGAAGGACGGGCCCCGGGAGGGTCTTTGGCGAAGACGAAATGCATTTCCGACCACCGGAACTCATCCGGCGGTCCGCGGAGCGGCCCGCCGGCGCGCCTCGTCGGCACGGTGACAAGACCCAATCCCGCGACCGTGCGGGACCCAAGGGAGCGGGACGCAAAAACCGGCCACGTCCGCCGGCAAGGGTGGCCCCACGAGGGGCCACAGTCTCTCCACCCGGGGGCAGCGTGCCCCCCGCATCGCTCGGCCGTAACGGCCGAGCCAACCCGCTGGCCACCAAGCCAACGCCAGCAGGGTCGTGCCCAGGCCAGGCTGGGCTGCGCCGGCCGGGCTGGGTCGTGCCCAGCTGGGTCGGACCCGGACGCGGGTCGGGTCGACCTGGTTCGGGCCGACCCATGGGGGTCGGTCCGGGTCGGTCCGTGCCTAAACCCCCCGTTTTCGAACCTCTTTCGGTCTATTGACCATAACATGAGTTACGGGCCTCCGATCGATGCATCGTCAAGATGCGATCTGATCCTTGGATCGAGACAATTGTTTCGGTATATCGCACTCAAGGTTTCAGAATACTTTGGGTTCGGCCGGGTTGGTTCGTACATGAAACCAATCGGTCCCTTGGAGTGGAAACACTTATAACTTGAGCTCCTGACGTCTGATTGACATGCTGTCATCTATGATGGATTACTCTAAGTGAGATGGATCTTTTGGATTACTCCGCTCGAGCTGTGGACACATTTGGAGAACGGTCGGGTTGGTTTTTCCTTAAAAACCAACCGAGCCCTTAGAATGAAAAGGCCAATAACGCTCAGACCGGGCATCTGATTGACGCATCGTCTGTGGCGTTGAGTTCCTGTTGACGATACGAAAATTTTGGATACATTAACTCTAGAATATGTGTTAGTCGATGTATCAGACTCTCGGCTTGTGGAGCGGACCCTCCCGAACGAGCTTGCTGTGTGCGGGAACCCTAAACCTAGCTGCGACTGCGACGACGATGACAACTGTACAGAGATACTCAGTGGAATTGACGACGATGACTAAAGAACCCAGCGATCCTACGTGGATCAGTGCTACCGATCCTGTGTGGGTCAGCGCTCAGTGGTCCTGTGTGGGCTAGCGCCTACAGATCCTGTGTGGGTCTGATCCTGTGTGGGTCTTTGCAGGGGTTAGTTACCTATCGATCCTGTGTGGGTCAGATCATTTGTGGGTCATTTCAAGGGTTAGTTACCTATCGATCCTGTGTGCGTCAGATCCTTTTTGGGTCATTCCGGGGGTTAGTTAGCTATCGATCCTGTGTGGGTAAGATCCTTTGTGGGTCGTTGCTGGGGTTAGTACCTATCGATCTTTTGTGGGTCTGACAACATAGATGAATCAGTGGATATATCTGATCATCTCTATCGTCATACGAAGAAGTATACATGTGTGAGCTGAATCATGTTTTGCTTTCCAATGTGGATTGTGTTGTGCTATCCTGTGTGGATTTATTTTTTTCTTTCCTATGAGAACTGGGTTGTACATGGGCTCGGAAGATGGAATGTACTGGAATTGATGACTTAGGTATATGTATGGGCATATACCTAAGCAGTGTCAAATGTTACTTCGTGATTGTATCTGTCCTTTGTGGATTATCCTTTGTGGATTTTGGGAGACCTTAGAGGGTCTCGGGGTCCCTACTGAGTAGCTTATACTCACCCCTGCACGGGCTATGCCCGCACTACGTTGTGTTGGTTGCAGACGACGGACAGTGCTGATCGTGGTTGAGGCTTGCGGAGCAGGACGGTACCTGGAGGTGGACTACTGGGCGGGACGTTCTCAGAGCGGACGGCTGGACCCGAGGAGCTGTGGAGGCTATATGTACTCACCCTTCAGGTGGAAATTCCAATGGACAGCTCAATGTTGCGGCTTTACTTTCAGTTGCTATTTTCCCTTTCCAGTTGTACTTTACTTTCAGTTTGTGTTTGTATTATGGGCCACTTACTTTTCCGAAATTACTTTTATCCGCTTTTACTTACTGTTTACTTCTACTGCTTGCTTTCTCTATGGTGTCTGTTTACTTTACAAAGGCAATGCCTTCCCTTTTTACCAGGATTTACGCCTTGGTGCTAGTCTCCAGCCCCTGGCCTATGGAAGGCGGGCTTGGGGTAGTCACGGCACGGGCCCCGAGTACAGGTCATGACAAATTGGTATCAGAAGAGATCGGTTCTACCACAAAACTTTTTACTCTGATCTTTTTTTTCTATGTGAAGTAATAGTGTTAAGCGTATTGAGTGTGGTTATCAGTCTAGGGAGTCTAGTGTTGGTGTGGAGGCCGACGTATCCGTACAACAGGACCCTGACTTCTGATTTCCGACTTAATCCACGAAAACATTGATTGCATGTGTGTTTCAAGTTTTATTTGGGATTACCTTGTGTCAGCTCCCCAGGTATACTTTTCTGACCGTGGCACACCTGTTTCCTTTTCAGGATGGCCCCACGACGGCAGCCAGCTACGGTTCCGAGAGTTGAGCTTGACGACAGCCCACCGAGTGACGAGGCCTCGGTACAGGGCACTTTGACAGCTGAGGCACCAGCGGAACCTCTACCCACCGAGCCACCGATGCTTCATGCCCCAGCCGCTGACGATGCATGTCACCTTTGTGCACTTCACAAGTTTCAGTGCTAGCGACCGCCCAGGTTCTGTTGGGAGACGAACCACCAAGCAGCCGAAGATTGGCTGGAGGCAGTGGTACGAGTTTTCAGGTTAGTGAGGACACCAACAGACCTTATAGTGATCCTCGCAGCGAGCCTACTGGATGCGTCAGCAGGCCAATGGTGAAGCTTGATGCTCCAGGTGCACGATGAGGCATCTCTTCTCTGGACGGACTTTGAGATCCTCTTTCCCTCAGAGTTCATCCCAGCCACCCTCCGTGTGGTGTGCATCCAGGAGCTTCTACAGTTTCGGCAGGGCAGCTTGTCGGTCGCCCAGTACTCGGCGAGATTTACCGATCTCTCGCACTACTCCACAGACATGGTACGAGACCCATTATTCTGGGCCCAGACCTTTAAGAAGGGATTGAGGCATGAGATCAGGGCATCGCTGATCTCCCTCAATATTCCGACTTAGGCCGGAGTACTGGAGCGAGCCCCTATGATCGAGTGCTTTCTTGCTGAGTCTACATCAACAGCGAGACCTACCGCAGGGTGACAGGTAGTAGAGTCTTCCGCAACAGGAAGTCGACGGATAACTCATGGGTCAAGGCAGACCAGACCCTCAGGCAGACAACTTCAGGACACTTGCTCAGCAGTGCAGGGCACACAGCGCGGAGCCAGTCTTTCAAGAGGTAGGCAGTGCTACACATTCGGCGGGTAGGGCCACATGGCTCGTGACTGCCAGAACCGCCGTGCCGAGGAGCAGTAGATGGTTGAAGGGCCACCCTGGAAGACGTAGAGGGTCGACCGTGGCGGTCTGCAGGGAGCAGGCGGACGAGGTAGAGGAGCTGGTCGGGCAGCAGGTGGTGGGTGACGCTTTGAGGCTCTACCACCACCACCACCAGGAGGTCCACCCCCGACCACAGGGAGCTGGCGGGCAGAGACAGGCACAGCTCCAGGCACCGGAGGCCTACGACCACGGCGCACCTGAGATGATTCGAGGTACTATCTATGTTTATTCCACCCTTGCTGCAGTTCTTATAGACACAGAAGCGAGTCACTCTTTCATAGCCGCTACCCTTGTTCAGAGATCAGAGATTCTGACTGAGCCGTTGGATCGATCATTAAGGCTAGAGACTCCTACGGGAGCAGACTCGACAATTACTCACTGGTGCCAGTATTTTGAGCTTACTCTAGGAGGTGAGAGCTTCGGCTGGGATCATCTTGTAGCAGCATCGAGGCCTTACGATGTCATCTTGGGCATGGATTGGTTATCTACAGTCCATGATCAGATCGACTGTATTAGGCGCAAGGTGCGATGTGTACACACCAACGGGAGAAGGTTCACCTTCACCGGCAATAAGGGAGCCTTCGTAGCACATGATGGACTTCCGAAGAGGAGAGGACAGCCCATCACTCATCATTTGGCTAGCCTCATCCTAGGTTTAGTTAACAGGCGGAGTCATAGTTTTCCTGTAGTGGTGGATCAGTATGCGGACGTCTTTCCTAACGACGTTCCAGGACTACATCCTCATAGAGAGGTGGAATTTTATATTGATATGTACCCCGGTACAGCCCCGATATCCAATCCAACATATTGGAGGGCTCCCGCCAAGCATTGAGAGCTACGGGTACAGTTGGAGGACTTGCAGAGCAATCGATTCATCCAACCCAGTGTTTCACCCTAGGCTTCCCCGATATTGTTCACCATGAAGGTGGAAGGGAGCTTGTGACTTTGTGTCGACTATCATCACCTGAACCAGGTGACAATGAGGAACAAGTATCCACTACCGAGGATTGATGACCTCTTCTATCAGCTCAAGGGAGCACGGTGGTTCTCAAAGATAGACCTCAGGTCAGGTTATCATCAGCTCAGAGTTCGGGACGAGTACGTGTAGAAGACGACCTTCAGATGTCGGTATGGCCACTATGAGTTCTTGGTTATGCCATTCGGCGTAACCAATGCTCCAGCAGTGTTCATGGGCCTCATGACCAGGATCGTTCATCCATACCTCGATAGATTTCTCGTGGTCTTCATCGACGACATTTTGATATACTCGACGACTGAGGAGGAGCACGCCTATCACTTGCGGGTTGTACTAGACACACTCCGAGAGAACCATATTTATGGAAAGCTCTCGAAGTGTCAGTTATGGATACATGAGGTCCATTTCTTGGGGCACGTCATCTCTGAGGCAGGAGTTGCAGTGGATCCTACGAAGATCGAGGTAGTTCTAGCTTGGGACCCATCCAAGAGCGTGACGGAGGTGCGGAGTTTCTTGGGACTAGCTGGATAATATCGGAGATTTGTGCCAGACATCTCCAGAGTTGCGGAACCACTCACAGCTATGAAGAAGAAGGGGAGACCCTTAGTGTGGTCAGACAGATGTCTACAGAACATCCAGGAGTTGAGACAGAGATTGACCATTGCACCTATCTTGAGGCTTCCGGAGGAGGGAGTAGGGTACGTAGTCTACTTCGATGCATTAGGGACCGGACTCGGATGTGTCCTGATTTAAGAGGATGCAGTGAACGCCTATGGATCACATCAGTTGAGGCTGTATGAGCAGAACTATGCTACCCATGACTTGGAGTTAGCATCAGTGGTCTCTACTCTGAGGACATGGCAGCAATACCTGATGGGAGAGAGCTTTATAGTCTTTTCTGACCATCAGAGTCTCAAGTACATCTTCTCTTAGAAGGACCTAAACCTGAGATAGCGGCGATGGCTTGAGTTCCTCCAGGACTATGACTTTGAGATAGTCTATACTCCTGGGAAGGGGAACGTAGTAGCTGATGCTCTCAGCAGGAGGACGGGCATTCAGATACTTGAGGAGGCGACAGAGCAGCTAGCCACTTTGCAGAAATCCTTCATGGATAGAGATGGAGCATCCTTCCTTCAGTCTCTCACAGTAACTCCTCCACTACTGCAGCGGGTCAGAGAGGCACAACGTGGGGATGCCGACTGTGAGACGCGGCGTGCACAGATATCCTCAGGACATGCACCAGATAGTTTGTCCTTTGGAGTAGAGCACGACGTAATTTTCAGAGGACGTACCTTGGTACTAGTTGCATTGAAGGAGGAGGTGCTGAGATAGTTTCACACATCTCCCTTGGGGGTACATCCTGGAGTGGAGAAGATATACCGGGACCTCAGACGACAGTACTGGTGGTCGTGCATGAAGAAGGTTGTGGTAGAGTTTGTTTCTCGATGCCTCACCTGCCAGCAGGTGAAGGCATAGCATTAGGTACCAGCAGGCATGGTACATCCCTTGGAGGTCCTGGAGTGGATGTGGGATGGGTTATCTATGGAATTAGTGACTGGACTTCCATGCACTTCCATAGGTCATGAATCCATTTGGGTGATTGTTGACCGACTCACCAAGTCATCTAACTTCATACCCATCAGAGAGCAGGGATCAGTGGAGGGCTTGGGACGTCTCTACATTCAGAATATTGTACGACTTCACGGTGTTCCATCATCTACCGTCTCCGATCGAGATGCTCGCTTTACTTCCCGGCTTTGGAAGGGGTTGCAGGAGGCGTTCGGGACGCAGCTACGTCTCAGCACCTCCTTTTACCCTCAGATAGATGGTCAGACGGAGAGGACCATTCAGACTCTTGAGGACATGCTCCGCGTATGTGTCCTCAACAATGGTCACAGCTGGTAGGACCACCTACCCTTGGTGGAGTTCACGTACAACAATAGCTACCACTCCACCATCAAGATGGCACCATACGAGGCGTTGTACGGCCGACCATGCAGATATCCTTAGTGCTAGACAGACCCTGGGGAGTCAGCACTTGTGGGACCAGAGATGGTCCAGGCCACGACAGAGAAGGTCTAGGTCATCCAAGAGAGGATGAGGACATCTCAGAGCCGACAGAAGTCTTATGTTGATTGAAGGCGGAGGCCACTAGCGTTCGAGGATGGTGACCACATCTTCTTGCGTGTCTTACCTCGACGTGGATTACATAGATTTGGCTGAGGCAGAAAGTTGTCTCCACGCTTCATCGGACCATTCCAGGTCCTCAGCAGGATTGGCGAGGTGGCTTATCGCTTGGCTCTACCACCTCAGTTGCATCGGGTACACGACGTCTTCCACGTATCTCAGCTGAGGAGATACGTGCACGACCCGACACATATCATTGAACATGGGGAGATAGACGTTGATGATGTGGCGACTTTTATAGAGGTCTCGGTGGAGATTGAGGATCGACAGGAGTGGGTCCTACGTGGATGGTCGATTCCTCCAGTGTGCATCAGATGGCAGTACGGGAACCACCAGGAGAGCAATTGGGAGCGGGAGGCTTAGATGTGTGCTCAATAGCCACATTTGTTTCCGTAGTTTAAGATGTATCTTTACGAGGATGTAAATCCCTGAGGTGGGAGTGATGTAAATACCCATAAAAATCAAGGGACTTTTTTTTGCTTAATTTTCTTTGGAATTTTACAAGGGCGTAGTTTCTGACAGCACCTGATTCCGAGGCCCGGTGTGTAACAGCCCAAGATTTTATTAAAAAATATTCTTTTTAATTTTATTAAAGTCTTGTGTTGTACGCTCCACCAAAAGGAGCTTGCACAACACGCATCCTTGACTTGCCTTGCATTACACGCAATCACGACCTTCCTCGATAGCGTGTGTAATACGCAATACCGAGTTTCACTAAACAACGATATGCTATTAAAATATTATTAAAACTAGCCGTTATGAATAGTAATAACCACTTTTTAAAACTCTATAAATCTTATTTTTCAAAATGAACTTCATTTTTGGATTCGGAGTATCGAATTTAGCCTAAGGTGAAATTTTGGTACTTTTCGGATAACTTTCATATTCTGGTGAATAGTGAAAATTACTAAATTATAATTAAAAACAACTTTTTTAATCGAAATAATTAATAGTGATAAATTATTAATTTGAGTGGTTTTAAAGTATATTTAGAATATATTTTTACAATTTAATACAATGTTGGTCATTGGATGTAATTTCACATTTAAACCAGACATAATCAAGTGTCAATCTTTTGATAGATATTGTTTCTTAAAAACACGTTATTTGTTTTAACAGCGGGATTTAATTATAAAATTAATTAATGAAAATTATATGATATGAATTTGGTAAAATAGACGTCATTTTTGAATTCGGAATATGAAATATAGCTTAGGATGAAATTTTGGCATTGTTCTGAAAAACATCAATTTTTGATGAATAGTGAAACTACTAAGTGGTAGTTAAAAAATTAATTTCTTCATAAATCTTAATTTTACCGCTTCTGTGAATGGAATTTCAAAAATCCGAGAGACACGGTTGATGTCAGTCAGTAAAATGTGGTTCAATGAGATGAAAATAATTTTTGGTGAATAGTAACTTTTTACTTTTTTTTACCACGGTTAATAGTAAATAGGGTAACTAAGGGTAAATATGATATTACCATTACCCTAACACATGTCCTAATTCTATTGGATAAGTGTAATTCGACCAAAAACAACCTTATGAATATAATATGACCATTTAGGTCCACTTGGATTAGATTATGACATTTAATATTATATTATTTAATGAATAGTTAAAATAGTTAAAATCAAAGTTTAATAACTAAAACATTTGTAATATGGGGTTATACATAAGATAAATTCGACTATAAATATTCATTAGAAAGATAAAAAGATTTCCTACATAATGATATTTTATTTATAATTTTTAGACTTTAAATAAATTAATTTATTTATGACACAACGATGATGCAGTAATTACCCTTTTAAGGAAATATTAACATAATTGATGTTATAAATGCTCAAATGAATGTAATTTGAGACTTTTTATGAAATAAACTAATTTTATAGGTTACTATGATATATTAGTGTTTATGTAATCAACTTGGTTCGAAAATATAATTCTGTTATGACTTTCACAAAAATCATATATCAAATAGTGTCAAAATTGACACAAAATAGTTTTTAAATCAAATATTATATTATTAATTGTTATTTTATTCTTAAAAATCTAAGGTTCGGCCAAATGACTTAGATAAGGATATATGTATTAATAATATACAATTTTGGGTTCTTTTGGCATGTTATAGTAAGTGTATTAACCATATAGTGAAAGAAAACAAAAAGACACGGTAAAAGTTAAATTATTTAACTTAGAGTTAAATCTAATTGATAAGGTTAAAATAATAATCTAAACTTGTCTAAATCCTATTGGTTGATAGGATTTCGACCCATCCCCACTTTATCTTCGAAATAAAACCCTTTGGAACCATTATAAACCGATTTTGACTTTAATATAAAATAATATTTTGAGATATTCCTAAGGTGCCCCTCTCCTTCCTTATAAAAGGACACCTCCTCCCCCTCCTCCTCACACCAATTTGAGCACTCAAGCTCGGCCAAACCCTGCCCAAATCTCTTCTCCACTTCCCTAGAAACATCCTAGAGGTTCTGGTCTTCCTCAAAGACCAATTTTAGTGCCCTAAGAGGAGGTCTCAAAGAGGCGCTTCAAAGAAGAGGTAATTACCGTTACCAATTCTTTCATCTTTATTTCTTCTTCCACTTCTTCTTCTTAGGTTGTTTCATTATGAAGTAATAAAATCAGTATCACTCATATACTGATATGTTATTATAAGTATGAAACAACCCTATTTCACCATCTATCAATCCTACGGAAAAAGAAATCACTGCGCGTGCGTACGTACGGAATACCGTCTCCACTCCATGGTGTAATCTATTTTCCACCACCACCTTACATGGATGGGTATAATGGTGTAAAGAATAACTATACATAGTTATTACAACATCATATTGATTCTGATATATTGTATAATCCACTCCGATTCAATTCAATATTTATGAAAATGATATCATCGCTCGTGCGTACGTACGGACTACCGTCTCCACGACGCGATGAGATTCATTATCCATGTTAACCATTTAAGAACGATTATAAAGTATATATAAGAAATAATAATGAAATATATGACATTATAAAGCTACTGGATTATGTATATATATATATATATATTTATTTCATCTACTTACTTCCATTTCAAGACAATAAGGAATGGAAAACAGCGTTCATGCGTACGTACGGACTACCGTCTCCATGAACGGTGTTTTTCATTTTATTTATCTATCTATTATATATATATATATACTGAATATATATTATATATAAATCAAATTTTATATTCTGGAAGTAAGTAAATCATGATAAAAGTAATAATAATGTCAAGAACAACAAGTCAAAACACCTACGATAAATGAAACGATTTTACCCAAAACGCTTCTTTAACATGGAATTTACAAAAGAACGGGTAATATAATGTCATAAGTGAACCATATATGATATCATAACAATGAATATGATTCTATAATAAGTCAATGACATTATTTAAATCATTATACAGGAGGTTCGGACACATACGAAGCAAATCGGACCTAAGGTAAGGGAAATATCACAATCTCATTTTTATCCGAGATTGTTTATTCGTAAGTATTTACTGGGGAGTATTTTATCATCCACATACATGTTTCATCAATATGTAATATTATTTCCATCCACCTACAATTGTTTAAATCCATTTTTACCCTTCGGTGAGTTTTTAGTAAAGAATATGAAAGGAATCTTTTGTCGCTTTTTCGTACGAGGTGATTTTTTGACTTTTCCGACAAAAGTACGAAGAATGTTTTTTTAACGTATACGGCATGAATGGATTTTTAAAACATTATTTCCAAGAATCTTACTTTACAAGTTTTCAAGTTTATTTTTAATCAACTTCTTTTAGTTTAAAGTTTTATGACATGTTAAGAAAGGAAAAATGTTTTTAAAGAAGAAAGGATATTTTCCTCAAGAATTCATTTCAAGTGTTTTTTTAAAAACTATTTTTCCATCTAAGATGACGTTATTTGATATGTATGATTTAAATGGTTTCAGTTTTCTTATGATGAAATGATATCAATTGTTTATGGATTATGATGGCATGATGTTTAAGAATCCCATTTTATTACATGGGTTATGAAATGATGTATGATTTATGATTTTGTGGCACACATAAGAATGGTATCATTATGAGATGGGTGGGACCTATATCTCCCTCCAATGCATTGGGTAATGATTTTATATCTCATGAGATAGACATGGCTGGAATGGTAGGTTATACCGGTTCAGTGAAACAGGACTGAAACGAGGGTTACTCGATTCAGAAAGGGACTTTGTCCACTAAGATAGTCTTGGCAATGAGTCTTGACTAACAAGAAATGATTCTCTATGATTATGTGTGAATGCCACAAAGTTTCATGTTTTATGTTATGATTATTGTGATTACTTCTCACTGCCATGATTTACCCCATGTTATGAAATTATGATCTCTTTTGCAGGTTAAGATTTCCAAAAGTTATGTTCTTATGTATATGATGTGATTGATATTTCTTTTGTTTACCCTTACTGAGCATTTGAGCTCACCCTTTTATGTTTTCTTTTCCCCTGGATATAAAGAAAGGTTTTAGGTATAAAAAAAGAAGATCTTTATGGGAGATGTTGAAGATCTTTCACCACGATTAGAAGATTATATTCCGAGTTTCCAAAGACACTAAACTATTACGGTCCTTGTGTGTGTGTTTTTGTTATGTACTAAGTATTCCGCAAATGTAATGTAATGTCCATGTACGTCAAGATACGGGTCTCTACAGTTGGTATCAGAGGAAAGGTTTAGTCAACCTTTGGAAACTAGGATGCGAAAACGTTAGTGAGATCCCTAGAGATATTTCTAAGGTATGTCTAGGGATGTCTCTAAGGTTAAGTATACGTATAGGTTATAGTCCTAGAATTGCGCTAACGATCTTCGAATTTAACCTAAGATGTTAGATATTGAGGGTACTACCCCTTTATTATTTTGTTTTCCCTAGCATGATTTTTTCCTCTCACACTATTCTTTTGGGGTTTTAGACGATGGCTGGAACCCGAAGGAACCGTGTTGATCAATGCAATGGACAATGCAATGATTGTCCCCCTGAGAAACCAAACGATATGGGAGCTGGAATGCAAAATCTTGTAGCCATGCTCACACAACTTTCTCAAGCTATGAATCATGCAAGACTTCCAAACGAGCAAAGGAAGGAGAAACATTCTGTTGAATCCTTCATGAGGCAGCGTCCACCTTCTTTCAGTGGGTCTACTGATCCATTAGTTTCTGAACAATGGATTAGTACTACTGAAAAGATATTTTCAGTTCTTCAATGTTCTAAAAATGATAAAGTCATCCTAGCAGTGTATCATTTGGAAGGAGATGCTGATCAATGGTGGAATCTTATTAAGAATACGAGGCAAATGGATTAAATTGAGTCTATGGAATGGGACGAGTTCAAGAACTTATTTTTCAATAAGTACTGCCCTCGTATTCTCCGAACAAAGATGGAGAAAGAGTTTCTTGAACTGAAGCAAAGGGATGATGAATCTGTTGGTACCTATGAAGTGAATTTTACAAGACTTGCAAGGTACGCTTCTGGTATTATCATCCAACCTGAAAGTAAAGTTGATCGATTTTTCAGTGGCTTAAAACCAAGTCTTCGAAGGGCATTAGCTATAAGAGACTTCAGTAGCTATGAAGAAATTGTGCATTGTGCTATCAAGTTAGAAATGGAAGTTGGTGTTACATATCCATCTCATGGGTTTGACAAGAAACGAAAGATGGAGTTCAAGGAGAAATCTCAGAATAATTGTGAAAAGAAGATGAATGTTTCCTTATGCACAAAGTGTGGAAAGAAGCATGGTGGAGATTGTCTTAAAGGGACTAGAAAATGTTTGAAGTGTGGAAAAGAAGGTCATCGAGCAGCTGAGTGTCGAAGTAATGGAAAATGGGATTCTAATGAAGTGAATAAAGCAAACACTACAGAGAACGTACAACCAACACTTCAATGCTTCAAGTGCAAGGAAATGGGGCATTATGCTAATAAATGCCCTAATCCAAGGGTTAGTGATGATCTACATGAGCAACCTCTTAAGGCAAAGGACAAAGGGAAGTCACATGCGATCACTATTGGCAATGTTGAATATGACAACGATGTGGTGGAATGATTAAGTGTTTATGTAATGGGATTCCAAAATAATGTTGTATCTTGGAATATTGGAATATTTATGTTTTGGTCTAATGTGGTATTCAAAGTGATTGTGATATTATGCGCATAATGAAGGGAAAACGAGAAAATGAAATGTTTAACAGTATTCATGAGCTCATGATTGATATAAGGACTAAGTTTGAGTATATAGAATTTTGAGGATTTTGGTATGTGAAAAGTGTTAACTTTTAACTGCATTCATGTTTTCACTAAGGTATTCAAGAGAATACAAGATTAAGGACTTTGAATGTTTGGAATGTGACCAACAAAACATATCTTATGATATATGGGGATCGATGATGGTGTTAAATCTCTGGTAATCATTTTCACTATATTATGAGAGTCGACTGCAGTATTATGGATAAGCCTAAAAGATTGGAATGGATTATGTTGGACATAAGTTAGTATTGTTTGTTTTTTCGATATTATTGATGGGATGTTATATAGTTTTGGAAAAAGGACAACCTGCAGGACGGGCGACAGCCCATCGCTTCGGACAAGGCTGTGGGAATCGAACCCACAACCGAAGTGCGACTGGCCTTTATCGCCTACCACTGGCCTACAGGAAGTCCCTGTTTAGTAGAAACTAGTTTTATTATATTAAGCAGTATGATATATGAAGTATAAGTCCATTTTAGGAACCATATATGATTAATCTCACTATAGATCGACTTATGCATATAATTTTTGCTAACCTTTTGTTTGAGACAGATGGAATGACCCGTCATTCTATCACATGATCTGCTAACACTTCATGAATAACAAATTCAACTTCATTTATTTAAGAGATGAAGTGGAAATTGTTCAAGGCACGAACAACAGTGAGATTGTACCAAAATAAAGTAAGTATTTATTCTAATTCAAATTTTCAACTTTAGGGAAATGATCTTGAAAACAAAAAATGTTGTCCTAGTGATCTTATACCTGATGAATCAGATGGTACCTTATATCATCACAAATCTATGGATTTGTGATTACTGGCTTTTCCATAGCCATGTTCTCTACCACTCTCCATCATAACATGATGGTTAGATTTCTCTTCCATATCCATATTTTCACCTATGTGGAAACCCAATGATTAGTTTATTTGGGTAACCGTTACGTTTCATACTTTTGTTTTTAAAGATTGGTTTTGATATTACTTTTTACGATGTGGGTTTCTATTAAAGAAACTTTCGAATAGTAAACCATTTATAACCCCGACGAATTTCGAGGGCGAAATTCATTTTAAGGGGGGTAGAATGTAACAGCCCAAGATTTTATAAAAAAATATTATTTTTAATTTTATTAAAGTCTTGTGTTGTACGCTACACCAAAAGGATCTTGCACAACACGCATCCTTGACTTGCCTTTCATTACACGCAATCACGACCTTCCTCGATAGGGTGTGTAATACGCAATACCGAGTTTCACTAAACAACGATATGCTATTAAAATATTATTAAAACTAGCCGTTATGAATAGTAATAACCACTTTTTAAAACTATGTAAATCTTATTTTTCAAAATGAACTTCATTTTTGGATTCGGAGTATCGAATTTAGCCTAAGGTGAAATTTTGGTACTTTTCGGATAACTTTCATATTCTGATGAATAGTGAAAATTACTAAATTATAATTAAAAACAACTTTTTTAATCGAAATAATTAATAGTGATAAATTATTAATTTGAGTGGTTTTAAATTATATTTAGAATATATTTTTACAATTTAATACAATGTTGGTCATTGGATGTAATTTCACATTTAAACCAAACATAATCAAGTGTCAATCTTTTGATAGATATTGTTTCTTAAAAACACGCTATTTGTTTTAACAGCGGGAATTAATTATAAAATTAATTAATGCAAATTCTATGATATGAATTTGGTAAAATAGACTTCATTTTTGAATTCGGAATATGAAATATAGCTTAGGATGAAATTTTGGCATTGTTCTGAAAAACATCAATTTTTGATGAATAGTGAAACTACTAAGTGGTAGTTAAAAAAATTAATTTCTTCATAAATCTTAATTTTAACGCTTCTGTGAATGGAATTTCAAAAATCCGAGAGACACGGTTGATGTCAGTAAGTAAAATGTGGTTCAATGAGATGAAAATAATTTTTGGTGAATAGTAACTTTTTACTTTTTTTTACCACGGTTAATAGTAAATAGGGTAACTAAGGGTAAATATGATATTACTATTACCCTAACACATGTCCTAATTCTATTGGATAAGTGTAATTCGACCAAAAACAACCTTATGAATATAATATGACCATTTAGGTCCACATGGATTAGATTATGACATTTAATATTATATTATTTAATGAATAGTTAAAATAGTTAAAATCAAAGTTTAATAACTAAAACATTTGTAATATGGCGTTATACATAAGATAAATTCGACTATAAATATTCATTAGAAAGATAAAAAGATTTCCTACATAATGATATTTTATTTATAATTTTTCGACTTTAAATAAATTAATTTATTTATGACACAACGATGATGCAGTAATTACCCTTTTAAGGAAATATTAACATAATTGATGTTATAAATGCTCAAATGAATGTAATTTGAGACTTTTTATGACTTAATCTAATTTTCTAGGTTACTATGATATATTAGTGTTGATTTAATCAACTTGGTTCGAACATATATTTCTGTTATGACTTTCACAAAAATCATATATCAAATAGTGTCAAAATTGACACAAAATAGTTTTTAAATAAAATATTATATTATTAATTGTTATTTTATTCCTAAAAATCTAAGGTTCGGCCAAATGAATTAGATAAGGATATATTTATTAATAATATACAATTTGGGGTTCGTTTGGCATGTTATAGTAAGTGTATTAACCGTATAGTGAAAGAAAACAAAAAGACACGGTAAAAGTTAAATTATTTAACATAGAGTTAAATCTAATTGATAAGGTTAAAATAATAACCTAAACTTGTCTAAATCCTATTGGTTGATAGGATTTCTACCCATCCCCACTTTATCTTCGAAATAAGACCCTTTGGAACCATTATAAACCGATTTTGACTTTAATATAAAATAATATTTTGAGATATTCCTAAGGTGCCCCTCTCCTCCCTTATAAAAGGACACCTCCTCCCCCTCCTCCTCACACCAATTTGAGCACTCAAGCTCGGCCAACCCCTGCCAAAATCTCTTCTCCACTTCCCTAGAAACATCCTAGAGGTTCTGGTCTTCCTCAAAGACCAATTTTAGTGCCCTAAGAGGAGGTCTCAAAGAGGCGCTTCAAAGAAGAGGTAATTACCGTTACCAATTCTTTCATCTTTATTTCTTCTTCCACTTCTTCTTCTTAGGTTGTTTCATTATGAAGTAATAACATCAGTATCACTCATATACTGATATGTTATTATAAGTATGAAACAACCCTATTTCACCATCTATCCATCCTACGGAAAAAGAAATCACTGCGCGTGCGTACGTACGGAATACCGTCTCCACGCCGTGGTGTAATCTATTTTCCACCACCACCTTACATGGATGGGTATAATGGTGTAAAGAATAAATATACATAGTTATTACAACATCATATTGATTCTGATATATTGTATAATCCACTCCGATTCAATTCAATATTTATGAAAATGATATCATCGCTCGTGCGTACGTACGGACTACCGTCTCCACGACGCGATGAGATTCATTCTCCATGTTAACCATTTAAGAATGATTATAAAGTATATATAAGAAATAATAATGAAATATATGACATTATAAAGCTACTGGATTATGTATATATATATATATATGTATGTCATCTACTTACTTCCATTTCAAGACAATAAGGAATGGAAAACAATGTTCATGCGTACGTACGGACTACCGTCTCCATGAACGGTGTTTTTCATTTTATTTATCTATCTATTATATATATATATATACTGAATATATATGATATATAAATCAATTTTTATATTCTGGAAGTAAGTAAATCATGATATAAGTAATAATAATGTCAAGAACAACAAGTCAAAACACCTACGATAAATGAAATGATTTTACCCAAAATGCTTCTTTAACATGGAATTTACAAACGAACGGGTAATATAATGTCATAAGTGAACCATATATGATATCATAACAACGAATATGATTCTATAATAAGTCAATGCCATTATTTAAATCATTATACAGGAGGTTCGGACACATACGAAGCAAATCGGACCTAAGGTAAGGGAAATATCACAATCTCATTTTTATCCGAGATTGTTTATTCGTAAGTATTTACTGGGGTGTATTTTATCATCCACATCCATGTTTCATCAATATGTAATATTATTTCCATCCACCTACAATTGTTTAAATCCATTTTTACCCTTCGGTGAGTTTTTAGTAAAGAATATGAAAGGAAT
Source organism: Viscum album (assembly GCA_963277665.1). Taxonomy (NCBI): domain Eukaryota; kingdom Viridiplantae; phylum Streptophyta; class Magnoliopsida; order Santalales; family Viscaceae; genus Viscum; species Viscum album. Next base: position 1,646,619,435 of record OY728135.1, read on the forward strand.
CTTTTGTCGCTTTTTCGTACGAGGTGATTTTTTGACTTTTCCGACAAAAGTACGAAGAATGTTTTTTTTAACGTATACGGCATGAATGGATTTTTAAAAAATTATTTCCAAGAATCTTACTTTACAAGTTTTCAAGTTTATTTTTAATCAACTTCTTATAGTTTAAAGTTTTATGAAATGTTAAGAAAGGAAAAATGTTTTTAAAGAAGAAAGGATATTTTCCTCAAGAATTCATTTCAAGTGTTTTTTTTTAAAAACTATTTTTCCATCTAAGATGACGTTATTTGATATATATGATTTAAATGGTTTCAGTTTTCTTATGATGAAATGATATCAATTGTTTATGGATTATGATGGCATGATGTTTAAGAATCCCATTTTATTACATGGGTTATGAAATGATGTATGATTTATGATTTTGTGGCACACATAAGAATGGTATCATTATGAGATGGGTGGGACCTATATCTCCCTCCAATGCATTGGGTAATGATTTTATATCTCATGAGATAGACATGGCTGGAATGGTAGGTTATACCGATTCAGTGAAACAGGACTGAAACGAGGGTTACTCGATTCAGAAAGGGACTTTGTCCACTAAGATAGTCTTGGCAATGAGTCTTGACTAACAAGAAATGATTCTCTATGATTATGTGTGAATGCCACAAAGTTTCATGTTTTATGTTATGATTATTGTGATTACATTTCACTGCCATGATTTACCCCATGTTATGAAATTATGATCTCTTTTGCAGGTTAAGATTTCCAAAAGTTATGTGCTTATGTATATGATGTGATTGATATTTCTTTTGTTTACCCTTACTGAGCATTTGAGCTCACCCTTTTATGTTTTCTTTTCCCCTGGATATAAAGAAAGGTTTTAGGTATAAAAAAAGAAGATCTTTATGGGAGATGTTGAAGATCTTTCACCACGATTAGAAGATTATATTCCGAGTTTCCAAAGACACTAAACTATTACGGTCCTTGTGTGTGTTTTTTTGTTATGTACTAAGTATTCCGCAAATGTAATGTAATGTCCATGTACGTCAAGATACGAGTCTCTACACGGTGTGCCCAGAATCATTTTCTGAAGTTTATCTCTTGTACGTTCAGTGAAAAAACGAGCGGGGTTTTCTAAAGTTTGAACTGGTGCTCGGAATCGAACTCTGAGGGTACCGGTGGAATCGCATCGCCGATATTTGCTTAGAAACGCCTTTTCCGGAGTTGCGTTTTCTCAGGTGTGGTATTATTATTTTTTTGGGGTTAAGTTAAGAAATTAAATAAAGGTGGCGTGACACTTTATTTTATTTCACATAAAGCCACTTATGCTAAGTTAAGCAGATAAGGTGGAACCCACAATATCCGACCCACTTGGTAGGATATTTGTGAGGTGGGGCCCGCACGAACACCATCGTTTCTTCCCTCCTATGTAACGCACCTGCAAAGCCCCTCATTAATGAAATTCAACCCTTGCGTTTACTTAAATACTAAACGCCCCTATTAATTGGGCAGTTAATTCGTTGCAATTAATTATTTGATTTAATTTTTTCGTTACTTATCTTTGATTTTCAAATTGTTGGCGTGGGAATAAAATAAGACCAACACTTGGTTTGTAGGGGGTGGCTTGTTGAGAGGATTTGGAGAAACTCTAAAGCTTGAAGATCTTCATCCTCCTTCGCGAAGAATGCTAAGAATGCGAAGAACATGAAGAACGCCGGCCTCCGAAGAAGGGCGATGAAGAATGCCGAACCCTTGGAGATCGACGACGCGACGCCGTGTACCAAGACGCTGACGATCCTCCTTCCGCGACGCTTCTTCCGCGACGTTCCTTCTCCCGCGACAATCATCGATCAACAACCGATTGAGGTAGGGGATTGCGGTTCTTTTAATTATTTATGAATTATATCCTCGGCACGAATTCAAATGGTGCATTTAAATCTTTGTGATTTTATACCCATGACTTATGTCTAATGTTTTTGTCGGAATACTTTTTAAAACTGCTAACACGGTGGGTTCAGACCAACGAACAAGTCCGAACCCACTGCATCTTCATTCTTGGTGAGCAGATTGGCGGGCGACGACAAAGCAGGCCGCACAGGCGATGTGAGGTCCTCGCAGTAAAGGGCGGGCCCCGAGAGGGCCTTTGGAGAAGACGACATGCATTTCCGACCACCAGAACCTGTCCGGTGGTCCGGGGAGCGGCCCGCCGGAGCGCCGCCGGAAGCAGCCGCCCCGGCTGAAGCCGCGGCGGCATGCCACAGTTCCGCGACCGCGCTGGACCAGAGGGAGCAGGATGCGGAAACCGGCCACATCCGCCAGCAAGAGCGACCCCACGTGGGGCCGCAATCTCTCCACGCGGGGGCAGTGCCCCCCCCGCTTCGCTCAGCCATAACGGCCGAGCCGACCCACATGCCACCCGGCCATTGCCAATCGGGTCGTGGCCAGGCCGCGCCGCGCCGCGCCGGCCGGGCCGGGTCGCTCCCAGCCGGGTCGGGTCGCACCCAGCCGGGTCGGCCCGGGCCCAAACCCCCCATTTTTAAACCTCTTTCTGTCTATTGCCCATAACATGAGCAATGGGACTCTGATCGACGCACCGTCAGATGAGATGCGATCCTTGGATCGGTACGGTCGCTTCGTTATATCGCACTCAAGGTTTTGGAATACTTTGGGTTCGTCCAAGTTCGTTCGTACACGAAACCAACCGGGCCCTCGGAGCGGAAACGCTTATAACTTGAGCTCCAGACGTCCGATTGACGTGCCATCGACTTTGATGGATTCTTATAAGTGAGACGGATCTTTTGGATAACTCTGCTCGAGGTTTGGATGTATTTGGAGAAGATTCGGGTTGGTTTTTCCTTAAAAACCAACCGGACCCGTGGAACGAAAAAGCCAATAACTCTCAGACCGGGCGTCCGATTGACGTGCCGTCTGTGGTGTTGAATTCCCGTTGATGATACGGAACTTTTGGATACATCAACACTGGGCTATGTGTCAGTTGATGTATCAGCCTCTTGGCTCGTGGAGCAGACCCTCCCGAACGAGCTTGTTTTGTGCGGGAACCCTAGAGTTGGCTGCAACTGCGACGACGACGACGATTGTATAGAGATCCTCCGTGGATTCGACGGCGACGACTACAACACTCAGCGATCCTACGTGGATCAGTGCTACCGATCCTATGTGGGTCTGATCCTGTGTGGGTCAGCGCTCAGCGGTCCTGTGTGGGCCAGGGCCTACAGATCCTGTGTGGGTCCGATCCTTTGTGGGTCTTTGCGGGGGTTAGTTACCTATCGATCCTGTGTGGGTCAGATCCTTTGTGGGTCATTGTGGGGGTTAATTACCTATCAATCCTATGTGGGTCAGATCCTTTGTGGGTCATTGTGGGGGTTAGTTACCTATCAATCCTGTGTGGGTCAGATCCTTTGTGAGTCATTGCTGGGGTTACTACCTATCGATCCTTTGTGGGTCCGACGTCATAGATGAATCAGTCAATATATATGATCATCTCTATCGTCATACGAAGAAGTATACCTGTGTGAGATGAATCCTATTTTTCTTTCCTATGTGGATTGTGTTGTGCTATCCTGTGTGGATTTACATTTTGCTTTCTTGTGTGGACTGGGTTGTACATGGGCTCAAAAGTTGGAGCGTACTGGAATTTATGACTTAGATATATGTATGGGAATATTCCTAAGAAGTGTCGAATGTTACTTCGTGATTGTATATTTCCTGTGTGGATTATCCTTTATGGATTCTGGGAGACCTTCGGGGGTCTCAGGGTCCCTACTGAGTAGCTTATACTCACCTCTGCACGGGCTATGCCCGCAATACGTTGTGTTGGTTGTAGACGACGGACAATGCTGATCGTGGTTGAGGCTTGCGGAGCAGGACAGTACCTGGAGGTGGAACACTGGGCAGGACGTTCTCGGAGCGGATGGCTGGACCCGAGGAGCTGTGGAGGCTATCTGTACTCACCCTTCATGTGGAAATTCCATTGGACAGCTCGACGTTGTGGCTTTACTTTTAGTTTCTATTTTCCCTTTCCAGTTGTACTTTACTTTCAGTTTGGGTTTGTATTCTGTTCAACTTACTTTTCCACACTTACTTTGTATCAGCTTTTACTTAGTGTTTACTTCTACTGCTTGCTTGATCTATGGGGTTTGTTTAATTTACAAAGGCAATGCCTTCCCTTCTCACCGGGATTTACACCTTGGTGCTAGTCACCAGTCCCTGGCGTATGGAAGGCTGGCTTGGGGTAGTCACACCACGGGCCCCGACGACGGGTCGTGACATGGAATGTATCAGCCTATAAATTTCTTAAGGGGAATAAGAAAATTCTATATGTGTGGGAAGGAAGGGTTCTTAGCTAGTGATTGTAGACATGAGAATCATACTGCTACGATAGAGGAAATGAATTATCTGGTCAACCCTCATAGAATTTTCCATTTATTCAAATGAAAGGAGCTATGACACTTTACAAACCAATGAATTTAGTTAAGGGTTTTTAAGACAACCAAAAACCTCTAAAGAAAAAAGGGTGAGATTTTTTCTTTCATAGTCACTGAGGTGAATCCTGGTAATGATGTGGTGATAGGCACTCTAGTTATTAATTATAGAATAGTGAATATAATTTTTTATTCTAATTATATGAATTCCTTCATATATTTAAAGTATTGTAGATCTAATAATACACTATATAAAATAATGGAAGGAAATCTTTGTGTGAAAATAAAAAATGGGTAAATTATTACATCCCATGTATATAACACCTCCCCCTTCAAAATTTGGGGGCTGAACTTCCACAAAAAAATTATCATTATCCCTTTGGTGGAATTTGATCAAATTCATGGTATGTATTGGATTTCCCTATATAGAGTCAACATAAATTACCATGAGATGTAAATCAATCATTTTACTTCAGATCGACCCTTGACTATATACATGTGAATGGAGAAGGATGAATATTATTTAATACCAACATCTCAATGATGGATGTTAGTTCCCTATGAGCCAATTTATCTTGCTCGAATGATTGATTATAATGAAATAAATAACATTGATTACATTCCCATTGTGAGTGAATACACTAATGTGTTTCCTAATGAATTTTTTGGCCTTCCTCCTAGCCGAGAAGTTTAATATTAAATCGATCTTATACCTGGTGTGTTACCATTATCCATGACTCCACACAGAAAGGATTTTGTGGATCTTGAGGACCTAAATAAAAAACTACATGAGAATCTAGTTAGAGGGTTCATATTCCCAATTTCATAACCATATAGTACCTAGTACTATTTTTCTAGAAGAAGGACGGGTCATTGCACCTTTGCATTGATTATCACGAGCACAAAAATATCATGATAAAGAACAAGTATCATTTTCCATGGATATATGACTTGTTTGATTAGCTATGTAAATAATAGTACTTATTCAAGGTGGATCGATGGTAGAGATATTACCAAGTAATGTTGAATGGGGAGGATATCCCCAAAGACTACTTTTCATACAAGGAATGAGCACTATTAGTTCATAGTTATACAATTCAGAGTCACTAATGCTCGAAATATCATCAAGAACATATTGAATATAGTACATAGATATTAACACAAAAAACATGCTCTATTATTTATAGATGATGTTAAAATATACTCTAAAATTATGGAGGATCATATGGATCAACTGAGCATTGTGCAAGAAACATTACGAATGGAGAGCTCTTTGCTAAAAACAACAAATACGAGTTCTATTTTAATGATGTCTCATTCATGGGGAATATCATCACATACAATGGGATATTAGTGGACCCTTCAAAAATATAATCAATTAATGTATTATCTAGGATAAAAACTATCATAGATATGAATATTTTCCTAGGATTAACTGGGTTATATCACCAATTTGTGAGAAATTTATCGTGAATCTCAATACATATTACAAAGATAACTTGAAAGGGACTCGTGTTTTCATGGAATGATGAATGTGAAGAGAGATATAATCAATAGTATTTTCCCTTGACTAAGAAAAATATTAGATCTAACAACTTAATAATGAGTGAAATAATTTACTGGAGAAGTTTAATCTCATTAACATCACGACCCAAACCACGATTACTTAATCTCCAAATAAATGTATCATAATCACGCTCCATAGCCTTATAGTGTTTGGTGGTGTATTAAATATATATGTAGAAAGACGATAATAATATGAATATATATACTATATTTTCAATATAATTTTCTTACCTTTACTTATTATCATTACATAAATGATTTTTAATTTTATAAAATACAACAAAAATTTTATTTTTAATTCAATTTCAATTAAATTTTTATTTTAATGAATTAATATATCTATAAAATTAAATATATTTTAGGAAATTATTATTATTAAATTATTTTTATGAAATTATTTTTATTAAATATTAATTATCATATATTTTCTATGATGTCAACTATAATTTTTATAATGGTATGAAAATTATTATCGTAAAAATAACAACATTTTTCCATAAATTTGGATTTTTATTTTAAAATTAAAATTAAAAATATTTAAAAAATTATTTCCATAAAATGAGTATTATTTTTGGAATCAGAACATCAAAAATTTTCAATGTTGATTTTCTCATAATTTTTTGAGATGGTTTAATTTTTAGGTAAAAATTAAATACTCTATAAATATATTTTGAGTATTATGACATCATAATGATCCAAACGTGATTTTATAATTACTATAAATTTGACCCACTATCTAATATATTTTTTAACATTGAAATAATTTTATTTTTTGTCTATCTTATTAAATTTATAATCCATTTTCAATCAACAAAAATAAAACACCTTGCCCCTACTTCATTGGCATGAGGAGGAAGTGAGGGATACATGGCCTTAAGTGACGTTCCCAGTGCACTAAATGCTGGAAATAAATGCCAAGGGCTTCAAAAAAAAATTGCAGAACGATTTTACCTTAAGATTAAATCAACCAAACCATCTACTATAAACCACTATATAATTCATGTCAATCAAAACATTCAAGCACGTATTCCCAAAGGACAACCATGTTTTTCCACAATACAACCCAAAACCAACACTACCAATACCATATTAGAGTACTACGTATAAGACTCAACAAACAATCCAAAATAAGCCAATACACACTCCATGACTCCACACCAAGGTCCATGCTCCAAGCTCTATTGAGACAACACGATGCATCACTAAAAGAGGGTCATGCCTTACCTTTTCCCTCATCACGATACACAACATCTACAAAGACACCAACGTGCCAAAGAATTGGGTGAGTACAACTACTCAGTAGGTTTTCCCCAAATGACTTCCCTACACACGCCACTAGGATAAAAACATTAACACAATTATATTAAATATTTTATATAAAATAATCAAAAGTTCATCCATTACCATAAGACAAACACACCCTTACCAAGCCATTTCACCCAAACCATGTAAACTCGGGGAAATCCAAGCAATCATGCTATAAGCCAATAATTTCACATAAGGATTCCAAATCAACCATGCCACAAGCCGGTTACGTTTTCATATTTCACTCGCAAGCCCCATCTACAAACATCACCAACCACGCACACAACATATCATTGTCGCACTTCCCATCGAACCCATTCATTACCAATCCACTCAAATGGTACTTCCCGCCCACTTTCTATTTATGGTGGACCTTCCATACACTATCCATCCCCTTTTTTATAATGGTACTTCCCACCCAATTCCACACAATAATGAAACAAGCCAACACAATCGACCATATAGCCCACCAAGTCCACAACAACATTCAATCAACTATTTCCATTACATGCCAATCCACATCAATAAATCAATCAATTATTGAAAACACCATTTAACCATTTTCCATGACATACCCAATTTCAATATGACAACCATTTTTATTGAAAACCATTTTCTCAGTTCATCTTAATCACCCAACAAAACAACTCATTTTAAAATCCCATTTTAAAATAACATCAAGAGCATTTCACCACAATACCATTTTCCCAAAAATTCCCAAACCATTACCTATGGTATTTTGTAGAGACTCAGGTTTTAGCCCTGTCAGACTTTAGAATATTTCCATGAATAATTCCAGTGCTCGGTGCAAAGACGGCGTGCAATTCCGATGCCCGGTGTGCTCAGAATTAATTTTTTAAAAATATTAAGTGTTTTTATACTATGCGCAAGGAAGGGGTGTGATATCTCTTAGAAGTTAGATCAGAACGGCAATCTGTGGGAACTGTTGCATTTAGAACATGCTGTTTACACTAGGCGGGGTGTAAACATTGCAGGTGCGAGCCAACGGTGGAAAACGCCAGTAAGAGCATTTTCAAAAATTAGTGGAAAAGTTAATTTACGAGTGTTGGCTCGAATAAATTCTGAACGGAATCTGGGATCGCACATCTGAGTCTGCCTATGTGTTCAGAACGACGCATTTACCCTAGGGGTGACTTAATTTCCTCCGCGTTGGGAGGTCCGGTCGGGGGCGTTGTTTTAAATGAAGTTTTTTAAATAAAAAACAATAAGAAAACCCAACCGCTCCCCCTCCCTCACCTCGTACGCACAACGGATGGAACAAACTCCCCCCAACCCATCATCTGATCTTCACCGATTTTCGCTAGAATGATCTGTTTTCATCACTATAAGTATGCAGATCCCGCTTTGGGGCGTCGCAGGCACCATTCTGCACCCAAAGCATAGGCGATCCGCCAACAAGTAGGCGGTTTGAGTTTTAATCCCCCGATCCAATTATTACTAAGAATTTCATTGATTTGAACTCATAGCAGGGAAGATCGCATCCCATGGGTCGCACAGGTACCTTCGGATCGCAAAACGGACCAACAGGGTGTCCCTAGAGGTCTACGGAGGCTCTGCCGGCACCGACAGAACTGCGGCAGCAAGCGTCGCAGGCGGAACCGCGGCGGTGTAGGGCGGCCGACCGCCCAGGGCAGCGGCGTGCCAGCCCAACCTTCAGAGTGGGGCGGAGGGCCTCTGGCTAGGGCAGTCCGGTGGCTACGGGCTGGTCCAAGCCGTCCGGACCGGCCAGTTCAGGCCGGTCTGGTCATTTTTTGAACACGGGGGACTTTAAACCCCCCGTTTCTTGCAATCCGGGAGTCGAATTTGCATGCCGTCTGCGGCGACGTGACCCTGGAAATGAGGCGAACCTTTCAGTGAGGGTTTGGAATTTTTAAGGTTTAGAATCATGGCCTGATATCTCGAATGGATGAGTAAAATAATAATATTTTATTATTATTTGACTTTGGGATGTTGTATCTTCTACCCGAAGCGTTCAATTGACGTGTCTTCAGTGGCATTGAGACCCTGATGATACGGCGTAATTTTCTTGATAGTTTCTGAGTGTTGGGACCGAGATTGTGGTGCGGGCCCCATGAGGCAGTGTTTTTGTGTTTGCGTAGAAACACAACAATCCCCGCAGGAGTCTGATTTTGAAGGATGAATAGTTGATCTAGTGTGTTTTTCTGAGAGGATCGCAATGGTGCGATCCGTTCAATGTGTTTTGGGATTGAGGTGTGGTCCCCACCTGAGCTGGCTTTAGTGAATAGTGGTTTTTTTTCGTGTGTCCATTTCGGACAAACGAGTAGTCGATTCCGTGTGTTTTTTTGAGGGGATCGTCGTGGTATGATTCGATTGATGATTTCTGGGATCGCTGTGTTGGCCCCACATGGACTACCTACGGTGAATGGTGCAGTTTTCACTGGTAGTCTATTATGGGCGAGTAAGTAGCCTATCTTGCGTTTTTTTCCGAGTGGATATCGATTGTGGCCTCAGTATCGGCCTTGGTGTAGCGCATTGTGGAGTTGTTGCGGTTCGCTTGGGTTAGAGACGTCTGAACCAGTATTGGATGAGGGAACTCCCTTGGTTTATTCCTACGAGTGTACGCGCGGCATCACAACCCTAGTATATGCTTGTGATCCTCTCAATGGGATGTTTAATCTGTTATAATTGTGGCATCCCTCCGGTGGGCCCGGAGTGGGACCCTCTAGCATCATTTCCCTAGATTGGGTTCTTGGTATTGATGTGACCACTTATCTATGGGAGAGGATCCCCTATCTAGTAGGTTAACTCCATAGGGTTTGTGGAATCATTGGAAATATGTTCCCCTACGTAGTGGACCATGTTCAGTACAGTTGTGGCATCGTCGGTTATACCACCCCCTACTCAGCATCAGAATTATTGTAGGGTTGCAGTATCGTTGGTTATATGATCCCCTACTTTGCGTATTGTTTCAGTAGGTTTGTGACATCATCAGTTCGATCTCATACCATGCGAGATGTACCAGAAAGGGTTTCAATGTCATTCTGACCACCTTTATTCCGACAACGATACTCAATCTGAGTGATGTGTTTCTATCGAGCTCCAGATCGGGTTGTGGTATCCCCAGTAGATCCTGGGAGTAATCCCCTATCTGTGAGATCTACGAGTGCCATATCGGTTTTTGGTATCCCCCAGAAGATCCTAAGAGTGACCCCCTATCTGTGATATCTTCGTATACCTGTGTGGGTTCTATTATCCCATAGCGGACCAAAGGAGTGATCCCCTATCCGAGGAGTTTGGTGGTTATGTTGTTTTAGTGGGGTTTCCTTAGTGACGCTATCCGATGAGAGAGATCTCTAAGGTGAGTATATGAGATGTTTGTGTGAAACCCGATATTGTGTATCTCTCAAACAAGGGTCATCTTGGATGATAGTGATCGTGGAGCATGTTCTCCTGGTTGTGGGATGTTTCTGGTGATGAGATTCGTACCTCATGTGGCTTGTTGTGTGAGCTGAGTATATCTGGATTGTTCAAGGTGTATGTATGGGCTTACACCTGAGCTGAGCTGACTAGTTGTGTTTAGCTAAGGATGGTCACAATATGGAGTTTCTCTCTTGTCTAGGTTCCCTTAGGCTAGGATGAGGAGACTGTTGCCTTTCATTTTCTTTTTTTGGGGTTTTGGGGTGCCTATTGAGTATTTTTATACTCACCCCAACACGGGCATTGCCCGCACATGTTTGTGTCTTGTTCAGACAACATGCCATTTGACAGAATCTGAGGAGGACCCGGAGGAGGCAGAGCCAAGTGAGCGGGTTTGATCGGGGTGTTTACCGGAGATGTGTCGAGGAGCTTATCGGAATGTGTTATGGTAGAGTTTTCCCTCCCTCTGAGTAGGTTGGAAACTTGTGTAGTTTTTTTTGTGGGCCTTGTTTTTCCTTTTTTGTACTTATTTTTTACTATAGTTTTGGGATAGTTCTATGCATGAATTTACTTTTCAGCTTTATATATCTTTTCACTATTTCATGGAGGTGTATGTGGGTGAGTGTGTACATTTACCTTGGGCTAATGCCTCCCATGTGTGTGTAATAGCCTACTCGGCGCTAGACGCCAGCCCCATGCCTATTGGAGGAGGGCTTGGGGTGTCGCGGCATGAGAACTGTTGTGTCGGGTCCTGAAATATTTCCATCCTATTTCACACATCATAAAACACAATTTATTTTAAAGCAACACAAATTAATTGTAACCAAACTAATAGTTCTAACCAAGTGTAGTCGAGAGAGAAGCCACCTACCTTCAGTGTTCCTATGAAATTGACCCACAAGAAACCATAGCTCAAATCCAGTGAACGCACCACCGAAACCACTATAGATATCATTCCCTAACATCTAAAAACCTTAAATTTAACATCCAAGGAAACCACAACCCTATATTTGCACACAATGGGTGTAGATCTAGAAAACCTAGAGAGAGGGAGATGTAGATCTAGAGGAAAACACAAAAACCCCCAGAGGAGAGACTTACCTTGGAGAAACCACCTTAAACCCACCACAAAAACCCTTTCATTTGCATCCAAAATCAGTGGGAGATCACCTTCCACCCCTGAGAACCCAAAATCCATAGTAAGGCTCGAGTGGGAGAGGATTTGGAGAGGAATGAGGCAAGCCTGAGTGAACCCTGGTTTTAAAACCCTATTTTTATGTGGTTTTATTGTTAGCTCGCATGGATAGAAAAACTGTGCACTAACCATGCACATAATATGACTTCAAGAGGATGGGTCCACATGGTTTCCTCACACGGTTTGGAAAACCGTGCGTAGGCTGTGCGAAGGCTACTGTCTCCCCCTACATAGTTTCATGGATAACCCGTACAATGTCTTCTAACCATGCTTAAACCATCCTCCCAATGAAAACCCTCCAAACTTATACAAAACCATTCCAAACACTCCCAACCTCTTCTCAACTCATCCCATACACTTTAACACATAACAATGCACAAGAAAATTCTACAAACCTCAAACCGGGGGTGATAAATTTTTCCCACCATTCGAATTTCTGTCCTGAGAAAGTAGTGAACTCACCCATTGACGAAAGAGTTTGGGCCATTGCTCGACCATTTCATTCTCCCGCTCCCAAGTCTCCTCTTGGATCTGGCCATGCTTCCACAAATCATGAACTAGACTACGGATTTTACCATGCATGTCTTTCTCTTTCCTATCCACAACCCACACTAGCAAGTGAACCAATGAAGCATCCGACTCTATCTCAACATGATCCCATCGAATAACATGGCCCAGATCCAGATGATAATTTCTCAACTATGACACATGAAACACATTTGCTCCGCAATCAACCTAGGTGGCAAAGACAAACGATAAGCCACCTCACCAACCCACTCCAGAATCTCAAAAGTTCCAATATACATCGGAGATAACTTTCCCCGCTTCCCAAACCGATGATGTCCCAAAGTAGGAGAGATCCTCATGAAAAAATGACCACTCTCCTCGAATGAAAATGACAATCGATGATGATCCACAGACAATTTATGATGACTCTAAGCCGTCTCCATTCTCTTCATGACTAACTTGATCTTCTCTATAGTCTCACGGAAAAGGCTCAGTCCAACCATCAGGGACTCACTCATTTCCATCTGTCATAATAGAGAATGACACGTCCACCTATACAATGCTTCAAACCAATCCATATGTATGGATTCCTGATAACTGTTATTGTGCGATAACTCTACCAATGAAAAATGATCCTCCCATGAGCCACCAAAATCCATGACATAGGCCCGCAACATATCCTCCAAAGTTTTTATCATCCTCTCGGATTGACCATCCGTCTGAGGGTGATACGTCGTGCTTATATTCAATTGTGTCCCAAGGGATTGATGTAAGGATTTTAAAAAATGACATTTAAACCTTTGATCTCTATCTGATACAATCGAAACTAGAACACCATGCCTCTTTACCTCCTCCCGGATATAGATTTTGGACAGATCCTCCACCATATGAGATTAACGAATCGGGATGAAATGGGTCGACTTCGTTAGCCGATCCACTATCACCCAAATGGAATTGTGTGGCATGACCATTATTTGGAGACCTGTGACAAAATTCATTGCTATTTTTTCCCACTTCCAAACTGGGATTGGTAAAGACTGCAACATTCCCACTGGCCTATGATGCTCGGCCTTGACCTACTGACAAGTCAAGCATCTCAAAACAAACACAGCCACACTTCTTTTTATACCAGCCCACCAGAACTGCGCTTTGAAGGCTTTATACATTTTTTGAATTATAGGATGAACAGTCCATCTGAAATGATGATACACCCTGAGAAGATCCTCCTGACAAGAAACTAGTACAACCATCCGATTCTGAAAACACAAAAATGAATCTCCATTTAGTTTCCAACCCTCAATGTTCTCCCGAAAATTGTGTTTCAACGTCATGTTCACACACTTAGAATCAGATATCTTTGCCTCTTTAACCAGGTCAACCAAGTAAGGAATCAACAGTACTGGAAATAAGACCGCTCTATCACCCTGTTCCTCACATTCCAACCGCATGTTAGCTATAACTGACATCAACTGCCACTAGTCTGAAGCCTGTTCCACCACCTGAGCATATGATGTTTTACTTAATACATATGCCACCAAATATCCCGTACCCGGTGTGTACATCAAGTAAAAAATCAAACATATGGAGATATTCCATCCATATCCTTTTCCTTAAGTTAAAATCCCTTTTTGAGAAAATATTCTTCAAGCTCTTGTGATATGTATATACCGTGAATTTCTCCCCAGAGAGATAATGACACCAGACATTCAAAGCATGGACCACTGCAGCCGATTCCAAATCATGTGTTGGGTAGTTCTTCTAATTCACCCTCAACTACCATGAGCCATACACAACCACATTATTTCCTTGATTGATAATGGATCCCAACCATGATCTAGATGAATCACAATACACCACTTACCCTTTTAATGGATCTGGAAAAAATAGGATTTGTGCTGAGGTAATTTGACCCTTTAGCTCTTCGAAACACTACTGAAACTGTTCATTCCATTGGAATGGAACATTTTTTCTAGTCAAAGATGTCCTTGGTGAAGCCAAGCATGAAAATCACGAACAAAAGGCCGATAATACCCAGTTATACTGAGAAAACTCCGTACCTTAAAACAACTTATTTGGTAGTTTCCATGAGATATCAAACTCTATCATTTCTGGATCCACTGAAATCCCCCTTTCAGAAATCACATGGTCACGAAAATGGACTTCCTGTATCAAAAAGTAACACTTTTTCAATTTGGCATACAATCGATGATCCCTCAAGATCCCCAACACTGTCTGCATGTGTTGCTCATGCTCCACCCTTGTCTTACAATACACCAGAATATCTTCTAAAAACAACCCCACAAAGGAATCCAAATATCTCTGAAATATCTGATTCATCAATGACATGTGTACCGCTGGAGCAATCATTAGACCAAAGGGCATAGCCACATATTCATAATGACTGTATCTACTTTTGAAAGCTATTTTAGGAATATCGTTCCTCCTCACCCACAATTGGTGATATCCTGATCATAGTTCGATCTTGTAGAACTACTAGGATCCCCTCAACTGGTCGAAAAAATGATAAATTCATGGATGTGGATATCTGTTCTTAATCTTAACTTTGTTTAGTCGACGATAATCAACACAGAGCCTCAAAGTTCCATCCACCCTTTTTCACAAACAACATCGGCCCTGCCCATAGAGATGTGCTAGGCCGGATGAACCTTTGGTTTTCTAGCTCCTCCAAATGAAACATCAATTCTCACAATTCAGTAGGTTCCATTTGATAAGACAGAAGTGAGATAGGGCTGGTCCTTGGAAGTAGATCGATCATAAACTCTACTTCCCTTACGGGAGGTAACCCAGATAATTATTTGAGAAAAACATCTATGAATTAATCCACCATTGATGGAGGAACACTCCGCTCAACACCCTCTAACGATTCCAACAACAACACCAACAACTGATACGATAATATTCCCACTGATGGTGACAACAATGTCGTTGCACCCTTTCCATTCCAACCACTCTCCTCTAAAGACATGTATAACACCATCGTGTGTTGTAAAAGACATTGTCCTTGACTTAAATTTGATGTGGGCCTTAAACGCCACTAGCCAATCCATTCCCAGGATTACATCATACCCATCCATCTCAAGAATTTAGAAATACCACCTTAGCTCAACCTTGCCAACAATGATAGAACATGCTCTACAGAAGAAGCCTTGACACTCACTTTCACCCAGAGGAGTTTGAAGTTTCAAAACTAAAGGTATCATTTCTACACTTAAACCCTGCAACTCAACCACACGTGCATCAATAAAAGAGTGTGAGGCACCCGTATCAAACAGTACATGCATCAAGGTAGAATTTAAAATAATAGTACCTTGCACCATGGATGATTTCGACTGATCATCGACCAAAACCTTCTCAGATCCGAACAACGACTTGGTTGCCACATTCTGCTCTTTATTTCCATACTGAGGAGTTGTGGTGTTCTGATAATTACCATAACAGTCTTTTCTCTACTGAAGAGGGGTATGTTTCCATCCCTTTCCCATCAATACATACGACGTTTGTGAACCCTGTGGAGTGTCACGCACACCCGACCTTGGAGCATTATGAAAAAAACGCTACAGATGCCCAATTTTTTTTACAATTGTGACATGCTCGAGGTTGTTCCATACAGTCCCGCTTGATGTGTACCATAGAGCCACACTGAAAACATACTGGCTGCTCTAGGGCTTCAGAGGAAGATTTACTGATCCTACCGTTAGACTATGTTTCATACTCCCGCCCTGGGAATAATTGTCCCTCCTCTGCTTGAACCCAACGTTAGAGTTCCCACTATTCCCCCTGGGTAACACAATGCTTCATCCACCCAGAGCTCCCAAAAGATCTCACTCAGCCGTCGATTCTCAATTCACCATCTCTGTGTAATCACCAATACACATCACTACAATTTTTGAATGGATCTCTTGCCTTAACCCCTCTTCGAAGATCCTTTCCTTCAATGACGTGCTACCCGACACCTCGGGTGAAAACCGCACTAAGCTCATAAATGTAGTAGCATATTCCATCACAGCCATATGCTCTTACTTCAGACTGAAGAAATCAGTTGTGTGATGAATTTTGAACGTATGTGGGTAGAATTGCGTATTAAACAATTCCTCAATACCTTCCAACATCATACCCTGGTCCTTTACCACTTGGACTAACACCTCCAACCACTGAAGAGCAAGTTCCTCTAGCATATACGTCGCTAGATTTACTTTCAACTCTACCAGCATCCCCAAGAAATCAAAAATTTTGTTCATTCTAGATAGCCATTCCTATTCCCCTTCCAGGTCCGAATCACCCCTAAGGATGAGTGGATCCTTCCTTTGAAACTGAGCCACATAATCAACATGCTTTGAATCTTCTGCTCTATTCACACATCCCACAGCTCGGAAAGCTTCCAGTATGCTCTGGACTAACTGCAGGTTTACCTGGGGCTTAGGTGCAACCATGTTCTCATCATCCACTTCTGTTTGGTCTCTACGACGCCAACACGGTTCTGTTTCTATAAACAGAAAACAAACAACAGTGAGTCTCACTTCCATCGACATCAATGATTCCCATTTCACATCGAATTACACAACACTATCACAACGAGGATTTCCACCTATCCACATTTTCCATGTTTCACCATTTTTGAAAATCAAACCATTATCAAAATACCAAATTTATTCACATTATAATTTTACACATATGAAAACCCATTTATCAATTTAGCCTGTAAATTATTATGCCCAATGAAATATGCAACCTAGAGAGAAGTAATTTCTACCATGCATGCCATGATCTTCTCATTGGCTACACCCACGACAATGAGATATCCAATGCCTATAAGTGTCTCCAAAACACTTATGTACCCAAATCCCTAGTAAATTAATTTTCAATATAAAAGGTTTAGTTATTTACTTTTATGTTATACATTCCATGTTCCGACATTCCTATGCCTTGCTACCATCTTGATTCAATGAATATACCACAACAAATATCAACTATAAATCCGAGAATCAACTCCAAAAGACCGAACAAGCTAATGCCACTTGTAACAGCCTGCCCCTACCTCACTGGCTTGAGGGAGAAGTGAGGGCTACTTGGCCTTATGCGACGTTCCCAATGCATCAAAGGCTGGAAATAAATGTAGAGGGCTTCAAGTACAAATTGGGGAATGATTTTCCCTTAAGAAAAAACCAACCAAACCATCCACTATCAACCACTATATGATTGATGTCAATCAAAAAATTCAAGCATGTATTCCCAAAGGACAACCAAGTTGTTCCTCAATACAACCCAAAACCAATACAACCAATACCATATCAGAGTACTATGCAAGAGACTCAACAGAAGACCCAAAATAAGACAAGGCACAATCTATGGATCAACACAAAGCTCTATGCACCACGCTCCACCTAGACATCACAATACACCACTAAAGTATGTGGATGTCTTACCTTTTCCCACGTCACGATACACAAATCTGAAAAGACACCAAAACACCAAAGAAGGGGGTTTGTACAACTACTCAATAGATTTTCCCCAATGACTTCCCTACACATGCCACTAAGATAACACCGTTAGCACATTTATATAAAACAGTTTATATAAAATAATCACAAGTGAATCCATTACCATATACCAAACACACCCTTACTAGGCCATTTCACCCAAACCATGTAAACCCACGAAAATCCATGAAATCATGTTGTAAGCCAATCATGCCACACAAGGAAGCCAAATAAACCATGGCACAAGACAATTAACTTTTCATATTTCACTCACAAGCACCATCGACAAACATCACCAACCAAGAAGACAACATATCATGGTGGCCCTTCCCATCCAACATATTCATTACCAATCCACTCAAGTGGTGCTTCCCGCCCAATTTTTATTGATGGAGGCCCTTCCGTCCACTATCCATCCCATTTTTTATAGTCGTAATTCCCACCCACTTCCACACAACATTCAAAAAATCCAACACAACCGAGCATATAACCCACCAAGGCCACAACAACATGAAATATACGATTTACATGACATGCCAATCCACTTCAATAAATCAAATATTTACTAATAAAACCCTTTAACCATTTTTCATTCCAAACCCAATTTCAATAAAACAAACCTTTTATTGAAAAATATTTTATCAGTTCATCTTAATCACCCAAAAAACAACTCATTTAAAAATCCCATTTTAAAACCACATCAAGAGAATTTCCCCACAAGCCATTTTTCCCAAAATTTCCTCAACAGTTACGAAAGGTATTTCCATCCGATTTTGCACATCAATAACACAATTAATTTTTATGAAACAGAAATTAATTGTAACCAAACAACTAGTTATAACAAAGTGGAGTCGAGAGAGAATCCACATAACTTTAGGGTTCCGGTGAAATCGACCCACAAGAAACCACACCTCAAATCCTGTGAATGCACCACTAAAACCTCTCTAGATCTCCTTCTATAACATCCACATGCCTCAAAATTAACACCCATTCCAACCAGTACCCTATATTTAAAAACAATGGGTGTAGATCTAGAAAACTGAGATAGAGGGAGATGTACATATTGAAGAAAACACAAAGAACCCAATAAGAGAGACTTACCTGGGAGAAACCACCTTCAACCCACAACAAAAACCCTTAGATTTGCTTCTAAACTCAGTGGGAGATCACCATAAACCCTTGAGAACCCAAAATCCTGAGTGAGGCTTGAGTGGGATAGGATTTGCAGAGGAATGAGGCAAGACCGAGTGAACCAGGGTTTTAATACCCTATTTTTAATTGGTCTCACTATTACCCTACACGGTTTGGAAAACCGTTCGATGACCATGTACACGCTACTGCCTTGAGAGGAGGGGTCCGCATAGTTACCTTTCATGGTTTGGAAAACCGTGTGTAGGACGTGTGAAGGCTACTGTCTCCCCCTACACTATTTCCCGGAGAACCTGCTTGGTTTCCTCTAACCATGCCCTAACCATGTTCTCTAAGAAAAGACTATAAACTGATCCAAAACCATTACAAACTCTCCCAACTTCTTCTCAACTCATCCCATGCACATTAACACATAATGAAGAATAAACAAAGGCTACATACCTCAAACTAGGGGTGCTAGACAAAAAATTTAATACATTTCACGGTTTTAAAATCATTTCATTAATAGTATGAGTCACCTCCACATATTAATGGTTAATAATTTATTTTCGTAAAAAACTGGATTTATTAAATAATAAAAAACACTCCAATTTTTAGAAATAATTGGAAGGTTTTTTGTTTTTGTGATTTTATTATAACGTGTCCAAATCCTATGTTGAGAAATAATAAGAAAATCCCATATTATTTCATTTATAATATCAACCAATATCCAATTTATATTCTTGGAAAATCCATGGATCACATCCTTACTCATCCCTCCCATTTTTATACTCCTACCAATGTTCCCCAAATCCCTCAAGAAGCTCCTCCCAATCATTTATAGTCACACACTCAAGTAAAAGATCTTTTCCATTATACTCTTTATTCAAGTATCTTCTTTATCATATGCATTTTTCCTCATTTTCATATTATAGAATTTGTTATTCCATATCTCCATATTTTCAAATTGATTTCAAAATTATTGTATACCTATTTCTCTATCATCAACCGATTTTATGATTTTTTATGTGACATCGTAATGCTGTATAAATTTCATCACGATTTTTCAATAGTAAAACAATTTTAAACTGAAAACTATACCCATTTACTATAATTGTAATTAAAATTTATAAACTTATAATTATTTTATCTGGGGATTGAATTTATTTATTCTATAATACATTATCATGGAATAAATATATTATGATTAATGAATCCATTTTTTATGATATTTGTGGAAAACATAAGCGTGAGAATGAAATAAAAGAGATAGGTGAACAAAATATTATTTACCACTACAATGGATTGGGTAATATTTAGTCTAATTATATTTTATATTTTGATAGAGTGTGATCATATTCACTTTATGGGATTTCTCTACCTTGATTTCTAGGTATTTATCCTTTCCTATATTAATGTTTCAGTGTTTTTAGTTGTTTCCACATTTCCCATGTTATGATTATCTGGTAATATCATTCCTTATTATACATATATCTTTTATTCCCCATTTATGTGCGTATACTATAACATGTAATAACCTATTACATTATTATTAACATATTGGGATTTATTGATCACAAATTTCATATGTATGTTTCCAGGTTATCCTCTTCAGTTTTAAGTGCGAGCATGTAAATAATTTTATAAATAATGATATTGTTTTTCATGTTGAAATTGTTACTTATTATTCCTAAATCCCAAATTCACTATACTTATCAATATTCAGGGTCATACTATATGTCATTTTATATAATAAATCATGTATTAATGTGAAATAAATATAAGGTCTTTTATAAAGATGTAGTTTTTTCTAAATCACATGTTAAGGAAGGGTATTTTAAAGAAATAATTGTTAGAGAAAGAGAATGTATTTTTTAATGTTTTTCAAATATTTAATAACATTTATTTTATTCACATTAAAAGAGAATAAAAATATTGAACGAAAATCGATTATGTGAAAATTTTATGTAATGAAGACAATGAACTAATGTAATGGATAAAAGAAATTGTTATAAAGAATGTGATGGAACTTGAATGTTTTTAGTAAAAAATTTCAGATGTACAAAATCCAGAATGTTTATTCAAGGTTAACATTGAGAATTATATTAAATAAGATGAGTAATTAACTAAGGTAAATGTAAAGTGTGAAGGCTTTGATAATCAGAGAATAAATCACCCAATAGGAGTAAAAAAGTCATGAGAATATGGAAGATAATGTGTATTTTAAATCAATTTTTAAGGAAGTAAAGATTGTGGAAAGTGAATATTTTTATAAAATTAATAAAAATAAAAATCGAATTAAAACATTTTTCTCCTTAGTTGGTTTAATAAGATAAGGAACATTTTGGTGTGCCTAGGAATATATTAAGATAACTAAATAATTTTTGTTTACAATGTTGATTCATAATCAAAATTCAAAAATATGAGGAATAAAATGTGATATAGTTTGGAAGACAATCTAATTATGGGTAAAGATTCACATTTTATATCTATTGATGATGTTGAAATGGATTAACAACTTTAATGAGAATATTTAATTTTAATGAATGGAATTTTGATGAAATTTGATGATATTGATCGAAGGATTTTAGGGATATTTAACCTACTAAAATTATTAATTTTTTGTGAAATTGATAAATCTTTGTTTTGATGATATAGAATTAGTTTCAAATAAAAAATTACACTACATGAGGTGTGAATTACTGGGCTATGAAGATAAAAAATTCAGTAATGTTATTATCGACTCAACTGATTATATATTTTAATTATCAAATGTTTTAAATAATAATTATAATGGAAAGAAGAGTTCCTTCATAGTGTAAGTGGCATAGAATGATTCATAAAAAAGAAACGATGGATTTTGGACCATTGTTGTTCGTCTCACGTGATGGGTGATATGAATTTTCTTTATGAATTTGATTTTTTTTAAAAATTGACATCATTCAAGAATGATGGTTCACACAAATAAAAAATGAGTTGGATTATTGGATATTGGAGATAAATAAAGTGAAATTAAAGAACATTTTCTTAATATATAGTTTTTATCTGAATTTACATTGTATTAATAAAATGTGCAATAAAGGGAATGAAGTTATTATAAAAAATCAGGATTCATAGTGAGATGATTAGAAAGGCAGGCATGGTGTGACTATTGGATAATATATAATATGTAAATAAGTGAGAAATGTTTAAAATAATTTCTATTTGACCATTAATTAAAATTATGACTTTTGGAATTGAATACCTGATCACATTGATCAAATGAACATGAAAAAGATTACTTGAATATACAAGATTCATAATGTTTTGGTATTTAATAGAAAAATAAAGTAATTTTGTTCCACTCTCTAAAAATTTAATGTCACAAACTCATCACACAAGAAGATGAGTATTCACACTTATCATCCACTAAATCGTATTCATTTGGATTTTTTTTCTCTTAAGAGAAAGAAATCAGTTAATGGAAACAAATATTTTATCAATTTTATTAATAAATGAACTTATATTATAAGAATTATGTTCCTAAAAAATAAATTATATACCTTGAATATCTAAATTTTTTTAATGAGATGTTTAGAGATAGAGTATTGTTTTTCTTTGAAGATAATTTTAATGGATAATAGATTGGAATAAACAAGTAGAATATGTAATTTTTATATCGAATATCATGATATTAGACATGATTTTAATGCACTGTACCCCCATAAATTTTTTTACAACTTATATGATTATAAATTTTGTTGATATAGCTCCAATAATGTTGATGAATTATAATACTACATGATTGTTTTAGACATAAGGTCTTGGAAAAATTTTGAATACATTAAATTATCATTTATTAAAACTAAATTTATAAGTATATATTTGACATATACTACAACATGGCTGATATATTAAAGCAATTAATCGTGTTTGGTGTCCCTTATATTATCTATGTGAAATGGGAAAACGTTCATAATCCCGAGAGGTGTTGATTGAATTTTAATTTGTTATAATCTTAATATAATGGGATTTCACCTTTATAACATGGAAACATGTAAAATTATTGATATCATTGAGTTTAATTAGTTATAAAATAAATATAGTGAGTTTAAATAGTGAAGAAAAAGTAACATAAGTTATTGAAATGATATGTAATTTTTTTTAAATGATAGAAAATTAAAAAATATCGAATATTTTATTTATTTTTAAAAAGTCTCGGATTATTAAAACTTCTAAACGAATAAATAAAAATCAAATTCAGTTCATATGATGTTGAAAATGATGGTATAAATTTATAATATAAAATAAAACTTTAATAAGTGTTTAAATAAAGAGAACGTTGAGGGAATAAACATTTGCATAATTACTTTCCCACATGCGACCAAGAAGTGTTGATGAAGAATTGAATAAATTATAATGATTTGATTACATGAATAATTAATTTGATTAGGAAGAGAAGAAAAAATATGGTAGTTGTTACCTATTACTAAATCAAATATTATTATTTGATCAAATTAGATGATTCAGAATATGTTAAATGAAAAGGGTAAAGTGATTAGTAATATAGATATAATCTTCAATAAAATTGAATCTATTGTTGAAGGGATGAATGTTGAAGTTACATTTTCGACAATTTATAAATTTTAGACAATAATGATATAAAATTCTATTACTACTCCAAGGAAAAAAATATCTACCAAATGGATTCCATGTTATACTTCTTCAAGGTTAAACATTAATATGATGTTTACATTGTTAATATGAATGGATTTTTTAGTCTTTAAGATTACATAATATTATCTATATTAAATAGGGTATTATATGTGTCAAAACATGCTCTGAGGGAATGGTATTTGAAGAATGACTCATTCTTGAATGTATTGAATTTTGGAAAAGGAAGATAAAACAATATTCTGTATATTCATGAAAATGAAGTGTTGTATATAATTTTAATTATATATATCGATGATATTATATTTATTAGAAATCGAAAAAAATTTAAATATGTTTCCAGTCAATTGAAGAATCACTTTGAGATATCATTGTTGGGAGAAATAAAATACATTTGTGGAATTATAATTATTCAAGATAAGGATTATATTTTCCCTCATCCAGAGAAGTATGATCAATAAATATAGAATAAATTTCATATAATGGATACAATTTTTGTTTTTTACTTTACCAGAATTTAGGAAAAATGCTTCCACTTATGATGAATGTAAATAGTTAAATCAGATAGAGTTTAAAATACTCATCAAGATTTTACTCTATTTGATGGTTTTATGACTGAATATCATATATTCTATCACTTTGTTTTAAATGAATAAATGTGTTCCAAAAAATTATCATTTCAACAAATAAAAGTAGATATTCTAGTTTATAAAATGTCTAATTTTTTATTGATGAAAATAAAATATAAAAGGGAAATATTATCTTTATGGTTTTTTAATGTAGATTTGGTTGTAAGTATTTATGATATGAACTATACAATCAATGAAATATTATTATTAGCAAATATATGTGTGTTTTTTATATAAATGAGTATAATTTCATTAAATTATATATAATAGAGTCATATTTTATAGTTTCAACTCAAGCAGTATCCCTATTGATGTGGGTGAAAACTCAATTTGATGATCTTAGGTTCAATGTTTTGTTAAAATTACATCCGTGTTATGATTATAAAAGTTTTTCCATTATTTCAAGGTACTCAATTATACATCATTGGTCAAAGAACATAGATATAATGTATAGGATCATAAAGGAAACTATTTGAAATGATATTCAAAAATTAGAGTTTGTTCATACGATGGAGAAAATAGAATATTAATTTATAAACACAGTAACAAATTATAAATTTTTGAGTTTAAGGTTGATGATGGTGTTAAAGATGATTCTTTTAGAATAAAATATGTATTTAAATATCCCATATTTTATTGTCCTTGATTTTTTTTCTATGTAAATAATAGAATCATATATTTAAATAATATATTTTTTGAGGTGGTGGATACAATTTTGGGTGGTCTTTGAATGGGAAATAAATAAATTAAATTGTGTGTGTTTGCATTAGTAGAACATGTAACCTATTAAATTATTTTCGTTTTTTTGTTTATATAATTATTATTTTTCACATGTACATGAAAAGATTATTAGGATGTAAATTGAGAGGATACATGGAAGATGGCTATTTGAAGTGGATATAAGTTACCCTAATATATAACTATGACATTTTTTTGTCAATGTTCTTGTTTTCTATATCCACCCTAATCATTTAGTCCTAGAATGATTAAAAGATTTTTCATATATAAGTTGAAGGGTTGATTTATGTTCGATGGTTGGAATGAAGATTCAAATGAGGAGATTTTTTTCACTTGGAATCTCTTTGATATTGAAGGTTTCCAAAATATTTATTATGTAAAAGGGGTGATTGTTAGAGTGAAATGATGTAAAGTGGTTGTGATACTTGTCATTGGGTGTGACGTAAAGTGTGTGTGATACATGTCATTGGTGTACTATTTTAATATCATCACATAATCACAATATTCATCTCATGAATATAACTCATAATAAGATGCATTCAATTGAATTTGATGAGGCGATGTAAATTTTAATTAATAATGTTATTTATATGTGGTTTGAAGTTGATGTGTTGAGTTTTAAATGAGTTCTTTTTGGAATATTAAATCACACTATAAGAGTGTTCATAACACATTGTTAAGCCTACTTACTGGTGAAATGGAAATAAACCACACAACTATGAGTGCGCTTTCTCAAATATTTATTTCTTGATAGTAAATATTATTGAGATGGACTTTTATCACATGACGATCATTCCACAATTTATTTCCATTAAATTAATTTATTTTTTGGTGTGTGGAATAACATTTCAACATGTAGGAGGGTTATTACATATTGAATTGACTGATCATGCCATAATTTATTAGGCCATCGTACAATGGTTCCTGGTTAAATAATCAATTGGTAGGTATAGATACGGTTATTCCAGGAGAAGTTATATTTCATTACGGAATCTCATAATCTTTTTATGATAGGTTTTCCTAAAAATCTATAGATCCTATAATTTTAATGGTAATTATGTAGTATATAAATTTATGTTTATCATTCCATAATATTTCTACAAATTTATTGGTTATACGGTAAGTAATTTTGGAAATTATCCTTTCATGGAATATTTTACGATGTTGTGCTGTAAAGAGTGGGGGCATGTCTCTATAAGTATGAACATTATATAATTTGTGTGGAAGTAAATTATTGAGTTAATTTATTTATTTAGATTATTTAAGATCAATTTTATGATCCATACATTAAAAATTAATGTTAGATTTGGTTTTTAAATTTAAAATTATGTTTATATTGAAAGTGGTTATAGGGTTTTATGCAAGAGTTGTACAAGTATAGTGTTCAATTGTGTGTTTTAGTAATTTTATAGAGTGTTCATAATAAATAGGAAGAAGCAGAAACCCAATTAAAAATATGTATTACTGAGAATCATCATCAAAATATTAACGTGAAGAAAGAATACATAGATGTAAATATATAGAATGATCTTGATGAATATTAAGGATAATTTGGTACATGATGTAATTTTTATAAATAGTTCTAATTGACTAATGGTAAGAGGTTAATTTTTCATCAACATTAGTCAATGTAAGTGTTATTTAATGGGTTTGGTTATTGAGAATTTTGATTAGACACTATTTAATAAAAGGATTAGTTTTTTAAGAATGGAAGTGGTCTTGGTACTAATATATAATCCCTTATCCTTTGTATCTAGGATTGGTTTTTATCAGCTAACTTTAATATTTTTAAATAATTTTTGAGGATATAGAAATTAATATTAGTGTAGTGTAAATTTTAAATTCATTTTCCCCATAATGTTTTTGTTTCATTATGTGATTGGAATGTGATAATAAAATAAAATTGACTTTTTTTAATAGGTGATGGATTTTGATTAGTAGTGAATAATAAAAGAAGAATATTAATTGATTCAAAACCCTCTAAATGATTCAATGATTATTAGGTATCCTAACAATTTTGTGATTTTTTTTCATTTCATTATTTATAATTTCACTACCAATTTGGTCTGTATTGATTGAGATGTTCCTTTCTTGGTTGGTACATCATTGATTTCAGTAACTTAATTTTATTGAGATATAGTTTATTGATATTTGGATGAAATATTGAGAAACAAATCACCTTAAATGGTAAATTTTATATATAAAAATAGTTTATAATGATCCTATTCATAGGATTTGGTTACTTGGGAATTAATATGACCACTATTATCTTGTGATATGATATTAGATCACTAAATATACTTGTATACTGGGAATAAATAGAATTATCATGAAGTAAAAGGGTTATAGATTAATTGAAGTCTTCCATTACACCTATATGGTAGAGTATAGATTTAGTAAAATAACTATTATTATCTAGATATATTTGGGATAGAGATACTTTATAATTGGTTGATTTCTACTTTGGTCTGAGGATATGACCTAATTAATATTACGTTGATTAATATTATGGTGATGATGAATGAATTGATATGATAATCAACAATGTCAAAGTGGTAAGATATATTTATCTCATCCAATGGATGAGTGAAGTTATAATTATATACAATGGCCTAATATAAGTGTTTTGAAACAATGTTTCCAACATTTGACATATTACCATGTCATCAACAATGATTATAATATCAATTAGAGTCTCTAGGGTACATACTTCATGAAACAATTGTTAAAGGTTAAAATATTACATTAGTTTTATATTTTTATGCATTTAGGGTTGATTCAATATCTTCATTAATTATTTAATCTTCTTAAATATTTATATATATGTCTTGTCATGTTTCATGGTGTCTTGGAAAGCACAAAGGATCAATGATTGTGTGTGCATGCTTATCCAAATTATTTTTTATTCTTGGTATAATTCCCTTTATTAGAACCCAACTTTGTGAATTAGATATCAATTACTGTATTAATTCACCTTAATTGCATACATGATAATACTCGAATGTTGTTAGGGTCCCAAAAGTAAATTAATTTTATGTTTTGTACTCACACCCTATACACACACTTCAAAATATATATTCTATAGTTAATGTAGTTAGTAGGTACTGTGAGTCTCTAATAGTTATAGGATAATTTTATGCAAAAGAAGAAAATTTTAGGGATTAAAAAGTAATATGATATTCACAAATGAACTTTTTATATCTTTTATTAATTTTGGGTGTTATTCTATATATAGTGGTCAGTAAAAAGATATCCCACCATGTTTTATGACCACAAAATATAACCTAACATGTATATTATATTGGTGTTTTATTAATATATATTTATTGTTTTATTATACTTCCACTGTGAGGGATGTTATTTATTTTTCTTAGAAGGTTGGGACTGAAGCCTCATTTATTATTAAAGCAAAGAGAAGACCACTTTAACTGGGTAGAGGGAGACACCTTATATAGCCTGATGGCCCAGTGGGCATATAGCCCATTACATGGCCTGTAGGCCCATTTATGGATGTTATTTATTTATTTATCTTTTCAATATTAGTATGTCTTATTGAGAGAACAGTGTACCCAAATAATTAATGAGGACCTCACCACTATTATGTGGCCTTTGGTGTATTGAGATATATTCATGAGAAAACATTTGGGTCTTTACAATAGGTATGGGTTGTGAATTCATGCTATTACGTTACATGGAAAATCCTATAATTTCTTTTTGAAGTACATTCATGAATACATTTCGGTGGAGGGAATCCATATTACGTCAACTCAAATATTTTAAACATTTTAATGATATAAATCCACATTTTCTCATGTTTTATTCAATTGTTACATTCTTGGTTATTTTAATAAGTAATCAAATACATGAAAATCATATTCCATTGTGAACAATCGTTTACTCAGGGATAGTTTATATAATAAAAATTTATAATAAACTTATTGGGTATACTATATAGAAATTTCTAATGAAATTATTTATATTAGGATATAGAATTTAATTTTTAAATCGTTTTAAATTAATATAAATAAATATAGTAATATTGTGACACTGGTATCATCGAAAATATGTGTTTAATTAGAGAAAACGTGTATCATATCTTGAACCACATTTGTGGATGCATGATATAAGACTTCAATTTGATGAAACTATTGTATTCCAATACCTATATCCATTATTCTAGGATTGGCCTCTAATTTATATGTCGGTCTATTGAGAAATGGATATGGAATACATGGATCAATAAATATTCAACCTCAAACTCATCTATAAGCTCATACATGACCCCTTGGGGAACCCTTCTATGACATCCTCTAGTTTGAAGTTTATCCATGTATTAACATCAATAATGATGATGTGAGGACCAATGTCCTTTATAAGGAATTCTATGAGGGAAGGGATGGATTATTGTGGGGCTAATTTATATTTCATTTCAAATCATTGTTTATTTGATCCTATCATAGTCTTTTTAGATCATAACCTCGCTATTATATGGGTCAATGTATTATTTTATACAATGTTTCTATATGAAAATTATTTTCACTAATTCCATTAAGAATTGAATGTGATATTATAAAAAAGAGACATATATTTTTTACTTATTTAAACTATAACTTGGAGTCTAGTCAAAAAAACATGGACAACAGATTATTTCCTTTTAAAAATCACAAATGAAATTGTAGTGATGTATTCATGTAAGGCCACTCCCCATTAGGGATCACTTTATGAAAAATATTTAGGTACATGATCAGAACCAAACAAGGTTGACTACATTTGTGGGTCACTAACAATCAGAAATTGGGGATTACTAACTATACATTAATATATCAAAATCATTTAATGATTACATAATGACTATCAATATGATGCAGCATAGAATATATGGGTGAATGATTCCTCTCTACAAAAAATATTAATTATAAAGAATGCATGTGAATTACCTTCATTTATTTAGGGATATTAATATTATCATTTTCGTATATTAATAATCTACAATCCATTTTATTATAATTATTGTTCTTAGGGTTTTCTGATATAGTATCATAACTAAGTATTATTCTCTCCCACTCCTGAGGTTTATAAATACGAAATTAACTCTAATTTTATTTTTAATCATATATATAATATTAATCAACTATGTTTTTAATCCTCAAATTTAATTATGATGTAATAATCTCTTCCAACATCATCCATGGTTGTTTAATTTTCCATGCATGTAGTCTTTAACATTCAAAAATCATAATTAGACTATTTCATCATCCTACCTATACAAATAAGAATAATAGAATTACTTATTCATCATTACATTATTTGAGTTATAAATTTAAATTTGTATCCTTCCATAGTTATTCATACTCCTCATCACATGGGTAAACAATAAAAATTAAGTAATTTTATTTTTGTTCTCTAAGAACTCTTATTTATTTCACCATTCCATTAATGTGTACCATTTATATGAACCATTTCATTAGACATAAATATTTCTTAAATATATTTATTATCACTTATTTAGTTCTTGTTGGTAGTAAAATTTTTTCTAAAAGAGATTTTGGTCTGTCTTTTTTGATATTTATATCAAATAATTGGAAATTCATTCATCATAGGATTTATCCATGTGAATTATAGGATCTCTCCACAAATTTAAAAATCATTCCAAATTAATTAAATCATCATTCATAAAATATTTGTTTTTATCTAGTGGATTCATAGCCACATGGGAAGACATTACCACTAATTTTTTTATTTATCATTGATCATGAATATTGGTATTAAAAATATTTGATCACATAAAAAACAACTAACTACTCGAAATCTATCCTTTACCGACAAGCCTATACCATCAATTTTGGAATACCATTAGTATAGGTAACGTATATAAAAATATTTTCCAACAAATGTTGGTATATCTCCAATCAATTTTAGGTAACTATACAAATAGTTTTTCAAAAATGTTGGTATATACATCTACCGACAATTATCCTTAACCATTGATATAGGTTTGATCATTAATAAGGAATCTTTTTCCAATTATTAAAAAATAGATTGAATTTTAAAATACTTTAGACACACACACACACACACACAGATATATATATATATATATATATATATATATATATTCAATTATGTATATGAAAATGGATGTAGGATAGCATTTAAGTCATTGAATAATAATAATAATGAGGTCATGGGATCAAAACACATAGATATGTTTTTCATTACATATAAAAAAATATTGAAAAAACTGATGGTATAAGTTTTTCATATGGCCTATATCAATGGTTCTCAAACCATTAGTACAAAACATATTCACCACAAGTTTTCCAAAACTATTGGTATAGGTATTTCATGACCAAATAACAACCAAAAACTCATCAAAATTTTCATTTTGGATATACCATTAATTTTAGGGACTATACCAATGCATCCAAACCATTGGTAAAGCCTTTATTTTTAGTAGAGACTAATGAATCATGTCATCATTCAATTTCTTGATCAAATAACCATATATTGATTATTGTCATTTAGGGGGTCACAATGAAATGAAACAACTCTACTGTCCATTAAATTTAATATATAATATGAAATAATAATTCTAAGGAAACTATATTTTTAATTTATTTTCATTGAAATAACTCAAAATATCATAAATTTATTTTCACAATTTGATGAATCTATTTAATTTTTCTACTTATCACTCATATAATAGACAATAAAAATTACTAGTTAGTGTAATTATTTAATATATTTAAAAATCCAATATATAAATGATTTTTGTAGTAATATTCCGTTCCCATTCAACATTGTTTTATATATACGCTAGAATCAACTTTTTATTTAAACAAAAAGTTGTTGTACGTAGTGAATACTATTATTTTATAAGAATATATAAATACTGTATAATTTTAAAGGTAGATCAGTTTTTTTTTTTTTTCAATTTGAAAGAATTCATAGAATATAAAATTTTAATTTATCAGGGTATAAATATAATTTAATCATTTTTTCAAGGTAATCTGTCAAAAAATCAGTGCATTGATTAAAATTATTTTATTTTTAACATATGAAATAATTTATATATTGTCTGACATCATGAAAATATGATGGGTAAAATTACATAATTTATTTATCAAATCTTTATCTAACATATTAATATTAAATATACAATGTAGATATATATAGTATAAATTTATAAAAAACATTTCCCAACAAAAAATGTTATTATTTACAACAACATTTATCATTGGGAATTTTTATGTTTCTTCTAGTGAACACATCATTTCCTTTTCTCACAATTTCAACCAACACACTACAAAAAATAATCCTCAGTCCAAAAAACACTAATTTTTCTAGGTTCTATATATAATATTTATATTTTTCATGATATATTCATCTTTGAAACACTATTTCCTCTATGCACTAATATATTATCATCAATTACCATTCCAAAATATTAAAATACCTTGAATATCATATGTATACTAATATTCCACACTACATTAATATACCCTAATAACTCTTTGCCTATGTGATGAAATTTTTTATTTATTAATTTCAATTAATACCACTGTGATTAGGCTAATAATCAGAACACAATAAGTCAACAAGTTCATCAATCCAACACAATATAAATACAAAATCAATATTGATAATAAGTCTAAAAATCCATTACATAAAGGGTGAATCACTATATCCCTTTGGATTTCTTCACGACTATCATAAATACACCTTATATTAGAAAAATAATTAAAACAATTAATGTTCACTTTTTTATGGACTTATTTCTCTATATGATCTAAAATAGAAATAAATTATATTTTTCAGCCAATTTCAATACCTACGTTTAATTAAATTAAAAATAATAAAAATATTTATTATGATCACTAATCCTCTTTCAGTAATGATATGTGTAGGAATTTTGTGGTAAAATATAAAATTGAAATATATAATATAAAAAATAACTCAAACATGGACTATATTTATTTATCCTTAACTCTGACTCCATTTTATTAAATACTAAGTTCCTTCAACAGAAATTTAATTATAACATATTTTTAAGTAATCCACTGAGATTCCAAATTGTACTCCTTATAACATTTTATCATTAATTTATATTCTTCCACCATTCATTTTCAATAACCTTTATAAAAATATGGAAAAAATTCCTTCTTTATTTCATACATGAAACAACAAATTATCTTTAATAAAATCAAGGTGAAAAATAATTCAGTATAAAATTCATATATTTTAATGATTAGATATCTTGAGAACCAATGATATTTATTTTCCTATATTAATGTAAACCCATTTATATTATTAATCATTAAGTCAATAATATCTAAAAATCTATAATTCTTAACGTAAAAACTAATATACATGGAAAAATTAGTGTATTCATTTTCCTCTTCCTAGTGAGAGGTGGAAATGAACCTTGAAACTAACTATTATTTACATAAACTAAAGACTATGATCATTATTCAGAGTAACCAATGTGTCATTCAATAAAAAAAGAAGCATTTTTTTAGACTTTTCTATTAATTTTTCATTTCTCCTTACCTTTTATTTATGATTCATTTTATTTATAGTGATCACGTACATGATCCATCTTATAAATGATTCAAGTATTATCATATATGTGATTACTTATGAAAACCAATATATAAAACTAGAATGTGAAATTTACTCTATTATTATACTTTGGATATAATAGATAATCCCTTAATTCTCTGGAAATGAATCTGAGATAAAATTTTCTACTATGATTATATTTTTTTCTATATTATGTTATTTCCTTTTTCTAAAAATATCATCTGCAACATAATAATATCCCTATGATTTTTCTTGTTATTATTACACAATATTTTCTCTTTGTAATAAATCAATGTCTCATCATTGTTCTTAGATTTATTTAATTTTTTTCTTCAATATAAACAAAAGTTTTATATTATATAGATGATCTATAGCTCTTCATATTACCTTTTTAAAAATCATACTCATAATTCATCAACTCATGATTTATTTTTTTAGTAGAAGATATTTATTTCATTTCATAGTAGATTATTCCTATGTAGAGGTATTTAATGTTTTTTAAAGTTTTCTTATCATAGTTTCTATCTATATGTATAATGTTAGCATGAACTTGTCACATCTCATCAGTTTAATACTCTTTACTATAATATTTACAATTTCTCTCTTGTTCTAACAATCCATGGATTATTTTTAATAACTCATAGTATAACCTTATTGTCTATATAAAACCTTTTAATAAATATTGTAAATTATTTTTTAATAGATCAATTTATAAATATTACAATCGCCTAATTACATGATAATTATTTGTTTCATGTTATTTTTTATTAAATTGTATATCATATAATTATGGTTTGTTCCATCATATCAAAATCTAGTCAGGATTTCATGTATAATATTTCCTTTGACTATGCAAATATTATGTAATTTTCTAGATTATTCAAAAAACAATAAATTTAGTTTTATTTAACAAATTTTTTTAAAATTATTCCTTTATTGAGATAATATTGATTCTATTTATATAAATTTCATATTTGTTATAATTTTCTATAATATATCAAGTTTCATGTATTATTTAATGATTATTTTTAGGTCGAAAAAGTGAGTTTCTAGAATATTTTTTCATTTGTTTTTTCTTCAAGTTAAGAGTCAAAATAATCGATCCCTATAAATTTTAATGTAGTTATGGAATTAATTATATTAATTAATTAATTTAATGTTAATATCCTCACTTTAAACTTATTTTCAAAATTCTTATTCTTCTCATTGTTTCAACATAAAATATTTTTTTGAATAAAATAAACTTGTTTTGGATTTTTGGGAACCCATTCAATATTATATCAATATTAAAACCCTCTAAATAATATATTATAAACACATTATAATAGATTTAAAAATCATTAAACAAATAAGTAAAGCATTCTCAAGAATTTATTTTCATCATAATGAGCAGATGAAGCTAGTGTTTCTATGATAATTTTCTAATATCAGGATTTAGGTTTAGTTTTTGGTTGTATTAAATGCATTAGATTATAAAATACATGATATTTGAGTAATAAAAAATGGAAAAAAATATGTAGATATTTTTTTATCTCAAATTAATTCAACATGAGATTCAAAGAAGATCAAAAGGACATTGTTAAAAAAAGGGTCAGTATTACATATTCCACACTATATCACTCGTTTATAAACATATTAATAGTCATATTCACTTCATCATTTCATGCCTCAGTTGATACCTTTATAATGATTTCGAAAGCATCTTTCATAATTGTGAAAAGATATGGGGTTCAAAAAGAATTTATTTTATCTTCTCATTTCATGTGTATTGCCTCTATGTTTAAAAATAGATCAAAAATTTTAGATTATAATTAAGCATCTTTCATAAACCTCATTTTTTCTAGTTGTTTAAAATGATAGTTTTGACACCTCATCATGTAGTCCTTATCTTTGGAAAGGACATGTAGTCCTTAAAATATAATTGATTTTCTATAATGGATAAAAATTAATCTCTTTAAACTAATTAGTATATTTTTAACATTTTTTCCAATCAATATGATTTTTCTACTTGAGGTTCATCAATATTTTCAAATAAAGGCTTGTAATATTACTATTTATTCTACAGTTGTACTTTGATTCATGGAAGAATGAATTCTCATAGTAGTTATCCCTTTCATGATCCCCTCCTAGGATACCTTTAATTTATGTTTAACTAAATTAATAATATTCCTCAAAAGTGGTATTTGAGATAGATCAATTTGAATCATTAGATCTAGGGTAACCAAATAGAATTTGGCATGGTTTTTATTTCCTTGTCCCAATTCATGAGAACTAAAGGTCACCACACAATAAAAAATATTATTATTTACTACATCATCAGAGTATCCCCCAAAAATATTATTATCCAGTAAAAATTCATCCCAGGGTGAATGGGATTCATCTTGAAACTCCTCTACGCTATGGACCAACATCACTAGAGTATCTACAAGAATAATACTAGTGGAAAGAGATGACTACACTCCATTATTGGGCCAAATATCTTCCTAGGAATGTGTGGGTACCCCGATGAACCTTAGAATAATAATGCTTTCCAAAATTAGAACTCTCCTCGAAGGGAATATAGACCTCATAATGAAATTTCAACAAAGATTCGTCATCAATACAAATAAAAAATAATGTTGTGTTTGTACATAGTTTAAAGTTGGATACAAAAAATTATCTATCTCTATTAACATAAATTAAATCTACATGAAAATTGTGTTTGGATCCAACAACATCGAATATGAAATATTCCTTTAAATCAATATATCGTAGAAATATTTAATTTCATCTAGATGGATACCTTTTGATGAATTATTGGCGGGATTATCTCTACAACAACTAGAATGATAACTTTGAAATATATTTAATTATAAATTCAAATATGGGATGAAATAAAATCATGAATCATATAGTTATTATTTATTAAATAAATATTAGTCATTATTATAAATACATAAAAAGTTAAATTATGGGTCAAAACATAGACCAAAACTGAAATACAATGTGAGATGGGGGTGTCATAGATCAATTGTCCTCATAAAATAACATAGAAACTAGCCAACCATATTTACTAGAATCATGAAGATATATAGATCTTGAAATATTCAAGGTAATATTTGGTGGAGTATTAAAATTTATGAATATGATATATTATGATTCATTTTTTAATATAATCAACACTAAAATAAATCGATTAAAAATTATTTAATGAAGTTTAGGAATCTAGACCATGCATAGACTAAGTCATCTACATTAAGGAAAATTGAAAATTTCCTGAAGATCAACCACTACAACATTCAATAATCCAAAATATTTATAGTAAAATATATTGAAAAAAATCATTATAATGTATTTAGTGATTAAAACATACTACAAGTGATTAATCAAGAAGTGCAGAATCCCCTATGAACTCTAAGGGACATATCGACAATAATGGACCTATATTGTCAAACCTATAGACTTTGGAATATCTTTTTTCAATTACATTAAGTATATCCTTTACTTTTTTATGTTATCTATTATAGTTCTAAAAAAGGTACAATTTACAAAAAATATGATATTTAAATACACAAATTATGGATTTTTATTTAAAAATTATTCTCCATATATTCTTTTATCAAATCATATCAATATATATACATAACAATTAATTTTTATTATTCACTTTTTAAAAATATTTTACTATTTTAGTTACAGTATCCATTATAATTTACTTTTATAAATTAATTCCTACTTAAAATTGTTATCTTTTATGGTATTTCCATCGATATATAAAATTTGGAAGTATTAAGTATAAAATAATCACTTTATTGTACTAAGTGAGAATTTTATTTAAGATATCCATCTTATTAATGGTTTATCTTTTCATTTAAATAAAAAGGGATAACAACCCATTATTATTTTCATAAAAAATGCACAATGATCATTCATTATAATGTATTTTAATTATTTTTTTGGGAATTTTTTTTAATATAATTCACTTAAATTTATTTCATATATAGTATAACAAAAGTAGACTTTATAGAACACATTATTTTATAATCTATAACCCAATTTATTTTTTGATTTTTTTTAAACAATAAAAATTTCACTCTCATATATTACATGGATATAATTTAAAATTGATGTTATATCATCATATTTATTAACATAATTGAAAAATAATAATTTCTATTTTAAAAAAATTATAATAAAAAACATCAATGACTTGAAAACTAATAATACCTTCCTTGATATAAAAGTTTGAATTTAAATAAATAGAATAATAAATAAAATTTAAATAAAATGAAAATGATCAAGAGTAAAAAACCAAGATTTATTATCCTTGAGTTTCAAAATAAAAATTATATGTATATAAATTGTTCTAAATGATATAATTTATTGAGTATAAAAATAAATATGAGTTGGCATAGAAAACCTAGTATCTAACAATAATTTGGAGGCCTATTGAGTACTATTGGGTTCCTTGATAATAGGAATAAAAAGTTAGAATGTAACTTATTTCCACTTTTTTTAAAATATTTTTACAATTAATATTGTCATATGTTTTTTGAT
This sequence comes from Viscum album, assembly GCA_963277665.1. NCBI lineage: Eukaryota > Viridiplantae > Streptophyta > Magnoliopsida > Santalales > Viscaceae > Viscum > Viscum album. The sequence goes on from OY728135.1 coordinate 1,646,657,614, forward strand.
CTTGATTTTACTATTAGTTTAGAAACATATTTATCTATTTCATTTCATTGATATTTGAGATATAACTACTCAAAATACACCAAATAAAAGTGAAATCATATTCAAAGGGATATTGTAGACACCATGAAATGTATTGCAGGAACTTCTCCTCAATTGAAGAAGTATTTCCATGTGGCGCGACTCAAAATGTCATCAATCGTGTTTGAAAAGATTGTGGTGTGACACTAAATTTTTCATGGGGATCAGTGATGGTAGTGAAGGAACCGGCCCAAATGGTAGGGACCTCATCCTAGAACTGATCCCATGAAGGGGTTCTATAACGACCCATACTTTACATACATTGTTAATACTTCAAAATTGAAGCACACTTATTACAACATATGACAAAACCACAAAGGACCGTATAGGTATAGTGTCTTTAGAAACTGGGAAACATAAACAACTAGTTCATAAATCTTCTACAGAGTCTCCCATTTATTTCATCATATCTAGGGTCCCTTTTAGCATATTCTACTAAATATCCATCTTCCTGACCTGGGGAAAATAAAACATAAAAGGGTGAGCTCAAATGCTCAGCAAAGGCAAATAAAGGAAATAAAAATCATATCATATCTTTTTGAAAATCATAACCTGCAATAGAGATCATAATATCTTAACATGGAACAAATCATAGAAGTGAAAATGAGATCCCCATAATCATAACATGAAACTTGAAACTTTTTGGCATGCACACATAATCATGGAAAATCATTTCTTGTTAGTCATGACTCATTGCCAAGACTATCTTAGTGGACAAAGTCCCGTTTTGAACCGAGTCACCCTCGTTCCAGTCCTGTTTCACTGAACCGGTATAACCTACCATTCCAGCCATGTCTATATCATGAGATATAAAATCTTTACCCAATGCACTGGAGGGAGATATAGGTCCCACCCATCTCATAATGATACCATTCTTATGTGTGCCACAAAATCATAAATCATACATCATTGCATAACCCATGTAATAAAAATGGGAATCTTAAACATCATGACATCATAAAACAATTCATATACGATAATGGAATTCATAAAAATAATTCCATCACAACATAATCAAATCAATGTAATAATATGGATAAAAAAAGAACCCTTTATTATCTTATATGGAAAATAATTTTGATAAAACACTTGAACTTCATTCTTGAGGAAAATATCCTTTTTACTTCAAAAACACTTTTCCTTTCATAACATGTCATAAAATTCTAAACTAAAAGAAGTGGATTAAAAATAAACTTGAAAACTTTTAAAGGAATATTCTTGGAAATAATGTTTTAAAAATCCATTCATTCCGTATAAGTTAAAAAAACATTCTTCTTGTACTTTTGTCAAAAAAGTCAAAAAGTACCTCGTACAGAAAATGACAAAAGATTCCTTTCATATCTTTTACTAAAATCTCACCGAAAGGTAAAATTGGATTTAAATAATTGTAGGTGGTTGGAAATAATATTACATATTGAGGAAACATGGATGTGGATGATTAAATACACCCCAGTAAATACCAAAGTATAAAAAATCTCGGATAAAAATGAGATTGTGATATTTCCCTTACCTTAGGTCCGACTTGCTTTGTACGTGTCTGAACCTCATGTATAATGATTTAAATCATGTTATTGACTTATTCCTGAATCATATTCATTGTTATTATATCATATATGGTCCACTTATGACTTTATATTACCCGTTCTTTTGTAAATTCATGTTAATGAAGCGTCTTGGGTAAAATCGTTTCATTTATCGTAGTTGTTTGGACTTGTTGTTCTTGACATTATTATTACTTATATCATGATTCACTTACTTACAGAATATAAAGTATAATTTATATATCATATATATACAGTATATATATAATAGATAGATAAATGAAATGAAACACACCGTTCATGGAGACGGTAGTCCGTACGTACGCATGAACGCTGCTTTCCTTTCCTTATTTTCATGAATGGAAGTAAGTAGATGACATATATATATATAAATACATAAATCCAGTAGATTTACCATGTCACATATTCCATTATTATTCATTATATATACTTTATAATCATTCTGGAATGGTTAACATGGATAATGAATCTCATCGCATCGTGGAGACGGTAGTCTGTATGTACGCACGAGAGATGATATCGTTCCCATGGTAGTGGAATTGTGTTGAAGTGTATGTATACTATCTCAGTATCAATATCACTTTATAATAATCATATATAGTTACTCATTACACCATTATACCCATCCTATTATGGTGGTGGCGGAACATAGATTACACCACGGCGTGGAGACGGTATTCCGTATGTACGCACGCGCAGTGATTTCATTTTCCGTAGGATGGATAGATGGTTAAATAGGGTTGTTTCATACATATAATAACATATCAGTATATGAGTGATACTGATGTTATTACTTCATAATGAAACAACTAAAGAATAAGAAGTTGAAGAAGAAAGAAATTGGAAAGGATCGGTAATGGATATTACCTCTTCTTTGAAGTGCTTCTTTAAGACCTCCTTTTAGGGCACTAAAATTGGTCTTTTAAGAAGACCAGGACCTATAGGATGATACTAGGGAAGTGGAGAAGATATGTGTTCAGGGGTTGGCCGAGCTTGAATGCTAAATTGGTGTGAGGAGGAGAGGGAGGAGGTGCCCTTTTATAAGGGAGGAGAGGGGCATCTTAGGAAAATCTCAAAATATTATTTTATATTAAGGTCAAATTCGGTTTATAATGGTTCCAAATGGTCTTATTTCTAAGATAAAGTGGGGATGGGTCGAAATCCTCTCATACAATAGGATTTAGACAAGTTTAGGTTACTATTTTAACCTTATCAATTAGATTTAACTCTAAGTTAAATAATTTAACTTTTATCGTGTCTTTTTGTTTTCTTACACTATATGGTTAATAAACATACTATATCAAGCCAAACGAACCCCAAGTTGTTTATTATTAATATATTTATCCTTATTTAAGTCATTTGGACGAACCTTAGATTTTTAGGAATTAAATAACAATTAATAAAATAATATTTGTTTTAAAAACTAATTTATGTCAATTTTGACACTATTTGGTACATGATTTTTATGAAATTTCTAACAGAATGATAAGTTCTAACGAAGTTACTTAAATCAACAATAACATTTCATATTAACCTAGTAAATTAGTTTATGTCATAAAAAGTCTAAAATTACATTTATTTGGGCATTTATAACATCAATTATGTTAATATTTTCTTAAAAAGGTAATTACTGCATCATCGTTGTGTCATACATAAATTACATTATTTAAAGTATAAAAATTACAAATAAAATACCATTATGTAGGAAATATTTTTATCTTTCTAATGAATATTTATAGTCGAAATTATATTATGTATAACCCTATATTAAAAATGTTTTAGTAAATAAACATTGATTTTAACTCTTTTAACTCTTCTTTGAATTAAATAATAATAAATGTCCTAATCTAATCCAAGTGGGCCCAAATGATAATATTTTACACTTAAGGTTGTTTTTGGTCGAGATACACTTGTACAATAGGATTACGACATGTATTAGGGTAATATTAATATCATTTTTACTCTTAATTAACATATTTACTTTTAACCGTGGTAAATAAAAGTACAAAGTTACTATTCACAAAAAATTATTTTCATCTCATTGAACCACATTTTACTTACTGACATCAACCATGTCTCTCGGATTTTTGAAATTCCATTCACAGTAGCGGTAAAATTAAGATTTATGAAAAAAAATTAATTAATTGTTTTTAACTACCACTTAGTAGTTTCACTATTCATCAAAAATTGATGTTTTTCAGAAAAATGCCAAAATTTCACCCTAAGAATTAATTGATATTCCAAATTCAAAAATTATTTCTATTTTACAAAATTACCTAACATATAAGTTGCATTAATTAATTTTATAATTAATTTCCGCTGTCACAACAAATAGCGTGTTTTTACGAGATAATAACTATCAAAAGATTAACACTTGTTTATGTCTGGTGTAAATGTGAAATTACATCCAATGACCAACATTGTATTGAATTGTAAAAATATATTCTAAATATACTTTAAAACCACTCAAATTAATAATTTATCAATATTAATTATTTCGATTGAAAACTTGTTTTTAACTAAAATTAAGTAATTTTCACTATTCATCAAAATATGAAAGTTATCCGAAAATCACCAAAATTTCACCCTAAGCTAATTTGGATATTACGAATCCAAAAATAAATTCCATTTTGAAAAATATAATTTACAAAATTTCAAAAAGGGGTTATTACTATTCATAACGGCTAGTTTTAATAATATTTTAATAGCATATCATTGTTTAGTGAAACTCGTTATTGCGTACTACACGTGCTATCGAGGAAGGTTGTGATTGCGTGTAATGCAAGGCAAGTCAAAGATGCGTGTTGTGCATGCTCCCTTTGGTGTAGCGTACAACACAAGACATTAATAAAATTAAAAAGAATATTTTTCATAAAATCTCAGGCTGTTACATTCTACCCCCCTTAAAATGAATTTCGCCCTCGAAATTCATCGGGGTTATAAATGGTTTACTATTCGAAAGTTTATTTAATAGAAACCCACATCGTAAAAAGGAATATCAAAACAAATATTTAAAAACAAAAGTATGAAATGTAACGGTTACCCAAATAAACTAATCACTGGGTTTCCACATAGGTGAAAATATGGATATGGAAGAGAAATCTAACCATCATTTTCTGATGGAGAGTGGTAGAGAACATGGCTATGGAAAAGCCAGCAATCACAAAGCCATAAATTTGTGATGATCTAGGGTACCATCTGATTCATCAGATATAAGAGCACTAGGACAACATTTTTGGTTTTTAAGATCATTTCCCTAAAGTTGATGAAATTGGAATTAGAAGAAATACTTTCGTGATTTTGGTATAGTCTCACCGTTTGTCATTCTTTGGACAATTTCCACTTCATCTCTTAAAGAAATGAAGTTGAATTTGTCATTCGTGATGTGTTAGCAGATCATATGATAGAATGATGGGTCATTCCATCTATCTCAAACAAAAGGTTAGAAAAGTTATCAAAAAATACATAAGTCCATCTATAGTGAGATTAATCTTATATAGTTCCTAAAATGAACTTATACTTCATATATCATACCACTTAATAAAATTAAACTAGTTTCCACTAACCAGTGACTTCCTGTAGGCCAGTGGTAGGCAATAAAGGCCAGTCGCACTTCGGTTATGGGTTCGATTCCTACGACCTTGTCTGACGCGTTGGGCTGTCGCCCGTCCTACAGGTTGTCCTTTTTCTAAAACTATATTACTATATCATCCCATCAATAATATCAAAAAAAACTTCTATCCTTAAACAATACTAACTTATGTCCAACATAATCCATTCTAGTCTTTAGGCTTATCCATAATACTGCAGTCCATTCTCATAATATAGTGAAAACGATTACCAGAGATTTAATACCATCGTTGATCCCCATATATCATAAGATATGTCTTGTTGGTCACATTCCAAACATTCAAAGTCCTTAATCATGTATTCTCTTGAATACCATAGTGAAAACATGAATGCAGTTAATATTTAACACTTTCCACATACCAAAATCCTCAAAATTCTATATACTCAAACAATGATATCACTTAGTCCTTATATCAATCATGAGCTCATGAATACTGTTAAACATTTAATTTTCTCATTTTCCCTTCATTATGCTCATATCATCTTATTTCCAAAAATATCTCAATCACTTTGAATACCACATTAGACCAATACATAAATATTCCAATACTTTATGATACAACATTATCTTGGAATCCCATTACAAAAACACTTAATCATTCTACCACATTGTTATCATATTCAACATCGCCAATGGTGATCTCATGTGACTTCCCTTTGTCCTTTTCCTTAAGCGGTTGCTCATGTCGATCATCACTAACCCTTGGATTAGGGCATTTATTAGCATAATGCCCCATTTCCTTGCACTTGAAGCATTGAAGTGTTGGTGGTGCGTTCTTTGTAGTGTTTGCTTTATTCACATCATTAGAATCCCTTTTTCCATTACTTTGACACTCAGCTGCTCGATGACCTTCTTTTCCACAGTTAAAACATTTTCTAGTCCCTTTAAGACAATCTCCACCATGCTTCTTTCCACACTTTGTGCATAAGGAAACATTCATCTTTTTTTCACCATTATTCTGAGATTTCTCCTTGAACTCCATCTTTCGTTTCTTGTCAAAACCATGAGATGGATATGTAACACCAAATTCCATTTCTACCCTGATAGCACAACGCACAATTTCTTCATAGCTACTAAAGTCTCTTATAGCTAATGCCCTTCGAAGACTTGGATTTAAGCCACTAAAAATCGATCAACTTTACTTTCAGGTTGGATGATAATGCCAGATGCATACCTTGCAAGTCTGGTAAAATTTTCTTCGTATATACCAACAGATTCATCATCCTTTTGCTTTAGTTCAAGAAACTCCTTCTCCATCATCGTTCGAAGAATAGGAGGGAAGTACTTACTGAAAAACAAGTTCTTGAACTCGTCCCATTCCATGGACTCAATTTCATCTCTTGGCCTCGTATTCTTGATAATATTCCACCATTGATTCCAAACGATATACTGCTAAGATGGCTTTATCATGTTCAGAACATTGAATAACTGAAAATATCTTTTCTGTGGTACTGATCCATTGTTCAGCAACAAGTAGATCGGAAGTCCCACTGAAAGAAGGTGGACGTTGCCTCATGAAGGACTCAATAGAATACTGTTCCTTTCTCTACTCATTTGGAAGTCCAGAATGATTCATAGTTTGTGTTAGGATAGCAATAATATTTTTCACTCAATCTCCCATAACATTTGTTTGTTCAGGAGGACAATCATTGCATTGTCCATTGCATTGATCAACACAGTTCCTTCGGGTTCCAGCCATTGACTAAAACCAATAAGAATAGTGTGAGAAACACTAATTATAATAGGAAAAACACATAATAAAGGATAAAATTCACACTTAAGGTCTTATCCTAGGGTATTCATGGCCATTTCTATAACACTAAGATTGTGTTCTATGCTTAGACTTATCCTTAGGGTTCTTACTAAGGATTTCAGATCCTAGTTTCCAAAGGTTGACTATACCTTTCCTCTGATACCAACTATAACGACCCATACATTACATACATTGTTAATACTTCAAAATTGAAGCACACTTATTACAACATATGACAAAACCACAAAGGACCGTATAGGTATAGTGTCTTTAGAAACTGGGAAACATAAACAACTGGTTCATAAATCTTCTACAGTGTCTCCCATTTATTTTATCATATCTAGGGTCCCTTTTAGCATATTCTACTTAATATCCATCTTCCTGACCCGGGGAAAAGAAAACATAAAAGGGTGAGCTCAAATGCTCAGCAAGGGCAAATAAAGGAAATAAAAATCATATCATATCTTTTTGAAAATCATAACCTGCAAAAGAGATCATAATATCTTAACATGGAACAAATCATAGAAGTGAAAATGAGATCCCCATAATCATAACATGAAACTTGAAACTTTGTGGCATGCACACATAATCATGGAAAATCATTTCTTGTTAGTCATGACTCATTGCCAAGACTATCTTAGTGGACAAAGTCCCTTTCTGAACCGAGTCACCCTCGTTCCAGTCCTGTTTCACTGAACCGGTATAACCTACCGTTCCAGCCATGTCTATCTCATGAGATATAAAATCTTTACCCAATGCATTGGAGGGAGATATAGGTCCCACCCATCTCATAATGATACCATTCTTATGTGTGCCACAAAATCATAAATCATACATCATTGCATAACCCATGTAATAAAAATGGGAATCTTAAACATCATGACATCATAAAACAGTTCATATACCATAAAGGAATTCATAAAAATAATTCCATAACAACATAATCAAATCAATGTAATAAAATGGATAAAAAAAGAACCCTTTATTATCTTAAATCTAAAATAATTTTGATAAAACACTTGAACTTCATTCTTGAGGAAAATATCCTTTCTACTTCAAAAACACTTTTCCTTTCATAACATGTCATACAATTCTAAACTAAAAGAAGTTGATTAAAAATAAACTTGAAAAATTTTAAAGGAAGCCTTTTGGAAATAATCTTTTAAAAATCCATTCATGTCGTATAAGTTAAAAAAACATTCTTCTCGTACTTTTGTCGGAAAAGTCAAAAAGTACCTCGTACGAAAAACGACAAAAGATTCCTTTCATATCTTTTACTAAAATCTCACCGAAAGGTAAAATTGGATTTAAATAATTTTATGTTGTTGGAAATAATATTACATATTTAGGAAACATGGATGTGGATGATAAAATACACCCCAGTAAATACCAAAGTATAAACAATCTCAGATAAAAATGAGATTGTGATATTTCCCTTACCTTAGGTCCGACTTGCTTTGTACGTGTCTGAACCTCTTGTATAATGATTTAAATCATGTTATTGACTTATTCAAGAATCATATTCATTGTCATTATATCATATATGGTCCACTTATGACTTTATATTACCCGTTCTTTTGTAAATTCATCTTAAAGAAGCGTCTTGGTTAAAATCGTTTCATTTATCGTAGGTGTTTGGACTTGTTGTTCTTGACATTATTATTACTTATATCATGATTCACTTACTTCCAGAATATAAATTATTATTTATATATCATATATATTTAGTATATATATATATATATAATAGATAGATAAATGAAATGAAACACACTGTTCATGGAGACGGTAGTCCGTACGTATGCATGAACGCTGCTTTTCTTTCCTTATTGTCATGAATGGAAGTAAGTAGATGACATATTAATATAAATAAATAAATACAGTAGATTTATCATGTCATATATTCCATTATTATTCATTATATATACTTTATAATCATTCTGGAATGGTTAACATGGATAATGAATCTCATCGCATCGTGGAGACGGTAGTCTGTACGTACGCACGAGCGATGATATCGTTCCCCTGGTCGTGGAATTGTGTTGAAGTGTATGTATAATATTTAAGTATAAATATCACTTTATAATAATCATATATAGTTACTCATTACACCAATATACCCATCCTATTAAGTTGGTGGCGGAACATAGATTGCAACACGGCGTGGAGACGGTATTCCGTACGTACGCACGCGCGGTGATTTCATTTTCCGTAGGATGGATAAATGGTTAAATAGGGTTGTTTAAAACTTATAATAAAATATCAGTATATGAGTGATACTGATGTTATTACTTCATAATGAAACAACTAAAGAAGAAGAAGTTGAAGAAGAAAGAAATTGGAAAGGATCAGTAATGGATATTACCTCTTCTTTGAATTGCTTCTTTGAGACCTCCTTTTAGGGCACTAAAATTGGTCTTTTAAGAAGACCAGGACCTATAGGATGATACTAGGGAAGTGGAGAAGATATTTTGGTAGGGGTTGGCCGAGCTTGAATGCTCAAATTGGTGTGAGGAGGAGAGGGAGGAGGTGCCCTTTTATAAGGGAGGAGAGGGGCATCTTAGGAATATCTCAAAATATTATTTTATATTAAGGTCAAATTCGGTTTATAATGGTTCCAAATGGTCTTATTTAGAAGATAAAGTGGGGATGGGTCAAAATACTCTCATCCAATAGTATTTAGACAAGTTTAGATTACTATTTTAACCTTATCAATTAGATTTAACTCTAAGTTAAATAATTTAACTTTTACCATGTCTTTTTGTTTTCTTACACTATATGGTTAATAAACTTACTATATCAAGCCAAACGAACCCCAAGTTGTTTATTATTAATATATTTATCCTTATCTAAGTCATTTGGCCGAACCTTAGATTTTTATGAATTAAATAACAATTAATAATATAATATTTGTTTTAAAAACAAATTTATGTCAATTTTGACACTATTTGGTACATGATTTTTATGAAATTTCTAACAGAATGATAAGTTCGAACCAAGTTACTTAAATCAACAATAACATGTCATATTAACCTAGTAAATTAGTTTTTGTCATAAAAAGTCTCAAATTACATTTATTTGGGAATTTATAACATCAATTATGTTAATATTTTCTTAAAAAGGTAATTACTGCATCATCATTGTGTCATACATAAATTACATTATTTAAAGTACAAAAATTACAAATAAAATACCATTATGTAGGAAATATTTATATCTTTCTAATAAATATTTACAGTCGAAATTATATTATGTATAACCCTATATTAAAAATGTTTTAGTAAATAAACATTGATTTTAACTCTTTTAACACTTATTTGAATTAAATAATAATAAATGTCCCAATCTAATCCAAGTGGGCCTAAATGATAATATTTTATACTTAAGGTTGTTTTTGGTCGAGATACACTTGTCCAATAGGATTAGGACATGTGTTAGGGTAATATTAATATCATTTTTACCCTTAATTACCCTAGTTACTTTTAACCGTGGTAAATAAAAGTAAAAAGTTACTATTCACAAAAAATTATTTTCAACTCATTGAACCACATTTTACTTACTGACATCCACCATGTCTCTCAAATTTTTGAAATTCCATTCACAGAAGCAGTAAAATTAAGATTTATGGAAAAAAATTAATTAATTTTTTTTAACTACCACTTAGTAGTTTCACTATTCATCAAATATTGAAGTTTTGCAGAAAAATGTCAAAATTTCACCCTAAGCTATAATTGATATTCCAAATTCAAAAATGATTTCTAATTTACAAAATTCCCAACATATAAGTTGCATTAATTAAATTTATAATTAATTTCCGCTGTCACAACAAATAGCGTGTTTTTAAGAGATAATAACTATCAAAAGATTAACACTTGTTTATGTCTGGTGTAAATGTGAAATTACATCCAATGACAAACATTGTATTGAATTTTAAAAATATATTCTAAATATACTTTAAAACCACTCAAATTAATAATTTATCAATATTAATTATTTCGATTGAAAAGTTGTTTTTAACTAAAATTTAGTAATTTTCACTATTCATCAAAATATGAAAGTTATCCGAAAATCTCCAAAATTTCACCCTAAGCTAATTTCGATATTAAGAATCCAAAAATGAATTCCATTTTGAAAAATAGAATTTAAAAAATTTCAAAAAGTGGTTATTACTATTCATAACGGCTAGTTTTAATAATATTTTAATAGCATATCGTTTTTTAGTGAAACTCGTTATTGCGTACTACACACACTATCGAGGAAGGTTGCGATTGTGTGTAATGCAAGGAAAGTAAAAGATGCTTGTTGTGAAATCTCCATTTGGTGTAGCATACAACACAAGACATTAATAAAATTAAAAAGAATATTTTTCATAAAATCTTGGGCTGTTACAGGTGCGGGGACGCATCCCCCGAAATATGGAGAAATAATTTGTCTAAGTCCCCAAAGTGGCACCCATGGTCCGTGCACACAAATACTTGTGTGCCACCAAGATGTAGCAGATTGAAGTAATAATTTTGGCTTTGTCCTCAATGTGTCTCCCTAGTCTAGCCAAATCACCCATAGCATGCAAGTCTACTTGGGTGCCACCCATCCAGCGCACAACAACCTGTGTGCCTCAAAATGTCGTGCAGCCTACTTGCACACCCTAACTCCTTTTGCCTAGGGTCTTTGTTTTTCCTATAAATAGACTCTTGGGGCCCTCATTAGTATAAAAGAATTTTCCCAATGCTCAATTACTACTTCAGTCTCCAATGTACGTTTTCCCAGTCTTCTAAAACTTTCTAGGCAGTTCTTAAACATCTTGAGCATAGGATTTAAGGGAGGATCATTGGACATAAGTCCTGTAAGTGTATGAAAACCATAACAATTGTGCGCCTAAAGCACCAAACCTCCATAAATCAAAAAATACTAGTGTTCCACCCATTCCTCCCACCAGAAAATGAGTGTCGCACATCTGGAATAACCTATGAATACTCTAGAAGGCTTGATCAAGGTCTTGACAAAGTATTAACATAAATGTTATTTGTCGCTTTAGTGAACATCAGGTTGCCCAGTGTAATTGTGAAGCTATACCTGTGCACCATTACCTACTTGGAAACCCCTATTAGATGCACCTATTCTCTTCAGTTTACAATCACTCAGGCCTTCATCAATGCCTTTCATGGTAAGACATCTTCTTCCTTGGATCCCTTATCTGAAAGGGATTCTGTTGAGACCTCCACCAAAACCTCCTGATTTATCAATCCTTTGGGAAAGACATATCAGCGTGCCTCCAATTTGGGTTTGTATATCCCCAGTCAGTGGATTCCCACATTTTTTCTCAATGGGGTTATGATTAATAGAGTGTTTGTGGGTTTTTATATCTATAGTCACATGAAGAATTCTCCCAAAAATATTGTTGGGATGTTCTTGGTTTGGAGGGGGGTTAGGTCTTAACCTCTACATTCTCTAAGAGATGACTCAGAACCTCTGCTCTCTAGTGGGAAAAATACAGTTCATACAAACTTTTCCTTCTAAAATTAAATATGAAGTATCCCTTTCCTACTAGAATCATTTTTAGGGAAACCATCCTGGTGTAAGCCCCTAGCTTTTCTTGTAGGAGGTATAATCATTACTCCTCCTCTCTCTTTTTGTGCCAAAGACTAGAGTAGAAATGGGCACAATGACTTTTGATACCCTTTCCCTCTCCCATTGGTCTTTTTCCCCATGGGATCCCTTCTTAGTGTAATCCCCCAACCATCATCCATTCCTCCTTTCATTGGACCCTTGTACAGTGTAAAATGAAAAGAGGGAAGGCTCATTGCCTTTCCATCTTCCTGGGTTTCCTTGGCCTCTTTCAACTGGGACACCATAGGTGCACCCTCTTCCACCAACGAAGGGGGAAAATTTGAATGTTTGAATTCCATTGTTGAATCTTTGACATCCTCTTATTTCACACATTGATCGTGAATCATGTGTGCATAGATATTTGTCATGGCCACGACTTTTGCACAATCAAATGAACTATGAGAAATCTAATTCCTTTTCAAACTAAGATACATAGGAAGACCTTTTAGGACCCAGTCTCACTAGATATCCTCTTTAGACACCCAAACCCAATTCCTTTAATCTTGGAATCATCCTTAGGGATAATCCCCATATTAAACCCCTAAGTCACCGAGGTATCCTTTTTAGGAAGTACCCCCATACTCATTTCACTTAAAGAACTATACTCACTAATGAGACTGAAAAAACTACGAGAAATCTATATCATATTATAACCTAGATACTTAGGAATCCCTTTTAGGGCCCAAGATCAATCTACATCCTCTTTAGGAATACAACACTAATTCATTTAAATTGGGAATCCTCCTTAGGGATAATACCCAAATTAAACCCTAATGTCACCAAGGCATCCTTTTCACGAAGTGATCCAAAAATCATATCTCTCGAAAGACTATACTCTCCCATGAGACATAAAGGACTATGAGAACTCTAATTCATATTCAAACCAGGGTACATAAGAAGGCCTTTTAGGGCCCAAGCTCACTGGACATCCTTTTTATGGATCATTTCCTAATTCTTTTAATATGGACATCCTCCTTAGGGATAATCCCCAAATTGTACACTTATTTCACTAAGGAATCCTTTTTAATAAGTAAGCCCAAACACATTTCTCTTAAAGGAAAACACTCTCTTACGAGACTAAATGATCTATGAGAACTCTGATTCATGTTCAAACCAGGATACGTAGGAAGCCCTTTCCGAGCCTAAGAAATGTGGATATCCTCTTCAAGAATCATACCCCAATTCCATTAATATGGGCATCATCCTTAGGGATTATCCCCAAATTGAACCCTTAAGTCACCAAGGCATCCAATTCTAAAATTAACCCCAAACGCATTTTTCTCAATCCACTATACTCTCCTATGAGACTAAAGGAACTACAAGAACTCTGATTATTGTTCAATTCGGGATACGTAGGATGACCATTCAGGGTCCGATCTCACTAGCCATCCACATCAGGAATCCATCCATAATATCTTTTATTTGATAATCTTTCTTAGGGATAAGACCCAAATTAGACCCTTAAGTCACCAATGCATCATTTTCAGGATTTAATGCCAAACTCATTTCTCTCAAAAGACAATACCCTCCTATGAGACTAATCAAACCACATGGGATTTAAATCCCATATATATGGGATATGTATGAAGCTTCCTTGAGGTTCAAACCCAATTAACCTAAATCAAACCTCTTCTCCTTGATCCATATTCCCAATAGGATTTGATCCTACTTGGAAACCCATATTTTTTCCAAAGTGCACTAGGCTGTTTTAGTATCAGTCCCACACTATGTTTTGACTATGCACATTCTGCCTAGATGTCCACACCACATGACATTAAATTGCACGACTAGGTCTTTATCACATGTCCTTAAATGGTATGATGAGTCCCATTCAGTGGCACTGAACTACTAGGGATATGATTCCTTTTACAAGGACACATAGGTAGCCAATTTTAATGGTGCGATCCCAAAATAAAACCAAACCTTCATCTCCCTAGATGATAATCAATTCCAAAGTGCCCCATAGAGTCGATTATAAACCAGTATAATCACAATGATGATTAGAAGAATATATATGTAGTATATTAGATGTCACCATTGATGGAAAACCTCAAATACATACAGATATTTCTATTAGTGAATAACCTTGAATGCACACAGATGATTCTATATTTTTACATGTTAAAAACTGATTGAAAATTACAAGGGAAACTTCTGTTATGATTGGTTAATTAATAAAAGATTCAGAAAAATATTTTAAACTTACTAAGAGAGTCCCTGAGTAGACAATAATTCCCCCCAAAATTATGGGATGAGTCCGACCTCCCATACTCCCGACCAATGCACATTATTATGTATCATAATGTTCAATCATAACAAATTTCGTCCATTGGGAACAATGTCCCATTTGGATAAAGAAATGTTTTAATGTTTCTGGTTCCATAAATAAATCTAATGGAAACCGCCTGTAAATAATGATTCGTAAAAATATAACACTCGATTAAAGGAAAAATGAAACAAAAATGGTATACACAATGTGAATCCTTAGCCAATTTAATAATGTTACCCACCCATTAGGCCCATATATGTTGAAAAAGGAAGGCCTAAAAAAGGAATCAATCATGCATGTATCTATCTAAAAAGTTGTTTCATTAATAGTGTTTGTAGTTTTTTTCATGTTTTTCTTCTCAAAATTCCCTTCATTCCAAAAATGGATTTCTCCAAGACCACATATGTGAACTTCCTGACCATTGCCCAAGCTAGAACCCCATCCACAGGATGGTCATCATCACCAACCCAGCGTCTTCAATGCTAGGTCTCTAATTTTCTAGTATATGAATATCGCTTGCATGGTACATTCTCATATTTGGAGGCTGCTCGACATGACCTCATGGTCAATAACAATCATCGATCATCTGGACAATGATGACCATTGGTCAAGAAGCAGACAATGCCAACCACCATCTTCAACAGTTTTAGGTCCTTATCCCCAGAACACAACAATCAATCCCTCCAATACTACATGGAGGTGGATCAAGAGTCCACAGAAGGCCTCAATTCAAGAATGCATGAGTCCTTCATGAAGAACTCCACCAATAATCGATGCCAGAATCACGAGGTTGTGTACTCCCAACATGATGGGGGTGTTTCCTCTGGATGTTTTTCCTAGGTATCTCATACCTGAGAAGACAAGACAAACCGCCAGGGATAACGTTCGGTGAACAGTGAGAAGGATCTCACCTCTACCTCATTAAGAGATGTCTAACAACTTAACTTGATGGAAAACAATGAGCGGTCACATACACCCATCCATCCTAATTTTAATGTTCAACAGGGTCATTTGTCCATAAACCAACAATCCCACCATATAAATCCGGTGTAGTATTGTGAACATGCACGTACAACTGCTTACAAGTTATCAACCAGTTAGCAGGCTTGTTTGACTACATTTAAATATGCCCTCCAATCTAATGTGGTGGAAACTGGTAAACATGAACATACACCAGTTTACAATCACCTATTCTGTTAGTAGTCTCGTATTCCATGATTGAAGGTTGTCTGTTATCCATACTTTACGAAAAAGCCAGAAGGCACATACGCCTACCAATGATCATTAATCCAGCCAAATGTCTTGTTTGTTTGCACCCAGAGAAGTCATTCGGAAAGCTCTGATGACATATTTGGGGCAGACCCAAATCTCAACCACCATGCATTAGTACTATAAATATCCATTTATAGGAAAAGGAGGATAGGAGAAGGTAGATATACCTTCTACAGATGCGGAATGGACATTTATTTCTGTTCCGCCTGCTGAAGTCACCAAAGACATTATATCAATGGTTAAAGGGTAAACTCAAATCCATGTCTATCTTCTGGAAGCCTACTAGGATATTATAACAACTACATCATCAGTATCAGGGGAACAGACACATATATGTTTCCCCACACATGGGATGACACATCAGCATGCCATCCTGAAGTAGATACACACCTCTGTTTCTATCCAAGAGTGTCATGGGGAATACTCCTACATATCATATGGAATACATGATTAGGAACATACACCCTTTCCAATTAGAGGTAATTGGTCCGTTCCGATAACCACTCCATGGTAGACACATACAGTAGCCCATGAAAACCACTTTTCTCAGCAAGTGGTCCCAAATAAGTATAAGAGAACATCCTAGAATATGTCATGCCAAGAACTATTGGAAAATCCAAAATCAAAATGAGATTTGGCTCCTCTTAATGATGGAATTCTTGAAGAACTCAAACATTTATCTGTTATACCTCAATATTCTACAGTCTCATTAACAAAATTTGGGAGTGGTAGTTTTAATTATAAAATTAATCATCACCCACTTCATCGTGAAGGCCTTCTTCATAAAATTTGTTCAATCCAGAGTGCTTATCATCGGATGAGAGACACGAAAACCCTCCATGTGGCCTGAAGACCAAGAAGCAATAAGATTTATCCCATGCTGTAATCCATCATGTCGATCCTCTCCATGATTCCATTCACTGTGAAAATCCTCTCCACGGTAGTATTTTTCATTTTCAAATCAATTCAATAATTCAATATGAAGAAACAAGAAAGACCTCCTATCTTGAGGCACATTAAAACACAAGGACAGTCATATCTGATGACATGTAATTTATAGGTAAAACATTTTCTCAACCAGAAGACATCTTAAGGAACATTCATTCTTTGAACCTCCCTTAGGTCATTTTTCATCTAATATTGAGCATCCACATTAGTCGGACCAAGTGGAGAAACCTCTAGTGAAAGTTAATGAAGATATGTTTAACATGAGAAAACAATTGTCCAATGGTGAAATACTAGTCATATTCTAGCCTTTGGTAAATTCTCAGTATAACATTCCAGAATTGATTACAAAAGATTGCATTCATGACATCCTCCTCAACTTATAGAAAATACTTCATCATTTAATAACCAAATTATTATCATAGGAGGAATATCAAAATCATGTAAAGGTAATAGAGGTGTCGAAACACCAAATTGTCTTGGAATATGTCTCAGTTTACCAACACCCAAATATTAAAAAACATTAAAGAACCCATTAACGTACATGTCTCAATGATCTAAAAAGGATATTATAGTTAATTTCTGATTCCCCATCTAGTTTTTGTATCAGAGGATGGGGTCCATATGTAGAATTTCATTTCACTGCACTCCAAAATCAACAAAAGTCCTCCAAAAGTGGTCATATGAAATGTTATTTCCCACGGTTGAACCTAATCAATAAGTTATGTATGTAATCAAATGTATATTATAGAATAGGACATCACCAGTTCTCATCAGTGTAATTCCCAATGAAATGAAGTTGTTTAGTTACTTTTACATAAACCATATGATAATCTTGAACATTAATACAATATAAAGGATTCTGTTCATCAGAGAATGAAAATGTCTGAAATAACACAACGATCTTCCAAAACAAGAGGTTTATGTGGTTGTCGGATGTTTCCCCCAGCTAATGTCTGAAAAAAATATACAAAGTCAGAAAAGTAGTTGAACGAATTCAAACATAGCATTTCAAGAATCACCCCAACTTGCAGGGCTGGGGGTCATTTAATTCAACATTCAAATTCATTCAACAAAGTTCAAGGATTTTAAGAAGAAGAACATGAACAACTCTATCATATAGGGTTCGGGGATTTTTCACATCTACAATCCCCTCCACAAACAATGTCAGTTTTCTCCTGGTTATAAAAGAATCTATAAGGAGACCATACAAATAAACTATCTGAGGAATCCCTTCGGGTTACTATCGGGAAAATGGTTTTAGGGAATTAATCATATAGGAGAACTAAGTCTCATGGAAGACAAAAATGAAGGCGATCTTGAAAAAACACTGAGAAATACTTTGGATTCATTATGTGTCATTAAATTTCATTAACACCAATGTAGAAGATCCTCCATAAAATTTTTCCAGTACAGGGGAATCAAAATATGATGTTCTTTTCAATAATACAGTACACACTGAGGCAAATGAAGAAGGTGTCTGCACCCAAAATCAGATGCTTACATAGAATCTTGATATGCCTTCAAATAACCAACACCCCCTCTCTAAAAGTCATCTAACAAAGGGGAAGTCAAAAGTATGATCGCATCTCACTTTTCCACTAGAGAAGGTAAATATCTTTCTCTTGAAGATATATTTTCATAATAAGAATTGGAAATGAAGGAGTTTAAAAAATCAACTTAGAGTAAATTTAAAACAACATTTCTGCTAGATGTACACCCTAGGAAGGTCGTCAACATGAAAATCCTCTAGGAGGACCTTAGCAAAGAGGATTTTTAGAAACTATAGATGTAGATAATGAATTACCTCCACTGGGTACACAATCAAGGTATGATCAAATACATCCTGATAGGAATGTTCCTTTTTATTATCCAAGGAAGATATCAGCACCACCATTGGTAGTTTTTCCATTTGTTACACCAGATCAAGCTCTAGTTTCCATACCTACATAGAATCCAGCTCATTTGGATATTCCAAAAATTCTTATGAATATAATAGAGGAATTATCTACTCGATTGGAAGCTATGGAGGAATGACGTGCAACAGTTCAGTCGGAAAAGAGAGCTTACCGTGAATGGGTGGATGAAATTCCTCACCCACGAAATTTTTTGAATTCCACATTCATGATTTTTAATTGTTTAGGAGATACACAACAATACTTAACACATTTTGTTTCTCATTGCGATCTTGTGATGGGAAATTCTCAAAATAAGAAGTAGTTAAGCTTAGGTGTTTTGTGCAGTTATTACAGGGACAAGCTTTTGCCTGGTATACATGTTTATAATCTCAATAAATTACTGTATGAGAAGATATCCATAAAAAATATCTTCGTCAATTTAGCTCAGTGTTACCAAAAATGACAGTTTTTGATATTACCAATTTTAAACAAAGGGAGAATGAAAGAGTTTCAAATTTCATTGCTCGATTGAAAGGATTAACTTATTCATTATTTCTATAACTACCAAAAAAAGCGTTGATAGCAATTTTTGTTGGAAATTTATTTGATGAGTTACACACACCATTGATACCAGTGAAATACACCAGAGGGTTTTGAGACCTTACTTCAATTGCTCAATAGATAGATGATTCTATTATAGAAAATACGGCTAAAACTCGTGAAATTCAATAAGCTCTAGGAAGGAGGATAGAAAATGCAGTAGCTGATACAATGAATCTCAATTAGGCACATGTACCTACTTCTACTTCAAAACCTTCATCATACTGAAGGTCTCTTCCTCTTGATCATCAACAGAAATGATCGCCATCTCAAGATGATGAAGGAGATCAAAAGAAGAAACAATTTGAGGAATTAATGACAAAATATTCTTCTTTTCAGAATGAAAACTTTCCGGGTTACTTCATAACAGATATGGAAAACAATTTGGTTTAGTTTCCAAGGCCAAAGAAAGAAAATAAAGAAGGAGATGATGAACATCTGAATTGTTGTCCCTTTCACCCGATGTAAGGACTTCCCATCCCGGAATGTTTTGTTTTAAATGAACTCTTTAAAAATATTATAAACTATGGGAATATAAAACTAAAATTCTCATCAGCTCAAGTAGCATGTGTTACAACTATTGATCTAGAGGTAGAAGGTGAATGGAAAGAGGTCAAAATTAAAAATGTGCAGTAATATATTGATTGGATGATCAAGAAAATGATAAATCAGACTCATGCCATTTTACGAACACAGTTGAAACAAAGAATTATATCTTATTCCACTCCTGTCATAGTAAAACAACCTTCATCAGATGGGTTTTATGAAATAAAACAAAGTGATTATAAGGATAAATATAAGTCAGAAAAATAAAAGGTCATGTCAGGGACAACGTTTTACATGACCCTTTCATATTTTATGCCATGCATTTCAAATGCACGGGCACTGCCCCGCAAAATGGCTCAACCAGAATTAACCTTTCATGAATAATCATTGTCAGATAACGAACTAATATTTGGATCTATTAATTTTATCCATTTAACAGATCCTTATGCCAATGGTGATTCTGATTAGGATGAACCATAATTACTTGAACCTAATTGGGGAACTAGAGGAAGAGACCAATGTCTAGGATATAGGGGAAGACTTTGGAATTCTAAAAATCCACATTTTTAACTCTACCCCTGCTCGAACCATATATGTGGCAGAAACGCAGGGAAAAGCCCTCCAACAGGATCAACTAGAACTTGGAGTTTATTTCGGGAAAGAAAAGTTCGTTTTTGACACAATTATTTTGGAAGACATATTATTAGATAAACTATATTCTTCTCAGTAAGTTAACAGACCTAGTCAGTCTAATCTACCAATGGCAGAAGTATTTACAACTTCTGATCCGACACAGAATACTGCTACATCATATTCATAAAATTCCCAAGAACCTTCAAAACCGCATCTCCATGATGGAACATGAAAAACATTGGACCAAAAGTATGATGTCTTGAAACAATTGGACCAAGTACTGGCCATGTTATCAATTTGGGTTGCTTTGAATCTATAAAATGAACTTTGAGCAGCACTCATTGAGGCATGGTCCTGTCCTCAAGAGTTTGAATCCAAAGTTACTACTGCTGAGGATTAATGTATATAGAATGATCCTACAAAATTTCAGGTAGTCATAACTTTTACGGATGAAGATGAAGATGATGTTGTACATGGATATATCAAACCTTTGAATTTTCCTTTCAAGGTCAATGTTGTAGACATATGATGAGCCTTCACTAAATAATGGATATCGGGTCAAACGAATTCTCATTCATATACATTGTCTATAGGGATGTACTAAATCTTATTTATCT
Source organism: Viscum album (assembly GCA_963277665.1). Classification (NCBI taxonomy): domain Eukaryota; kingdom Viridiplantae; phylum Streptophyta; class Magnoliopsida; order Santalales; family Viscaceae; genus Viscum; species Viscum album. The sequence continues at coordinate 1,646,679,025 of OY728135.1, forward strand.
CCTTTCATATAATTGTTTTAAGGGTATGACAAGAATGAAGAATAACCTCTGGGAGAGATTACAAAAAAAACACAGTTTGGAGATATTGTGTCTAATTCATATTTCATTGTTAGTCTAGATACAACCATCAATATTATACTTGTAAGGCCTTGTATACATCAATATGCATCCATATCTTCATTATACCACCAATGTCTTTAGTACAGTTTCAATGGTCAAGTAGGGACATTGTATGGTGAAACTTCTCTGTTAAAAAATTCAAATCTCAATACATTGAGGAATAGTTTTATCACACAAAAGCAACAAAGACCATAACAAAGGAAATATGTAGAGTTAATGCACCAAATGGACAGGAAAACAAAGTAGAAAAACGATTTATGCACTTGAGTACTGATTATGTGTTACCAATCGATCAAATTGAAAGGGTAAAACAAAATCCAAGCACTCATTTAATATCTTCGATAATGTCAATTACAACAATTGAGTACAACAACATGGGAGATTCTATTCATCAACCAAGAGGTGATGTATTTTTAAATATAGATGTCTTCATTTCATCCACTGAATTACAACAAGAATCTACTTCGTCAACTAGAGTAGATGAAATTGTAGCAATTCTAGAAGAAGACAAAGATGTTTGTTCACAATCCATCATTTCATCTTTATTACAACAGGAAAGCCATTCGTCATCAGTAGGGTCATATATGGTGGCCTCTTCTTCCGGATGTTCAAATACTAACTCATCCCCAGCTCTAGAAGATTTTCCTTGTCATCTACTATGCATGTGGAAGTAAAAGAGGTAACGTGTAATGAAGAATGAGAGGAAGACCGTAGTGATGCTCCTCTGACATTTGAGGAAGTTGTCACTACCACTTTGGTTGAGCTCAGAGAAATAAATATGTGTATAGAAGAAGATCCACACCCCACTCTTATTAGTGCATCCATGACCTCTAAAGAGAAAGAGGTGTATACTTCATTTCTAAAGCAACATTGAGATTTATTTTCTTGTAATTATACAGAAATTCCATGTCTTAATCCGGATGTAGCCACCCATCATTTTTGGTTTCCAAAAGAACATAATGGATTCAATTAAGTAGCAAAAAGAACACACCAAACACATCCCTCTAAAAATGAAGCTAAAGATAATAATATTAGAAATGATAACTTTGTTAGGGAAGTTTAGTATCCCAAATGGTTTGAAAACATTACCCCAGTGAAAAATAATAATGGAAAAAATAGATTTTTCATTAATTTCAGAGATTTTAACAGGTATTGTGCTAAATATGATTTTACAGTTCTGATAACAGAGCTTTTAATTTATGTAATAGATGACTATAAAGATATTTACTTTGTGGATGGATACTCCAGGTATAATAAAATATTTATGTCCTAGAGGGTGAAAATCTAGAGCCTTCAGATCCCCTCAAGGTGGTGTTTACTATTGGGTAATGCCTTCTGGATTAAAGAATGCAATTGCAACATACCAACTTTTCATTCACCATATCATCAAACCCTTCAAAGGGAATTTTTTTAATGGTAATTGGATGATTTGGTGGTCAAATTTAGACAATGTTCTATTCACATGGACAATTTGAATCTATTTTAAATAAACATCGGCAACACAGTTTGAAGATGAACCCATTGATATTTTCATTTTGGGTATCCTCCGAAAATTTTCTTGGCTTTGTTTTATTACATTGTGTTATCGATGTTCATCTCTAGAAAACAAAATCAATAATTTTTATGTCACCTCCCCAAAATATGAATGAATTAAGAGGACTCCAAGGGAACATGGCCTATATTCGTCACTTTATCGCTAATTTAGTAAGAAATTGTTTACCCTTCACCAGATTAATGAAGAAAAGAATCACTTACCAATGGACTGAAGACTGAAAACAAGCATTTAATACCCTCAAGAAATATTTATTGAGTCCACCGGTATTAATTCCACTTGTTGAAGGAAGACCACATATTATATACATGATAGATTTAGAGTGATCACTTGGTTCCTTCGTTGCCCAAAGGAATGATGATGGGAATGAAAATATACTTTCCAATCTGAGTCAAAATATGATTGATTTGAAAACTCAATTTTCATGTAGTGAAAAGTGATTCCTAACATTAATTTTGGTAGTTCAAAAATTGAGCCACCACCTGAAACATCTTGAAGTCCAATTGGTGCATTGCAATAATCCCCTCAAAATTTTACTATGTTGTCCTATACTTACAGGGAATCTGGAATGGTGGGAAATTATTTTCATACAGTATGTTATCCAGTTTGTTCCTTAAATAGAAATAAAAGGCCATGCTCTAGATTAATTCCTTACCGAGCATCCATCTGAAGAAGATACCCCCTTTAATACTGAACTTTCTGATGAAGAGGTCCTTTCTATTCTAAATAATTCCCAAACAAGATAAATTTATTTTGATGGTGCATCCATAAGTCCAATAGGAAAAAGAATCTAAAACCCTAAACTCAACAAAGTTAGGTTAGGAAATTTTCTTATTTCCCTATAAAAGGTTGTATTTACCTATTCCTTCCTGTTTTAAGATGGTGGTACAAACAATAAGGCAAAATATCACGATCTCATCGTATGTTTGTAATTGTCCCTTTAGGTGCAATTGGATCATTTAAAGGTGAAAGGTGATTCATAATTGTTAATCAAACAAATTAATGGGAATATTCTATCAGAAAAGAAGAGTTAATCCCTTTGTGTCATTTTGCTATAGGGTTAATGGATGAATTTTCCTCAGAGCCGAAATTTTCTTACGAATCGTGATCACAAAATGCTCAAGAAGATGCACTGGCTAATGAAGTTACACCCTTGGTAGATCCAAATCGAGATGACATAGTCATCAGCATAGCCCATTTTCATGTGGTTTTACCATTTTTTTAAACCATAATAGAGGAGATTAATGAAATTAGTCATATTTCTGAACCATATCTTCATTCCATGGGACGAAGAACATCCATCATATTATATAATAAAAATGGGTTACTTCCACCATATTTGGCTGAAAAAGCATATATTAGACAATGAGCATCAAATTTCAATCTTTATGATAGTCAAGAACACCAAAAGATGCTATACAAGAAAGGATTTGAGGGAATCCTCCTCAGATTTATTGATGGAGAAGAGACTATAGCTTTCATGAAAAAATTACATTCTTGATTTTGGGGTGCCCACTAGTTTGAGCACAAAATCTCTGATTAGATTCATAGTATTGAATACTTTTGACCTTCAATGACACATGACTGTACATATTTCACTAAAAAATTTCATCCAATCCAAGTGCATGTCAAATTAATTTATCGACCCCTGTAGTTTCTACGTACAGATAAATACTCTTGTCCATTTTCCACATGGGTAATGGATGTAGTAGGGCCTTATCCTCCAGCCACTACTATGAAGTTCAAGTATATTCCCACTGCTACTGACATATTCTCTAAATGGGTTGAGCCAATAACTCCGAAGGATATTGGAGCAAAAATCATTTTTAGTTTTTTCAAAACTAATATCATCACCAGATTTGGTGTCCCTCATACTATTTTGATGGATATTGGTACCATTGTTTGTTCAGTGGATGTAAAAAGTCTATATCAGGAACATAATATCAAATCCAATCATTCATCTTGCTATCATGTGGTGGCCAATGGATAGATCGAGGCCTTAAATAATGACCTAACAAATATACTATAGAATATGGTGGATAAAGATAAGAAATACTAGCTTGATAAAATTTTAAATTCCTTATGGGATTATCGAACAACTACATGTACTGCAACCCAAGAAACTATTTATTTATTGGTATATAGAACAAAAGTAATATTTCAAATTGAAATTTAATTACATGCACTCGCAGTTGAAATTTGTGATAAATTGTATATAGATGAGAGGTCTCAGAAAATGATAAATGAGTTGGAACAATAACATGAGAAAATATTTCATACTTTTCATAATCTTGAAGTCTATCAGAATTGAATAGAATGAGCTTTTAACAAGAATGTTTTTCTCCGTTAATTTCTATAAGGGGAATTGGTATTAGTCCTTAGGAATCCGATGATACTAGGAAATAAACCTCCCAAACCCGAGACAATGTGGGAATGTCCTTATTCCATACATAAGGTCTATTCAAATAGATCTTATTCCTTAATCTCATTGGATGTAGAGAATAATGAAACTCCAAACTATACAATTTTCATGAAGAAATACTTTGTATAGTTGTGCACATTCATCCTCACTCCAAGACTTTAAACAGAACTGTACAACGTCCTCACTGCAAGACTTTAACCTCCATAGTAAAATTTCCTTGTTGTAAGAAATAAAACTACATAGCCCTAAGTCCTAGATTCAAGACATTAAACAACATAACAACCATACATTTCCATGCTTCATGAATTTAAAATGTGTAACATCTTTTTACTTGTCACATGGCATTAAATTGCATGACATAATTTGTACAACTTTGTTTTTCTCTATTTGATATTAGAATATTCTATATAAAAACATCATTGACATCATCACTACACTTTAGTGGCAAATGAGTCTCTCTCTTTCCTATGTCTGAGTGATATCTGGATAGAGACCTTATTTCATGAACTACGCATGGATTGAGTCACATTTTCCAATGAGATATTTAGAGATTCCTAAATCTCCAATTTTGGGAACAACCACATCAACTATATCAAAAGATATTTATATTCTTTTCTCCTCATGTATATCAATAAAATATATACAGAGTGTTTCCTTAAGATATATGATTTCTTCCTTATACCATTTTTTGTCTTATGATTTACCATTCTATCTGAATGTCTCAAAATCCACCATTATTCATGTCAGAAAATGATTAGCAAGAGAATATATTATTTAAATAACTACGTAACGTTTGATTATCATCTATTTAATATCTGTAGTGATGCCTATATCTCCATTCTTGGGCCCATCAACCATAAAAAACCATGATTTCTAGTAAAAGTGTCAAATCCGCATAGAGAATGTTTTAAGAACTATGTATGACTTCATTCATTCCCCAGCAAGTCACAATGTGACAGATGGGTTTTATATCATAATCCAGCTACAATATCTCTTTCTTTTCACATCGGTACTTTTCTGTCCTTACTACACGACATTAAACTTCATAGAAATATAGCACCCATATTTTTCACTTGCATGACCTTTTCATTGTAAAAGAAACCTTTACTGATCTTTGTTTCTCACACTGAGCATAGCTCACATGGGATTATGAATTGGTTTAAATGGATTATTTATTTAAATACAGTGTTTCAATTTCTTATGGGGCAACAAATGACATCACTACATGACTTAAAACTGCATAGTATAATGTCCTCAATGCATGAAAAAAAAATTCATAGTATAACTTCCTCACTAAAGGACATAAAACTATATAGTATAATTTCATCACAACATGACATAAAACTGCATAGTATAATGTCCCCATTTCATGAAATAAAACTGCACATCACAAAATTAATTCATAGGAAACAAAGAAAGTATCCATTTTACATATGAGTCTAATATATTTAAAGGATACATGACTCAAGGACAATATTGATTCAAATATTTCTCATGTGCATTGAGAAAAATAGCCTTCCATATTTCACACACTTATTATTGAATATTTATAGATCTTCATAATCTTTCTTACAATTTATGGTGACAGAGTTTCTAATATTTATGAACTCTTTTGTTTGACTATGCAGCACATGCCCTTAAGGGACTTTGCATATATTGCATACATAACAGGACCATCAGTCAGAAGATTCCATTATTTGGATATGTAGCATAGGCCCTAGTTGGCACTACATAATACAACCCTAATAATAGATTTTTCAAAAAAAATTATCTTCATTATTGGTTAAAGTATATTTTCCCTCTTCAAACATTGATGAAAATATTCAAGAATCTGTATTTTAAAATATTCCTTCATGTACACTTGTCTCATTATCATTCTCCCAATCTCAAAGTTTTCAATACCATAGTTTAAACATTTAAATTACAATGTGTTCAATACAATATGAAATAACCATGAAATCACTTGGCCCCATATTACATATTGTTTCCATTTCTAGTCTTAGTTGTATGACCTAAAACATCAGACACCTTAATTCCTATGTTTGGGTCAGACCTTCATTGGAGTCCCATTCCTCCGATTCTTTGGAAATATTGGATGGAAATTCCATCTCCATATTTAGGCACCCTTCTCAGTAAACCAAACTCTGTGCTTCAGAAAATTTGAATCTCCATAAGCTTTCTTTAGTTTTAAGCAATTGAATGTCAAACTTCAAAGAGCTCTTTTGTTTGACAATGAAGCACGTTCCCTTAGGTGGTCGTGCAAAATTTTTCTATCTAACAATCCTCTCAATAAAATTATGACACTATTTTTATATATGGAATATGACCTAGTTGGCCCATCATAATACAACCTCCATAACAGGTTTGTCAAATAATGGTAACTTCATTCTTAGAAAGGACTTCTTATAATGCCTTTATCCATTTTTCCATATCATCCTTTGGATTCAAAAAAATTCCCAAATCACAGTTTATCATTTTAGCTTACATACCTTAACATAATATTATATTTCCAAAAAAACTATCCAAAAAATGGTAGAATCTCCAAACTTTGCTTAGATCTAAGAACCTTGATTTAAAGTCACAAAATATCCTCACTGCATGACTTAAAACTGCACAGTACAATGTCCTCACTACATGACTTAAAACTACATAGTATAATGGCCTCACTACATGACATAAAACTGCACAATATGATATTAGAAATTCCCCCTTTTGATAAATCTTATCCACTCTTCATACACCAATTTTGTTTAGAAATGATTTTCCTATCCATGAGAAATTTCAGTGTAAAATATCCCTTTCATTCTTAAAATTACTTTCCTAGGAAAAACCACCCATAGTGGTCTTGTGTGACCCAAATCATTGATTTTCCAATCTATTGACATAAAAATGTTAAACTTCAATGATATCTTTTGTTTGACTATACAACACTTGCTATTTTGCATCCTTTCATAAGTTGACTACATAAGAGGCCTATCAGTCAAAAGATGCCACTATTTGGCTATGCATCATATGTGATATTTGGTGCTACCTAACACAGCCCCAATAATGGGTTTTTCAAATAATGGTAACTTCATTCTTTGAAAAGACACCCCTTATGTTGATACAAGTTTTAAATTTGGTGACTATAAAAATCATTGCTAAAGATTACCCAAGGAAATATTTAAAGAATATTAAATAAATTCTTAGCCAAAGAGTTTTTCTTGGGATCTAATTCAATTTTTATGGTCAAATAAATTCATTCCTAAATATTATCCCATTATAGTCCAACATTAATGACTCTAAACTACTAAACAAAAAAATAATTGGAACTCATTAGATTGAGAACCCACAAAGAAAATTCTAAAAAAAGTTTAGTCCCATATCACTAAACGTGAATATTGTATGGTTTAGGTAATATTGAGCAATAAAAATTCAAGAGATATAAAGTATGTGGGGTTATCCATATAAACCTAGAAAAAATCAAACTATTCTCGCTAGGCCCAATATTTTTGGAAAAAATTAGGTCATCCTTTGAAATATGAAGTAGATCCAAATCTTTCCAAATGATGTTGGTATGGGTCAAAGTTCCCAAATTTTACCTTAGAATAAGATTATTTCCATTATGAATTAATCAAATTCTAAGGGGGGGTTTTTTGACACCATGAAAAGCATTGCATGAACTTATCTGCAATTGAAGATGTATTTCCATGTTTCGTCACTCAAAATGTCCTCAACCATGCTTGAAAAGATCGCAGCACTACTATGCATTTTCCATGGGGGTTAGTGACGGTAGTGAAGGCATATACCCGATGTCCTAGGACCGTAGCCCGAAACTGATCCCATTAAGGGGTGTGGGGGCGCAACCCCAGCAGTATGAAGATATTATTTTTCTATGTCCCTAATGTGTCACCCAAGGTCTCTGCACACAAATACATGAATTCCACCATGATTGAGCGGATTGAGGTAATAATTTTGGCTAAGACCTCAAGGAGTTTCCCTAGTATAGAAAAAATCACCGGTGGCATGAAAGTCTACTTGGGTGCCATCTATCCGGCACGTAGCCACTTGTACATCACAGAATATCACACAACCTACATGCATGCCCTAACTTCTTTCACAAAGTGTCCTATATTTTTTTCTATAAATAGACCCTTAGGGCCCTCATTTGTATATTAAAATTTTCCTAAACCTCAATTACTGCTCTGGTCACCCAATAACATCACCCCAGTCTTCTAAAACATTCATGAGAGTTCTTATACACCTTGAGAAGAGGATTTAATGGACGATTATTAGACACAATCCCTTTTAGGGTCTGAAAACCATAACACTTTTGAGACTAAAGCACAAAAACAACCCAAATATGAAATACTTCGCTCCTCCCATTACTCCCAAAGGATCATGAGAACCCCACTTCTGGGATCACCTATGAATACTCTTGAAGGATTGAGAAAGGTCACACCCATGTATTAACATATAGGTTGTTCGTGAACTAAGTGAACATCAGGTCTCCCAAGTGTACTTGTGCTCCCATAATTGTGCGCCCTTACATACATGGGAGACCCTCTTTGATTCACTTATTCTCTTCAGTTTACAAGCCATCAAGCCTTCATCATATCCATTCATGGAAAGGCTTTTTCTTCTTAGGCTCCCTTATCTGAAAGGGATTTTGTTAAGACCTCCACCAAAACCTCCTTACATATCAAATATTTTGGAAAGACACATCAGCATCTCTCCAATTTGTGTTTGAATATCCATAGTCATAGGTTCCCAAATTTGTTTCATAATGGAGTATGGATTCATGGAGTGTCTATGGGTTTGTATATCAATAGTCACATGGACCATTCTACTTGAAACAATGTTGTGATGTTCATGTTTCGTGGTGGTTTGGGTCCTAGCCCCCCCCCCCTTCTCGAATAGATGACCCGAAACCTCAGGTCTCTGGAAGGGGAAGATACAGTTCAAACCTAATTTTCCATTTAAAAATAAAGGAGAAGTCACCCTCCTATACTAGGATAAATTTTAGGGAAATCATCCTTGTGAAATCCCAGAGCATTTATTGTAGGAGGTAGCATCATTATTCCTCCTCTCTTCTTTGGTGCCAAAGACCAGAGGAGAAATGGGAACTGGGACTTCTTTTTACCTTTTCCCCTTCTATTGGGCTTTGTAACCATGGGAATCCATCCAAGCGTAGGACCGCAACCTTCATCACTTCCTCCTTTCATTGGAACCTTGTCCATTATAATGTGAACAAAGGGAAGACTCCTCGCCTTGAACTCTTCCAATTTTTCCTCGACCTTGTTCACCTTGTACACCATAGGAGCACCCTCTTCCACCAGCGGAGGAGGCAAATTTTTAATGTTTGAATTCCATTGTTGAATATTTGATATCCTCTTGTTTCTCCCACAGAGAATGACTCATGTGGGCTTCATGGTCACAACATTTTCACAATAGAAGGAAAAACGAGAACTCTGATTCCTATTCAAACCAGGATACATATGAATCCCTTTCAGGGCCCGAACTAAAAAGACATCCTCTATAGGAATCCAACCCTAATACCTTTAATCTGGGAATCCTCCTTATATCTAATCCACAAATTAAACCATTAAGTCACCAAGGCTCCCTTTTCAAGATGTAAGCCCAAACTCATTTCTCTCAAAGGACTATACTCTCCTATGATATGAAAGGAACTATGGTAACTCTAATTCCTATTCAAACCAGGATACGTAGGAAGCCCTTTCTGGGCCCGAGCTCACTGGAAATACTATTTCGGAATCCAACCCAAATTCCTTTAATATGGGCATCCTCCTTAAAGATATTCCGTAAATTAAACAATTATGTCACCAGGGAATCCTTTTTAGAAAGTAAGCCCAAACTCATTTTACTCGACGGACTATACTCTCCTATGAGACTGATGAAACTATGATAACTTTGATTCATGTTCAATCCAGGATACGTAGGAAGCCCTTTCTGGGCTCGAGATCACTGAACATCCTCTTCTGGAAACCAACCATAATTCCTTTAATCAGGGAATCCTCTTTAGGGATAAGCCCCAAATTAATCCCATATATCACCAAGGAATCCATTTCAGGAAGTAATCCCAAAATCATTTCTCTCAAAAGATTATACTCTTCTATCAGACTGAAGGAACTATGAGAACTCTGAATCCTCTTTAAACTAGGATACATAGGATGCCCTTTCAGGGACCAAGCACACTAGAAAACCTCTTCAAGAACCCATCCCTAATTCTTTTAATCTAGTAATCCTCTTTAGGGATAAGCCCCAAATTAAACCCTTAAGACACTAAGGTATACATTTCAGGAAGTAATCCCAAACTCATTTTTTTGTAAAAGGTCTATACACTCCTACGAGACTACCGAAAATATGAAAACTCTGATTCCTATTCAAACCAAGATACGTAGGAATCCATTTCAGGGCCTGAGCTCACTGGACATCCAATTCAAAAATCCAACCCTAATTCCTTTAATCTGGGCATCCTACTTAGGTATAAACCCCAAATTAAACCCTTAAGTCACTAAGGGGTCTCTTCAAGAAGTATTACAAAAATAAAATCTCTCAAAAGACTATACTCTTCTAAGAGACTGTAGGAACTACGAGAACTCTGATTCCTGTTCAAACTAGGATACGTCGGAAGCCCTTTCAGGGCCTGAGATCAGTGGACTTCCTCTTCAAGAATCCAACCCTAATTCCTTTAATATGGGAATTATCCTTTGGGATAAGAACCAAATTAAACCCTTAAGTAACCAAGGAAACGTTTTCAGGATATATGCCCAAACTCATTTCTCTCAAAGGACTATACTCTCTTGTGAGATAGAATGAACTATGAGATTTACGATTCCCTTTAAAAGTGGATACGTAGGAAGCCCTTTCAAGGCCCGACCTCACTGGACATCCTCTTCAAGAATCCAACCATAACACCTTTAATTTGTGCATCCTATATAAGGATAACTCCAAAATTAATCCCTTAAGTCACCAAGGAATTCATTTCAGGAAGTACACCCAAACCCATTTCTCTCCAAGCACGATACTCTCCTATGAGACTGAAGGAAGAATGAGAAATCTAATTACTGTTCAAACCAGGATACGTAGAAAGACCTTTCATGGCCCAATCACACTCGACATCCTCTTCAGGAATCCAACCCTAATTACTTTATGCTGGACATCCTTTTAGGGATAAGCCCCAAATTAAACCCTTAAGTCACCAGGGCATCCTTTTCAGGAAGTAAGCCAAAACTCATTTATCTCAAAGGACTATAATCTTCTATCAGGCTAATAGAACTTCATGGGATTTGGTTACAATCTATATTGGACACATATGAATCCTTATTTTGGTTCTAACCCAAGACCTTAAATCAACCATGTTATCCTTGGTCCATATTCCAAATAGGGTATTTTCCTACTTGGTACCCCATATTCATTCCAAAGTTCATTGGGCTGCTTCAGTATAAGTGACACACTATGTTCTGAATACGAACCTTCTGCTTAGATGTCCATTCAACATGACATTAAACTGTATGGCTATGTTCTTATCACATGAACTTAAAAGGTATGATGTGTCCCATTTAGTGGCGCTGAACTACAGGGGTTCAGATTACTTTTACAAGGATACGTAGGTAGCCCATTTTTTTGGCACAATCACAAAATCAAACCAAACCATCATCCCCCTGGATGACAATAAATACTAGAGTTCCCCACAGAATGGCTTAAAAACCAGTATCATCACAATAATGATTAAAATATTCTCTAAGAAGTATATTAGTGGATAACTTTTATGGAAACCATCAAATTCATACAAATATTTCCATTAACAAAGAAACATGATTGTATAAAAATGCCCCTAAATTTTTACATGTTATCAAGTGATTAAAAATTCAAATGGAAACTTCTGTTATGCTTGGTGAATTAATAAGGATTCACTAAAATATCTAAAATTTTCAAAGAGTGTCTAAGAGTAGACAAAAATCCCCCCAAAATGGTGGGATGAGTCCAAACTCCCATACCCTCAAACAATAAACATTCTTATGTATTGTAAAGTACATTCTCAATAAATGAATGGCTTTAGAAAGAAGTTCCCCTTTTGATAAAGAACATTTGGAATTATCAGGTTCCATTAATAAATCTAATGGAAACATCCTCGAAACAGCGATTCTTAAAACTAGAACACACGTTTTAAGGAACTACAAAACAGATATATAAAATCAAATTTCATAAATTCTAATACATAAGAATTCCCAAGTCCCATGGATAAGTTTTTGATTCTATAAAAAAATGAAAAAATATATGTTACTCATGGTTATTTGTAAGGAATCTCCTCACTATGTATCACCACCCATAAAATCTATAGGGATTATATCATTTCCCACCAAGTGTCCCTCTTTTTGCGGGTTAACTTGTTTTAAAAAAAATTGGCTTAATTCATGCACCTGAATGACTCATAATCATTTTAAAAATATATAATAAATTTCACCAGGATGTACTATAACATAGATGGGTTCATGATCCAAATACAAGAACTTTTTTCTTCATTTTAGTATTATATGAGTTTTAATCACTTATTAATGATAATTTAACATATTATTTCCAAATTTTAGTATGCCAAGATCCATTTTATTACTATCCCTATTCTTATAATCCTTAGATAATAAATTATATCTCACTAATCATTCCTACCACACTTGGTATTCAATGATACACAATAAAATATCAAGTTATTCTCTCTAAAATATGAAATATTAATCAAATTTATCTATATTTAAAAAATTTATATGTAATGGAAAATCACACTTGATATCATCTATTATGGTTATAGGGGACCATGAATGGAGTCCTTAGATTTCTAAAATGTCATAAATATTGTGCTCTATCCTCCACATATACAATAAAACCTTACTAAATTTCATTATCATTAGAGCACTTTTATTTAAATACATATCAATATATGACAATAATAATTAAGGATTCTTATTTTGTGGTCTACTATCAATTCATTATAAAAATATTCTTTTTATGCATAAGAATTTTTTGTTTATTATTTATTTCATGTATTGTGTCCCACATTCTTCAACCAAGAATAAACACCAAAACATTCTATTAATTTTATTATCATGACAGCTTCATTACTCGTTGGTAATGAAATGTTTTTCAAAATGTATTTATGATCACCCTAATATGATCCACATATCAAATTATTGGTTATGTGATCATCAAATAACGAATCACCCTAAATGATATAATCACTCCACGTGTCAAATGATAATTGTTGAATCATTAACTCACCATTCATCTATAATATTATTCATTGTAGTCAATTATCATTTACATGGTTATATATTAATACTGAAAACATTAACTAAATATGATATATAATATTCAAATTAATCCCCCACCTCTATCACTTAAATAATCATTACTATTTATTGTTATGTGATCACTCATCTCTGGGATCAATAACTTTATATCCATAATTGGTAACCAAACCAGTGATTTTTACAGTCGTAATACAATATCAAATAATATTTCACATAGAATACATTATTTACTATATTTTAATTGAAAATTTTCTCAACCTCTTAAATTCCACAACATGATTTATCTCTAACTACACAACTAATATTCAATTATAAACATATCTATCAAGATAACTTATTCCTGGAAAAATCTCACATCATGGAAACCTTTTGAATTTGATATATTTACACTATTTAAAAAAAATATACAACGATGTTTTTACAAGATTTCTATTTTTCATTTTCACTAATTTTCATGGGTTAAAATTTTTAGTTTTGTTCAAATTGTTATTGATACATGTAATAATATTATTATTTATAAAATCAAAATATTTTCAATGTACTATTCACTTTGTTTTAGAATATTATTTTCAATTAAATTTAAAAGGATTCATGTAGGATAACTTATTTTGTAATTAATGAAAATATAGCCTTTATAAATTTTCTTAGTTTAATGAGAAGACCTGTCAATATAGAATATGTTTTCTTACATAATGCATGAAATACATAATTGAATTTTATAAATCATGAAAATGGGTTGGGTATCAATTAACCATTTTATTGAAAATTAATATAACATTTTTTAATGTATTATGTTGTTTTATTTAATATAAATTATGATCTAACTAACAAAATTTCATATGATTTCAATTTTTTGAAGATTCTATCACATTTTATTTTCATATGTAGTATACCAAACACATCGATTCCTTTACCAAAATTTTCACTCTACATACAATAGAAAATTATCACAGATTAATACAAATATAATTTCCATGAAAACTCTATAAAAATATATATAATTTAAATAAATTATTATTAATCCATTTAATTAATTATGCACTAAATTATAATAATTTTTGTTTCATAACATCACATTTAAGTATACCTAATATGTTCAACAAATTTGAGATCTTTTTATAGTGTATTATCCAATTATCACCTAAACTATGTTACATGTACATATATTCATTCATTTACATTATACCAAGTCTAATAACAATTATAACTGGAACCCAAGAAATTAATAATTTATATAGTCAAAAACATTATAAATATATCATCATGATCGATAACAAATCTAACACACCATTACTTACCAAGTGAAATAGAATCATCTCAACTATTTCACTCTGGGTACCATATATATTCTCTTTGATGTATACTACAATTTATTGAATTTTATTCCAAAAAATGAGGAAAAATTTATGCTCTCTAGAATTATTATGACTCTTCCAATCCTCTTTAATCGGTTGGTAAGAACAATTATACCTTGGACATAGTCTCCAACGTAGGTACCCAAATGAGTACTAAAACATAATGGATCCTGATTACTTAATTATAGGGAAATAAGACATAATTTAAATACTTGATCCTAATCAAGCCTAAAATTATCTATAGATTTCATCACTTCAAAACCCAGGAATAGTTATTGGGGAATTGTGATACAATCTATTTATAACCTTCAATTATAACCCACACTCAAATTTATGAGATGGTCGAAACCTAACCAGTGCCATGTCTTTGGTAATCATTTCTATGTTAATGAAATCTTATGATTAATTAATAACTTTCATTCTCTCTTATTTAAAAATTACATTTTCTTACTTATTTTCCATTAAATAAGTAAAGGGGTAATGTACATATCCTAATATTCTCTAAAACTAACTCAAAATGAGAATGGACTTATCTCATTTGTGTTGACATAGCCTTTATTAATATCTAGTTTATATATAGAAAAATTTATGACTAGTATCAATATATAATATATAAGTGTCCATAAAATGAGAAACATTAGTAACAAACTACAACCAATCATATTCAATATAATGATTAGGTTCCCATTGAATATGGGGATGCATAATGAATTGTAACTCACATGACACCTAAATTCTATGAGTTTTCTCAACCTCATTAGTTGACATAAACACAACATTAGATGTGTGTACATTTTGATCATACATGGGGGCCTAAAAAAATTTCTCATCGCACCCATTAATATTAACATGGTGAAAAAATAGATATAATACCTTCACATTCCTGATTTTATCTCTTTATTCAATATATACAGTTTGAAATGATTTTCTAATTGAATGATATCTACATCACTCTAATAAATAATAATATTATTATTAGAATGATTAAAAAAAAATTACACACAATAATCAATAACATAAAAAACTTTTCACTTTTTAAATGAAGAACACACATAGAAAATGGATTATATAACACTTCAAGATTCATGTATTGAACTAAATATACAAATTATTTTATTATTTAGGCACCCCTTTTAGATAAAAAAATTAAACCCCTTATATATAGACGATTTGATAGAAAAATACTTATTTGGGTTTGTTGTATTGATATATTTTACATAGGTTCCATTAGAATCCTTGACCTAAAGGCAAACCAAATCTTCACATGTTCTTAAATTAAACAAAAATAATAAAAATATGGATATGATATAACTCTAAAACTGACCTCTCTAATAAATTTTATGTTTATATACAGAAACCAAGAGTACTCACCAATATGGCCTTTAATAGGATAATGGATAATGTCTAAAAGAAACAGCTTAAATAGAAAAATATGGAATGAAGGTAAAATACTAAACATAAATTACACTTAAAAAATAACCACTAAGAATTGAAATTATATTTAATGGAATGATAAATTCCAGAATATATGAAATGTAATTCCATAACCACAATTCATATATAAAACACAATAAAATAATATAAGAGCATATATAATTATGGGAATGTGAGAAAACTAAATTAAATATTATAATACCTCCTCAATAAAATCAATTTAAATCACTCCAAGGGATTATTAAAAACAAAATTCACCAATTATATGACCATCAAGATCATGTTTAATGTGTAAATATACTTTCATATCCAAATGTAAGTCACATCAAAAATTCCTTTATATATTTATGAATAAAATATCTACTATATTATCTCAGGTTCTTAACAACAACCTTGTTTATTCTAATATGTATATAATAATAATGTGATAAAAATATATTACATAACTAAATCAACTCACCACATAAAGACACCCATGTTCAACAATATGCCAAAAAAAATCATGGATTTAAACACATCTTATGATTCATACACATGTATGGAAAAATCAAAACTCCCAGAATAAAAAAATCATCATAGAAAGGACACGCACTAAAAAAATTACTAGTACAAATCAAAACCCTCATAAATAAGAAAATGAACTCATAATTAAAAAAAGAGAATCACACCCAAGGCCTGGGGTATAAAACCATTTTGATTAGTATACCAATGAATCCATCATTCTTATTGAGATATGGTTATATATAAATATTAAATAATCGTGTATAATTTAGTTAGCTCTAGATCAATGACTATGTTTTATTATTGTAGAGATATTTAGTAATTGGGTTTTTTTAATTTAATATTAAAATTACCTAACATAATTAATTTAAATTAATATAATTTCACAGAGCCCCGTAAAATCATGTTTTTGTTAGTATTTAAGTGTATAATGTTTAAAAGAGATTCTATATTTGATATATTTTTCTATTTTCTGATCCACATAATTACATGTATGACCCTCTTGATGGTTTTTATCTTAACCCTATGAGGTAATAGTTTAACCATATGACCTAAAACTCATATGTTAAAATGAATTGTATAATCATTTCTATTCCTATTATTTTATATTTTTAGTGATGTTTCACTATATATAAGTTTTGTTTCATGTGGATAGATCCTTCTCCTAATAGTACTCGGTTGTTGGAAAACATTCAAGTTGTTGGGGGGATCAAATTTTAACAATGATTTTTATACCCCCATTTTGGGGGGTGGTGGATTTGATCTTGAACATATGTTCAAAACATTCATTACTATTTATGGTGGACCTAGTTGTTTGTTATGTGAGATACATGTGTATATGAGCATAGGTGAGCTAGGGTTCTCAAAAGTAGGTAGGTCAAACGAAGGTGGAAGGTTGAGCATAGATGGGTTGGGCTAGTCAGGAGGGCCAAGCATTGGAAGGTTGGTCTAGGATGTAAGGAAGGATGGTTCTGGGGACATTGACCCATTCCTATGAGGAATTTGAACGTTTTTGGGACTTTACATTCTGGGTCCTATGTATCACTGATCAAAGGGATTTTTTGACAATTATTTTGGTTTCATGCCACATGGCCTTTGATTAAATTAAAACTGTAACCAAATTTGTCCATGGGTGCTTTCCAATCCTAGTGGGGAGGACCTAAGAATGAACCCTAGGGTGTATGGGTGTGTGAATTTGTTTTATTCTTATAATTACATCAACTTTTAATAAATAAGCCGATACATCATTGAATGATATACCACTTAATTAATGTCCTATGAATGTTTTTCAAGTAATATTAATTGATATTTTCAAGTCTTAGGAAAAAAATTAATTATTACAATTACATGATATAATGTTTTATGGGACATATCTTATGTCATAAAAGATTTATAAATTCAAATGAACTGAGATTTATAAGTTGTACAATGTGACGTTTTAATGTCATATCAATGGATTATTATACATTCAAGAATTATATTTCTTAAAATTAAACTGATTCACACATAATAACATAAAATGATCAATATAAAAAATCGATGATTTTCAGAAACTCCATTCATTATTTTGAAGAACATGAAATCATGAATATGGTTAAAATGATCTTAGGGTAAAATAATCCTTAAAGTGAAATGAAACTTACTAAAAAATGATACAGATAAGAATTTATGCTTATGGGAAAACGTCTTTATGGATATTTCATGTCTATAGAATATCCACAGTTATAGATATTTAGTACAAATGGATAATTCATTATCATAGATTTTTCATGCTTACAAAACACTGAAAAAGTACATTTATAAAAAAAAATGATGTAATTCGTACATAGTTTAACTTTTTTCAATATAATTTTTATGAAATTTCTTCCATATATATATATTATATTTTAAATTATTACAATTTTTTATGATTAAACGTATGTATCTGATTATTTTATAAAATATATATAAATACAAATTATTCTATGTGGTGTTCTTTACAATTTTAATAAAAGGGATAGATTTTGAAATTTCATTATATTGATATGTGATATAATTTCATGTTCATATTTTGTCTAACCATGAAAATATTTGATTAAAGTCAAAAGAACACCATCATGGCCAAGGAGATATTAGAGTAAGTTAATATGGGAATAACCATTAAAAAATTGATCATGGGAATTTGATAAAAACATTAAATAGATCATTTTACAAATATAAGTATAGAGATAAAATTTGAGATAAAATAATTACAAAATAATAGATACATTGGAACATTAGCTTCATTTCTTATAATTATTAGAAGATAGATTCAATGTTTGATCCTTTGTTACTGATGTGATCAAAATTATTCAGAGTTACATCATCTTCGATGGTCTTCTCTTTATTTTTATTTTCACTTTCAATGTCGTATTATTTAATTTTTTTTTGAAATAGTTTTTTTAAGATTTTTTTATTCGAAATGATTTTCTAGTGTTGGTTATACCTCCTAGAATTGTTTTTAAAGGTTTTCACTTCCAATAAAATATAGGATTCCTTAGTTTTTACTTAATGCATAATATTGATGTTATAGCTTGGGTTATGCATCTATGCGAGAAAAAGGTAGGGTTTTTATTGGGATTTTAATCCCTTTAAAAAGTGAGTTAGTTTATAGTGATTTTCATTCCTCTCTCTGATTTAGAATTGTTTTTTCATGAACCAACTCATATAACCGACATAATGAGTACTTGAATCAACTCTAATGTCTCCCAGTTGGTATTACCTATCATGATAGGATGAATACTTGAAACTAGGAATCAAGATAAAGTCAAGGGGGGTGATTACACCACAAGAATAACAAAAAAATATGAATATAGTGGAAGGGATTCCATAAAAAATTTGTATTACATAATACCAGAAGGTGTAAAATACAAAACCCGAGATACAATATTAATAAAAATACATCACATAAACCAAATACGATATCACCACCATTATCTCCTCATAATATATTGGTCACCTACTCCTCTTATCACCACCAAATCCCATGTACTCTCTATCAAGAACACCAATTGCCACTAAGAGGATCTTTCTCTTTGCATGGACTAATAAAATGAATGCCTACAAATAGTCAAAGCTATTTCAAGGGTGGGAACAACACTATCCTAGTCAGATCCAACAATGATATTTCATAATAAGTCTATATTAAACAAAACAAATATTATAAATTTTAATATAACATGGAATGGTAATATATTAACAATACATAATAATATATAAATTTCAGGTCATTTAAATGGAAAGTTCAAAATATTTACAAAGACGTATTGCTATAAAAATATTATTGTAGAAGAATATCAATCAAAATAATTATGAATAATTCATTTAATAAAAATTCCATGAACAATTCAATATAAATAATTTCATAATGGTTATAATCCCTGAGGTTAGTTGTATTATGGCTCAAGGTTCATTACACAGTCAATAAATTATCGATCATATTATCTACACATCCCTAGATCTTGGACATAAGGGGAATAAGGGTCCAACCCAAATAATGAACAACTTACCAACATAAAATTTATGATTTCATTTTCATC
Organism: Viscum album; assembly: GCA_963277665.1. Lineage (NCBI taxonomy): Eukaryota > Viridiplantae > Streptophyta > Magnoliopsida > Santalales > Viscaceae > Viscum > Viscum album. The sequence goes on from OY728135.1 coordinate 1,646,699,274, forward strand.
ATCAATCAATTGCTAGGTAGAGATAACAAATAACTAATATCCTATACAATTCAACCCACCAATGTTCCCAATATCAATGTGCATAAATGGAATAAACTGAATGAAAAATAATTCATCTCATGTTAGTATTATCAATAATTGATTAAATAGTAAAAACTCAAGTATTAAATCATTCCATTTAATTTCAAAAACCTACATCAAATGGATTCTTTCACAACTCAATCATTTTAAACAATTAATTTCGTTAACGTTCTATAGAAAATTCAATGCCGTATTTTATAAAAAATAATCATCAAAATTATTCTTTAAATCATAAATTTCAATTCAAAATTATTTTCAAAGAATCAATTATTATTTTAAAATGAATTTCTAAATAGGTCACATCACACACCATAACATTTTAAAAAATTTATCAAGTGTCTCAATTAATTATTTAGAAATGAATTATAAATCCATTTAAAATAAAAAATGAATCAAAAATTTCAATTGATATGGACTCACTTATAGAAACAATTTCCTCAATTTAAGTTATCATAAATCTACCAACAGAAGATCAACAATTGTAGAAATAAAGGGATAGAACCAATAAAGGGAAGATCCATGGAAAAAAATTCACAAATCATGATCCAGATAATAAAATCAAAATTCCATGGTGGATCAGTAAGAAAAACAACTAGATCAAGTAAAAAAATTGATCTATCATACAAAACCCTAATCAAAGGTTACATTAAAGGAGAGAAGATAATATCTAGAAGAATAAATGACAATGGTATTGAACATCCACATACCATTGAAAAACATGATCTAAGACCCAAATATCAATCAAAATTTATCACTAGGAATAAAGGAATATCCAAAATATCCAATTTGAATCTCTTTTTGGAGAGATTATTCTACTGAATGATGATTGAGGAAAAATAGATGATTTTTTCGTCTTAAAATAGAAATCAAAATAGTTTATACAAGTCACATGGTTTTGAGTAAAAGTTTGGAAAACCATGTTCCCTCTTTTAGGATAGTAGTGTAGTTGCAAAAATTTGCAACATAGTTTGAAAAAGTATCCACCAACTATGTGAATGCCTCTATCTCAAGTCACACATTATTATGGGAAGTCTTCATAGTGTTTCACATAGTGTTTATATCAATGAACACTTCTCTATGACTCTATCACAAGGTAAATAGTTTTCTAGTATGATATTTACAGTTTTTCTAAATCCTGCGCCAATCATGTACATACACAAAAACATCTAAAAACTTCCAATTCCAACCAAAATTTCATAAGAAAATATTAATTATCCACTAAAAGAGGCTAATATTAATTTATTATTTATTAATACTCATGTGTTTCAATGTAAATAAACACCAATTTTTAATCATTTTATAAATATAACTTCATTTGTCGTTATTGTGAAATTTATGTTTAATGTTTCTCAATTTGACTCCAACAAGTAAAAAACATTCAGAATTAATTATTATAAATATTTTAATTTTATATTTTTGGATATTATTGATCAATATTACTATAAGTTTTTTTCTTTTAGGATCAATGGACAATTCGCATAGGAAGATAGATATTTTTTCCCACAGATGATGAAATTTATGATCAATAAATAATGGGTATTAAGCACATCAAATAATAGTGTATCCTACAATTCTATCTCAGAAACACTAAAATTTTAACCGTAGATAGATCAAATGATGGGTGGAATTTTATTCAATTGTGTTTTAGAGTAAAATTTTAACATTTTATGGAGATTATGGAATCCTAAATTGATGTTTATTTTTTCATATATATTTGAAGGCCCATAAATTCATCCAAAAATGTCATTAGAATATCCTAATTGAATATAAAAATGTGATGAAATTTGTAAAAAAATAATGGAAAATGGATGAAAATATTTCTCTTCTTCGGCCATCTATTATTCATCCATCATTGATGTCAAATTAATATATCAAAGAGTGGGATGAATCTGGTATGATTTTTTTGGTCAAATATTTATATTCCACTAACCCATTAATTACCACATAATTATTGAGTATACTAACTAATTTGGATGATATATAATGATGGGGGATCGACCAAAGTAACTTATTTTCCTATTTAATGTTTAATTTGTGAATTAATTGGGGGTATAAATTTTATTATTTCAATTATAAGTTTACACAATCATTTTTTAATCAAATCTTTATTTTTTCTAATGTATGTTTTTTTGAATCACCATAGATTCTTCATAAAACTTCTTCATATAAATTATAAATTATTATTTAATTTTATTTATTAGGTTCATTCCATTAAATCAATGTGTGAATTTAATCAGACCAATAATCTTGAAATTCCTCACTAAATAATGGAGTATTCATTATTTCTATGTTTTCCTTATTTATTCCCTCCCTCATAAGTCTATATCCCTCTTTTATTGAGAGAATATCATCAATGTAGGGATAAAAAAAATTTGGGATAATACAAGTGAATTGAAATCATATGTATTAGATTTTATGTTCTATTCATTAATATTTTAATCAGTTTATTATTTTAATATTTCCATTCATTGAGATATTTTCTTATTTGAATCTACCAATATTAACGATGAAAATTTTTGAGTACTAGTATGATTCAATTAGTTAGGATTAACATTAATGTGGTTCTATAAGTTAATTTTTGACTATTATTATAATTGTGTTATTATAAAATTGATGAATGATGTTGGGGAGTTACCTTGTTTTTACGATTCATCTTGAATTTTTGATTTGAGATTTTATAAGAAAACTAATAAATCCAATATTTCTTAGTGGTAACTGACTATAAATCATTAAATATTCTTCTTAAAATAATTTTTTTTAATTCATAAATAAAAAATATTATCATAGGGGATTAATTGTTGTAGTATCACAACTGAAATCAACACTAATGTTGTGAATCTAATCACCCAACCTCCCAAAAAATTCCAAGTGTCTCAATGTTATTTCATCAGTAGCTGTGAATTCAATCCCAATATGTACTATAATTTATTCTCAAACATGTAGTGTAAATTTAGTCACCACCAAATTTTGGAAAAGTTTTTGGGGACATACGTATGGTATCTTATATACTGGCTTCATTTTCTCACCTCAAAGTCTCTATTATCATACCCCATTTCCCTTATCTTTTCCCATTTCAATTTCTATTTTTCCTATGAATCTAGAATATAGATTTCAGTCTAATCACATGGATATTCTTTCAATGCTCCCTACCATAAATTCAGGCTATAATAAAATGGTAAATCAATATTGAGAATCCCCCAACATATGGTGTTTATTTGATCAATTCATAAATTATTACCACACACCTACTAAGAAGTATAATATTTTGGATGATGAATTTTTAAAGGATAAATTTCAAACCCTCTCAAGTATTTTTTAGAGATCAATATAAGGGAATAGAATGATGTCCCTGTTTCTATCTATACTAATCCACAACAACTTCTTGGAAAATATAGTGATCAAATGAATAAAATTAATTCAGATGTTTCATAATAGAGGTTAGAACATAAAATGGTATAATAATATGGAACTCATTCCCAAATATTTTTTCTTCTCCCCATAATTACTTGAATAGTATTATTACACTCAGAACTATTATCAAAAAATAAAACATGTGACTATTTCCAGGAGTGGGGAGAATAATAAAAACCTAAATTAATGATTACAAAACCATCAGTGTTTGGAAAATCATATGAAAATTTTGAATTACCAACATTATAATAAATAGAATTAAATATAGAAAATGAAGTGATTTGGTTTGGGATTGTTGAATGTCTTGCTAAGGAACATGAGGGAATAATTAATCAATGTTTAAGTATTGTGGAAAGTGATTTTCTATATTCACAAGAGGGAATTGTTTTCATCTTGGATAGAATATTATGAATATTTCTCAGAGGATGATTTTTTTGGACCACCTATCCTGGAACCATTAGGAGATATCACAAATGACAAGTCCACTACCCCATCCTCAAATCCAAATGAACAATTTTGGGGATGAATCTTAGTTTCAAAAGGAACCAATTTATTCTAATTTTTTTGAAAAGAAAATTATTTTTTATCAAATTTCTAATATTTTTGAGGAATTTAATTCAATTTAGAGAAAAAATTACTATATTTCCTTCCCCACTGTTGTATCCTTTCATTATTGATAACCAAGACCTTCCGTTCATCATTAATTATTCTATTGAAACCAATAATTTATGAATAACCCTTGATGTCTTATGGAAGATGAATAACGCATCTGGATCATCAATTTTAGATATTACTTGTATTTTTCACTCATTATTTAAAAATGATTTGGAATAACATAAATTATAAAAATAATCAATATCAGTCTAGTATAAATAAAGAATAATGTGGTCTATAAAAAGATAAATGTTGGTATTAGGTATTTTTGGGTTTCTAATTTAAAAAATTACATTAAAATAAGAACTTTCTAAGATTCAACCTGGATTTTCCATTGATTTTTTTTTTATTTTTTGTGTTTTTTCAGGGGAAACACCTTGGGATTTACAGTGTGATTTACTAGTTCATGTGTATAATATTTAAAATTTTATGAATTTTAGTATTCTAAAATATAAAAAATTCAATTTAGAGCTCAAACCTATTATGAAATAATCCTTAAGGACTCTACTTGTGACAAAGAGGAAACGTGATGAAATGGTTATTGATGAGTCGTCAACTTCAAACAAGATATTTTCTCCCATGATTTTGTTTCAAATAAAATTTTTCCATATTTCATCCTATTTATGATCTTTCTCTTATATTTTATTTTAATATGAAGGGCAGTATCATTCTATGTTGGGAGAGTAAAAAAATATGATTTAAAAAAAAAACATATTTTGATTTTATGGAAATTTTATTTATCCCCTAAAATGATAATTCCCATTTCAAAATATAAAACGAAATACCAAATAAATTTGAATTTATTGATTATGAATTTGATGCACGTTTATGTGCATGAGTATGAATATTATAATGTTTGGTTATTTAATGTGAGTTTTCACTTCTTAAATTTTATTCTATTTAATAAAAATGTCACAATACATGTCCATAGGATTATGGGGCTATGATTGAGTTCATGGATCCCTTTCTTCATATCATATGGTTTGGGTCCAAAATTTGTTAAATTTGAGTATCCATAAAAAATGAAAAAAGACCACATATAGAAATGTTTTTTTTCAATAAAATGGAATCTGAAACGTGGGTATTAGAGATCCATAGATTTTATTCCTAGAGTCAGGCTCTATATATCTACTGTAGAGAATAAAAATGAAAAAATGAGTGTTGTTTTGAACATGGAGATCATTAAACTATAATGATATTTACCATAGGTGATATTTTCATCTCTATTTTCATAAAAAAAAATAAGAAAACAAAAAAAGTAGATACTCTTCTTAAGGATTGAAATTATTCCAACCTACTATATCAATTTTTCGTTTTGAAAATTAAAATGGGCTTCATTTATTTTTTTATGCACAACACATCATAGTGAAAAATTGAAATTTAATGAAATATGGTGATGAATCTGAATAAAGTAATGGGTTTGGGCTTGGGATATTATTTTGAACATATCTTGTGTTAAATTATTTTGATATGTTTCATGATTTTTTGGAATGATGTATTTTAATGGGCATTGTCTGTTAAACTATTTTTGAAAAATGGAATTCAATTTCATATTATTGAGATAATTTTTTCAGAGGATTAGGAAAACTCACATTGGGGGTGTGATTATCTGCTTGAATAGGATAATATTCATTGATAACATTCTAATGTAGAAAATTTTTAAACTATATAAACACCATTTTCAGTGCATTTGAAAATTTGAATTTCATTTCTCTTCATTATGAAATTCACGTTTAATGTGGTTAAATTTGTGGGCAGCTAATCATCAGCTTCTGGAATTCACTATTTTAATTATTTAATTCGATATTTTGTTAAATGATTTATCCATTTTATTAAAAAATCATCTATTAAAATAAAAATGGATGTATCACAAGGGAAGATGAATATTTTTATCCATAAATATAGAAAATTATGATCAAATATTAAGGGGGGGTTATGCCCCAACAATAAATGTAGATCCCATAATTCATGTCCAATAAAGATAAAAGTTTTATTATAGATATATAAAATTATGTTTTTTGGTTCAATCAATTTTTTATATAGATAATATTTTTGTTCTCAAGGAGATATAGGGAGTCTATATTGACGTTTAATTTTTGGGCCTGACTTAAAGGACCATAATGTCCGCCCAAATATTTCATCAAAATATCCAAATGACATATACAATTAGGATGAAATTTCTACACCAATTATTGGAAATATTTTGTAACATATTTATTTTCAATTACCATCGATGATTCATTCATAATTAATGTTAACTTTTTTACATTAAAAAGTATGATGAATCTAGTATAATTTTTCTAGTCCAAGATGAAAATACCAATTTCCCATTATTTTCCACTAAAATTTTGACTAACATAATAAATGGTGATGATAGTTAATAATGGGGGTTATACCTAAGGCTCTAAATATACATATTCAAGGTTTCCATGTTAAAGGAATATATGGTATAAGTTTTATTTTTCAGTTGTAATTTTAATCTTTCATTTTTAATCGCATCATCATTTTTTCTCATATATGTTTTTTGGATCACCTTTGATTCTTAATAAAATTCCTTCTTATTATTTTAATTAATTTCTTATTTACTTTTCCTCAAAAACATTATACCATTTAATCAATGTGAGAATTTATCCACACTAATAAATGTGATATTCTTCACCCAATGGCAGAGTGTTTTTTATTTCGTTGTTTTCCTTCTTCAATTATTCTCTAATAAGTTTAATTTATACTTCCATTGAGAGAAAATAATTAATGGAGAGATTACCCTCTTATGGGATAATCCAAGTGAGTAGTGTTGGGATTTATTCGATGCTATTTTTTATTTAATATTATAATATTTTCATTATTTTAATATTTATATACAATGAATTATTTTCTTCTTCATTTCTTCTAACTTTAATGATGAGAAATTTAAAGTCCTAGTTTGATAAAATTCCTTACAGTGATTATTTATGTGATTTAATAAGTGAATCTACTAATGGTAGTATAAATTTATAACAATTAAATTGGTGAATAATGATGGGTAGTTACATAGTTATTTGGTTGAATCTTGAGTTAGTGATCTAAAATATTGTAAGATAAAAATTGCATCCAATATGGCCCTAGTGATAACCTTGTATCAAATAAACTTCATAAAATTTATATACTATAATCATTAGGTCTTTAATTATTAAATATAAAAATTTATCTAACGTAAAATTGTATTTTTGTTTCATAATTTAAATCAGAACCATAGTTGGTCACTTAATAGACAAATCTCCCAAAAAATCTGAGTGTCTCAATGTTACTTCTTCAGTCTCTCTGTATTTGATCCCAAATTGATCTAAAATGACTGATTCCACATATAGGGTAAATACGGTAATTACCAAATAAAAAATTGAAGTATTTTAAAAAATGTATTTAAGAAACCCAACAAAATTCTACGATATGACAATTCTCCCTACTATATATATTTATTCCACAAGAAAGCATCTTCATTTAGACTGGTCCAAAAAGGGGTGATTTTATTTCTACCTCATAATCACCTCATGCTATCACATATCATGTTTTCCCAAACTATACAATCAATTAACTCATACCAAGGGAACATACTTATTCTGTAACACCTCAACCTAAGGATCAACAATCGAAACTGGTTACTTTTTCTTGGTTACTTCAGGTTCTACATCAAGGTATTCCTAATATGAAACATGAGACGAGTCTGAAATATATTGTAGAAGATGTGACACCTAAAATATGTTATAGATCTAAGTAATTTTTAATGTAAACGACAAAAACTATACTTCCATTACAATTCGAACAATGACCTAAAAATGTGCAATATATCTTTGTTCCAACTTACCATGTTTTCCAAAAATTAGGTGACCCAATTGAGGTGAGAATATAGAGAACACATGTTATCTAATTAGGAACTCAAAATGATAATGATGAACATTATCCTAATATTTATAATTTCTTGGAGTTTTCACCATCCTATGATGAATCAGATGGATCCTCTTCGTCATCTTCTGGACTATGCTAGGTCCCACCAGGGAAGCTTCACCAATCTCCAACCAATATAGCAGTGATTTACAATGTCATCCTTACAAGGCATTAAATGGTGTCATCTAAACAGAAAACCTGTAGCTATTATTAAAGGAAAACTAAACCAGTACAAAATAGAAATCATGTCCCCTTATAATGTTAATAGTGAATGCATGGAACATGTCTTTAAGAACAAGTATATCTCATTATCTCTATCCACATCTCTAAGGGTGGTACATTGTGATCAAATTGAATTCAAATCCCATCACCTTCTGGAGTCCTATTCAAAATCAAAATATAATACAAGGATCCATACTAATAAAATAGAATATAGAACTACATGAATGCAATCATCCTCGTAGACATAAATATATCTCAAATCCCAAAAATTGATGGTAATATAAATTAGAATAAAGTGAGTGATTTGGTTAATCTATTAATCATCTGAATAATGGAATTATTTAAATTAAGAGTACCTAAAAACCCCAAATCTTTTTCCCTCAATCTATCATCCCATTTCTATGTTTACACTATAATAGTTTAACGTAAACAAGAATGTTACTAATAACTCGTCTTTATCTGCTATCAGGTATTTCAATAGGAAACAAAATAAATGAGTTTATTTTTTATAAATGGATACTATAATCAATAGATAATATCATAAAACATCATATTAAGTCCTAGGTGAACCTCCCACTAAGGATGAGAGAAACCACCCCACCACAACCTTTCTCATTGTTGAATGAATTATATAAGGGTTCCTACTGAAAATAATTTACATTGGATAAAGAGAAAATTCACCAATTGTATCCCCTAAATATAAGTAATTCATGGTACCTCATAACACATTATCAAAATTATACTCTTAAAGGATAATACCATGAATATTGTATGTAAAATGAAGACCATATAGAATTAACTTAGTCTCAACCTCACAGAATCCCAAATTTAGGTGAGCAAAGAACGCTATGAGGTTCCAATCCTTTGATGATTCATTCATTTTCTCGGGTTGTAGCCTCAGGATAAAAGCAATGGTAACAATGTTTCCATTCTCATGGGTTTCTATGATGTGAAATTTTAAATATTTTGGGTACTCTTCCAATCTCCTCTACCCATGAAAACATATGTCACCCATGATTTTAAGATTAGAGTAAACAATAATCCTTTCTATAAAAAGGTAGTGTAACAAACCATTAGTATAATGCATCACAATTGAGAGTTGTAGATCATATATGGTATAGTTATTATCATGAGTATGATTTTGAAAATAACAATAATCCCCTACATGATCATTCTATATGAAAACATTGCCTAACCAAGAACCTAAATCATTAGAAACGTCTAAATAACCCTACTCATCCTCTAAAAGAGTTATTACAATACCAAAAGTCAAATGGAACATCATCTCATTAAAGGAAACCTAAAATTTTGAATCCAAAATGATATTCACTCCCTTTTATGTGAGAGTGTTCTATGGAGAATCTATATTGGAGGCATATTTTATAAACTGATGGTTATACCCTACCAAAAATTACATGAATCTCAAATACATTTCATGGTTACTCCCAAGATATAAAAACATTCACCATTTTAGGATCAACTATGATACCATTTTTTTGAGGACACAAATCCCATGAAATTCACCACTTGAATATGGAATTTGATCATTAAATGTTTTAGATAAATTCATAAATATTCTGGATATACAAAATTTATTTGAAATGAAGTGCATAATCCTCCTCTGTTTTTGAATAAAATGTTATTTCATCCATATATAATATAACAAAATAGTTTAGATGCTACTAACAAATATAGTTTATGAGCACCATAAAAACATATGGATTGTTTCTTAGGCCAAATTTCATTACAAGATACTCATTCTATATATAAAATATTTTATATAGGGCCTTTAGTATGTAAGAATCCTTAACCTTGAGCTAGTGGTTAGTAGATTGAAGCTAAATCATTGAGAACCACATAACCCATTTTATGTGACCAAACAAATCATCATCTCTTGTACAACAATACTTTTTGATGAAATTAACCCAATTTATCTTCTATTAATCAACACACAAGTGGAGAGTTCCATTGGAATTGTTAGAAAAAAATTACGAGGTATACCCAAGGTGATAAACCTGGTAAAATTAATCCTTTAAATATCAATCCATCCATTAAATTCTTCACTTCCATCAGTTAAATAGGTTCCATATGGTAGAATGTAATAGATACTAGTTGTGTACCTAGTACTAAGTTGATAAGGAACTCCACCTCCCACTATGGTGGTAGAATAGGAACATTTGATGGAAATACTTATATAAATTGAATAAATATTGGAGGAAGTTTACTACATAATACTTCTTGGTCTAGTTCAACAACATACATGTTAATTATCCTACCCATATTCTGACTATAGGTATAGATCAACAAGACCTCATGTTGAATATTTCCTAGAAAATAAGGGACACACCAATGGGCGAAGTGAATGATATTAGATGATAATAAAATTTAAAAAAATATTTATAACGTACCAGCTAGTACATACCTAGATTAAAATCTATGGAATTCATTTCAAGAACCAAAATGTCTTGGATGAGCTTACTCTTTGTTAAATAAAAATTATAAAATTTCTATTAATTAATTTACTCCCACTTTATCCAAATAGGTGTCCCAATATCCATCTCATAGGGAATTAGATCTGTTGGAAGATCCAATAGGTCTACAATAGGTGATAATTCAAATAAAATGTGATGAATTAGTATAAAATAAACATTTTACTATAAAATAAATTGAAATAATATATCTCCTTGTCATAGAACCCAATTCAGTTCCCCTTGTTGATTATCCATCATTCTGGGTGCACAAGGATACTACCCCCATGTTCTTAATGAATATAACAAAACTATAGTTTCTATCAAAATTGATGAACTTGTTCCACTATGAATGGTAACAAATCATGGTAAGATATATAAATTTTCTTAAACATTTTCACGAGGTCCAAGTCTTTAGTACCTATGTGCAACTACATTTTCATTTCCAAATCAGGACACATTGGAGACCTGTTCGTCGGTCGTTACTAGAAACTATAATAGACATTGAAGATGTTTTCTATTTATTAACACCACCAATGTATTTCCTACAATGTTCATTTCATATTCATTTTCTATTAAAAGAAAAACAAAATCTAAAACTGTGAGTAGGTGGAACTCATATCGACCATGACATACTAGCCATGTTAATACATGAAACTAGATCCCTATCTAGATTAGAAAGATATGATTTAAGACTTAGTATAAATACCTAAGATTAGATATCTGATCACATACCCTTATAAAACATTTAAAAAATCAACATCCTATTTTAAAAAACCTCAGGTAAAACTGAGAATATTTAGAAAAATTATTGGAATAATAATTCACTATTCAATCACCATATGGAATGTTGAGGAACTCCATTGACATAAAATAATACAATCAACTCTAGATATAATTACTCTGTAAAAATAGTCCTGCAGTCTTTCCCCTCCACGCCCTTATTCAGCTTTTTCTAAAACTATAGAATCCCACCATCTAGTTATAATCCCCATAATCTTGAATATGATGCATTTCACCTTACTGGAATTCAAAATATCTATAAACTCAGTGAGTTTTTCAATATTCCAAAACCAATCCTCCCCTCTATATAAGTGTTAAATAATTATAAGGATGGTGGTTTATGACGAAGAAAATTCATCAATGAATCATTTTTTATGTACCTATGACGTTATTCCACTCTGTCCAGAACGAGGCTGTTGCAACTCCATGTTTTAGATCTCTGACTGCACACACTAACATCCATATTATGTTTTCGTCAATTAGAGGGTTCCCTTATTGTGTTTCATTGACTTTTCCCTTTTGAAGTATTATCAAAGGACTTCTTGGGGTTATTGTAGTAAACAACATAAATAAATAACAAGGATACATTAGTTTAGAGACTCAAGAACATAAAATCTATCAATTATAACACAACATGTGAATAAAAACCATTTATCCATGTTTGGGAATATTCTAGGATCATATTAAATAACTTATCAAATATAATTCTTCCAAACTACCTATTTCAATTTAAGGATCACTACAAATATATTTGGCCACGGAATGACTTGTAACCTACACATAATGTCTCAAAAATGTTATATTATATAAAAAGAGACATCCCAAACTTCATGTGTTCCTCCATATAGAGACAAACTTCCTTTGATTTCAATTTTTCATGAACCAACCTAGATAACCTGATTAACTGATAGCAGAGTCATCCTTGACACATACCAATGGGCATTCCCGATCCCAATGAGTTTATGACTAGTGTATGGGAATCATGTAATGATCTAGGGGAATTATTTCACCCTAAGAATACCCAAAGAAAATATGAAAATAGTGTATGCGAATCTATAAATAGTTAGTATTCCATAGTCAACAACAAAAATTTATAAGACCTGACATGAACCGTAATTCCAAATACATAACATAATCTAAAGACAACCTCACCACAAATATCACCTCATGAAATATTGGGCATATACTCCACTTATCACCACCTATATCCTAAGACTCTCTATCGAGAACACCCACCACCTCCTTGTGGTTCTTTCCCTTTTTATATACCTAGAACAAGAAAGTATAAATCCACATGTAGGGTTGGGACAACACCAGCCTGGTAGGATCTCCTAGTATTTACTAATCACTCCATATAAAGTAAAATAAATATACTTATTTCTAAATAAATAATTCAGGAATAATATTTTCATAATTCATAATAAATTTTTTTTTTCAAGAATATTCATTGGAAAGAAAAAAATAAGAAAAAATAACCATTTACATCAAAATAGGTATGTATAATAATCTCGATGGAAATTAGCATTAATGAATCACTTCATAAACATTCTCATGTACAATTAATTTTCAATTATAGAATAATGGATATAATCCAAAGGGATAGTAAAATTTATTATTTAGATTCTACACACTATCAATGAAATACAACTCATGGTGTATACAATTCCTTAGATGTCAATCATAGTTGGATTATGAGTTCACCACAAAGAAAGATGTCCCTCTCTGTATCATAGTTTAGTTTTCGTTTAATCATCAATATATTTCTAGGTATATATTATATATGCCTTGTGTGCATATCCTATTATACCCAGAAAGAAACCAAGACTCCCATGTTCTTCAAATAATTCATTTAAGGGAAAATCATACATATCCAATTAGTTTCATCAAACATCATTCCTGCATCCCGAAAGCATGTATTTAAAACACTCCATTTGATTTTAGAAGGTAATATAAAATGGTATTTATCCAAACTCAATCATTCTAAATAAATTAATTTAATTCAAATTACATAGAAAATATCATTCCTTAGATTCTTAAAAATCATAATCAAATATATTCTTCAAATTATTCATTTCAATTGAAAATAATTTTCCATAATTAAATACATGTTCATAAATACATTGATTAAGTGGTCACATCACACAACATGTAATTTGAAAACATTTAGTAAGGATATAAATTCATCCTTTGGAAACCAATTAAAAATATATTTAAAATAAATAAAAATCAAATGTTTCAATTGATAGGGACTATATGGCGAATCAACATAACTAAATTCACGGAATCGAAAATCACCCAATACGGTATCCAAAAAATAATATTCATGGGGATATAATGGATCGAGAGAAAATCTTATAAACAGAAATCATAAGTTATGATATCAAAACAAATCCTAATTCGATGAAGTATCTATTATAATAACAACTAGATCTAGTCAAAAACCATATATCTAGTATCCATAGCCTGGATCTATGTTTCCATTCATGGAGATAAGAGAATATCTAGAAGAAAAAATAGGAACAAAAAAACGGTTACATATATTTAAAAAACTAGATACAATAATAAGAGATCTATAATAAAATTTAGTTGTAGGAAAGGAATCTCATATGTCATAAAGTGGAGTCTCTATAGTCAATATATTATTCCACAATAACAAGAATAAGGGCAAAAATATGAGATTTGGGGATTAAATAAAAAATAGGATTAATTAATGTCTATTTCATGATTGACCCGCATGTTATATCTAATCGTTCACCACCTTCTGGATTTGTTGAGTAGTTTTATAGTTTGACAGACAATACACCAACTGTGAAAATACCTCTCTACAATGTCACATGGTTTTAGGGGAAGGTCATACAGTTTTTAACAAAATTGTGCCTAAAATATTGGAGTTGGTTCCCTAGAACCAACTTATTTGTACTTCATTATAATATGTATTAATTACTTGAATATTAATAAACTAATTATCACATCATGAATATTATTATTCATGACATAGTATGTGATAATGTCTTCTGAGTAGTTGTCTTACTAAAATGTCATATCAGTTCCCCATAATGATGAGAACCCGAATGTTCTCCTAGACTATTCTTGAATATATGTTCTATATCTATATGATATCATTTGGGGGACACATATGATAAAGGATATCTAGGGTGGTGACTTATAATACTTTTATGTACTTTATCAGTGTGCATGCCCTTGGTAATATCCATTAGGATCTTATGAGAAAGAAAATCGCTAGTAATAAATCCACATTTCTATGTTTTATTGGATATACCTACCTACGAATATGTGTATTGATCTTTAGACATTATAATTATTATTAATGAATATTATTTGTCTCCTCCTATGATGTATTAATGAACTCCATGATGTCATATGTTCATGGTGAGTTAAGATATATTAGGGGAATCATGAGTAATACTTAATTAATGAATAAGATGAGAATTTATTTTCCCTTCTATTTTAATAGAAGTTTATATCTTGATCCCTTTGATGGAAATGCTATTTCCTAAATAAATCCATACACATTGTGTTTGATAGGCAAGTTAATTTTCAATGAAATTAGAAAAAGATACATCGGGAACTTTGGTTGATGAAATCGTCATGAAACCCACTTGATTAGAGATATCATCATAAAGGGGATAATATTACATAGTAAGTGTATTTATCTCGTAACATTTCATTGTGACATTAAATTCTTTCACTATGAGTACCTTGGCGTGATACTAGACACTAACCTTGGACTTTATGCTACTTTTCCCAAAGCCATTGAGAAAGAGGACTAAAGGGTAAAAACATAGTGTATCCAAAATATGAGTTAAAAAAATATTACATTTATTATTTAACAATTTGAATAAACATTATTCCGAAGCATTATTTAATAATTATTCATCTTTGGTTGATCAATTATATTTTATCATCAATTATTCACGAAAATATAATGAGGGGGAATATTGTATAAATATTTTTTTTCTATTTTGTGAATATAATATTTATTTATTTAATGGATAATAATGCATTGTTATGTATTTTATAAAAACATAGTCATTATTCAAAGACTAATAAATATTGTGGAGAAATGGAATATCTAGTTTAAATGGTTTTCTAAGAAAATAATAAAATTTGAATATTATTTCATTAAATAATATTTAATTTTAATTTTCAAGTTAAGAGTATGTTGAAATGATAATAATAATTATATAATTTGACAAACAGTTATTAGTAAGAGTACATAAATAATTACGGGAACTTGTGCAATTTTTTTATTTTTATCTTAATGATATATAAACCCAGTTATGATATTTTCTCAATATAACAATTCATTTTTGTTTGTTATACAAAATGGATATTGAGAATCCTCTCATGTTCTATAGATCTCCCTTATCCAATAACACTCCCATGAAGAGAGAGTGATATAACTCCACCTCACACTCTTGAGTCAAGAGAGATCTAGGAGAACTCTTTAAAAAAGAATGTCAAGGCCACCAATGGGAGACAATGAATGATCTATGACCTACCGTGCTAGTATCCTAATATTCCTACAATGCCATTTTGATATATTTGGAACATGTTTGGATCCCCGCTAGATGGAATCTACATTGATTCTTATAACACAATGATGATACAATATAGATTTGTTGTCAGATTCATCCATGAAGAAATAATTCCATCAAGGAAATTATTTATCTAATTAAATTTAATTCAAATAATATGTCATGATCCTCATGTTTTTTTATAATTATATCCCTTTTCTATATTCATTGATTCAATTATATATATCATGATGTTTTTCATTGTGAAAATCTCATATTATTTATCAATCATGGAAAAAAGAAAAGATGGGAACCGCCCATTGCATGATTCCACTATACCCAAAACCATTATGTGGTATCAGAGCATCCAGAATTATTAATAATTATCTAAATATATTTGGTAATTTACATAATTTTAATTTAGTTTTCATTTCATGTTTAATATTTATTTTAATCTGAATTCAGAGATCTACTTATTCATCCTTCCTTACATGTAGTTCTATAAATTTTATGATTTAAATAAAATCAAATAACTCATATAAAGATTCAAAGGATTCTATTTGGACAACATAAGATTAAACTCCATGTACATGTGTTTAATACAGTTGGATTAAATTGATAAATTACTCAATCTATGTGAATTAATGACATGTGGTTTTGTTAATTATTACACCGCTTGTTGACCGGTCCGTTCTGGAACATGGGCAATCGGATTACTTGTCACTTAGACCATGTATATGATGTGTATTCCCTTTGAGTCATAGTTAGGATCTTTGTTTTACACAAAACCTACCTGATTGGTGACTGTGTCACTAATATTTTACACATCATCTAGCCCCTTTTACATTCTATATACTCCATTGTTTTCAAGGTATGATTTAAAATCCAATTCCTTAGGCATGTACCTCAGATAGATTGTGAGATATGTACACGTTGTGTAGATCGCATGTACACATCATGAACTTATACCAAATTACAATTTTAAAAAAAAAATTATTACGTTAAGTAAACCATGAGGCATGTTCTTGTGTTTAGTCTTTAAGTTGATATGGAAAACCTTTTGACGGGTTTTAATATATATATCTATATATATAATTAATATTTTTGTAATTTTTACATCTACATATTATGAGTGAGTTATATTATAGTTGTTACTCAATGTGCATTGAAACATAACAAATGACTGGAAAATAATTTAATTCATGTAATCATTATGTTGATAATAAATGTGGTGTAAGTACGTATTATGTCTTATATACTATATGTCACAAAAGTTAAAACAATGTATGATTATAATACATATTGGGTGGATTCAGATAAGTATTCACCATGTAGCCTCAGAGGTTCATTTATGCAGACAGTTAATTTTAATCGAAATTATTTAATTTGTTTAAAATTATAATATATTATAATATCAAGAAAATTAAGACAAAAATTTAGATAATATAGTTTCCAAATTAATGATAACAATTAATTGATTCGATTGTGATTTATCTAAAATAATAATGATTACAAATTTAATGTTTGTTTTATTAAATTCATAATGTGTTCCATGGATGTGGATGATCGTGATAATAGAACAAACCTTTTATGTGATTGGTTCCATTTAATTATTTATTGAATTAAGGAGTTTGAAAGTGTTCCTCCAATCCTCTTATTGTGTAGGTCATGTATGCCCACATTTTCCTTTATGTAAACCATTATCCCTAACCTGCATGAGAGTAAATGTAATATTTAAAGGATGGATCTCCCAAGTTAGTGGAGGTAGTTCATCTTCATAACCAATGATAAACCAATCCATGGAGACTAATAAGAGGGCCTATGGAAATCTATAACATATACATTAATCAGTTCAAGGTGGTTTTCCCCTAGGTCAACAATTAGTTTATCAACCACTAGATAAACTAATCATGAGTAAATATCATGATCATACAACTTTATTAATTAATTTCTATGAAATTACATTTTTATTTTATTATGGAATTTTTGTCGAGATTACATAATTAATTAATTAACTAGAAAAAAAGATATAGCTAATATAAAATGGATAATGTGTAAATGTTATCTATGTCATGGTTATTCACTGAAGTAAATCCACATAATATTAACAATCATTTCATAAATATAATAATTTTAATTTTAATCATAAAAGGATAAAACCAATCAATTATATTTATTAATTTGGTATATCCTTTGACTACATTAGTTAAAATTGAACCATAGTTTAAAGTGCTCGACAATCCAATGTTATGGTGTGTTCAAGTTTTAGGGATTTATTACTTGATGTTTTTGGTTGAATTAACATAGTTAACATCAAGGTTAGATTGGAAAAGTATGACATGGTGTATCTGAGAGGAAAAGGTTGAGGAAATACAATTTAAGGATTTAAAGATTGCAGAGTATAATCAGTGGATCATGGAATTGTGAGTTAATTACAGTGGAATTTAGAATTGTTACTTCAAACCATCCATGTTTCTTTTCTAACCATTTTGGGGTAATGAGAAGGGTATCATCGTTATTTTCCACTAGAATGACCAAGAAACGTGATATTATGAATCCATTAGTGAGGGATACTAGGTTTCAATAAAATAGTGGGGGAATAATATATATAATATTTATTTATTAAATTGCCTAAAATTTATCTAGATAATGTACTAAAATTTTTCATATCTTATTTGTAGAAATTGAACAAAAAATGAATTTAAACATATCATAGTGATCTGTACTTGAGAAGAAAAACCTTCCCAATGACACAAATTTCAGATAATGGAAAAGGTACTTATGTGTCATCCTTCACCATGAAAGGAAAGTTTATGTGCTGGAAGAAACTTTTCCAAAAGGACTTGGTAATGAGGTAAGTGATGAATAGTTTTGTCTCAATGAGAAAAATAAGAATGATACTATATATATTAAATTTTTCATGCTACCATCCATGTACTATGAGATTTTGATGCAACATGTGGTTATATATGCCTAAAACATGATGTATCACCTTCAAGTGCTCAATTAAGGGAATGAGATACCAGAGAAGTACGAGATCTAAAATGAATTGTTTACAACTAAGCTTAGAGATTTTGTGATAGATGGGCCACATGTAGTCAAGATAATTGGAAACATTGAATTCATATACATTCTAGGGATTAAAATTCTGAGACTAGTTTCATATTGATCACATACTTTTATCACTGACCAAGACATTCGTGGGTTTTATTATTATTTATAATATGAGAAATAATTAGAAGAGTCTTTCAGAACTTATTACATTAATTCACCAAGGGTATAAAGACATGGGTCATAAAAAACCCACAATACTTATGGTGAATAAGAATGACAAGAAATAGGAAAACGACAGCAATAACTATAAATAGTCTAAATTTCTGAAGCACCATCCTCCCAAGAAGTGTAAAATATAATGGTAGGGAAAGGAAAAAGAGGAAGTGTACTTTTCGTGAGGAAAGTAAGACAAATGGAAGTGGAAAATTACCTAGAAGCTGGGGGAAGCTAAAAGTGTGCTCGTTATTGAGTGTAATTTTTCAATATCTACACATTGAGTATTAGATAAATCTTATGGGGATCACATATTCATTATAATATATAAGCCAAATTAGTTTTGAAATATTACTAGAGTAGTAGTGGATCTGAGATCTCCCAATGGTTTAGGGCCAACTGACTACCACCTTTCATTTTCAATGTGACTGATTTTTGTTGAAAAATATTATTAAAATATACCTATGGTTACCAAGAACATAATTTCTAAATCATTCATATATGTAGATGAGTTTATTTTCATGTTTGGAAACAATTTTCTTATTTTATAAGGACAACATATATTTTGGTATGGAATATTTAAATAATGGCCTTTATGTATTAAATTTAAAAAAATTGTTGGAAATTGAAAAAAAAAATCAGATTAACATGAATAATAAAACACCCAATTTCGTAATCACTTTAATGGTCATTAAATGAGTATAATTTTATAAAACTATGCCCAGATGGTTATATAGACTCTTTTGAGATAAAAAAACTTGATAGATGTCATGCATGTTTACAAGGACCAAATAACGAATCAACAATTTGGTGGACTGGGTGAAAAGGTTATAGAGCTTCTAAGATTGGTACACACTAATGTATGCAGACCATTTCTAGTAGAAGCTGGAGTTGGATATTGTTAATATATAACTCTTAATTATTATTTGAGTAGATATGGATAAGTCTACATGATGATGTTTAGGTATACATCCTTTGAAAATTTCAAGGAATTCAAAAATGAAGTAGGGAATCCATATGTTAAGAAGATAAAGAAGCTTTAATCAGTTAGAGATGGTGAAAATATTAACCATGAATTCAATGAATTTATATGGGATTTTGGGATTCAATCTCAACTAATTCCACCATATACACCCTAGTGTAACGGTGTTAGTTAAATGAGTAATATCACCTTGTTAGATATGGGACGGTTAATGACGAGTCATTTAGATATTTTATTATAATTTTGGGGATATTAATTAAAAATTGTAGCATACACATTGAACATTGTTTCTTATAATGTGAAAAAATAATTCCCTTCATGTTATGGAGTGGAAATTAACTCATTTTTTTGAGAAAAAATGTATGGGGTTGCGAGGTGTTTTTTGAGGCCTTCTCCGAAAAGAAACTAGTACCTAGGGCACAATGTGCATGCTTATTCAGTATCCCAAAGAAATAAAGAATAAAACATATGAAACACCTCAGTATACAAAGTGATTATCTTCTTCTAAACCACTTATATTGAGGGGGGTCACATTCTCAAAAATAATAGTGGGAAAAATATTGAAAGCTATGATGTTTATGCTCAACATAGAAAGATTTTTAGTAGGAACCAATTCCATAAGTCCCCATGAATGAAGTAGTTATTTAAAAAAAAGTGTTGTATAGGATCATAAGAGAAGAAAGAGAACCAGAGAGATAAGGTTTTATATCCATCATATATTTTGAATCATTATTTGTTGAAAATGATGAACCGTTATCCTTAAAGATGTAGTAGACGGCTCAGAAGCTGCAAGATGGAAATAAGCCATGAATTTTTAAATGAATTCCATTTATTAGAAACAAGTTTGGGTTTTGATCGATGCACCAATTGATGAAAATCCCATTTGGTAAAAATTATTATTAAAAAGATAAATTGTCATGGAATGTAAATTAAATACATATAACGTATGTCTAGTGGCTAAAGGATTTAATAAACATCATGGAATTGACTATGATGACAATGTTTTAATCCATCATAAATTCTCTTTCCATAAAAGCCTACAATAGATATAATATTTGGAAGATGGATGTAAACACTACATATCTTAATGGGATTATTAAAAAATATGTCTATATGACAAAAAAAGAAGGTTTTGTTTCTCTAGGTGATGCCCAAAGGATTTTCAAGTTACAAAGATCCATTATTGTGTTAAAGAAATAATCCTTGTCAGGGAACATTTTATTTGACTAATCCATAAAAAATTTGGTTTCATTAAGAATTAACGTGAACTGTGTTTTTATAATTGGTTTAGTGGGAATGAGTTCATTATGATTGTAGTATATATATATATATATATATATGAAATATTACTTATTTGAAATAACATACCAATATTATAATATTTTATGGACTGGTTAAAGGAGCGTTTCTCTATGAAGTACATAGGTAAAATAGCCTGTATTCTAGGGATCAAGATTATTCATGATTATTCCAAGTGGATTATTTGACTAATTAAAATTACATATATTGACCGTATACTAAATATATTTAGTATTGAACAATACTATAGGGGATTGTTTCCAATATCACAACATCAAAATCATTAAAAGAAAATGTGTCCTCAGACAAAATAAGAGAATAAAATAATTAGTAAGATCTCATATGTATCAGTGATATGATCAATCATGTACGACATGTTATATTCTATAATTGATGTTGCCTATGCATTTAGCATTGTAGAATTATATCAAGTAGATCTAGGGGAACAACATTAAATTGATGTTAAGGTTATCCATAAATATATTAGAAGAACTAAGGATATGTTCTTATTTTATTGAATAGATGATGAGATGTTCATATGAGGGTCATGTTGATTTAAGTTTTCAGATAGATCATAATGATCTAATGTCATATTCTGCACACGTTTTCTATCTCAATGGAAGATCTATGATCTAGAAGAGTTCAATTTGGATAGTTTTTTCAATTATACATGAGAGTCCAAGTATTTAGAAGCATTTGATACAGCCAAGAAACCCATTTGGATTTTAAAAGTTTTCCAGGAACATGATTTTGAACCCATAATTAAATAGCTTATCCCATTATATTGTGATATTACTACATCTGTGTCTCATTCAAAAGATTCATTGTCACCCCAATAGACAATGGATATACTCTGAAATTATCACCTCTTGAGGGGTTTTCATCAGAGGGGTAAAGATATTGGTAAAAGAGTACCCACTGAAGAGAAAATAGTGGACTCCATGACTAAAGGCATATCTCAGCAGAAGCATGAGTATCATGTGGAGGTAATAGACTGAATGTTGTCAGTAGTTGGCTCTAGTGCAAGTTGGATTCTATTGGAGTTAGTACACTGTAAAAAAATTCTATGTACCATATGATAACATGTATACATTATTTAGAATTTTAATAAAATACTTATCACATCATTATTGTTCTTATATTTTCCATAGTATGTGATAATTTCCCAAGAGTAGTTGTTGCACAGAAAGGCTAGAGTAGTTTCCCGCTATGATGAGAACCCGTAAGAACTATGAATCTATTCATAAATTTATGTTATATATCAAACTGATATCATTTGAGGGACACAAATGATACATGATATCTTGGATGGAGACTAATAGGACTTTGAGGAATCTTCTCATGGTGTATGACATTAGTAATATCTAGTGGGATATTATTAGAACAACACCCACATGTATGAAATTTTTATTTATATGTGTCATTTAATATTACTATGTACTGAAGTGTGTATTGATCATTAGACTTTAAGATTATTCTTAATGACAATTATGAGTATTGTAATTTGATAACCGTGATGGCATATGATCATTTTGAGGTAGGATATGTTGTGTGCGCCATGAGTAATATTATATTAATGGATTATGTAAGAAATTATTTTTCACTTCTGTATTAACGAAATTCGATTTCTCAGGCCCTTTGATAAAAATTATATAACCTAATTAAATCCACGGTCTTGGTGTTTGATATGTAAGTTATGTTTTCAAGAAATAAAAGAAATAAAAAAAACTCACATGAGTCGATGGCACTGATATGCATCTAGTCAGATTAGATATATTGTTATAAATAAAAGATAGTTCAATATAAGAATAAATATGAGGTAATATGTCATCGCATCATTAAAGTATTTCACTATGGGTTCCTTTGCATGTTGCTAGACTCAAACCTTGTACTTTAGGTAGCTTAGCCTAATTCACGCATATGAGGCCAAGAGGGTCACACACTAAGTGTATCTAGAATCTTAGTTAAACAATGTATTATTATATATATTTCAATAGGTTTAATAAATATTATTCACGCACAAGGATTAATAATTATTTTTTCTTGATCATATATATTATGTTACCAGTTATTCTAGAGACTATAATATGAGAAAAATATTTATTAAATATTTAGTTTCCCTTTAGTAAATATAATATTTATTAATTTATTACTTAGTAATGTAGTGATATTTATGTAATAAATAAATATCCATTATTGTAGTCCTGATAAATATTGTGAATGAATGAAGGACGAAGATTAAAGTGTCCTATGAGAAAATAAAAAATAATAAATATTATTTGGCTAAATAATATTTAATTTTAATTCTTGATTTAAGAGCATGTCGATAAATTTTAATAATAATAATAATAATAATATTATTATTATACGAAATGGGGTTTTTTCTAGGAATAGATAAATAATTAAAGGCACTTATGAAATTATTTTGATTTAACCCTAGCGATATAAAAACCTAGTTATGTTATTTTATCAATATGCTAATTCATTTGTATGTGTTGTGGACACCGGATTTGGAGAATCCCTTAATGAACTAGAGAGATCAATTCTCCAAGGAATATCCTAATAAGGGAGAGTGATCTTCCTCCACCTCCTGCTCATGGGAAATGAAAGATCCAGAAGAACACTTTGGAATCAGTTCTCAAGGCAATCAAATAAAGGTGACACAAGTGTTAGGATCTGTCGTGCTAGCACCTAGAGATTTGTACAGTGTCATTCAACGATTTGGGGAAGACCTGTGGATCACTGATAGAGGGAATCTTCTTTTATTAATATAATTTAATAATGATACAACATATATCTATTGCGAGATTCATCAATGGAGAATGATCCCCATTAAGGTAATTATTTATTTAATCAAATTGATTTTACATAATATTTTATAATCCTCTCTAGGTTAAGGCATTTTATCCATTGTCTATATTCAATTATTCCACTTCATAGATCATGATTTTTATGATTTTGATAATCTTGTATTTATCATAAATCTAGGTAAAAAAGAAAAGTTGGACATCGCCCATCACAAGATTCCACTACACTCAGAACCATTACAACCATGTTCCATCTTCTAGGAATCTAATATATGGTTTATGGTTATCTTATATGTCCAAAAAAGAATTCCATAATCATGAAACAATTGTTCATATTACCCAAAATCTTTTTAATAGGTAGAGGGTCACGCACCCTTCATTAAACATAAAAAGAAGGCCTATTTTGATAATTTATAAAAGAGGGATCCCATTAAAATATTATAGGAAACATCCTTAATGAAGTAATAACCAAAGGAAATAATGGTTTATAGTGTATAATGGATTTAAAACATCAATATAGACCCCAAAAACTTTAAAACATCTTAATGTTATCCAAAATCACCTAAGAATAGCCCTAAATAAGAAATGATCCAAATAACAGAATGAAAGTGCCTGAAATAAAAATTGAGAGTTTTTAAAAACATCATATTGAATCTTCATATATTGACACATTGATATTTAATATAATGAACCATCACTCTCGTGGATTTTTTTTCCTAAATACATGGGAATGTTACGAGTCTACAATTTTTGATGGCCCTTGCTTCTGAGACCCGGTGTGCCAGGAATCTATTCCTGAAGTTTTTCCCGGGTACGTTCATTAAGTGTACGTGAGGGTTTTTATATCTTTTGAACTGGTGCTCAGAATTGAATTCTATGGACACCGATGAGCTCGCAGCGCCGGTATTTGTTTAAGGAGACCTTTACCATAGTTGTGTTTCATCGAGAGCGGATGTTAATTTTGGGGGTTTTCTAAATAAGTTAAATAAAAATATGAGCAACATATTTTTATTTTTTGATGGTTAAAACCTCCAAAGGGAGGTTAGTGGTAGGGCCCACATTCACATAACCTCACTTGGGATGATATTACTAGGTGGGGCCCACATGGGCTTGAAACCTTTGGAACCCCCTATTTATGTGGCTTAAACCCTTCAACTTCCACCTTCCCTCATAATGGTGCCAACACTAAAAGATTAATTAATGCCTCACTTAATTAGTCTATTTGAAATATTTTGAATTATTTTTCCAATAACTAAATAATATACAAGTATATTATTCTTCTTAAGTTAGCATAATCATTATATAGAGCTTTTGGTTGGAACTATGAGAGAGCCTTTCCTCCCCAATGAAGAACGCACTATCACCGACGAAGAACGGGGACAACGCCTGAGCCCGGAATCAGTGGCATGTGACAGGTGCAATATTCGACGACGTCTTCGAATTATTTCCCTCTCCATCGAAAACATACTTAGAATTGAGGTAGGGGTTACTATAATGTTTGATTCTACCCTCCGTTCTACATAGTTAAGTTGGTGGAATGATGTGTTGATTGTTACCAATGTAATAAAGAGGGCTCAGTTCGCATGAACATGGCTCGACCCTCCCCATTGTGTTTCCATTGGATGTGGTCAGAGGCGGAGCCGAATGGGAGCGGTGTTGTTACACCACGCTGGAGAATAACTATGTCCAGGAGGACCGCAACAGATGGAAGAGGAACCGCGGCCGGGAGGGCTATGACAGATGAAGAGGTGTGGCGCCCTTGCAACGCGCTGTGGAGCTGAAGGCCGCGGACAGCACGGGCCATGGCGGTGGTGGACCGATGCCATCACGTTGGCCGCGTGGAGGTGGATGACGCATCCCACGTCCACGGGCCGCTTGGCCGAACCTAACCGAACTGACCGGCCGCCAGCCGTACGGGCTGGAGATCGGCGATGCCCACACGCACCGCGTGGAGAAGACTGGGGCCTGCTTTTGCGGGCCGCTCTACTGGGCGTATCGGCTGGCCACCGGCAGGCCGGGCTGGAAAATAGTGGCACCCACAGGTGCCGTTAGGGAAGAAAGGCGGCCCACTAGGCGGGCCGCTTGCACCGGGAAGAACCGGACGACTATGGCCGGCTTGGTAGGGGAGAGGTGGTGCCGCCGGGCGAACCAGAATGACCCATAGCGCGGGCCGGGTCTACAGGTGGACCGAGCCCCACTAGGCTCGGCTGACCCCTAGCTGGGTCGGACCCACTGAGCTGGGGCGATCCGACCCACCGGCTAGGTCGGACCCACCGAGCCAGGTCGGACCAACCCACCACAGCCCACTGGGCATGACCGGCTGGGTCTGACTTCGCTTAAATGCAAATATCTTAAAGACCGCATGTCCAAACAACGTGCCATCTGCGGAATTGGGACCCCCACTACGAAGAGATCCTTTTTCCATACTCAAAGTGATTTTCGAAAAAATATGGAAAACATCTGGGTTTGGATTGAGCATAAATCCAATTGGGCCTCTATAAAGGAAATGCCAATAACTCCCACACCGGGCGTCGAAGTGACGCACCATCTGTCGCGTTGGGTTCCTTTTGATGAGACAGAACTACGAGATACATCAACTTGAGACATTACGATAGTTTTTGTATCGACACTTGACTCGAGGATTAGACCCTCCTGGAATCGAGCGTGCTGTGTGCGGGAATCCTAGAGATGGTTGTGATGACTATTGTACTGGAATCCTAGGTGGCTTCGACAGAGATGACTACTATACTGGAATCATCCATGGGTTCGACAAAGATGACTACTGAACCAAAATCCTCAGTGGGTTTGACAGCGATGACTACTGTACCAGGATCCTCTGTGGGTTCGACAGTTCTGACTTCTATTCTTGTATCTTGTGTGGGTTCGACAGAATCGTTGGTCCTGTATCCTATGTGGGTCCGACAACTTAGCTGGTCCATTATCCTGTGTGGGTCTGACAGCTTAGATGAATCAGTGACTACATCTGATCATCTCTATCACTCTACTAAATATGTATACCTATGTGAGCTGAGTTATGCATTTCAACCATTGTCATCGTAGAGATTGACTTTTCTTCCTTTGTAGACTGAGTTGTGTTTCGGCTCGAGATTTGGAGTTGGACTGTGACTAGTAACATAGTTATATTTATATGAATATACCAAATCAGGGTTGTTTGATACTCCATGATTGTATATTTCTATTGTGATTTATACTTTGTCGATTATAGGAGACCTTTGGGGTCTTGATGTCCCTTTCTGATTATTGTTATACTCACCCCTGCACAGGCTTCGCCCAAACCTTGTTATGTTCTGTGTAGACGACTGACAGTAGTGATCGAGGATGAGGGTGAAGGACAGAGGATACTCATAGCTCGACTAGATGTGACGTACCATATGGAAGAGTTGGGCGAGTTCTGTACCTACCCATCAGGTAGGATTCCCCGGTAGACGATCCAGGAGAAATTTTCCTTTTTTTACTTGTACTTGTACCTCTTGCTCAGTTGGGTTTGTATAATGGCCCACTAACTTTCATTACACCATTAATTTAAATTTTAGTACATGTTTACTTTAGTTCTTTTGTTCCAATTGTGTGTCTGTTATAGGTTAATAAGAAATTATTTCCCTTTTTATCAGGGATTCGCCTTTGGTGCTAGTCGCCATCCCCTGGCCTATGGAAGGCAGGCTTGGGGTAGTCATGGCGCGGGCCCTAATGATGGGTTGTGAAAAATTGGTATCAGAGGAGTCGGTTCTACTACAGAAAATAGAATCTGAATCTATTAATGGAAATAATGTTACATGTTTTGGGTGTAGTTATCAGTTTTGGAAAACTGGTTTTGTTGCGGCGGCCGACATAACCAAACACTAGAACTCTGACTTCTGATCTCCGACTAAGTGCACGAAGAAACGGGTTGCATGTGTGTTTCCGTTGAAAAAGTTTTCTTCGTGATTACTTCGTGTCATCTCACTAGGTATACTATTTTAACCGTGGCACACTTGTTTTTTTCCTGATGGCACCACGAAGGTAGCCAACTAGGGTTCCGAGATTCATACGAGATGGTAGCCCACCGAGCGACGAGGGCTAGGTGCAGGGCCCCATCAAAGAGGAGGTACCAGCGGTACCACTACCCGCAGGGCCACCAATACCTCCATCTCCAGTAGTATAGAGTGCATGCCGCCTGAGTGCGTTTCACGAGTTTCAGCGCCAGAGACCGCCCAGGTTCCTGGGAGAGGTGGACCCACAAGGAGCTGAGGATTGGCTGGAGGCTGTCATGAGAGTTTTCATATTGGTACGGACATCAGCCGACTTCATATTGATCCTTGTCACGAGTCTCCTGTATGAATCATCATGAAGATGGTAGATCCTGATGCTCTAGGTGCATGAAGAGGCATCATTACTATGGACATACTTCGAGAGTCTCTTTCTCTCGGAGTTTGTTCCAATCACCCTTAGTGTGGTGCGGATTCAGGAATTACTTCATCTATAGCATGGAATCATGATAGTAGCTCAGTACTCAACGAGGTTCACCAAACGCTCACGATACTCCACAGATATGGTGCGGGACCCATTCTTTAGGGCCCGAACCTTCGAGCAGGGACTCAGGCATGAGATCAGAGATTCAAAGATTCCCCTCAGCAATCTGACGTAGGCAGGGGTGGTGGAGAGAGCCCTTTTAGTGGATAGTTTTCTCGCTGAGCAGTTACCGGCGGCGATACCCCCCATAGGGAAACACGTAGTGGAGTCTTCTGCAGATAGCAGTAGACAGGTGAAATAGAGGTTCAAGAGGACTAGGCCATCAAGTGGGAGAGCCCAAGATATAGTTTTGGTTGTAGCGGGCACACGAGACAGATCCATCTATACGAGGAGAAGACAATGCTTTGCATGTAGCGGTAGGGCCACATGGCTCATGACTAATCGACCCGCCATGTAGATGAGAAACAGATAGTAGAGGGACCACCCAAGCAGAGGCAGAGGTTCGACCATGGTGGTCAGCCGGGAGCAGGCGGACGAGGAAGTGGAGCTGGCGGAGCAGTGGGTGGTGGACGATGTTTCATGGCTCTACCACCACCACCACCAGGAGGTCCACCCCGACCATAGGGAGCTTCAAGACAGAGGTAGGATCATCTCCAGGAAGTTGAGGACTACGACCACGGCTCACCTGAGATGATTCAAGGTACTATCTATGTCTACTCCACCCTTTCTTTAGTACATATAGACATAGGTCCATGTAATTATTTTATTCCCACTACCCTCGTTTGGAGCTCGCAGATTCCAAGGAAGTCGTTGGCTCGATCCTTACGGTTAAGGACTCCTACGGGAGCAGACTCGATGATGACGCACTGGTGATAGTAGTGTGATCATACTCTAAGAGGCGAGAACTTCGGTTGGGATCTTCTTATTGTGGCATCGAGGCCTTACAACGTCATCTTGGGTATGGAATTGTTATCCACAGTTCTTGCTCAGATTGACAGTATTAGGCGCAATGTGTGGTGTATCCGCACAGATAGGACCAGGTTCACCTTCACTGGTGATAAGGGATCCTTAGCATCATAAGATGGACTTACGCAGTGGAGGGGGAAACCGATCACATATCATTTGTCTAGTCTCATCCTCGGAGCGGTTGATGTACAATGTCCGGGTTTTCCTGTTGTGGTGGATCAGTACGCAGATAATTAAAATTTTCTTAGAACATTTCTCCCTCTTTTACCCATCTCCTAGGAGAATTTGCAAAATCACATAAAACATAATTTTACCACTTCTGTGAGTATACTTTCAAAAATTAGAGAGACACGGTTAATATCAAGGAGTAAAATGTGGTTCAATAAGATAAAAATATTTTTTGGTGAATAGTAACTTTTTACTTTTATTTACCACGGTTAAAAGTAAATAGGGTAATTAATGGTAAAAATGATATTATTATTACCCTAAAACATGTCATAATTCTATTGGATAAGTATTATTCGACCAAAAAGAACCTTAGTAATAAAATATGTACCACTTTGGTCCACTTGGATTAGATTAGGACATTTATTATTATTTAATTCAAAGAATAGTTAAAAGAGATAAAATCAATGTTTAATAACTAAAATATTTTTAATATAGGGTTATACATAAGACAAATTCATTTATAAATATTCATTAGAAATATAAAGCTATTGAATACATATTGGTATTTTATTTATAGTTTTTAAAAATTAAATAATTTAATTTATTTGTGACATAACCGTGATGCAGTAATTACCTAATTAATGAAGTATTAAAATAATTGATATTATAAATATCCAAATAAATGAATTTGAGACTTTTTATGAATTACACTAATTCTATATATCAATATGACATGATAGGATTGAATAAATGAGTTTATTTGTAATTAATAAATTTGTTATAACTTTAACAAAAATCAATTATTAAATAGTGTCAAATTTGACATATAGGAGTATTTAATCCAAATATTATATTATTAATTTATATTCTATTCCTAAAAATCTAAGGTTCGGAAAAATGACTTAGATAAGGTTATATATATTAATAATGAACCACTTGGGGTTTACATTGATTATTATAGTTTGTTTATTAACCATATAATATAAAAATACAAAGAGACATGGTAAATGTTAAACTATTTAACTAAGAGTTAAATATAAATGATAAGGTTAATATAGTGACCCACACATGTCTAAAATCTATTGGTTGAACGGATTTCAACCCATACCCACTTTATCTTATAAATAAGTCACTTTGGAGCCATTATAAACCTAATATGAATTTATTATAAATTAATATTTTATGTTTTTCCTATGGTTCCCCTCACCCCTCTTATAAAAGGGAACTCCCCCTTCTCTCTAATTCACACCATCAAAGCCATTTTTCCTGGCCCCACCCTTCCCAAATATCCTTTAAACTTCCCTCAATTTAACATAGTGGCCTTATTTTGATCAAAAAACTAACCTAAGTAGCCCTTTTGATCAAATCAAAAGGAAGAACCTGAAGAAGATGTATTGTTTTCACCACCCTCTTTCAAGTGACTTTCTTCTTCCACTTCTTACTTATTTGTTATTTCCATTCTAAAATAATAACTCCAGTGTCTTATATATACTGTAATGTTATTAAAAATATGGTACAACCATATTTAGTATTCTACCCATCCTTTGATTGACATGTCACCATATGTGCATACGTACGACCTACCGTCTCCACATCATCGTGTAATTGTTATTCAATACATTATTAGTTGGATGGGTATGATAATGATGTGTAATTGATGTAAATAATAAATATAACATGTTAATGATTCTGTGTATTTGTTATACCATCCAGTTATATTTTATTTTAATATCAAAAGAATGATACTGTCGCTCGTGTATACGTACAGATTATTGTCTCCACGAACGCGATGAGATTCATTCCCCATCATATCCATTCAAGAATAATTTTCATTTGATGGTTAAAAATAATGCTTAAAGACTTAATATTATTCTGGAAATGAATATGATACAACCTATCTATAACAAACATGGCTTACGTAACAAATCATATAAAGTAAAACGAATCAGTTAACACCCGAAACAACTATAATACAAAGATATTATTAACAATGAAATTTTAAAGGATCAAATATGATATCATATTAATTTATATGATTCTTGTATAATTTAATAACAATTATTTCACCATTATACAGGAGTTTAACCTACCCTCTACCAAGGAAAAGTACTAGGTGAGGGTTAATTTCACAATCTTTTTATTATCCGTGGTTGTTTTTACTTAAGTATCTACTAGGCCATATTTATCATCCACATACATGTTTCTAAAAAGTGTATTTCAAAACATTTTTACTATTTTATAGACTACGGGTTAAATTAATTTATAACCTTTTTTGAAATTTTATAATATGTATATAAAATAATCTTTCCGTCATTTTCCAAACAAGGTCATTTTTAACCTTTTCGACAGAATTAAGGTAAGAATGTCTTTTATAACTTATACGGCGGGTTCAGCTATTTTCCAGCATAATAAAATCATCGAAGCATTCCATAAAATCTTATAAGAATATTTTCAAATTAAACGTTTTCTTTTATAATAATGTGATTTTTAAATTATTTCATAAAATGATATATTTCTCTCAAATAGTTTTGATTTCATCTATGTCAACATCCTTTGATGGATTTTAATCTTATTTGAAGTTGATTTGTTATGATACAAAACTTCCATATTGTATTGAAGGTTTTGAGATATGTTTGACTGTGGATGTGTTATTTTTATACCATTCATGGTTTATGGAGAAAGTATTGACATTTTGTATGATTGTTTTTATACGAATTTTTATGTTATGTTTAAACCTTTTCATATGTGGAATGAATTGGACTTACTATGTGACGGGTGGAGCCCGCTATAGCTCCTCGTTGAATTGTTAGGTATAATGAGACTATCTAGTGTCTTGGAACAAGGCCTTGACAAAATCCGATTTGTAGTCTTGGAAAAAGGCCTTGACTATGTGGTTATGATAGTTTGGGATTTTTCATTCCATCATTATGAAATTGGTTATTGATATTTCATGTGATTATTCGACTAGTAGAATATCCATGTGAATAAGTAAATGGCATTATTTCATATTATTTCTACCATATTATGCTTAATTTAAAGTTTAAAAGGATTTTGTTTTAGTTATACATTGCCCTAAATGTTTATGCTTATTTATGAAAGTTTCCATTATATTGTTAACCTTACTAGGCATCTAAGCTCACCACTTTCTATGATTTATTATTCCCAGGATGTGAAAATTGTATTTTATGAATGACCTAAAGGGATTGTATGAGGGGATATGAGTGTGGTCTATGGAGACAAGATGTTGTTTTAGTTTTCATTTTTTGATGTAATGTATGACTTATGAATGTATCTAGTGATTCTAAGGCTACTAAACTAATTGGTCTTTCGAGACATGATATTTTGTGATCATGCCAATATTATGTAATAATGCATTGACTCTAGGTAAATGGGTTCAGGGCATTTCAGTTTGTATCAGAGAAAGTTTAGTATAGACCATGAAATCTAGATTTAGATAACCTCTGATTGAAGCACATAGACCTAAGATGGACTTTGAGGATTAGTATAGAAGAACTTCTAGAATTTTTGTATTATTGAGATTTTTTGTGTTTTCCAAGAAATAAATCCCTCTATGGATACGAGTAGGTAGAGGAGGCTCTGGAATAGATGTACCTAGGGGTAAAACCCGAAAACACCGCTTTGAGCTAGACTCGAACGAGAACTGGTGCACGAAAACGAGCCTTGCTGAACTCTTGGTTATGACACTCCCGGGGGATATGCTTAGGACAATTATCATTTCCATAAAAACCATTATAAAGGGTTAATGAGTGTATAATTCCACAAAGAATTTTTTTTTTATGATTATGGATTATATCCATAAATAGTTCAATTTATTTTAAGTGTTTTACAAGTATAGAATAATGTATTTTGATTCATAAACTGATCTAGTTTATGCGATTATTTAGAAGTGGCACATAGTGGAAGGAATGGAAACTGTAACAATGCACACACTCCAAGTAGAGATTTCCCTCCTACTCAAGATAATTACGATGGAGCTGGTGATGCAACTCGTGCTGATCATCTAATCACTATACTGGGACAACTCAATCAGGTTATGAATAATAACCTTACCCGTATGGAGCACACTAATCTGTAGCGTGGAGGATCAATGCTAGATCGCTTCATGAGGCAACAACCACCAACATTCAATGGGGGTACAAATCCACCATTATCTAAGAAATGGATCAATTCCTTAGAGAAAATATTCCACGCCTTGGGGAGTAGCGAAAGGGAAAATATTTTCATGGTAGTTTACCCCCTCACTGGAGATGCTGATCAATGGTGGCTATTGATTCAAAACACGAAGGAAGATGATGAAGTATTAAATATGGAATGGAGGGAGTTTAAAAATATTTTCATTGGAAAATACTTTCCTCATGACCATTGAGCGGATATGGAATGAAATTTTTTGAGTCTGAGGCAAAAGGAGGACGAGAATATTGCAAAGTATGAGTCTAATTTCATGAGGATATAAAGGCATGTTGCAGATTATATACATAACCCAAGAAATAAGATTGATTGTTTCTTTGATGGGTTAAAACAATTTCTCTGTCGAGCAATAGTCTCACAATCCTTCTCATCATACGAAGATATTGTCTCATGTGCCATCAAGATAGAAAAGGAATTCCCTAAGTCTTATGACTTTAAAGCAAAACAATAGAAGAAGAGATATGATGATCACTCCAGAAATAGAAATAAGCGGAAGAAGGGAAAAGATGAATATCTATCCTATAGTAAATGTCAGAAGAGACACCATGGTACTTGCTAGAAAGGAATGGGAGTCTGTTACAAGTGTGGTGAAAAAGGCCACTAAGATCGTGATTTCAAGGGGAAGAAGGAAGCTACCAATGTTCAATGCTACAATTTCAAGGAGATGGGACATTATGAAAATGAATTTCCTAAGCGTCAGGGGATCATTCCCAAGAAAAGTCCAAGGGATCAAGGCCTAGCTTATGCTATCACTACTGTTGAGGTAGAAACTCCAAAAGATGTGGTGGCAGGTAATTTAATTGTTTCATGAAGTTTATAAAATGATTAATTTGATTCTGGATCATCACATTGTTTCATATCATCCCAGTTATCTAAGAAAATTCGATATTTTCAATTTGATTTAACAAGGGAGTTGTTAGTTAAAATCCTAAGGGAAGTATCATTGCTACAATGTTTGGTGAATCAGTTCCCATTAGAGCATATAAATGTTCTTTATCTACTGATCTCATCATCATACCTATGATTGAGTTTGATATAATCCTTGGTATGGATTTTCTTTTGGACTATGACGTGATGATTTGTTGTAAGAAGAAGGAGGTTATGACTTTTGATTATGATGATAAGGAATACCTTATATTAAGAGTAGAATCATCAACACCTAATTCTTATCTAGATCCACCCCCAGAAGCTCAACTAAATTCAATTATTGGGGAGGAAGAGAATGAAATAACTGTGGGTGAGGAAAGGAATGTTAAAATAGAGGATTTACCTATTGTGAAAGAATATGTTGATGTTTTTCTATAGGATTTACCTGGGCATCCTCCAGAATGAGAAATTTAGTTTTCCATTGATTTATTTCCTGGATCAAGGCCCATATCGAAGACCCCTTAAAGAATGTCCACTGTGGAATTAGTGGAACTAAATAAACAACAAGAGGAATTGAGTAATAAGGTATTTATTCTTTCTAGTGTTTCTCCATGGGGATCCCATGTTGTTTATGTTAAGAAGAAAGATGGATCTATGAGGTTGTGAATTGAATACAGGGAGATCAATTCAATAACAAAAATGAACATGTATCCACTACCTCTAATTGATGATTTATTTGACCAACTGCATGGAGCTTAATACTTTTCAAAGATTGAACTTTGATATGGATACCATCAGTTGTTTGTTATGAAGGAAGACATTCTGAAAATAGCATTTTGAACCAGGTACGAGCAATACAAGTTTACCGCAATGCCTTTTGGGTTGACTTATACACCCTATGTTTTCATGGATCTAATGAATAGAGTTTTCATGGAATATATTTATTATTTTGTGGTGTTATTTATTGATGATATCTTGGTATATTACAAAAGCTATGAAGATCATTAAAATCACTTCTGCATTATCATGAAGACTCTTAAAAGACATGAATTATATGGGATGTTTAGCAAGTGTGAATTCTGGAATTAGAAGATTTATTTTCTTGGCTATATTGTCTATAAGGATAGAATTTCTATTGATACTTCTATATCCAAGGTAATCCATGAATGGCTAGCCCCAACGAGTATAATTGAGGTACTCAGTTTTATTGGTTTAGTAGGTTATTATTGATGTTTTGTCTAGATTTTTGCACTATTGGCTAACCCATTAACGAATCTCACACATAAAGGGGTTTAATTTGTTTGGTAAAA
This sequence comes from Viscum album, assembly GCA_963277665.1. Lineage (NCBI taxonomy): Eukaryota > Viridiplantae > Streptophyta > Magnoliopsida > Santalales > Viscaceae > Viscum > Viscum album. Next base: position 1,646,735,697 of record OY728135.1, read on the forward strand.
AGAGTGTGAATAAGGTTTTGATGAACCGAAGTGATTATTCTTCAACCCCGTAATGCCCTGACCCTAGTTATCCAGAGTCGGGGCATTATTACATAACATTGGCATGATCAAAAGAAAGATCAAATATCAAAAAACCGATTAGTTTAGTAGCCTTGGAAACACTAGATATATTCATAAAGTTTTACATTACATCATAAAAATGAAAACTACAAAAACATAGTTTCCATATTTTACACTCTTATCCCCTCATACTATCCCTGCAGGTTATTCATAATTTACTTCTTCACATCCTGGAAAAAAAACATAGAAAAGGGGTGAGCACAAATGCCAAATAAGAATAACAACATAGCGTAAACTTTCATAAATAAGAAAAAACATTTAAGGAAATGTATAACTAAAACAAAAGCCTTTTAAACTTGATCTTAAATATAGTATGGAAAAAATAAAATGAAATAATTACATTTACATATTCCCATGGATATTCTACTAATCGAATAATCACATGAAATATCAATAACCACTTTCATAATGATGGAATGCATAATGCTAGACTATCATAACCACATAGCCAAGGCCTCATGCCAAGACTAAAAATAAGATTTTTTCAAGGCCTTGTGCCAAACCACTAGATTGTCTCATGAGACCTACCGATGCATCGAGGAGCTATAGCGGGCTCCACCCGTCACATATTAAGTCCAATGCATTCCCATATGAAAAGGATTAAACAGAACATAGACATTCTTATTAAAACTAGCATAAGAAATGTAAATACTTCATCAATAAACCATGAATGGTATAAAAATAACACATCCACAGTCAAACATATCACCAAACCTTCAATACAATAGAGATGTTTTGTATCATAATAAATCAACTTCAAATAAGCTTAAAATCCATCAAAGGATGTTGTCATAGATGAAATCAAAACTCTTTTTAGAGAAATATCTATTTCTATTTTGAAATCATTTAAGGGTCATATATTTATGAAATAAATCATTTTCTTTTAAAATATTCCTATAATCTTGTAAGGGAAGCTTCCACTATTTTATAATGATGGAAAATAGCTGCACCCACCGTATAAGTTAAAAAAAATTCTTACCTTAATTATGTCGAAAAGGTTAAAAAGCACCTTGTTTGGAAAATGACCGAATGATTCCTTTATAAACCTCTTATAAAAAGTCAAACAAGGGTATAAATGACTTTAACCAATATTCTTGTAAATAGTAAAAATGTTTTTAAATACATTTTTATGAAACATGGATGTGGATGATAAAGAGATCCCACTAGATTATTACGTATAAACAATCTCGGATAATGAAGAGATTGTGAAAAAAACCCTTAGCTTGTACTTTTCCTTGGTTGGGTTAGTTTAACATCCTGTATAATGGTTAAATAATTGTTATTAGATTATAAAATAATAATATATATTAATATTATATCATATATGATCTTTTAAAATTGATTTGTTAATAATATCTTAATATTATCGTTGTTTCGGGTGTTAACATACTCATTTTCTTTTATATGTTTTATTGTGTAAGCTGTGTTTTTCATGAATAGGTTGTATCTTATTCAAATCCAGAATGATATAAAGTCCTTAAATATTTTTTTTAAATCATCAAATGATAATTATACTTGAATGGATACGATGGAGAATGAATCTCATCGCGTTCGTGGAGACGGTAGTCCGTACGTACGCACGACCAACAATATCATTCTTTTGATATTAAAATAATATATAATTGGATGTTATATCATATATACAGAATAATTATAATGTTATATTTATTATTTAAATGAATTACACATCATTATTATACCCATCCAAAAAATAATTTAATGAATAACAATTACACCATGACGTGTAGACGGTAAGCCGTACGTATGCACGTATGGTGACATGTCATTCAAAGGATGGGTAGAATACTGATTATGGTTGTACGATATTTATAATAATATTACAGTATATAGTAGATACTGGATTCATTATTTTAGAATGGTAATAACAAAGAAAGAAGAAGTGGAAGAAGAAAGGAACATGAAAAAGGGTGGGGAAATCATTACCTCTTCTTCTGGTTCTTCTTTTTGATTTGATCAAAAGGGCTCCTTAGGTTGGATTTCTGACTAAAGGATGGCCTCTAGGATTAATTTAGGGATGTTGAGAGAGTATTTGGGTTGGGTTTGGCCGATCCAAAAGGCTTTAATGGGGTGGATTAATGAGAAGGTAGAGTGCCCTTTTATAAGAGGGGTGAGGGGAACCTTTGGAAAAACTAGAAATATTATTTTATAATAAATTCATATTCAGTTACTAATGGATCCAAATTATATTATTTAAATATTAAGGTGAGTATGTGTCTAAAACCACTCAACTAATAGGATTTAGATAGGTTTGGGTCATTATACTAACCTTATCTTTATGTATTAACTCTTAGTTAATTAGTTTGACTTTTACAATGTCTCTTTGTATTTTTATATTATATGGTTTATAAACATACTATATACATCCAAGAGACCCACAAAGTGGTTCATTAATGATACACATATCATTATATAAGTCTCTTTGACGAACCTTAGATATTTAGGAATTGAATATCAATTAATAATATAATATTGTTTTTAAAAACTCTTTTATGTCAATTTTTACACTATTCAATAGTTGATTTTTGTAAAAATCATAACAGAATTATAAATTCGATAAAAGTTAATTAAATCATTCCTAAAATGTTATATTAACCTATAAAGTTTGTGTATGTCAATAAAAGTCTCAAATTATATTTATTTGGGTATTTATAATATCAATTAATTTAATTTTTCACTATTATAGTAATTATAGCATCATCATTGTGTCATAAATAAATTAAACTATTTAATGTATAAAAATTATAAATAAAATATAATTATGTATTAAATATTTTTATCTTTTTAATGAATTTTTAAAGTTTAAAATCAAACATATATAACTATTTGTAAAAATTGTTTTTCTAAAAGATATATGCTTTTGAAATTTTTGTATTTATTTCAACTTAATTAAAATAATGTGTCCCTATCACCTACAAGTGGCTCTATGGGGTCCCAAAATCAACCCCAAGATGCCCATGGTCAGACATGTATCCAAAAATAATGTTAGGACACATTTTAGGGTAATTTAGTATTATTATAATATTATTGTTTAACCCTTATTTACCGGATTTACCCTTTAACCGTGGTAAATAAAATATTTACCGAAGTAATTATTCAAAATGTTTAAAAATAAAAGTTATCTATTTACAAAATTTGGACATACTAATTCCAAATATGGAATCCATTTTTTCAAATTCAAAACACAGAAGTGGCAGAAATTAATTTAAAATTAATTACCGCTGTCAAAACATAAAGCGTGTTTTTAAGATATAATAAATATCAAAAGATTGGTACTTGTTAATATCCGTTTTAATTGTGAAATTATGTCCAATGACCAACATTGTATTAAATGGTAAAAAAATATTCTAAATATACTTTAAAACCACTCAAATTCATAATTTATCACTATTAATTATTTTGATTCAAAAGTGGTTTTTAATTAAAATTTAGTAATTTTCACTATTCATCAAAATATTAAAGTTTTCTGAAAAGTACCAAAATTTCATCTTAGGCTAAATTCGATACTCAGAATCCACAAATGAAGTCCATTGTGAGAGATAAAATTTATAAAATTTTAAAAAAGTAGGTATTACTATTCATAACGGCTAGTTTGATCAGTTGTGGTGTGTGTTAGAACTCGATGTTGCGTACAACACACGATATTGGATTATTCAAAGGGAAACATACCGTAGAAGCTTGGGGTGTTACATTCTCCACTCTTTCAAATAATTTCGTCCTCGAAATTTCTAGAATACTACCGCATGAAAAAATTAAGGTGGTTCTTCATTATACGTTCTTCGGGTTCCCACATTTCCTCTTCCATCTTATGGTTTCTCCACAATACTTTTATCAGACGAGTCATCTGGTTTATCAATACATGTTCTCTCGGATCAAGAATCTTGACGGGCTCTTCGCAATAAGACAGATCGGGTTCCAGTTCTAATTTCTCATAGGTGAGTACATGCATTGGGTTAGGCATGTATTTCCTCAATAGAGATACTTGGAACACATCGTGAACTTTGGAGAGACTTGGCGGCATTGCCAATCGGTAAGCTACATCCCCAATTCGTTCTATAATTTCGAAAGGTCCGACGTACCTAGGACTCAGTTTACCTTTCTTACCGAAACGCATGACTCCCTTCCATGGAGATACCTTTAGGAAAACATGATCACCGACTTGAACTTCCAAATCCTTCCTTCGATTATCAGCATAGCTCTTCTGCCTACTTTGAGCTGCTTTGATATGGTTTTGGATTACCTTCATCTTTTCCATCGTTTCCTCCGCCAGTTCATGGACTAAAAGTTTTCATTCACCAACATCATCCCAACAGGTTGGTGTGCGACATCTCTTTCAGTATAACGCTTCATACGGTTCCATCTGAATACTCGAATGGAAACTATTGTAATAGGAAAATTCTACTGGAGGTAAATATTGATCCCACATACCCTGAAAGTAAAGTGAGCAGGATCTCAACATGCCCTCCAAGGTTTGAATAGTTCGTTCTTATTGTCTATCTGTTTGAGGGTGGTAGACAGTGCTCAAATGAAGTTCAGTATCCAAGGCTTTCTGAAGACTTTTCCAGAATCGTGAAGTAATACGGGGATCACGATCAGAAACAATCGATAGGGGTACTCCATGAAGTCTCACAACTTCATCAATATATAGTCTTGTTGGACGTTCTAGTAGTAGATCTTCTCTTATAGTAAGAAAATGTACTGACTTGGTAAGACGATCAACAATAAAACATATTGCATCATTCATTATAGGAGTCTTTGGTAGTCCCATGAAAAATTCCATCGTGATATTATACCATTTCCACTCAGGTATGGGAAGAGGTTGCAATAATCCACCAGGTTGTTGCCTTCCAGCTTTCACTTGTTGACAATACATCTTGATAAAAAATCCAAAATCTCCCTCTTCATGTTGTCCCACCAAAAATGTTCCTTCAAATCTCAATACATTTTGGTTCTCCCAGGGTGTATAGATAAATTGGAACTATGGGCATCATCTAGCAATTCCCTTTTTAGATCAGGTATATCTGGAACACAAAGTCTCTTCCCAAATTTCAAAATTACATCTTCATACACAAAGTCTCTCAATCTCCCATCATTCATAGCTTTAATCTTCTTTTTAAGGTCTTCATCATCGATATGAGAACTCTTAATCCTTTCTGGTAAAGTTGGTTTGGAATCCATTTGAAAAAGCATTGATGTTTCACCTTCCCTAGTAATTCCCATGTCCATCTTCACTAGATCCAAGAAAATTGGATCCCTTTAAATTCTCATATTGTTCAAAACTCCATGGTCTTTTCTACTCAAAACATCTGCCACATTGTTTGCCTTCCCCGGGTGGTACTGTATCGTGCAATCATAATCCTTGAGTAATTCAAGCCATCTCCTTTGCCTCGTGTTGAGTTCTTTTGGTGAGAAAATATACTTCAAACTCTTGTGATCAGTATAAATCTCACATTTTTCACCATAGAGGTAGTGCCTCCACATCTTCAAAGCAAAGATCACAGCTACTAACTCAAGATCATGAGTAGGATAGTTTTGTTCATGAATTTTCAATTGTCGTGATGCATAGGCAATAACCCTATCATTCTGCATAAGGACACAATCATGTCCTTTCTTCGATGCATCACTATAAATAACGAACCCATCATTCCCCGATGGTAGAGTCAATATCGTAGAATTGAATAATATTCTCTTCAGTTCTTCAAAACATTCTTCACACTCTTTTGTCCAAAACAATTTAACCCCTTTACATGTGAGGTTCATTAATGGGTTTTCCAATCGGTAAAACTTCTGGACGAAACGTCGATATTAACCTTCCAAACCAATAAAACTGCATACCTCAGTTATACTCGTAGGTGCTGGAAATTCTTGTATTTCCTTGGTCATAGAAGGATCAACAGAGATTCCATATTTAGAGAAAATATGTCCAAGAAAAGAAATCTCCTAACGCCAAAATTCACACTTGCTAAACTTCCCATATAATTCATGTCTTCTCAGAGTCCTCAGGATAATGCACAAGTGATTTTCATGATCTTCGTAGCTTTTGGAGTATACCAATATATCATTAATAAATACCACCATAAATTCATCAAGATATTCCTTGAAAACTCTATTCATCAGATCCATGAATACATAGGGTGCATTAGTCAATCCAAAAGGAATTACTGTAAACTCGTAATGCCCGTACCTTGTTCGAAATTCTATCTTAGGAATGTCTTCCTTCTTCACACACAATTGATGGTATCCAGATCGAAGGTCAATCTTTGAAAATTATTGATCTTCATGCAGTTGGTCAAATGAATCATCAATGCGAGGTAGGGGATACTTATTCTTTATTGTTATAGCATTGATCTCCATGTAGTTGATACATAACCTCATAGATCCATATTTCTTTTTAACAAAAAGAACAGGGGCTCCCCATGGAGAAACACTAGGGAGAATAAATCCCTTATTACTCAATTCCTCTAGTTGTTTCTTTAGTTCAACTAATTCTACAGTGGCCATTCTATAAGGGGTCTTTGATATAGGCCTTGATCCAGGAATTAAATCAATGGAAAACTCAACTTCTCGCTCTGGGGGATGTCTAGGTAAATCTTCTGGAAACACATCTACATATTATATCACAACAGGTACATCCTCTATTTAAACATTCATTTCCTCACCCACTATAATTTCATCCTCTTCCTCCCCAATAATTGAATTTAGTTGAGGTACTGTGTGTGGTTCTAGATAAGAATTAGGTGGTAACGATTTTTCTCTAAAGATAAGGTGTTCCTTATCATCATCATCAAAAATTGTAACCTCCTTCTTCTTACAATAAATCATCGCATCATAGTCCGAAAGCCAATCCATACTGAGGATTATATCAAAATCAATCATAGTTATGCCGATGAGATCAGTGGATAAAGAACATTTATGTGCTCTAATGGGGACTGATTCACAAAACATTGTTGCAATGATACGTCCCTTAGGAATTTTAACTGACAAATCCCTTGTTAAATCAAATTATAAATATCTAATTTTCTTAGAAAACTGGGAAGATATGAAACAATTAGATGATCCAGAATCAAATAATGCATTTGCTAAACTTTAGGAAACCATTAAATTACCTGCCACCACGTCTTTCAGAGCTTCTACCTCAGCAGTAGTGATAGCATAAGCTTGACCTTGATCCCTTGGCCTTTTCTGAGGTAAGTTCCCCTGACGCTTAGGACATTCATTTTCATAATGTCCCATATCCCTACAATTATATCACTGATCATTGGTAGCTTCCTTCTTCCATTTTCAATCACGAGCTTGGTGGCCTTTTTTACCACACTTGTAACAGACACCCATTCCCTTCAAGAAATTACCAGGGTGTTTCTTCCCACATTTACCATAGGATGGATATTCAACCTTTACATTCTTCCCCTTATTTATATTCCCAGATTGATCAGCATATCTTTTCTTCTCTTTATTTGATTTAAAGTCATATGACATAGAGAATTCCTTTTCTGTATTGATAGCACAAGTGACAATGTCTTCGTACGATGAGAAGGATTGTGAGAATAATGCTCGGCGGAGAAATGGTTTTAACCCATCAATGAAATGATCAATCTTACTTCTTGGGTTATGTAAATAATCTCCAGCATACCTTTCTGACCTTGTAAATTTAGCCTCATACTTTGCGAAATTCTCATCCTCCTTTTGTCTCTGACTCAAAAATTGCCTTTCCATATCTACTCGATGGTCACGAGGAATGTATTTTTCTAAAAATAGATCTTTGAACTCCCTCCATTCCATATTTGATACTTCATCATCTTTCTTCATGTTTTTAATCAATGACCACCATTGATCAACATCTCCAGTGAGGCGGTAAACTGACATGATAACTTTTTCCCTTTCACTACTTCCCAAAGCCTGAAATATTTTCTCTAGGGAACTTATCCATTGCTCAGCTACCAATGGATTTGTAGTCCCATTGAACATTGGTGGGTGTTGCCTCATGAAGCGATCTAACATTGATCCTCCACGCTGTGGATCAGGGTGCTCAATACGGGTAAGGTTATTATTCATAACCTGAGTGAGTTGTCCCAGTATGGTGATTAGCTGATCGGCACCAGTTGCATCACCATCTCCACAATAATTATCTTGAGCAGGAGGGAAATACCTACATAGAGTGCGTTCATTGATACGATTTCTATTTCTTCCACTAGGCTCCATTTATAAACAATGGCATAAACTAGATCAGTTTATGAATCAAAATACATAATTCCATAATTATAAAACACTTATCATAAATTGAACTATTTATGGATATAATCCATAATCATAAAAATGTTTTCTTTGAGGAAGTATATACTCATAAACCCTTCATAATAATTTGTAAAGAAAATGAGAGTTATCCTAAGCATATCCCTTGGGAGTGTCGTAACAAAGAGTGCAGCAAGGCCCGTTGTCGTGCACCAGTTCCCGTTCGAGTCTAGTTAAAAGCGGTGTTTTTGGGTATTACCCCTAGGTACATCTGTGCCAGAGCCACCTATACCTGCTCGTATCTAGACAGGGATGTATTTATCGGAAAACTCCCAAAATCTCCACAATACCAAAATTCTAGGAAGTTCTTCTATACTAATCCTCAAAGTCCATCTTCAATTTATGTGTTCTAATCAGATTTTATCTAAATCTAGCTTCCAAGGATTGTACTAAACTTTCTCTGATACCAACTGTAATGCCCCGACCCCAGTTACCCAGAGTCAGTGCAATATTACATAACATTGGAATGATCAAAAGAAAGATCAAATCTCTAAAGACCGATTAGTTTAGTAGACTTGGAAACACTGGATATATTCATAATGTTTTACATTACATCATAAAAATAAAAACTACAACAACATAGTCTCCATTTTCTACACTCTTATCCCCTCATACTATCCCTGCAGGTCATTCATAATTTACTGCTTCACATCCTGGAAAAAATAAATCATAGAAAAGGGGTGAGCTCAAATGCCCAGTAAGGATAACAATATAGCGTAAACTTTCATATATAAGAATAAACATTTAAGGCAATGTATAACTAAAACAAAATCCTTTTAAACGTGTAATTCAACATAGTATGGAAAAAATAAAATGAAATAATTCCATTTACTTATTCCCATGGATATTCTACTAATAAAATAATCAATGCAATATCAATAACCACTTTCATAATGATGGAATGCATAATGCCAGACTATCAGAACCACATAGCCAAGGCCTCGTGCCAAGATTACAAATAACCTTTTTTCATGGCCTTCTTCCAAGACACTAGTTTGTCTCATGAGACCTACTGATGCATCGAGGAGCTATAGAGGGCTCCACCCATCTCATATTAAGTCCAATGCATTCCCATATGAAAAGGTTTAAACATAACATAATCATTCATATCAAAACTAGCATACGAAATGTAAATACATCATCCATAAACCATGAATGGTATAAAAATAACACATCCATAGTCAAACATATCACAAAACCTTCAATACAATATATAAGTTTTGTATCATAATAAATCAACGTCAAAAAAGCGTAAAATCCATCAAAGGATGTTGACATAGATGAAATCAAAACTCTTTTTAGAGAAATATCTCTTTCTATTTTGAAATCATTTAAGAGTCATATATTTATAAAATAAAAAATTTTCCTTGAAAATATTCTTATAATCTTGTAAGGGAAGTTTTGAATATTTTATAACGACGGATAATAGCCGCTCCCACCGTATAAGTTAAAAATAATTCTTACCTTAATTCTGTCGAAAAGGTTAAAAAGCACCTTGTTTGGAAAATGACGGAAAGATTCCTTTATAAACCTCTTATAAAAATTAAAACAATGGTATAAATGAATTTAACCCATATTCTTGTAAATAGTAAAAAAAATTGAAATACATTTTTAAGAAACATGGATGTCGATGATAAAGAGATCCCACTAGATTATTACGTATAAACATCCCCAGATAATGAAGAGATTGTGAAATAAACCATTACCTTGTACTTTTCCTTGGTTGGGTTAGGTTAACCTCCTGTATAATGGTGAAATAATTTTTATTAAATTATACAAGAATCATATATATTAATATGATATCATATATGATCTTGTAAAATTGATTAGTTAATAATATCTTAATATTATCGTTGTTTCAGGTGTTAACATACTCATTTTCGTTTATATGTTTTATTATGTAAGCCGTGTTTTTCATGAATAGGATGTATCTAATTAATATCCAGAATGATATAAAGTCCTTAAACATTATTTTTGAATCATCAAATGATAATTATACTTGAATGGATACGATGGAGAATTAATCTAATCGCGTTCGTGGAGACGGTAGTCCGTACGTACGCACGAGCCACAATATCATTATTTTGATATTAAAATAATATATAATTGGATTTTATATCATATATACAGAATCATTATCACGTTATATTTATTATTTACATGAATCACACATAATTATTATACCCATCCAAATAATAATTTATTGAATAACAATTACACCACGACGTGGAGACAGTAAGCCGTACGTACGCGCGTATGGGGACATGTCATTCAAAGGATGGATAGAATAATGAATATATGGTTGTACCATATTTATAATAATATTAAATTATATAGGGGATACATGATTCATTATTTTATAATTTTAATAACAATGAAAGAATAAGTGGAAGAAGAAATGAACTTGAAAAAGGGTGGGGAAATCATTACCTCTTCTTCGGGTTCTTCCTTTTGATTTGATCAAAAGGGATTCTTAGGGTGGATTTATGAATAATGAAAGGGATCTAGGATGAAGTGAGGGAAGTTGAGAGAGTATTTTGGCAGGGTTTGGATGAACAAAAAGGCTTTAATGTTGTGAATTAATGAGAAGGGAGAGTTCCCTTTTATAAGAGGGGTGGGGGGTACATTTGGAAAAGCAAGAAATATTATTTTTTAATAAATTCATATTCGGTTTCTAATTGTTCCAAAGTGGATTATTTAAATTTCAAGGTATGGATGGGTCAGAAGCCACTCAACCAATAGGATTTAGACAGGTTTGGTTCATTATACTATCCTTATCTTTAAGTATTAACTCATAGTTAATTAGTTTCACTTGTACAATGTCTCTTTGTATTTTTATATTATATGGTTAATAAAAATATTATATACATTAAAGAGACCCCCAGGTGGTCCATTAATGATACATCAATAAAGATATGAGTATCTTGGATGAACCATAGATTTTTAGGAATTGAATATTAATTAATAATATAATATATGTTTTAAAAACTCTTTTTTTTCAATTTTGACACTATTCAATAGTTGATTTTTGTAAAAATCATAACAGAATTATAACTTCGAAAAAAGTTAATTAAATCATTTATAACTTGTTATATTAACCTATAAAATTATTTTAATTCATTAAAAGTATCAAATTATATTTATTTGGGTATTTATAATATGAATTATTATACTTTTTCACTATTATGGTAATTAATGCATCATCATTGTGTCATAAATAAATTAAACTATTTAATGTCTAAAAATTATAAATAAAATATTATTATGTATTAAATCTTTTTATCTTTCTAATGAATATTTATATTCGAAAATGTAACATATATAACCCATTTTAAAAAAAATTCTAAAAGATATATGATGTTGTCATTTTTGTATTTATTTTAACTTATTTAAAATAATGTGTCCCTATCACCTACATGTGGCTCCATGGGGTACCAAAATCGACCCAAATATTCCCATAGTCAGACATGTATCCACCAATGATTATAGGACACGTTTTAGGGTAGTTTAGTATTATTGTAATGTTATTTTTTAACCTTATTTATAGGATTTACCCTTTAACCATGGTAAATAAAATATTTACCGAAGTAATTATTAAAAATGTCTAAAAAAAGTTACCTATTTACAAAAATTTTACATCCTGATTCCAAATATGGAATCCATTTTTCCAAATTCAAAACACAGAAGTTGCAGAAATTAATTTAAAATTAATTCCCGCTGTCAAAACAAAATGCGTGTTTATAAGATTTAATAAATATCTAAAGATTGGTACTTGTTTATGTCTGATGTAATTGTGAAATTATGTCCAATGACCAAAATTGTATTAAATGGTAAAAATATATTCTAAATATACTTTAAAACCACTCAAATTCATAATTTATCAGAATTTTTTATTTTGATTAAAAAAGTTGTTTTTAATTAAAATTTAGTAATTTTCACTATTCATCAAAATATTAAAGTTATCCGAAAAGTACCAAAATTTCACCTTAGGATAAATTCGATACTCCAAATCCAAAAATGAAGTCCATTTTGAGAGATAAAATTTCTAATTTTTTTTAAAAAGTAGGTATTACTATTCATAACGGCTAGTTTGATTGGTTGTGGTGTGTGTTAGAACTCGATGATGCGTATGACACACGCTATTGCATTATTCAAAGGGAAACGTACCGTAGAATCTTGGAGGTGTTAAAAATGCTCCTATATTGACTCTACAATTGGGTAATGATGGGTTTTTTATTTATAGTGATGCTTCAAAGAAAGGACTTGGTTGTGTCGTTATGCAGAATGATAGGGTTATTGCCTATGCATCACGATAACTGAAAATTAATGAGAAAAACTATCCTACTCATGATATTGAGTTAAATACTATAATATTTTCTTTGAAGATATGGAGACATTACTTCTATGGTGAAAAATGTGACATATATACTGATCACAAGATTTTAAAGTATATTTTCTCACAGAAAGAACTCAACATGAGGCAAAGGCGATGGATTGAACTACTCAAGGATTATGATTGCACGATAAAATACCACCCTGGAAAGAAAATAAGCTGGAAGATGTTTTAAGTAGAAAGGATCATGGAGTTTTGAACCAGATGAGAGTTGAAAAGGATCCTATATACATGGATCTTGTAAAGATGGATATGGGAATAACCATGTAATGTGAAACATAAATGATTTTTCAAATGGTTTCTAAACCATCTTTACTAGAAAGGATAAAGAGTTCCCGGACTGATGATGAAGAGTTTCAAAATAAGATTAAAGCTGCGAGTGATGGTAGATTGAATGACTTTGTGTATGGAGATGGAATTTTGAAATTTTGGAGGACACTTTGGGTTCCTGATATACCTGATCTAAAACGAGGATTGTTGGATGATGCTCATAGTTTCAATTTCTCTATACACCCTGGGAACACAAACATGTATAGATACTTGAAGGAACATATTTGGTGGGACAACATGAAGAGGGAGATTGCAGATTTTTTATCAAGATGTTTGGTTTGTCAACAAGTGAAAGCTGGAAGCCAACAGCCCGGAGGAGTCATGCAACCTCTTCCCATACCTGAGTGGAAATGGGATAATATCATGATGGAATTTGTCATGGGACTATCGAAGACTCCTAGAAGGAATGATTCAATATGGGTCATTTTTATTGTCTTACCAAATCAGCACATTTTCTTTCTATAAGAGAATATCTACCACTTGAACGTATAGAAAGACTATATATTAATTAAGTTGTGAGACTTCATGAAATACCCATATCGATTGTTTATGATCGTGATCCATGTTTTAATTCATGATTCTAGAAGGGTCTTCAAAAGTCCTTGGATACAGAACTTTGTTTGAGCACTGCCGACCACCCTAAAAAAGATGGACAATCAGAACGAACTATTCAAACCATAGATGACATGTCGAGATCTTCCTCACATGAATTTCAGGGGGTGTGGAACCAATATTTACCTCTGGTAGAATTTTTATATAACAATAGCATCCATTCGAGTATTCAGATGGCACCATATGAAGCGTTATACAGAAAGATATGTCGCACAATAACCTGTTTGGATGATGTTGGTGAAAGAAAACTCATAGTCCCAGAACTGGTGAAGGAAACGATGTAAAAGATGAAGGTAATCCCAAACCACATCAAAGCAGCTCAAATTAGGTAGAAGAGCTATGTCGATAACCAAAGGAAGTATTTAGAATTTTGGGTAGGAGATCATGTTTTCTTGAAGGTATCTCCATGGAAGGGAGTTATACGTTTTGGTAAGAAAGGTAAATTGATCCACAGGTACATAAGACCTTTCGAAATTATAGAGCGAGTTGAGGTTGTAGCTTATCATTTTCCAATGCCGCCAAATCTCTCCAAAGTTCACGATGTTTTCCACATATCACTATTGAGAAAATAAATTCTTGACCCAATGCATGTAATCACCTATGAGGAATTATAACAGGAACCCGCTTTGTCTTATTGCGATGAGCCTATCAGGATTCTTGATACAAGAGAACACGTTTTGAGAAACCGGACGACTCGTCTGGTAAAAGTTCTATAGAGAAACCATAAGATGTAAGAGGCAATGAGAGAACCCGAGGAACTAATGATGAATAACCACCCAAGACTTTTTATGCATTAATATTCTATGAAATTCGAGGATGAAATTATTTAAAGGAGGGGAGAATGTAACACCCAATGATTCCACGGTACACTTCTCTTTGTATAATACAATAGCGTTTGGTGTAAACAACTTCGAGTTCTAACACACACCACAACCAATCAAACTATACATTAGGAATAGTAATACCCATATTTTGAAATTTTATAAATTTTATCTTTCAAAGTAGACTTAATTTTTGGATTCGAATATCGAAATTATCTTAGAGTGATTTTTTGGTATTTTTCTAAAAACATTCATTTTTTGATGAAGAGTGAAAAACCCTGAGTTATAGATTAAAACCAGATTTTTATTTAAATAATTATTTATTTTATTTAAATTTATTATAGGTAAAAATAGAAACCTAATACCTATATAAGTTCGATGTAATTCATTAGAGTTAATTTATAATAATGTTAGATATATAAAAATTTCATAGAACATTTCACCGTCTTTTACCCATCTTCTATGAGAATGTGAAAATTCACATAAAACAAAATTTTAACACTTCTATGAGTTGAATTTCAAAAATCAGAGAGACACAGTTAATATCAAAGAGTAAAATGTGGTTCAATAACTTAAAAATAATTTTTGGTGAATAGTAACCTTTTACTTTTATTTACCACGGTTAAAAGTAAATAGGGTAATTAATGTTAAAAATAATAGTATTATTACCCTAACACATGTCTTAATTCTATTGGCTAAGTATAATTCGACCAAAAAACCATAGGAATAAAATACGAACCTATTTGGTCCCCTTGGATTAGATTATGACTTTTATTATTATTTAATTCAAAGAAGAGTTAAAAGAGTTAAAATCAATGTTTAATAACTGAAACATTTTTAATATAGGGTTATACATAAGATAAATTCGATTAAAAATATTCATTATAAATATAGAAATATTTCCTACATAATGGTATTTTATTTATATTTTTTATACATTAAATAATTTAGTTTATTTATGACACATTGGGGATGTAGTAATTACCTAATTAATGAAATAATAAAATAATTGATATTATAAATATCCAAATAAATGTAATTTGAGACTTCTTATGATTTACAATTATTTTCTAGGTTAATATGAAATTTTAGGATTGATTAAATGAAATTATTTAGAATTAATAAATTTTTTACTACTTTAACAAAAATCAATTATTAAATACTGTCAAAATTGACAAAAAGGAGAATTTAAAACAAATATTATATTACTAATTAATATTCTATTCTTAAAAATATAAGGTTCAGAAAAATGACTTATATAAGGTTATATATATTAATAATGAACCACTTGGGGTTCTCTGGGCTTGTTATAGTAAGTTTATTAACCATATAATATAAAAATACAAAGAGAAATGGTAAATGTTAAACAATTTAACTAAGAGTTAAATATAAACGATAAGGTTTATATAGTGACCCAAACCTGTCTAAAATATATTGGTTGATAGGATTTAGACCCATATCCACCTTATCCTTGAAATAAGTCACTTTGGAGCCATTATAAACCCAATATGAATTTATTATAAATTAATAGTGTATGTTTTTTCTTAAGGTTCCCCTCACCCCTCTTATAAAAGGGAACTCCCCCTTCTCTCTAATTCACACCATCAAAGCCATTTGGCTCGGCCAAAACCTGCCCAAATATCCTCCCAACATTCCTCACTTCATTATACAGGCCTTTTTTTATCATAATTCCAACCTATGGAGCCCTTTTGATCAAATCAAAAGGAAGAACCTGAAGAAGAGGTAATGCTTTCACCACCCTCTTTCAAGTGATGTTCTTCTTCCACTTATTCCTTCTTTGTTATTTCTATTATAAAATAATAACTCCAGTATCTTATATATACCGTGATGTTATTAAAAATATGGTACAACCATATTCAATATTCTATCCATCCTTTGAATGACATGTCACCAAACGTGTGTACGTTTGGCATACCGTCTTCTCGTCGTGGTGTAATTGTTATTCAATACATTATTATTTGGATGGTTATGATAATGATTGTTAATTGATGTAAATAATAAATATAACATGATAATTAGTCATTATATATTATATACCATCCTATTATATGTTATTTTAATTTCAAAAAATGATATTGTCGCTTGTGTGTACGTACGAATTACCGTCTCCACGAACACGATGAGATTCATTCCGCATCGTATCCATTCAAGAATAATTTTCATTTGATGGTAAAAAATAATTTTTAAAGTCTCGATATTATTCAGGATATGGATAAGATAAATCCTATCCACAAAAACATGACTTACATAACAAAGCATATAAAGGAAAACGAATCAGTTAACACCCGAAACAACGATAATACAAAGATATTATTAACAAAGCAATGTTAAAAGATCATATATGATATCATATTAATTTATATGATTCTTGTATAATTTAATAACAATTATTTAACCATTATAAATGAGGTTACCTTACCCTCGACCAAGGAAAAGTACATGGTAAGGGTTAATTTCACAATCTCTTTATTATACGAGGTTGTTTTTACATAAGTATCTACTGGGACATCTTTAAGATCCACATCAATGTTTCTTAAAAATTCATTTCAAAACATTCTAACTATTTTATAGACTATGGGTTAAAGTAATTTATACCCTAGTTTGAATTTTTATAAGATTTTTATATAGGAATCTTTCCTTCATCTTCCAAACAAGGTCCTTTTTATCCTTTTCGACCAAATTAAGGTAATAATGTATTTTTTAACTTATACGGCGTGTGTGGATATTTTCTACCATTATAAAATCATCTAAAATTACCATACAAGCTTGTAAGAATATTTTCAAAGTAATGTTTTTTCTTTTATAATTATGTAATTTTTAAATGATTTCAAAAAAGGAGATATTTCTCTCAAATTGTTTTGATTTCATCAATATGATCATCCTTTGATGTATTTTAAGCTTATTTGAAGTTGATTTATTATGGTACAAAACTTCCATATTGTATTTAAGGTTTTGTGATATGTTTGACTATGTATGTGTTATTTTTATACCATTCATGGTTTATGGAGAAAGTATTGACATTTCGTATGCTAGTTTTAATATGACTATTTATGTTATGTTTAAACCTTTTCGTATGATGAATGCATTGGACTTAGTAAGTGATGGGTGTAGCCCTCTATAGCTCCTCGATGCATCGGTAGGTCTCATGAGACAAACCAGTGTCTTGGAACAGGGCCTTAACAAAATCTAATTTTTAGTCTCAGCACAAGGCCTTGACTATGTGGTTATGATAGTCTGACATTATGCATTCCATCATTATGAAAGTTGTTATTGATATTTCATGTGATTATTCGACTAGTAGAATATCCATGTGAATAAGTAAATGGAATTATTGCAATTTATTTCTTCCATATTATGCTGAAGTCAATGTTTAAAAGGATTTTGTTTTAGTTATATATTGGCTTAAATGTTTATGCTTATTTATGAAAGTTTCCTTTATATTGTTATCCGTACTAGGCATCTAAAATAACCCCTTTCTATGTTTTATTTTTCCTAGGATTTGAAGAAGTATTTTATGAATGACCTACAGGGATAGTGTGAGGGGATATGAGTGTGGACTATGGAGATAAGATGTTGTTTTAGTTTTCATTTTATGATGTAATGTAAGTTGAATGAATGTATCTAGTGATTCTAAGGTTATTAAACTAATCGGTCTTTCGAGACTTGATCTTTTGTGATGATGCCAATATTATGTAATAATGCACCGACTCTGGGTAACTGGGGTCGGGGAATTACAAGATGTATCTAATACCCAATGTTTTTAAATGGAAATATGGAACTCTATAACGAATTCAACTTTGGATTCCCCTCACATTTGGTTGAAATTCCACTTCTAGTGGACTGAATTGCCACATGCAAATCATACTGCCTCTTTTTACTTACTCTACCTCGGGATGTTATTCTTCATGGTCCGATAGTGCTCAAAGGTTTTAGATTTTTTATAAATCGTAGGCCCCTATGTCTTGTCCTTCATCTTCTTATTCACCATAAGTACTAGGGTTTTTTCATGCATCATGTACTTATCAACAGAGAGAATTATGTTAAGAGGGTCTGATAGAATCTTCTCATTATTAATCACATTATAATTGAAAATATAAATATGGATGATCTTGGGATGTTATGATAGTATGATATTCTTACACAAATCATCTGTGAATTTAATCCCTAAGATGTCCACATGCTCAATGTAGAAAATAATTATTACTACATTTGGTCCAGCTAGTGTAGACTGTTCAATCTTGGAAGTTAATAGAGCATTTTTTATCTCATACCTAACCTATCTAAACGTTTCATTATATAGATAATAAAGGTGAGACATCACGACATAATAATCCATTTACTCATGTTGCTTTATGATCTCATTGGACATGGATGATAGCATGATGGACTGAACATCCATAACATCATTTTGATGTTTCTGTACATAGAGAGTTTTTCATCACTAACCTGATTTGAAGTTGAAACTATTAATGTGTATTCCAACATAAAAAAGTTTCCTTTAATGGATAAGGGTAACCAAAAGGTGTCTCTACCACTCTTTGACATTATTATCGGTGATAGGGTTTTACTTCTCTAGTATGAATAATGATAAACTATTTGATTTTATTTTTGATGTGGTTTCTAAAAATAAGATGAACATAGATTAAGTAAATTATCTTAATAAATATATAAAAATAAATAAATTAATATCTATTAGTCTCCAACTATTTTTTCGAAACCCAATAGCACCCACCATTGGTTTCAGTATCTAATATCTTGGACATTCTAGATGAAACGATACATGTTTCCCTTTACATAAACACAACTAAGGTTGGTCAAGAAACTAAATTTTTTTAGTTAGGAATTCCAAATTCCAACTTTATTAACTCAAAACCCTTTGATCTGTTGAGTTGAATCCCTAATCCTGAAATCCTA
The DNA here is from genome assembly GCA_963277665.1 of Viscum album. Lineage (NCBI taxonomy): Eukaryota > Viridiplantae > Streptophyta > Magnoliopsida > Santalales > Viscaceae > Viscum > Viscum album. Next base: position 1,646,755,215 of record OY728135.1, read on the forward strand.
AATTGGGGATACCTCAGCATTTTCCTCTCAGTTACACTACGTCCTACTAGGGAATTCAACCCTTGATGTAAACTCAGTTATATCAACACAAAAAAACATATTATTATTTCATTATAATTTAAAGCACCCCATATAGGGTTGGTGAAGCACTTTAAACTATGGTTCGATTCTAACTGAAGACATGGATGAATATACTAACTTAAAACATATTTGATGTATTTTATCATTTAGGCGTAAATTTCCATATGTTATCATTTAACATTATTGTTAATATTATGTTGTATAAATATATAAGTGATTCACCATGTATATATAATATTTACGCATAATCCATTTTATTTTACATCCATCCTGTATGATTGTTAGTTCATTAATTATGTGATCGCATAAAACAGACATCATGAATTACCTTACAAATGGAAAAAATAAATAAAGGGTATGAATCATGAGCTTTAATACGGGTTAGTTTATATATTAGTTGATAAAATAACCCTTACCTTGTTGAGAAACACCTTGAATTCATTATGGTTCGTGTTTATTGCATTCCTCCAATGCACCTTTGTATCTCCATGGATTTGTTTTTCCTCGGTTCTTAACTAGAAAAGCATTCAATAGCTTTGGATATCCATCAATTATATGTACTTTTAACTCACACATAGTCAAGGGGTAAAAGGGGGGTTTACAAAAAATAAATCATGGGCACAAAGGCCCTAAATATTAATGAGAAAAAGGAATGCAGTCCCATAATTTAAATTTAATAAATAAATTAAAAGGGAACTAATAACATACAAAGGTCTAGTCTATCTCATGACAATATAAATATATTCAATAGATTATGCATTTAATAAAACAAGATTTAAATTCCATAATCATTCTTATTTTGATAAAATTTACTCAAATCAATTAATCATTATCATTAATCAATCAATAGTTTTTATCTAAATCCTTTTCTGAATTTACTTTAGATTCTCATCCATAACCTTATATATACCTTGAACTATTGAGGGAACCTAATGACTGCCCATCCAAAACTACCCAGCATGTATTTATACATCCATATATTGTATTCTTTGTGACATGCATCATGAATGTTGAATTATAAGTGTAATACAAGTAATACATTATTTGATGATCTTTGAACATTACATAGATATTATTTAAACACACCCACCCACACACACAGATATATATATATATATATATATATATATATCAAACACTTATCACATGTTGTTTCTCATATTTACAACAACATGAAGGTATATGTCTCAGGGGTTACATACTATAATAATAAATTTTTATGTTTTCATTATCTAGAAATAGTACACGGTGTGTAGATCCGACTACATGGAATGTACCTTCCTCACCATCCATATGAAGTACAGTCCTAGTTAAATGGTGTGTGAGGTGTAAATTGGAAATTTTTAGAATACAAAGTGTGTCAAGTGGGACAAATTCCATGTAGAGTTCAGGTTATATTCTCACCAACCTGGTAAGATGTGTATGGGATACATGAATTTATCCTAACCCGATGGGACTACACGTAATGTCCAGTGGGTCACATGCCATGTTGTCTAGCAGACCATGAGCCAATCCATCCTGTTAAACATAATTTTAAGAATTAACTACACTATGTGTCATTATTGCACATATCTTGATAAATTTCTGAATTACTCCAAGCATATTGAACACAACTACACAATTTGTAACTAGTATTATATGATGTGTGTGTAATCTTAATCAATGTGTAATTCTGAATATATGGAGTGTACTATCATGTTACCTAGACAAAATCATTAGTGCCTCAATAGGAGATCATTGATTTAATTTCAATCCAAGATATTATTGGTTTCTATTATATCCATGAGAAACGAAATAAGAAGAACAAATCTTGAAATATAGATTATAAGAATGATAACATTATTTTAAAAACTAAATTATTAATGTGTAAATAATAAAAAAATTATTTAAGTATTAATAAATGAAAATATAACCTCCCTCTGAAACAACTTGTAGGTTTTGATTGTAGTGGAAGCATAGGATGGTTGTGTACCATACATTGCAATTTTCCAAGATCGACGATAAATCTAAGATCAATATAATGATAAAATCCAATTTCCTTGGAATTGAATGAAGGATAATAGAAAATGGAGTGAACTAGGAACATAGAATAGATTATCAACATTTTATTATACATAATTTAATTTAATTAATGAATTACTTCCAAGGTGATTCTTTCATTATTGATGTGTTCAACCACGAGATTGAGGTGTGGATTTGTTGCGATGTAGAATCCAATGAAAGGATTACCCTAGCGGTGATCCACATGTTCTCCACATATCTCAATACATTATAGAAGGAGTCTTCGTGTGATATCATGGATGATCATTACACTTGAGATATCCGACTTTGATCGCCCTGAGAATAACATCCAAAGCACTCTCCATGATTTGGTAGAGGTCGATCTCTCTAATTTTTGAGAGAGTTCTTGTAGAGGGATGAGTTCCCTAATCATGAGGGATTTTCTCCAAGAATATTATCCACACAACCACTATTTAACTTATTGAATGACCCCTTTGCTAAATCCAGAATAATAACATAATGGGGAATTTAATTAACCAAGTAATAATAAATAAATAATATATGTTTCATTACTTGTTTTATTATTCCATGTGAATCCCCATGTCAAATAATAATAGAAATGATATTACTTCCAAGGCAAGTGATTAACTTTCATTTCATATTGAAATAATATTTAACCAAATAATATTTAATATTATTTCTCATCGAACCCATTACCTGGTATTCCAATCCTTCTCAATATTTACTAGGTCATAAACAATGAAAATTTATTTAATAAATAAATATAACTACAATATTCACTTATAAATTAATAATACATCTGTATTATTGTATATCAAATAAATAGTGATGAAATAAATGAAATAAATCATACTTTAATAACTATTAATCCAAAAATAGGATTTATATATATTAATATTTTTAAATAAAATTTTATTCAACTAAGATAATGGTTACACTTAGTGTGTGACCCATTATTTCTCTTTCTCATTCGTATTATGCAGGCTTTCCTAAAGTGCAAGATTACTGTCTAGTAATAGGTTGAGGAACCTAAGAGAATGAAGTTGATGTCACAAGGACATATCACCTCATAAGATAATTTTCTATGTTATAAAATCACATTGTCTCGATATCTGCAATCAAGCATGTTGCATTAAAGTCCCATCAACCCATGTGCTTGATTTTTCAATCCTTACCTTCCTAGAATTGAACATGCCTAGAGAACACCATGGCAATGGATTTAGTTAGGGTATATCATCTCAATCAACAGGCTAGAGATTTATACTTCCATAAAGTGACAAATAATTTCTCACATTATTCATTAATGTAGTACTACTCGTGACACACCCAACATATCCAACCTTAATGCGAACATATATCGTCATGCTTTACATCAATACATCTAAGTGAATGATTCATAATAACCATTATTAATAATATTAATGTCTATGTACAATACACATGTACACATATATAAAAATCCAATGACACTTATGAATGTTGATTTCATACTAGTGTATCTTGTTATCATAATATCCTAATGGATATTAACAAGGGTGCACACTATGAGATGGTGCCTCAATTTTTCATGAGTCCCCACCCCTAATAGTCTGTATCATTTATGTCACATAGAATTATATCATCCAGACATAAAACATATATTAAAGAATAGAGACATTGAACTTCTAGGTTCTCATCACATTTGGGATTCTCTATGACCTTTTAGTGTGAAACCTATTCTCAGGACATTACCACATACTATGTAACATAGAAGAAAAATCATGATATGATATAGAGTTTATTGATATTCATCCAATGTATACAGTTTTATCCTAAAGTAAAAACAATTTGGTTTCTAGGGCAGTAACTCCATCATGATTACATAACCCTATTGGATTTGGAAAATATTTAGACACAAATAGTTTGACTTTACACTCCTCTATGGGTATTATGATCCATTAAAAATGTATTTTATTAATTCATACATCAATGTTAATTTTTTGATATCCATTTCATAAAGTACTTGTCAAATTAGAAATTAATTTATGACCATCCAAAAGATGCAATTATATTAATAGAAATATATCACGAAAGTATTTTTCATTGTATTCATTGTAAATAAAACCATTCATCAACATTTTGAAAAGTATCATAAAACAAAAATGTCATCTGGATACTTTTTTTTGTTGAACCAATGGCATTTTCAATCATTATAGATTTATGGATTTGAGTCCATTAAATTTTTGTTTACCAATCACTTTTTTTATGAATGAAGAACTCAATAATTTATTATCAATATTTTGATTTTTCCTCCACGTACATATCTCTAATTTTCACTTATGGTATTTTACTTAAAAACCTATTTATATGATATCCCATGTGCTTATTGTACTTATCATTCACTCTTTTCATGAGGATGTTTTACAAACCCTTCTCATAAATAGGATTTTAAACATAAGAAATATCAAACCCTAGAAAACTGTGATCATGTTTAAATTGTATAGAGACAATTTAATTAAGGTTGGGAGAATGTAATGCCCCAAAATTCTAAATTAGGAAAATTGAATTCAAAAAATTCTATGAGATGAAAAACCAAGTGTGAAAAGGATTATAATATTTGAAGAAATTATAATATTTTTAATATTTAAATTAATTTAAATATATTATATAGACGAAATGAATTCAATATTGTGTTATTTAGTATTTCATGCAACATCAACTTTCTTCGATGACTTGCGTTATATGCAAGACCATGTTTTAATAAGCAAAAACATATTAAAAATTTTTAAAATTCAAAATAATATTATATAACCTAGTTTTTAAATTAGAGGTTATCAACAATATTAACTTAATTATGAATATATTTTATTTATAAAAATATAAAATTAATTCATAGGTTAAAAATTAATTATAAGTGAATATTAAAACTAATTAAATTATAATGGAAATATTTTTATACTCACAATGTTGTTTTATCCAAATATATTAAATTAATTACAATTAGTGATGATATTAATGAAATGTATATTTTATATATTCGATCATATATTTTTAAAATATCCAATATATTTTATAAGAATATGATAAGAATAAATCTTGTCTTATACATCGAATTTATATTTTATAAAAAAAGAAAATTTGAACACAATTTAATGGAGAAACTATTATAATATTTTTTTTTGGGAATTTTCATAATTTAATATATCAATATAAAATTAATTTTTGTAATAACAACATAAAAATTATCTTAAGGTGATATTTTGGTATTTTTCTCTTAGGTTACATTTTTTGATGAATAGTGAAAATTACTAAATTTTAATTCAGAATTGATTTTTGTATTATTTATTTAAAAGGTTAAATTATATTTTTTTCATTTATTAAATGTTTAATTATATATAATTACTCATATTAATACAATTTATTTCATTAAAAAAATAAAATTTAAATTGAATACAAAAACATAGAAAACTTTTGAACATTTTACTTTAAAAAACTATTTTGTCCTCCTGTCTACGGGATTAAATTTAAGTTAATTTGTTCCACATATCTAATATCAATTTTAAAAAATGTATTAAATATTTATAATAATAATTATTTATAATTTATAATAAATTTTAAAAATGTTTTTTACCAAAAACAGTTGTAAAATTGATTAAAATTAATTACAACGATTAAGAGAAAAATTAGCTTAACAGGGGTCTAAAACATAAAATGAATGGTCAAAATGTCAAAAAAACATATATTAAAGAAATTTTAGGTTCATATTTTGACCATATACTCCATTTTATAGAATTTTTTATATTATTTGAGACACCTTTCATTGGAAAAGATTTTATGGAACTCCCTTTTCCAAAATTCACAAGAATGCTACTCCTCCACTGTAAAAGGAAACCCCCACTTATTCACACATCTAAATCCACTTTTATCACCCAAATAATCTTAAAACATCACTAAACCTATAATATAATCATCACCTTGTGTACAAATTCAACATTGTAGGTATTTTGGAATACATCAAAAGGGCTTACCTGAAAACATGGTAGCATTCTTCTACAATCACATTATTTTTATTTCATTATCTACCCCCATAATCATCTTATTCCATGATTATATAATAAAATAATACTCATAAATATATTTTATTTTATTAATTATAATTATTCTAAAAAATTACACACACATTCATCTAACGGGTAATAGACTTAAGTTTGTGTGCATGATGAACTATCACCTCACAAAATGAGGACTATTCTTTCTTGTATTAACACATATAATAAAGGGATTTATGATTGAATTTTTTTTATATATGATATAAATGATATTCATAACTTCATTATTATTTTTAATTATTATATTATTTAATCCTTCATACGTTCCATTTTATGTAAATACGATAACATCATTTGTGGACGTGTGGACTATCACCCCCTTAAAGAAATGTGATAAGTTCACACTATAAATGGAATGTATAAAGTATGGTTTTAATATGGATATGTGATATATATGATATAATAAATATAATTTAATTATATGATACAGATACATATATATCATTTACATTTCATTCTTTTAAATGTGGTAAACAAATGAAATTATGGTTTCAGTGTGTGTATGGCCTACAGTTTCCTAGAATGGTGCATTTCATTTACTATATCCATATATTATAGAATATTATATAAATATATATTATTATATATTATTATTAAATCATGTCTCAAATCATTGAGATGATGAAATCATGATCTAGGCGAGAAGAACAAAAATTACAAGTCAATGCATACTCAAAAGAAAAGGTAATTAACCCAAAAAATAGTGAAAATAATGAATGGTTGTTAACAAAAATGTAACAAAATATTATAAAAAGATAATATATGATATTATCAATATAATTATGGATCTTTTATATGTTATTTACATGTTTGAAACCATTATACATGAATTTAAATGATTTTTTCCCAAAAGGAATCAGAAGGTACTAAATTTTCATCACATTTTTTACCTCTGTTAAAAAAATGTCATATTTGCCACTTGCCTATTTTTTATGGTGTATATACATCCAATTTGGACATATTATATCATGAATGATTTTAAACACTAGTTATTTTTAGTTTCAATTTTAATTATTTACTTCAAGGGAATTTGAATTAAAATTTACCATTTGGTAATGAATTTTATAACCTAATTCATTTTCATTGGGTTATATCATTTCGTTATTGTCATTACTGTTAATTGATTATGTGTTTAATGAAGTTTTAATATATATTAATTAATTTAAACTTTTTATGTATATTTTCACTTTCCACAAATAATTTATTCATTTATTGATTCTCACATCAATGTTTTAGTCTTTTCAAAGGTTTACATCATTGTCTCATTTTATTTGTTATTGCTTACTCCTGAATTTTCATTTGAGGAAATTATATGGACATTGTTAAAGAAAAATTTTAATTTTATTATACTAGGGTTATTAATGACATTTTTCATGTATTATTACCATTTTTACTCATTTGTAATCAAAATATTTTATAAATTTTTTTAAAGAACTCGACTTAATTTCTCTCTTTAATCAGAAAGTCGGTTTTATTCATAAAACCTTATTTTCTAAAAATGTTATAAAAATTGTTTTGACCTTGAAAAAATGATTTAGTAAATATATTTTTACCCATTTTTTCTATTACAATGATTGAAAATGAATTTTCATTTCTCTTTCTAAACTAGTCATTTATCTAACCATTTACCGTGAAAATGCAATGTTATTTTTACCTTGTTTGACATATACATATTTACTCACCATAATATCATTTAAGATTATATGGAATGTTTGAAAGGTTACTTTTTAATGAAAATTTTTTTAAATTAAATATTCAATGAAAATTATTTTGGAAAAAACTATTAAAATAAAAAGGATATTTTCCTCAAAAATGTTTTTGAAATATAATTTCATACTTTTTCCATTAATCAATGAGTAAAACCATTTATTTTTACAACAGTTGAGATATATTGTATTTATAGAATCCCAATTCTTCCTATGGATGCTTTATGATTTCTTTTTCCAAGGATAGTATTGATATTCACTACTATTATTACTTTTTGTCTAATTGAAATATTCAATTTATTATGCTAATTGAATATTGAATTTCACTTAATTATCCATATCATTAATCATGGATATGTTTATGGAGTCAAATGTATATCATTATTACATACTATGTTTACATTGATAGTAATTTGATTGAGTGTGTAAATATTTACAAATATGTATCCTTTAATAAATATAGATATTTGATAAGTAATATTATTTAAATATATTATTCGGTATATAAGGTATTCATTGGACATAAACTATACTGGGTGAAGACTAGTAAATCAAATACCTATGGGTTGGGGACCATTTAATTCAATCCATATGGGATGGGTGCTGATTAATATCCTTACAAGCTGGGGGCTTTTTAATTTAGGCCCATGATCCATTAGTAATCTCATTAGATGAAATTAGTTGGCGAGAAACCCATAAAGTTCGTTCCATGAATAATAGCTGATTTTCAATCTTGATATTTCAACTATCTGGAAAATATATTTTGATGGTAATGGTATAATGTGTTCAGGAGACAAGTAGTCCAATAATTATGCATTTCCAATATTAATAATTAGTTTACTATTATTATAGATGAGATTATTTCTTTGATATTATATATGGATTAAAATTAATTATTTGTTTATAGATTTCATGGAATATACCTTCAGTTATTTTCCATAATATATTGAATATTTTCATTAATTCATTATTTCATCTACTATAATTTACCTATACTACACATTGAGGATCACCCTTGTTTTGTTTCCTTTACCAAAGAATCCAACAAGTATACTATGAAACATATTAAAGGATATGTTAGAAGGAATAATGTTTTCTTCAAAATAAAAAAATTATAATTGTTGTATTCTTTAGTAATATTAGAATCATGTATATTTCTTGTTTACCAAGACAACTATACTCTTGGGTTAATTGGGATTCTATTCCTTTTAATCATAGTAATGTAATTGTATAATACCCCTTCTCTGGGATTACTTGTGTCAAGTCGCTACATCTAAGGTATATTCTCATGATTCTTGATTCATTCAATTGTGTATGGTATCATATCCATGTTTTTGTAACACAAAATAATGAACTTTTTATCCACGCCTTTTAAGTATTTTCTGTAGTTAGAATTCTCTACAATCTTAAAATAAAATCTAATACCCTTAAATCACTTCAGAGGATTATTCTTTCTACAATTATCATATGTGGGAAAATAATTGTTTCTCTTATTTCCATTATCTATCTTTTTCTATGAAATCATGTTACTTTTTTTCTTCCTGATGACATCATAGTATTTGATAATTATTTCTCTATATACTGATATCACAAAAAACTATGTCATCATATGAAGAAAATTTTTGTGAGACAAATTACATTCGAATACATGGATTAATCCCTTCAATGAAAGGGTAAATCTTTCACTTTGTTCAATGAATGTAATCTGTAGCATACCATGATAAAATTATAAAGGTATCCTCATATATTGAAATAATTTCCCCTCCCTTTTTTCTATAACATATGGAAAATTATTTCCATTTTAATTTACCCCATGAGGGAAATTGTTTTTTGAATAATGTATCTTTAAAACAATCCATTCCATGAGTTCAGTTTCTTATTCCTCCGTAGAAATATGGATCAATTAACACCATTGTTCAGCATCATTTTTGAGAAAATATACCACAATTGTGAGGACTTCTTTTACAATATATATCAATACTGAAAATAACTTATCCAAAGACTTAATTAATTTCATAACAATAATTGGATTTGTATCCCAAAAAATGGTTGAGGGCTTCAGTCACATAAAGTGATCCAAAATAAGAATGTCTCCCCATAGAATATGTTTCTCTGTATAGGAATGGCTACTTTTCTGAACATGATAATGTTACAATAAAATAGTAATAAATTTCTACATTACAATACGATCTGTATTGGTTTCCTCAGTAGAGAAATATATGTATTTTCCATGAGTCTTAATACCATTATTTCTTCCAATTTCCATTTTTAAATAATGGAATATAATATATTAGATCATAGAATTATAAAACAGAATATATAATCCAAAAACTAGTCCAATATTATCATAATTTGAATATTTAAGTATAACTAAACCCTAAATAACAAATTTGGTTTCTCTAATAATATTTTCAGAGACTTTGATAGGATTATGTTTCACTAATATATATTTAACTAAATCTTGTTCCCATGGGCACAAATAAAGATATTCTAAAAAAAAATTAGTTAACCCAACCACAATATCCCAGGGATAGTTCCTAAATTTATTAAACAAGAACAAGATAAAAGAAATTGAATCCAAAAGGATCAAATAATTTAAATGTCCTGGTAAATTAGGGAGATACATGAAAACCATTTTATATTAGGAATATAAAATAATACATACCAGTAGAACATAATTTTAACTATTGATCTCATTGAAGATATATCACTCAAAGAAAAAAAATTAATCTCAAATGATAAACAAGAGTTAAATTAAGTGGATGAAATATGGAATCAATGATTATAATCAATATGAAATGGTTGATAACTGAAATGAAATTCCATTTAATAAATAAACTAAGAATTAACTACATACATATATATTTTCATAGTGAAAATAATAAAGATTATAATGACTTATTAATGAATGTAAGAAATTATTAATTATTAGACATCATGTATCTGGCATATGGACCACTATTATCCCCACCATTCACAAGACACTTTAATCTACAGTTAATAACCCGTTTATTGATATCTTAAGTGCGTCATCCCATGGTAATACCGATACATAGATGGGATATCTAAAACCAAGCCCCAATAGTGTCTCCATATCTAATAAATACAACATATATTGAATAACTAAATTAGTTAAAAATTAATTAACCTTATCATCAAATAACAATATTAAATGAAAGATACGAATTTGTCAACATTTTTAAAGTTAATCAAATAACATTAAAAGTAGAAAATGTATATAATATTGAAGAGGGTTTATGATATAATAATATCCATCAAAAAATAGTATGCATATTTAATATAAATGTAATGTTCAATATAAAATTATTACATTAAGGCCATTCTTTCAAGATAAATTTAACAATCACAAAAGAAAGTGATATTGTGAAATAACTTTAATCACATCATAATTTTTACGTTAAATACTATTGGGGGAAATAATTAAAATAGATACTTAAATAACATTAATAATAAATAAATCACGATATTAAATGTATAGGGTTCATTATATAAATCATATATAACTAAATTTTTGTAAAATAATAATTAAGTCTTAGTTGAATGTAATCTAAGACAAAATCTCCAACCACTTGCAATAAGACAAATCGTGTGACCCATAAAATAAATATTTATCAAATAAATAATTTAATAAAAATTAATATAATGAGAATAATGATATAATATATCAATTTTCATTGTATATACAACACACATAGGAAATAAGTGGTGAATAAGGTATATATCTCACATAAAAAAAAGTGACATGAGAAAACCCTTACCTCGCACTTCCTTTTTGTGGTGTGTACTTTAACCACCTATATAATGGTTTAAAAAATGTTATTATTTCATTAAGTAGATATATTCATGTTTATAAAACATTATGTGATTATTTTATTACATATTGTGATCCATTTTATCAATAATATTTCATTATTTTCATGGATTCGAGTGTGTTCATTTCATGGTTTCAAAATTAATTGTCATGAAAATAATTATGGATGTTCTTATAATATTTGAATACATCTCTAGATGTGGAATGAAATAGTTTTAATAAACATCTTGTGTTTTTAATTTTCCCATATATCATTTTTTGGGTAACATGAGGATGATTTATTTAATACAATGTTAATTATAAATGATTAGTTTTTTTGTGGGTTTTCCAAACATAATCATTAAGTTTTATTCTATTTATTGTTATGAGTATTTTTTATTTCAATAACACAAAATAAGTTATAATACACCTATTAAAATATAATTTAAGAATAAAAATAGTTTCATTAGCATCACCTAAAGTGATCATGGAAAATGAACAAAATCATTATTCAGAGAGATGATTTTCTAACATATTTTGTGAAGTAGTTTTGTTTCATTGAATAAAAGGATGTAATAAAGGGTAAGGAAATAATATATTCAATTATAAACATGAAATATTATTATTTAAATTATTATGGAAATTTTTTTTCCTTTATAGATGAAATATATGAGGATATATTTGAAGAAGAAATGTAAATAAGAGAGGCATTTTAATAAAATTACCTCTTGAATATCCCCTCCTTGGAGGACCCCTTGTCAAACATGGATTTGCAATTTCCATGAGAACATTAGAATAATCAAGTTAGTAGAGTTATAATGATATATTTTGGAAGATCATTTATGATCTTCAATTATTTTTATTCTAAATGGGGTGGTGAGAGATTATATTTATACTTGAGGATGGTAGGTTTAATTGATTAAATAATGATTATTTTATTTTTAAAGAAAACCACATTGAGTTTGAATTAATTTACAAGAATTTTTAAATTATTAATGATAAAAATTATGGTTAGGATCTATAAATTCCTCAAAAACCCATTTCATATTTCATATTTTGGTTTTTTACGCCTTTACATTTTCACTTTAACCTTTTTCATTATTTTACCTATAATAAGGTAAATTGTTTTTAATTAGGTTTAATTTTATATTTATAAAATTGAAAATGACAGTACCACCTAATTTTTAAATTACTATTACAAATATTTAATTGATTGTATCAAATTAAATTCATATAATTGCATAAATTAGATTTAAAATTAATCTTGAACAGAAAAATAGGAAACGAGTTTTAAAAGTGAAAAAGTTCAAAAGTATGAAATGTTTTTATATATAATTTTAATGAGAAATTTATTATAATGAACTAAATTATATTTTTTGAAGTTTAATTGAACTTATTATATTTCGAAATATATTTAATATTTAATTTAACTATATAAATAAATTTTAATAAAAATATCTTTTCAATTAAAATCAAATATTTTTTGTTATTCATCAAGAATGAAACTTCTCCAAAAAATACCAACATTTTACCATAATATAATATTTATATTTGTATTAAAAAATTCAAGTTTATTTTTGACATTAAAATTTATAAATGGGTAAAAAATTTGTTTTAAGATATGTTCTCTATTAAGAGGTGACAACATCTCTTTTCAAAAAATACAGCTTTTTAATTCTTAAAATTGTACTAATTAGTTATCTTAATCCTATCAAACATATTGGATGTATTAAAAGGTTTTATATAATATATAATATATAAATTTTATTTATATATATTAAAAATAGTTATTAATTTAATTAATTACTATAAAATTACATTTTCGGTGTAAAAATAGTTTTTTATATAAAACACATCCTTTATGTTCAATTGGTTTTTATTTTCATTTATAATTAATAGGTAACCAAGGAATTTTTTTAAAATGTGTAAACTATATTTTAATAATTTTATTAATCTCATTCTTTACTTCCATTATAATTGATATGTAATAACTATCAAAAAATGAGTAATAATATTCAATCATTTGTTTAAGGCCAGTGTTCTGTGTAATGTATGTTATTGATGAAAATGAATTTATTTAGGAAGATAAATCTCATAAAATAATGGGATATTAAATTTAATTATAAATAATATAATTAATTTCAAAAATTATTATCATCATATTTAATTTTGGTATATGATTTTTTTGAGTCATAAAGCACATTTTTCTAAAAACCATTTTTGTTGCATTTTATGAATTTTAATTAAAATAGATTACTACCACTTATTTAAATTCATTAATGAAAAATTTTAATCAATATTTGGAATAATAACGAAATTTTTTTTAAATAGTTCCCTCATATTTCTGTTCATTATGAATGTTGATTGTGGGAAATATTCATCACATCGGGTATGGTAAAACAAGGTTAAAACAATGTGATAAGTCTTAAAAGACACCAAAATACTTGCTTTTATCATATTTTATGACTTTTTATCAACCCAATAAATCCCAGACCTGAAAATATGTCAATGTATCATTAATTTTCTTTGGTTATATCATTTATATTATTTTATGATAAGGATAAATATAAAATCTCACTATCATTATTTTAAAATCTATTATATGTTTTCAAAGTGATAGATTCAAGTCGTGGATGAATATAAATTGTTTTTATAACATAAATGTATTATATTTATATTATTTGTTAAAAGAAATTTTATTTATGACATTATTTACTTTAACTATTATACAACACTGAAATAATTTTTTTGTAGGAAGTAGATAAATCATGGTAAATGATTTTAAAAATAATAAAATTAATTTTTTTGATGAATTACTGTATTAATATAACTAAACAGGTATTTATAAAGTATAATTATTGGAAAATGTTTTTAAATTCATAATACATTTTTTTATTTATATCATTGATGTTATGTAAAAATAATTGTCCCAAAAAAATTTATTGATATTTTATGATAAACAATATTATATTATACGAATTAAAAATTTAAAAATAATAAAATCAAAACAATTGGTTGATAAATTCAATGAAATTTCACCCAGGTAAATTTTTTATGTTTTTATACATCATATTTACTTCATAACATAGAATAATTGAAAAATAGGTCACCATGGTTATGGTTAAAAATAGTTAATAAGTTTCTTAAAGAAAATGATATTTTTTGAAATGAAACATAAACATGTAAATATTATATTGGATAAATGTGTTTTGACATATAATGTAAAAGATTTTATATTATTTCCATTTTTTAGACTTTACATGATTGTGATATATATTATATATAAATATTTTATGTAATATCAGGTTTAACCTTTCTATAACATATAAAAGAGAACCCTATTCTATTTTATTCACAAAGACTTAACATTTTTTATCATCAAATCCCTACACTAAAACCATACTATATTCTTTCATTTCATTCATGAGCATCCTTTCTTCTCATAAGACCATCCTAAGAAGGCTTATGGTGTAAACCAAAGGAGGCATATCAAATAAGAAGTAATAGTCTTTACTAACACATTCAATGTTTATTTCATCTTCCACATCATATGAATAAGATATAAAAACACCGAAATAATTAATCCTTAATCATAAATAGAAAAATATTTTATCAAGTTCATAGGAAAAAAATTTTCCACCGCCTTTCCATCTGATGGAAAATTAAAACATCGCTCGTGTATATGTACGTCAAGTTCTTTCCATATTACGGTGTAATTCGTTTTTCATCACCTCCTTGCATGGATGATTATAAATATAGAAAAAATCAATATATATGAGATTAATTAAATAATTATTATTTATAGAAATATAATATATCATTTACTATCTTAACCATCCACCCATTATAAAATGATAAGATTTCTCATGCGTACATCCTAACTACAACCCCAAAAAAGTTATGTGATTGATTTTTCATATATTTCATTCAATAAAAATTATAGATATGTATATAATAAAAATATATAATATTTATATCATGATTAAAATTCTTTAAATGATGTAACTACGATCATGATTTATGGTCTATAACTATTAAATCGAAACATTCATGAAAAACGGAGTTAATAGCCAAAATGAGGATGGTAATGAAATATTGTTAATGAATTTGGTGTAATATATTTTAGGAAAATCATGTATAGTATTATAAGTATGAAAATAATATTTTTATAAAATTATAATAATTTTAAATTTATTATAAAATTTGTTTAAACCACTTATGAATCATGTCATAAATAACATATGGATTTTCTGACCCTAATTTATTTTATTCCGGTTATACTACTTATTGGATGACAATGTTATGAAAAGATTATATGTTTAATAACAACTAATTAATTTTTTTCTCTACATGTTTTATATGGATTTAAATTTGTTACAAAATATCATTTAATTGATCAATTAAGTCTTCAATTTTATAACATTTGTAACGGTTTCTCATCTCACTTTTGTTTACGTAAGACATATGTTATATTTATAATTTTTTTACATAATGTGATGTATATAGTTACCTTTTAAAATGATATATCATGAATTTATATATATATTTTATACGTAAATTTTTATTTCAATTTATTTCATTTATGGGGGTTATGATTAAAACATTTACCAAAGTGGTAAGGGTTTATTGCATAATATAATCCTTATTCATGGTTGTTTATGATTAATATTACATTGGAATAATTATAGATATTTCTATATTAAAATAATTATATTTTATTTTAATATGTTAATTTCTGTAAATTAAATTTATTTCTTTAATTTTCCACTCTATATGTACTTATAAGTATGAAATAATGTTTTTACGGGAAAATGTCTTTTTTTCAATTTGGTTATGAATATTTTAATTTAATATAAATTTTTTCATTTAAATGTTTTCAAATATATTTTTATCATTATATTATTATATATTATTGTTATTTTTAAAAACGTTTTACTGTCTATGAATAAATTATATGGAAAATTCTTATTTTTTTTTCAAATGAGGAACTTTTTACCAAATATTTGAATAGAATCATTATTTTAACATTAAAAAAATTGAATTTCTCCAACGTTACAAATATTATTTTACTCTAAGAATAATTTGAATAATTATATGCTTCATTTCCAAGAAATAATTTTCTAATATTCTATAATGTTTTAGATTTTAAAAAGGTGATTACTAAATGAAAAGGGTATTTTCCTCAAGAAATTTTCTAGTCATTTTTTAAAGGTATTTTCATATGAGTCATTATATTTTAATGAATCTTTTATATACTAGGGAAATACTCTAATGAAAGTATCAAATATTTAATCTTGATAGATTATAACCGTGTTTTAATATTTATAAACTCAGTAAAATATTGACCTATCATATGTTAGTTTTCCGATATGAATATTTATGTTTATTAGGAATTGAATTTTTATTCAAATCATTAATAAAATGAATTAGTTAAACATATTATGTGATGAGTGGGGCCCATCATAGTCGCTAGATGTGTTGGTAGGTGTCGTGAGACAACTGATACTAGGTATCTGGTGTATCTTTGACCATTTACTTATGATGCCTTGGGATAAGGCCTTGATATAATGATTATGGTTTATGATATTATGCAATCTATTGTTATGAAACTAATGGTTATTATCCATATGCTTATTTTTATTGTTTTGACATTTATAGATTTATTTTCCTTATAAGATATTGGTTATATGAAATATTTGCTTTGTTTATTTTCACCATTTTATTCATGATTTATTTATTATTTTATATACTTGGTTGTATGTTTTCCTATAACGAGAATCTAATATCACCGTTTATTTGGGTTTTCATTCTGCAATATAATAATAAATAATCTATGAATGATTCCAGGGATTGAATATAATAAATAATAATTCTCTCAAATAATGTTTTATATTATTTCTCATTTTTAAATTTCATATGAGAATCATGTATATATATAGTCTCTAAATACAACTAAACTATAGTTTTATTTATGATATTAGAACATTTATGTTTTTTCCAATATATTAAAATAACCACTAGTTTTTTGCTACTAAATTCTGGATGTTATAGTTAGTATCAGATAAAGTTTGTTAGGACCATTGGTAATTAAATTTAGGAAAAAAATAATTTGGATAAAATAATTATTAGGTAGATTCTATGGAAAACTCTAAGTATAGGGTAATATCATGAATCTTTGTTAAACTATAGGTTTTATAGTTTTCCTAGATAATGCATCCCATCATGGATACAAGAAAGCGGATGTAGTTGTGGAACGAATTCACATAGAGGTAAAAATTATAAAAAATGGTTGATTGGGTATTCTATCAATCATCACTGATACATTACGAGTGAACCTATGAAGACACACCTAAATAGACACTCTTGGAAGATTTTTTTTGTTTAATTTAAAACTCTCTATAAATAATTATAATAAATGAGAGGATAGAACATATGGAAACCAATGAAATTTCATAGTGATTTGGGATAATTATAAAGTTTCATGTATTGGTAACTATATGGTTGATAATAATTTTAATTTCATAGATACCCCTTTTGGGGTTTTAGGTAATGAGAGTTCAAAATGATTAACTAAATTTCAGGTGAAATTTATGGCTGTATAACCCTTTGGCTCAGTATGTATTTTATTGAAAATGTTATTTTGGGGATGAATTATATTAAATTTTTAGAAATAAGTTGATTTTTATTGAAAAACTGTAGTTTTAATATGATAGTTTTTGTTAATATGTTAATTAGAATAAATGGGTTATCGCATTTTGTGACCACTTATTTTGTTGTATAGATAATTATGAGATTACAAAGTAATTTAGTGAATAAATTGTTAAGATTATTTTAAGAGATGTAATCTATATGGGGAACATTATATGATTATGGTAGAAAGAGTTTTAGGAATAAATATTGAGTTAACTTATGGAAGCATGTATTATTTTTTATGGCTTTAAGGTGATTCAAGAAACAATTACCATATTTTAGAGAATATATTATTAGGTGGTATATGTTTTTTCATATGTGACTTTATATGTAATTAATGATACATGGTGCTCAATTTTAGGTTGATATAGAAATATATATGAACTTATATTGATGTATTTTTTGTTTAGAAATTGATTATGAATATTATTGATTATTATCAAGGTCACTTATTAATGTAATCATTAATGATGAACCTAGGATGTTATTCATCAGTTTTTTATGTCTATATGTATTATTTATTCATGTGAAAATATATTTTTGATAGGATATTAAATTTTTAGAATAATTTTGTTTTTATAATATATCTATAGATATGTTGCATAACCTGTAATACCTTTTTGGATCTAACAAACTGTTCAAAGTAAATTTTACAACCATAGACATGAAAATTTCATCATGGTTATTTATCATTTAGATTATGAGATATATAAGTGATATTAATCTTCTTGAATCATATACAAATGATGAAATTTAATTAATTAATTTCATGAAATCAATTATGTTTTTTAATCACTTTTTCGATGGAAAAATATTTATTCAACTCATGTCGGAGGAACAATAATATATAGAGCCTTATCAATGAACTATAATGGTATGCTTTTAGAAAATAATTCCCGTGTATGAGTATTATAATAGTACAAATATATTTTTTGAAATATTATTGAAACGATATGTTTCGTAGGCTTAACAAAAACATTAAATTTATTTTCAAGATTGAATTTTTTTCAATGTGGATTATAAGATAATTCATTCCACTTATTTATAGTCTTCCCCCACTCCTTTTATTTTATTTATAAAAATCTATAAATTGTTTTATCAAACATGATAAAAAATTAAGATGGTGAAATTTATTTAATGGTTAGAATTTAACACCCCAATATTTTAGACAATATTTTATTTAAATAAAATATTCAATATCATGTTGTATATGCAATAGTGAGCATAAATGTCCCATTATGGAAATATTATTATTTAAATATGGCCATTACAACCTTGCCATTTATTTGGAGTGTATGAATTGGAATAACTATATTATTAAATATATATTTATATAGTAATTTTTTCCTCAATAAATTAAATACTCAATCATATATTGATTATAAATTGGTTGGAAATGAAGATTTAATCTTTTGACAAAAAAAGATAAATATTTCATAAAAATGGATTTATGTCAATAAATATAATTTAAAATATTTAATTAATCCATATTTAGAAAATATTATAATGAATAAGTATATTTTATATATTAAACAAATCTAATGAATTAATATTCATTTAATTATGGTAATTTTTAAATGAATTAGATTAGAGTCATTTTAGGCTTTAAAAATACATTTCTTTAAAACAAATTATTCAATTTTTTACATGGATATTATAATTAATTTATGAAAATTTTATATATTTAATATGGAAATTGGATATAATTTTTGAAAGTATCATTTAATAATTTTATTAGGATGATTTTTTGTGATTTTTTGGAATAAGATGATTTTTTAGTCAATAGTGAAAATGTCGATTTGGAAAAACTATCTGTTTTTCATTATATAATGTAATTATAATTATAATTATATTTTGGAATTTTTCAAAAATTTAAATAAGGCTCCAATAATTATATATAATATAATAAATAAAAAAATAATTATCATTATATTTTACTTTTATATATACTCAAATTTTTTCCTTAAAACACATTTCCTAAAAACCGTTCTTCATTAGGTTTTATGCATTTATATTTAAATTTTTTCCTAAATATAGATATTTAATATTTAAAAATTTATTCCATATTTTGAATTAATATAATCAAAAAAATTAAATATTTTATTGGTACTTTTGGTCATTAGTAATTGAAATATTGGTAAATATTTGTCATCACGGTAGAGGTAAAAGTGTAAATAATTGTTAAAACTATTTGATATGGAATAAAGATATATTTAAAACTCTTATTTAACATTTTGTATGAGTTTTTTTCCAAGAAAATACGAATTATAAATTAAAATATAGAGATTTATGGACGCTTTACTTTGAATATAACATTTACTTTATTTTAAGAAAATGATAAATACAAAATGAATCTTTAGTGATTATAATTTATCTTATATATTTTAATTATGATAAAAAGAATTTATGAATGAATAAAATAGTTTATTTTTAACTTAAAGGAATTTTTTATTATATTAATTTATTTTAAAATTATAGTGATAATATAATTATACTAAACAATTACGCAACACCAATACAGTTCTTGAGCAACCAGTAGAAAAATAAAGGTAAAGGATTTTAAAAATAATAAAATAAAGATGTTTTGGATTAATTATAGTATTCAATTAATTCAATTTTCAATTTATAAATAATAATTAATTTTACCTAAATTTAGATTAAAATTCAATTTTATTCTTTATTCATTTGACATAAAAATATATGAATAGCCCTAAAAATGATTTTAATGATATTTTGTATGGAATGATATTTTATTAAATGAATAAAAAATAAAAAAAATAAAAAAATATTTCATGTTGCATGGTAAATGGATTAAAAATTAAACCCATATAACATTTTATCGACATTCCACCTAATAAGTAAATTCATAAAACATAAAGAGTGAAAAATGTTGTACCACGTTTAAAGTTAATTAGGCATAATGAGGGGGTAAAAAAATATATGGTTTGATATGAAATTTAATTTTGAAAAAAAATTGGTTGAAGTTATTTTGACCTCATAATTTTATAACATCAGAATTATACCAATTAGGTGCCAATGTACATGATTTTGGTATTTATTTATTCCAACTATTTCTTTTCCATTAATTATAAAAGGCATCATACTCTTCTCATTTATTCAATAATATTGAGCCCCATTTCTCCTCAAAGTCCCACCCTAATACCATAGTAATTAAATTACCTTAGTTTTTGATATTCCGGTCTTCCCTTAAGTCCATCCTTTGAAGGAATAATGTGTAATCCAAAGGAATTGTCTCAAAGAATGGATAATCATTTTTAAAGACTATTTCAAAGATTATTTATTATTATATTTACTATAAATCAGTTGTACCCATCTTAAAATAATTAATTGAGTAACATAAATATAATTATTTTATTTTATTTCTATGTATTTACAATTTTTACCCCCATTCCAATATATAGTTTAATTGAAACATCACTTCCGCAGATATATGACCAATCATCTCCACATAGTGATAGAATTATGATTTCATCACCACTTTAAATGGAAGGTTATAGAGATGTACATAATTAATATATATGATATTTATTAAAATATAATTATTTTATAAATTTAATATATAATTTACTTTCTTTCTCTTTTTCCTATTAAAGAATGATAATGTCGCTCGTGTGTGCGCATGGACTACCACCTCCACTGAGTAATGTGATTCATTTTTTTGGTCTAACTTTCATGTATGATTATATATATATATATAAAATGAATATATATTATATTTATATCATTATTAATATTATGGATATGGTGGATTAATGATCATGTTATAATTAACATAATTGTTTCATCAAAACATACAAAAAAACGAAGCACTTAACACCCAAAATGATGAGAATAATGATAGATTGCTAATGAATGGGTGATAAAATGTTATAAAAATAACATAATGGAATAAATTGTGAGACTATTATTCCATAATATAAATAAAATATATTTTTAATTTATTATATAGTTAGTTAAAATAAGTTATGAAGGATTTTAGAGCCAGAGTAAGGGGGTTCTTAATGAAATATTTTCATCGATTTACATTACATATTCATCATGAATATTATGAAAAGATTATGTGTGTAATTAAATATTATTATTTTATATTTTATTTTAATTTTTTTATGTGCATTATTATTTTTTTTACACATAATCACTTTGTTGATTAACTCTCACTTCAATGTTACAATCTTTGAAAGGGTCTCTCATCTCAATTTTGTTTCTGTGAGACACATGAAACATTCACCACATATTTCTTTCATGTAGTTTATATAATATCCCTTTTTTATGTTATATGATGAATATTTATATATTTTTTTAATTCAATGTTTCATTTTATGTTATTTATTTCATGATGTTTATAGTTGAGATGTTAACAAAGTAGTAAGGGTTTAATTCAAAATTACGTCCTTATAAAAGAGTATTTATGTTTATTTTTACATTAACATAATTATATGATTTATATATATAATACATCATATATATTCTTCTAATAAGGTTATTTCTAGAAATTAAATGTTTCTCTTTTATTTTCATCCTTATTAGTACTTAAAAGTCCAAATGAATGGTTTTATGGATAACTGAATTTTTTTCTATTTAGTCAAGAATATTTTTCTCCCATGTAAAAAAATAATTATAATGATTTAATACATGTTTTTAATATTATACAATGATTTATTAAAATAATTTTTATCCATTTTTTAATTTTTGAGTAAATATTTAAAATGAATCATTTTATCATTTTCTAAATGATTAAATTGATACCAAAGGTATGAGAGAAATATTTTTTATTTATTCCAACAAAAATGTATACACCCATATTCATGAATATTATTTACTTTAATATTATGTTACAAATTTTTCAGTTTCATTATAATGAATTTGTTTCCCTAATATTCTTCAAATTTGTAGAGTTTAAATAAATAATTTCTGAATAAATAGGTTATTTTACTCAAGAAATGTTTTAGTGATCTTTTAAAAGTGTTTTCATCATTATCAGCATAATTAGATAGAATATATGATTTAATGGAGAAATAGTCAAATTTTACTATACCACATATCACTCTATATGGATTTTGATCAAGTTTTTCTATTTATTAAAAGGATAAAATTTTATTATTTATTATGTTATTTTTTCGACATGAATTTTTACATTGATAATGTATTGAATTTTTATTCATTTATTTCATATGATAAAAGTATTGGAAATAGTTATTGTTGGTTGTGGACCATTATGTATCTGGGATGCATCACTAGGTCTCATGATATATTCTATAATAGTTATTTGGTGTATGATTAATCTGTTAATTATGATGTACTAATATGTTACCTTAATAGTATGATTATGATGCTAGGTATTATAAATTATATCATTATGAAACTAGTTATTATTATCCATGTTATTATTTATTTTGTAATTTCATCTATGGAAATATTCCCTTTTATGATATTATTTATGTGGAATATTTGATTATTTTTTATCTCCTCCATATTATTCATTTAATTGTTTAATATATAATAGATTTTTTTGTAAACATTCCCTTATTGAGCACTAGAGTGCAACATTAATTTATTTTTCCTTTCCCTAGGATACAAAGAAGGTATCTATGACTTATTCTAGGGATATACTAGTATAAATAATAATGTTATGACTATAATTTAATGTTTTATTTCATATTTCCAAATGTCATGTGAGAATTATGAATATATTTAGTCTCCTAATACTATTAAAATATATGATTATTATGTATGTGATCACTTATATCAATTTAAAAATTAGTAGTATTACCACTAACATAGGGTTTCTATAATCTGAGTGTTACATTGTTATATATAGAACTATTTATATTTCAAAGTTTTATAGGATTTAAGTGTACATATATAATCATTTGATCTAATATACTATAATAAAATAATTTTCATTTCATTTATTTTCCTATTGAATATTTTATTTTCTTATTCATTATGTTTTGAACTATCTTATCAAATAATTTTGTGTTTATAATTTAATATTGAACACTATTTTGTATTTTAACTAAATTTTAATGAAGGTTTATTCACTCTCCCTCTTGACTTGTATGAAATCTCACATTGTGCCAATATTAAGGTGGTATAATTGAATAAGCATTATCTTATATAAACATATTTACACAGTAACCCCATTTTCTATATTTTTAGGTCCAACTAAGAATAATAAAAAAATTAGTGTTCATATGTTGTTCTGCCCTAACTATAACTAAAATTCATTTTAAATCATAAAAAAAACCCATATAGAAGAGTAATATATTTAAATTTTTTTCTCCATTAAAAATTATTATTATTTATAAATTTTATTGTTTAAATAATATTATCAATTTCTTGAGGGTGAACAAGGGGTAAAACCCTCCCAATACTCCCACAGTTCATGTTCAGTTCCCACATGAGCCGGAGTTCTTGAGAATAACATAATCATATTCTCACATCATCCAAATTCATCAATATTAAATTATTTAATTGAAAATTTCAAAGCATATGGAACCCTATAGATGTTTCTCATCACTAAGTATCAATATATTATATTTTTTCACATAGTGATCATGATCACACTCATACTAAATTTAAATTTAATCATAATCCTTAAATGGTTCATGTAAGGGATAAATAAATATCTACTCTCAAAAATTCTTACAATATAATTTTAAATGGAATACCAGACCCAGCATAGACCTCCTCCTACGACACATGAGTGGTATGTGAAAACTAGGGGTTCCAAGTAGATACCCCACCCATGAACCAGAAAATTAGTTATATGTGTTCTATACTAAGTAATACCTTGTGCGATTAGATAATTTAGATCAAGAAATCATGATATATAGAATACTATATTGTGGTTTGATATAATCACATTACTGATTGTGATTTAGTAGAGAACATTAATTTTTACACTGATGACACTAGATGATGCTATCGAGAAGTCAAGATCACTTAAAGGTGAAAAATGTGTTTTTAAGAGAGAACTATCAAAATTTATGTATGAAATAAATAAATAAATAAATAATGAAATATAATTATGACAATCCATAGTTGGTTATTATCATTACTAACCTCTTCCACAGGTATCCCTCTTAGGATAAAAGTGAAGATAGAGAGTTACTCCTAAATCCCTCCACCAATAGACCACATGATGAAGAATATCATCGAGGGTACAGAATGAAATCCAATGGGGGTGGGGGTGTTAAACTCTTTATATAATTTTGAATAAAATATATATGATGATATCCACAAATCAACACCATCACATAGATAACTGATAACCAATCCCCATACATGAATGTAATTTTACACAAAAAGGAAAATAACTAAAATACCAAAGAACAAAGCCTAGGATGTGACTATGAAACTCCAAAACATCTCGACAACTCCAATATATAGAAATTCCTTGTTTTATAACCAACTATATCAGATAGTACTTGAAAATCGTATATATATATATATAGGTTGAACATATAGGAATACTCTATAGGTACCCCCAGAACCTCTAGTTATAATGTGAACGAGACAAACTAAATCAATATAAACAACAAATGAAACAAACTCTTTGCCAAAACATGTAATACTATATTCTATCCTCACTAAAGAAAACTCACCATTTAATTAATAGATATAAATAAATCTATATCAAATCATATACTTAATTATAGTACACTATATCTACATCCCCCACTAGAATGTTTCCCTCACACCTGAATTCATATTTTCCTATGCTACAATCAATTCAATAAATCATGTCACACCTGATGTGGTTTGGTCCTGGGACCTACCTAATCTATTACTACATAGATACCAACATCATTTATTATCACCATCATATACATCTAGGTTATCACCTCTTAATACACTTTGTTAACAAAAATATCAACCACTTATCCTCTCATCCATAACCTATTAGTACGTTTGAATGCCACTAAAACCCTTCCATCATGAATTATACATTATGAAATTAGATCACATTAGACTACTCGACTAAAAAATCACTATGGTGGGCGTATATTATGTGTAATAACATCACATAAATATGTTGTAATAAACATGTATTGTAAAACAGAGAGCCATTATAACACCTATAAGAATATATCTTATACCTTTTGAAAGTACAACATGGGTAAACCTACACATCATGAGATGCTAAATGGATAAATGATAAGAGGGATTATTCAACCATCCATTCCTCATGAAGCCAGATATTGGAGGAACCACTCAGAATCCAAAATATTTGGTAATCGACTACTTTCGAAAATCGACTGGTGGAGTATATAAAATTAGAATATAGTACAATAGATATCACACAATGAAACTATGGAAAATACCTAGACTTATAATCAACTACATTTGTCATCCCATGTGATATTTATCTCTCACTACTATGATTTAGGAAAAAATATCTGAGACATATACACAAGCATCATGATTCAACACCATTAACCATTCTTTTTAGAAATTTTAAACATACTATTATTTAATTTTTAAAATACCTTAAAAATTATAGTTTAATAACATTATTTCAATAAAAGACAGTATAATTTATAATTCACATAAAATATTTGAGATTTTCATTTGATGGTCTTAGAGGATTCATTCAAAAAACAGATGGTTTCTATTATTAAACTTTATTAGAATCTATACTCAAACCAAGATTTCATTTATTATTACATTTATTATTATATAATTTGGGTATTATATGACTCAACCTTAACTACCATAATAAACGATTCATTCATTGTGGATATTCCAACTACAATAGGTAGTTAGAATACATAAAAATCAAATTTAGAAATCCAACTATAAATTGATAAAAATCAAAAAAAAATTCGAATTCCGAAATCAAAAACCATATCATTCATCAAATTAAAATTCTGAAAAAACAATATGAAAAATAGAGACTCCCCACTATCAACTCATTCCACCCATTCCCATAAATTTCTGACCAAATTTCCCTACTATACTAGGTTAAAAAATAAAAGATCTTAATCAACCACCAACATGCATACTTGTAAATAAAATGTATTTCCACCACAAATATTCAGGGG
This sequence comes from Viscum album, assembly GCA_963277665.1. Taxonomy (NCBI): domain Eukaryota; kingdom Viridiplantae; phylum Streptophyta; class Magnoliopsida; order Santalales; family Viscaceae; genus Viscum; species Viscum album. The sequence goes on from OY728135.1 coordinate 1,646,782,681, forward strand.
TAATCCAAGGCCTTAACACACGTGAATAAATCCCTCTACAAACAATGATGGGATCACATGTACAAAAAATATCAATAGTCAAAAACATTTTTTATTACTATATTGATTTATCCAATTATGTAAAAATAAGTTTTTGCAACGAAAAAATACAAAAAACATCTAACACATATTAAGAATCAATTATAACCATGTTTCAAGAAATATTGTCATGATTTACAAATTTCAGAAAGGATAGTAATTAAAATCACAGGCCTATTTCATTATTCACTTCATCTATCCATATTTATATTCCTCAAATGATTATAAGGATATAAATCATGATAAGAAACAATAAAAATCCAAGAAATTATATAGCACAATACCTAATATGAAACAACAGGAATAATTAACAAAACATCACCCCTTACAATCACAATACCCTTATGATTTTTTATTTATTATTTTTATACTAATTGTTTAGGTCAATTAAACTACTAACCAAATAAATCAAATCATTTTTATCCCAAAATTTCATATAAAAAGAAGAATTAATGAATCCTATTACTCAATAAATGCATAATGGAAAATACAAATTTTGAATAGTAGGATTGGGGAATCAATCACCATAAACTTGGAGGAAACATCCATAAAACATATACATAGTAGAAAATCATTACTGCATGATCAAACTCATCATAAAAATGTGGAACCCTACTAAAAACCTATTTACGAAATAATATAAGAATGCTATTGAGAATATGAAATTTTTGATCATTGGATAGAGATTGTTTTGTCTCGATGATCATGTGGTTTAAACTCTCCATAAAATGACTTGATCTAGATTTTAGGGAATGGGGATGGATAGTATTTATAGGAAAATATTTTCAATCAAACAAATAATCCTAGATACTATATTTATTAAGGAATCCCAAATTTCTATCACCATAGTGTTTCTCCCTTCACTAAGCCCATGGTTCCTCTTAGTCCAAGTAAATATGGATCTCCAATGTTTGAATTGGTTTATTACTTTGAAATTTTTTCACCATTAAAAATTGCATTAATCTAATTTAATTATAACTATTCTGTGGACTACAGGTTTGAAAATAGTGTTTTACCCCAATATGAATCTACCATATCCACCGTCCATTGAATAGAGGGAAAACATTATTAATTTATTTCTTCACTCGAAATATTATTGTGTAGTGTGACCCAACTCACTATTTAATAACCTCCTCATGCATCAAAACCTCTCTCTAATACAACCTTTATTTTCCCCCTTTCCACATCCAACTTAGAAATTTAATAAATGATGAGCATTTATAATAGAGAAAATCATCAAGGCCTATAGTGAAACCATTCCCTCTACTATGATATGAATCCCTTTATCGTTATCCATAAAGAAACATTCCAAGAAAAAATTATTCCAAAAAGGATACCATGGGGGTTTTACTCGTAGAAAATTTTGATTCACATAATCGACCCACCATGCCCCTGGAATCAAATAGAGATCACAAAAAACTTTCCTCCATAGTGATATCCCAAAAATGACACCCACAATGCCTTAATCTCAATACATTTCTCCACAACTATAAACATACCCACTATAATGGAATGGAAGTCCTCTAAATGCAAAAAAACTCCACTTTCTCTATTATATTCCTCCAAGATCCCTCTTAAAACATCTAATCCATGAAAACTGAAATTTGAGTGATCTAGAAAAGAAAGACCTTACATCATAAAAAACATAAACAGTTTTCATACTGAAGGATTTAAAACAAAACCCCAAGAATGAAATAAAATAAGTAAAACCAAAAACCCAATTTGTGAGATACCTCTTAAGGATATCACTACTAAAATAACGCAACATACACCATTTTGTAATAAGGCACATAAAGAAAAAACACTGTCAATCATATCATAATCCAAAAAGGTCAAACATAAAATTCAATAGAAATAAATCACCAAATAAATGAGGCTATTAGGAATAAATCCTTGAATACTTATATTATGTACATTAATCCTCACCACTATGTCACTACAGAACACAGACAAAAGGAATAACATACCCATGAAAAACCTTCTCCTATTGGTCCTAAATCTCAACCTGTTGTTCCTATAGGGATGCATCATCTTCAAATCCTAGATCCCCATTATAAATGAAATGAGAATCATCATAAATATACTTCTGAAAATAAAATACATGAAGGATGTTATGAATTTGGCTCATATGTGGGGGTAGTGCTAACCATTTGACAACATATCCAATTTGAACCAACACCATGAATGATCTAAAACATCATAGATAAGGATTACTCCCATGACTAAACCACAACATTCTATGATGAGAGATATCCATAATAACTCATGATCAATAATGTTTATCTCAAATGGTATCCACTTATAATCAGCATAAGGCTTCTTAAAATCATGTTCTAACCTCATTTGGTCACAAATTACATAAATATTCTATGTCATATTTTGTACCAATTATAATATGATAATAGCCAAAACTCTAAAAATTGTCCATCATAATGGATATCAGAAAGTTAAACCATTAAATTAATAAAATTGGTCCACACAAAATTGTAGAGTGATAAATTTTATCTTAAGAAAACTCAACCTAGGGAAAATTCATCACCCAAATACCATTAAAATAAATTATATGAGAAAACAATGTGTCCTATAAATTATGGATATTTTACTCTATTTTAACATCCATATATTGATTAATAAATGTTATAAGGAATATTTTATATCCAAAAGAATATTGAAGAACTATCTAAGCTCTAGAGTTTAAATGGATATCACAATTGGAGATGATCTTCTTGGGAAACCCATCAAGGCTTACCCTCTCCATATATTTCCTCGAAAAAATATCTATTGAGATTAAATACTTAATTATTGAAAATTGAGATTAATTTTTCAAGTGCCCCAAGATGACACATATAGAATCTGGTCCTCCCTGTACATGAGAAAAACCTATGATTAAGTCTTTTATGAAGGCCTTCCACTTCCACTTAGAAACATCAAGTTGTTGAGGAATCTCACTCGGAAAACCATTCTCAGCCATTAAACTTTGGAAAACCAAGAATTATGGCACTATAAAGATAATATATCCCTCTATTATAGAACAATAAACTAATAGGACATTAATGATATAACTTACCCACAATATAATATACTATCAATATAAAACTATGGAACTCAAATAGATCCACGCCTCATATATCTAAAGGTATAAATATCCTTCACTAGATGCACCAATGATAGTTTCACCATAATTTGATAAATAAACCATTTAACATCAACTTCTCCAATATCATGGTGCATCATTGAATGCTCCTCCACCAACATCCAAATATCAAAATACTGTATCACAACATCACTGCATGAATTCTTACCAAGGAATTAATAAAGTATTTTCATTTATATGTAGTATAGGAAGTATAAAATTCATAATAATGAAATAATTCAGTCCAAAATAATTTAAGAAAGTAAATATTATATAGGGAGAATATATGAGTCAAAATATTGTGATCTATAACGAATATAAAGTAATCACTAATGAGCTAATACTACCAAATATTTAGGGAAAACACAACCAAAAAAAGCTCTATAAGAGGTGTGGAATAGTTAGATTCAAGATTATGTATCTCTTTAGTTTCATAAGAGATAGCCAATCAATGTTTTGTTAAAAAAATATAAGGAAAATGTAAACATGTCATAATAACCATCAAATGTAACTCCCTCCTATGAAAAATAATTTATGAATGTACTGATAAACTTCTTCATTAAAAACACAAAAAATATTTGGCATAGTCCTATCCAAAAAACATCACGATACGCTTTCTCCAAATGTGTCATATGAGTCAAAATATGAGTGAAATCATATTTTCATCTCCTATAACATTGTAATACACCAAGGAAACCTTGAACCTCTGCAACATTGTATGTGGATACCCAAGAAACAACTACAATTATCATTGATGAATCCCTAATTGGACCACAATGAGACACAACCTTGCCCACAAAATATACCTCATTTCTTAGAACTCATGCTTCAAAAACATCCCAAATATCATATGATGATATTGAACATCTAAAAAATATCATTGCTTCTCTGCATTCTCCTCAATAAACACTAAATACAAATGTATTCCATTAATAAACAACACCATAAACTATTACATAAATTCATGAACCACCAAATTCATTAATCATACGAACATGGATGGAGTGTTTATAGCACCAAATGAATTTACAAAGAACTCTTCATGACCATAACAATGGATAAAAATAATCTCTTGGATATCCTCATCCTCCAATTAGATATGATGATAAAATAACCTGAAATCGATCTTTGAGACCCAACTACATTCCTATATATGATCAAATAGACCATCAATCCATCTGAGGGGACATCATTTCTTTACATTCACTTGATTAATAAAAGTATAATTGTTCCACAAACATAGAATACCATTATCATTCAATGAAAAAAGAATTATAGAAGCATAAAATGAAACATTAGTCTAAATCAATTTTATTTATATAATATAAATAATCAAAATACATATATCACATTACTCAAAAGTTGTTATCATATATAAATATATAAATAATGAAGAAACACCTTATTAAAATACTATCCAAAATAATATCTCATTTCAAGGGGTGAAAAAAACCTCTTCTAGAAAGGAATTGGGGTAATATTTTACATCCCAATGAAACATCATGGGTTTTTAAGAATATAATGTAAGAATTATCAAGTCCCCCATGGAAGACATGAATTTGCATCACCTATGATGCATTTAGGTGCCTTTATCACACACAAAAACAATCATATCTCTATTATCATCATAGAATACAATTTGACTCCAATTGAAATAAAAAATAGAATCCATTAAATACATCCATTCCATTATGATAATGACATAGTATGGTTATGCCAACACATATTGAAAATATCCCAAAGAGAGATGTTAACCTATCATTGGCTCACAATCTCGACACACATCATACAAGATAGATCATCCTCTGAGCATTATATTCAATACTAAGGGTACCATAAGTCTCTCCATATCATGTCCCAAATAATAAAATAATGTTATTGTAATAAAGGAGAGTGTAGATCCTAGATCATATAATTCATCTACCCATGATGATTAAAAAATGTTAACACATTGCATGGTATCAAGTTCACCTAGTTCTAAAAACTCTAAAGCATTAGTTTGAACATGACATGATTCACATCCTATTATACATTGAAGGTGAAAAACGTAATGTCTACAATTTTCTTGATTCCCTATATATGAGGGGAATCAAAAGGTATTCCTATTCTAACCCAATCCATTATCTACTGATCAAAATTTGGAGAAACATATTTTTTCTATTATATCAAAAGATACTACTGCAACTATTGAACCTAGAGAAGGAATACAACACTCCATTTATAGAAAAGGAATTTCTGGAACTTAATATTTAGATAACAATAATCTCCCCATGAATAAAAACACATGCCTCATACACTAGAATGGAACAAGGAATTTATTTCTTTAACCAAATGTGATGCAGAGGGAATGAACCAACCCCCTACTATTTAAATCTAATTATAATCAAGAAAATATGAAATTTGGGCCACATATATACCATAACAATAGTCCCAGATATGACTCTCTCATGAAAATATAGTCATATCCAACACAATTTCTATGACCTCTATCATCTCTAGAAAAATTGATATATGTCATTAAAATGAACGGGATTAATGGGTATTGAATACCTTGATGAAAATACACCTTGAAGTTTCTTTTCCAAGCCCCATCAACTAAAATAGAGTAATAAAATAATAAATTGGTTCTTATATTTGACACTAAACTCCCGTGTATTGGAATTCTTTTTGAATATAACAAGAATCAGCTATTGTTAATCACATTCATACTATAATAATGAAACATTTCCTAAAGATTATCATGGAACTTATACCACAAAATAGATGACTACTTGTGGTCCACATGGAATATGAAATAAAAATTTCATGCCATTCCACATAGAATCTTCATGGAAAATTAAATATAGATCTCCCTTTAGAAATGTATCAAACTACAGGAAATCTCTACCACCTCAAACCATACCTCAATATTCTAAATTAGATGGCACCCCATACTTTTATAGACCTTAGAACTAAAACTCTTATTTTATACTCCAATTAAAATTAATTATATTATCCTCTACTATATGATGAACTATTGGAACATATTTTTAAATATTATCCATGTTCTCCCAATGGAGAGGTCGGCCTAAATCCATTCCAATAATAGAATAGACATTTGAAACTCTTAAACCTAGAATATGTAATGTTTAATTATAATTAATGTAATTTCAATATAATTATCATTTTCTACCCAATTCAAACATAGAAGTAGGAAATCATGAGGCATGATCCTTTCTATTGTCTTTACTCCACAAGAAACATCACATTTATTTTCATGTTCAATATATTTAATTTGATTAAGTCAGATAACATGGGACATAAAATCATGTCTCAAAGATACTTTCCCTTATATATATCACATAATAATTATATATGATAATATTTCCTTACAATCCCATGAAATAATCACCAATACATATCTTCAAAATCAGTCATATCTCTCAACCATCCACTCTGATACCATTATATCATGGACCTCTTCTAATTGAACACCTCTATAGATTGAAGTGAAGAGAGTGAGTGACCATTGAAGCCTGTCTCTAATAGGCCATAGGTTGGTGACTTGAACAGAATGTATATAATTTGTAAAAATTTGATGAGTTTCACTCTCTATATAAATTTAGGGACAATAGATATGATAAGATCTACTAATCAACATCTTCACATAGATAACATATAACCAATCCTAATACACGAATGTAATGTCATACTAAATAAAAAATAAACTTAAATAATTTGAAACACGTATAATAAATAGAACAAAAACAATGAATAATTCTAAACAACTCCCTAATCTAGTTACATTCATCTCGATTAGCAACCAGATCTTGTGGACCAGAAAAATAGGTTATATATATATATAAATTGAATATAAAGGTATACATTGTAGGATACTCCCTAAAACCTCTTCTGAAAATTTGAATTTATTAAAAAAATACCATTGAATAAAAAATGAAACTAAAAAATTAATTAAATATGAAAAACTCTATCTTATCCTAAACCTAGATTACTCACTAAATAACACATAGAAGTATTAATATCCCTATAAAATCATATAAGTGTGAAAGGTACCTCACATCCACATTCCCACTGGTTTTTTTGCTTTCGCACCCCAAATCAAATTATTCTGTCAAAAAATCTATTCTCTATATCATGTAAACTCTAATATGGATAAGACATCATCCCTAACTAATCCAATCCCATATAAGGCCCAACATATCATGTTTGAATCAGTCTATACATCCCTATCAACACCTCATCCTACACCCCCAAATACACATATCTCACCCTCATATCATCCCAACCACAACCAAATAGTATTTCTAAAATAAAATAAATCATATGTATCATTCATTATACATTAATAAATCAAATAACATGAAATTTAACCTTTAGTAAAATGAAATCACCATAACCTCAATCCACAAAAAACCCCCTAACACATATATCGTAAAACCAATATCCACCACAGCCCTTGTGTGTACATATCTTATACATTAATCCATTATAACTAGGATATAACTACATATAATTTTACACTAAAGGGAGAGTGGGGGAGAGATATTATCTTTTCATCTTTTCCCTCACTAACCTGGATTTTGGGGAAAAAAGCTGAACCCAAAACATTTGGGTCCAGGATGACCACTACAATCAATTGATAGAGAATATAAAATTATAAAATATAAAAGTAGAAATCTAAAAACCAAAATATGGTCAACTATTTACCGTTATACATAACAAAATAGCATTATAATCAACTAAATCTATTATCATACATGACACCCAGCTTCTATTGCTAATATTGTGGAAATAAGATCTCATAAATGCACACAAGAATCAAGATTCCCAATTTTTTTGCATCATCTTTTTGTACATTAGAAATTATAATTCATATATCTATCAAACCTAGTGAAAATTTTCATTTAATTAATATTTTTTATTACAATGAAAAATGGTTTTTAATTAAAATTACAATTTCAAAATTTCTATCTCATTCGATCGAAAAATTAATTCCATACTACACATGTTTTATATTTTTAATGCATACTTTCATGAACTCCCATTCAAATAGTTTATTTATTATTCCATTTTACATATCATAATAATTGTATTCTAAGAATCAACATGAACTGAAACAAGAAAAGATGTACTTGATTTGTATACACCAAGTGAAGTAGAAATTTGAATGTCATAATAAACAAATGTAAAGAAACAATCCATAAAAATAAAACAATAATAAAGATGAATAAGTGTAGCTATAAACATATACACATCATCAAATCACAATCAAAACACAACAATATGAAAAATAGGAAGCCTCATTATCAACTTGTACCATGAATTCCCATTAGTTACATACCAAACACCCAAACCATTATATGTTTACAAAAAATTATAATAGCAATCAAGAATATATGAGAATGCATAGTTTGAAATTATATTTTTTAGATAAAAATTTAAGGGTAATACTAGTATATAAAGCATAAGAATCCATGACTATAAAAATATGGTTAGACTCACAGAACCCCAAAAATCGATCTCTGAGAAAAAACCGCTTTTAATATTAACATATTTTTGGAAGGGTAGTAATTAAATTCCAGTTACCCTTTATTTATTCATTTTCCTATTCAATATTTATGTTCTTTATGAAATTTCATTCCTATTGACTATAACGTCCTAACATAGGGTCTACTAAATCCATGCACTGTGATGGTGGGTCACATGGCCTCATGCACTCCTCCTTGTATGTAATAAGATTATAACTACTAGTGAGGGGATAAATGTGGTAAAATGGGGAGACCATTTCCCCATTTCAGAGTAGCATAAGATATAAAAATAGATACAATCAAAATTGGAGGCCTAAAATAAACAAAAAGGGTATATAAACTATGGAAATGTAAAGGTGTAACTAAATAAGTATGTTGTATAAGAAAATGTTTACTAAAAAATGAATATTAAAACCAAAAGACCCACTGACAATGTCTGATACATGATTCATGGAATGTTTCATTACAAAAAAAACATTGGCACGTATTACATGCTATACAAACTATAAAAATACCAGAGGAGAAAACAACCGCATGAGGAACTCAAGCCTATACATGATCCTCTCCTCTTAATCTATGACTAAACATGAAATTAAGAAACATATATCATCACATTTTTACTCTCCAATACCTATAGTAATATGGTATTATCATGTACCAAAGGCAGCCCTAGTGGGTTGTTAGGTAAAATTATCAACATTCCACCACCAACTATGTCTATGTGTAATCCAAGTAGGGATCATAACTAAACTGTGTGAAGGGATAATATGGAAATTAAATTTATGATGATTAAGAAAATAATTTCACACTCATGTTCTTAAGGAACACCTAGAGGGTTTATATACTTTATCTCAGGGAAAGAACATTGTAAAAGTAAAAATATATATAATTATTAACAATTTATTTATATATATTTTTTCTATATTGTATCCAACTAAATGAACCCAATATGTGATGATATATAATGGACATATACTGGACATACTACTGCTGGTTGGACCAAGGTGTAACACACATATCCATGCCAATCTAAAGAGCCTAAAATATCAAGTCAAAAGGTATATTCCCTATATCTTATGAAGAGAGAGATAAGAAATGCAATATTTTATAGCATGGAGAGTGTGCCTCCATGTAAACACTCTATAATGGTACATTAAACATAAAGTGCATCACCGATATCATATCACTAGAGTGAGTTTCTATAATCAACCCACAATGTAATGGAGAGTGATTTGAACCATTATCAATGGGTTCCTTACCATTATATCTCAGCCTCTATAAAAACATGCTATAATGAAAATTAATGGGGCATTACCTCCAACCTATAAAATTTTATATATCCCATATCTATGTAAGAGGCATAATCACATCTATCAATTCATTATATGGGTAATTACATCTAATATATCTTTTTTTTCAAATTAATATAAATCTCAAAACATATAATTTATAAAATAATTTTAAATACATAAACAAAGACAATGTTGTACAACAATTAAACACATGATTCTTGGTCCTCCCATGAAATTCATTAGCCATTCCACTTGGTCAAATATATTTAACCAAGTAAAAATCATTAAAACATTGAAAACAAGACATAAGGATAAAGTTTCAATTGGAAGTATGTTCATGGTAAATTTTTCTATAGAATTAAAAATATTGTATAATCCAACAAATATAAATCAAATAACCATAATTATTTAACCGGATTCATTTAGATGTGGAAAAATTATTTCAAAAGATCAAGTTTCAAGGGAAGATGACATAACAAAAATAGAAGTTGGGTACTCAAGGAATTACAAGTTGAAGAGGTCCAAACTCTTAATAGGTTTTTAATATCATTTAATTACATGTTATTCTAGGGAAATTACAATTAGAATATAATATAAAAGCTAAAAATAAATTTTAGGAATTTTTCACAAATTTGTCAAAATGGAAAATTTCAATGGCACACCCTTTGGGTGACCATAAATGGAATATGAAACCTCCCACCAATCTAGAAAGGGTCAATAGACATGTACAAAGGTATAATGGTCAATTATACATAAATAAATCAACATATTTTAGATGTAGGGAAAATGATGACATATGGAACAATGACAAAATTACAAAATGGAATGAAATCCAAGGTAAAACTACATGTCCTCCTACATCAAATTTGAAGATAAATACTCGCTGAATATCAGACTCAGATTTGATGTAGGTTTTAATATATCAATGGAATCTCACAACGCACTGATAATATGTAAAATTAACCTACTTTTAAATAGCATAATTTATGTGAATAAAAAAAGAATGGAGTTGAGAGACTAAGGGAGCATACCGATACATATTTTGAGCTTCTTGTATATTGAGAAATAGAAATCAGAGGTGTATGATATTTGAAGCCTATAATTTGGTGTTCTATAGATAAAACGAGATAAAGATAGGGTGATATGACCACTAAAAAGAGGATAAAAATTAAATAAGGGTTGATGTTTATGTTAGGGAAATTTTTTATTTCACACCAAAATTTAAGGCCACACGGTTTAGTTTCACGGTTTAAAAACTGCGTCCTAAGCCTTTTCTAATATCTGCAATAAGCCACGTGGTCGTGTGACTTGGGTAGCACGATATCAAAACAATCTTTCAATTTATAGGTTCCCATATCTGAAACTGTACGGGCATGCACCTTGGGTCACATGTTTCTGGAAAAACAATGTGGCCTAGTCACGTAGCCCATTATCAATAACTAGAGTCTCTAAATGATACCTATATGATCTTGTAACAAACATGTCTTGATTATATATCCTTTCTAGTGCCTTATAATGTATTTGAATGGAAATAACTAACAATTTGTAACATCATTGAGGATTAATTTCATTACATAAATAATGTAAAGAACCAAAAGTAACCAAAATAATTAGACAACACACTCTCTAAAAATCACAGGAGACATCCCAAACAAAAAATTTCCCCATATGTTCACAATAACCTTCTGATTCATCTTAATTCCACTTATTATAAATACATAATTAAATTACACCACTTCAAAAATAATATAAATTGTTATAATTGAAAAATATCATAGAAATGTAGAATTCAAAAATCCCCTACCATGATTCAATGATTCGTGGAATACACTGCTCATTAATAGAAGAATCATGAAATCAATCACCACCCTCATCAAAGGAAACCACACCGAAACCTATCGAAAACAATCCACTATTAGGTCATGGTAAAAAAATCTACCAATACTAGATGAATTTAACAAAATGAAAATATGGAATAAATAGGACATGTATGTCAATGAGAAGAGGATAAGATAGTACCTTGAATCAAAAGAGTTTGTTGTTGAAAACTCATGATTTATAAACATTCAAGATAAATCATTATAGATGATTTGGAAGGTTGGGTTTGTATAGGGTTTGAAGGATGATAATCTAAGTAAATCCAACAGTTCATAGACCTTATAGGACCTCCACTATGGTGTGGAGACCTTCACTATGCCTATGGTGCTTCTTAGTCAAAGGATGCATGGTTCTTTATCATTTTAGAGAGTTTATCAACTAAAAACACACATCACTTCAGATAAATCTAAAACATCCTCAACCATCACTATTCCATAATCTAATAATTGATGGATAGTGTTTCAGTCCCCAAAACATCCACTATGATCACCCTCTATTGAATGGTGGAAAAACATTAGTTCTTTTATCTCACAATTCCCAAGAATATGATGTGTTGAGACTTAGATTAACATTTATTCACCTCCTTAAAAATCATGGCCTCTTTTGAAATTATCCATGACATACCTTCATGCCAGAACCATCCTGGGAATATATATTGTGGTTTTACTTTCCAACAAGTGATCAAATTAAACACTCTAATGATTCTACACTATCTATATTGGTGTGAATCCCTTCTGTGCTTCCCACTAAGAAAATTTATTGGAATAACCTTATAAAATTTGCATAATGGGAATTTCACACCCATATAGTTAACCATGAATCACATATAAACCTCACCACACACAAATCCGTAAAATAGACAACACTAGAGCTTTCCTCTTTTGAGGAATCCATGAAACTCCACTCACTGCACCCCTAACTCATGTAGTTCTTTACTATGGATAGACACATTCCTACTATAATGATGTGGTGGTCATCTTAATGGAAAAAAATTTACTCTATCCTCTATAAATCCTATCATATCATTATCAACACATTAAATACTCTAGAAAATGAAAAGTGAGAGATCCAGAAAATAAATCCCTTATAATTAAACTATATAACTAGAGAGAAAAACATGGCATATTATTGGGAAATCTATTTATGCATATTTTTATATGTTCAGTTAATGAACTAAATTTGATATGTCTTGTAATTTTTTTGGTAGTCGTCGAGTCTGATAGGACGTAGTATTTAATGGATACCAATCAGTTTCATGAATGATCTAATGGTTGTAAACTATGTTTATGCTATATTTTGTTAATAAATAATTTTTATAGGTCGACCAATTATGAAATATACTTAGTGTGTTTTATATCCTTAAAAATCATCGGGAACATCCCTGATACTACTTAAATCCAAAAAAATTGTTTTTCCCCTATGGTGTGTGATAACCCTTTTCACCAGGATTGATAATATTTATATAGAAAATCAATATAAAAATTGTGTTTTCATTATAAAATTAAAACCACACAAATGGAATGATTTTGATTTCATATGTACCCAATAAATATTGGGTTATTGTCACTATTATTATCATGGCCTAAGGATTTACACACCACTATAGAACTTGATCACATAGAGTTTTAAAATAAATAATATTACTTATTTTACGAAATAAAAATATATTCAATCTAATTATATATTTAAAAATATATTTAAAAATTATAATATAAATTCTATACAAAACTAAAATGTACAACACTTGAATAACATAAGAGGATTAAATATCCCTCCTAGAGGGAATTTCTAATTCATTCTATAATGATCTAGGGGCCCTTACTTTTCGTAACACCTGACAATGAGAATAATTACAGAGAGGGTGTCTTCTCTGGGTTCAAAACCCAAAATTTACATACTCAACCCTAAATGAAACATTATTCCCAAAAAAATATTATACTTGAAATGTCCTAATATTTTGTCACATTTTTAAATAATATTATATTTATTTTAATATCCATTATTACTATAAATAATTGCTATTAAAAATTAATAAATTTATATTAATCAAATATTTATAATAAAACCCAAAATATTTTAAAATTATTAAAAACATTTAAAACCAAAAGAATATAAAAATTTAGGGGAACATTTTAAAACCTTAATAATAATTTTTTTTTAAAAATACCCAATCCTTATAATTTTGATGTTTCATGTTCATAAAAATGAATTATAAATTATTATACAACAATAAAACTGATAGGGGTAACCGTTAATAGTCATGCTACTATCTAGTTTATCTCATTATTCTCTTTGTTTAACTTGTGGACCCTAAGGGCATGAAACATCATTAAGATAACCACTATCATCATTACCTTAGAATTTTTTTGAATATTCATTAATTATATTACTACTTTTCATGTTCAAAATCAAGTGGAGAATATGATTATTTTGGAATCTCATTCTTATGTGATTGATATAACTTTTAGGCAGAACTTTTAATAGGCATACTAAAATCTAATCTTCCTCCTCTTTCTCTTTAGTTAGTTTAGGGATAATAAGTATATGAAGATTGTTTTAGCTAACCCCTACCAGAATTATCATATAATAATGTATAATATTGTTATTGATTGTATTATTTCTATTGAAATGTGGGATTATGTGGAAAATTCCCCTAATGTGGAATCTCCTTATAATGAGATATATTAAATTCTAAGGGAGAACAATAAATTTTAATTAACCATGATTTTAATATGTATTCCCATTTATATAATACACATAATACTAAACAATAATAAAGCATGGAATATTTTATTTAGATAAAATATGAAAATAAAATATAAAGATTAATTCATTATGATAATGTATTATAAAAAACTATTAAGAGAATTATAAGGTGGATTATACCATAAGTAAATAAAAATATAATGAACATGAAAACCTCATCCATGTTGTTTTATTTAAAGTCAATTCCTTATATTTTAACTATATAAAGGATGATAAAAATTATAAATCTAATATACATTTTAATAATTAATTAAATTATTTTGGAGATATTTGTATGGATATTTATTTATGAATGTAACATGGTAATTGGGATTATATAGCCAGTTGTATTTTTTGGAAATTGGAATTATATGAAAATTTTCATCATCATTGGACATAGGAATAATTAAATAGTGGTATTAAATTATAAGGTGAATGTTATAAAATAGATATTAAATTATTGGGTATAAATATGATGACAAACATTTTGAAATTTATATAGAAACTGTAATAATTTTCAGTATGTAGTAAAATTATTCCTTATGAAACTAAATTATTTAGTTTTGAAAGGAGGAATCATCACCAAGGCATTACTTAGACCATTCCTAAGCTAAAAATTAACACATATGTCTTGATTAAAATATTATTCATGATACGTTCTAGCTCAAGGAAATCACAACAAGGGCGATGTTAACCGGGTCACCAACCATAACTACCAATATTTCTTAACATTCCATAAGGTATTGTGAAATGGTCTTGGAGGTATTTTTGTGTATAAATTATGATGATATAAATATTTTATTATTAATTAACAAATATATATATTCTTTATTAATTGTCTATTTAAACTTTAAATATTTTACAAAATTTGATGATAAATAATATATTTAATAAATAGAGTTTTTTTAAAACAAATGTATTCAAAACATTCATCTAATGGTTAGTAAATAAATAAATAAATTTAAATATTTATAAATAATATCATTTAGTTCTAAAATATATATTTTTTAAATAACTATTTTCATGTGTGTAATATGTTTTTATGTTAGTAAATTACATTTATCACTTATAAAGAAAGATTTTTGTTAAATTAATTGATCATATATATATATAATAAAATAAATTAAAATTATTTTGTAGTTTTTTACATGGTATATAATACATTAAAATCATTTTATTTATTAAGATTATTTTTTTTTCAAAAATTATTTTTTAGCATAAGAATTATTATCTGAAAATTTATTTTTTCCACTCGTATAAATTTATCCTAAAAAAATATATTTAGCATATAGAATAAAAATTACCAAATAAATTATAATGTTTGATTTCATTTTTAGGCATAAAATATGTAATTGACATAAAAAATATTTTACCACGCTATTGGTAAAATGAGGTAAATGAGCTTAACTCGTTAAATAATATATAAAATATAATGAATCATTATCTCTAATTGGGTGGATTGGGGAATTATCTACCACACATTATCTTATCTAAATTATTTTTTCACTTTAGAACAACTTTACATGTGAAATTATATTCCATAGTCGTTAAATTATGGGTATTTATGTAAGATCCACTCAAGCTCACCTATAAATGGGCCTCACCGTTACCACCTAAATGCAGATATTTTTCTATATTTCAACCTGAATCCCTACCTGAATTATCTTCTTAACAATTGTATCTCACATTTGGTAAAATATGGTTATAAAAATAAGTTTCAAATCCCTCAATTTAAAATGATCTCAGTGAGGATTTTCAAGTCTGATAGAAGGGTACATTACATTTTACCAAGAAAAAATCCAAGGAAAAGTGTTTTTGACCAATTTTTCTTCTTACAGAATTTTTTTGAATTAATAAATTATTTAAATTATATAGTCTGCATACCGCCTCCTTGAAAATTAAATTTTCACAATTACCACTTTATTTATGGTATTTTAATAACGTTTTATCAAGATCTTTTCATTCAAAAGTAAGCAAAGTCAAAAAGGGTTTTTATTAACTATGTTTCCATTTTTCTATCTAGGAAGAAATTTTTTCCCTTTCTATATAAACAAATTTTACTTCCAAAAAAAATTTCTATACAAATATTCCTATACATGTATTCATGATTTTAAAAACAAATGTATATTCTCATTATAGTTTAAAAAAATTCTTTATAACTAAAATATATTAAAAATGTAAGAGTTTTGTTGACTCCTAATATTTTAATTAATTATATCACATTATTTATTTTCTATGTTTTTATAATTTTTTTATATAACGTAATCTATTCTTTTATATGTTATTTTCTATTTATATCTTTTAAAATTACATTTATCAAAATCTATTTCTTTTATTGATTTCATTGTTTATAAAAAGTTTACATTGTTAATAATAATTATCATCATTCTTATTATCTTTTTCTCATTCACATATATTTTATTTATTTCAAATAATATATTATATTTATACTTTTGGAATAGAAATTTTTTTTATCTTATAAACTATTAAAATGTATCTATACCTCTATTCAAAAATAACCATTTTTTACTCATTCACCAATAATGGTTTGCTCTTATTTTTTTAAAAAACAAAACAAATGTTATTTGTTATCACATTTGAATATTCCCTTCCACATTTTTTTACTTATCCTTTACTTATTTTAAAGTTTTCTTTTTTAGGGAATTTTTAAAATAATCATTCTTTCACCTTATTCGAAATGACTTCTGAAAGTGTCTTATAATTTAAATTTCCAGAAATATATTAAGAAAAATTATGAGAACTATTCCAAAAGATCTCTTCCATTTTCTTATTAATGTCTAAAATATCCATATAATATAGAGGTATATATCATGAATTACTATATAACTTTTCATATTTTACACTTCTTTGTGATATTGAATTCTTTTTGTATCAATCGATCTAATTCATAAAGTCATTTCATGTGATACCTTCTAAAATGACTTATATCTCGTCTTCATCTATTGGGTTTTCCTGTTAACAGGTATGATTGTATTCAAATTACAAAATATATTTTTTATCATTATTTGATTGGTGGGTTTGATATTTCCCTCTAATGCATTGGTGCAATATTTTTATTCTCTTGTGATCATTAATTTAATTTTGAACATGAAGGTAGTTAATGTTAGTCACAACATTATGACTGAACCAAATGATGGTTTGAATTATTAAAAACATTATATGTAAACTTGATGGTGCTTAGATTCATTGAAAAACATAATGTGTGAACCTTATAGAGGTTATGTTTGTTCACAATGTTTTTCATGAACCTGATGGTATTTAGCTTTGTTCACATCATAATATGTGAAATTGTTGGTTGTTATATTTGTTCACAACTCTATGAATTTACAAGATTACATTTCAAGAAACTTTGTGTGTGGACCTAATCATGTTTATATTAATTTTTAATGTTTTGATTCCATTTTATTATGATTATGAAACATTTTAAAGTTATACCACTTGTCATTGTTATGTTCCTTATATCTTGGTTATTCTTAACAGTTTTTGTATTCATACACAATGGTATACTTTATACTTCCCTGATAATCTTTATGAGATTATATTTCATTATATCATGCTTTCTGGACAACTCTTATGATTCCACGTTCTATTTAATTAATAATTTTCCTCATGCTAATTTTTTCCCTCATACTTATGGAGTAAAAAGTTATAAATAAATTATAGGGTTTTTCATTAAAAATCACATGATCTAACTATTTATTTAGTTTTTCATTACCCCCAGGAAATATATGTTAGAAAATGTTTTGGAATATGTAATGTGAGGATAATTGTTATGGTGACAATGAATAAATATTATTCGATAAGGCATTTCTATGGAAAATCTCCAATGACACTAAACCTTTGGGTTATGGGACTATGAGTACATTTATGGGATATATTTTTTACATTATGAAAAATATGTAAAATATTGGCAACTCATGTTTGGGATTTTTTATGCGGTGTCAATGAAAGGTTTCATTATTTTTTGGTATTATGTTAAGTAGTATATGATAACCCAATATAAGGTAATATAGGATGATCTTAATGTTTCATGGGATAAAATGTTGGTTTCTGTGATGACCCAGACCCCCCTTGGTCCCTTCCTTTGCCAAAAATCCGGTTTCCTTGCGGGGTACCGATCGGTGAGACCGATCGGTGAGACGGATCGGTGAGACCGGCCGACGTCGGCCGGCCTTGCCAAGTTGTTCCAGTAACGTTCCTTTTTCGCAAATAGGGTTTTAAACCCTATTCTGCCTTGTTAAAAATGTCTTGGGAATCCGAAACGCGCACAAAGGTTTTAATTAAATGCTTCATTAATTCATGGGTCGGTTAAAACCACCCAGTGCCATTAATGATGAGTCAAGCCACGTGGTCAACCCACGACTCCCTCGTCTTCTGTGGTTTTGTGTTTCATCTCAACCGTCCCCAGCTCTTATAATTAAGGGTTAGGCCGTGGTTTTCCCCCTTCTTCGATCGTGGCTCTTCTGGTGCATCGGGACCGCCGCGTTGTTATCCGTAAAGTTCCGCGCCCCCGGCCTAAACGTCGATCATCTATCAACAAGTAGGGAATTTCTCTCGTCTCTCACTTTTGTGTATCATGCGGGGTGGGCGTTACTTTTGTTCCTATGGAATTGGTTGAACCAAACCCTAATGAAGATAATAAACGAAGTTCTAAAGGAAGAAGGGGAAGGGGTTGTGATCGTTGTTATGCTTTATCTTGTGATCATCCCTTTTGTTGTACTGGTTTATGTTTTCTGAAAATTGAGGCCGTTGGTGGTCGTGTGTGTGCACTTGAATCCCCTCATGATGTTTTAAATGGGTTGCTGAAATTGTGAACTCCTGCTGTGAAATTGGTTAACCACGTATACCCGGCTGAATAATTGAAAGCACCAGGATCGGCCCTTCTGTGATAACTCCCGGTTAGAACACACGGAATTTGAAACCATGGAGTGTGTTAAATCGTTTAAATCTGAAAATCCCTGACTTGTGTTGGTAGTGGTTAGTGGTTGTTTTCCCTTCGGGCCGTTTGCTGGAAATGTGGGAGGGGATGGGATCCCCTGTTCTTTTTATACTCTCGGTGGCTGTGTGAATTTGAGGGATGGGATCTCCTATTGGCATGGTTTCAGTGGTTGTGAGTTTTTATCACAAATTGGGGAGAGATCCTCTGTTGGCAGAACCGGGTGTGAGTGTTTTGGTTGATCTATGCTTTGACGTTTTCCTTGGTTATGCTTATGGTAGTTGCCCAGTAGTGCTTAAAATTAATTGAACATTTTGACTGAACGTGAAACAAGAATGGGACAAATGGTTTTGTGGGCAAGGGTCGTGAATTGTGACTCGGACGTTGTGGTATTGTGTTCTGTAGGTTGGCTAGGAAAACCTAAGTTTTGGGTGAGTGTTTGTTACCTATATCTATACTTGTAGCTTTGTGTTTCTTATTCGCGCCCCACCCAAGTTGAGCACTTAGTGCCGAACACCCCCATTTATGGGGGAAGGGTGTTTTTCCCAACACTATACTTAGTGGCTGGTTATTAGCTCCTTTTCTGCTCCCTTTCCCGGATAGCCCAAGTACCTTCGGGCAGGCTGTGATGGCCTGAAGTCCATTATTAGCCCAAGAACCATCAGGCAGGGTGTTGTGGTGGTTGGCCAGGTGTGTGCGGCAGGTGGTTTCCCAAGTGTCTTCGGGATGAGGCCCAGGTGTTTTCGGGCGTGGCAGTGGATCCTTTAGCCCAGGTGTCTTCGGGCGTAGCGGTGGTTGTTCTGGACTAGGTGTTTGCAGGCATGGTTACTTGTGACAGTTGAGGCCCAGGTGTGTGCGGGCGGGATTTGGCAGTGGGACTGCGTGTGGTTGTGGCCCAGGTGTGTGCGGGCGGGATTTGGCAGTGGGACTGCGTGTGGTGGTGGCCCAGGTGTGTGCGGGCGGGTGTGGCAGTGGGACTGCGGTGAGAATGGCGGGATTGGTCCGATGCGTAAGATGTCTCAATAACCAGTGGGGAAGTGGCGCGGGGTACCCAAACATCGATGTGCTCTTATTATATATATTACTTGACTTGCGTTATTTGGGGAGTGAGCCTTGGTGAGGCCTGGGATGGATAGTTTTCCTTGTTAGTTGTTTGGTTCACTCTTTTCTCACGGGACTTTAGTACGTTTCCCCCACTTGTGCACGAGAGTCTTGGTTTTCCCTACTGAGTGTACTTGTATGCTCACCCTACGTTTACTTTCAGGTTTCCAGGAGGACTACCAGGGCTGCGCGGGACCCTATTAGTCGGACAGTTGGAGTTGTCGCTGTTGTCGTACCTTTTGTTTTCTTTTGGTAATGTACTTGAGAGATTTCTTTTTCTTTTGTACTTGTACCTTGTTGTAAACTGTTTAAACATGCATGGGGACTTTATTTGGGTTCATTTATATAAACTTGTCTCTTTTCCTTTTTGGGAGGTCGACTTGTCCTTTTTCCCGATCCTAAATAATAATAAAAAGGGTAATGCCTTCCATTTGCGAAAATTTTCTATACCCTTGGTGCTAGTCGCCACTCCGGGACCTATTGAAGGCGGGTTTCGGGGGTCATTATCTCTCCTTCAACTTAAAGAAGGAAGGGCCTGGCAATCCGCTGACTCTTCCCTCCTTTTGGTGAAGGCGGGTCGTGACAGAATGGTATCAGAGGAGGTTGAGAGATAGGACGGAGTCTGGAGTTAGGCACAGTAAGGATTGCATGGGATGGTAAGGCAACAGCGTTGGGTGACCTTGGTGCGTGAATTAGGCCAGGGAGGACCGGCTAGGACATGGGATTTTAGGGCCCCCCGTGATCCGATGCAAGGACTCTGGACCTACCGAACGACCAAGTGAGGCCACACTGATTGCAGGGTAGAGACCCCAGGAAAGGTACATGCATCATAAATGACTTGTGTTTTTGTGTTTCTGGGATGTCTTGGGAAATTAAGAATAAATTAAATCTTAACAAGTTTTGAGAACGGTTTTCTTTGCACTACTGGGCTTAGGCATTCCTTGTTTACCTTGCAGCTATGGCACCTGGAAGGAGACCACGTGTGGTACGGGCGATCGAGACTCCTGAGACTACTTTGGCCAATCGGCAGAGAGCTGATCGGGAGGAAGAGGACGACCAGTGGCAGAAGACTCTTCGAGCCTTTCAGCGACAGGTCCTCGAGAAATATGAGGGCAGCACCTCCGACATGAAGACGGAAGGCTGGCTGGAGGAGCTAGTCATAGCCTTCGGCCTGATTCGGGCCCCGACGGAGTACTGGGTTCCTCTGGCTGTTAGCCAGATGCGAGGAGCGGCACGTCAGTGGTGGATGCTTCACCTGGGGAGTAGGAAGGAGTCTGAGGTTGCTTGGGCGGACTTCGAGAGGGAGTTCCGGGCGGAGTTCCTCTCCTCAACAATGAAGGCGGAGAAGAGGCAGGAGCTACTCTCCCTCCAGCAGGGGAGCATGTCCGTGAGGGAACTTGGAATCAAGTTCAAGGACCTCCTGCGTTTTTCCCCAGACCTCTTTCCCGATGAGGAGTCTCGGGCAAGACGTTTGGAGGAGGCGCTCCGACCCTCCCTCCAGTATGCTGTTACCCCCTTTACCCTTCCGACATACTTAGAGGTTCAGAAGAAGGCCGAAGTGGTGGAAAGGATGCATGCTCTAGGCGGACTGTCACGAGAAGGGATCCAGCTGGGACCATCGAAGGGGAAGGCCGTCAGCACCAGGCCTCCGGCATCGGGACCCTCTAGGTTCCGACCCGCAGGGAGCAGGCCGCAGCAGTTTCAGTTTCGATCCCCTGGCCCACGTTCTTTTCCTTCAGGCTCGGGACCACGGTGCTTCATCTGCGGGAGCCCTGGACATCTTCAGAGTCAGTGCCCCGATCGGGTGCAGTACAGCAGTGGCAGTCATCCGCAGCGTCTGCCGCAGCAGCAGTTCCCAGCCAGACCCTTCCAGCAGCAGCAGCAGGGACAGCGAGCTCCCGCTCCTCCGCAGATAGACATAGGAGGGGGAGGCCGACCTCAGGGCGCTCCCTAGGGACCTCGACCAGGGCGTGGTCGGGGAGGTGGCCGACAGCCGAGGGGCAGGGGAGCTGGGCGTGGACAATTACACGCCGCAGAAGCAACAGTTCCAGCAGGGCCAGAGGTTGTTCGAGGTACGATCAGTGTGTTTAGCACTCTTGCTTATGCTTTGTTCGATACCGGAGCTTCGCACTCCTTTGTTACACCCAGTCTAGCCCGCGCCTTGGGTCTAGATGCCGAGAGACTTCCAGTGCCCCTGGTGTTGAGCACACCAGTTGGAGGTCAGACCGACTTGCTGTTCGTTTGTCGGGGATGTAGACTGATGTTGGGGCCACATCAGTCGGTTAAGGATCTCCTTCTGCTACAGATTCGGCCGTACGATGTCATCCTAGGCATCGACTGGCTATTTTCTGTGTGCGCCGTCATCGACTGTTTCCAAGGGAGGGTGGTGTTCTCCGGTTTGGACGGCCAGCGTGTTACTTTCACCGGCGAGCGGAGCTGTCCGAAGGGAAACAGGAGGGAGGAACCTCTCCTCTCCTTGTTGACCGAACTGACGATAGAATCAACAGATGAGGAAATGGTGGAAGTACCAGAGATCGTTCGTGAATTTGTGGACGTCTTTCCTGAGGAGGTGACGACTCTACCCCCTCGACGTGACATCGAGTTCGGGATAGACCTGCAGCCCGGCTCTCGACCAATCTCGATGGTTCCTTACCGGATGGCACCTTCGGAGCTACGGGAGTTGCGGATACAGATTGACGATCTGATGAAGAGGGGTTATGTTCGTCCAAGTGCATCACCGTGGGGTGCCCCAGTCTTGTTCGCAAAGAAGGCAGATGGTGGCCTCAGGTTGTGCATCGATTACAGGAGGCTGAATCAGGTAACGATCAAGAACCGCTACCCTCTTCCGAGGATAGATGATCTTTTCGACCAGCTGAAGGGGGCAGGATGGTTCTCGAAGATCGACCTGCGATCCGGGTACCACCAGCTGAGGGTGAAGGATAGCGACGTCCCGAAGACGACGTTCAGGTGCAGGTATGGGCACTTCGAGTTCGTGGTCATGCCCTTTGGTGTTACGAACGCCCCGGCCGTGTTCATGGGGCTTATGAACTCCATCTTTCGGGAGTACCTGGATCGGTTTGTGGTGGTGTTCATCGACGATATCCTGATCTATTCAAAGTCAGAAGAGGACCATGCAGAGCACCTGAGGACGGTTTTGGAGGCCCTCCGACAGCACCAGCTCTATGGGAAGTTGTCAAAGTGCAAGTTCTGGGCACGAGAAGTGCACTTCCTCGGACATGTAGTGTCTGATCAGGGAGTAGCAGTCGACCCATCAAAGGTTGAGGCAATTGTTTCTTGGGCAGCACCCAAGAATGTGGCGGAAGTTCGGAGTTTCCTCGGACTGGCGGGCTACTACCGGAGATTCGTACCCAACTTCTCCCGGGTAGCAGCCCCTTTGACGGCTTTGACCAAGAAGGACCAGGTTTTCATGTGGAGCGAGCAGTGTGAGTCGTCCTTCAGCTACCTAAATGAAAAACTGGTTAGTGCCCCAGTGTTGAGATTGCCAGAAGAAGGGATGGCCTATGAGGTATTCTGTGATGCTTCGGGACAGGGCCTGGGGTGCGTATTGATGCAGCGACAAGGGGTGATCTCTTACGGGTCCAGGCAGCTACGCCCCCATGAGCGGAACTATGCCACCCATGACCTGGAACTTGCAGCGGTAGTGTTCGCATTAAAGCTGTGGCGACAATACCTCTTTGGGGAGCGCTTTGTGGTCTTCACCGATCACAAAAGCTTGCGCTATATCTTCTCCCAGCGTGACTTGAACTTGCGACAGCGGAGGTGGGTCGAGTTTCTCCAGGACTACGACTTTGAGATCTCATACACTGAAGGTAAGGGAAACGTTGTGGCTGATGCCCTGAGCAGGAAGCCGCATCAGGAGGTGGTTCGGGAATCTGCTGATGCTTGGAGGGCGATGGGGGAATTGGCTGCCTTGCACTTGGATGCAAGGGTGGAAGGTACTAGAGGCTGTTTGTTTCAGATGACGGTACAGTCCTCTTTGTTGCAGCAAGTGGAAGAGTCTCAGTGGGGAGATCTTGAGGTGGAAGTGTTGCGGGATCGTATCGATCAGGGGAACGCCCCGGAAGGATGGTTGGAGGACAGCCGACGTCGGATGCTCTTTCATCGGAGGTTGTTTGTTCCAGAGGTGATGCGTGATGAAGTCCTTCGTGAGTTCCATAGCTCAGCCTTGGCAGTACATCCGAGCGTTTCGAAAATGTACCAAGGCCTGAGGGGACAGTTTTGGTGGCCCGGGGTGAAACGGGCAGTGGCAGAGTTCGTGGCTAAATGCCTGGTGTGTCAGCAGGTGAAGGCTGAACACCGTGTTCCTGGTGGTCTGTTGCATCCTCTAGATGTTCCCGAGTGGAAGTGGGACGACGTCTCGATGGACTTCGTCACGGGACTACCCAGAGCTCAGGGCGGGCATGATGCTATCTGGGTAGTGGTGGATCGATTGACAAAATCTGCTCACTTCTTGGCTATCAAGGAGTCAGGACCCGTGAGTACCTTAGCACAGAGGTACGTGGATGAGGTGGTGCGTTTTCATGGAGTTCCGAAAACGATCGTCTCCGATCGGGACACTCGATTCACCTCACGAGTCTGGAAGGGGTTACAACATGCTTTTGGCACCCAACTACGCCTTAGCACTGCTTTTCACCCTCAGACTGATGGGCAGACAGAGCGGACTATCCAAACCTTGGAGGACATGCTGCGAGCATGTGTTCTGGATTTCGGAGGATCATGGGTACGACACTTGCCTTTAGTAGAGTTTTCCTACAACAACAGTTTTCACTCTACTATTGGCATGGCTCCTTTTGAGGCTTTGTATGGAAGACCATGTCGTTCACCCTTATGCTGGGCAGAGGTTGGTGAGACTGGTACTCTTGGACCAGAAGTAGTGCAGAGCACCACGGAGAAAGTCCAGCTAGTGCGGGAGAGGATGAAAGCAGCTCAGGATCGGCAGAAATCTTATGTTGATCGTCGGAGGAGGCCCCTGAAGTTCGAGGTGGGAGATCATGTGTTTTTGAAGGTTTCCCCTCGACGGGGGCAGCGGAGGTTCGGAAAGGGGAGTAAGCTCTCCCCTAGGTTCATCGGACCTTTCGAGGTGCTGAGGCGAGTTGGTGAGGTAGCATATCAGCTGGCCCTACCACCTCAGTTGGAGAGGGTCCATGACGTCTTCCATGTCTCCCAGCTTCGTCAGTACTTACATGATGACTCTCATGTCATCAACTGGGGAGAGCTAGATGTGGGAGGAGACGCGACCTTCGAGGAACGGCCAGTCAGAATCGAGGATCGCAAGGAGAAAGTGCTCCGTGGACGAACCGTCGGCCTTGTTCGTGTGTTGTGGAGACATGGCGGCCTCGAAGAGAGCACGTGGGAGAGGGAAGCACAGATGCGTGCCCAATACCCCGAGTTGTTCTGAGCTTTGAACCTTTGGTGCCTGTTGTGACAGAACTTTTGACCCTTTTTGTCTATGAAATGTGCTAGTTCCTTTCCTCTGTTATGTGTGGAAAGCCCCGGCTAAAGGGAAAGGGAAACCCGACCCCTAATCAGGACGCATTAAGGTGGATGCGATTAAACCCGTGCGGGCGAGTCAGTGCCGCCCAAAGCGGATAATATCTTGACATGGGGGAGGGGAACTCCCCAAACCCACATGACCGGGCGGTTTGGCGTGGTATGTTGCTTGGTTCTTGACAGGGAGTGTTTTCAATTAGCGGGGGTCCACTCCTAAGAGGTATCTTCGAAGATGGTTGTTCGGATCCTCTCTTTCCTTCTAGTTTGTTTTGATTCTCGGGGACGAGAATCGTTTAAGAGGTATCTGATGTGATGACCCAGACCCCCCTTGGTCCCTTCCTTTGCCAAAAATCCGGTTTCCTTGCGGGGTACCGATCGGTGAGACCGACCGGTGACACCGATCGGAGAGACCGATCGGTGACACCGATCGGTGAGACCGATCGGTGCGACCGATCGGTGAGACGGATCGGTGAGACCGGCCGACGTCGGCCGGCCTTGCCAAGTTGTTCCAGTAACGTTCCTTTTTCGCAAATAGGGTTTTAAACCCTATTCTGCCTTGTTAAAAATGTCTTGGGAATCCGAAACGCGCACAAAGGTTTTAATTAAATGCTTCATTAATTCATGGGTCGGTTAAAACCACCCAGTGCCATTAATGATGAGTCAAGCCACGTGGTCAACCCACGACTCCCTCGTCTTCCGTGGTTTTGTGTTTCATCTCAACCGTCCCCAGCTCTTATAATTAAGGGTTAGGCCGTGGTTTTCCCCCTTCTTAGATCGTGGCTCTTCTGGTGCATCGGGACCGCCGCGTCGTTATCCGTAAAGTTCCGCGCCCCCGGCCTAAACGTCGATCATCTATCAACAAGTAGGGAATTTCTCTCGTCTCTCACTTTTGTGTATCATGCGGGGTGGGCGTTACTTTTGTTCCTATGGAATTGGTTGAACCAAACCCTAATGAAGATAATAAACGAAGTTCTAAAGGAAGAAGGGGAAGGGGTTGTGATCGTTGTTATGCTTTATCTTGTGATCATCCCTTTTGTTGTACTGGTTTATGTTTTCTGAAAATTGAGGCCGTTGGTGGTCGTGTGTGTGCACTTGAATCCCCTCATGATGTTTTAAATGGGTTGCTGAAATTGTGAACTCCTGCTGTGAAATTGGTTAACCACGTATACCCGGCTGAATAATTGAAAGCACCAGGATCGGCCCTTCTGTGATAACTCCCGGTTAGAACACACGGAATTTGAAACCATGGAGTGTGTTAAATCGTTTAAATCTGAAAATCCCTGACTTGTGTTGGTAGTGGTTAGTGGTTGTTTTCCCTTCGGGCCGTTTGCTGGAAATGTGGGAGGGGATGGGATCCCCTGTTCTTTTTATACTCTCGGTGGCTGTGTGAATTTGGGGGATGGGATCTCCTGTTGTCATGGTTTCTGTGGTTGTGAGTTTTTATCACAAATTGGGGAGAGATCCTCTGTTGGCAGAACCGGGTGTGTGTGTTTTGGTTGATCTATGCTTTGACGTTTTCCTTGGTTATGCTTATGGTAGTTGCCCAGTAGTGCTTAAAATTAATTGAACATTTTGACTGAACGTGAAACAAGAATGGGACAAATGGTTTTGTGGGCAAGGGTCGTGAATTGTGACTCGGACGTTGTGGTATTGTGTGCTGTAGGTTGGCTAGGAAAACCTAAGTTTTGGGTGAGTGTTTGTTACCTATATCTATACTTGTAGCTTTGTGTTTCTTATTCGCGCCCCACCCAAGTTGAGCACTTAGTGCCGAACACCCCCATTTATGGGGGAAGGGTGTTTTTGCCAACACTATACTTAGTGGCTGGTTATTAGCTCCTTTTCTGCTCCCTTTCCCGGATAGCCCAAGTACCTTCGGGCAGGCTGTGATGGCCTGAAGTCCATTATTAGCCCAAGAACCATCGGGCAGGGTGTTGTGGTGGTTGGCCAGGTGTGTGCGGCAGGTGGTTTCCCAAGTGTCTTCGGGATGAGGCCCAGGTGTTTTCGGGCGTCGCAGTGGATCCTTTAGCCCAGGTGTCTTCGGGCGTAGCGGTGGTTGTTCTGGCCTAGGTGTTTGCAGGCATGGTTACTTGTGACAGTTGAGGCCCAGGTGTGTGCGGGCGGGATTTGGCAGTGGGACTGCGTGTGGTTGTGGCCCAGGTGTGTGCGGGCGGGATTTGGCAGTGGGACTGCGTGTGGTGGTGGCCCAGGTGTGTGCGGGCGGGTGTGGCAGTGGGACTGCGGTGAGAATGGCGGGATTGGTCCGATGCGTAAGATGTCTCAATAACCAGTGGGGAAGTGGCGCGTGGTACCCAAACATCGATGTGCTCTTATTATATATATTACTTGACTTGAGTTATTTGGGGAGTGAGCCTTGGTGAGGCCTGGGATGGATAGTTTGCCTTGTTAGTTGTTTGGTTCACTCTTTTCTCATGGGACTTTAGTACGTTTCCCCCACTTGTGCACGAGAGTCTTGGTTTTCCCTACTGAGTGTACTTGTATGCTCACCCTCCGTTTACTTTCAGGTTTCCAGGCGGACTACCAGGGCTGCGCGGGACCCTATTAGTCGGACAGTTGGAGTTGTCGCTGTTGTCGTACCTTTTGTTTTCTTTTGGTAATGTACTTGAGAACTTTCTTTTTCTTTTGTACTTGTACCTTGTTGTAAACTGTTTAAACATGCATGGGGACTTTATTTGGGTTCATTTATATAAACTTGTCTCTTTTCCTTTTTGGGAGGTCGACTTGTCCTTTTTCCCGATCCTAAATAATAAAAAAAAGGGTAATGCCATCCATTTGCGAAAATTTTCTATACCCTTGGTGCTAGTCGCCACTCCGGGACCTATTGAAGGCGGGTTTCGGGGGTCATTATCTCTCCTTCAACTTAAAGAAGGAAGGGCCTGGCAATCCGCTGACTCTTCCCTCCTTTTGGTGAAGGCGGGTCGTGACAGTTTCAGAGAGTAAGGAATATTCAATGTTTTTAATTATTTTTAAATTATTATTTACACATTTTTTATTAGGAATTTATAATTTAGTAATCATTTTAACCCTTTTGGTTTTACGTAAATTTCAATATCCCTAAAGAACTAAGTAAATAATTATTGTGATATATAATTTAGTGTCTGTTACAATGTGAAAATAAATTAGATGGGGCTTGATTACAAACATTCATATAATCAATATATTAGGTAATGAGTATAACAATAAACCATATTAATCCCCATAAATAAAAAATAACGGAAAAAACACAATTGCTGCTTTCATGAATCAATGACCCCTTAAAATTAGTGGGTCATCTGATACAGTTATTTAAAAAATAATGTATAAAATGAAATGAAAATATATCATATGTTCACCAGAGCATATAGTATAAAAGGTTATTTTAGTTATTTATAATTTGGATGGTGAAACCGATCATTAGTGGACCCCATTAATGAATATAAATCACGAGGAAAAAGTTTAAATTATGAAATAGGATATGTTTATGGATTTATTTCACAATAAATATTTTCACATAACTATTTTCACTAAAATGGAAAGTAAATTCCTTATGTTTAACCTAAACATGGAATAATTTATTGGTTCTTATATAGAAAACATTACAAGACATGCAATGTATGATTCTTGTTTTATAATTTAACCTGATTGAAAAATTGATCACTTCATATTTAGATTAAAACCAAATCTCCAAAACAAATTAGATATCAGAGCCATTAGAACATATAATTTTTTTATCAACGTGGTATCAAAATGAAAATTAAAATTGTATAGTCCCATTATCATCCTAGTTTTATAGATTTGAAAATTAAAGTATAGTTTCATTAAAATACAAATGGTAATCCATGTGGGGGAAAGAAAATTCACCCTTCAGTATGACAAAATGTGGGTTGAAGAACCATTGAAATTCCATAAAAGGAATAATTAAATAGAATAACTATAAAAGGGTTTTATAATGAGATATTTATTATTTATGTGACATGAAAAGTCTAAATAATTAAATATATAGAAATAAATAATATCTCAATGAACCACCAATACTTCAATACATAAATTTCAAGGATTTTTAGAACTCTAAAAATCTTGGTCATAACCTAAGATCTATTGTGGATAATGGAAATTAAAAACCTCTTAATCTATGGGATAATGTAATGGATTACATAATCAAAAATATTGAAGTTGGTTACAAAAGTGAAGGGTGAACGATGTACCCATTATCCTCTAAGAACTGGAATTATCCTATTTATTCTATTTCTACCATCCCCTTAAAATATAGAAAAAAATTTAGCTGCATCAAATCACTACAGTAATTATTTAATTATTAATTATTGGTTAAAACTCCTTATGGAGTGGTTATTTTACCCATTTTTTATAACTCTTATTTGTTGTGATTTTGGGAACAGATATGATCTCTCTATATAGAGTCCATATTAATTTTATGGATATGGAAATAAAATTTAATATCTTAAATCAACCCATGATCTTATATTGGTGAATGGTTTTAAATGAAAATCCTACTAAAATTACATTCATTATATGTTTCATAATACATGATAATGAGTCGTATGCTGGTTGGGGAGTGAACCATTGTTAATTATATTATTTTTTTAATGAATACATTAACATTTTATTTAATTTATTTCTATTATACGCTAGATCATGAGGACAATGTCTCATTAAAAATTATATCTAGAGTAATGTAAATCTTATAGATACCCTTGTCTTATCTTTGTGACAAATAATTAAAATATAAAGGAAAAAATCGTTTTAGGGTGGAGAATGTAACAAAAAATTATTTAAGAATATGTTCCCCATTAAATAATGAAAATAATAATATATTATAATAAATAATTATATATTTTTTTGAGATAAAATATTACAATAAAAGATAATCATTAATGGATTAGGAATTTACAATATAAATCATCATTAAGAAAAATAGTTGTAGAATAAAACCCCAATTAAATAAAAAAACTAAGAACATGAAACTCTCATACTTGGGGTTTTCTTTAAATACAATACCTCTAGTTATAATTATTGAAATATGAAAAAATATTATAAAAATAATAGACATTTTAATAATGAAGTAACTGAATAGGATATATAATTTTAGATATGTATGTAAGGATTTATATCTATAAATAAAAATATAATATAGTTGTAGGGATGAAATTTAAATTTGGTTTTTTTTGGAAATTTGAATTATATGGTTGCTTCATTCAACATTGGACATATGAATAATTAATTAGTGGTTTTTGATTCAAATGTGACCATTATAACATAATCAAAAAATTATCAGGTATAAATAATATTATTCCCATAATAAAAAATAAATAGATAAGAGACACGATAGAATCATGTAGTAGAAGGATTT
Organism: Viscum album; assembly: GCA_963277665.1. NCBI lineage: Eukaryota > Viridiplantae > Streptophyta > Magnoliopsida > Santalales > Viscaceae > Viscum > Viscum album. The sequence continues at coordinate 1,646,814,269 of OY728135.1, forward strand.
ATTATGAGGATGAATTTTTTATTTTGGAAAAGTGGAATCCCCAATAGGGGTTTCCATAAAAAACCAACATGAACATCAAAAAGTATGGATGGAGCAAAATAATCTAGATGAGAAGGTCATGATCATGGAAATCTATATGATATCCATGCAAGCTGAGTCACCACCTATGTCTTACACCATTACTCATCATACAATATTGTATTAAATAAGGTATTTAGGGGGATTGTAAGATAGAAATGTGATGAAAATATATGTGATTAATACTATAATTTCCTAAAAAAATATAATTTCAGTATTATATGTATTTTTATACATTATAAAATTTATAAAATTTATTTATATATAATGAATGTAATAAATTAAATAAATTAATTTTTATGAAAATATATTAATAAAAGTTAACTGCTATTTAGTATATAAATAGTTAACATTAATGAAATAGGAGTAAAATCATTTACTGTGAACATAGTTGTTTTTCAATGAATAATGTTTACGTGTATAATTTATTTATTTTGTAAACAATTTAATTAATAAATATTTAATACTTATTTTCATTAAATTAAAATTTATAAATTTTTTATTAAAGTTTCATGGAATAAAAATAAATTTCTTTTATTTCATATAAATACAATTTCCTAAAAAAAATTAAGCATTATGCGTTCTTATATTCAAATTTATTTTTAAAACTTTTTATATATTAAAATTACTAAAATTGATTTTATATTTAAAATAATAAATTATAAACTATTATAGAGCAAAAGTTTCATTTTTAGGGATAAAAATAGGTTACATATGTAAAAATTATGTTAACATGGTGAAGGAAAATGAGGAAAATGAGTTATCTATGGGAAATGACCATAAATTTTCTAAGGCATTATTTATAAATCGGTAGAAGATGGAATGATTCATCTAGATTTATCTAATATCAGTTAATTTTCATTTTCATACCAACTATTCATGAGAAATTAATTTTATTACTCACTAAAGAATTTTTTTTTTACAAAATTACCACTCAATATCACCCAAAAAGGGACCTCTCTATTAACCACCGAAAAACACATTTTTCCTTTAGGTTTATCTTGAATTCCTGACAAAATTATATAAATAATAACCATATCTAATATGTTGTATAATATAATCGTAATAAATTCTCTCAAATCAATAATTTTCAACTAGATCACTAGGAGGATATTCAACTCTTTAATGATGTTAGACATGTCTAGATTGAAAAGACTCCATGGTAAGGTGTTTTCATCTCAATGTTTATGACAAATTATTTATAGTATTAAACTATTATCATTTATATGGTTTCTATATTACATCTTGGATATTATTTTTCAAAATTTTTTATTCATTATTAGTATTTAATTTCCTATTACATGTTATTTTATTCAAGTTGTTTTGATTCAAAAGTTACCAAAGTCAGAAGCAATTTTTGTTAACTCTATTTTTTCTAAGTAATAATGACTTTAAAAAACTCTCTACACGGACACATTTAGCCACCATTCACTTTATATTTCCCTATAAATATTAACCTCCATGTATTCGTGATTTTCAAAAGTAATTTATATTTTTCTCATTTTATAAAAAAAATCATTTTAAAAAAATTATTATAAATATAATGATTTTGTTGACCCAATATCATTTAATTTATTTGTACACATTATTTTTTAAAAAATTTGTTACATTTATTTCTATATTATTTCATTTCCTTATTTTTTGGTTATGTTTTCTTTATCCCAATGGAAATGACATATTTATATCAAAATATTCTACTTTTATGGATTTTATTCTTTTTAAAAATATGAAATTGTTATGAATAATTCCCATCATATATATTAGTTTTCTCTACCTCATGTCTATATTTATTATTTCTATAGTAATTTTCCATTATTATTTTAAATGAAATTTTTTTTATCTTATTCATTCATTATATTTATCTTTTTTTAATGATGTTTTATAACAATTTAACCAATTATGTTTTTTTTCAATTTTTTTAATAATATTTTAAATAAATTCCTTATCACTTATATATTTATTGTATCTTCTACTCCACATTTAATTTTTTAATATTTAATTATTTTCATGGTTTTATTATTAATTTTTCTTCTAATAAATTTATTTCTTAAATAGTTCTTGTAACCTTCACAAAAATGATTTTTGAATGTGACTCGTAATTTTTTTATAAAAACATAAAAGATAATTTTTATGAACAATTACTAAGGTATCACTTCTATTTTCTTCTCTATATCCAAAATATCTACCTCATGCAGGGTTTTGTTTCATGAATTACCCTCTAAATTAATTAATGATATACATCACTGTGGTATAATTTTTTTATCATCATGTCTAATAAATTATGACATTTTATGTGATACCATTTTAAATTATTATATAAAAAATATTCTTCCATGAATATTTCTTGATAATATGTACAACTATTTTCATGTGGAAAAAATAATTTTTTATTCATAAGAGATGGGTGGGTAAAATATTTCCCTCCCAATGTATTTGGGGAATCTCTATATCTCTTATGATAATGATGTAATGAATAAAACTGATGAAAGATAACTTTTTCAATACATTATGTGTGATCCTTAATTTGGTTTGATTTGTTCACAACATTATGTATAAATCTAATGGTTGTTAGTTTTTTTCAAAGCCATATGAATAAACCCGATAAAAGTTAGATTTATTCAAAGCCTTATGCATGGACCTAGTGGTGGTTATCGTTGGTCACAAAATTATGTTTGAATGTGGTAGCAGTTACCTTCATTCACAAATATATACACCAAAATGATTTATTGCCCACAAAATTTATACATAGACCTTATCTTGATTACTACTATTCGTAATGTTATGATTTATGACAATTATGATTTTTCCTCATTTCTATGTTATACCACATTTTTATGTTATTCTCCATGGCACATGATTATTTTATCATGTTTCCACATTTGTATTTCGTGGTTTATTTTAATCTTCCATGATGATCATTTAGAGGTTATATTCACTTCTTTCATTTTTTATGGATATGTTTTATGTTTCAATTTTCCTTTTAATTTGATATTTATCACATGCCCACATTTTTTCACATTGTTCTGATCTAACCCTTTATGAATCATAAATTTGTTTTTTCCTTTACTTAGTGTTTGAGATCACTCTTTAAGATTCCCTTTACCCTATGGAATTATATAAAGGAATGTGTTATGGAATATATCATGTTAGTATAATGTCATGAGGGATGTTGAAGAAATAATGTACACCAAGCTATTTATATATCTAATATCTAAAACCAATAATCCTTTGGGTTGTATGATTGCATATATTTTAAATATGTAATTTTAATGTTATGGTGATGATGTAAAATATATTCTTTTTATGATTGATTTATCTATGAAATAGTCAATCTACAGTCTAGTATGCTTAATCCATAACTTTGGTCTGATTTTAGTTGCTATGAACATGACACATCTTTTTTGTAACCTCAAAAACCATTACCCTGGAATAATATTTGTGGGATTAATTATTACTATAATTCATTTTGAAATCCCATTTTATGTGTAAAATACCACTATTGGGTAATATAATTCATAAAAGATTGAAAACCTATCATGGATAATCTTGAATAATCATGGTAATACATAGTCTTCCTCCCATTTCTCTTGATTTAGATTATTTCCCTTATAGATGTGAATAATATTTTGTCTAAACACTAACATAATTAAATTGGAATTATATATGGAAAATCTATTAATATTGATATGTATTTTTAAATACTAAATGATCTGGAATATATTGGTAATATGGAATCTACTTTTAAAATGATTGATAAATTATTTGAGAGAACATTTAATAGTCAATCTATACTAAATTCTCCAACTAAAACCTCATTAAATATGGGTAAATAATCTATAAATGTCCCATAACACTATATGAGATCCATATAATTCCATGGTAACCATCATATTGTTTTTGATATAAGAGATCTATTGAAAATTATCACATTTAATATTGATATATATGAGTGTTTTTGAACCTCATTTATCTTAAAGAGTCTAAAATGGGACTAATTGATACAAATTAAATATTACCTAGAGTTATCTCCTTATAATAACTAATTTGAGCTTATAAATTATATATAACCAAAAAAAATTATATCATATATTCAAAGGTACCTAATGTAAATATAGTTAAATGTCAAAAAAAATTGGGTGTATTTCTATTTAAAAATAATGACTGTTATGACTTATCTAGTCATAATTCCTAGTTAATGATTCAATAAACCCTTAAAACTGATTATGAACTATATCATAGATGATTTACACTATTTAATAATTAGTAAATAATTCTTCCACTAAAACAAAAGAGTCATTCAAAATAACACATTCCTTAATTGATCATAAAATTGGGTTCATTGGATCTTAAATACTTTTCAATCCCCATGAAATATATTAACCACTACCAAGATGATCCTTATAATAATAGCACCACTAATGGTATTAAATGATCATTTAATTCTAATCCAAAGGAAGTTTTATGTATTATTTTTGAAATTATTGAATACTCTGATAATTAAATACCAAAATCTCAATCCATACTAATTATTACCATTCAAATCATTTAAACATCTCATACCATGTCTTACCTAATTATGATTCAATCGAATGATAAACTCATGATTTTACATATTTCACCTCCTCAGCTAGAGTTATATGATAAAAACATGATTTCATAACTATATATAGATACTTTTTTATCAGTCCAATTAATATTAAGGTATAAAAATTATTTTAAACTGTTATTTCCATTTGAACCATCATTCTAACACATCATGATTTCAAAAGATCACTATGTTTGATAACATATACGACACACAACCACTAGCTTAAACGAAACACAAAATATTCTTATTTTTTCCAGCACTAAAACTTTTTCATTAAATTAGAGGGTATGAATAATTTAATGAATTATGAAAATATATAAATTATATAATAAATAAAAATTTATTGAAAAATTAGTAGGAATTTGAAACTCAAATTTTTGTTTTCATATTATTTTTCAAAATTCATTTTCATATAAAAATTGTTTTTATTTATTTTTGTAAGAAAATAATATAACATATTTCAAAATATGTATAAATTTTGTTAAAAAAATAAAATTACTTTTGGAAAGAAAAAATTCAAATTTATCTTAGAGTGAATTTTTCAGAATTTTCTAAAAATATTTATTTTTAATGAAAATTAAAAAATAATAATTTTAGTTGAAAAATATATTTTTGTTTCAAGAATTTACAACTTCTGATTATTTTTAAAATGGATTCAAATTAAAATTATCACTCTTATATTATAAATAATACTATTTTTTATTAGAATAAATTTTTTATTGAATTTTGTATGAAGGAATTTTTATATATAAAATACATTTTTCTATGAAAATATTTTTCGTTAAATTGTTCATTTTAATCATTAATTAATTTCTTTCAAATTAAATAAAAAATCATGAAAAATGGATTCGATTTGCTAATTTGGAGAAATAATTAATATAAAGGCGTCCCATTTATTTTTTTCAATATGAATAGTATCTATAGTAAATCGTTTACCATGAAAAAGGTATAATTGGTTAATAAGTGATAAAACTAATGTTGTAACGCATAAAATTCATTATAAACAAATATTAGTTTCATTAGATGAGTGTATTATAACTGTCGTCATCAACATATTGAAAATATGACCTTTTTTCCATTGGATTTCTCTTTGACCATTATAATATTTCAGTAAAAGATAAAGTCAAAAATGTCACTTTGTTACATCTAATAACTTTAATATTTTGTGGCAGAAAAAAACAATATATTTTTAGTTATAAATGTTTATTTTAAATAAAAATAATTATTTATCATTAACATTTATTTATATTTTTTATTTATTTAATAATTACATTAAATTCTTACACAACACCAACACATTATTTATTTAATTAATAGAAAAATGAAATCATTGAGTTTAAAAATATTAAAAGTAAAAAAATGAATTATTTCATTACAAGAATTTTATAGATAAATATAACAGATTATAAATGTGTAACATCCTAAACCATGTTTCACATGATTGTGCATCGCGATGGTTAGTTACATAACCTCATGTGCACGTCCCATACAATAGAGGCTAATAAGAAGCAATGAGGGTCTAATAAACAAGTGGAGAGACTATACCCTCTATATAAAATAAGAACAATACCAAAAATAAATAAATAATATCTAAATGATAATAGATAATAAACAGGAAAATACTATAATAAATAAATTCCTACATCGCATAATTATCATCAAAACAAGGATAATTGACTATAAACTAAAGCAATAGACATTTCATGTCATAATATGTGTAAAGTGACCCATAAAACCAAAAATAAAGGCACATTGATACTCCCAAGTGGGTCCTAGTATCTTGTCTTGTTCCCTTATAAATGATTCATCTCATGTCCAAAATCATCCATCTAACATACGGATCTTCCTCTTATCCTTCCATATAAAACAATTCTATTCATGTATCGATCAACCAACCCATATATGATGTGAGTAAAACTCCATAGGAAACCAAAAATGGAATAAAAAATATTATCTAGTTGATAAAATTGTTTGTTGTTTTATAAATAATAATGTATATTGATAATGTAAATAGTTTTTCAAATTAAATTATTCATTAATTAACCACATAAATCCACGGGTTCACGATCAAACCCAATCTATCAATGTCTACTTGGGACCATGCATGATTTTGATCTAATGATAAAGGTATATCACATTTCATTCCATTCCTGGATTTCCATTAATCATTACTCCTAATATCACATTGATTCATTAGGGACCAGGAAAAGTAGTTTGGTACCACATGGGTATTTGGAGTAGTAGTCCAAGTCCCATTTCTCATTGATCACATGTAATACACACACACACATGGTTATATATATATACAGACACACACACACACACACAGACACACTAGGGACCTAGAGCAAAAATCTATCACCCTATTCGTATTTGGAGTACTATTCCTTGTCCCATAACTCAATTTCAACAACATATCTTGTGATTCCACTCTCAAAACCCATATATCATCCATTTCCAGGATTCATTAGTCAACTGATTTCATAATTTCATTTATCGATGAACCATACTTTATAAGACATTAATTCAATAATACTGATACACCTCATGGGTCTCCATTAATTTCACGATCCGTTTAATAAATAAATTTCATAATTCTATCAATCCATGATTTCTAGAATCCATATAATTAACCAAATGAATTAATTCAATTTCGAATTAAATTTTACAATGTTTAAATTGTAATTTTACAACTAATAACACTAAAATAAAATCAATAATATGGGAAATGTAAATTTGACTACCTACCTAAAAATCATGGATGAGAGTTTGTAAAACTCAAATACCTAAATTGAGATGAAATGACCAAAATAATAATGGAGTGTAAAATCTAAGATAAATTACTATATTCATGATCCAAATGATTAAGATCCAATGAAACCTTGATATAAATCATCAAAAATGGAGGAAAATAGCAATAATGTTCAAAGGGATGTAGAGATAGGAGAGAGTGGAAACCTAATAGGGAATAAACCACCTACCATAGAGGAGACAATCCTTCAACTGGAACTTTTATTTTCAAACAAAGGGGTTCAAGGAACCATGGAATCTTACAGGGAGCCAATAAAATCAATGGATATAATGTTTTGAGAAAATGGTGTGTTTCAGCTTTATAATTGTTGGCATTTATAAATTTGAAAAATATTTTTCCAGGAAATAAATACCTTATAAAAAGATTCCTTAGAAGTGGGTCATGGTTTTCAAAAACATGTACCTTAAATATGTTCCTCTACATAGGGTTCACAAAGTTTCTCCTTAGTGGTGCATCGTATGGAGAATTGTGAACCAACTATTCAAACCCCCAATTTTTCGATTTACCTGGTTTTTGGAGGGTGGATGTATGGTTTTCCAAAGATTTGTTCCACCACTTTTCTATCCATAAAATTTTGTGTATGATTTCTAATGAATGTCTCATGGTTTTCCCTAACATTTTTCCAACCATGAACATCCCCATAGGCTTCCATATTTCTCAAATTTCACCCAATACAACCTAAAGTAAAAATTAAATCAAATATATAACCAAAAAAGGTGAAAGATTACCTAAAAATGAACATGAGACATCTTCAGAATGGTCGAGATCATAGAATCACCCACAACTTATAACAATATTCCCTCAAGATGTACTCCTAATAATTTCTATGATTCTGACATCAAATGGTCTGGCCACTGATCCCACATAACTACTTCACTCTCCCATTTTTTCATAGGAAAATGGTTTCCAAAATACTCGAAATATCATCATAGTAATTCTAGAAAAAAAAAATCTCACTGGGATATATAACACAAATTTGATCCTCCTCAAAGGATGCATGAATCTCAATAACTACATCATCAACATAAATCACCTGAAAAGGGATTAGGGGATACTTTCAAACTTTTGACACACAAAAAACAGCATTCATGGAATGGTAACTCTGTGGGAGAGATAATAAATATGCCACCTTCCCAATTTTCTCTGTAGCCTCAAAAGGACTGACAGACGTAGTAGCTAACTTCCCTAAATCTAAATCCTATGGTAACCCAATCTTGGAGAAACCTAAAGGAACACATGTTCACACACTTGAATCTCAGGGGTTCATCTATGTCAGTTAAAATATAAATTCATTCTACTCTAAGATGTTTCCATACATTTCATAATTAGTTTAACAACATCTAATATATCCTATATGAGACTTGGTCCCAAAAAAATGACTCACCTACTTCCAACTAGTGTAGTGGTGATTAGAAAGGCCTACCATAAAGATCCTCATATGGGGACATCCTGATTGTCAGTTGAAAACTATTGTTATTAGTGAACTCAATGAGTGCAACATGATTCTCCCAAGACCCACCAAATTTTAGAATGCAAGCCCATATTATATTCTGCAATTCATTTATAGTACGTTTTGACAACCTATTTTTCTGAGGGTGAAAGTCACAACTCATAAATTCATATGTACTTAGAATATTTGGTAATATATGACTTATGAGTGAAGTGAAACATGATCCATGGTATGAAAATATGAACCATGGAACCCTGTGCATATGGAATATCACCCAAAAAACAATTCCCCCAACTAATTCACTCATAAAGTATCCCAGATAAGAAAAAAATAGACACATTCACCAATCGTTCAATAATTACCCAAAGAGAATCATTCATCCAAGGAATCATCATAAGAATCACCATAAAATTAAAGGTAACATCATATCAAATCCATTTAAGAGTGGACAATAGTTGTAGAAAACCACCAGATTATTGGTTCTTAGCTTTCACCTACATACAGGTGTAGCATCGTTTTGAGAACCCTAAAATATCATTTTTATTACCTTTCCTCCTATAATATCAACATAGGTCACAATACATTTTTTCAAACCCAAATGCACAGACCACATGGAGACATGAAACTCAAACATCAACTCTTCTCATATACACATAATCCCAATAACATGGTTCCATACATAGATTATCTTATCCTCAAATATAGTCAAATCAAAAGCTAACTCCTCACCTTCTATACTTTCTCTCAATGTAAATAAATTCTAATCTTCCTAATTATTCTCCAAAATCTAACTCAAATGTGTGAAATTAACTAATAATAATATGAGGTTCATCTTATATTTTCCATCCCAAACTAAAATATGAACCTCTACTAGCAAGGTCAATAGATTCCTCTTAGAACCGGACCATTAAACTACTTGAGTCTTCATCTTCATTCATAAAGCGTCAGCAACACTGTTTTCAATCCTTGGCATATATGTACCTCAAAATCAAAAAACATCATATGCTCAACCCACCCCTACTACCATAGATTAAAATATCTCTACAAAAAAGATATACATTAATCTATTATGATCAGTATACAAAGTACATTTTTTACCTAATATGTAATGATGGGAACAAATAAAATTCAAAACCACAACAACTAACTCAAGATCATGTGTAGGTTAATTCTATGAATGTCGCCTCAACTTCCATGACCTATATGATGCAACTCGATCTACCTAAATCAAAATTTCTCTATGTATGAACATAAATGCATCACAATACATGATAGGTTCCTAAACAGAATTATGTATGATTGAAATTGGCGTGGTATTAAAATTATTCGTCAACTATTAAAAATAATTATCATAAGATACAAACCATTCATAAATAATTCCATTCTTGGACAAGCCTCAATGTGGTGTGGAAATGTGGGAAAATTCATGGTTGAACGTCCCATAATAACACATTAATCCTAAAAAACATATAATTTCAAACACATTCACTGGTTTCTCCCAAGAAACCACTATACGATATTTGAATAGGTCCACTAACACACCTTCCACTAAGATGATGGGATTCATGAAATTTACTAGGTTGATCTAGAATTATACATAGATTTCTTGGAATATGGTCGATGCTCTCTCAGTGTACTCAATATGATTTCATGGTGTTTGGAATGGTCATCATGAGTAATGGAGTACACTGAGATTTCATCCACAAAACAACCACAAACTGATCAAGGTACATGTGGATGATTTTTCTCATCATGGCCATAAACCTCATTGGTGAACTCGTTATCCCGAACAGTGTCACGATGAACTCATGTAGTTCATACCTTGATCTAAAATAATTTCGTGGTATATCCAATGGTCAAACTCTCAAGTGACGAAATAATAATATCATGTGAATTTTGGGGAAAACACAAGATCTCGTCTACTAGTTATAGAGACAATCTATATATGGAAGAGGATATTTTTTCTTCACTATATACTAATTCATCTTCTACTAATAAACACATAAACTCAAGGTCTCATATTAATTCTGATCAAACAAGACTGGAGAACCCCAAGAAGATATACTCACCGAGAAACATATCTTTTTCGTAAACTCTTCTAATAGATACTTATTTTCCTGAAGCTCTGTTGGTTATATTTTATATGGTGGAATAAAACTGGCACATCTCAGTAGTGATATCAATTGTAAAATAAACATCCCACTCATTTCACAACCCTGATATATCATTAGAAAATACATCATAAAACATTTCTACCATAGGTAGAAATGCCGAAGGTTTCACACCCATCTCATCCAACAAATTTCATGCAACTTAGTTAGTGAGATCCAATAGTTACTAATGAATTAGACATACACAGACTACATAGATACCCATTTCTAAAAATGAATGTAAATTTATATCATGTGAGATTTAAAGGTCACTATTCTATCGTAACAATTTATTTTGTCTTGGTATGTTACCAACCAATCCATAACCAAAACAAAGTCAAATTCTAATATTTCAAGTGTGTAATGATCTTAATAGATGTTATACACCACATACTTATGTGAACACACCTTACATCAATAGATGTCCCAAAAATACACTCCGTGTGTCATATGAATAGTATTGACCAAACTTAAAAACTCCACTACAAAACTCAAACCACACAAAAAATGTGCAGATATAAAATAATGATAGGATTATGTATCAAACATGGAACTAGAAAGTATAGAATATACTAGAATAGTACCTATGAATATCCATTCATTGGACATAATATCCCGAAGTGTTGGATGAACTACATGAAAATATCATTCCCCTCTTCAATGTGCTACATTCTTACTCCCCCTGAACTATACAACTATTAAAATATGGGCACTCATACCCTGATCTACCACGTCCACTACCATGACTGTCACATCCCAAGGAACCCATACTTATTGATTGATATACGGTAGAATATCCCCTTATAGGACTATGACTCTTCCTGGATGATACATTATTCCTGATTTTTCAAGGATATATACAATACCCATGTATGTGACCCATCCTATTATAATCTCTACTGTACACCGGTGATTAGGGACACTATATATGAATGTCATGTGACCTAACACTATGGTGGTAATATATTCGGTTACTCCTCTGAGTATGTAATCATTCTCCCAATACAATATTCATTCTATCTCAATGTTTATAATTCACACAGATATGTTTCATACTCTTTGAATACATACCTACTGGTCTTCCAACAGATACCACTTTTAGTGCACTAGACACCATCATCGTGTACCCAAAAAAAATCAATGTCCAATTCACAACCTAAAAAAATTCTTCAACCTAAATTTTTTAACCAAGGACATAATATGAATTCTAATCCCATCATTATAAAATTTCACCATATTTTACTCATATATTTAAAACATTTGATAAAATCACTAAAAATTAGTGAAGTGTCCGACACAGTCCAGCAAGGACATACTCCCCTAGGTCAACTGCAAAAATATAGCTATCGCTCCTTCCGGATCACCATTGGGAAAAAGTGCTCCAAAAACATCTCATAAAAGTACATCCTCCCCATATTATCCCATTTCTTATACCATGTATTTATTTTTATCCAATGATTTTCTTCACTACATTACATATAAACTGACAATATAACTCTTTTCTCAGTATGAGTCTCTAAATGGTCAATGATTATCTAGATAGAATCAATCCGGAATTCATCTCCCTCAGCTACACCCACTTCAGTGAATGTATGAGGGTATCGAAACTAGAACTATCATGTCATATTATACATATTTCTCATAACCTGCCATAGGAATCTATGCATAAGCTATAAAATTGGAAAAAAAAATTCATGGAATAGACTTGCTTCTCCTTCACACAGTACTATCAGAGCCTCATGTTCCACTATCGGTGGATCATTTCATTATATAAACTCTTTTCATCCTATCTATGAGATTAACCATGAAGGTATATATTTAAATTCAAAACACATTTATTATGACTCATAACAAATCTTAAAACATTTCAATGAGAGGGATTTACATAAATCTATAAAAGTCCCCACATACCCCTCCACATGATCAAACCTGAGGAACTACCACTACCCTCAACCATCACTCACTTAGTTCAAGTATAAAAATGTTTAACAGTTCCATATTTTATGGTTTTCCATTACACACACACTTATCCATTTTGAATTACCACATTTATCATCATTTATAATTTTCAATTTCATATTACTCAACTTTTTATATTATTATACACAAACAATGAAAATAATTTCATTTTAACAACTCGATAAAAATATATTTTATCATGAATTCCTAAGATAGTACATGTAACTTAAATCTTGAGTGCCTAGAATGATACACAATACACAAATCAAATACAATACAATTCCACAAAGGAAAAACATAGAAAAAATTATAATCACACAACAAGTACATCGATCGAGGTGAAATCATTCAACTATAACAAAAATTTCAATAACATCAATCCCACCCTTGGTACTTGTGTTTCCCGCATACATGGGTTAGCTACTCATATGCATGAGCTCATGAACATGGAAAAAGTAATATATGTATCATGTGTACCATTACCAAATATTAATAAAAGTAAAAAAAATTAAAAATACTTTCTTTAATAACACTTTTTAAGGTGCTGACCAATGTGCCATTGGTATGTGCCCCGAGCATGTTGGTTAAATGACCTCAAGCATTCCTCCCTGTACACTAGAGGCTAGAGAAAAGCTACGTTGGTCAAAAAAATATGGGTGGACTATACCCACAATATAAAATTAGAAAAATAGACGAAGAAAAACTCAAATGTTTAAATATAATAATCATGACAATACTATAATCAATAAAGACCAACCACACATAATAATCCCAAAAACATGGATAATTGACTATAAATCAAATAAATAGATATTTTATTTCAAAATAAGTGTCATGTGACTAATAAAACACAAAATAAAGACACACTGACACTCCCATGATTGTCTCAACATAACTTATAGTTCCCCCATCTATGACCCATCTTGTATCCCATTGCAGTTATCTAAGAAAGGAATCCTTCCCTTATCCTACCCTATACGCATATATTCTATTTGGGCACCTATCATTCATCCCGATCTAGGGGTGATTGCAACCCAGTAGGCCACCAAAAACAATGTCTAAAATAATATCCCGAATATAATAGTGTATGCAGTTGTATAAACAATAATGGTCAAAGATAAAGGAAAATTTCTTTCACATTAAATTATTCATTAATTATCCACATAAATCATCATGTTCATGATAACACATAAACCAATAATACCTGATTCAGCCCAAGATAGAGTATAAACCATACACAAATGGATATAAAAATTCATTACAATCATGTGTTTCCATTAATCATTTCAACCAAATTTTGTATTCAAACTATGGGGGCCTAGAGGAGTAGTCTAGTACCTCATGGGTATTTAGAGCAGCAGTCCCAATCCCACAACATAGTGGTCACATGTAATTCACACACACACATACACACAATCATATATATATATATATATTGAGGCCCTAGAGCAGTATTCTGGAACCCTGTGCATATTTTGAGTTGCATTCCCTTTCCGACATCATAATCACAACAACATATCTCGTAATTCCACATTCAAAACCCATATATCAACCAAATCAATGATTATTTATTCAAACCATTTCAAAATTTCATTTATAAATCATAAATAATTTTTAAAAAACAAATTCAATCATAACATCACATCCCATGAGTATCTATCAATTTCATGACCCCTTTAATTAATCAATTTCATAATTGCATTAATCCTTCAATTCCATTTTCACAATAACAAGACAAAAAAATAAATTCGATTTAGAATTAAATTTCCCAATGTGAAAATTTAAATTTCATGATACAAACACTCAAATAAAATTAAGAATAGGCAATTAGATCACCTAACTAAATATTGATGATGAGATTTCACAAATCCAAAATTCACAAATTAAAAAAAATGATTAAAACTCCAATTGTATCGTAGATTTAGGACTAATACCTAATATTAAGATCCAAATGATTAAGATTCATTAAAACCAAGATCTAAACGATGTGAAACTGTGTAAAATTAATTCTTCCTCATCATAAAAGAGAGTAGCGAGAGATGTGAAACCAAATAGGGAAGAAATCACATATCATAGAGTATACTATCATTCAAAATGATCACTGATTTTCAAATAAAAATTTTGGAGGAGTATGAAATCCTCCTAGTATCCTTCAAAATAAAAGGGATTCATACTAATCTAAAATCATTTTTTAGAGATAATAATCAGGGATCATGAATTTTAATTAAATTTTCAAGGGGAACTAAAACTAGTGCACACAGTTTCTAGGAAGGGTGCATAGTTTTTAAAACCATGCACCATAACCATGTTCCTCTACTTATGGGGAAAATGGGTTCTCTTGATAGATACATAGTTTGACCAATTATTCCCTATATAAGAAAACCCCCATTATTTTGGGGTTGATGGATTCCTTGGAATGTCGTAAGGTTTTCACTAACCATGCACCAACCATGAATAGCCCCATGGGCTTCCAAATTTCTCTAATTTCACTAAAAAAGAACCAAAATTAAAAATCCAATAATTTAATTACACAAAAATGGTATATTGGTGCCTAAAATAATCATGAGACACTCTATAATGGTTAGGATATTGTAGAATTTTTTATGTTTTGTATTTAAATTTATTTTAATTCATTATGTCATTATTGTCAAACAAAATGAATACTGTGAAAAATGAAATTAATTATATTTATTGATAAATAATATTTTATTAAATTATTCAAAAAATTAAAAAATATTTCAAGAGGAAATGTATAATGAGGAAGGGTCTAAATTTTTATTATATAAAAATTTATAATCCAATTATTACCTTATATGTAAAATTGTATCCCTTTAATAATATAAAATTCATTTTCATGGTTAATATTAAAATTTGTAAATAAAGAGGTTAAACTGAAATATATGATTTAAAATAACACTAAAAAATATCTAAATTGTATTGATGAAAATATATCGAATATTTCTCCTTTTTATTGAAAATCATATCAACTTGAAAACATTTTTATTGAGATTGAGTTAATTATATTTTCATATTTTTTTAATTCTAAGTGTGTATTACCCCTACATTATACAAGGAAACCCTTTTTCACTTCTATTTACACAACATTGATCCATATATATAGACCAAAACCAAACCCTTTCACTTACAAAAATCCTTATCCAAGTTATTGATGTTCTCATATTCCCAAAAAAAAACCTATCCCCCATAAGAGGATTTCTAATGCAAGTCTACCGAAGAATATGTAATCTTCATTCTCGAATCTTTCAAGTTTATTACTTATTCTATTAAAACTAAATATATTTTAACCATCATAAAATAGTAACTATAGTATAATAGATTTACGAATACGTTATTATAATTATAGTAAAACTATATTAAACATATTTTACATCCTACAAAAAGTGAGAACATCGCTCATGCATACGTATGGCTTACCGTGTCAATATAATTATGTCATTTTGTCCCCACATTACATGTATGGTTATAATGATGGTACTAAAGAATATATATCATCATTATTACATAATTATGATTTTATAATTACAATAATATTTTTACCCATTTTTCTTACAATATGTTGGAAAATGAAAACGTTTTGGATGCGTATGTGTGAACTACCACCTCCTTTAAATGATGTGATCTGTTTTTCATTTATTCTTTACATGGATGTTAATAAGGATATATTTAATGAATTTAATGTATATATATATGTGTGTGTGTGTGTGTGTGTGTTCATTTGTGTGTGTGTGTGTGATATAAAAATTTTACTATAATTGTGAATTATTATTTTCCTTTCTTTTATTCCATCTATCTAAAAATGAGAACAACATTCATTCATATGAATGACCTATTTCCAGTCCATGGGTAATGATATGATGAAATGTTTATGAAATCTGTTTCTTTTATATAGATTATTATATGATGTCTATTTTAATATCCTGTGACAGATGTATATATGAATTTCATTATGTGATGAGTGGGACTAGAATTATAAATCCCTCCATTGTGTTGGGTAATGTTGGATATCTCATGAGATAATAAGGACTAGAATAGGGAGTGAACCCATTTCAGTAATGGACTTTGTCCACTGTAATTTTCTTCTGAGTGATCATTGAATGTGAAATTTGGGGTTTTCATATTCTAGTATGGTATTATTAGGATGTAACCTTTACTGTAGAATTTGGAGTGAATTGAATCCACAATGATAGTCACAGTTGTGACCCTTGAATAATAAGGAAATAATATTCCATGGTTATGTGTATGAAAAAAAATATTCTCATGCCAAATATATTATCTCATTCCTCATGTTGTTTTATTACATTATGATTTATGTCTAATGAAATAAAACGATATATTCCACGATTAAGGATTATGATCTATGCTATGAAGAGTGTGTGTTTTAAAATTTTTTCCTCATGTTCTAATACCCTTATACTCATGGTATGTTTAAGTGGTAATTGATATCTCGTTTTCTTCAATGTAATGGGTATCTAAGCTCACACATTATTATGTTTACTTTCCCTAGTAAATAGGTAAATGTTTTAATTATGATGTGTATAAGAGGGGTTCAAGTATTGGATATATACATGGGGAATGATTTAGATATTTTATGAATTAGTTGTTTTTGTATCCTATTTTATAAAGACAATAATCCTTTACAGTCTTCATGTTTACATCTTTAAAGTAATTTTGAAATTCATATAATATGATTTATTACATATGTATGGAAATATTGGGTCATTATAGTTTGTTTCAATGAAAGGTTTAGTTTCCTTTGGAATCTACTATGATAATGTTTTAGTGAGAAACCTTAGTATAATTAGATGTATAGGAAAACTTACTAAGTTATGGTAAAGAATAAAGTGTGGTTTTCCTAGAAAAAAAATCATTCTTTGAATACAATAATTTGATGTGGTTTTAGAATAGATTCACATTGGGTTAGTAACCCTAAAAAGAGTTGTTGGAGTATATCTCGATTATCATTATAGTTCATGGTGAGCATGCCTTTACTGCACACTCGTTTGCACACTCTTGAGGGATATATATGGGTTAATCCACATTTTTAATAAAAATAATTACAATGGATTTGAATAAATGATAACCATGGGTGACCTCATTTAAATAGAATGTGTTATAGATAGGATAGAAGGTGTTATGATTTAGACATTCTATAAATTATTTTTTATGACCTCTAATTGTGATTACTGTTTCTCAGACGATGGTTTATTGTTTTAGATAATGACTGAAACTAGGTAGATTCATGTTAATGGTAAATGTGATAGAGAATGGAAGGATTGTCCTTATGAAGAAACACAATAAAATAAGATTTGGAAGGTGAATCCTTATGATTATCCATAGTAAACTGTCTTGATATATGATTAAAAATGTAAACTTTTTTGTGTTTTATGTCATTTCAAATTAATGGAAAATGAATTTTTATGCATGTTCATGCATTAAGGATCATATAGGGAAAAATTTCAATTTTATTAATTTCATCAATGTGGGGAGAAATAATCAAGGGAATTTCAAAATGGAAGGGGAAGATGATTTTTGTGTGGAAATTAATATCACAGAGAAATGAATGTAAATGTAATTTAATGTCATCTGTGTGGGAATATTAGGCATTATCAGGGTCAATACCCAAATCTAATAGTTAACCTCTAGACCATTGAAGGACCTATGATTTTATAATCATTTATGTGAAATGATTTATTTATGTATGTATTGGGATTCATAAAATTTTATCATCGGAGTGTTATATCAATGATATTATTATCATAAAAATAATTAAATATCCATGCATTGTTAAATAATAGTTTTTCAGTAAGGATTTTAAAATATATGTGGATTAGTAATAATAAAAATGAATTTTGTGTTAGTGGTATTTTCATAAAAATTAGTTTTGAATTAGAGATTATTTACATTAATTAATTAAATGGGATATTATTGATGAACATTAAATTTGTTAGTTATTTCATAAAAAATGATTTATGTTATCATTGATGATGTTTATTTCATTTTTTTATTTATGGAATATATTTAAAAGATAATGATTTCATTTTTTTAATATGGATTTTGTTAATTTTTGGATGTATATATGTTTTCATATGAGTTTGACTTAAGAGTTATGGATACCATTATGATATTATAAGTTTAAGTCTAATCATAGGTTTGAAGGCATAGATACCCCTTTTGAGGTTATAAGTGCTGGTATTATGAGGTTATTCGAAACTGTTTTTGTATTTTCAGAGGAATACTCTTTTAAGGTTTAAATATAACAAGTTTTTGTTAGAATATGATTTGATTTTATGATTATTATGGTATATTGTATATTTGTATATAAATAATATTTATGGTTCAAAAGTGTAACACTGATAAGTGAAAATATTTAAATATATTTATGGTCAAGCTAATGATTAATTTTCAAATTATCAACTAAATATGATACAATATATTTTGGTTACATTCACTAAATTATAATGTTATATATTAACATATAATTAGTATTAATTATATTTTGGGAGATGTTTCATGTAATGGCCCTGACCCTACTAGCCTAGAGTCGGTGGTAACTTTATTATTTTGGCATAAGATACAAGGAATCTATTTTAAAAAACATAATAGACTATTAGGCTTATTAAACAAGATACATTACTTAAATTCATTTCACAGATGAAATCCCAAAGCACAACAGATTATTATCTTCCAGTTAATTTTTACTCCCTATAGAATAACCCAATATATAAATCATAATAGTAATCCCGGAATCCATGGAAATGAAACAATAGAAATGGGTGATATCAAATTCCTAGTAAGACTTCGAGTGTGGAAGATGTTGTGAATAAATAAATTATAATAAATATGGAAATGGAAATAATTGAATCTCATACCATTTAATCAATAAGGTGAGAATAATGCGGAATTAATAACAATGATCAAATAATTTCATATATGATCTTGGAACATTTCAAAAGATCTTATTCTTTATAAATTAATAATAAGGAAATAAATGAAAAATATCATAAGGATTAAATCAATTCCTTCCAACATCATAAAAATTATTTCAATGCCTCATTCCAAGACATATTGCATAAATGGGTAAGGTCTCCGCCAAAAATCCAATGTAGTTAGTCTCAAGAGACCAACCTACGCATCGAGGGGATATAACAGGTCCCTCCTATCACATTCTAAGTAAAACTGAATTTTCTTTTGAAATGGTTGAAATATAATCACCAAAAATTTTTGTATTGAAAAACTAAAATAAGAAATTTTAATAGTTACCTTAATAAAGATACAATATTATAAATCATTCTATGTAATTTGTAAAATGGTAATAAAGTTGTGAATTTTCTGTGAAAAAATTACAAACCATCAATATAATAAACTAAGATGCTTTCAATTCAACATATCCCTAGTATATCCTATGTGAAATAATGTTTTAATCTTGTTGATAAATATAAATACCATAAACATGTTATTAATTTTCTCAGGATTAAAATAACCTTTTCAAAATGATTTTTTTTTAAAATAAGTGTTAACAAAAAAATACTGAAAATTATTTTATTTGAAAAAAAAATTAAATTATAAATTATCCTTTAAAACATTTAGTGCTCATAATTGAGGGAAATTTTTTACTTGTCTTACTTGCCAAAACAAACATAACATTTACATTTTTTATAAAAGCCAGATAGACCATGTTTAGAAAATGTAATATATATTCATTTCCAAAAAATTGTAAAAATTAAAAAATGGAATAATTTTTCATTTATAAATATTTTTATAACATAAATATCATTTTTGGAAATATTTTTATAAAAAACATTTGAATAAAAACGATTCTTAACAGAAGTGGGAAGTCAAGTCATATTTTATTAAAAAAAATTCCCATTCATTTTTGTAACACCCCATGCAACCACGGTATGTTTCCTTTTGAATAATGGAGTAGCTTGTGTTGTATACAACTTGGAGTTTTAATACACCACGACCAAACAATCTATCTATTATGAATAGTAATGCCCTCTTTTTGAAATTTTATTAATTTTAGTTTTCAAAATGGATTTCATTTTTGGATTTGAATATAAAAATTAGCTTAGGGTTAATTTTTGGTATTTTTCTGAAAACATTCAATTTTTAATGAATATTGAAAAAAACTGTGTTATTGTTCAAAATTGTCTTTTATTTAAATAATTTTTTAGTTTATTAATTTTATGTAATAATAGATAAATAATACCTATATTAATTTAATATAATTTGTTTGTGTAAGGTTTTAATAAAATTAGACGTATCAAATTTTATTGACCTTTTAACCGTCTTTTACACACTTTTTTAGAGAATATGAAAATTTGCATAAAACATAGTTTTACCATATCTGTGAGTTGAATTTAAAAAATCTGAGATATTTGGTTTCCATCATTAAGTAAAATGAGATTCAATAAGATGATTTTTTTTTGGTTAATAGTATCTTTAGACTTTTATTTACCACGGTTAAATGTAAATAGGGTAATTAAAGGTAAAACTTATATTATAATTATCATAACACATGTCCTAATTCTATTGGATAAGTGTAATTTGACTAAAAACATCCTTACGAATAAAATGTGATCCTTTTCGTCCACTTGGAGTAGATTATGACATTTATAATTATTTTATTTAAAGAAGAGATAAAAGTGTTAAATTCAATGTTTAATAAATGAACCATTTTCAATACAGGGATAGACATAAGATAAACTCATCTATAAATATTACGAAGGAAGATAAACAGTTTTCCTACATAATTTTTTTTATTTATAATTTTTATACATTAAATAATTGAATTTATTTATGAAACAATGATGATGGAGTAATTGTCTTATTAAAAAAAATTAAAATAATTGATATTATATATATCCAAATAAATATAAATTGAGACATTTAGCGAATTCTATGAATTTTATAGGTTATTATGACATGTTAGGGTTTATTAAATGATTTTTTTCTAAGTAATCATGTTTGTCCAACTTTAACAAAAATCATATACTAAATTGTGTCACAATTTACATAAATGTGTTATTAAAACAAGTACTATATTATTAAATGATATAATAGTCCTAAAAATCTATGGTTCATTCAAAGGACTAATATAACAATAGATACGTCATTAATGAACCACATTGGGTTCTATGGGAATTTTATTGTAAATTTTTTAACCATATAATATAAAATTACAAGTTGACATGGTAAATGTTAAAATATTTAACCAAAAGTTAAATCTATAAGATAAGGTTAATATGATAACCTAAACCAATATAAAACCTATTGGTTGAGAGGTTTTTGACCCATTACCATTTTTTATTCAACATTAATCATTTTTATTCCATTATAAATCGAATATGGTTGTATAATAAAATAATATTTCAATCATTCCTAAAGAGACCATCAACTCTACTATAAAAGGGTAATTAACCTTCTCTGAAAATCACACCTCCAAATCCATTTGGCTCAACCATACCATAAACAATTATCCTCACAAATATCCTCTCATCATCCTAGATTCATTACTCTGATCAGAAATACAACCTAAAATTCCATATTGATCAACACAAATGGAAACACCCAAAGAAGAGGTAATAATTTCACCGCCCTTTTCAAGTTATTTTCTTCATCCAATTCCTCTTTCTTTGTTGTTTCCAAACCAAAATAATTACTCATATACCTTCTTCATACAATGATTTTAATATAGATATGGGACAACCATGTTTGTTATTCAATACATCCAATAATTGACAAATTCACCATACATTCATACATACAGCTTACTGTCTCCACATCGTCATGTAGTTTGTTATTTAAACACTTCATTATTTGGATGGGTATAATAATGAGAATAAATGATGTAAATAATAAATATAACATGTTAATAATTATGTATATATTATATACTATCCAATTACATATGATTTCACCATCAATATAATGATATTGTCGCTCATGTGTACCTATGGATTACCGTCTCTACGAATGTGATGAGATTCATTCCCCATCGTAATCATTCAGAAAAAAAATTTCATTTTATTATTTAAAATAATGTTTAATAACATAATATAATTCTATATATGAATCAAATACATCATATTCTTACAAAACATGGAATACGTTACCACACATATAAAGAAAAACAAATCAATTAAGACCTAAAACGATGATACTACTGATATATTATTAATAATGAAATATTAGAGGATCATATATGATATAATATATATAGAGAGAGTTATTTTATAATTTAATGACAATGTTTTAACTATTATAATATAGGTTAAAATACCATAATGTAATTTAAAGTACAAGGTAAGGGTTAATTTTACTATCTCTTTACTTATCTGAGGTTGTTAACGTAAATATCTACTGGGACCTCTATTTCATCCACATCTGTGTTTTCTTAAAAATGTATTTCAAAAAAATTTAACTATTTAATATACTATGTGTTAATGTAATTTATATCCTTATTTTACCTTATATTTATTGAATGGATTCTTTCCTTCGTTTTCAAAACAAGGTACTTTACGACCTTAAAATTAAGGTAATAATGACTTTTTTTAACTTCTATGGTGGATGCAGCTATTTTCCATCATTATAACATCATAGAAGCTTCCCATACAATATTATAAGTATATTTTCAAAATAAATGGTTTCTTTTGTAATTATGTGACTCTTAAATTATTTTAAAATATAAAGATGTATTTCTCTCAAATATTTTTGATTTCATCTATGTCAACATCTTTTGATAAATTTTAAACAAGTTTGAATTTGATTTATTATGTTAAAAATCATCCATATTGTATTTATGGTTTTGTGATATGTTTGACTAGGGATGTTTTTATTTTTCTACCATTCATTTTTTATGGTTATAGTATATAAATTTAGTATGCTAGTTTTAATTAGAATTTTTATGTTATGTTTCTAACTGTTAATATGAGAAATGTATTAGACTTAGAAAGTGACCTGTGGAACCCGCTATAGCTCCTCTGTGCATCAATAGGTCTCATGAGATTATTAGACGTGGAATTTTCCATCTCTATTCCAAATTTGACATATGATTTTGGCCGAATCCTTAAGCATTTTTAGATGTCTTGGCTGAGGCCTTGACAAAATGTTTCAGAATGTCCTGCATTATACATTCCCTCATTATGAAATCAATATTGATGGTTCATGTGGTTATTCGACTAGAAGAATAACCATTACTATGTATTATTATGTCATTATTTACTCATCTCATATTCTTTCCATAAAGTGGTCATGATTATTATTTATAAAGGCTTTTGTTTGCAATTATTCACCATGCCTAATGTTTATATTATCTTTCACTATATTGCTTACTCTTACTTAGAGTTTGATATCACCCCTTCTTATGTTTCATTTTCCTTGTGTATAAAGAAGTTATTTATTAGTGACTTTCTTGCATAATCTAGTGGATTGGATGTTCTAATGGATGAAATTAGTTATGTATTTCTTTTCAAGTTGAAATGTTGAACTAATGTATATATCTTGTTTGCTATAATAAAAAACTGATCGGTATTTCGGGACATGATTCCTTATATCATGCCAATGTTATGTAATAATGAACAAAATCTAGGTAACTAGGGTCAGGGAATTACAATTGGTATCAGAGTAATTTTAGTAAAAACCATGGAAACTATATTTAGAAAAAATCTGATTAGGGAACAGTACCCTAAAATATAATTTGAGGATTAGTATAGAAGAACTTCCTAGAGTTTTTCTTACGTATAGATTTTTTTATTTTTCAAAAAAAACATCTTTTTAAGGATACGAGTAGGTAGAGGTGGCTTCGGTACAAATGTACCAATGGTTAATAACCGAAAACACATCTTTGAGCTAAACCTGAACGGTAATTGGTGCACGAAAACAGGCCTTGCAAAACTCTTGGTTAAGACACTCCCAGGGGATATTCTTAGGATAATTCAAATTTTATTTAAAAACCATTATGAAGGATTTATTAGTATATAAATCCTCAATGAAACATTTTTATGATTATAGATTATATCAATATACTGTTCAATTTATGTTCAGTGTTATAGATGTTTGGAATTATGTATTGTGATTTCTAAACTAATCTTTTGTATATCATTGTTTAGAAAATCCGCATAGTGGAAGTAATAGAAACTGTATCAACGCACGTAATCCATGTATGGATTTCACTCCTAATCATGATAATTATAGTGGACCTAGTTATAATTCTAGTTCTGATCAGCTTACCACCATATTAGGACTTCTCAGTCAGGTTATGAATAATAACCTTACCCATAGGGAGCACCCTGATCCACAACGTGGAGGATCAATATTAGACCGCATAATGAAGAAACAACCACCAATGTTAAATGGGACTAGAAATACAGTTGTAGTTGAGCAATGGATACTTTACATAGAGAAAATATTTCATTCTTTGGGAGTAGAAAAAGGGAAAAGTTTTCATGGAATTTTACCGCGTCACATGAGATACAGATCAATGGTGGTCATTAATTCAAAACACAAAGGAGGATGAATAATTATCATGTATGTAATGGAGGGTGTTTAAAAGTATTTTCATAAAAAAACTATCATTGTGACCATCAAGTGGATATGGAAAAGAATGTTCGGAGTCTGAGAAAAAAATTGGATGAGATTGTCACAAATTATGAAGTTAACATTAAAAGGGTAGCAAGGAATGTTGGAGATAAAATACATAACCCAAAAAGTAAGATTGATCATTTCATTAAAGTTCTAAGACCATTTCTCAATCGAGAATCAGTCTCTATATCCTTCACATCGTACGAAGATATTGTCTCATGTGCTTTCAAGATAGACAATGTATCTCTAAGTCATATAACTTTAAAGCAATGCAAAAGAAGAAGAGATCAGTTGAAAACTTTCGGAAATGAAATAAAGAAACAGGGAAGAGGGGAAGAGTTGAATTTCCACCCTGTGATAATTGTGTAATGAAGCACCATGGTGCCTATCTAAAAGGAAAATAATTATTCTACAACTGTAGATATATATTCCATATTTCTGGATATTGTTAGGAGAAGAAAGAAGCTACCAATTTTTAATGATAAAATTGTAGAGAGATGGGACATTATGCACATGAATGTCCTAAGACACAAGGAAACTTACTTCAGAAAAGTCCATGCTATAAAATCCATGATTATATGATCACTACTACTATGTTTGATTCTCTAGATAAAGTGGTGGCTGGTAATTTAATGGTTTCCAAAAATTTATCCAATTATTTATATGATTATAGATCATCAAATTGTTTCATATCATCCTAGTTTTCCATGAAATTTAGATATTTTCTATTTCACATAATAATGGAGTTGCCTGTCAAATCTCCTAAGGGAATTATCATTCCAACAATGTTTTGTGAATTAGTTCATATTAGGGCGCATAATTGTGATTTATCTGCTAATCTCATAACCATACCCATGATTGAATTTGATATATTCCTTGGTATAGATTGGATTTTGGATCATGATGAGAAAATATATTGTAAGAAGAAGGAGTATAAAATTTTTGTTGATGATAAGGAGTACCTTATCCTCAGAGCAGATACACCACCATCTGATTCGTATCATGATCCATCCCCAGTAGCTCTAAAAATTCAATTATTAGGGAGGAAGAGAATGAAATAAATGTGGGTGAGGAATGGAATGTTCAAATAGAGAATGTACCTATTGTGCATTAATATGTTAATGTGTTTTTTAGAGGAATTACCTAGACATCCTCCTGAATGAGAAATTGAGTCTTCCATTAACTTAATTTATGGTTCAAGGCCCATATAGATGACCAATTATAGAATGACCACTACAAAATTATTGGAACTAAAGAAAAAACTAATGGAATTGAGTAATAATGGATTTATTACCCCTATTGTTTCTCCATGGGGAGCCCCTGTCCTTTTTGTTAATAAGAAAGATGGATCTATGAGGTTTTACATTGACTATATGGAAATAAATGATATAACAATAATGAAAAGTATCCCCTACCTAGCTTTGTTGATTTATATGATCAATTTAATGGATCTAAATATTTTTAAATGATTGACCTTTAATCTGAATAAAATTAGTTGTGCGTGAAGAAGGATGACATTCTAAACCCAACATTTCAAACCAGGTATGAGAATTACAAGTGTGTAGTAATGCATTTCGAATGACTAATGCACCCTATGTCATCATTGATCTAATGAATTGAGTTTTCAATGAATATATTGATGACTTTGTAGTGGTATTTATTGATGATATCTTTGTACAATACAAATGCTACAATGATAATGAAAATCACTTTTCCACTATTCTAAAAACACTTAGAAGAAATGAATTATATGGAATTTTTAGCAACTGTGATTTATGGCTTAAGGATATTTATTTTCATGGCCATTTTTCCTCTCAGGATGAAATCCTTGTTGATCCTTCAAATACAAGAGAAATACATGAATGGCTAGCACTGACGAGTTTAACTGAGGTACACAATTTTATTTGATTAGTAGGTTATTATCAGAGTTTTCTCTAAACTGTTTCCCAATTGGAAAAACAATTAACAAATCTCACATGTAATTGGAATAAATTTGTTTGGACAAGAGAGTGTGAAGACTGTTTTGAACAGATAAAGAGAATATTAGCCAATGATCCTATCTTGACACTACCATCAATGAATGATGGGTTATTTATATAGAGTGATGCTTCAATGAAAATACTTGGTTGTGTCCTTATAATTAATGATAGATTTATTGCATATGAATCACGATAGCTAAAACTTCATGAAAAATACTCTCAAACTCTTGATCATGAGTTATTATGTGTAATAATTTCTTTGAATATATGGAGACACTAACTCTATGGTGAAAAATATGAGATATATATCGATCATAAGAGTTTGAAGTACATTTTCTCACACAAATAACTCAACATGAGGAAAAGGCGATACTTTAACTACTCAACGATTAGGATTTCACAATACAGTTCAACTTGGGGAAAAAATAAGCTAGTAGATGCTTTAAGGAGAAATGATCTTGGAGTTTTGAACAAGGTGAGAGTTAGAAGGGATCCTATGTTCATTGATCTAGAAAACATGGATATGGGAATAATCATGGAAGTTGAAACATCGATAATTTTTCAAATGGTTGCTAAACTATATTTACTTGAATGGATAAAATGTTCTCAGGCAGATGATGAAGATTTTCAAAAGAAAATTAAAGCTGTGAACTTTGGGAGATTGATAAACTTCATATATGAAGATGGGATTCTGAAATTTGGAAAGAGAGATTGTGATCCCGATATACAAGACCTGAATAGGGAATTTTTGGATGATTCTAATTGCTCCAGTTTCAATATAAAACTTGGTAGAACACAGATGTATAGTTATTTGAAGGAACATTATTGGTGGGACAACATGAAGAGGTAGATTTCTGATTATGTGTCAAGATGTATGGTTTGAAAACAAGTAAAAGCCAGTAGGCATCATCCTGGAGGAGTCATGCAATCTCTTCTAATACCTAAGTGGAAATGGGATGATATTACAATGGTCCTTGTCATGGAGAAACCAAATACACATTGAAGGAATAACACTATATCAGTCAGTGTTGCTCATCTTACCATGTCAGCGCATTTGCATAAGATAAGAGAATATTTACAACTTGAACGTTTAGCAATACTATATATTAATGAAGTTATAAAGATTCATTTAGTACCCTTGTCGATTGTTTCTAATCTTGATCCCCATTTTACATCAAAATTCTGGAAATGTCTTCAGAAAGACATGGATACTGAACTTCTTTTAGGAACTTACTACTGTCCTCAAACTGACAGAAAGTCAGAACAGATTATTCAAACCATATAAGACATGTTGAGAACTTTATGACTTTACATTCAAGGTATGTTGAATCGGTATTTACCTCTGTTATAAGTTTCAAATATCAATAGCTTCCCTTCAAGTTTTCAAATGGCCACATATGAAGAGTTATCGGGGAAGAGATTTCGCACACCAACCTGTTGGGATGATGTTGGTGAAATATAAATTTTTATGCACATAACTTGTTGAGGAAACAATGAAAATGTGAAGATTATCCAAACCTACATCAAAGTAGTTCAAAGTAGGAAAAAAACTACACTGATAATCAAAGTAAGGATTTGGAATTTCAAGTAGGTTTTCATGTTTTCTTGAAGGTATCTCCATGGAAGTGTGTTATATGTTTCGGTATGAATGGTAAATTTTGTACCAGGTACATAAGTCCACTCAAAATTCTAGAATGATTCAGAGTTGTAGCTTACTATTTACTAATGTCTCCAACTCTCTCCAAAGTACATGATGTGTCCCATGTATCACTATTGAGAAAATACATTCCTGACTCAACACATGTACTCACCCATAAAGAAATAGAACTAGAACCTGACTTGTCTTATTTGGAAGAGCCTATCAAAATTATTGATACCAGAGAACACGTGTTGAGAAAACAGACGACTCCTCTGGTAAATGTTTTATGGGAAAATAATATGATGGAAGAGGAAATGTGGGAACCCAAGGAACATATGAAAAATAACCACTCAAATCATTTTATGCAGTAATATTCTAGAATTTTTCAGGATGAAATTATTTGAAGGAGGGTATACTGTAACAACCCATGCTTCCACAGTACGTTTCCCTTTGAATAAAGTAATATCTTGATTTGTATGAAACATGGTTTTTTAATACACCACAACCACAACCAATAAAACTAGTCATTGTGAATATTAATACCAAATTTTTGAAAATTTATAAATTTTATTTTTCAAAATGTACTTAATTTTTCGATTCATAATATGAAAATTAAATTAGGGTGAATTTTTTGTATTTTTCTAAAATATTCAATTTTTGATGAATATTTTAAAACACCGTGTAATTGTTTAAAACCGACTTTTATTTAAATAATTATTTACATTATTTATTTTAAGTCAAAATTGATAAATATTACTTCTATTAGTTCAATAAAATTCATTTGAGTCTTTTTTATAATAAAATTAAACGTATAAAATTTTATTGAACTTTTTACTGTCTTCTCCCACCTTCTAGGAGCATATAAAAATTTGCATAAAAAATAATTTTACCGCTTATGTGAGTTGAATTTATAAAATTTGAGATACATGGTTGAAATCAGTAAGTAAAATTTGGTTCAATAAGATGAATTTATTATGTGAATAGTAACTTTTGATTTTTATTTACCACGGTTAAAAGTAAATAGGGTAATTAAAGGTTAAAATGATATTATAAAAACCCTAAATCATGTTATACTTCTATTGGAAAACTGTAATTCGAACAAAAAACCTTAGTAATAAAATATGATCCTTTTGGTCCACTTGGATATGATTTGGACATTTATTATTATTTTATTTAAAGAAGACTTAAAAGTGTTAAATTCAATGTTTAATAACTAAACCACTTTTAATATAGGGTTACACATAAGAAAAATTTGTCTATAAATACTCATCAATAATCTAAAACTATTTCCTACCTATTGGTTTCTTATTTATAATTTTTAAATATTATATAATTAAATTTATATATGATACAATGATGATGCATTAATTACCTTATTAATGAAAAATTAAAATAATTGATATTATTAATATCCAAATAAATGTAAATTCATTTTTTTGATAAATTAAATGAATTTTATATGTTAATATGACATGATAGAGATTATTAAATGAATTTATTTCTATGTAATCAAGTTTTAATCACTTTAACAAAAATTATATACTAAATTCTGTCGAATTTGACATAATTGAATTTTAAAAAAATCCTATATTATTAAATGATCTAATATTCCTACAAATCAATGTTCCGAACAAAGGACTTATATAATAATAGATATGTCATTAATGAAAAACATGGGGTTCTTTTGTAATTTTATATATGTTTATTAACCATATAATATAAAAATAAAAGGAGACATGATAAATATTAAACTATTTAACCAAGAGTTAAATCTTAAAGGTATTGTTAATATGGTAACCAAAACCCTATCTAAAACATATTATATGAGTGGTTTTTGACCCATACCCACCTAATACTAAAAATAAAACATTTTGTTGCCATTATAAATGGAATATGATTGTATAATAAAATAATAATTTAGGATTTCCAAAGGTGACCCTCACCGCTCTTATAATAGTGTACAACACCTTCTCTCAAAATCATACCTCCAAAACCATTTGGATCACCCAAACCTGGCCCAAATATCCACTAAAATGCCCTCATATTTACCTAGAGTCCTTAATTAGATCATAAATCCAACGTAAGGATACCTTTTGATCAACTCAAAAGAAAACACCTGTAGTAGATGTAATAATTTCACCACCCTCTTTCAAGTTATTTTCTTCTTCCACTTCCTATTTCTTTGTAGTTTCTATAAAAAAATGTAAATCCAGTACCTTATACATAATCTGATGTAGTTATAAATATGGTACAACCCTATTAGTTATTCTATCCATCCTATAAATGACAATGTGTTTATATGTGCATATGTACGGCTTACCATCTCCACGTCGTGGTGTAGTTTGTTATTAAAACACTTCATTATCGGGATGGGTATTATAATGGGTATAACTCATATAAATAATAAATATGACATTTTAATGATTATTTTTATATGATATATCATCCAATTTCATATTATTTCACCATCAGTATAATGATACTGTTTCTGGTGTGTACGTACCAATTACCATCTCCACGAACACAATGAGATTATTCTCCATCATAATAATTCAAGAATAATATACATTTTATGATTAAAAATAATGTTTAAGAACTTAATATCATTCTGTATATGAATAAAATACCTAATATCCATAACAAACATGGCTTACATAACTAAGCATATAATGTAAAATGAATTAGTTAACACCTGAAATGATGATACTACTAAAATATTATTAACAAATCAATCATAGAGGATCATATATGACAACATATTTATGTATATAGTTCTTTTATAATTTAATAACAATTTTTTAACTATTATACAGGATGTTAACATTCCATTGACTATGGAAAATTATATTGTAAGGGTTAATTTTACAATCTCATTACTTTTCTAGGGTTGTTAATATGTACGTATCTACTGGGACCTCTTTTTCGTACACATGACTGTTTTCTTAAAAATGCATTTCAAAATTTTTATTTAACATTACCTAGACTATATTTTAAAGTCATTTATACGCTTATTTGACCTTAAATGTTTTTAAAAGGAATCTTTCCGTCATTTTCCAAACAATGTACATTATGACCTTTTCGACAAAATTAAGGTATGAATGTGTTTTTTAACTTATCTAGAGGGTGCAGCTATTTTCAGCCATTATAACATCGTTGTAGCTTCCCTTACAAGATTATAAGAATATTTTCAAAATAAATGTTATCTTTTATAATTATGTGACTCTTAAATGATGTCAAAATATAATGAGATATTTCTCTAAAAATATCATTAATTTGTGTCAACTCTTTGAAAAATTTTACACCTATTTGTAGTTAATTTATTATGATAAAAATATTTCATATATTATTTAAGGTGTTGTGATATGTTTGACTATGGATGTATTATTTTTATAACATTCATGGTTTATGGTTAAAGTATTTACATTTCATGTGATATTTTTAATACATATGTTTATGTTATGTTTCAATGTTTTCATTAGAAAAAAGCGTTGGTCTAAATAAGTCACAGTTGGAGCCCACTGTAGCTCATCGATGCATCAGTAGCTCTCATGACACAATTAGACATGGAACTGTCTGAGGCTTTTCCCAATTTGATATATGGTTTTTTCGAGGCCTTAATCATTTTTAGACATCTTTCCTGAGGCCTTGAAAAAATGTTTCAGAATGTCCTGCATTATTTATTCCCTCATTATGAAAATAATATTTATTGTCCATGTTGTTATTCGACTTGTAGAATACCCATGACAATTATTTATTATGGAATAACTTACTTATCTTTTATTCCTTCCATAAAGTGATTATGTTTATTATTTGTAATGGCATGTGTTTTAAAATATTAACTATGGATAATGCTTAGGTTATCTTGCACTGTATTTATTACTCTTACTGAGCATTTGATCTCACCCTTTCTTATGATTCATTTTCATCGGATATGAAGAAGTTTTCTCTGAGTGACATTCATGCATAATCCAGGAGGCTTGGATGTTTCTAATTGAATAAATTATTGGTGTAATTATTTTCAAGTTGTAATGTTGAACTTATGTATGTATCTTTATTCCAAAAAAACTAAAATGATCGGACTTTTGGGTCATGATTCCTTTTACCATGACAATGTTATGTAAGAATGCATCGACTCTGTGTAACTGGTGTTAGGCCATTACATTTTTTGAGTATCAACGAGAGGAAAATGGTACAATTTTTTTAAATGTTAATTAATAACTAATATATATTAAAATATATTGGGTTTAAGATATAGATACTAATAAATTCACCCAATGGAGACTTAAACAAAAACAATCCTGAACATTGTTGAGATCCTGAAATAAACCCTTATAAATTGGTAACTTCTGAACCGTAATCCCTTTAAAAGAAATAAAAACCAATTAAAATTTAAAATATAATGATAATATATAAATTAATTATCATCCATGTGATGGTATTTTTATATACACATCACAAAATAAGATAGGTCCATAACATGACATTTCATACATAGAAGGATAATTGAGACCAGAATCTCTTACCTTATGTCTGACTTCTGTCATACATCTTCAAAACTCCTATAAAATAAATATATTTTTATTATAAATTTATTAATGAAAAATACTCATATGTTTCATATAATATAATATTTACTTATAGTCATTTATCACCCATTTATTAATAATTGTTTTGTTAAAATCATTATTTCTGGTGATAATTGCTTTCTTTTTCATGTACTTTTGGTCTCTATAATTTTAGTTATTTTACATTGATAATGGTTCCGTCATATCAAGAATTTAAAAAATGATATAAATATCATATATAGAAAACTATATGTATTTATATTAAGCTATAAAATTTAGAAATAAATAGTTGATTGCACTACATATAGAGAGAAAATGTTGTATATATAAAAAAACTATGTTTCCATTTCATTCGATGGATGAAACAAAAGTAAAATAAATGTTAAATAATCATTCTATATTCATTATTATATATATATATCATTTATATTAACTGAATACATCCTTATTACAATCCATGTAAAAATAAAATGAAAACCATTTCCCATAGCCATGTGGAGGCGGTAGTCCACGCATACACACGAGCGACATTATTGTCTTCCAATGGATTGGAAGGTAAAAATTTAGATGTGATATTGTATTTAAATTTTTAGTTTTAGGTAATAAATATCACAAATAAAAATAAACATTGTCGTTACTACCATCTAGGTAAAGCGTATGTGAAAAACGAATCACATCACTTTGTGAGGTAGCAGTCCTCCGTACACACGACTGATGTTATTGTATCTCTAATGGAAGAGAAAATAAGAAAATATATGTGATATAAAAAGTCAATAATTATAATAAATCCATAAATATCATATAATTATATTAAATCCATCATTATATCAAGCCTTAATAGTTCATGACAATAAATGAATTAAATTGATTCCCGGGGTAGTAGTCTACCGTACATGTGATCGACGGTTATGTTTCCCATTTGTTAGAAGATGATATGGATATAATTCGTTACCATAAATTAATAACATATAATTATATGGGATAAAATGGTTTTTTATATTATCATATATGAATAATATTATAACGAGTTATAAGTAAAATAAAAACATGTTGTTAAAAACATTACCTCTTCTACGAGAAACCTCTTTATGTTTAACCTAAAGGCTTCCAAGAATGGATTTATTATCTAACCTAGGACTATATGATATGGGGATGTAATTAAAGAACATATTTTAGTAGTTATTTAATAAATCAAAATGTTTTTCAAGTGTTAAGAGGAGAGGAGAGATGTGGCCTTTAATAAGTGTGTAAAAGGGCACAATTGGAATTTAAGAAATGACAAATTGATACCAACATTTTCCTCTTTCCAAAAGGCCTAAAAATTGGTAAATCAAGGCCATTATAGGTTATAAGGTAGAAATAATTCAATAAATTGGGTTTTGGAAAACTTTTATGTCATTTTTAACCCATATATTCTTAATTTAACAACTTAGTAGATGAGTTTTTACCTTAATTGTGATAATCAATTTTTACTATTTTATTATTCCTTATGGTGAAAAATTAATTTCAACTTATTAGGTAATATTAACTATAGTAAAAAAAAATATGCAATCTATTTTTTTATATTCAATTATTATAAGTGAAAGAATTTAAATTAAAATTAATCTGATAGATGTGATTAAAAAGAGGTTTTAACGAAATATATTTTTTTGGAAAAAGAGGATCTAATATTAAAATCATAAATAGAAATAATAATTATATGAATTTAACAATAAAATATTAGATGTGTAATATATAAATATTATTTAAATAATTCCCAATTTGGTGTTATTTTATTTAACTGAAATGGGGATGCATTATACACTTTAAAATAGTATTCAAAAAATGGGATTTTAAGCCCAAAAATAAATTTATCCTAAAAAATAGAATTAAGGTTATTAAAATTTAATTAATTGTATTAATTATAAATAAATATTAATTATGTTACTTTAAATCAAATTTAATTAATTATTTACTTATAAATTACTTAATTTTTATTAAATAAATGATATTTTTACCAAAAAATTTACATTTTTTCTGTTCATTGAAAAATCAATATTTTATGAAAAATACCAAAATTTCACCTCACGTATATAATGAACTGAGGACTTCAAAAATAATTTTAATTTTTAGAATATATTTTCTAAATGCGATGAAATTTTAATTTTAAATTATATGCAAAAATAACAACTAACCAAACCATTTAAAAAATACAGTTTTTACAATAATAATTACTTTCATTCAAATGGTTCTTGTTTTACATTTAGTTGATAGATAAGCATTGAATTTATTTTTTACATGTATAACCCATAAATGTTTTATAATTTAGTTACCCTTATTCATACCTTCCAACATAATGTCTATATTTTAAATTTCATGATTAATTGAAATATATTAATAGAGTATCGTGTTCTGTTTTAACTCGGTGTTGTGTAAATTGTATTCTATAATGTGATTGAATTTTTTAAAAAAAAGAAAATTTTTGAAAAGTATTATAATTTTCCATTCTACACCTCTCATTAAATTTAATCCTTAAAGTTGAATATTGATCTTGGAAATCTGGTGTGACGTCCTGACCCGGGAGCCACTGAACGTTTCCCCTAGCCAGTTGGCCATATGCCATCAAGTGTGCATCCATGCATGCTAGAGGGTGACAACTAGCATCGATGGTCTGATAAGTCAGTCTTGTGGAGACTATACCATCTATTATCATAATTAATCACCAGTGAAAGAAATTAAAAATAACCAGGTGCATAATTGTATATAAATAACTAGAACAAATCCCTGTCATATGATAAACCAATACTGAAAATACAAGACTCAAAAAAATGTAAAGCTTGCTATGACAATGAAAATGTCATGTGTCTATAATTAAATATAATGTAAAGAAACAAAGACTCCCAAATGGGTCCTGAACCACGTCTGGTTCCCTCTCTCATTCTCCAATCCCAAACTAAAACAT
Source organism: Viscum album (assembly GCA_963277665.1). Lineage (NCBI taxonomy): Eukaryota > Viridiplantae > Streptophyta > Magnoliopsida > Santalales > Viscaceae > Viscum > Viscum album. Next base: position 1,646,851,033 of record OY728135.1, read on the forward strand.
ACTCTAGGGCCTTTCCATTACCATGTCCTTCAATTTAAATGTATGTTTTGGAGCCGATTAGGAGGCCCAAATAAGGTGGGAGTACAAATCTGTAGGCCACAACCAACGGTGTCTAAAATGAGTCCAGTAAAGAGATATTGCATTCAATTTTATGAAGTAATAAATACAAATCACAATTTAAACAGCTATCACATTTTCATTTAATCTTTATTCAATACATTAGGCCAATTGCAATTCATGTTTCTCATTTTAATAATCATTCATTATCATCATTTTGTGTAGGTTTTCATTCATAGAACTCCAATTCTCAATTTTATCATAATTCATTATTATCATAAATCATTCGGTGTAGGTCATCATACCTAGCACCACCAATCTCATTGAGTGTAGATCATCACGCCTAGAACTTCTTTTTTCAATCGTTGTTGGCAATCATGCCTAACACCACATAATCTCAATCTGGGATAACAATTGGGGTGGAATTCCATTTCCAAGTCCCAACTTTTAATCGGTCTAGAATTCCATTACTAGACCCACAAAATCTCATCCATTTAATAATTCTTTAAGACATAAGAATATTATACATTATTCATTTACTAATCCAATGATTAGTTAAACATTTTAAAGGTTATTAGTCAATCCATCAATTAACATAGAATATAACCCATTAATTAATTCATCAATTAATTAATCAATCAACACAATTCTCATTCCACATTTAATTATTCACAATTAATTATCCAAATAAAAATAGAACAATTCATAATTAAATCTCCCAATTAATTATCTTCGATCACATCAGGGCACATAAATAATTCTCACAATTTATTATCTTACATATCCAAACAATGTTATATAATTAATTCACCCCAATTAATTATATTATCACTATAAAATCAATTACATAATTACAATATCTCAAATAAAAAATGAAATCTCCAAAAGATATATTTGGGTAACCCCCCATCATTTGTTTTGTTATTCAATGACAAATTAACCATGGAGAAAAACTATATTCAATTTAACATCCCTAATTAATCCAATTTAGAAAATCAATCATCATGTGAATATATAAATCATAAAATCACATTCACAAATCATAAAAACGACTACGGGAGTTCAATTTAGGCAACCTACAAAAGTTTCGTGATGGAAGTTAGCCCAAAAGAAATCCGAAAAATCTAAGCAGCACAACGTCATCAATCAAGCTCTATATCAAAATCCATAAAACCATAATTTAGATAAAAGGAATAATTATCTAGAAAAAACTATATCGTGACCCACAATACTAGATCTAGATCTCAATCCATATGTTTTGATCCTAGAAAAACGTGGAGATCTTATATGAAAATATTTAAGAAAGATGGAGGAAAGAACGGGAGAAACATTTGGATGAAATTCACATAACAATAGGATAGAGGATCTTCAATTTGGTCTTTCGATAACAATGAATTGTGTTCAAATAACCATGGAATCTCTCGAGGAAGCTCTGGAAACACATATAATTCATGTAGCCAGAGCCAAGGTAGAAAATATGTAAGTCCCGGGGGTTTGAATGATTTTAAAAAGAATATTAGAAATTAAAATATCATGAACACAGTTTCTTGGGTAGATGTGAATTGTTAGGAAAAACGTTCACCAACCATGCAGACCACTCTGTTCTGGTTTTCACATTTGGTACAGTTTGGATGCTCAGTTCTTCAAACCGTTTGAAAACTTTGTAGATGTCTCTATTAATTTTTTCATGTTTGGTACAGTTTGGTCACACTGATTGTTACACCATGCGCAAACTGTGAAAAACCCATTGTTCATTTATTTTTTCTTACAAGTTAACCCAAACACACCCCAAGCCAGTACTACAAATCAAAGGTTATAAAAAGCTTCAAAATTTACATGATAACGTGACCGAGATGACTCCAGAAAAGGACAAGATCTTACAATCTCCACACATTATAATAGCACATCCTCATGATGCACTCACAAACATCTCTAATATTATGAGACAAAAATATTGTTCCATTGAGACATCATATCTGCTTCCCATTCCCAAGTTTCCTCTTGAACACTTCCATGTTTCCATTACACAAAAACTAACGGAATGGTCATTCCCCATTACACTTTCTCACTTCGACCGAACACACATATCAGATAATCCTCAAAGGTCACACGAGTCTCAAGGTCAACCACTTTCACATAAATCACATGAGATGGTTCTGGGTGATACCTCTGTAGTTGAGACACATGGAAAATATCATGGAAAGTTATGTATTTTTGTGGAAGTTCTAATCGGTATGCCACTGGACTAATTCTCTATAGAACATCAAATGGTCCCATAAACATGGGAAATAACTTTTCCTGCCTCCATATCCTGGGAGACCCAATCAAAGAGATACTCAAAGGAATACATGATCACCCTTTGTAAAAACTAGGAGTCGTCTCCGTCTATCAGCATACGACTTCAGTATACTCTAATCAGTATCCATATGCTTTCGAATCAACTTCACCTACTCTGTGGTCTCCGGAATGAGACTCGGTCCTAATAGCTCGGACTCACCCGCCTCTAACCAAAATACTTGTGATCTACATTGTCAACTAGAAATTTATCATATGTTTCCATCTATATAGTCTTCTGATAACTGTTGTTATAGGAAAACTCTACTAATGCCGAGTGATTTTCCTAAGAACCACCAAAGTCAAGCACACATGATATCATCATATCCTCTAACACCTATATGGTACACTTCGACTGCCCATCTATCAGTGGGTGGAAGTCCATATATAATCGAACCTGTGAACGAAGTTCCTTTTGTAATCCAAACCATAATCATGAATTAATCTGTGAATCGTTATCTAAAACTATATTTTGTGGAACCCCATGAAAATGTGTTATCTCTCTCAAGTACAGTTCTCCCAGCTTCTCTATTTTAATGGTTTCATTGATAGTAAATAATTGTGTTACCATTGTTAGTCAGTCCACAAAAACCCAAACTACATCATTATTCCTGTAAGTTTTTGGAAGTCCAACCAAAAAATCCTTTTTAATGGCATCCCTCTTAGATTCTAGAATAGGTAATGGCTTCCACAGGCATCTAGGTTTTGGATTCTCTACTTTCACCTTCTGACAGGTAAAACAACTTATAACGAACCATGCTATATCAATTTTCTTGCCAGACCATCAAAACTGTTCTCAAAGGTCACAATACATTTTTCTTAAACCAGGATGTACTTCCCACCTTAAACCATGAAATTCTCACATGAGATTCTCTCGTATACTCATAAGAAAAACTGCCATATTTTTCAAATATATGATCACATCCTCATATATTTTTCAATATAAAGGTGTCTTTCCAGATTCAAGGCTTTGACTCAAGAATAAACATTACAGATCATCATACTACATGTCCCTCATCTGTCTCAAGTATGTAGACTCCACTACTACAGAAACCAGAGTATTCCACTCCTGACTCTCTTAAACTACCAAATGCATTTCCTCTAGTAGAGTCGTCATCTTCAACTATGAACTTGACTCATGTACCAGTAAATAATTATCATTCAAACTTAAGTTATTATCCATGCTATTCCACCTTCAATGTGTAGATTAATGTTAAAAAACAATGGAATACATATACTCTAACCATATTCTCTACTAAAGATTCAAGTCTCATTGTGAAAAAATATACTTCAAGATTTTGTAATCTATAAAAACTATAATCTTTTCACCCAAAATATTGTGTCTCCAACACATAAGAGCATAAACTACTGCTATCAACTCGAGGTCATGTGTAGCTTAATTCCATTCATGTGGCCTTAGCTACCTAGACCCATATTAAATGAATCTATTCCCTTGAATCAACACAGCTCCATGTCTGACTCCAAAAGCATCAAAATACTCAATGAACTCCTCACCTAACTCACGTAAGATCAAAATCAGTTCTGAAGATAGGCACTTCAACAAACCCTATAAATCATTATCGTATGCTTCTATCCAAACAAAGTTTATCCCTTTCTTTGTAATACTAGTAATTAGTGATACCATTCTAGAAAAGTACTGGATAAACCTCATGTAATAACTTTCTAATCCCAAAAAACTTCTAATATTGAAATCATTCTTGGGAAGCTCCCAAGAAATCACTAAATGCATTTTTTGTGTCGACTTCCACACCTTCTTCTGAGATGATGTGCCCTAGAAAGTGTACCCTATCAACCAAAAACCAACATTTAGATAGATTGGCATATATCTGATGTTCTATTAGTGTACCTTGTACGATGTCATGATGTTGAGCATGATCATCATGATTCCTATAGTACGCTAATATTTTGTCCACAAACACCCCCAAAAATTTATCAATTCATAGATAAAAGATCGTTTTCATCAAGGCTATAAACATTGTTGGAGATTAGTCAACCCAAACGGTATTACGACAAACCCATAATGTCCATACATGCTTCTAAAAGAAGTTCTTGGTGTATCAAAGGTTCTAACTATCGCCTGATGATGCCTTGATATCAAATAGATCTTTGAGAACAAACTATCCCCCTTCAACTAGTCAAATAGATCATCATTATGCACAAGAAGATATCGGTTCTTCACAGTCATTTTATTCAACTTCTGGTAATTGACACATAAGGATAGACTCTCGTCCTCTTTCATTTCAATCAAAACAAGTGATCCACAAGGAGATGTACTTGGACCGATAAACCCTTTATCCTCCAACACTTCCCACTGTGTTTTGAGCTCTTAAAGCTCAGTTGGTGATATTCTATAAGATGGAATAGATACCAGATCAACTCCTGGTATGAGCTCAATAGTGAATTCCACATCTCTCTCAAGTGGAAACCCTGAAAATTATTTAGGAAAGATATATTGAAACTGTTCTACTATTGGTGGAAGGAAATATTGCTTACCACTCACTTCATCTAGCAATATACTAGCATCATGGGTTGTGAGCTCCTCTAGTTGTGGAGTAGTTGGACCATATCTACCTGCATGGATATCCCATTATCAACAAATAACATATTGGTCACCCTAAGTAGATTAAATGGTCCCTCTCTGTTGGTAACAATCTATGTGGGATCGGTATATGAATTTCCAGTCCGTACCCATAATCATGTTAAAGCCTATTATTTCAAGAACATATATATCTCAAATGAAATGATACCCTCTGATCTCTATTGTATATCCCATGTAAGAACATATATCCTTCGTCCTTGTTTCCAATAGTGTATTGATATTCTTCATCATGATTACAGACTCCACTTCTAGGCACAATCCATTAATAAGGTTTTCATATTTATAAAAATGAGAACCACCAACATAAAACAAAAAAGTAGATATTGTAGAAGCAACTAGAATAGTACCTCTCACTGTCGATGGACTAACCTCTCTCTCCACAAGTGTAGGATTCACTGCACGTAACTGTCATGCTCCTCTTCCTTGTGGAATTGTATAACTATCCTAAGTAAAACCACTCTGCTAATATGGGTGCTCATATCCTGATGCACAACGTCTACTACATATACCACCTCTTCTAATAGAACTCCATCTGCTACCCCTATATGGTGTATAAGACCCCCTTTCCACACTCTAACACTAAAAAGATTCTCCATTAACACCATCCTACCACTGCTTATTGTATAACATCTATAGGTGCCCCATCTTGCCACAAAATCGACACTCCACTAGTGGGCAAGGATAATGTGTATGATAATGTCACTACGTACTACATCGGTGGAAAAGTACACGAGAAAGATCTGATGAAACTACTCCTCCTAACTCTACACCCTGCTTTATAATAACCTGACTAAAATTCACTTGATAGTGCTTCATGCTCTCGGAAGGCACACAACCATATCCTCCAGCTACATATCATGTATTGGAAGCCTCCTTCATGTTCCCCACTAAAATAATATATTGATTAACAACTTCTAAAAATTTATTCTGCCTAAAGACAGAAAAGATAGAGTGAAATGCTATAAATAAATTAAATGTTCAAAATACTCCATTATTGACATGTTAAATTATATCAGATGCATAAACTCTAAAGCCTTCCCTTTCCCCAGCGTATCTGGATAGAAGTGTTCCATTAAATTCTCCATGAATTCCTTCCATAACAACTTGTCAATCTGTCTAGATCGTGCCTAAATGACCTATCAACCCTTTTTGGAACCACACAGCATATTAGTATCCAATTTTACCATCCACTCATCTGGAGTCTCCAAATAGTCTTGTGTCGTATCTATGGTTTCAATCCAAAATTAATCTCCATCTCTTCCACCCTCTCTAGTAAAAGGATGAAGGTGCTACAGCTGAAATTCCCTTATCAACTCAGACATGCTTTTCTAAACCATCCCTCTATCTTTCTCTATGAATTTCATGAAACAAGAAAAGTCCTATCAGAACTATTACCTTTATTCCTCATCATGAACCAATGGTGCAACCAGCTCCCTATCTCAAAGTTCATTCTAGGCCATACACCTTAGTCTCTCCCTCAACAAGCATCCTGGATGCAAAATCCTAGAAATCCAAACACACGTATAAGGTTTCATAACCGAACCTTATAAAAATTACATAAGAGGAGAAACTAGCATAATAAGTTTAAACATGTTTTTTCCCATTTCCCACACCACACATTCAATAATTAGGACATATCACTACCCTTAATAATCCTACCCCTTGGTCTTAGATTACTAGGGTCTATTCATTCTTATTAATTAATTAGTCCATTAACTAATCACGTTATCTACAATTAAGTAATTCAACAATTAATTTATTACTCATTCCCATTTCATAAATCGAGTTATCATTAAACACCCATTTATTATCATTTTTCATTATTATTTGAATCTCTCCACAAGGAAAAACAGTTCATGTTCAACAGCTTACCCATAAAAAATTTTGCCGTGAGTTCCTAGAATGAGGCATGTTACAACAACCCTGAGTGACTATAATGATGCATGTAGACATAATATAACACCCCATGTTTTTCTAAAAATAAATTTTAATACACGGAACATTGTTTTAAAGTATATATTTGTAACTATCCTTTAAAACATAACTTTTCCACTTTTATGCTTTGAATTTCTAGAAATTGTCATCTACAATTGTGTTCAGTATGTTATTTGGTGTCTGTTGGAACCAACTTGTTTTTTTTGTGAATAGTAACATACCCTTATGAATAGTAAATTGTATTATTATTTTATTTTCTTAAGGCTTTAGGATTATGACATCTTCATCAATTTTTCATTGTGATATAATAGCAGTTAAAGTTTGTGAATAATTAGTTTTTGAATAAAGTATGGTTTTATTTAAAAAGTAAATTAGAAATATTTAGATAATTATTATCAAAAAATGGACTTCATTTTTGAAATCTACACTTTGATAAATAGTTAAGGTGAATTTTGGGAATTTTTCAGAAATAGTTGATTTTTTAGTGAATAGTAAAAAAAATATAGTTTTTAGTGTCGGTGTGTTAATGAAATAATTAATGATGTAATAATTATGTCATAAATCTGGTGGACTTTTGTATAGTAAAAGAAGTTCTGAGGTTTCCCATGTGGCTCATACCATGGGCAAGCCCATTGTTTTCAAAATACTACTCATGAGGTGTCCCTTGCAAATTATTAAAATATTCTGCTACTTTTCCTACAAATACCAATCCATTCCATAATTAACATCATTCACAATTCATCCTCAATGATGATCTAGCCTCCTTACCTTCCTAGTAGTCCTCCCAAGGTTTCCCCAAGTCCCCATGGTCCTAACCTTCATGTTCTAAGGGTTACTCTACAAGGTAAGAAAATTCTCCATTTCATTTTTTTTCCATTCAAGTTCCCTTTTGTGGAATAACATTCAGGTTTCCATACAATGTTCTTATTTATTTAATATTCTTGATCTAGTATATATTTTTATTCATTTCTATATTGGTGACCCTTGTCCCTTCGCTTTTTAATATTTTCTAAAACCATGTTACGGAGCCGTTAGGTTGCAATTTATTTTAATGGATTTCTCAATTATTATTTTATTTTGAGTTCTAATCTTTTCTTATTATTTCATAATATATTCTTAAACAAGAGGAAGGAAATATTCAGAAATGACGTATATTATGGTTGTTCTCATGTTCCCGGAAAATTCATCATAATTATTTTTTCTTCTGTCCCACTTATTCAAGGAATAAAAACATTGTTTGTGATGTGTCGGACTAACGACATCGTGGATGAAGTGATTTCAATTTTCATTAACTATTTCAGGTATGGTCATGAAACCATTTTTATGTTTGAACCAAGTTATAATATATATATTATTTATCATCCATGTTTCAGGAATTCTTTTTTAATCATGGTTTTAATTTATAAAATGAAATGAGGTCATGTTTACAAAAAAACCACTAAAATGATCTAAACGAACATCATTAATGTTCTGACTTATGAATGATCCTCATGTAATAATTAGAAATTAAAAAGCATATAATTTATGTTACTGGATATATTTAATGACTTCTCCATTCCAATTTTTTATTTTCACTCCCAATTGACAAGAACGTCCACCATGAAACAATCATAAAAATAATGCAAATAACTCCCCTAAAAACAATGCCAGGAGAAAAATACAACAAATAAAAGGGTAAAATGATATTATGAAATGATAATATAAGATGTTATAAAAATAAAAATGTTTTTTTAAAAAACTAAAAACACTCTTTTTATCATAATATATAAAGTTTAAACAAGTTTGTACTAAGACAACCCCGATGTAAGGGAATTCTTAACCCGATTTCCTATCTTTGGGTTAACCTTCTACTTCATTTTTATGTGCTATTAAAATTGTTTGTGTGATGGGTTCTATTTCTATTATGTTTATATTGGGTGTATATATACATACTCCATCCACTCTATTAAGTCTCTATTCAATTGTATGATATTTATAAGGGGCTTTTCTTTAAAAATCATGTTTTTAAATCCCATTTTACAAATTTCAAAAGTAATGTCTGTATGCTATAATTCATGTTGTATAGTTATGATTTTCATATTGGGAATTGTTTATGATGAAGTTGGGGACCTATATTTTTCCTCCAATTCATTGGGTATGTGTAAGTTGGGGGTCGGCCGTATGGTTACTCCATGTGTAACTCCGATGGTTACACCAATTGTAAGGTAGTCGTGAGGGTATCAAATTATAAGGTAGCCGATAGGGTTACAAGATTATATATTTAATTCCCCAAGATAAAGTTATGCTTATAATTATGTTATTATATATTTTGGAAGTCTCTTGTCTCACAAAGTAAGTATTTATATATACAGGTGATAAGTATATCTTTTGAAATGATTTCATACGACTAATGTGTTCTTCCCTTTTTTTTATCCCATACTGTGTTTTTGTAATCATATAATGTTTTAAAATGATTTTCATACGTTAATGGATGTATAATCCAAAGAAGGAATCCATGTTAAATGTTGAAGAGATTTCAATGAGTCATGTATATGTTTTAATGTTTTATATTTTGAAAAAAATGGAAATTGTTTTTATGGTATCCACTCTGTAATAATGTGTAATGTTATGAATGTATTTTCCTAATTAACTAATGATATAAACATAATAAGATACACAATGTAAAAGGAAGTGTTTTCTTGACTATATTCTAGATTATGTGCGTAATAATTTTGGGTCGTTATAGTAGGTATCAGAGGATGGTTTAGATAACTTTAGGGGTTAGGGTGATGTTAAAAGAACACTGTAAATGATTTTTAGTCTTTGATTAATTTGAAATGTTTTAGAATTTAAATATTACCATGTAGCTTCATCTAATAAATGTTTGTTCAGAATTTATTTACTCAAAAGGAACATGGCTACTGAAGAGGAGATGTATTGATAGAATGACATCATTCCATAACTACAGCCCAGAATGGTAGTGATTGGAACCGAGTAGTTTGTGATAGTAATGGCTCAGCTAATGTAGGTAATAAATGCTGGTGGAATCCATAAAAGAGAACCAATAGAGGTACCACAACAGAATATGATAGTAGTGGAACATTTATGAGACAACATCCTCCTACATTAAATGGATCTTCTGACCCAGTAGCACATGAAGGATGGATCAATGCCCTTGAAATTATATTTGATGTTATGGGATGTTCAGAAAATCAAAAGGTATGTCTTTCCACTTATCGTTTTGAAGGGGAAGCTAATCAATGGTGGTAAAAGGTATGGAATATCATGGGTATAGAGGATTATTATGCTTTAGAGTGGGATCACAAAAACTCAGTATGGGATATAAGGAGGAAGATTTAGTGGATGTGTATGAAGAGAACTTCTCCCAATTGGCGAGGTATGCTCCAAGTATTATTCTGGATCTTGAATGAAAAATAAACTGCTTTTACTCTGGATTAAAACCAAGATATCAAAGGGAGTTGGCCTCCTGTGAATTCAAAAGTTATGAGAAACATGGCTGATGTTCTGAGAGGGTATATATAGAGTTTAATGATCATCACGTGTATTTTGGAAACAAAGAGAAGAAGTGGTCCAGATAGAAAGCAATGGGTATTAATCAAACAAATAAATCTAATGGTAAGAATATCAAATTTCCATTTTGAGAAATGTGTGGCAAGAAGCACCCTGGGGAATGTCTTAGCAAAACTGGGAAGTGTATTTAAATGTGGTATGATTGGACATACGTCCCGATATTGCAATGAAAATGATCCAAAGACTAATTCTGATAAGAAAACTATAAAGTGTATTAAATGTGGTAAGATTGGTCATTATGAAAATGCTTTCCCAAAGAGAGATCAGAATAATGCAAAGAAGCCAGAATTCAAGGAGAAAGGTGTATTAGGATCCTTTGAAATTACGTCATCAGATGCCGACTATCCAGTGAAGTTTTATCAGGTACTTTGTTTGTTCACTCTGTTTATTAAAAAGTTTTGTTTGATATGGGGTCTACACATTAATTCATTTTTGATAAATTTTCTGGTAAATTGGAAACATTACCTCAACAAATGAGACTAGAAGTTGTTGTTAAAACCCCATGGGGAATGGTATAGAAAAGATGAATAATAATATTATTTGTACTGTATTCTGTGAAAAAACTTTACCTGCGAACCTTGTTGTTTTACCCTTATTCATTTTTGATGTTATTCTAGGAATGGATTGGCATTCTGATTATCATTCTAAGATTGAATGTAGTGCTATAGAAGTTTTTTTTCAGATAGGGTTTCAGTTTGTATACAAGAATGAACCCATAAAAGTGATAATATATCAAGAAGCTAAGAAACTATTGAAATATGGAAATGAATGTTATCTTGCTTATATTTTTGAAAACAAGGGAACTACTCAAATTAATGATGTTCCAAGGGTAAATGAATAACTTGACGGTTTTCTGATGAGTTACCCAGTTTCATACCTGATTGATAAGTCAAAATAACTATTGACAATGTTCATGTTTCTAAGACAATTTCAAAACCCCCTTACCGTATGGCTCCAATAGATCTTTTTGAATTGAAAAATTAGTTTCAGGATTTTCTTGAAAAAGGCTTCATTCGTCCTTGAAATTCACCATGGGGAACTTCTGTTTTGTTTGTTAAAAAGAAAGATTGTTCCATGAGACTTTGCATTGATTAAAGATATTTTAATAACATCACTATTATAAACAAGTTTCCTTTGACAAATATTGATGACTTGTTTGATCAGTTCCACGGAGCTCAGTACTTTTCCATGATTGACATGTCATTCCCAGTTAAAGAAATAATTGTTGTGTGAAGCTCATAGTTCCACATTTTCAGTTTATTCTGGCTCTACAAAGATGTATAGAGACCATCGGGAGTATTATTGGTGGGATGGAATGAAAAGAGATATTGTAGATTTTTTCATGAGAAGTTTGACAAGTCAATAATTTGAAGTAGAGAGACAGTTACCGAAGGGGATGCTTTAGGATTTTCTAGTGCCATAGTGGAAATGGGATAATGTATCCATGAACTTTGTGGTGGGACAACCAAAGACTTCCCGAGTTAACAATACGATTTGGGTTATTGTTGATCGGCTGACAAAATCTTCACTTTTTTTTTTCTATTCGAGATACAATGTATTCAGATCAAAATTGTAGATTGTACCTTAACGAGATTATCAGGTTACATGGAGTTCCTCTTTCCACTATATCTGACCAAGATACCTTCTTCACTTCGAACTTTAGGTAGGGACTTCAGATGTCTTTGGGCTCAAAGTTAAATATTAGTACAAATTTTCATTCTCAATTAGATGGGAAGTAAGAATGAACGATTCAAACATTAGAGAATATGCTTCGAGCTTGTTCAATGGACTATCAGGAAATATGGGTTCAACATATTTCATTAGTTGAGTTTTCATATAATAAAAATTTTTATTCCAGTATTCAGATGGAACCTTTTGAGATATTGTATGGGAAGCAGTGTCAGACACCAACGTTTTCAGATGAAGTCGGTGAAAGAATTTTGATGGGGCCATAATTATTACAAGAAGTTGCGGAAAATGTGAGGATGTTCCAGAACCACATGAGAATAGCTCAGAGCAAGAAGAAAAGTTATGAAGATAACAGAAGGAAAGACTCCTCTTTCGAGGTAGGTGACCATGTTTTCCTTAAAATCTATCCTTAGAAAAGTGTGATGTTTTTCTGTATGAAAGGGAAGATAATTTCACGGTTCATCGGTCCTTTTGAAATATTGGAGAATGTTAGAGTGGTCGCATACCATGTAGACTTTCATCTAAGTTTGTTTTAGGTACTCAATGTTTTTCATGTTTTGATGTTGAGAAAGTATGAGCCAGATTCATCCCAAGTCTTGAGCCTAGAATTAGTTCAGTTGGAAGAGAACCTTTCTTATGAAGAGAAACTAGTTCAGATTATTGATCGAAGGAAACAGGTATTGTGGAATAATGTAATCCACAAAATAAAGATATTGTGGAGAAACCACATGGATGAAGAAGCAACATGGGAGTCATAAAATTCTATGATGAAAAAGTACCCTCAGTTTTTTAATAAGTAAATAAAATTGCGAGGACACAATTTCCAGAAGGTGGGGATAATGTAACACACCATGTTTTTCTAAAAATAAATTTAAATGCATGGAAATTTGTTTTAAAATAGATATTTGTATCTACCCTTTAAAACATAACTTTACCACTTCTATGTTTTGAATTTCAAGAAACTGTCATCTACAATTGTGTTTAGTATGTTATTTAGAGTCTATTGGAACCAAACTATTTTTTGGTGAATAATAACATACCATTATGAATAAGAATAGGAATATTAATATTACCATAATGAATAGTAAATTGTATTATTATTTTATTTTCTTAAGGATTTAAGATAATGGAATCTTGATTAATTTTTCAATTGGATATAAAAGCAGTTATAGTTTTTGAATAATTAATATTTGATATAAGTTTGGTTTTATTTAAAAATTAAATTATAAATATTTAGAAAAATATTTTCAAAAATTGGACATCATTTTTGAAATCTACACGTCGATAAATGGTTAGAGTGAATTTGGGGAATTTTTCTAAAACAATTGATTTTTCAGTGAATAGTAAATACACAGTTTATAATTTCGGTGTGTTAATGACATCATTAATGATTTCATAATTATTTAATAAATCTAGTTGACTTTATTATTATTAAATAATATGTGAGGTGTCCCAAGTGGCTTATACCATGGGAAAATACCATGGGAAAGCCCATGGTTTTGCAAATACAACTCATGAGGTGTCCCTTTGAAATTATTAAAATATTCCCTTACTTTTCCTATAAATACCAACCCATTATTTCATTATCTTCATTCCCAATTCCTCCTCAACGACGCTCTAGCCTCCTTACCTTAATATAATTCCTCCCAAGGTTCCCCCAACCCCCAAGGTCCCATCCTTCATGTTCTATGGGTTACTCTATAAGGTAAGAAAATTCTCAATTCCATTATTTTTTCATTCAAGTTCTCTTTTATGTAGTATAACTTTCAAGTTTCCATACCATGTTTTTATTTACATATTATTCGTGGTCTACTATATATTATGATTTATTTATGTATGGGTGACTGTTGTCTCTTCTGTTTTTAATTTTTTCTAAAACCATGATGTGTAGTAGTTTGGATGCCGAATTATTGTAAGGGATTTCTCAGTTATTATTTTATTTTGAGTTCCATTGTTTTATTATTATTTCTTCATCTATTCTTACCCAAGAGGCATGAAATCTCCAAAATAATGTTTATTCTGGATTTTATCATGTTCATGGAAAATTTATAATCATTATTTTTTATCCTATCCCACTTAATCAAGGAATAAAAACATTGTTCATGATGTGTTGAACTACCGACATTGTGGATGATGTGATTTCAATTTTAATTAAATCTTTCATGTCTAGTTATGAAACAATTTTTATGGTTGCATCGATTTATAATATATTTATTATTTCTCCTCAACGGTTCTGGAATTCTTTTTAAATCATGGTTTTAATTTATAAGATGAAATGAGTTCGTTTTTTCATAAAAAAACCACTAAAATGATCTAAATGGACATCAATAATGTTCTAAATTTTGAATCATTCTTATGTAAGAATTCAAAATGATAAAGTGTATAATTTATGTTACTAGATATATGTAAATACTATTCCATTCAAATTATGGATTTTCACTTCCAATCGATAAGAAATTCCACCATGAACCAATCATAGAAATCATGTTAATAACTCACCAAAAAACAGTGCAAGGAGAAAAATACTCACAATTAAAGGGTGAAATGATGTTATAAAATGATAATATAAGATGTTATAAACATGAACATGTTTCTCTAAAATACTAATAACACTCTTTTAACCTTTACACATGATGCTTGAACATGTTTGAAGTAATACAAACATGAGGTAAGGGAATTATTAACCCGATTTCCAATCTTTTGGTTAACCTTCTACTTCATTATTTATGTGCAATTTAAATTGTTTGTGTGATGGGTTATTTTTATATTATGTTTTATTATGTGTATATGTTAATACTCCATCCACTCTATTATGTCTCTCTTCAATTTTATGATATTTATAAAATAATTTTCTATAAAACCCATCTTTTTAAATTCAATTTTACAAAATTCAAAAGCAATGTCTTTATGATATTATTCATGTTGTATGGTTATTTTTTGGTTCATGGGAATTTTTTATGATGAAGGGTGGGACTTATATTTCTCTCCAATGCATTGGTTATGTGTAATTTGTATATTGGCTGAATGGTTACTCCATGTGTAACTATGATGGTCATACAATTGTAAGGTAGCCTTGAGGGTTACAAATTATACGGTAGCCGAGAGGGTTACAATATTATATATGTAATTCCCCAAGATACATTTATCATTATACTTATATTATGATGTATTGTGGAAATATCATATTTCACAAAGTAAGTATTTATATATACTGGTGATAAGTATGTCTTTTGAAATAATTTCATACGACTAATGTGTTCGTCCCTTCTTTTTATTTCCCTTACTAAGTTTTTGAGCTCATCCTGTGTTTTTAAATGATTTTCACAGGTTAATCGATGTGAAAGGAAAAGAATGAATCCATTCTAAATGTTGAATAGTTCTCCAGTAGTCATGTTTAATTTTTAATAATTTATATTTTGAAAAAATGGAAACTGTTTTTTTGGTATCCACTTTGTAATAATGTGTAATGTTATGAATGTATTGTCGCAATTCTAGAAATCTTTAAACATGAAAAGATCCTAAATGTAAAAGGATGTGTTTTCTTTACTAAATTCATCATTATGTATGAAATAATGTTGGAAATTATACTTAAATATTTTTCCTCTTTAAGAAAAAATAAGAATACTATAATTTTCAAAACAAATATAACATCACCCCACAAGTGCATCACTCGAGGTGAAATAATATCCAACTATAAAAACAAACAACAATAAAAAATATCCCACCCTAAGTAATGGGATTTTCCCCCATACAGGGGTTTGCAAGTACCATGGACGAGATCATTAACAAACCTTTACTCTTCATATTCTAGTGTCAAACTTTCTTAAATTAGTAAGCCAAAAGAAGAAGAAAGAAAAGAAAAATCATCTGATACCACTTTATGATATCCCGACCTGAGATCCATAGAACGGTGCCCCGAGCTAGTTGGCCACATTCCCTCAATCGCACCTTCACATACACTAGAGGTTCCAACTAGAAGCTGGGGTATAGTATGTGAGTATTTGGGAGATTTTACCCTCTATTTTCAGAATAAAGCACCAACAAAAAAAATAAAAATCACCAAATGTAGAAGTGTATATAAATAACTAGAACAAATCCATGTTATATTATATCCAAATCATGAAAATACAATACAAAACTGAAAGGTAAATCATTATATGCTATTTAAAATGTCATGTGTCTATAATGAAACTAAAATTAAAGACATGAAGACTCTCAAACGGGTCCCAAACCATATTTGTTTTCCTCTCCCATGATCTAATCCCAAACAACATCTTCACTTAAGGCCTTACCCTTATAATGTCTTGCAATAACAAAGTCTTATCGTGTGCTGATTAGGTGACCCAACCATGTTCTAAGTACAACTCTGCACGCCACCACCAACAGTGTCTAAAATTATTAAAGTGAAAAGATAGTGCATGCAATTAAATGAATAAGTAAATATAATGCATAATATAGATAGTTTTAAAATTTTCATTTAATTTTTAATAAACACATTAGGCCAATTTCAATTCATGTTTCCCATTTAAAACGTCATTCATTGTCATTAAACATTTTTTGTAGGTCTTCATGCCTAGAACTCCAATTATCAGAGGAATCATTAATCATTATTATCATTAATTATTTTGGATAGGTTATCATTCCTAGAACCACAAATCATATGGACTGTAGGTCGTTAGGCCTAGAACTTCTTTTCTTAATCGGTTAAGGTCATCATACATAACACCACATAATCTCAAATTTTTATAACTATTGGGGAGGAACACCATGTCCATGTCCCATATTCTAATAAATCTAGGACTCTATAACGAATACCACAAAATCTCATCCATTTAATCATTATTTAAGTCATAATAATTTTACAAATTATTCATTTACTAATCCAATGATTAATTAAACATCTAAAAGGCCATTGGTTTATTCAAAAATTAACTAATCATTTTATACATTCATTAATAAATCTATTAGATAATCAATAAACACTATTCTACTTCCAAAATTAATTATTCATAATTGGTTATCCAAACCAAAACCTAATAATTCATAGTTAATTCTCTCAATTAATTATTTTATATCATGTCATGGCACATAATTAATTCGCATAAATAATTATCTTAAATAGCCAAACATAGTTCCATAAATAATTCCCCCCAATTAATTATATTATAAAAATAAAATCAATATCTCAATTACAATATCTCAAAAAAAATCCATTCCCCAAAAGATCAATTTCGGAAACTCCCCCCCCCCCATCATTTGTTTTGTGATTCAATTACCAATAAATCATCATGTATATACAACTAAATTTAACATTCCTATTTAATACAATTTAGGAATTTAATCATGAAGTAAATATAGAAATTATAAACTCAAATTCACATATCATAAAACACAACTTTGGGTGTTTTATTTAGACCACCTACCACTTGTTTGTAGATGAATGTTATCCCAACAGAAATCCCCAAAATCAGAGTGGCACAACCACGTCAATCTAGGTTTGAATCTAAATCCCCAAAACAAAAATTAATATTTAAGGCATCATGATCTTTCAATACTAGATCTAGATCCAAATTCATATATCTAGATATCAATACATAGGTTTATATCCCTAAAAAATTTGTAGATCATCAATGAAAATATTTAATAAAGATGGTGGAAAGAACGGTAGAAGCATTCAGATTCAATCCACTTACCAGGAGGAGAAAGCATCTTCAATCCAGTCTATCGATCTCAAAGAAAGTTTTTTAGATCACCTTGGAATATCTCTGGGAGGATTTGGAAACACCAATAATTCTTAAATCCCAAGCCATGGTCGAAAATATGGAAGTATTGGGGTTTGAGGGATTTTGAAAAGAATTTTCAAAACTAAATTCCAGCACGCCTGGTTTCCTTGGAAGAGGCGCACAGTTAGGGAAATCGTGTACTAACCATGCAGACCTCTCTATCCTGGTTTTCACTGTTGGAACTGCTTTAACATACGGTTTTTCTAATAGTTCTCAAACCATGTGGATATCTCAATCCTACTTTGCACATTTGGAATGGTTTGGATGCATGATTTTTTAAACCATGCGCAAACCATGCACAACCCACTATTATTTAGTTTCCCTTAAAATTTCCCCCAAACGCACCACAAGACACTACTATAAATAAATTGTACATAAATTCTTCAAAAATTACATGAAAATAGAACAAAGATGACTCCAGAAATGGTCAGGATTTTACATCAGGGTATGAAATTTCAAAATACCTTTCTTGCAAACCCATATTTATAAAAAGGTTTAGTAGAAAATGATTTTGATAAAATAGAAAATTTAAATATTAAGGTCATATAGAATATCACATAAATAGAATTATATGTAGTAAAATATAGGTTTTATGTTAATATATAGACATATAATAAATGTACACTTCCTAAATATTGATAGAGGGTGATAGAGTTCAGTGATCACAAGAAACTAAACAATCATGAGAATGTTAATTAACAAAAATACATAAATCTGTGATGAGTTAAAAGACCATTTGATTCATCATATATAATGTTTATATAATACATTTTTTAATTCAAGCTCCTTTTCATTAATATGATGAATCATTTTACTATCTCAGAATATAATGAGATATACTTACAATATGTATTTCTATTTAATAAGAAAATTTTCATCTGTTGGTTGTGCTTTTATTAATTTCAACTCCACCTATAAATCCTTAAAATGAATATCAAAATATAATTTTTTTATTCTTGATGCACTAATTTTTTTAAAAGATCCTAATATCCATAAAATTGTGTCAATTCCTTCTTTATTTATCCAAATATTTAGGAAAACAAAAAATGTTAGCATGATTGATCCAATATAATACATTAATCTATAAACCTAAATTATAATACACCAAGATTAACCTAATCCATTCTATAAGTATTTTCCAATAAAATTATTTAATTAAAAACAATGTCATATAAACTAGATCATCACATATTCTAGTGGTAGGTGTTACACGATTATATCCATTTGGTTATGGGTTCAAGCCTCGTGTCCTCATCAGATGATATGAGTTTTCAGTCATCTTGTATTATGTATTTTTTCTAAAAATATATTAATATAAATACATTAAAATTAACAAATATTAATAAACTATAATTAGAATAACATCAAAAATACAATAAACCCTAACGGCTTCCCATACATTTAAAATTATTCCCACAAAATGTAAGGAATTCCTCCTTAAATAAATTTTTCTCTAAAACATATACTAATCCAATGGGTTTTATTCCCATAAATTTATCCAATTATATCCCCAATATAGGTAAAAAACCATTACATAAATCCAAAAAATCGGTGATTATGATTTCGAACTTATGATCGACCTTAAACTCATAAACCCATTGTAGTATCTATAACTATTATGTTAATAATGACATGTATGCTTCAAAATATTACATAATCCTTAGATGGTTAATAATTATTATATCAAAAATAACATTGATAAAATTGATCTGAAATCCTAGTTATTGAATCCATATACATAAAAACATCAACATAGGTCCTTCCATAGTCTAAAATTTAACCACTTGAATAGTTCATTGACTGAGATAATTCCTTCATTACCTACAATTATGAAAACTAATAATAAATGGATCCCTATAGTGAAATTTATTTCCTTCCATAATACTCTTATTTTTTCATTAGGAATTAATTTCATTATTCATGACTTTTAAACACTTAAACATTTTCCCATTAATTTGTGACACTTTCATGGGTGTCTCTTTCTACATTTCTAACATGTAGGAAATACATACTTCATTTCTTTATGGTCCTCATTACACAATCTCTTATAAATATCCATCAATATCTTCTTTAGTGAGTATGATATTTGGTTACGTTATAGATTTTCAATCATGTTTCAGGATAACTGGTTAATAATAATCATGATAACCTTCCCATGAGTCATCATCCCATTTGGTTTCTCATAGTCACCACATTGTCTTTCATATTCACTGTTAAAAATAATCCTTCAGGTTATATCCATTGAATAAATAAATAATAGTGTGAGAAACAATATTTATAGTGGAGAAAATATACAATCATTTATAAGATTTAAAAAATCATGAAACCTTATTTTTATCTAAGAAAACTTAGGATCTACCTATGTCATTCATTATCATCATCAACTCAAATCCATCATAACTTTTAATAAACAAAACGGTAATTATCCTCAGAATATCCCCCAATAGTTTCAAATTGGTGTGTAGTAAGGCCCGTAATCGAATATTATGTAATGAGTAAGTCAATCTAAACACGCTTTTTTGTAGTTATTACACCAAAGTATATCTATTCCAGAACCACAACCAATTTTAGTATATAAATGTGTATTTATTTGTAGGAAAAACACCTAATATCAACATTTTAAAAGTATTATTATATTCTTCTATACACATACATTATGTATTTTATTGGGATAATTTCTCTAATCCATTTTTTCTTAAAAATAGTTATCTTGGTTTCAACTAAACTTTATCTAATACCAACTATAATGCCCTGGAACATTGTAGCCTAGAGTCGATGGTTATATTATATCACATTCATAAAGTACCATGAATCACAATCCAGAGGACCAAATAGTTTAGTAATAAATTTGAAATTTATTTTATAAACTAAAACATTATGTAAAAAAGTGTTTTTTCTTCAAGAGTATCATTATTACCTCTAGCATAACCCTGTATATCAATCATAATAATCATCTATGTATCATATTGAAAGAAACATAATAAAGGGATGTGCTAAAATTAATAGTAAGTGTATTATTATGGAAGAAGCTTGGAATAAATAAACAATAATAAATATTTCTTGTTAAATAACGGAAACACATTGCATTTTATCAATAACTTGAGCTTAATATTACCAGAATAAATAATAATAAAATAATTCCATATATGATCATGAAAAGTTTCCATTGACATTATAAAAAATTGAATAATCAGATGGAAACAAATTTATATTATCATAATGAAAAAATGAATAATTTTTGACCTCCTTACCACAATTCAATACTTCATGTCATGAGATATTATATATATGGGTTAAGGCCTCCTCAAAAAACCTAATCTTTTTGGTCTCATTGGTCCTACCAAAGCATCAAGGGGACACATTGGGCCCACCTGTCACTTACCATGTCTAATTAATTCCTCATATGAAAGGGCTGAATGATTATCAATATAAACATTCATATGAAAAAAAACTATCATATGAAATGTTAACAATTATCCCAATCAACAAACATAATCATAAACTATTCAGAGTAATATGGAGAATTGCAATAAAATTTTACATCCATAGTCAAACTGATCATAAACCATCCAAATAATGAAAAATGATTATATCAATAAAACATATCATCAATGGATCATAAGTAAAATATATGGTTTATGTCATTTAAAAATTAAAAAACCAAAAAAAATAATTATAAAAAATATTCAGACTAATGAACTTTTCACATCAAAAATATTTTACTATAAAAAAATTCACAAATATTTTTAAAATAATCTTTGAATCATATAAATTAATCTTTAAAAAATTGTCTGGTCATGATGGTGGGAAGTTCTATACACCCCGTACTTGTTAATATAGTTATTCCTTTCACATTGATGGTAAAATCCAAACAATCAATGTTTGAAAAACGAAATGACGATTCTTTTCACAACCATTAGAAAAAAGTATAACATGGGTAAAAAAATTTAAAAAATAATTTAGAGAATCATAAAAAACATTAAACATTTATATGAAATATGTATTATGATAAAAAAAATTATTTTTGGAAAAAGTGGTAAATGGAGTCATCTTTTATTCCAATTTTTTTTAATAAATGTTGAAAAGTTCCGCATAGGATCAATTTAATCACTGAGTGGTGGATGATTGAATTAGTGATATCCTTTTATTTTGTTTTATCTTTCATTAGAAACAACATTTGAATCATGTTAATTCTATTCCTTTTTTAAACCAATCATTCACACATACAATAGAACACAATAATTTACATGTTTCTATACTCATTAATAGTAGAAAATCCATGGAATTTTTTTCAAATAATCCAATGAATCATAATCCACTATTAAAAAATCATATTTATATAGTCATGAAAATTAAGAAATATCATTGCACTTGTAAATAAATATGATCAATTATATGTTCTTATGCTTCTTCAAGTACAAAATTTATAAAGTGGATTTTTTAAAAAGGTTAGAAACCCTCAACAACTAAATCAAATCATGTCATTATGATACTTTAATAAGAATCACATAGAATATTATTTATGAAAGGTTATTGAATTTTTTCCAAGAATAAGGTAAGAACATATTCTGTAGACTTCTTACATCACAGAGTCTCATCACTCTGTCTAATTAATATGTTAGTTTCATATATCAAAAAATGAGTCACTCTAAAAATGAGACTATCTAGATATTCTACAGTGAACCATAACCCTACTCTTTCCCTCTATTTTATTCATCCAAAAAATCACTATAAAACTATTCTCACTAAACTAGTATATCCCATCTAATCATCATGAAAGATAGTTTGGTGAATCCTGACCACAACATCCATCTTCTTCACAAACCTATTATTCACCTCAATATATAGATTCCTTGGTTAGAAAAAACCTTCTCATAAATTTAGAAAATAGAATTCCATCTGATCATATTGACTGATTTATCTTTCTGGAATGTTGTCTTTCAAATTCATCTATTTGGAAACCTTTTTTATCGATTATTTTTTCTAAAAATCCATTATCTAGAATTTTTTTAGGTATTCTACATTATTCTAGTTCTTCTATATAGAGACATATTCAAAACCAAAAACAATAGTTATTTCACTATTATACATGTTAATAATACATCTGTACATTATACATTTACGCCATTATATAGGATTGATCGAAAGAAAAACTTTGTGAAGATGAATTTATTTTTCTACTCAATGAACTATCACAATTCTAAACTCTGGATAAAAAAAATTACAAAAAAATGAAATTGTATAGATTCATCACTACTAAAAAATGGGCCTTTAATAACACTAAAAATATCCTTCATCAGTGCTAGAGAAGAGTTGACTATGAGGGAGAGATTAAAATCCCTAGTCATTTAGAAGCACTTTTAGAAGTGCTTATAATGGAATCCTTTTCTAGTTCTTTTAGAAGTACTGAGAAAGGAATCCACTACTAGTGCTTGTAAAAGAACTAATAAAATGGAATACTATAGTATGCTACAACAACACACTACAACACATGTAAATTGTGTTGTAACAACTCATCATAGAACCCAAAATAGTAGGAAAATAGAAAAATCTCGTAAAAAAATTAGAATTTAAATATAATAATATTTAAAACAAAAATAAAAGAAAAAATAGAAACATTATAGACATTTCCATCATTAGTTTATAGAATTACATAAGTATAAATTAGTAAATACATTCAAAAATAGTAGTCATCCTTTAGATTTTTATCCTAACCCCTCATCATTCTAAAAATGAACCTATATAAGAAAAAAATTAGTATGTTACTATTAATATAAAGAAATAAATTAACAAAAATTGATAATTTTAATATAAACATTGAGTTATACTAGGAAAAATATGTTTTGGATTGAGTTTCGAGTTATTCTTGCATATCAAAACATATATTTTTCATCATAAAAAATTTTCTATATAATATTTACAAAATAATTATCGGATAAAAACGATAAATAAATTAATTAAGTAATGGAAGATATAATGATGAGAACAAAATTCTAGGATTGTTTTCTAATTTTTGGCGATGTGATATGAATTTTAAACAAAAATGACAATTATATATTTAAATGATACACATGGATTAAAAATATTCATTCCATGCATCCAATTGAGGTGTGGTTGTTTCTTACATGTCTCAAATGCCTCATCGATCATTTTACTAAAGTATCAAAACAATCTGAATGTGTTTTTTTGGTTTTGAGTATTTTTCATATATTTTTTTCTAAAATAAAATTTTAAACTGGAAAAATGAACTTTGAATAGTACTGGAAACATCATGTGTTAGATTGAGATGATACCAATTCTTACACATCAAAATTTACTTATGAATCTTTTTCCAAATTTTCTAAGATAATCCAAGCATGTTTTTTTGTTTTCATTGGGTGTCACATTTTTAACTAAAATACTGATTTTAAACTAATAACAAAGACATTTATAGTCATTACAATCTCATTTTTTAACAAATTGAGGTGTGAATAATTCCTACATGTCATAAATTACTAATGGATCATTTTAATAAATTGGAAAAATAATTTGAATTCATTTTCTTTGTTTTGATTAGGTTTTTTTTTACTAAAATTGATGCTAGTTATAAATAAAAAGAAAATTATATAGTCATATCAGTCACCTAGTGCATCATATTGTGGTATGGATGATTCATACATTTAAAAAAATACATATATATCATTTTCTTAAAATATCAAGATAATATAAATGTGTTATCTTAGTTTTGAGTTGCTCAGTTTTCTTTTTATTACAATTACTGTCAATTTTACAAAAATAGACACACTTGGAGTATTATAATTTAAACTATGAATTGGTTTGAGGTGATGATAATTACTATAAGTCCAAAATTTCATTAGTATTTTATTAATATGATATCAAAATATTCAAAATGAATTAATTGGTTTTGAGTATGTCACTTCTCTTCCTTAATAAAATGTCATTTTAAATAGGAAACATGCACCTTGACTCATACCGATAATATCATATATCAGTTTTACATGGGAATATTTCATACAAATGAAAAATTAAATATTAATCTATATCCAAAATTATCAATAAAAATCCATGCATGTTTTATTCAATTTTTGTGGGAGGAATTTTTTGAACTAACATAATGATTTTAAACTAATAACGGACACATTGAGTCTTACTAGGCGCATTGTGTAACATATTGTTTTGAGGATGATTAATAGAAATTAAAAATGACATATGGATCATTTACCTATGTTATCAAAACAATATGAATGTGTTTTATCATTTTTGAGTATGTTAGTTGTCTTTTTTACCAAAATGGATGACAATTTTAAATAAAAACATGCACTTGGAGTCATACTGGATACACCATGCATCGGATTGAGGTGATTATGATTTATACCAACCCAAATGACATGTGGATAAATTTATAATGTACAAGAATAAAATGAATTTTTATCTAGGTTTTGAGTATGTAATTTTCTTTTTTACTAAAATTGACGGTAATTTTAAATTAAAAAATACATTTTGAGTCATTACTAACATGAAGAGTGTCAGATTGAAGGGAGGATGATTTATACATGTCTAAAATGACTTATGGACAATCTCTATAATGTATCAAAATAATTTCAATTTGATTCCTGATTTTTAGTAGGCCAGTTTTTCTAATTACTAAAATTGATGTAAATTTTAAATAAAAAGATACACTTAGAGTCAGGTCGGTCACATCGTGCATAATATTGAGGTGAAATTGATTTATAAACATATTAAATGACTTTTTGATAATTTTACCAATGTTTGAAAACATTATAAATGTGTTTCCTCAGTTTTGAGTACCTCACGTTTTTTACTTAAATATATTTTTAAACTGAAAACACAAACTTTCACTCGTAATGATAACATAATAAATTGGATTGATGAGAGAATTATTTCTACATCTCAAAAATGTCTTATGAATTTTTTTTCTAATTTATCAATAAAATAAATGTTCATATCTCTATTTTAAGTGTGTGCCTTTTTTTGACCATAAATTTTAATTTTAACTGAAAAATAAAAATTGAGTCATAGTGGTCACACTGTGCATCTAATTGAGGAATGATTTATTCCTATGTCTTCCCAATAAACCTATGCACCATTTACCTAAAGTATCAAAATAATAAAAATATGATTTCTATATTTAGAGTATATCTATTGGACTTTTACTAAAATTAATGTCCTTTTTAAATAATAATAATATATTGGAGACATACTTGTCCAACCACATGTCATATTGAGCAGCGAATAATTCTTACACATCTCTTTGTCTCAAAAAAACCACACTTCCAACGTTACCACCATTCCATTTTCATTATATAAGGAACTACCTACACTTTATATTGAAATGATTTTCTTAGCTGGAAAACTCTTCCCACTATTTAAATTGAGAGGATTATAGAAAGCTCTTGTGGACATTATATCATGATAATTCACCACAATGGTCACATGAGATTACTCTACTCATTTATATTTAAACAATAAAAAAGTTTTTTGGAGAATAACATAAAATCAATATTCAATATTTGTAGTTTGAAAAAGAAAGGCAATGAAAATGGAAAATATAGTAACATTGGAAAAAATGATCAATTTATCTCTTTTGTGGCTTGTTGCAAATATTTGATGAAAAAATAAGACTTCCAAAATGATCTATGAAAAAACTAAATAATTATTTGATAAAAATGGTATGAAAATTATCATATAAATAGTATATAAAATTATGAAAAAATTAATTAAATATGTTTTCGTAATTCACCATTTGTGGAAGGTTGTATACATTCTTAATGAATTTCTTTATTGTCATTATCTCAATTGTAGGGTCCTAGTCCAATCCCTCATGAGCATGAGTAAGTTAAAAAAACACCCTAAATTGAACAAAATAATAACCCTATACAAGATATAAATGATTATTACAAGTAATTATAAAATGAAAATAATTAAACATAAATATAATACATTACATTAAATCTATGGATAATTATTTTACTGTGAAAAAATTTTAGACCATGCCTATGTTAAATAAAAAATGAGGATAAATAAAACAAGTAGATCTTTACAAATAATCAATCAAATAGTGAGTAAGATGAGGAAAAAATATGATACCTTGGATTTAAGATTTGAATCATCCAACAGATATTAAATATACCATATTTTGTTCATTAAATATCCATTTTGTATAGTAAATAAACAAATACACATAATATATTCATCATCAGAGATGAAAGTAATATATAATTACAATAAGGGAAACTCCACATTTAATTGTTTCAAATAATTTCTGTATGCATTGAATACAATGGGTAATTTAATTTAAGAAAATAATTACTCCACTATGGTTGGTGTTAATATATAAGTTCATCGAAGGTGAAAGTTATGTAAAATTTCTATCTTCCTCAGCTCATTATCCATGTGGTTATCATTGTATCTTTTTTCTTTAGCACTCATCCTCCATCTCTTATGGACATAGAACTATGTTTCATTAAAGTATTAATGATGTAATAAACCATATGATGAATACTTTTTAGAGTAGTATAAAAAACATAAAATAGGTGGGTGATGAGTCCCTTGAATGTTTTTTGAATAATAACTATTCTGGACATGAAACTGGAGAGTATGATAGTTTTACTCAATTGTGTTTTTCAAATGGTGAAATTCCTCCCATTTTTTAGAATTACGTGGATGGTAATCATAGATTCCTAAGGGTGGAATCAAATTTCAATGTTAAAGAATTATCTATTTTTATATGGATAGAAGTAAAACATTCATAGTGTTTATTAGATATGTGATGAAAGAAATGATGTGATTTTTATGAGCTATTAATTATATGGTTATCATTCCAGAAATTTCTATATTTTAACAATGATAAAGAAATCTAGCCATGCGATTTTTTGATTAAGGTTTTGTAATAATTTATGGTAATTTAATTTTAAAGAATAAATTGAATTGTGGTTATAAGAAATTGAAATATTAGATAATTAAGAAATTAAATACATTGACTAAATTTAAGCATTGAGATGTATATATTATTACAAGATAACAATTATTAATATTTTTTTACAAATTAGAATGTGGAGATGGAAATCAATTAAAATAAAATTGAGTCATCAGAGGAAAATAATGATGAATTGAGCTGCATTAGAGAAGAACATATGGATAAGTTAGACTCAAAATAAGTAATTTATGGTGAAGAAAATGAAGATAAATTATCAACAATAAGAAATATATGAAATGCTAAAATCGATGAATAAAATGTCATTTGTGATCCGACATTTTGTTTAAAACTCAGAGTAAGACTCTACCAAAATCCTAATTTTTCTTCCCACGTAGAGACTAAATCATTTGAAGAGGCTATAAATTATGATACTTGGGTAAAATATATACATTGAGATCTTTATCTGAATAATAAAAAAGTTACATGGGAAATTGTTCAAACGATGGAAGATAGAAATATCATCAAAACCAAGTGGGTGTTATGTAATAAACTCATTTATTATGGAAAAGTATATCAAATTAATAAATGTATAGTGTGCATGGGGAACTCCTAGTTCAAAAGAATTTATTTTTATGATAAATAAGATCTTATACCTAGTTGGAAACTACATGATTTTTTAACTATTTTAGTGAAAATGTAGTTAAAAGTATACGAAATGGTTGACAAATCAATGTTCCATACTGGTGTTCTAAAGGGGGAGCATACATTGAAAAACGTGATGGGTTTATTATAGATGGAAATGACATAAAGTTATTCCAATTAAATAATTATTTGTATTATATAATGAAATCATAGAGGAACTATTATTTATGTTTAGGTCAATACAGAAGAAAGCGTGTTTTTAGTGAGGTAGAGTTGATCACAAAATCTATATCAAGAAAAAGAATAATGAATTGATGTCTGGACTCATATATGTTGAAAACAAAATCTTTGAGGATTTGACAAAACACAATGCAATATTTTTTTGATCATATGAGGTTCGATATTGATATTTCCATGATTTGTGAAACATTTTCCTTGGTTTATAGGAAAATCATCGAAATCAATGAATATTAATTTCTCAATCAAAACCTGAAAAAGTGATTTCCATGTGTTTTACAATGGAATATTCCTAACCAATTAAAAAAAGGCCACTATATGGATGAATTATTTAAAATTTGACGATGGAAAAGAGGTAGATTTCAATGAATATAGGTATTGAGAGCCAATTATACCTCAGAACAACATGAACCAAAATTGGGTTTCATTTATTTAATGTTCCACAATACCAATGTTGACTCAAGGAGTTCCACATTCTATTGTGGAAGATGGTACTTCAATATATCAAAAAGATAATGAATTTTTGGTAGTTTTATTATATGATAGTTCATATAGAGTTGTTGGGATGCACATGTGAGGGATAAGAAAGTTAAGTGGATAAACAGATGAAATTAGAGAAATCAGAAAACTTATATTTCATTTGAGCTATGGTTTTGATCAACCACTGAATCACTCGAGCCTTGTATTCAAGCCTATAAATAGTTGGAGCCATTATTATTTTCAATATTTTAGCTTGGATTCGACAACGAGCAGTACCAAAATCAGGTTACTTCCATAAAGAAATTCAAATAACATGAACTAGTTCGCGATTGTTTGGGTCATTAAAATAGATGAGGACATTTTTATCAGCGATTCCAAAAAAGCTAAAAAAGTTAACTTTTATCTGGGCAAAGATTATAAGCACTAATAAGATGAATCTTTATCAGTTCTTTTTTAGCATTGAAAGAGATATATATTTATCAGCACAAAGCGTTAGCACTGATAAAGATGGATTTTATAAGTATTTTTTTACCACTGTTAAATCTCTATCATTATGAGTGCTAAGAGAACTAATAAAAATACTTATAATGGGTTTTTTAAATAATGTTTTTTAAAAAATATAACTATTATATTTAATTATAATACCTGTAATAAATATTTTTTATAAAATATTAATTTTTTGATTCATTAAATATATCATTAATTATTTATTATTTTACAAATGATATTTTAAAAAATACTTTTTATATCATTATATATATAAATAAATATATAATAAAATTAATATAAGAAAAATATTGATTGTTTAAATAAATTTATATTATTTTATAATTATTTAAAAATATATAATTTAATATTTAAAATTATATAAATACTTTTTAAACAATTTTTATTTATCTATTTATAATTATAAATGTATATAAATAGTAAATATACATTTATAAATAGATTTATTTTCAAATATGTTTTTAAAAGTGTATTTGTATCATTATTCAGGAATATTTAATTTTAAGTGATTGCCTATTAGAAAAGAGAAATATTGAATAATTAAAATTGAGTACACTTCAAAAATATTGAAAATTTTTATAAGTTCGATTAATTTAATATTAATAAATAAAAAATGGTTTATATTAAAATAAAGATAAATAAATATTGAAAATATTAAAACATAGTTAGTAAATAAATATATAACAATTAATATAAATTGATTTGGTTTATAAATGAAATTGTGTGTAATTATCATTATAAAAATGAAAAAATTACATATATTTGAAATTGATATAATATGTTTGATCCATGTTAAACAGAAATTTAAAACGACATTAAACTGTGTCCATTAATCGCTGCAATTAGTAAGTATTTATAATTTAAATTAATTATTACTTATAAACTATTATTCACTATGTATATTACTATATAATGTAATCATAAATATTTTGTATTGTATAAATCATATTTATATACATTCATATATATATATATATAATATACTATTTACTAACATAATAAACTATTATTAAATTAAAATAATGTTTATTATTTTTTTCCATACACTTATTTTAATTTTAATTTTTATAATTATAATTTTACATATATCTATATATTTAATATATAATATTTATATTATATATTTACAAAAATAATTTTAATCATCTTTATCAATTATTATTTAATTAATAAATATTTAAATTTTTGTTATTAATAAATCCATTTTTATTTTTTATTCTTTTAAGTATTTAATTTTATTTTTACTATTATCCTTGCTAAGAAAGCACTGATAAAGGATTCCATTATGAGAACTAAAAATAAAGTTCTAATTAAGGGAACCCATTATCTGCGCTAAAAAATGCACTAATAAAAGATGCCTTTTATCAGAGCTAAGAAAATGAGCTAATAAACGGTTCTTTTTAATAGTTCAAGAAAACAACAACTGATAAAAGGTACCATTTATCATCTCATGGTTTAGTAGTGATAAAGGGAATCATTATCATTTCCTTTTTCTAAAACATATAAATGATAGCACTGTTAAAGGCTTGTTTTGTAGTATTGATTCTAAAATCTTTAATGATCTATTTGAAAAACATTCTCCATCAAAAAACATGCCATTAGAAAACATATTCAATAATCCTTCATGAGATTTATTGGTTAGACCCATTTATCCGCTCAACAGTGTCCAGTCTTTTCCATGTAGAGAAGTGAGTCTGCTAAAAATATTGAACTCCTACGTTTTTCATAAACATCTTCATCCATGTACACTACCATCCACTAATTAAAATATCATCATCAACACCGTGTTCAATAATATGTTGTCCAAAAAACATACACATAAATTTTATGACTGAACATTGTATTCTAGTTGAATTTTCACCCATTTTCTTTCAAAAATGTTAGATAATCAGTTTTTTAGATGACTTATAATAATGAGAACATTATAGAAAAAAATAATAATCAAATTTTTTGATGAACTCCCTCTGAAACAAGTTGTCTAGAATTATTTATTTGGTATACATTCTTAGGTCATTCGAAAATATCTATTCCAAAAATACTTGTCAAAAGATATGAACAACTAGAAAAAAACATTTAGAATGGAAAACATCAGTCAATGTACTTACTAATGAAAACTGAGTCTAGTCATCTAGGTTCAAAAATCATTATCTTATCACCAGGATATAAAAATTAAGGATTTTTTTCATAAATATACCAAAAACAAAAACATTCAGAAAATATCAAACATCTACCATAGAAAAACACACTATATCCAACATTTTCCAAACAAACTCCCACTTTATATTTTTTTTCAATTGAGATTCATAAATCTCTAAAACATTGTAACTCAACATATAGATCAATAATCAACAATTCTAATCCTATGTCACAGAACTCAATATAGGAAATAAGAATCATTGGACATTAATGACATGACATCAATAAGAAGTGACATATGAAACATATTCATGAATATAATACATGAATACTTTTCTTCAAAACAAGTAAAATTTCATATAAGAACAAAATTCTCCCAGAAGTAAACCAAAAATATGTGAAAACAGATCATACATTCATATGATAAGATCATAGATGACCCATTTATAAATATCTCCCTAATTACATCCATTCCTTAAATGGTTTAGAACACACCAATGGATATATTTATGAAACATTATTTTTATCCCCCTTGACAACACCATCCCAAGAAAAGATGATAGAGGGTACAAAAACACATATCATGACCTTAGACAAAATAAATTTGGACTCCCATGTTCAACATCAATTTAAAAAAGCATTCATTGTAAATGGTATTCTGAAAATATCATTAATTGATTCCATTTTAGGAACATATTACCACATGAGTTCATTATTCTCCAAATTCTCTTTGATTAAGTGATATTTAATATAATTTTTTTAATTATAAATTTGTAATTTATTTTTAGTGAGACTTATAAAAATTTTATTATCACTCTTCAATAGAAGGGGAAACATAACATCAAATAGGAAATCTTCCAAATTTGTTTTCGTCTACATATTTTGTGTTGTATCTTTAGTGGTGTAAACATATTCATCATTTTCCATGAAAATAGTTATAAAATTTTGGATTCAAAATTCCAATAGGAATAACATTACTATAGAATGAAAAATCCATTAGACATTGATCCTATATCATCTACACATCCTGACCCAAACGAATTTGTATTCACTATCAATTCAATTGTTCCTTAGTTTTCATATTTTGTACAAAAACCAATTCTTCATTTGATATAATTTAGAATTAATTTTCCTGATGAGAGATGAGATTCCTTTTTAGTTCATCACAACAATTCACATAATGTTACTTGATAAATAATATCTATTCTTGAAGAATTATGATATAACAAACATCCAATCAGCCTCTTAAATTCCTGAGGATCGACTAACATTCTTTATCTAACATTAAAATATATGATTCCCATTGAAATTGGTGTGAATACTTGTTTTGAATCATCCATACCAAATTTTTTAAGATGTTCCTTGGTATACATTTTTGGAGATAGAAAAATTTATTTCTTCTTT
This sequence comes from Viscum album, assembly GCA_963277665.1. Taxonomy (NCBI): domain Eukaryota; kingdom Viridiplantae; phylum Streptophyta; class Magnoliopsida; order Santalales; family Viscaceae; genus Viscum; species Viscum album. Next base: position 1,646,884,364 of record OY728135.1, read on the forward strand.
TGATAGATTTTTAAGCCAACAAAATATTTTATTTCACTAAAAAATTTCATTTAAAAAAATTCTCCATATATTTTGAGATATTTTCACATGTACCTTCACCATTCCTATAAATGATAATAACATCAACATAAATAATTATAATTATAAATATCTACTAATTTAATTGGATATAGAGATTACTACTGATTCTTCCTTTAATAAAGTTCAACATCCATATTAAAGAATCTAATTTGGAATATCAAGCTCTTTGCAATTACATTAACCCCTATAATGATTTATTCAATTTTTACACATGGATTTTATCTTTCCAATTATGAATCCACAAGGGTTTTTAATATAAAATTCTTCATCATGTTCACCATTAATAAAACATGACTTTACATCCATCTAAAAAATATTATTACCTCATTATGCAGAAGTGGAAATAATTATTACGATTTTTTCTGACATTTGAACTATTGAAAAATTATCATCAGAAGTAATTACTTCAATTTGTGTATATCCTTTGAGAAAAATCATGATTTGATTTTTATAACTTCACCATATTCCCTCACATTGTTTCCAAAAACCATATTTGTATTGAAAATATTTTTATTTTTTGGTTTGGGTAAAGTCACTATATATCATTCTTCTCAATCTCGTACAACTCTTTATTCATAGCATGAATCCACTCTTAATGCTCAACAGCTTCATCAACTTCTTTGGGCTAAAATATTAAATACAATTAAGTGTGTATGAAAAAATTAATATTATTCTCATTTGAACTTTTTGTTGTTGATCACCAATGATGTTTTCTGCATATACATTTTTCCTCATCCTTGAATTAGATGTATGAATTTCATCCGCATAACAATAAATATATGATTTTGATATTCATATTTTTATTCCATCACCATTTCTATAAATTTTATCATGTTCCTCAATAATAATTATTTCTTCTTCCCGATCATTCATAACAGTTAGTATTTGTGAAACATATTTTTGAACATTCTCAATAAAATTTAAATCAATTGAATAAACTATATTCCCCATTTATTTTTTGAGACATCTATATACTCTACCATTAGGTGTGTAATGAATAAAAATTCCATCAATACCAAATTGATCAAATTTTCCAGCATTTACATTTTTGATTTTTATGATGCATGGTATCCAAAACAACATTAAGTGTCTCAAACATGGAGTTTCATTATAATATATATTATAATTATTAATATTATAAATTGGCCTATAAAAACATAAAATATTAATATAAACTGATTTACTCATTTCCTGCTATTATAAATACTTAAAAACCATGTTTGAACAACATTTTCCTTCCCATATCCACTAAAAATCAATTATTTATCAATGAAAACCCTTTTTGTGGTGTTTAAGGTTCACTAAACTCACAATTAGTACCACATTTTTCAAGATAATTTCTCAATTCCTCAATTATGTATTCACAACCCCTATATGTTCACATGTAATTCTTAGAATATCTATATTAATTTTCTGTTATTATCCTAAAACACTAATTTCTTTAGAGCTTTTGATTCATGATTCAAATTCATAATGCATGTTATGTGTGTAAAATCATCAATGAAATAAATATATAATTATCTTTGATAGTTTATTTTTTTATTGGACCACAAATATCAAAATGAATCATCTCCCAACAGATTATTTGAACAATTTTCAACTTACATGTGAATTGAGATTAAAATTTTCCCTTTCATACAAGTTAAAGAACACTAATATTCTATTCTTATCATATAATGAATATCATAGATGATTTATCTCTTTGACAACATTATCATATTCCTATGAAAATTATATCATCACCTTTTATACCAAATTTTTTTTCTTACACCATTAGTATACAACATTAATTTCATACATAACCAACTTGAAAAAAGTTTTCCTATTTACAATGTCCTCTTGTAACAAGGACTCCATCATTATTATTTAATAAACAAAACCAATTTTATTGAAAATTAATTTATTACCTTTATCATAATTTTTTGAAATTAATAAAATGTTTTTTTCATCCTATCTACATAAAAGACAATTTTTTATATTATTTTTTCTTCCCTAATAATAGTAGATCCAAAACCTTTGATTCTAAGAGATTATTCATTGCCAAAATTATTTGATACTTTTTTAAAATCATTCAAATTATTTAAAAGCATTAAATATATTATATTATGTGAAGATAACCCAAACTAAAAATATCCAAGTTCATTCACCTTTTTATATTTGAGATTAGTTCATACAACTAGTACCTTTTCTTTTCATTTTTCTTTCTTCACACCCAGATTTTAAGAACTGTTTTAAAAAAGTTTGTTTCACTGGTAAAAAAATAAGTCATCATTGTTTAAGATTTATTTGATGTTCACATATTTCAAAATTAGTATCCCAATTTTTGAATATTTTTTCAATATTCATACTTACTTTTTTCCGTAATATCTCTTTGAGTATATTTACTACCCCTAAATCACTGATTCCAGTTACACATGGGATTATCATAGTGTTTTTTACTGAACAACCACATATTTTATATATGAAAAAATCCACCACAATACGCATAGTATCCATACAAAGAATATTTTCCTTTGGTACTTCTATATTGCTAGTAGTTGTATACTTTTTTTCTATAACATTACTACATTCTACATTAGTACTTTTTTGTACCATAGATGTTCAAATGTATTTTTCAATTTTCTTATTCAACATGAATTTATTCCCATATTTAATACAATAACCAAAAGTAGTATAACTTGAAATATATTTTTATATATTATGATCATTTGAATTTTAATCTTTGTTTTCTTGGCTACATACATAATTTTCTCAACATCCTTAATATTCTGATCATCTTTATCTTCTTTTAAACATTGGAAGATAATTTTTTTTATATTTCTCTGGTTCACATTTCTCAAAAGATTAAACATTTTCAAAAATTGAGTTTCTAAAACTCTTTACTACTTAGGGAATATCATGAAAGTAAAATTTATAAATAATTTATATAATATCTAAATAAATGAATATAAGTCTAAGGATCATTCTTTTATGGTGAATATTGATCGTATGATAATACCCTTTCAGATTACCTTTGTTTTACTATATTAATATAAGGAAATAATTCCTATAATGTTTATTCAAATGTCATCAAATGAACACTGAGAAAAACTACAATATATTCATGTACCAGCATGGTCAGTTGAATGTCTTGAATTTTTCATATATGATCAATCATTCTTCAAACATGAAGAAATATCTCTTATACACCCCATTATTGAGAGGGAAAGAGAAATATGAGTTGAGAGAGAATATTTTGTGCAAAAAAAATATTTTTTCTCATTTTATGGACACTCTACAAAATAGATATAGTTGTTTTTATAGAGTTAAGATTTATGTTAAAATATAAATTAATTTATTATCATCTATTAAATAAATTTTATTTCCTTTAACAAACCATGTTCAACATAATAATTATAATATATTTATTATTTTCTGGTGCATTTGTACTTGAGAAATAATAAATATTATTTAACATGATTTTTAATCAATGTTTTAAGATCCCAGATTTAAGGGAAATTAATTTCCATGTTTACATTTCAGTTAAGTATATTATTTGGAATAAATTAATGTTTCTTCTAGTTCATGAGAACACTTGTGTGTGTTTCAGGGGTTCAAGACATTAAATAATAAGAAAAACGGGGGTTTTGGTCATGTGGCAAGGTTTGCACATGGTTAGTGCAAACTGAACAGAAATCCCAGTAACCGTGCGAGGGAGGATGCTTTTGGAAAGGAGAATTCACATGGTTTCGCATGGTTTGGAAAAAAATGTGGTCCAAAAACTGTTAAAAAATTAAAAATAGTGCCATAATAGGGTTTTTAGGTTCCACTCAGGATTTTCCCCCTTCCCCCTCTTGAAACTGTAGGAATGAACCATTGATCCCAAGAGCTCCCAAGGGTGATTCTCCGTTAATCCTAGGCCATTTGTAGTGTCTTTGAATGTGAAATAATGATCTGGGTGGGGTTAAATCCATCATTCCATAATTTTATTGTTTAGGGTTGGTATTTTTTTCATCATTTCATATGAAGTACTAAAACCAATTCTTTCTAGTGTGTTTTAGGTCAAGGAGTCCAAGGATTGTCAAATCAGGATCTAAGACCTTGATTGGGAGTGATTTCTCCAACTGATTCAATATAGGTGTTATTTATGTTATATCTGTCAGTTTTTGTACAGATATTTTCATGTAGGGTCATTATTCATTCCATATTTTCATGAGTTCTTGGTGCCTTTGGGGTGATGCGTTGTATTGGATGTCTAAACTATTAATTCGATCCTTCTTGATCCCCATGAGATGAAAGGAGGATGAATTCACCAAATAAGGGCTACCCATGGGGTGTTCTGACCCTCCTAGTTGGTCTATCAAAAATATAAGTTGTGAAATTTACTCATAATAATATAGAGACTTAATGAGATGGATAATTGGTACATTTAATTAGTTATAATGGATGGTGGATAGTGGTGTCTAATGGGTTAAAGGCTAGGGGATTGTTTGGTTAACATCAAAATGGGATAAATGTTAATAATGGGAATATGATAAGGAATCATGTTTACACATGAATATGATAGTGTGATATTCAAAGTAAATAGAATGGGGATAATGGTTTAGTTAATGTAAATGATCAATGTGTTAATGGATTGGGGTAAAATGTTAATTTCCCATTTATTGATATTATTGTGATGTTGTAAATAATATTGATATGATTTTTGTGATGGGGTTAATTATGATTAATGATAAATAATCATTTTCACATGGCGTGGTAGGGTGGGTATTGGCAAGGGGTTCTATGCCCATGGGTTTAGTAGGACCTCCACTCCTAAATGCACATGTTAAGGAAGGGGATGAAGTTCTATTCCCATAATGGGTTCATTCCTCCTAGATTGAGGCTTGGAGGTGAGGACTATGAATTTTTTATATTTTGATTCCTTTTGAGATAAGACACAAATTTTAATCCAATATTCTTGAGAACATTGGACATGCCAAATCCATTAAAAACATGAAAAAGGTTGATTAAAACTTGGGGTGTCTAAATAGTGAACCTAGATTTAGGGGTAGACTGTTTTTTTAAAGGAACAGAATCTTTAATGAAATGTTGTACTATTCATATTTACATATAATTATTTAACACATGAATATACTATCTTATTTTTGGATATTTTGTAGACACCATTAGTGGTGGCTTACTGGGTTATACTCACACCCTGTTCAGGCTGTCGTTGGGTACCTGAGGAGATTTCATTCTTGTAAGTCAAGACAATGGAAAGGGCCCAATTCTAGGGAGTTGAGTTGGACATGGGACATGTATGGGTGAGGTTCCAGACTCTTATACCAATCCATTTTTGGGATACTTCTGTTTTTCATTCTTTGGGGGATTTGTTCACTTAGCACTATTACATGACATCCGATATTTACTATTTAATATAGTTGTACCAATTTTTGGGAATTGGTTTCTATGCATTCTATTGTTTGTTTTTGATTGATTCCATTATTTAAATTATTATCTATTGTGTATTACTCTACTAGAGAGGGTATAGCCTCTCCAGGTATCCTATTAGACCCTCACAGCGAGTCAGCAACCTCTGGTATATGGGGAGGCGAGCTTGAGGTCAAGTGGCGACCCGAATTGGGGCACCGATTTAGTGGATTCCGATTTGGGAAGGTTACAAAGTGGAATTAGAGGAGTTATTTTCTCTTTATTACTATTTATGGATGGTAGACAGGTAGATAGGAATGTTTCGGTCCCTGGTAATGATATTGTTCTTGGGAGTAGCTAACACATGTACGGGGGAAACCTCAAGTCACCCTAGGATGGGATTTATGTTCATGTTGTGTGTCGTTATATTTGATTTTATTTCCCAATTTGGTGATGAAATTGTGGTTTTATTTTATCGTTTTCTAATATATCTCACATGATTGGAAGAGTAATAGGATGTTCATTCATGAATCATTCTAGTTACCTTAATAGTTATGTGAAATTAATCATGACAAGAACACACCTGGGATGGGTGTGTGGGATCTGAAAATCAGAATGTGTTTGTTCTCATAAAAGTAAGGAAAATTGTGTGTCATAATATGGTATGATTGGGTAAAAAGGTAAGTGAAAATTTCACATAGTGATTAGAAAATTGTCTTTAATACAAGAATAAAATTGGATTTACCTATCATAAGGGTAAATTGGGAATTCGAAATGGTTTTTAATTTGTGTAAAATAAATGGCTTATAACCCTGTAAATTAGATACATGTGTTAGCCATGGAATAATGAGAGATAGCTAGGGGTAGTGACCTGGATAGGAGTGGGATTGTTATGGCAGTGTATGTGATCTGGTTTTGTTACGGAATGTGATGATACAAGAAAATAGGGAAGTGTAGTTCGATGAAAAATTCACTCAATTTATACAGATGATGGAATGAGACCCAGGACAGGTTGCACAAAGTATGTATGAGATAATAAGGGAGTTTCACCTGCATCACACTCACACCATTACTTTAGAGGGAGGGCCAGAAGTATCAGTGTTCTTGATAGATTATATAAAAAACAATTATTCACAGTCTAGAGAATCCTCTTGTAAATAATGTCTTGTTGGTAGACTATATTCTGAGAGGTCAAAAAAAGTATTGGTGGGACATCATGGTTCAGTTGGAGCAGTCTGAAGGAATTATGTCGAAAGATTTTTAATAGAATTTCATTGAGAACATCTACCCAGAATCCTTGAAGAATGAGAAGGCTTTGAATTTTATGAGGTTGACCTAGGGGACATTTTTGGTATTAGACTATGCAAGTCGCTTCACCGATCTGAGATGCTTCATTCCAACGTTGATGGGAGATGAGGGAGCCATGGATAATGGATTCCATGATGGGATGAGTCATGAAATCAAGTATTATATGAATAATTTTCTTCTAAAAATGATTGAGTAAGTGGTGGATCAATCCCTCATCATAGAAGAGAACATGAAGGGAGCCTCAGGTTGTGAACTTTTGGTGCCAGTTGGGTGAGCATGTGGTGCCACATCCGATACTAGGAAGCGCCATTTTGGGAATTTTTAGTTGGGTGGAAGCATGAAAAATAGTTAGTAGAGTGTGGTTATCTTCTCAAGGAGGCAACCAGGCCTTCTGTTATTAGTGTGGTTGGCCGAGAAACAAGAATGACTAGATTCCTTGCCCAGCAGTTGTGTAACGAGCATGCGGCAGGCTACTCCACATACATAGGTTCTATAGCAACCCATGAAAATAAAGTAATAAAGGAGGTAAGAGGAAGATGTCATGTGGGGGTAGGGGTTGGTTACCCCATATCAAGTATGAAATTGGTGCTCCAAAGGTCGTACTAGTAGGGGTAGTGTATGTAGAACATCAGGGAAAGATCAACATTACAAATACTGTAGTGCAGTGCAGGGTACTCAGGACAGAGCCCATGGTAGAGGGGAAGGTCATCTTCATACATTTCAGACTACAGCTGAAGGTGGTGAGGCATGATGATCTACTGTTCGAGGTATGATTCTTATAGATTCAACGCTTTCTAGTGCTTTATTTGATATAGGTGCTACACATTCCTTTATTTCATCTCATTTGGAACAATTGTTGGCCTTAACCATGGAAATACCTTGTGATGTAAAGTCACATGATACTCTACTAGCGGTATGAGTTGAGTACATCAGGCAGTGTAAGGATTGTGCTCTGGAGGTTGGTGGGTATAGTTTTTTGTGGAATCTGTTTTTCCTAGAAATTTTACATTTGACCTAATCATGGGGATGGATTAGTTGGAATTATATTAATCTCATATTAATATTTACTAACAATGGGTAATGATCACATATCTTTATGAGAGAAATTATTTCCTTCGTGTTGAGTGGGATACTCGAGTTGTACATGTTGGGACACTTTCCAATTGTTGGGAGAAGTCACAACACAAGTGGAATACCTTAATCTTGATGATGGGAAGAAAGTTCTGCCAGTATTCACCTTTTTTGTGGACCAGTTTCTAGATGTGTTTTAGGAGGAAAACATGGGGATACAACCTAAGTGATATTTTGAGTTAACAATTGGGTTGTTACTGGGAGCGGAGCCATTTTCCATTCCACCCTATCAAATGGCACCGACATAACTCTATGAACTAAAGGTTTAGATAGAGAAATTTGAAAAGAATGGGTTTATGCATCCAAGTACATCACCATGGGGATCTCTTACGTTGTTTTCGAAGAAGAATAATGGATCACTAAGGCTATGTTTCAATAATAAGAAGTTGAACCAGATGACAGTTAAGAACATATACCCTTTTCCTAGAATGGATGAACTATTTTACCATTTCACATGTGAGTAGGTGTTTTCTATGATTGATTTGATATCGGGATACCATCAGTTGTGGCTGAGATCTTCTGACATTCCCCAAACAACTTTCCCAAATAGGTAGGGATTGTATGAATTTCTTGTAATTATTTTTGGATTTACCAATACACCTACCATGTTTACTTCCTTGATGAACTAGATATTCCACCCATATATGGATCATTTTGTACTTGTCTTCATTGATGACATATTAGGGTACTTTAGAACTCATGAAGACCATTGAAAATATTTTGACGTTGTCATAAGTACGCAAAGTGGGCATAGAGTTTACACCAAGCTATCAAAATTTATGTTTTGAATTGATGAGGTGCACATTTTTTGACACACCATTTCTAACTCAGGTGAGTCATTGCTTCCCAAAAAGGTGTAGGTTGTGGTGTCTTGGGGGAATCCCAAGAACATCTCTAATATTTGTAGTTCTCTGGGATTGGATGGTTATTACTGATGGTTTATCAGATATTATTCTCATTTGGAATCACTATTCACAAGCCAAACCAAGAAGGGAATTAAGTTTGTTTTGTCAGAGTCTTGTGGGAATGATTTTTAGGAGATGAAAAAGTGGTTTACCACCATACAGATTTTGATCTTACCCGAACCAGGTAATAAGTACACTTTGTTCTATAATGAAACTGGTGTTGGACATGGGGAAGTGATGATCCATGATGATATGGTTGTAGCTTATGGGTCGAGTCCAATGAGACCACATGAATGGAATTACACTACTCATGTCCTTTAGAATTATTTTTTGGTTCATGCCATGAAATGTTGGAGGCACAACTTTTTGGGAGAACATTTCATGGTATTCATCTACCATAAAAGACTTAGGTATGTATTCTCTTAGTGGTATTTAAATATTTGACAATGATGGTGGGTCGAGTACATGCAGTAATTGGAATATTAGTTGGTCTACACACCAGGGAATATGAATAGTGTTTCGGATTATCTAATCCTAAAGTATTAGAATCAGGTTGTTCAGGAATCTAGCACAGAATAGAAGATGATGGCCTTGTTTGTAGTGATGCATTTGGAGGTATAGGATGGGTACGTATAGATGACCCTTGCAACTATATCAGTTTGATCATCACTTTTGATCTAGGTTATAGGGAGTGAGTTGTTGGATCTATAGTGTTTTTCTATGATGGAATGTCTTAAATTTGGAGAGTCACCTAATGGATTGAATTTCAGTGCTGAAATAATTTCTTATATTTATTATCGTGTTGTGGTGATGGTAGATGTAAAGAAGGGTTTGATGCACGAGTTCCACGCATCAAAGTGGGATGTGCACCCAAGCATGAATAAGATGTACTATGATCATAATTGAGAGTTCTGGTAGTTGGGAAATAAGAATATAGTTGTGAATTTTCTCGCATAATTCCTTACATTTCAGAAGATGGAGGCTTAACATCATCATCTAAGTGGGTTTTTGGAGTCATTTTCTATTCCAAATTTGAATTAGAATGATTTCACAATTGACTTAATAGTGGGTCTTCTAAGGATTCCTCGAAAGAATAATTTTTCCAAGTGGATCATTTCATGCCAATCCAAGAGACCTATATAGTCAACCACTTTAGAGAAGTTTATTTTAGTGAAATAGTATGGTTTCATGGTGTGCGGATGACCATAGTTTTGGTTCATGAGCGACATTTCACATCATGATTCTAGAAAGGACTGCAGAAGTCGATTGGTACACATGTGTTTTTGAGTACAGATTATGACCCATAGAAAACAAGCATTCAGAGAATAAAATTATTTTATTAGAAGACATGTGGAGAGAATATGTTCTTGATTTTGGAGGATGGGGGAGAATAACTTGTCATCTGTTGAATTTTCTTAAAGTAACAACTCTCAGAATGTAGTTCAGATGGAACATTTTGAGGAACTTTATGGGAGACTATGTAATTCACTGTTGTGTTGGATTTAATCCATGAAGCCTGAGAATTTAAGAACAAGTCTAGTGTAGGAGACATTGAAGAAGGTTTGTATGATTCAAAAGAACATAGAAATAGCTCAGAGTAGGAAAAAATCATATTAAGATCTACATTGTAAACCTATTGAGTTCATGGTGGGTGATAGTGTGTTATTTTGTGTGTTTCGAAGTTTGGTTCACAGTCGAATTTAGATGTAGGGAAAGTTGGAATCTAGATATTTGGAGCCATCTGAGATTGTAAAGAGGGTTGGATTGGTGGGATTCAAATTAGCACTTCCACATTGGTATAGTGGGATGCATGATGATTTCTATGTTTCAAATCATTGACAGTATCATCCATTCATTGTGATAAAGGTTGGGGATGTCGAGCTTTAGGTTGATGCGTCCTTTAAATAAAATTCAGTTCGTATTGTGGACTATAGTGAGAAGGTCTTACGGGTAAAGGTGGTGCCTTTGTGTTTTGTTATACGGAATCATGGAAATGTTTAGGAAGAAACATTGAAGTGGAAATTTGATATGAAGGTCCTGTGACCTAGTCACGTTTTTGGGAACTAAATGATGCTCGAGAATAGTGGCTCAGGGATTAGCCGTTATAAAGTGAGGAGGTTATAAGATCCCAGATTTTTCAAAAAAGTATCTTCATTTTTATGTTTTAGTTAAGTCCCATATTATTGTTAAATAATTGTTTTCCCAAGATCAGGAGAATACTCAAGGGTGTTTCTGTTTTTTGGGACATGAAAGATGAATAAAAACGGGGTTTCTGGGAAAGGGGCTAGGTGTGCACGTTGATAGTGAAAACTGTGCAGAAATCCTAGAAATTGCACGAGAAGGGATACTCTTGGGTAGCAGAATATTCATGTTTTACACACGGTTTAGAAAATTGTGTGGTTTGGAAACATTTAATGGATTACCAAAATACCCTTTTGGGGTTTTTATGTCCACTTAGTATATTCCTACTACTCCCCACTTATAACCCAAGGAATGAACCAAACCTCCAAAGAGATCCCAAGGGTGATTCTTCTTCAATCCTAGGATGTTTAGAGTTTCTTCGGTTGTGAAATGAATATTTGGGTAAGGATAAATCCCACATTGAAACCTTTTCTTGTTTAGGGTTGGTATCTTTCTCTTCTCTCATTATAAATCTCTAAAACCACTTATTTCTGGTGAGTTTTAGGTTGAGGCTTCAAATGGTGGTCAAATAGATATCTAAGAACTCTATTTGGACTGAGTTCGTTAATAATTCAATGTAGGTTGTATTAAAGTTATTTCCCATGGTTTTTGTGAATATTTGTGCTTGCATGGTATTCATTCTTTCTCTCTATTGATGAGTTCTCGCTGACTTCGGTGTGATTTTATGTATTGGGTGTAAAAAAAATTAATCAAACCCCTATGGATTCTCATGGGATTAAAGGAGGAGGACTTCACCTAATCCGGGCCACCAATGGGGTGTGTCGGCCCACTCAATTGGGCTAACAGAATTGTATGGTGTCAAATTAACTCATAATAATATAGAAACTTAACGTGCATGCTAATATGTTCATGTAATGTGTTGTAATGGATGTTGGAAAGTTGTGTCTAATGTGGTTAAAGGCAATGGTATTGTTTGGTTTTCATTTAAATGGGTTAAATGAGAATAATGATAAAATGATAAGGAATCATGTTTTCACTTGAATATTCTAGTGAGATATGCATGAGAAATTGTATTTGGGATAATGTTTAATATAATATAAATGATTAATGTGTTAATAACTAGGGAAAAAAAACTTTTTTACATCCATTATTTTTCATTTTTAGGTATGTTTTTGGCCAACGTTATTGAAGGGGGTGTTATAAATATTGTTTTTTACAATGGTTATTTTAAAACTGACGTAAAAAACTGAAATCGTAAGCCATTTTCAAGTCAGTTCGTAGAAAACCGACATGGAAATTGGTTCTTAGTCGTGATTTATTACGTTGGTTTTTAAATAAACATTGTAATATGTAGTTTATTTCAATGGTTATTAAATAACAGACATAATAAAAAACCCCTCCAAATCATTTTTCACATTGGTTTTCTAATAACAGGTGTGAAAAACAATGTTATCACATCAGTTATTTTCATAACCGACATTATAAACAGGTCTGAGAATTGGTTTTTTACATCGGTTAAAAAATAACATATGTGAAAAAATATGTACTGTGTTAATTATTAAATAACTGATGTAAAAATCCATCCCCTTGCATTTATTATGTCGGTTTTTATAATAAAGGACATAAAATTATTTTTTAAAATAATACAAATCAACCATTATAATGTGCTGGAAAATAAGACCTAAAACAAGAAGAAAACAGATCAAAACTAGACCAAAACAACTAGACAACCCCCCACCCCCGGACACCCCCACCCCTTTGGAAAGCCCCCACCCCCTGGACACCTCGACCCCCTTGGAAATCCCACCACCACCCCTAGGACTCCCCCACCCCCTAGACACCCCCACCCCACCCCCCTAAAAAGCCCCACTACCCCCCCCCCCCCAGACATGCCCACCCTTGGAATCCCCCCACCCCATGGACACCCTCCCACCCAGTGGATAACCCTGCCACCCCTGGACACCCCTACCACATTGGACAGGACACCCCCTAGATAGCCCCCACCCCCTAGACACCCTCGCACCCACTGGACCCCACCCCACCCCACCCCACTAGACATCCCCCCTCGCCCCCCCCCCCCCAGACACCCGCCCACGCCCTGGACAGCCCCCACACACTGGAAACCACCCCACACCACATAACAGCCCCCACCCCTGGACACCCTTGACCCCCTTAGACATCCCCCACCCTCCCTTGGATAGCCCCACCCTTGGACACCCTCCCACCCACTGGTCACCACCCCACCCCATTGTAAATCCCCCTCCCCCTAGACACTTGCACACCCCCTAGACAACCCTCCCACCCACTAGACACATCCCCACCCTACTAGACACCCCCACCCCCTGGACACTACCTACCCCCTTAGACATCCCCCACCACCGCTGGACACCCACACCCCTTGGACAACCCTTCCCAACCCCAAGAAACACCCCACCCACTAGACACCATCGCGACCCCAATGGACAACCCCCCCCCCAGATAGCCCCCACCCCCGCTGGATACCCTCGACCCTCTTGGATAGCCCCCACCCTCCTAGATACCCCTGGACATCCCCTCCATCATCCCAGCCACTGAATAGCACCCCACCCCACTAGAAATCCCACCCCCACCCCCCTCAAAGAGCCCCCCTGGACACCCAAACCCCTAAGACACCCCCCCCCCCCTAGACACCCCCGACCCCCAGGACACCCCCCGCCTGGACACCCCACCCCCTGGACAACTCCTCCCACCCCCTAGACACCCCACCCCTTGACCCCCACCCCCCCTCCCTGGACACCCTCCCACTTACTGGACACCACCCCACCCCACTAGACATCCCCCACCCCCTCCCCCCATTGACACCTTGACCCCCATGAACAGCCCCTCCCACCCCATGGACACCCCCACCACCTGGATGAGAAATCCCACACCACTGGACACCCCATCCCCGTGAAGCGAGCCCTGGACACCCTCCCACCCTCTAAACACCTCCCACCCCCAGACACCCCTACCCTCATGGACATCCCCCACCCCACCTGAACCCCACGAACCCTCCCACCCCCATGGACAGCTCCCCTATCCCCTTGGACACCCCCATCACCTAAACACCACTACCCCCTTGGACAATGCCCCCCCCCCAGACACTCGAACCCCCCATGAAACTATTACTCTGCTCTGCCAATGTATGAAACAAGCATAAACCAAACCAAAAGCAGTCCAAAACCAGATCAGAATAAAAACCAAAAAAACATCAGATCTAGACCAAAGCAAAAGAACCAAAGAAAATTTCAATATTCACATATATAAATTTCAAAACATAAAATTTCATCTAAATAAAACTAAATACAAGAAAATAAACTATGAAATACAAAATTATAACTGCAATATTTGAAAATACATTTCACACTATAAACAAACTACAATCCAATCAAACCAATAAATAAATTTGACCATTCCAATTGTATGTGTTTGACCTCTTGAGAACTATACGGTTGATAGAAAACAAATAGCTAAAAATTAAAAGGATATTACTTAATATTTATAATGAATAGATCTAATGAAATATTATGGAGAAGTTTGTAATGAAATATTAACAGGTAAAACTTCACAAGTGTTTTAGTTGTGTTTATTTCAAAAAATAATCTTAACATATAATATCTTCATTTGACTATTCCTTATTGTTCATGAAAATTTTGTTTAAATGAGAGTCAATTCAAAATATTATTTTTTTGTAATACTTTAAAAAGAAAAAATTATAAATGGATATTTACCTTTATGTTTACATATTTGATCTTTGCACTCGTTTTGATTGTTTTTTCGAAAGTAGACCCATAACATGTTAGAAAATAATATGGTGGTATAAATTTAAAATTCATCATAATATAAAAAACTATTCAGAAATTGAAACTTACTTTTCCAACATATTATGAAAACTTCCCACACATCTCTATGGACATAGCATATCCAATAAAGTGTTTTCTCCATTGGACCAAAAACACCTAGCATCCAATGATCCCAGATAAAAATGAAAATTTAATGTTAGTGTTTTTTATGTTAAAATGTAATGAACGGTTTTCCAGATATATGTTTCATACCCCTCACAAAATGGAATCATCCAAAACTACGTGATTATATTCTTTTCAAATCATTCAACAATATAAATTGTTCTTTTTCCTCATCCAATGCATGTCCTTCATGGGAAATCAATTTCAGTCCATGATTCCATATACATATATCCTATCATTCTTATCACACATGTTATAATGATTCAATATTCAAAACAGACATATGTATGCATTTTTAATAAATATAACATAGGGAAAGGTGTTAATAATTACATGGTAAAAATATTCACCATGCTGATTCCCAACTTATCTCCAGTAACCAGCTCCATGAAATCAATTATCAAAATCCCCATATTGATTGCATGTCCAAAAACATGAGCTTCCATTGGAAACACATAATGTTCTACCAAAAAATTTGAATATCTAGATAATAATTATAAGACTACTAGAATCTGAATATGAAGTCATAAAAATTTTTATTATTTGTTGTCTATATAGTATTTATTTACCAGTGATGTAAACCTGTAAAAATAAATAGAAAAATATATTATTTTTCTAGTGTTAAAATTTTAATAAAAAATAAAATAAAAGATATTACATACATTCCTCTACGGTATTGAGTCACAGAAGTATGGATGGCCAAATGAAATAGTGGTCGATACTATGTCCAAGTATCGTCACCTCATTTATATGTAATGGTAGTTGAGTTGATCTATCTATAATATCCTGTATAGTGTCCCTATGATGCTCTACCTCTAACTGTAAATGATAAACTATATCTCCTATACAATATTCCATCCCATATGAAACTATATGATGGTAGGATCATCAACATAAAACTCACAATAAGTAGGAATCTATGGTGGAAGAGTAGGATAGAAAATGGGGTCTGTAGGCTGAGGTGGGTGAGTGGGAGTTACAGGTTGAGGTGGAGGATAAATAATGGGGTCTGTATGAGGAGGTGGAGGAGTCGGAGATGTAGTCTAAAATTTCCTTTTCATATTTACAAACATAGATTGTTCCAATGCTCTAATATTTTCCTTCATAGTCCAATTAATAATTTGAACTTCAACCTCTAAGGATTCGATTTTTTTATAAAAACCCTCAATAGAAGAAGTTGAAGAACATGTCAAAACGTTTCTTACTGATACAACTGTCAGATATACTCATACATGACCAGGGTGTTCGGTCCTTCCCAATGCTATTGATAAAATATTTTGCCTCTTGTCATCTATAAATATCCAATGTGAACTATTATCTTCATGAAAATCCTATATAAATTAATTGAACATTTCTGTATTGATTCAAATCATATAAAGATTATAATTAACATAAATAAATAAAATAAATATCTTACAATCCTCTCACCTATGAATCATTATTATTCAGAAAGATATTTTCCCTTTTTTCTCATCTAAGCTCTCAACCATTTTAATGTAAATATAGAGGGGATGAAGGGGAAACCACTCTAGAGATTGAAGACTAATGTCTTAGTTTTTTAAATTATTCCGCCTTCATTTATTCTTACAATAATGTATACCCGCCCCATGATAAACGATGAGGGTATATATTTTTTTATTGGATCTCCTAATGATATGTCTGTGTCCGCTGAAAATTAATAATAACAAATCATCAAAAAATACATTAATTAGATAATTTATAAATGATCTCTTATAAAATATTACATTTCCCTTAAAAATGAATCTTTTCTTGTACTTTCAAAAACATTCATCAATGATTCTTTATATATGAAAAGAAATATATGACATGGATTGTCATTATTATCAAGAACAAAAATGAAATTATATGTGAGGGTTGATTTTAAATCCCTCCATCTCTTGGCAGCCATGGATAAACATTTTTTCTGAACTCCTCCAGTGTCATGAATAACAAATGTCATCTGATAGAGAAGAGGTAAAACATATTTAACTTGAAATATTTAAATATTATTCAAATAATAGAAAAGGATCATACCAAAATCATCTCCCATAATTGAGATGTTATTGCTTTTTCCAGACTAATCCAATCATTACAAAAAATTCTTACTTTGATTTTACCCTATGTTGATACAAAACTCTTAAAATATTTTGCATTTGGACCATAAGGAATATCATTATCACCAAACTCAACCAGTATCCTCTGGTCCTAGCTACAGGAAAGTTATAATTTTGGTAAATGTGTGCAGCCATGTTTTCCAACTCTTGAACTCTTATTTGTCAATATGGGAGCACCTGAAGAAGATTGGGGAACATCAAAAGGATTATATGAATATTCCTCCCTAGAGATATGATCATGATACTCATCTCTATAATCATGTTGTTGATCAACTTATTGATCATTCATTTTCCATCAAATAAAAAAAAGAAAACATTATTTCAAAAATATAAAAATTCAAATATTACAATACTAATTTAAAAAAATGGAAAACTGAACTATGTTATGTAATATTAAACATGGTAAATTTGGTAAACATGTTAAAAATGGTAAACATGGTAAACATGGTAAACATAAAAGACATAGTAAACATGGTAGTTTAATTTTCATTCATCAAAATAAATAAATATATATGTTACATAAAGGTAAACTATGGTAAACATTGGTAAATACGGTAAACAAGGTAAAAATTTTAAAGTAATTGTAATTCAAAGAAATCAACAGATATATAAGTTACATCATGGTAAACATGATAATCTAAACTAAACAAAATTAAATTAAACCAAAAAATTTATTTATTTGTTTTCATACGTTTTTTAATAAATTGAAAAAAAATTATACTATCTAACATTTTATTAAAATAATAAGTGTAAAAATAAATAAAACTTTGTTACCTATAAAATTATGAATGTACAAATGGATTGATTTCCCAAATTCCATCGTCATGATCATTCCTTATGTCACAAACAATGTCTTTAACATGCTCATCATTATTTTCTACTAATCATTCCATGGAAGTAGGTATCTCACATAATTCAGCATCTTCATCAAGTTGATCCTCACCAACATATTGTTTTTTCCCTTGTAAAACAATAGACCCATGCATATATGATTGATCAACTACATAAAAAATAAATTTTTCATGTAGTGCAATTATAAAAGAAACTGATGTGTCTTCCACTCTATTCATATTAACAACTTCCATTCCAAATTCATCATTTCTGACACTATTTTCCTCAATAAAACATTTTAATTTAAAAATAAGAACCTTAATATTAAATTAATCAACCTCCCATATTTCATAAATGACACCATAATATGCACATTATACAAAAATTGATTTTTTGTCTTTATAACTCGAAAAATGGATTACTTTTGCAAACACCAATACACCACTATTCTGAACTGCACTTCTATTGTCTTGATATTTTGAATGAAATGTATATCCATTAATGTCATACCAAGACCATGTTATCACATTTAAACATGGACCACCCACTAACTATTTTAGTGTCTCTCGTACATCTTATCTACCGAGCATGGTCTTTTTAAACCATAGAAAAAATGTTTTGTTTTGCTCATTCCAAATCCACATTTATTTATTCTTTGGATGAAATTGTTTCAACTCATTAATATGCAATGTGATATACAGTTGAGCATCTACTATGTTATTCAAGATGTGTAATTCTACCTTCTTCATTTGTTTAGGTGACAAGGACTTGACTTTCTATCCACGAATCCTGCTACCCTCATTATTAACCCATTCATGGAGATATAGAGGAAAACCTATGTGGTTCGCTGCTGCCAGGTAGCTCATACAATACTCCGCAACCTCCTCAGAAATTAACTTTTCAATATTTAAGGCTTCCGATTGATATGGATTCTTAAAATTCCCCTTTCATATACCATTCAAAAGGCTACATCTGATGAAGATAAACTGGTCCACAAAGCATTATTTCTCGAACCAGATGAACCATTACATTCACTATTATTTCAAAAAAAAATATGGAGGAGAATAAATTTTCTATTGACAATGTATTGAAATTGAATCTTTTTCCAAAATTTTCAAAGCATTCACATCAATAAACATATTACAAATTGAATTTAAAAAATAACACAACATCATTATTATCTTTCCGACACAGATGGACAATATTCTATGCAATGAAACTGGTAGATTTTATTGCATCATGACATGAAAATCGTGAGATTTCATACCAATCAACTTCAAATCCATCAAAGGGGATTTTTTTTACATTTACAGAATAACCTTGATGTACATTTATATCATGAAGACAATAAAAAATCTAATTTTATCCTTCTATGATAATTTATGACAAGCTGGGGGAAGAAATGTTCATCTTCCATTATGAATGGGATCTAACTCCAAACATATTCCCATTGATATTAAGTCTAATCTTGTATTTAACACATCTCTAGACTTTCCTTTAATATCTAACAATGTTCCAATAAAACTGTCACATATATTCTTCTCCACTTGAATGACAACAATATTTTGTTTCACTTCATGATATATCCAATATGTTAGCACAAAAAATATTGACCATTTCTTCAAAATATTATATCATTGAAAATTTTATGTGTCTTTTCCAATGACCCATAAAGGATTTTCACCCTCTCAAAATACAGATTAGGGGATAATGTTTTTTGAGAAAGATAAAATTTTTGTGAGCATTTGAATGCTTTTTTAGTCTCTTATAAGAGTGATACATAGGAAAAAACTTTCAATGACCAATGTATACTATTTTCGTCCAATGATTAGACTGAAAATATGATGTTTTTTGGTCACAAATTTGACATGCTTTATGCCCCATAATAATAAATCCAGACAAATTTCCATATTCTAGGAAGTCATTTATAGTAAACATAAGCACTACATGAAGTTGAAAATATTCCATTTTATAAGAATCACACACCCTAATACCATCCTCCCATAAAAGTTTTAAATAGTCAATCAATGGTGATAAGAAAACTTCAATATCATTTTGAGGTTGCTTTGGACCAGAGATCATTATAGTCAACATAACATATTTGCACTTCATAAAAACTTTAGGAGAGAGGTTGTGAATTACTAATAAAATAGGACATGAACGATGTGTGCTACTGAGGGTTCATTACAGATTCATTCCATCAGTGCACAACCCATATATGAGATTTCTAATTTCATTTCCAAATGTATGATACTGCTCATCAATTTTCTTGCATTATGGACAATCAGCTGGATGTCATATTTTTCTATCACATATCATATCATGAGCATGCTAACTTATCATTTTTTTCATCATTTGAATTATAAAATAAATGTTTCAAATGAATAATTATAGGACGTTACCAAAATAAATTGGCAGAGATCTTTGTAATCACTACATCAGCCTATGATTTTTATTTCAACTTATGCCATGATGTCTCACATTTTGGACACTCTAACAGAAATTCATATTCCTTCATATATATCATACATTCATTCATAAATTAATATATTTTATTTTATCCCAATCGTAATTGGGAATAGTAATTTTTAGTCTTATAATGTGAATCTAGAAGATTGTTTCCTTTTAGAAGAATGTCTTCCAACAATATAAGTAGCTCGGTAAAACATTTGTCCCTCCATCCATGTTTCGCATTTATGTTAATCAATATTAACATCGCCAAAAAAGATTTAAAATCCATACATCCATGATATAATGGTTTTATAGCATCACCATATAGACACGCAACTATAAGTTTTATCTCAATTTGTTCTGCTGCAATATCACGAATCATTTCTTAAATTTCATCGGAGTTTCCATCTTGAAACTCATCATCAACAGTAGATCTGAAATTGTGTCCAGTTTCACCCTTCCAAATACAAGGGCTATAACTTAGATTAAAACCATGAAAAATCAGATGATCTTTTATTTCTATACTTTTGAACTTCTACACATTCAACCATTTCAGGCATAGATAGAAAAACATGTCTCTTTTAGGAACATTTCATTTAGAAAATTAGAAATATGCATCAACACCTTGCTAATATTTATTACTCATTATATTTTCCACAATACAACATTGATACATTTTTACCTATAAAAAATATCAAAATTATACATCTTATTAAGATACACCAATTTTATATTTATTTGAAAAATATCATAATTTGTAAGTAAATTGTTTTTGAAATATTAAACAAATCTATGAGTATTTTAAAAATATATGCATGACAATTATTTTAAAAAGAGAATATAGTTCGATATAACATTTTTTAATTATTCTTGGATCCTTTCTTTTAATGTACACAAAGAATACATCCTAGGGTAACTAGGTACCAAATTCACCCTTCTGTAAAAAAATAAATATGAAGTATAAATATTAAAATATGTATACATTAACTACTGAAAATTATATATATACCAATGATTTGAAACCATTGGGATAGCCTTTGAAATGGTTGGGATAGAATACCCCAAAAATTTCACAAACCATTGGCATGGTGGTCGTTGCAATATCCCTATACCAACGATTCTACAGGAACCGTTTGTATAGACTACCTGAATATAAAATATAACAACGGTATCAATGAAACTATTTGGATATATATATATATATCAAGGGGGTGTCCAAGGGGGTAAGGGGATATCCTGGGGTGGTGGGGGCCGTCCATGGGAGTGTAGGTTGTCCAAGGGGGTCGGGGCTGTCTGCGGTGTCCAAGGGGGTTGGGAGTGTCCATGGTGGTGGTGGATTTCTGGGGGTGGGGTGTCCATGGGGGTGGGGGTGTCCAGGGGGTGGGGGTATCCAGGGGTGGGTGTGTGGTGCCTAGGGGGTGAGGGGTTTTACAACCCCCTAACCCATTGGACACCACCCCCACACCCCCTCGGACACCCCCTGGACACCACTACCCTAGAGAAATCCCCCCCACCCTTTAAACAACACCTCCACCCCAACCCCCTCGGACACCCCCACCCCAACCCCCTCAGACACCCCCACCGCCCTGGATAGCCCCCTCACCCCCTGGACATCCCCACCCCTTAGACAACCATAACCCCTTTGAAAGACCCCTCACTCCCTGGACACCACCCCCATACCATTTTACACCCCTTGGACACCACCACCCATGTGGACAACCTGCACCCCCTGGACAGCACCCCACCCCTCTTGACATCCCCCACCCCCTAGATAGCCACCACCCCTCTGGATTGCCCCACCCCTGGAAACCCCAACCCTTGTGGACCCCCCAAGCCCCTTGGATAACCCACTAACCACCCTAGACACCACCCCACACCCTGGACACCCCAACCCCTAAACATCCCAGCCCCCTCCACCCCTTAAGACACCCCCACACCCTGACCCCCTGGATACCCTCTACCCCCGAAGACAATCCACTCAACCCCCTGGACACCACCCAAACCCCCTGGACACCCCCACGCCTGGGACACAACCCCCAACCCTACCCCCTTCGACACCCCACCCCCTGGATAGCTTCTCACCATCCTGGACACCACCTCCACCCCCTAGACACCCCTACCCCCTTGGAAAGCACCGCACCACTTGGACACCACCCCCACCCCCGTGGACACCCCCTGGACACAACCACCCGCTTGGACAGCCCGCCACCCCTATGGATGGCCCCCATCCCCTGGAGAGCCCCCACCCCTCTGGACAGCTCCCCCACCCCCTGGCCACCCCTCCCACCTGGACACCCCTACCCCCTTGGACAACCCACTCACCCCTGGACACCACCCCCACCCCCTGGACACCCCTACCCCATTGGACAACCCGTTCACCCCCAAAACACAACCCCACCACCTTGGAAACCCCCAACCCCCTTGTTCAACCATCACACACCCATGGACACCACCCCCACCCCCTTCGACACCCCCTGGACACCCCCACCCCCATGGCTAGCGCCCCATCCCTAGCCACCCCCACCAACATGGAAAGCCCCCATACCCTTGGACACCCCTGTATGTGTACACACACAAGATTAAACACACAAAACCCGTAAACTTCCAGGATATCACTTCCATGGTTTATTTTACTAGAAAGTATATAGAGTGGTTTAGATGAACACTATGAAATATAACATGTTAGAATGAACATAGATAGAAAAATAACATCTAAAAATATTATTTTTGGGCATCGTGAAAAATAAAAAATGAAAACGAGTCGGGTGAGGCTTACTTGAGTGTTACGAGTCGACCTGATGGATCTAGTGATAATAAAGAGGGTGAACGTTGTTGGAAAAATAGGGCTGGAGGGAATGACTTCAAAGAATCCATTCTATAATTTCCACATGAGAAAGATGATTCGTAGGTCGCTCGAATGAAGAAAAAAAATGACAGAATACGGGGTGCGATAAATCATTTAAAATCCTTATCACATCGTTTATTTAATAATTGGCATGATAAACTCTTTCTTTTATGTTTATAACATTGGTTTTTTTATAAACAATGTTATAAATGGCACTTTATCATAACGGTTCTTTTATAACTAATATGATAAACTGATGAGATTTTATATATCACGTCGGTTATAAAATATCCGACCTGATAAAGCGCCCCTAATGTATATTTTTCATCGGTTATTTTATAACTGACATGATAAAGCTAATATCAGAATTTTTTACGTAGGATATAAAATAACCAATGTAAATACTAATTCTCATCGATATATCATGTTGGTTATTGTATAACCAATGTGATAAATTGATTTTTACAGAATTTCACATCGATTATATAAAACCCAACGTGAAAAATGCCAATGTGTTAAACGTTTTTTCCACTGGTGAATGGACTAAGGTCAAATGTTGATTTCCCATTTATTGATACTGTTGTGATGTTGTAAATGAAATTAGCTGTGATTTTTGGGATGTGGTTAATTAAGTTGAATGATAAATAATAATGTGCACATGGATTAGTAGAGTATGGTATTGGCATGAGGTTCAATACCCATGGGTTGAGTTGGACCAAGGTTCTAGCTCAACCCCTAAATGCATGCGTTACAGTATGGGACATAGTTCTATTCAACTAACTGGTGCATTCCTCCCAGACTGAGTCTTTGAGGTGGGTATTAAGAGAATGTTATAATGTGATGACTTGTTATATAAAAATTGATTTGTATTACCAAATTCTTGAAAACATTGGACATGCATAATCCTTTGAACACATGAAAAATGTAAAATAAACATTGGGGTGTCCAAATATAGAACCTGGATTCAGTGGTAGTATGTTTTTTTAATGGAACATTATCTAGAATGGCACGTTGAACTATTTACCATTACATACCATTATTAATCACATGCCTGCAATATATTCTTTTTTGGGATATTTTATATACACCTTTGGTGGGTGCCTACTTTGTTATTCTCACACCCTACTTGGGTCGTTGTTGGGTGATCGATAAGATTTCATGCTTGTAGGTCAGGACAATGGCAGGGGCCTTGTGCTAGGGAGTTGAGTTTGACATGGGACGTGTATGGGTGAGGTTCCTCACATGGAGTCCAGACCATTTTGGGGATTTTTCTATTTTTCTTTCTTTTTGGTTTTTGTTAACTTGGGACTATAGCATGGCATGATATATTTACTATTGTATATGGTTTTACCCTTTTTGGGGAATTTTTTATTTATTAAAGTTTATGATTGTTTCATATTGTTTCCATTATTTATGTTATTATTTGATGTGGATTACTATAATAGAGATGTTATAGTCTCAACATATCCTATTATACCCTCTATGATAGTCAGTAAATTATGGCATATGGGGAGGTGCACTTGAGGTCTTGTCGCGACCCAACTTAGTGTATTAGTTTTGTGGCTTCTTGGTGTGGGACATTACCAATATTGTTCACCAGACATGGTGTTGGTCCATTCGAACTCACCTTGTATTAATTTTACAATCAACTAAAAAATTTATTCATAAATAAATATTGTATTAACAATAGAGTGAAAAAATATTAATTAAATTTTAAATAAATAAGGTAAATATATTTTTATTCATATGTCAACAATATATATTTAGTTGATTTTTGTGATCAATATAAATTGAATAAAATTATTCATCCTAATTGAGAATTATATATATTCAATCAGTTAAATTATACTACAATTTAATCAAGACCAACGGAAACACTTAGTCTGTGTCCCTCTAGGATTATTTATTCTTGATATTAGGACGGATTGCCTAAAGTCCAAGATTACTATCCAATAATGGGTCAAGGATACCAAAATAAATAACTTAATGTCACAATATCGAAAATTACATATGAAAACTCAATATATAGTCAAATCCAATTATCACAATATCTTATCTAGCTGGTTGTAAGATGTTTTCATCAACCTACTTACTCGATACGTCATTCTATGATTACCTAAAATAAACACCTCATTACTACATGGACTTGGAATTTAATATGGTAGTTATATTCCAATCAGAGGGTCGATATAACAAGTTCCATAAAGATGGATGGTAAAATCATTCCTCAAATTATCCATTAATGAAATGTCAATCAGGATTCACCCAATATACCATACTTCCAAACAACATATTCTGTGACAGTTTTGGTTAGTAAATCATTGTTTTAGAGTCATGAAATACATTAATGACAATTTTAAATTCTAAAGACCATTACACAATCACAAAGATAAAAATATCTGATGACACCAAAACATGAGGAATTCCTACTAGCAGGTTTGTCCCCATAATATCCCGTCTTGGATATTACCTAGTGATAACGTCAGGGGAAGAAGAATCGTCTACTATGAGAACTCACACCTAACGGTCTAACTACAATGTGTCCCATAATAGTATGTTCTCCAACAAGATAACTATATTTAGTATATTTTCATAATAATTTATGGTTCTCATCATAGAGGGCAACTGATATGACCTTATCATTGCAAAAAATACTCTAGGTCATTATTATATTAAATCCATACAAAAACAATGATCAATAATTAATAAGATGTTAAATTAATAATCCATAAAAAACATATATGTAATTATAGTATGATAATTAGTACCTAGGAAGCCAACTCTAACAAACTCACACTTGGATTGGATAAAACATCATATGACATTCATTATACGAAACCTCACTTAATAATTGTTTTTCTAGTTAGTCAAGGATTTAGTCATGGGGTCTTCAAAATTTTCTTTTTTGGAAACAATGATTACTAAAAAATATCCTCTCATAGAAAAATCCCATAAGAGAATATACCTAAGAAGTATGTTCTTCATCCATTGATGTATCCTTTTCTATTTTGGGAGATCCACCATTGTTTTATTATCACAATAGAGTGTGATAGGGTCTTCAATGATAGGAAACAAATTAAACTATTTATTAATTTGAGCATCCAAAATTATTCATTATCTACCTCAAGAGATGCAATATACCCAGTCACTACTATATAATCTTTGACTAAAACCATATTTGAAATATTCCAGCTCATAACACCTCTATTTAGAGTAAATTTTTTCCATTTTTGACTTCATGTCATCTTGATCATTTTGGAAACTAGAATCTACATATCTTATAATTAATAGTTCCTCATCTCTTATATAGACCAAGAACATATATTTAGTATGTATTAGATAATAAAATATAGTTTATACTATAGTCAAATAGAGGTCACCTAGATCATCTTGATATTTTCCCACATCACTCAACGCGTAGAAAACATCAAGCATAGTATAGAGAATACCATATGTGACTAACCCAATAGTTGGTGTGTATATATTAATTTCCATTCTATTTATTTCTTCATGATTACAAGGACACATTTTTTTAAAAATCTGAAAACCATTGGATGCAATAAACAACACCCTCTTTGATTTTTTCAATACTAATTATCTTTAGTATCATGTCAATGTATGTCCTTTGAGTTTGGGCGAGAAGTCACATGGTTTTATCATGATATATCTTGATCCTAAATATATATGCTTCTTCACCCAAGCCATTTAAATAATATAATTTATTAAACCATAGCTTAATTTAATATGTGACTAGTATTTTATTCTTTATGAGTAATATTTCATCCTCATATACTATTATGAAAATTATTTTAACTCCACTAAACTATTTTTAGACCCAAGGATCGTACTCATTCATAATAAAACCAAATTCTAATGTGTCTTCACTAAAATTAATTTTCTTTGAATGATACTATTTCTTTAATCCATAAATTTATTTTGGAAATTTTTATATCTTATTAGAATCTTTTGGAGTCTCAAACCCTTCACGTTCTTTTATATAGACAACATACAAAAGGTTCCTATTATGGTGGTCTCTTTTGACATAAAATTTTCAAATATAAGAGTCATGGTAAGATACAATAGAAATTAGAATTATGATGGATTTTAATATTATAACTATTGAAAGGGATTACTAACAGTTTATTCCTTGGAACAGTTTAAAACATTTTACAACCATTCATGCCTTATAGTTACTGAATTATCATTCAAGGTTCTGTTTATTCTTGAATACTCATTTTCAAATAGTGATCATTATATCTACTATAGGATCTACCAAAATCTAGGCTTGGTTTCCATACGTGGAATAAATTTCATAACTCATGGATTCTTGACACTTAGAAACAAATATTCCACTTAATAATTCCTTATACATTTGTTGTTCATTATTATCAAAAAATAATGATTCACCATCCACAATGACTAGAAAACTATAACATTATATTTCTCTAAACAATATTTCACTCCTACCAAGTACAGGGGACAAAACAATTTCATCTTCTATAGGAATTTGTGAAATATGTTCATATACTTACACTTCTGTACCCTGGCCCACATCTTCATATTAATCTCTCTTGCCCCTAATATCACTTGGGATCCCTATCAAGGAATATTTCATGTCCCTCCACTAAAACCATTTTTATGAGGGTTATTATAGGTAATGTAAATTTTTTAAAAAGGGTGTCATATAAAGTTATGCCTTGTGCCTCAGAGTGATGTTTTTACCTAAATAGTCCTTAACAATTTCTTCACTTTCCACACATGTAAATTTGATGTTGTAGTTATTATTAAACTCCAAAATTCATAAGGAATTCTATTTATCGATTTAGTTAGTACTTGTTTTCGTATATATGTTTTTGTTTTAACCCATATCCCCACAAGGATAACAGTAGACTCACATGAATCATCATTGATGTCACCAGGTCCAAAAAGGGACAGTTCATCCTTTCTCTTACACTGTTTCACTAAGGAGTATAAGAAAGAGTGAGTTGGGATTAGATCCCAAAATCTCATAGGTTATCAATGAAAACTTCATTATGTTTTTCTCCGTGACAGTATTACTGTAGTTTCATTATATTTTTACAAATATGGTTCTCAAATTAATTCTTGTATTCATTGAATTTATCAAAAGAATCTGACTTATACATCATCAACTAAGAATATACATATCTACTATAATCAATACAAAAATTATGAATTATGAGTACTCACCAAATTATTTAATTGGAAATGTTCCACAAACATGATTATAAACTAATTCAAAGTTCTATTTATGCCTATCACATTTTCCACTAAATGGTGATTTGATCATTTTTCCTTGTAATCATTTGTGGGAAACACCAAGTTGTTTTAGTTTAAAAAAATCTAAAATTTCATCTTGATGTAATTTTGTCAAGAGATTTTCATATACATGACCCAGCCGGTGACACCAACATTGGGTGTGGTATGAGTTTTGTGAATTAACTTCATTTTCGATTTCCATAACTTAGTTAATGAAATCCAATAAATAAATACAAATATTTAAATGTGACTTACTATAAAAAATTATCTTTTTAAAAGAAAAAAAATTACTACCTAATTTGAAAATAAATCCAACTAATTCATATTTTGATATAAAAACATGGTTTTCAGTAATATATAACACCTAACAAAATTCATTAAAAACTAATATCATTCTAGTCAGAAAGTTGATGTGGTTGTCCTCAATAGCTACATTTGTAATCATTTCTCCATTGTTTTCTCATATATGTTCCTCCAGTCTGCCAATATTTTTAAATCTACATGGTTCCTGTATTTTAATATATTCATTTGAATAGAATGTTGTATCAAATTACAAATTTGTATAAATAGAAAAATTTCACATGATAATTGATGCACAATAAGATTCCCTATACGTTATTTGATGTGTTTTTTCTTCTAGTGGCCCTTCTTTCCACATGTAAACCAGACGTCGTCACATTCTCTTCCTTTCACCTTGACCTTCCTCTTCATGGAAGGGTGTGAAGAATATTTGGGATTAATTCTATTTTAATTCTCTTTCCATTTTTTTGTGATAAAAACAAATGTATTTTCATAATTTGTGTCTATATCAACTTTTTTAAGATGAGTGAGATTATATGGTAGAGACTTCTCAATGTTGTTCACATTAAAATTCACACATAATCTATAGAATCTATGATGGAGTGATTCTAGAATGATATCAGTGCCAAATTTTTCAGGTAGATTAAACCATGAAACCTGTAGGCACTCAGTATATCTAATTAGTTTGACAACATGAGGCCCAGTTGGGGAACCCTCTCCATGAATTCTCTAAAATAGTGTCCTTGAAATCAAAAACTGCTCTTGTATAGATATCACCTAGTAAATTCAATGGAGGTGGTAAATCATGCTATTCACATCCAAAATTTTTGTGAGACTTCATGTGTTTACTAGACATTGATGAAAGAATCGAACAATGAACATCGGCTACATCACTCAATTGTTTTTCATAGAAAATGAAAACTTCATCAATCACCTCCTTAGGATCCATATTTGGCATTATAGATTCTAGCATGTAATATTTCAGTTCATGACATAGAATCACATTAAAGCATCTAAACCTCTGCTAAAAGTACTTCTAGTTAGAAGGTTGTCATTATCCAATATTGATCATAGTGATAATGTGGATTAAGAGATTTTGTTTTTATTCAGAAATTAAATGAGTATATTATTAGTACATTATCTTGATTATAAATTATGTGAAAAATGCATATTAATTGACATTATTAAATCTTCCATTATTCTTTCTTGTATCAATCTCCCTTTTCATTGACTAGAAATTGATACTTTCTTCAAAATTTTAGTTGAAAGGATCTATATTCCCCTTTTCATAACCCCAAAAAGGTTTTTCAGGATACATGATATTATTTAGGTAGGAATGCATTTTCAACTTGTATCTCATTGATCATTTGAGTGGGTTCCCCAATCCTGGAATCCTTACATGGACTTACACATCAATTGCATATAAATTACACCATGTCTAGAAAAGGATATTCCTATTGATGTAAAATGTTTAATTCAACCCAAATATTTCATAATACTCTCCTTATAAAAGTATGCTTCCAAAAAATGGTTAGTCAAACACATAGTTATATTTATTTTTGTTCCCAATCTTGTAATGAAAGGCTTAGTATAACTTAATATTAGGATGAGTTATTTTTATTAGTTATGCATAATTTTTAACAATTTTTATCCTCTATATATATTTTTAATATTAAGTGGATGTTACATACTAAATAAACCATGTTGGATAAAACATTTAAACATAATTTATTTATTTACATTATTTTGAATAAAACTTATCTTTTTTATCCTTCAAATATCTTGTTATTTTTAATAAGATATTACTTAATTAGTTATCCATAATAGTTAAAAAAATTATAAAAAACAATTATTTAAATTATTTCCATGAACATTAATTCATTTATTTAATTGAACACGACCTTGTATCCATAATATATACAATTTCATAGAGAGAAATAAATAATTAATTAAATGAACCATTCATGAGCTTTATCTAACTATTAATTTAATGGTTGTACATTAATTCAACCTATGACCTAGGGAAAATAACTATTTTTTACAATCATGGAATGTGTTACAACATTACACTTTTACACAAGTGTATCACCTTAGATGGAAAAATTATGGTTCCCTCTTGAGCCACCTTTACATTCCTTGGGATACTCCATTAATTACATGTATTTATGTATCACATGTAGGTAAGGGGAACATAAGTTATGGTTAAAAAGGAATAAAATTAATATTCGTGTACATACAGGTCCTACATAATATTTGAGAGAGGGATGAATCACATGAAAATTTAATTAATTTTAAAATACATAGTTGAATACCCATGGAATACTGAAATTAAAAAATCCAACACATACATAGTTCTTCTTTCATGATCATGAATTATCAAATATACAATAAATACGCATAAGTAATCGACTAGTATTCATTGCATTATTTATGATTTATTATTTAAGATAAAAACACTTCCATTATTTAATTACCTTTCATATTAATTATAATACCAACCTAATTGGAGATACCAATCATATATTTAAATTAATTTAATTAAATATAAGTACCCATAATTGTATATTAATTACAATAAATTAATTGTGAATTTAATATTTCTTAAAAACATTATTATATATCCAAAAAAAATTGTTGTGTCAGTGACTAAAATAAGGTATTAATTCTATGATTTTAATTTTAATTTAGTTTTTAATTCTTTTAATTTCCATGGGAGTCTACACAGAATGTGTAACATCTCGACCCATGTTCCACCCATTATTCCGTGAGACAACGGATCAAATATCCTCAGGCACTCCTACCTATATGCTAGAGGCTTCCAACTAGGAGTGATGCTCTAATATCGATCATGGGGAGACTATACCATCTTTATCAAAGTATTAAATTTGTATAAATAAATTTGAATAACCAAATGATATAACTAAAATCCCAAGCAAGACAGTATCACATGGTGACCAAAAAAATAATTCAATATACAAAATAAAATAGTTGACATGTCATGCAAAATACACATCATTTTTAAAATGAAAAACTAGGGGAAAGACACACTAAATCTCCTAAGTGGATCCTAACACCATTTTTGGATCCATAATCTATAGTCCGTCTGAAATCACTATGTAACATGGTGATGTTGACCTTATAATATCCTACACACAAGAAGCCGATTTAGGTTCAAATCAGGCTTCCTAATTTGGGTTTGAGTACAACACAGTAGGTCTCCACTAATAGAGTTTAAACCATATACACCCAATTACATTGTATTATATTGAATAAAGAATGAAATACAAGAAATAAAGTAAATGTTTTACATAAATTCAACTATTCTTTGTTTAACCATATATATCAATGGGTTCCCAAGGACACCCGAATGGTAAATACCTACTTCGTCCTGTGCCAATCCATAAACCCCATAACATAGGGAATATAAAAATTCATTATAATCATGGTCTTTAATTATCAATTAAACTCTAATTAATATCAAGGATGATTGAAACCATAGTCCAACTCCAACATTTTGTCTCTCAAACAGCATTCCAAACACCCCATTGGTATTTGAAGTATCAATCTTTGTCCCAAAACCCATTTATCACTATTTGATTTTGAGGTAGTATTCCATGCCCCATAAATTTATAATAGTAAATAACATATGGAAATTTTAATTATTTCTCCGTGGATCACACACAATTATCAATTAATCACACAATTGGGAATTTCATGTAGTAGTCCATGTTACACACTAAAATATAAATCAATCATTCAATGGGTATTTTGAAGCATCAATCCATATCCCATACTCATATATAAATTAAACATATATATACCATATATCAAATTTAACCTAGTTAATCATCATTAACCCATTCATCAATATTTTACATCATTTATACAACTTTAAGTTATCATAACAATTCATGGTTCAACACTATAATCACACGAAATAATATAATCAATTCACAATTAACCCATGTTGAAATATTCAATTCATATAACCCATTAACCCATTAATGTAAGGTATACCATCTCAAAAATCATATCATCAATTAATACATATAACATAAATTGAATAATTCGACAATAGAAATTTTCTATCAATTATTCACTAAGAATACTCCACTCACTAATTAACCAATTAATAATCTAATCCCACCAATTTCATACTAAAAATTAGCCAAATAAATTTTACTAAGTTTAATTCACCACATAATAGAATGTCAACTCAATTAATCAATTCCATGATTCCATATATTAATTAAAAAATTATTTATTCTATTTAAGATTCAATTTTCAAATATTCCAATTAAAATTCAACAAAAACCTTACCCAATTAAAATTCATGATTTTGATAATTAAATTTAGACCACTAGCCTAATGATTGATGATAACGCTCACCAATGGAAAAATGAAATTGAAGTGGAATGATCAAGAACATGATGAAAAAAGCTCTAGATCTGGATCCTTGATCCAAAATAACATGGGATAGATTTATATATAGTTGTAAGGGAAGAAAACATCCCTTGAAAGTATTAGAGAAAGATAACTGATAGATTGGAAACTAATCAAGGTGAGAATTTTTGTAATGCGAGGGGTGAAGATCTTCAATCCAGTCATTGATTTATCAAGAACATAGGTTGTAATTCCTTTTAATCCTTAAGGTAACCTAAAAAATAATCTAAATTGTTTTAGGGTTTATTTTGGACAACACAGGTGGAATTTTTGGATCATGGATTTTTAATCTAATAATGAGGGGTTTAAAAATCAATGTGCATGGTTTCTATCTCGAGGCACACAAGTTTTCCTAACTAAGTTCGTAAATATGTTACACCCCATAGGTGGAAAAAAGAATACTACTAGGAGGATTCATGTTTTGAAAAACCTTTTCCCAACTGTGCAATCCCTATTTTCATAGGGTCGCACGGTTTGCTGGGACATGGAACACAGTTTGGGAAAATCATACGCTAACCATTACCTACCCAAAATACATCCAAAAATATCAAACATTCACCCAATATATACCCAATAAAAATTTCAAACAAATTATACTAAAAGCAATGAAATATTGTACATGTAAACAAACTCGAGGAACTTCCCGAGAAGTTCATGATGTTACACTATCCCCACTTTATAACAGACCATCCTCAAATTTTACACTCAATAATCTATAAGGTTATGAAGATAAAAATATCAGGCCACTAATCCCACATATCGTCTTATTTCTAGTATATTTCCTACTGAAAAAATCCATATTTCCACAATAAATGAATAATCAGCATTGTATTTTATGGAAACACTTTATCAATGCGATCCAACACTTATGTTGGATGATCCTTAAAGGATGCATCAATATCATGATCTAAAATATCCACATCTATCACATAGAAATTTTCAGAGTGATACCACTGAATCTATGACACATGAAAAAATCATGCATAGTAGTATTCCTTAGTGGAAGAGCTAGTTGATATTCAACCTTCCTGAATCTATCTACAACCTCAAATTTTCCAACAAAACTGAGCACCAAGTTGACCTATCTCTGAATCCTTTTGTGACCCAACCATGGAAACACTCAACGGATAATAGTATCACCCTCTATAGAATCTATGGGTCATATAATTCTTTCATCATATGAATTTTTTTTACTTTGAGTCAAAGCCGTCTATTTATGACCTAACTGAAACTTCTCTGATGTCTCATGTATGAGAATCGATCCCAATATCTCTAAATCACCAGCCATTATCCATCATAGAGTGGATCTTCAAGGCCTACCATAATGTGACACATATGGTTTCTTCTAAATAGCTAAAAAGAAAATATTATAATAGATAAATCCATATTTTCTAGGTGCTTCTTTAAATAGTGACTAAACTCTAGGACACATGGTCAAAGCATATAATAAAGAAAATGTATAATATTTTTTGACTGACCGTCAATCTTTTGGTATAATTTCATACTTAGTAAGATTGGTGTACCAATAAATGTTCTACATTCATCTATCGGTCCATAACCACACAAATAGAGTAATTCTTCACAGGTGTATTTGGGAGACCCACATTAAATAAAAGAATAACATCATACCACTTTCAGTATGGAATGGACACTGACTATAGAAAACCACCTGGTTATCGATGCTCACCCTTCACCAGTTGAAAGGAATAGCATCATTTCATGAACCCTATAACCTCCCTTTTCATGAAAATCCACCAAAATTGTCACTATAGTTCATGGTGCATTTTTGTCACACCTTGATGCACCACCAACTTCAAGTATTCAAATTTATGTTTCCTCCTCACTCGCATTCTTGTAGGCACAGAGACCCAATTCTTGACATATATGATCTCATCCTTATATATGATCCAATCGTAATGTGAATAACCACCTTCATGGCCTACCATCAAGGCCAAAAAATATGGATCCTCATAATCCCAGTCTACAATCCCACTAATAAGTGTGGGATCCACCAAAATATGTATCATAGTAATCTTCTTTTGATCCCCTTGAGTCACATATGCATCTTAGTTAGCAAATACATCATTTTCCACTTATCATTAGACTCATGAACTGCCTTAATCAGAGTTTTTCTATTTAAAGAATTAAAAACACTATTTACTTTCCCTATAATAAATTCTATATAAAATTTGAATGAATTGATATACTCAAATAATAACTTGTCTCATTTATTCAAATGTCATGGGGAAAATATACACTTTAAGCTCTTATGATCCGTAAACATAGAAAAATTTCCACCCAACTGATAATGTTGCTAACACATCAAGTTATAAGCCACTATAAATAAGTCAAGGTCATTATTAGTGTAGTGATATTCATGTGGCCTCAACATCCATGACCCATAAAACCAAAATTTATCTCCATGCATCAACACATCTCTAATACTAATCCCATATGAATCACAAAACACAGTATAATCCTCACCTGTCATAGGTTGGATTAAGATTGGTGATGTTTTCAAATGCTTCTACGGTTCTCAACAACAATCATCACATGCTCCAAACCATTCAAACATTATCCCATTCATGGTCAAGCCTGAAAGAGGAGTGTCTAATTGGTAAAATTCTTGAATAATCCTATGATATTAACCCGTTAACCCTTGAAATTTGTGGATATCATAATCATTCTTGATATACCTCAGGGAAAACACTACATGAACATTTTCTATGTCCACTGACACACAATCCTCTAAAATTATGGGACCTAATAAGTCTACATGATGAATAAAAAATTGTCACTTAAGTAGATTGGTGTATATTTATTACCCTTTTAGTGTACTCAAAATAATGTCATGATGTTGTTCGTGATCATCATGAGTCTTGGAGTACCCCAATATGTCATCCAAAAATACTACCACAAAATAATCTTGGTTCAAGGGTAATATTAAGTTCATCAAGGACATGAAACCCATAGGATCATTCATCAACCCAAACAACATCATGAAGAACACATATAGGCTATATTTTTTCTCAAAGCAGCCCTATTTAAATTAGATGGACGAAATATCAAATGGTGATACCCCATTCTCAAGTAGAACTAGTAGATAACACATCCTACCATCAACTTGTCAAATAGTTCATTGATATGAAAAAGTGGATTCTAGTTCGTCACAGTCATCCGGTTCAATTTATTGAAATCAACACACAAGGAAAATGATTCATCAGCCTTTCTTGCAAACAAAACGATAGATCCCCCAGGAAACGAACTCAAATAGATAAACCTTGTATCCAATAACTCTTACAGTTGAGTCTTAATCACTTGATGATATATCGGTTCCATTCTGTATGGTGGAATATAATCTGGACTATCCACTTACATGAGATCAATCGTAAATTACACATCTCTATTAGGTGGAAACCATGATAAGTACATGGGAAACACATCCTAGAAACTATCCACTATATGTGGAAACACATACTACCTTAGACCTACATCATCTAGTAATTGACAAGAAATGTGGGTGGTAATGTCTCCTAGTTGCTGATGAACAAGACCTGCATGGTCTGGAATGATATCCAATTATCCATGGTGAATATAATTTTCACCAATAGTAGACATAAAATCCCCTATCCTAAGGTAACAATCAATGTGGAATTGGTATTCTTATAACTAATACATACCCATAATTAGGTCAAAACCTAACATATCCAATATGAATAGTACCCAACTAAAATTATTTTCCCCAACCTCAAGAGAACACCCCTTGTAAGAATAGGTGTCTCTCATCCGCACTCCCAAGGGTGTATTTAACATCATAACAGCACTCCATAACTCTATCCCCATTCATATACCATTCACAAGATGTTAAACTATTAATTAATATGAGGAAATAGTTTTAAATAAGGAACTAATAAGTGTAGAAGATACAAGAATTGTTCCTCTAACTATAGATGATCGAACCTTTTTATCCACCAATGCAGGCTGAACTGTATGAAACAGTACTTCTGCTCTTCCCTGTGATGTTTTACGAGTCCCATGGGATATAACACACTACTAATTAATGTGATATGGACCAAAATATTCTTTTTCTTTGCCTCTAACACCACATCCTTTAGAACACCAGAAGCTATACTAATATAGTATAGAAGATCCTCTTCCCACACTAGGATTATTCATAGGTTATCCCTCATTACCATTTGGTTTTGTGTTCATGAAAAACCTCTATAGAGGTATCATCCTTCTATAATATTGGAACTTTACATGTGTTTGGGGTATTATCTACTAAAGTTACCCAACCTACCGCACTAGTGGCATGTCACCCGAGTAAGGTCATGTGTAAGTAATCCTTCCCACTATCCAATGTTCTCATAATTATGCTTCATACTCTCAGAAATAATATCTCCTATCATTTTAAAAGAAACTACATGTCCTCTATTGGAGGCCATATTTAAGTTCCCCTCATAAATGAGATCTCAATTAACCACTTTTGAGTTATTCATTTCCAGAAGATATTCACCTAGGAATTAATTTTACATTTAATCCCATCCTAAAACCTCTTAATGAGATCACTTAATCTCCTTCCAATGTTGGAAGAAATCATATCAAATCAGTAATGACGCCAGCCTAGTCCATAACTGACATAATCCCCTAAGTCAACCTCATAAACTCAGCCTTTTTATCCTACTTGAGTGTCCAACGGTAAATGTGCTCCAAGATTTTCTCCTAAAATTTCTTCCACTATATATTATATAGATCTCAATCTGAATTGTGTATGTCCCACCAACACATCACTTTACCATGAACCATATAATATGTCATCTTGACTCTCTTCTCATCATGAGACTCTTTGTGTTCAATTATCATCTAGATAGACTCAATTGAGAACTCATCTCCCTCACGTGCACCCTCTCTGATGAAAGTCAGTAGGTGAAGTAATTGGAACACCCTTGTTAGATTATACATGATTTTCAGAACCCTTCATAGGTGTTGTTGGGACCAAATTGTGTATGAAGATTGAATTTTTGTCAACATTTGTCAATTTCAGTCAAAATGAATCAGGATAAGAAGGACTCCAATGTTAATGGAGATCGACTGAAGTGAGGATGCCTGGAGAATTATTATGAAGTCATATCACTGAATGTCATACATGGGAAATTATCTATGAAGAAAATTTTGAAGAATGATCACACAAAAGGTGTTATGAGATCAGAATCTTGAAAATTGGCAAAGGCATGAGGTGCACAAAAGCCTGGAGCATTTCAAAAAATATGAATTTGCGTGAAAGAGTTTTTACGTGCATGAAGAGGGGTTTTACGCGCTGATAATAGGTTTTATGTGCAGGTTCAAAAATGCCTATAAATATGACATGAGCCCCTATCATTTTTTAAGGCTCGACACTTAGACAAATCATGAGCTCTGATGCGCGAAAAAAATTAGAGTATTGAGTAATGCATGAAAAGAATAATTGGTGCACGAAAAGTAGAGTGTTGCATGAAAAATCTTGTGTTTCATGAAAAAGAGAATGATGTGGGAAAAATATTGTTCTACACAAAAAAGATAGTGTTTTTTGAAAAAGTGATGTGCTACGCGAAAAGCCTATGCTTCATGGAAAAGGGAGAGTTACGTGAAATGCCTTTTTCATGACAAAATGCGTTTTTACGCGCAAGGTTTGAATTTTATGCGCAAGCCACCTAGAAGGGTGAGCTAAAAATTTGAGGGTACCACATTACTTTAAAAAGTTCTATGAACTCTAGAAGTGTCTTGCAGAGAAAGGGAACTGCTCCCTCTACGCAAAAAACAAAGCACAACCAAGTGACTAGTTTTCTCAATCCCTCACGGTGTTTTGTAAAGGAGATCCTGTGAGTACAAAACTGTTGAATAGTCGCCCATGTAGTGCTTCACGAAGACAGATCCACGAATTATCCTTGGTTCTATGAAGATAAATCACACGTCCTCTACATAAAGAAGAAGACTCGTGGAGCTCTCTGCTTGCACGAAGGAAAACACTCTCTGGTTGCACTATTTATATACATTGTATGCAGGAGTTTTGTTTCTTGTGTGATGAGGAGATAGACATGTAACTAAAATCATATATACATTAAGGATGAAGAAATTATTCCCATACACTCATGTTTTGGTATTGATAATTGAAGAATGATATTAAGACACCACAGTAAAATTCCTTATTATACTGTGCCAAAGAGCAAGAAGTGAAGAAGAAGAAAAATAGAGTTTTCCCATCCAAATGCTGACAATTATTCAGGGTTGTTTTATTAAGATGATGCCAAGTGAACTGATCTTCATTTCTTGAATAATCACATTGTTGTATGTGATTCTTTCCACGAAGAGAGAAGATGTTTTAGTGTAGTTGGTTTTTTCACTAAGAAGAAGAAAGAATAATTATAGTGCAGTTAGTGCTCAACTAGAGAAGAAGAGAAAGAAAGAAGGAAGAATTGCTTTCCTACTGATTTGAAAGTAATCAAGTGAAGAGCACTAAATAAGTTTAAGAGAAGAACCTACCTTATCATGAAAAAAGAAGACTATCTCCAAAGGGAGTATAAAGAATGAACTAGAGGCTGTAAGTTAGACTAGTCCATCACCAGTCCAGGGAAGAGGATTGTTTCCCACCCCCTCTAAAGTTTAAGGACTCACACTGGCTAGAGGATTTCTTTCCTAGACACTTTACTTTAATATAATATCGCATCATAGTGGAGAATCAATGTACTGGTCATATAAATGTATTGAAAGGACGCATCATAACTTATTTAGTGGTGAACCCTATAAAAATACTGTGTGAATATTTTTACTACTTTCTCTTATTTCATGTTGTAGTTAAAATATAATAAGAGAATCAAGATCCTAACAGGTCAAGAGATACCGGGATAAAAGTTGGAAATGGTTTAAAAAGTCCTTAACACTGATTCACCTCCCTCTCAGGGTTACGTATATCCCAAAAAGGTCCTCTCAATTAGTATCAGAGGGACATGATCACCTCTATTGGATTACCTACAGTGAATTTATTCTCTTTTGAATATTTCAATTTCTTTCCCATTTTATCTATGAAGTTCACTTTCAGGGGAGATTCAGTTATCTCTGAACATAAGGCTATATCAACCAAAACCATGAAGAATAGGAAAAATAAGGAGAATAGAATGTTAGAAGAAGAAGTCCCTCTTATCTAAAGAAGAGGAAGTATCTTATTCTTCATATCTAAAAGACATTGAAGACACACCAGACTTAGAATATAATGAGAAGGTGGATCAAGTTCCCACCAAGAAGATGGAAAACCTTCCAACCTCAACTGATCAAGAGATATGTGTTAGTAAATTTGGAAATTATCCTCTTGATGAAAATGCTAGCACAAGTGGTGATGATCAATCTACAAAAAATGAAGAAATATCAGTTGATCGATTAAGAATGATTCTTCATGGGATCCTTGAAGAAAGTACATCCCCAGGTTGTGGTGTATTTCAATGCATGCATGAAAATATCACTCAACTGGCAGAGGAAACTGATTCATTGGTGAAATGATTACAAGAAAAAAAAATTGAATGTTTGAAGATCTCTAGGCAGGTTGGAGCCTTTGAAGGTAGAAATATGGAATTTGAATTATGTTCTTCAAAGTGGCTCAAAGTTGTTGAATAGAAAGAGGGAGTTAACAAGTCTCTAGAAAAGAATATCCAAGCACTTTAAGATGAGCTGAATAAGAGCAATGATGTCAAGGAGGTATATTTGGAAGAACACTCCAAAAAGATGAAACAACATGACTCTTTGTTACTAAACAAAGTAAATATTCAT
This sequence comes from Viscum album, assembly GCA_963277665.1. Classification (NCBI taxonomy): domain Eukaryota; kingdom Viridiplantae; phylum Streptophyta; class Magnoliopsida; order Santalales; family Viscaceae; genus Viscum; species Viscum album. The sequence continues at coordinate 1,646,925,363 of OY728135.1, forward strand.
GTAGATGAATTTGAATGAATAAAGAGGGCGTGTGAAGAGAAGATGAAAATGATTGAACATAAGGAATTCATCCTCAACATGAGATGTCTAAAATGGAAATCTGAGTTGATCAATATTGAATAGAAAAATATTGAGTCTCCACAAAATAAAGAAGCAGTTGTTGCTAGTAATAAATGCTTACTGGAAGATTCTACTATCAAAATACCCCCTACATGTGATAAAAAGATCATTGATTCACTCCTTGATGTATCACAAGTAGTTGAGAAAGTAAAGGTACCCTCTATACCAACTAGTACTAATGTCAGTAAACATTCCTCTACAAAAAAATCTGGTTAGATGAAACATTATAAACAAGTATGGATGAAAAAGAATTAGAATAAACCTACCACCATGTATATGGTGGATAGGGGAAAGAGTTTGAAAGATAGCTCCTCACATAAAGCACAAAAATTCACGAAGAAGATTCAGCAACCTTATAAGGAAGATGGGAAGTGGTCAAGGTTTGTTGGCCCATGATGGTGTTGTAATAGATTTGGGCATTATGCACTGGATTGTTGGTACAACCCCTTAAATGTAAAATCAAAGAAAAAGCCCATATCAAGGGGGAGAATTCTATAGAAGAAGAAGCAACATCCACATATTCAGAAGCATTTGTATACTAAAAACAGATTTAGAATGTTAGATAAAATCTGTGATGTATGCAATAGAAGTGGTCACATGAATGGTACTTGTTCATTTCAAAGGGTACCCAAAGCTGATAAGGATAAAACATCACAAGATATGTCTAAGAAATAAAAAGAATCCATGGAAAGTAGTCAGATGAATGTTGGAAAATCACACACTGCCAAGAAGACTCTAAGGTGGAAATTTGAGAAGGCATCAAGTTCTAAATCCATGAAGTCAAAGGGTAGTGAATCCAAAAGAATTAATAATAATGATGAAAATCTGATGAATCCATATAGAATATCAAATATTGATGCCTCATTCCCTAATGATATACTTGTTGTCTGACCAGAACATTTGGAAAGAATTAGGAAAAATGAAGATCCACAGGCTAAGGCTTGTACTAAAAACAAAAAAAGAAGATTCTACAAAAATAAAAAGATGTTTTGTGTGTGAGGATCAACAAGGCCGGTCATACAGTTAGAATGTTCTTTGAATTTATTCCATCCAAATAAGAATTCATGAAGATGATGAATGTTGCATCGGGATATTCTAGTTCTTGGAAATCACGTGATGAAAGAAGATTCATACACAAAGATATAGAAGAAGTCTTGAGATCTACACAGCCACATTCAAAATTAAAGATAAAATGTGAGAGTGTGAGGAGTGGAGAAAATGGAGCATCTTTGTTGAGAAAATCATCTCAGCCTTCCTACTCACATTGATGATGCATTGAGGATCCACCCTATTCCCTTAAATCTTTCTGTATTGTATTTGTTCTTTAAATGCAGGGAAATGAAGGTGAAGAAATATATCAGGGGGATTACCTAAGATTCAGTGATGAGAAGTGTTACCTTGAGGTGGAGACATATCAAGAAACTACTACAGTCATTATCTCAATCAGTACCAACATTAGTTGGTATAAAATTCAATTACTCTGATGATTTTCTGAAAATCATGTCATTTCCAAAGGTATGTCATTCCAAATCCCTCGTACTTGGTTACTCAAAATAAAGATCATTCTACAAAGGGGGATTTACAATGTTAATCAGTGACATAAGAAGAATGAAAGTTCCCCATGGCCACTTATCCTACCAATTTTACTTGACTGTTTTTTATCTATTTGTTGAAGTTAGTGAAGGAATTTCAGGTTGATTATTTCTTTCAAATTCATTGTATTCTGACTGAAATGAATGTGGAAAACACTTGAAGACACATGTACGATTTATCATCTCATGAGGTATCATGATTCAGTGGATAATGGACAGATCTATTGTCTAAATCAAATCCTCTTGTTTTCTACACCAAGCACTTCTCAAGTAGACATAGAGTGAAATTATTGATGGCACACTACTTATGTATGGACGGATACCCTCACTACCAGGAACATTATATTTCTTGTCAATAAGGGGGAGAGAAAGTGAAATGAATGATTGAAAAGTAAGGGGAGAGAAGATTCTCATTTTTTACATTGACACATTCATTTTAGGAGACGTTAAGGTATTGACAACAAAATACAATGGAGAATATTGTTGGGACCAATTTTTGTATAAAGATTGTATTTGTTGTCAACAGTTTTCAATGTCGGTCAAAATGAAGTAGGATATGAAGAAGGACTCCAAAGTTAATAGAGATCTCCTGAAGTGAGGATGCCTATAGAATTATTAAGAAGTCATATCATTGAATGTCATACTTGGGAAATTCTCTATGAAGAAAATTCATATGATTGTTGTGCAAATCCTAAGTTTAAAGTACGTGTATCAAAGGTGATACATTCTCTACAACAATGAAAAATTGTGATTAAAACGAGAAGATTTTTTACTGATATGTATTTCACAAATATCATAAGTTATAAGAACTTATGATGTAAGATTTATGGTCGAAAGGGGGATAAATGATGATGCCATTCATATACAATTTTCATTGGAAGGAATGATGTTGCTGGAAGATATAGAAGTTTCAGTACTTTCCATTATAAATTCAGACGATGCCAAATCTGGTCTATCAATGGATATATATCACAATAGTGGAGTTCATGATTAATGCCGAAGAATGGTTATGGTAAGTAGTGATGAATGAAATAACAAAGGAATGGAGAATCTGGAGACGACACAAAAGATCAGTTTAAAGTGGTGTTGTTTTCCAGTGATAGAAAAATTTATGCCCTGAAAATCGGGAGTTGAAGATGTTTTTTTGCAATGGATGTTGCGCGCAAGATTGGAGATGGTATATATTTTTGGGCACAAGGTATGATTCGTGGTCAGAACATCGAAAAATGACAAAGGCATGCAGTCCACAGAAAAATGGGTCGATTACGTGATAAAAATGAAGGACGCACGAAATAGTAGCGGGTTGCCCGAAAAATCAGCGAGATGCACGAAAAATAAAATGGTTGTGTGAAATATATGCAGGTTGTTCAAAATATTTGCGGGAGGCACAAAATATCAGTGGGATGAGCAAAAAATGAAGCGGTGCATGAAGATGGTTTTTACACGCTAAAAATGGGTTTTATGCTCAGGGTCAAAAATAACTATTAATATGAGGTGAAACCCTCTCATTTGTTAGGACTCGACACATAGAAAAATCTTGAGCTCTGACGCGTGGAAAAATTGAAGTATTGAGTAGTTCACGAAAATAAGAAGTGGTGCGCAAAAAGGAGAGTGTTGCGTGAAAAAGCCAGTACTACGTGAAAAAGAGAGTGTTGTGAGAAAAATCTAGTGTTGCGCAAAAAGGAGAGTACTGTGTGAAAAAGTAAAGTGGTGCGTGAAAATCCGGTGCTTTGTGGAAAAAGGAGAGTTGTGTGAAATGAATTTTTTGTTCCAAAAGATGTTTTTACGTGCATGGTTTTAATTTTATGCGCAAGACACCTTGAAGGGTGTCTGAAAAACATTAGGGTATCGCATGCCCTTAAAACGTTTTATGCACTCTTGTACTGTCTTGTGAAGAAGGAGAACTACACTCTTTGTGTGAAGAAGAATACACAAACAAGAGACTAATTTTCCCAATGCCTCGTAGTGTTTTGTGAAGGAGATCTCATGAGTACACAATCGGTGAATAATCACCCGTGTAGTGCTTCATGAAGTCTGGTCCACGAATCAACCTGGGTTATGTGAAGAAGAATTACACGTCCTCTATATGAAGAAGAAGACCCATGTAGCTCTCTTCTTTAAGGAAGGTGAACACTCTCTGGTTGCACGATTTATACACATTTTTTAGGGGTGTTGTTTCTTGTTTGACAAGGAGATAGACATGCAACTAAACTCATAACTGCACGATGGAAGAAGGAAGTATACCAATACACTCATGTATCGGTATTGATAATTGAAGAAGGAGATTAATACACCGCAGTACTATTACATATTATACTGTGTCAAAGAGAAATAAGTGAAGAAGAAGGAGAACAAAGTATTCCAATATGAATGCTGGAATTTATTCAGGGTAGATTGGTTCAGATAATGCCAAGTGAACAGATCTTCATTTCTTGAATAATCACATTGGTGTATGTGATGCATTCCAAGAAGAGAGAATAAGTTTTAGTTCATTTGGTTATTGCAGTAAGAATAAGAAAGAAGAATTCTAGTGCAGTTAGTGTTACCCTAAAGAAGAAGAGAAAGAAAGAAGGAAGAAGTGCTTGCCTACTGCTTTGCAAGTAATCAAGTGAAGAGTAGTAAAAAATACCAAGAGAAGAATATACCTTATCAAGAATAAAGAAGACAACCTCCATAGGTAATATAACGAACCATCTATATGATGTAAGATGGACTAAGCCCTCACCATTCCAGGGAAGAGGATTGTTTTCCACCCCCCTCTAAATTGTAGGGACTCACACTAGCTAGAGGATTGCTTTCCTAGCCACTCCACTGTAATAGCATATCACATCATAGTGGAGAATCCATGTACTAGTCATATCCATGCACGGAAAGGACGTATCTACTCTTATGGAGTGATGAACCTTGTTAAAATAATGAATGCATGTTTTTATTGCTTTCTATTATTTCATGTCATAGGGAACATGGAATAATAGAATCAAGATCCTAATAGGTCAAGAGGTACAAGGCTAAACGTTGGAATTGGTTTTAAAAAAAGTCCACAACACTGATTCCCCCCCTCTCAATGTTTGGTATATCCCAAACTGGTCCTCTTAGGTGTCATTCCATAAATTACCTAAACCTGTAAATGTTCTCATGGAACTTCTCTCTTTCTACCTCACCCAGCACTATCAGTGGCTATGGTTCCACTACTGGTGGATCATTTCCAACCATATCCTCCTCTTGTTCTATCACAAACATCGTCATGGAGGTATACCTCTACAATTCCAAACTCACATCTTAGTACACATAACACTAATTTAACACAATTATGAAAGAGGAATTTAAAATAATCTATAAAAATTCATTCTCCAAACCATGCCTTGTGGTAAAAACAGAGGCTCTATCACCACCCTTAACCATCCAACTTCTAGGTCATGGTTAACAAGGGTAAACACATTCGAATTGAATCATGATTCTAATTAGACAATTTTTTCACATTTTTTTTTATCATTTTACAATAATCATCTCACATTATTCACCTATGTCATTAAATTACACAAGCTAAGAGAAACATAATTCAATTTTAATAACTTATTGAAAACCTGTATTCTAATTCATTCCTGAAATGTTGCATGCCATTAAGTAATGATGAATACCTAGAATAATTCATGTTTACACAAATCACATTCCATATATGTCAATGATCCAAAAATCATAAAATCTAAAAAATAATAATCACATGACATAAAAATTTCATCACTCAAGGTTAAATAATTTCCAATAGCAGCAACACACATCTATAAAAATAATTTCACACAAGGTAAATAACTTTTTCCCATGTACATGGGTTATATACTCCCGTAAATAAGCTCTTAACCAAGACATGTCTCCTAATATTCCCTTTCAAACCATTCCCAATTATTAATAAAAAGGTAAAAACCCCATTTTGATACATATTTTTAAAATCACAACCTGGGTTTCACACACCAATGCCCTGAGATGATCAATCACTTGATCTCATGTTGGCCTCCTCATACACTAGTGGATACTCACTAATAACAAGGGTCTAATATTGATCATGGGGAGACAATACACTATTTTTCATATAGCCCAATAGAGGTAATAATTAAGAATAACCAGATGATATAACCAAAAATGAAACCAAAATAGTATCACATGATGTCCAAAACATGAATATAATATCCAAAACTAAATAGTAGATATGTCATACCAAATACATGTAAAGTGTCAAATGAAAAATCTAAGGAATGACATGTTGGAAATCCCCAGTGGTTCATAAAACCATGTCTAGTTCCCTCATACATACATCACCCCACTCGAACATCTAACATGGGAATCTTTCCATTATCTTGTCCTACAAGCATTATGTATATTTGGGTACTGATCCAAAAGCCTGAGTATGGTCCAAGTACAAAATAGTAGGCTAAAGACATTAACATCGAATATAACATTAATTTAATAATTTATATATAGTTTTAAAAGAACACAACACAAGAAATAATGTATATTTTATAAACACATGAATAATTATTTATTTAAACACATAAATACTTGGGTTCATTAGGAAAACCGAACCCTCAAGACATACTTTAGTCCGTTCAATGTCTAAACAACATATGATAGTGAATATCTCAATTAATTATAAATATGGTATTTCATTATCAATTCAACTACAATTCATATCACGACTGATTGGAACCATAGTCAAATACCAATATTTTGGGCATTTAACGCCATGTTTAGTACCATGTGGGTATTTGAAGCATTGGTTCTTGTCCCACAACCCATTTATCACTATTGTATTTTGAAGCAACATTCCATATCCCACACATATATATCAGTCAATCACACATGGTATTTGGAAGATGCAATCCATATCCCACACATGTTTATCAATTTATCACACAATTGGGATTTTGAAGCAAATTTTTTTTCCTGACACTCATATATTAATCAATCATATAAGTGGAGTTTTAATGCATAAGTATGTTTCCCAGACACATGTATCTATTAAACACTTATATCCCATATATCAAATTTTTCTCGATTAATCTTCATTTACCCATTAATCAACATCTCAAATCATGTATACCATTATAATTTACCACAATAATTCATTACTCAATACATTAATCACATGATATAATATAATAAATTCACCATCAAACCATGTTGAAATATTTAATTTGTACAACCTATCATCCCATTAATGTCATTTCTAACATCTAAAAAATCCCTATTTTCAATTAATTCTTATCACATTAATTTATCAATTACACAATCCCAATTTCCCATCAATTATGCAATCACAAAATTTGACTAATTAATTAACAAATTAAAAAATCCACTTCCACAAATTTCATAATAAAAATGACTGAATTTTTTTTCCAAATTTCAAATCTATCATAATCACATGGGAAATCAATTAATAAATTCTATGATATCATAAATTTATTAATCAGTTAATTTATATAATTAAATATTTAATTTCCAAAATTTTCCATTCAAATTTCAAAAAACATAACGTTAAAGGGAATTCCATAATATATAAACTAAATTTATAAATCCTACCTCATGATTCATGATTAAAAATAACAAATGGAAATCCAAAATTTAAATGGGAAGATCAAGAACATTACAAAGAACAAGAACATTACAAATATCAATATTTTGATAAAAAAACATAGATCCATGATCAAATAGATTATATCAATCCAAACCTATATATATCCACTACTAATAGAGGTTAACATACCTTCAAATGATGATAGAAATATGGGAGAGAGAGGGGAATCAAATTGTGATGAGAATCTATTACAATGAGGGGTGCATATTTTTAATCAAGGCATTGATTCAACATGAATTGAGGTTGGAATGACTTTTAAATCTATCTGGGAACCACTAAAAAAACAAAATAGGTTTAGGGTCATCTTGGTTCATCTTAGGGTGAATTCTGGGTGATTAGGAATTTTTAATCTTATTTTATGGGATTTAAAATTTCACGTGAATGATTTCCTACTCAGGGTCACAGTTCACCCTAAAAGTGTGCCTAGTTGTGTGCATCCCCAAATGGGGCCACATAGTTAATAATAGGAGGGTGAACAGTTTAAAAAATCTTGCACTAACCATGAAATCTCCCACTGGATGTTTTTATACAATTTTTTGTGGTTGGGATCATAGTTTGGGAATACAGTGTGACAACCATGCACTACTGAATCCAAAAAAACATCCAAATTTCTCCCATACATATAAAAGATAAAAACAAATTATGATATACTCAAAAAAGGAAAAACTGTACCTATAAAAAATATTTAGATAGATCTTGATAATTCATTATCTTACAACATGTACAGTCTAGCTACATGTCTTTTACCATGATTGTTATGTATCTATGTCACATACCAGGGGCATCCACATGTTAACTCTTAGGGGCTACATGATGTGTAAAAGATAGCTACATGCCATGTATCTTCTTTTTTTGTTCCATGTTATAATATTCAACACATAGTGTGAAACAAATTCCCCTTTAAAATTAATTACACGGTTCATCTCGATACAATGTACATTTTTACATGACATCAACTCCGACTACAGGCCTTGTAACCTTGTTTTACCATCCATAGATTTTTTCACTTCCTAGTGTATTCTCTGGTTGATCATCATCTATCCATAAACCATTATTAAAATTAATCCCTTAATAGAAACTATTTATATGTCCATAAAATGTAAATTCTAATTAGATTAAATAGTGGATATCATTAAATTAAATATGTCCACAAATTCAAAAAGATCAACAATCAATTAAATTATTATAAATTTAAACTTGTCCTCTCTGATACCAATTTTTCATTCTGCATATAGTATAATTGAGTTATGGTTGTTGATATATTAAAATTTCATTTAATTCATATTTCCCTAAAAATGAATAAGGATATTGTAAATAAAATTTATAATGAATTTATTAAATATTTTAATAAATGAATACATGGGCTTAGGAACTTTCTTCATTTTTGAATTTTCTTCAAATAAATTCCATTTGTATTACATTTTTTAGTGTGGGGATCCAATGATAGAATCCCTCTAATAGTGATCCACTATTTCTCATATGATCTCCATGAAATAATACTCAATCTATGTGTGCTAGCATGACGAGTCAAATATCTTGCATGGTTTGTTATTGATCATTTTTTCTTCGGTATTGAAGAGATATCTCTGGTGCTTCTCATTCTTGGGATGGAGAGGGGAGGATTTGAGGGATATTTTTTTGTACAAAAATTCTATATTCTAAATTTTTTCATTATCTACAAAATAAAGAAAGATATCTGTCTATAGAGTTATAATTTTGGATAAAATTGTACTTAATTTAATTTTATCCATTGAATAAAATTAATTACATTTAATAGACCCCATTCCAAATAACGATAATGGTGTTATTATTTTTTTGGTGTGCACTGACTTCAAAAATAATATATATTATTTTACAATCTTGTTTATTAATATTTATCATCAGACATAGTCTATGTCCTTTCTAACTCCTCTTGAATTTATTGAACACCCAAATAAAAATTTTATTTATAAATAAAAATTTTCTTCACATAATGGAAAATATAAATTTTTTAAATTTTAAATATAAATAAAAAGTATATTTTTATTCACATTCCTGTAAATAAATATTTATTTAATTTATGCAATCATTATAACATGAATAAATTTATTTTTCGAACATGAGAATAATATTTATTAAACTAATTAAACTCAAATAGAATTTAATTGAGATCAATTGAAACTCATAGTGTGTGACCCTATAGGAATACATCTCATTGGAATTAGGTGGGTTTTCATAAATTCCAAAATTACTATCTAGAAATGGGTTAAGGAACCCAATAAGGATAACTCAATGTTGTAACGTTGATAACCACATATGAATGCTCATGATGTAATATAATAAATTTAGTATAATATCTCATCAAGAAGCTTTCATGATGTTGTCATAAATCTATTCACATGACAAGTCATTAGTTCACAATATAAAATAATCTTTTTTTTTCACTGTTTCTATGGAATTTAATATGATGGCTATACTCTAAATGGTCAAGATATAAACTTCTTTATAGATGTAAGGGTAAAATACTTCTTTGACTTATCCATTACTGACACGTTAATGACGACACACCCAATGTACTCAACTTTCCACCAATATATATTGTGATGGTTTTGGTTTGTAAATATAATTACGTGATTCATGACAACCATTAATGAAAGCCTCAACATCCAAGGACCATTACACATCTTCATCATTAGAAACATTTGATGACCTGAGAAAATGAAGAATTATTAAATGTGTGTCTATTCTCATAACCTTCCATATTGAATAATACCAAGTGTGAAATTCTGTAGAATAAGCCTTATCCACTTATGAGAACTTTCACCTAGAATTCTAAATACAATGTGTCGCATTATAGTATATTCTCTATCCGCGAAACAATAATAATAATATTTTCATAGAACTTCAAGGTTTTCATCATAGAAGGAAACTGGTATGAACATATTAATGTGAAAAATACTCCAGAACATTATTACATTAAAGCCACAGAGAAATAATGAATAATATGTAATAAGATGTTAAATTAATAATCAATTCATTGAATATACATATAACAAAATCCAATCAATTATACATAGAACACAAACTCTAACATTTATAACTCCTCCTCATTCACGTTTAAATTTAAATAAAATTTTTCATTTAGATTTTTTTATTTTTATGGTTATTTATTCGGGTGATCTATCTCTTATAATGACATACATTTTGCTTCAAGAAAATATTCATGACTATTTTTCTAGAACATTCCTATTCCAAATTCATTATTTACTTTTCATGTATTAAAATATATAGAATACATTCCATAAAATCTCTTTTTATATAATATTTTAATTGAGTCTCTTCTTCGAAACTATTAATTAATAAGAAATAAAATCTTTATCATTTAGATTTTCAATAAATGAGTTTTATATTGAAATATCTATGAATTTTCTAGTTTTAGTAGCACTATCATAATATTTTTAATCATTAGAAATGAAATATCATTTTGGATTTGGAATAAATTTTCTCTTTCTCCATTAAAAAATTCATATATTTTTCACATGTTTAATAAAGGGTATTCCTGAATATCTCTCATCTTCATCACTTTCTTCATCATCATTTCTTAGAGGGAAATTTGCAGAAAAATTACCAAAAATCCAAACCCAAATAATTTTATTTGTAACTTCCCTTTTTTACTTCCCTTTTCCTCTATTTCCAATTTTATAAAACAAGAACCAAAGTTTATCAAATTCATTAATAACTACATATTTAGTATAAGAGTCACCAACTTCTTCATCTTCAAGGATATTCTTCTATTTTTCCTTAATTAAATGCTTCGATGGTAATTTCCCAATAAACATTTTCATTTATTTCTATAAAGTTATTTCTTTTTATCGGATATTTAATGATAGTGTTATGTATTTAATCCAAAGATTGAGTTTTAGGATATCTTCATCTAGTGTTGAAAATTGGCATATTTGTTTTGAAGAATAATTCCAAATATATTTTCAATAATAGTTGAATCATCATTCCTTTCACCAAGAAAATTTTTGAGGCATATAATTTTTTCCACCATTCAAAATAAGTATCCAATATATTTATAGTCGCCCATTTTGAGGTCTTCATTCATCAAACTCTATATTTATTACTTATCTAAATTAATTTTTATATTTCCTTCATATATATTTTTCATCTATTCTTAAATACTGTTAAAAGTTCCAACTCCATTTTATATATGAAATTAACATTAGATTTTGAAAAAAGGAAATCATTTTCATCCCTTCCATCATTCTTCATATTATTCTTATCTACAAATATAAGATGAAAATTCTCAGAATGATCAAAAAATCCATATGTAGTAGCATCCAAAACATTATAACCAGGAAAAATAATAAATGGAAACATTTTAGCTTTATAGACATGAAACATATTTCTATCAAAAACAATAATTATCTTCCTCTTCACACAATTCACTATATATAAAAACATCTCTTCAAACATCAACATTAAGAAAATAAAGGGAATCATCCTTTAATAATAATTTACAAGGCTAAAAAATTATAAATGTAATAACTGAGAGTGGGAGGGTGAATCATTGATATCTATTTCTTTAATGTTATATTTTATAATAAATATCCCTCTCCTCCTATTAAATATTATTCACTTTATTGAAAAATAATTGTTCACACAACCATTGAATCATATGAATTTACTAAGTTCACTGCTCCTCAAAAGTATCAATTACATGGAATGGTTTGGAAGAAAATTAATACCACACAATCAACTACAAAAAAATAGACTTTAAGTAGTTACAACAAGAAGGAAATATAATTATACTTATAAAAAATAATGATCAGTACAATAGTGCATGTTCTTCTTATAGTATAAATGATGTAAATATGATGTTGTAAAACGATTAGAAACCTTAACCAAATGATTTAGAACCTATTACAATACGGATTAAATAGAAATCACATTTGTTATTACTTAATTCCATTTATTAACATTCTTACCATGTAGAAGGTATGATATTTTTCCCTGGAATTCATAAAAAACACAGTCCAATCACTTTATCTGATTCCTCTATCGGTTTCATCAATCCAAAAACAATTTTGTCCGAAAATGATTCTATAAATATTTAATGTAGTGAACTAAAACCTTGTTCTTTCTCTCTATCATCTTCATCCAGAAATTGGTTATCTAATTATTTAGTCATATATAGTTCTTCTTATGATATCATCCAAAATGTTCACTTGGTGAATGATGACCACAACTTCCTTGGTCATCATAAGCATCATCTTCACCAAAAACAAGTGAATACTTTGTTGTAAATAACCTTATAAAGACTTTGGACAATATAAATTCATCTAATGATATTTGATAATTCATCTATTTGGAAAAATTAATTATTGTTTATTCTATTGGAAAAACATTTTGACTAATTCTTTTGTCTAGAAACCATTCTTTGTATGTTCGATCTGTTCTAGAAATATATTCTAGTAGTTCTATCAATAATCCTATTTGAATTTAAGAACTTTATAACTGTCACTCTTGTGCACATGAATAGTACAAGTGTATGTTGTAATTTCAAACTTTTATATAGGTGTGCTCAAAATTGAAAATGTAGGAAGTAAATTTTTTTTCCTGCTCAATAAACCTCACAATTAAATACTCCTTATCAAAAAAAATTCCAATAATTTAAAATAATTAAGACACTTTTTAAAATAACAATGAATTATCAGGACAATATTATTCTTCAAAAAATATTCATTATAAAACATATTCAGTAGTCCTTTGTGCTATTTATTTTACAGCCCCTCTGTATTCTAAACTATGAATTATCTTGTCTGTTCGAAGAATTGATTCCTCCAACAAAATTGAACTCTTCTAACTTTTATCAACTTATTTATCATTGAAAATTTCTATTCACCAAATTAAATATCCTTATCAACAATCGTTCTAGAAATTTTTTTCTCGAAAACATTAACACAACATTAAATAGAGAACATTGTATTCCAAAACAATATTCTCCATTTTATTTGAAAATTATTAGATCTTTATATTTTAAAAGACTCATGATGTTGAAAACATCATAGAAGCAATGAATCATCATATTTTTTATGAACTCTATTTAAATCTATATGTTTGAAATTCTATGTTTGGTACTCCATCTTACTCCATATAAAACTCTCTATTATGAAAAGACAAGTCTGAAAACAGGTACACGTAGAAAACAACATTCATAACATAAAACCACAATTGATTGAATTTCTCATGAAAAATGTGTCCAATCAACTTATAAGAATTGATTCATTTAATAACTATAATTTAAAATATATGGTGATTTTTTTAAATAAAAAAACCAAAATCATCATCAAACATAAAATATCCAAAAACACACTACAGTAAAATGTGCCCCTATATTTTTATGTGACAATGAGAGAGAAATTGTATTATTAACTAAAAATTTCAGGAATAACCAGATAAGAATAAAATATATTAGTTTTAAGGTATAAATATAAATCAATTTCTCCGAGGGAAATATAAAAATAAACAATCTCGAATAACATTTGTAACTACCCAAGATTTTATAGTACGTTATTTCTTCAAAGTAATTAAATAACTTGCACTACACCAAACACCGAGTTCAAGAGAACCACGAATTACCAAACTGGACGTTCAAAAGATGCCCTGAATAGTATTAACTACAAATTTAACTTTATATAATCCTTATAATTTGATAATTCATATTATGAGTTTGTTAGACATAATAGAAAAACAAATTCATTTTTTCAGATAAAATAAGTATTTTTTATAGGCAATTTTACCCCCTTTTAATGGTGAACCATTTTTAAATCCAAGATTTGAAACATTTATATATAAAATTTAACAAAATAAAATTATTCTTTAGAATTGGGACATAATAATTTAGATTCAATAAAAATTTGGTGTTTTTCTGATAACTTTCATATTTGGGTGAATAGGGAAAATGCTATATCTTAACTGAAAACAACTTTTTTAATCAAAATAATTTTAAATTTTAAATTATACATTTTAATTGTTTGGAAGTATAAATATATTATATTTTTACCATTTAATCGAATGTTATTCATTGGAAATAATTTCACTTTGAAATAATTTCTAGTTTTTCTTAAGGTGTCCCTCACCCCTCTTATAAAAGGGAACTCACCCTTCCCTCAAATTCACACCTTAAAAGACTTTTGGATTGGCCAACCCCTACCAAAATACACACTCAACTTTCATAAATTCATCCTAGAGGCCTTAATTTAGGATGAAATCAAACCTAAGGAGCCATTTTTGACCAAATCACAATGAAGAACCTAAAGAAGATGTAAATATTTCATCACCTCTTTCAAGTTCTTTTCTTTTTCGAGATCCACTTTCATTGTTTTTTCCATTCTAAAATAATAAATCCAGTATCTTCTATATAATGTGATGTTATTATAAATATGGTACAACCATATTCATTATTCTATCAATCCTTTGATGGACATGTCACCATATGAGCATATGTACGACTTACTGTCTCTACGTCGTGGTCTAATTGTTCGTCAATAAATAATTTTTTGGATTGGTATAATAATGATTTTTAATTGAAGTAAATAAAAAATATTATTTGATAATGATTCTATATATATGGTATACCATCATATTATATATTATCTTAACATCAAAATAATGATATTGTCTCCTGTGCGTACGTACGGATTACCGTCTCCACGAACGCGATGAGATTTATTTCCCATCGTATCCATTCGAGAATAACTTTCATTAGATGATTGAAAATAATGTTTAAAGACATAATATCATTATGAATATGAATAAGAGACATCCTATCCATAAAAAATATTACTTAAATAACAAAGCATACAAAGTAAAATGAATCAGTTAACACCCGGAATGAAAATAATACTAAGATATTATTAACAATGCAATGTCAAAAGATCGTATATGATATCATAGAAATGTATATGATTCTTGTATAATTTAATAACAATTATTTCACCATTATACAGGAGGTTAACCTACCATCGACCAAGGAAAAGTACAAGGTAATGGTTAATCTCACATTCTCTTTATTATCTTAGGTTGTTTATACGTAAGTATCTACTGGGACCTCTATATCATCCACATCCATGATTCATAAAAATTTATTTCAAAACATTATTACTATTTTGTAGACTACAGGTTAAATTAAATCATACCATTTTTTACTTTTTATAACATTCTTATAGATGGATCTTTCCGTCTTTTTCCAAACAAGGTCCTTTATAGCCTTTTTGACAAAATTAAGGCAAGAATGACTTTTTTTAACTTATACAACGGGTGAGGCTATTTCCAGCCGTTATAACATCATAAAAGCTTCCCTTACAAGCTTATAGGAATATTTCCAAAATTAATGTTTCATTTTATAATTATTTGAATTTTATATGATTTCAAAATAGAAAGATATATTTCCCTAAAAATGGTTTTGATTTCATCTATGTCAACATCCATTGATGGATTTTAAGTTTATTTAAAGTTGATTTATTACGATACAAAACATCCCTATTATTTTGATGGTTTTGTGATATTTTTGACTGTGGATGTGTTATTTTTACACAATTCATGGTTTATGGATAAATTATTGACATTTCATATGCTAGTTTTATTATGAATTTTTATGTTATGTTTAAACCATTTTATATGAGGAATGCATTGGACATAGTAAGTGAAAGGTAGAGCCCGCTATAGCTCCTGAATGCATTGGTAGGTCTCTTGAGACAAACTACTATCTTGGCTCAAGGCCATGAATGAATCTTATTTTTAGTCATGGTACAAGTCCGTATCTATGTGTTTATTCAAATCTGGATTTATGCATTCCATCAATATGAAAGTGGCTATTAATATTCCATGTGATTGTTAGACTAGTCTAATATCCATGTGAGTAAGTAATGGCATAATTCTGATTTATATTCTCAAAATTATGATGATTTAATTTCGAAAATGATTTTGTTTTAGTTTTATAAACTCTCTTAAATGATTAAATTTATTTATAAAAGTTTCCGCTATATTAAAATCCTTACTGAGCATCTGAGCTCACCCTTTTCTTATATTTTATATTCCCAGGATCCCAAGAAGCATTTAATGTTTAAGATTAAAGGTTAAGGTAAGGGGAAAATGGAATTATCATTGGATTTTTTTGTGTTGTATGTTGGAATTTGTAATGTAACGTTCATGTATGTAATCTATTTTCCAAGACTGCTAAACTGATCGGTCTTTCGGGATAGGATTCCTTTTAATCATACCAATGATACTTAATAATGCACCGACTCAAGGCTTCTAGGGTCGGGGGGTTTCAATTGGTATCAGAGGAAGTTTACAAATAACCATGGAAACTAGATTTAGATAATCCTTGATTAGAGCACATTACCCTAAGATAAAATTTGAGGATTAGTATATATGAACATCCTAGAATTTTGGTAATCTAGAGATTTTGTAAGTTTTCCAATAAAATACATCCCTGTATAGATACGAGTAGATAGAGTTAACTCTGGAATAGATGTACCTAGAGGTAAAACCTGAAAACAACGCATTGAGCTAGGCTCGAACGAGAATTGGTGCCTGACAACGGGGCTTGCTGCACTCTTGGTTAAGACACTCCCGGGGGATATTATTAGGATAATTCTCATGTTCATTACAAATCATTATGAAGGATTTATGAGTATATTCCTTTTCAAAGAAAATATTTTTATGATTATGGATTATATATATAATATTATCCTTTTATTTTTGGTATTTTAAATGTTTGGAATTATTCATTGAAATTGATAAACTGACCTAGTGTATGCCATTATATAGAAATGGTGTCTAGTAGAAGGAATGTGAATTCCAGCAATACATGTGATCTAAAGGGTAAGAAGGATAATTTCTTTCTTGGTATTTAGCAAGCATTTAGAATGGAAATAGTCTCCCATGTATTCTCAACATATGAAGAAATAGTATCATGTTTTAATAAGATAAGTAACGAATTCACTGAGTCTTATGGATTTGATGGGAACAAAGAGAAGAAAATTATAGAAGAGAGAAAGATGGATAAAGTGAAAATGGAAAATATGGATGTTCCCATATGTGATAACTTTGGAAAGAATCACCTTGGTAAATGCTTGAAGGGAATTAGAGTTATTTATAAGTGTGGAGAAAAACGACACCAAGTAAGTGATTTCAAGTGTAAGAAAAAAGTATCAAATATACAATTATTCATGCAAGAGGAGGGACACAATGAGAATAAATGTCCAAATCATCAGAGGATACCCAAAATACTGCTATTGGATAATAATAATGTTATGATACTACCATAGATGACGAATAATGATTAGGTTTTATACGTTGTTATTAAAGTATTTTGTAATTTGAGTATTGGATTAATGATGTACATGTTATAAGAATTATAGACTATATAAGGATTGTACTAAAATTATATTTCATTAAGGACTTGAAATTGAGTGGAACCATGAAAAGTGACTCAATAGTAGGTTATATTTTTTGAAAATATATGATTGAGAGAAAGATAAACCATAATATCATTCTGATACTTAGATAGTGATTTTGGAACAATACATGATTTATTTGGATAAATTATATTTGATATTATTTACTAGATTGAAACTAATTATTGATTTATATATTCCATCATTGTTGGATTTTACAACATATTTGGATAAAAGGGGTATATCCAGTATTCAATAAGAAATAAAGGAGAATGAATGTAATCAATAAGGTTTTATAGTAATTCAGGATGTTACTGTGTTTTAAAAGAATACATGATGAAGGTGTTCAAAGGTTATTACGTGGAAAAAAGGTTTTTCATTTTTTTTACCTTCCTTATAAATTTTGGTCAATGAGTTTGGAAAAAAGTATTTTGGATAAGTCCATTTTGATATTATTTTTGGATTGCCATAAAAAAGACACCCCGTAGGTCGGGCGGCAACTTGTCCTGTCTGGCAAGGCCATGAGAGTTGAACCCACAACCAAAGGCCGACAAGGATGTATCACCTAACACTGGCCCACGTGATGTTCTTGATTGCATAATGTAGTTTTTTTAAAAGCTCTGGTAGATGAATTATAAATTTATTTTATTTTTAACCCTATAGGAATGGGATAAATAGAATATTTTTTATGTTCTATTTTATTTTAGAGTGGGAGATGAGTTTGTGGTAGAAATTAGTTAAAGGATGGAACTCTACTTGTCGTGTATATATATATATATATATATATACTTGTTTTTTCTACTCTTATTCTATGAATAAATTAATTCTTAATCTTTAGGTAAGGGATCTTAAAACAAAAAAGGTGTTATCCTAATACATTATGTTTTTCAAACTGTCATAGATTGATGGTTTTGAGGCCCTCTATTCTATAATTGTATGTTACTGATGACCTCTATCACTCCCTATAAATTTTTACGTTTTCCTAAAATTATGTGTCTCTAATTTCCACCAATGTTCTCCAAATCTATATCATAATTTGGTGGTAAATTTTTCATTCCCCTTTTCCTTTTACTAAGTCTAAATATTATTAACCCAATTTCAGATGTGGGTTTTCCCACAATGATATTTTCTATTTTAATACTTTTATTTTCTAATAAAAATTTCATATTGAGAGGACGGAAATTGTTGAAGGTGGGAAAAATGTAACACCCCATGATTTCATAGTACGTTATTTCTTCAAATTAATTCAATAACATGAACTACACACAACACAGAGATCAAGGGCACCACGACTTACAAAACTAGGCGTTCAAAAGAGGATATGAATAATATTAACTTAATTTGGAAAATTATATAATAACTGTTTTTAATCCATATTATGAGTATCTTAGATAATATACAAACAAATTCATTTCTTCAGATAAAAGAAGTATTTTTTATAAAAAAAATGCAATTTTACCACCTTTTAAAGATGAACCCTTTTTAAATTAAATATTTGAAACTTGTATATATTTAATTTGACAAAATAATCTTATTCTTTAGAATTGGGACATAATAATTTACTTTCAATAATTTTTTGGTGTTTTTCGGAAAACTTTCATATTTGTGTGAATAGTGGAAATGCTATATTTTTACTGAAAACAGCTTTTTTAATCAAAATAATTTGTAGTGTTAAATTATATATTTTAATGGTTTGTAATTATAAATATATTATATTTTTAACATTTAATACAATGTTATTAAATGAAAATAATTTCTATTTGAAATTGAACATAAACAAGTATTAATCTTTTGTTAGTTATTGTTTCTTAAAAATGAACTTCTTGGTTTTGAGAACAAGAATTAATTTTAAATTAATAAATGCAACTTCTATGTTTTGAATTTGGTAATATAGAAATAATTTATGAATTCATAATTTCAAAATTATCTTTTGGTGAAATTTTGGTGTTTTTCTGAAAACATTCAATTTTTGATGAATAGTGGAAAACACTGAGTTATTGGTTAAAATCAACTTTGTATATAAATAATTATTTATTTTATTTAAATTTATTTTAGTTAAAAATAGATAAATAATACCTATATATGTTCTATGTAATTCATTGGAGTCAGTGTAACACCCCGAGCTTCCATGATACGCTTCTCTTTCAATAATGCAACAGCTTGAATTGTACCAAAGTTCGAGATTCTAACACACCGTGACCAATCAAAGTAGCAGTTATGAATAGAAATAACCAATTTTTTAAATTAAATAAATTTTATTTTTCAAAATGGACTTCATTTTTTGGATTGGGAATATCGAAATTAGCCTATGTTGAATTTTTGGTATTTTTCTAAGAACATCCAATTTTTTTATGAATAGTGAAAAATACTTAAAAACAACTTTTTAATCAAAATAATTTATAGTGATAAATTATACTATTTAGTGGTTTTAATGTATAATTAGAATATATTTTTACCCTTTTATCCAATGGTGTTCATTATAATTAATTTCACTTTGAAATTGCACATAAACAATTGTCAATCTTTTGATATATATTGTTTCTAAAAAACACGCTATTTGTTGTGAAAACGGGAAATAATTATGAAATTAATTAATGCAACTTATATGTTTGGAATTTTGTAAAATATACATCATTTTTTAATTCGGAATATCAATTATAGCTTAGGGTGAAATTTTGGCATTGTTCTGAAAAACTTCAATTTTTGATGAATTGTGAAACCACTAAGTTGTAGTTAAAAAACTGATTTTTCATTTAAATGAAACATTACCACTTATGTTATTTGATTTTAAAAAATCCGACATACATGGTTGTAATTAGGAAGTAAAATGTGGTTCAATGGGATTAAAATAATTTTTTTGGTGAATAGTAACTTTTAAGTTTAATTAATCGCGATTAAAGTTAATTAGTGAAATTTAAGGTAAAAATGATATTATAAAAATATGAAAATACCTTTACACTTTTCCTACCGCTATTGGATGTGTCATGGAAGACCAAGAAAATCCATGGGTCAACTTGGGGAACCCATGGAGCCACTTTGGTAGGAAAATGACATAAATAAAATTTATTTAAAGTTAAAATAAAAATGTCACAAACATAAGTTATTTTACTAAAACAATTTTTAAATCGGGTTATACAAGTAATTTTTTTTACTATAAATATTCATTAGAAAGAAAAAAATATTTCCTATATAATTATATTTTTTTTATAATTTTTATACATTAAATAAATTAAATTATTTATGACACCATGATGATTTTGCGATTACCTCATTAATTAACGATTTAAGTAAAATGAAAGGATAATGTAAAATATAAGTCTTACACTTGTCAAAAACATATTGGATGAGGAGATTTCGAACCCTTATCACCATATACTCTAAATATATCATTTTGGGTCCTTTAGAATCCGAAAATCATTTCTTAATAATGTATCATTTCATGACATTCCAAGAGTGCCCCTCCTCTCCACTTATAAAAGGCCCCCACCACTACCACATTACTCACACATTCAAAGCCTTTTGTCTCGGCCAAACTCTTCCCAAATACTCTCCCAACTTCCCCCCCCCCTTACTCTTAGAATCCTAAATTTGGGCAGAAGTCTTCCCAAGGAAGCCTTTGGCTCAAATCAAAAGAGTTTCCTGATTTTAAGGTAATGTCTTCGCTTATGTTATTTTGTTTTATTTTGATTATCCAACCCCCTAAACTCTTTTTATTAATTTATTTTGTAAAAATACTAGTAGACTAAATATACTAGGATGTTGTTATAATAAGTATTCGAGTTACACTTACACACACCTACATCTAATGGTTAAAGAACATACTGTTTCTGTGGATGGAAAATTTCTGCCTGACGAAACGATGATTGTTCAACACTCATATAACACCTTAAAAGGTGGCCATTAAGATGTCACTATATTTTTATATTATATATAATATGTTTATGTTTTACTTAAGCTTCTGTATTTTTCATTTATGGCATACCTTTATGGTTTCCATTATGGGTAAACGCGATATTTTCATTTTAGGAAGTGCGGACTACCGCCCCCTCAAAGTGATTTGAATCGTTAATGCCATATGTGGGATGTATGAAGGATGGAGTAAATGATATTATATATTATATTATACTGGAATTATAATAAACCTTTATATAATTATGATTTCATTAAATACAAAATAGAAATGAAAGTAGCGTTCATGCGTACGTACGGCTTACCGTCTCTATGAATGGTGCATTTCATTTCTTACCTCTAAATGTTATGGAATATTATAAATGCGTGTATATACTGGATATATATGATATATATGATATATATATCATGAATATAACTTTGGATATAATGGATATTTCACCACAAGAACAACTTGTAATTATAAGAATTTTATTTTTGACTCAAGTACCAAAGATCGACAAAACTACCGTTATTAACTTAAATAATTACATAATGTTCATAACATGGTAATAAGTGATATAAAATGAATAAAAAACTTGAAAAGGTTCTGAAGCAATTATAAATTAACTCTATTTTATTATTCAGGAGGTTAAAGAATGGTCAAGTCAAGACAAGACGCAAGGTAAGGGAACATCTTAACCCAATTTCCATTCTTTGGGTTAATCTCCTACGTTCAAATTATGTCATGATATTATTATGTCATATCTTGTATTTATACTTTATTTATGTGTTAATATAGTGAATACACATTATAGATCTATTTTATTTTAAAAAATGATCTTTGAAAGGGACTTCGTCTCAAACTCCGTTCATTGAGGCATATTTGGTTTTATACACAACTTTCCTTTATATGGTGTATAAACCCCTTTGAGTTTTACATTTATTCAAAAGGAATCTTTTTATATGAATTGTTTTACTAAATGACAAAAAGGAATGTTTTTCTTGTCGTATGTATGCGGCTACAACGAATTCTCCCCTACCATGGCCATTATTTGGGTTTCGGCTTCCTCTACAAGACATAACTTTTTTTAATGAAAAATAAATACAAAGTTTTAACTTTCACTTATTTTGGTACTGAAAATGATTTTGAAAGTGTTTTTATTATATCAATGTGTTGTATACATATCTTGTGATTGAAATGTGGAAATTTTATGTTTCCTTTATGCATGTTTTATGTGATACGATTTTGTTATTTTTTATGATATGTTTAAACCTATTCATATAAGGAATGCATTGGACTTAATAAGTGACTGGTGGAGCCCGCTACAACTCCTCGATGCATTGGTAGGTCTCGTGATACAAACAAGTTTCTTGGAACGAGGCCTTGACAATATCTTATTTGTGGTCTTGGCATGAGGCCTTGGCTACGTGGTTTTGATAGTCTGGCATTATTCATTGCATCATTATGAAAGTGGTTATTGATATTTCATGTGATTATTTGACAAGTACAATATCCATGCGAGTATGTAAATGGAATTATTTAATTTTACTTTTTCCATATTATGCTAAAGTTCAAGTTTAAAAGACTTTTTTTAGTTATACATTGCCTTAAATGTTAATGTTTATTTATGAAAGCTTCAGCAATATTGTTATCCATACTGAGCATCTGAGCTCACCCCTTTCAATGTTTTAATATTTTCCAGGATGTGAAGAAGTATTTTATGAATGACCTGCAGGGATAGTCATAAGAGGATATGAGTGTGGAATATGGAGACTTTTTTATTGTAGTTTTTCACCTTATGATGTAATGTAACATTTATGAATGTATCTAGTGTTTCCAAGGCTACTAAACTAATCAGTCTTTCGAGACTTGATCTTTTGTGATCATGCCAATGTTAAGCAATAATGCACCGACTCTGGGTAACTGGGGTCGGGGCGTTACAGTTGGTATCAGAGGCAGTTTAGTACAAACCATGGAAGCTAGAATTAGATGAACTCTGATTAGAGCACATAGCCCAAAGATAGACTTTGAGGATTAGTATAGAGGAACTTCCTAGAATTTTGGTATTATAGAGAATTTGTGAGTTTTCCGAGCAATACATCCCTGTCTGGATACGAGCAGGTAGAGGTGGCTCTGGAATACATGTACCTAGGGGTAAAACCCGAAAACACCGCTTTGAGCTAGACTCAAACAAGAATTGGTGCACGACAACGGGCCTTGCTTCACTCTTGGTTACGACACTCCCGGGGGATATGTTTTGGATAATTCTCATTTTCATTACAAACCACTATGAAGGGTTATGAGTATATACTTCCTCAAAGAATTTTTTTTATGATTATGGATTAAATCCATAAATAGTTCAATTTGTGTTAAGTATTTTATAAGTATGGAATTATGTATTTTCATTCATAAACTAATGTAGTTTATGCCATTGTTTAGAAATGGCGCCTAGTGGAAGGAATGGAAACCGTATCAATGCACGCACTCCGTATAGGGATTGTCCTCCTGCTCAGGATAATTATTGTGGATCTGGAGATATGACTGGGGCTGATCAAATTATTACCATACTGGGACAACTCACTAATGTTATGAATAATAACCTTACTAGTATGGAGCACCCCAATCCGCAATGTGGAGGATCAATGTTAGACCGCTTCATGAGTCAACAATCGCCAACATTTAATGGGGGTACAAATCCATTAGTAGCTGAGCAATGGATAAACTCCTTAGAAAAAATATTCCACACCTTGTGGAGTAGCGAAAGGGAGAAGGTTTTCATGGCAGTCTACCACCTCACTGGAGATGCCGATCAATGGTGGTCACTGATTCAAAACACAAAGGAAGATGAATAAGTATCAAGTATGGAGTGGAGAGAGTTTAAGGAAATTTTCCTAGAAAAATACTATCCTCACAACCATCGAGCAGATATGGAAAGAAAATTTTTTAGTCTGAGTCAAAAGGAGGATGAGAATGTCGCAAAGTATGAGCCCAACTTTACAAGGTTAGCTAGGCATGCTGCAGATTATATATGTAACCCAAGAAGTAAGAATGATCGTTTCTTTGATGGGTTAAAACCATTTCTTCGTCGAACATTACTCTCACAAACCTTCTCGTCGTATGAAGACATTGTCTCATGTGCTATCAAGACAGAAAAGGAATTCTCTAAATCTTATGACAATAAAGTAAAGCAAGAGAAGAAGAGAATGGTGGAACAAGAGACAAATAAAGGGAAAAAGGGAAATAAGGATGTTCCATTATATGATAATTGTGGGAATAATCACCCTGGTACTTGCCTAAAAGGAATGGGAGTTTGTTATAAATGTGGAGAAAAAGGTCACCAGGTGCGTGATTGCAAAGGAAAGAAAGAGGCTATCAATGTTGAATGCTACAATTATAGAGAAATGGGTCATTATGCAAATTAATTTCCTAAGATTCAGGAAAACTTACCTCAAAAAAGGAAAAGGGATCAAGGACAATCTTATTATGTGACTACAGTTGAAGCGGAATAATTAATGTATTAGTTCTTTTGGACTCATGGATTATATTCTGGTTATTAGAATAATGTGATATATATATAAGGATTGTACTGAAGTACTTGTTGATTTAATTAAGGTTTTAATATGATGAAGGTAATAATATTTTTAGTTTGTTATAATAAGAGAAACTTTACTTTGTTTGGGGAATCTGAGAAATTGATTTTGGATTTAAGAGACCTTTTAGATAATGTCTGGACAGAGGTATTTTGGATAACTATAAAGGTTGGGATGGATTAAGTTGAACTTTGAATAGTATTTTTTAAGGTTAAAACATTTCTGATGATTATTTTTGGAATATTATAATACTATATTTTTTAGGAAAAGGACAACCTACAGGGTGGGGCATAACCCGTCGCGTCGGACAAAGTTGCAGGAATCGAACCCACAACCATAGTGCGACATGCCTTTATTACCTACCACTAGCCTACAAAAAGTCCCTGGTTATTACAAAATAGTTTTCCTAATCTAAATGTTTTGTGGAAATACTTAGAACCTTATACAATTAGGATAAATAGAATATTTTTGAGTTTTGTTACCATTTGAAGTGAAAGATGGGTTTGTGGTAAAAATTTATTAAAGAATAAAATTCTACACAACAAGTAAGTATATTTCCTTACATTCTTAGTAAATATCTTAAATAAATTCCTCAACTTTAGGAAAGGTAACTTAAAACAAAAATGTTGTCGGTTAACTTTTCCAACTGAGGATTCAATGACCGTTTAACCAATCACAAGTTTTTTATTTTCTTATGGTTAACTTTCTCTTAATCCATTTTTCTACAACTCTCCATCAAACCTTGATGGTCTTTTTTTCTTCCATATCCATATTTTCATAGAATCCTAGTATGGGCTATCTCGGGTGACCTTTGTACTTATCTTTCTTTCTTTTAAAGTTATATTTTTATTAACCTTGTTTTCGATGTGGGTTTTCCACAAAGGTATTTTCTAATTTGAACCTCTTATTTTCGAAGAACATTTTCAAATTGTGAGGACGCAATTTATTGAAGGAGGGGAGAATGTAACACCCCGAGCTTCCACGATACGCTTCTCTTTCAATAATGCAATAGCTTGAATAATAAGCAAGTTCGAGATTCTAACACACAGCGACCAATCAAAGTAGTAGTTATGAATAGAAATACCCACTTTTTGAAATTATATAAATTTTATATTTCAAAATGGTCTTCATTTTTTGGATTCGGAATATCGAAATTAGCCTATGTTGAATTTTTGGTATTTTTCTGAGAACATCCAATTTTTTATGAATATTGAAAAATACTTAAAAACAACTTTTTTAATCAAAATAATTTATAGTGATAAATTATACTATTGAGTGGTTTTAAAGTAAATTAGAATATATTTTTACCATTTTATCCAATGGTTTTCATTATAATTAATTTCACTTTGAAATTGGACATAAACAATTGTCAATCTTTTGATATATATTTTTTCTAAAAAACACACTATTTGTTGTGATGCGGGAATTAATTATGAAATTAATTAATGAAACTTATATGTTTGGTATTTTGTAAAATAGACATCATTTTTTAATTCGGAATATCAATTATATCTTAGGGTGAAATTTTGGCATTGTTCTCAAAAACATCAATTTTTATGAATAGTGAAACCACTAAGTGGTAGTTAAAAAACTGATTTTTCTTTTAAATGAAACATTACCACTTCTGTGATTTGATTTTCAAAAATCCGACATACATGGTTTTCATTAGGAAGTAAAATGTGGTTCAATGTGATTAAAATAATTTTTTTGGTGAATAGTATCTTTTAAGTTTAATTAATCGCGATTAAAATTAATTAGTGAAATTTAAGGTAAAAATGATATTATAAAAATATGAAAATACCTTTAAACTTGTCCTATCCCTATTGGATGTGTCATGTCCGACCAAGAAAATCCATGGGTCAACTTGGGGACCCCATGGAGCCACTTTGGTAGGAAAATTACATAAATAACTTTTATTTAAAGTTAAAATAAAAATGTCACAAACATATGTTATTTTACTAAAACAATTTTTAAATGGGGTTATACAAATCATATTTTTTACTATAAATATTAATTATAAATATAAAATGATTTTATACATAATTATAGTTTTTTTATAATTTTTAGATATTAAATATATTAAATTATTTATGACACCATGATGATTCTGCGATTACCTCATTAATTGATGATTTAAATAAAATGAAAGGATAATGTAAAATCTAAGGCTTAAACTTGTCAAAAAACCTATTGGATGAGGATATTTAGAACTCTAATCACCTTATCCTTGAAATATATCATTGTGGGACCTTTAGAATACGAAAATAATTTCTTAATAAAATAAC
Source organism: Viscum album (assembly GCA_963277665.1). Lineage (NCBI taxonomy): Eukaryota > Viridiplantae > Streptophyta > Magnoliopsida > Santalales > Viscaceae > Viscum > Viscum album. The sequence continues at coordinate 1,646,952,919 of OY728135.1, forward strand.
ATTTCATGAAATTCCACGAGTGCCCCTCCTCTCCACTTATAAAAGGCCCCACCACTACCACCTTACTCACACTTTAAAAGCCTTTTGGCTCGGCCAAACTCTGCCCATATACTCTCCCAACTTCCCTCGCTTACTCTTAGAAGCCTCACTTTGGGCAGAATTCTTCCCAAGGAAGCCTTTGGCTCAAATCAAAAGAGTTACCCGATTTAAAAGTAATGTCTTCGCTTATGTTATTTTGATTTATTTTGCTTATCCAACCCCCTAATATCTTTTTATTCATTTCTTTTATAACAACACCAGTATCATAAATATACTAGGATGTTGTTATAATATGTATTCGAGCTACACTTACAGACACCTACATCTAATGGTTAAAGAACATACTGTTTCTGTGGATGGCGAATTTCTGCATCACGAAACGATTATTGTTCAACACTCATATAACACCTTCAATGGTGGCCATTAAGATGTCACTATATTTGTATATGATATATAATATGTTTATGTTTTACTTAAGCTTCTGTATTTTTCATTTATGGAATACCTTTATGGTTTCCATTATGGGTAAACACGATATTTTTATTTTAGGAAGTGCAGACTACCGCCCCCACAAAGTGATTTGAATCGTTAATGCCATATGTGGGATGTATAAAGGATGGAGTAAATGATATTATATATGATATTATACTGGAATTATAATATACCTTTATATCATTATGATTTCATTAAATACAAAATAGTAATGAAAGTAGCGTTCATGCGTACGTACGGCTTACCGTCTCCATGAACGGTGCATTTCATTTCTTACCTATAAATGTTATAGAATATTATAAATGCATGAATATAATGGATATATATGAGATATATGATATATATATCATGAATATAATTCTGGATATAATGGATATTTCACCACATGAACAACTTGTAATTATAAGAATATTATTTTTGACTCAAGTACCAAAGATCGACAAAACTACCGTTATTAACTTAAATAATTACATAATGTTCATATCATGGTAATAAGTGATATAAAAGGAATAAAAACATGAAAACGTTTCGAAAGAAATTATAAATTAACTCTGGTTTATTATTCAGGAGGTTAAAGAACGGTCGAGTCAAGACAGGACGCAAGGTAAGGGAACTTCTTATCCCAATTTCCATTCTTTGGGTTAATCTTCAACTTTCAAATTATGTAATGATATTATTATGTCCTATCTTGTATTTATATGTTATTTATGTGTAAATATAGTGAATACAAATAATAGATCTATTTTATTTTAAAAAATGATCTTTGAAAGGGACTTCGTCTCAAACTCTGTTCATTGAGGCATATTTGGTTTTATACACAACTTTCCTTTATACGGTGTATAATCCCCTTTGACTTTTACGTTTATTCAAAAGGAATTTCTTTATATGAAGTGTTTTAATAAATGACAAAAAGGAATGTTTTTCTTGGCGTACGTATGCGGCGACAACGACTTCTCCCCAGCCATGGCCATTATTTGGGTTTCGGCTTCCTCTACAAGCCATAACTTTTTTTAATGAAAAATAAATACAAAGTTTTAACTTTCTTTTATTTTGGTATTGGAAATGGGTTTGAAAGTTTTTTATTATATCAATGTGTTTTATTGATATCTTGTGATTGAAATTTGGAAATGTTATGTTTTTTTATGCATGTTTTATGTGATACGATTATATTATGATTTATGATATGATTAAACCTATTCATATGAGGAATGCATTGGACTTAATAAGTGACGGTTGGAGCCTGCTACAGCTCCTCAATGCATCAGTATGTCCCATGAGACAAACTAGTTTCTTGGCACGAGGCCTTGACAGAATCTTATTTGTGGTCTTGGCACGAGGCCTTGGATACGTTGTTATGATAGTCTGGCATTATGCATTCCATCATTATGAAAGTGGTTATTGATATTTCATGTTATTATTCGACTAGTAGAATATCCATGTGAGTAAGTAAATGGCATTATTTCATTTTAATTTTTCCATATTATGCTAATGTTCAAGTTTAAATGGCTTTTTTTTAGTTATACATTGCCTTAAATGATAATTTTTATTTATGAAAGCTTCCGCAATATTGTTATCTGTACTGAGCATCTGAGCTCACCCCTTTCAATGTTTTAATATTTTCCAGGATGTGAAGAAGTATTTTATGAATGACCTGCAGGGATAGTCAGAAGAGGATATGAGTGTTGACTATGGAGACTTTGTTATTGTAGTTTTTCACCTTATGATGTAATGTAACATTTATGAATGTATCTAGCGTTTCCAAGGCTACTAAACTAATCGGTATTTCGAGATTTGATCGTTTGTGATCATGCCAATGTTACGCAATAATGCACCGACTCTTTGTAACTAGGGTCAGGGCGTTACAGTCAGTTTATAATAATTTTAGAAATATAAAAATTTTATTGAACATTTTACCATCTTTTGCCCACCTCTTAAAAGGATTTTCAAATTTACATAAAACATAATTTTTCTGCTTTTGTGAGTATAATTTAAAAAAATGAGAGACACGGTTGATATCAGTAAGTAAAATTTGGTTCAATAAGATGAAAATAATTTTTGGTGAAAATTAACGTTTTACTTTTATTTACCACAGTTAAAAGTAAACATTGTAATTAATGGTAAAAATGATATTATTATTACTCTAACACGTGTCCTAATTCTATTGGATAAGTTTAATTTTACCAAAAAATTCTTATGAATAAAATATGATCTTTTAGGTCCACTTGGATTAGATTAGAGCATTTATTATTATTTTATATAAAGATGAGTTAAAATAGTTAAAATCAATGTTTAATAACTAAAACATTTTTACTATAGGGTTATAAAAAAGATAAATTCAACTATAAATATTCATTAGGAAGCTAAAAATATTTCCAATATAATTGTATTTTATTTATATTTTTTACCCATTAAATAATTTAATTTCTTTTTGACACAATGATGATGTAATAACTAACTAATTAATGAAAAATTAACATAATTGATATATAAATTTCCAAATAAATGTAATTTGATACTTTTTATGAATTACACTAATTTTATACGTTAATATGGCATATTAGGGTTAGAAAGATGAATTTTTTTTGAAGTAATAATGATGTTATGAATTTAGAAAAACCAAAATACCAAATAGTGTCAAAATTGACATAAAAGTGTTTTTTAAAAAAATATCATATTATTAATTGGAATTCTATTCTTAAAAATACAAGGTTTGTCCAAAACACATATATAATGATAGGGGTATCATTAATGAACAATGGGGGGTTCATTTAGAAGTATATTTTATGTTTATTAACAATATAATATAAAAATAAAAAGAGACATGGTAGATGTCAAACTATTTAACTAAGAGTTAAATCTAAAATATAAAGTTAATATAGTGACCAAAACCTATCGAAAACCTATTGGTTGAGTGGTGTTTGACCCATCCCCACTATTTCCATTAAATATTTCATTTTTTAGTGAATATAAAAATAAAATGTTTTTATTATAAAATAATATTTCTAGATTTTCCTAAGGTTACTCTCAACCCTCTTATAAAAGGGCATTCCCCCTTCCATCAAATTCACACCTTCAAAGAATGTTGGCTCGGAAAAAAACATCCCAAATAATATCTCAACTATCCAAACATTATCTCATAGGCCTTAATTTAGACATAAATCCAACCTAAGGATCCCTTTTGATCAAATCAAAAGGAATAAATCTAAAAAGAGGTAAATATTTATCACCACTTTCAAGTTCCTTTCTTCTTCCACATCCTCATTCACTGTTATTTAAATTATAAAATAATAAATCTAGTATATTCTATATACTGTGATGTTATTATGAATATGGTACAACCATATTCATTATTCTATCCATCCTTTGAATGACATGCCTGCATACGTGCATACATATGGCTTACCGTCTCCACGTCGTGGTGTCATTTTTCTTCAATACATAATTATTTAGATGGGTATAATAATGATGTTTAATTGATTTAAATAATAAATTTAAGTTGATAATGATTCTGTATATATGATATACCATCCAATTATATATTACATTAATATCAAAAGATTGATGTTGTCGATCGTGTGTACGTACAGATTACCGTCTGCACGAACGCGATACGATTCATTCCCCATCGTATCCATTCAAGAATAAATTTCATTATATTATTAAAAATAATTCATAAATACTTAGTATCATTATGAATATGAATAAGATACATCCTATCCATAACAAACATTACTTACATAACAAAAAATACAAAGGAAAGTGAATCAGTTAACACCTGAAACAACGATAATACTAAGACATTATTGACATTGCAATGTTAAAAGTTCATATATGATATCATATTAATGTATATGATTCTTATATAATTTAATAACAATTACTTCACCATTATACATATGTTTAACCTACCCTCGACCAAGTAAAATTACAAGGTAAGGGTTAATTTCACAATCTCCTTATTATCTGAGGTTGTTTATACGTAAGTACATGTTGGGACCTCTTTATCATCTGCATCCATGTTTCTTAAAAATTTATTTCAATACATTATTAATATTTTATAGACTATGGTTTAAATTCATTTATACCCCAATTTGACTTTTTATAAGTTGTTTATAAAGGAATATTTCCATCATTTTCCAAACAAGGTCCTTTATAACCTTCTCTACAAATGTAAGGTAAGAATGTTTTTTTAACTTATATGGAGGGTGCGACTATTTTCTTCCATCATAACATCATCAAAGATTCCCTTACAAGATTATAAGAATATTTCCAAAATAAATGTTTTCTTTTATAATTATATGAATTTTAAATGATTTCAAAATAGAATGAGATATATCTCTAAAAAAGGTTTTGATTTCATCTATGTCAACATCCGTTGATGGAGTTTAAGTATATTTGATGTTGATTTAATATGATACAAAACATCCATATTTTATTAAAGGTTTTTTTATATGTTTGATTATAGATGTGTTATTTTTACACAATTCATTGTTTATGGATAAAGTATTGACATTTCGTATTCTAGTTTTAATATGAATGTTTATGTTATTTTTTCAGTTGTCTCTACATTTGACTTTCTCATCTCCTTAAGTGACGATGACGACGACCGTGAATATCCCTCCCCATCTCTCGGGGGAGGGATCTTTCATCAAAAATAAAGCACATTCATCCCGTCCTTTCTCAAATCCTGACCTTCTTTCTTCATTTTTGAAAATTCAGTTAAGCCCGAAGGCCCCGAAACTCATTGAGGGTTTCCCGAATCTCCAAATTTCAAACTCGGAGTTCACCGAATCTGCTGATCTTCTGAGCTCACCTTTGTTGCATGGTTTAAGCAGTGGAGACTGTCTATTGACTTCTTTAATAGGTTCGTCTTCAATGTTAGGGACCTCCATGAGCGGGCAACAGTCGGCTTGCTTTATAATAGGTGTATCATGATCCTTTTTCTTCAGAGGAGGATCTCATTCTTGCTTGGTCAAGGGCGCCTTGAAGATGCAATGGCTGCCACTTCATCATGTTTGATTGGTCATTATATTTCCATATGAACCATGACCCACCGTATGCTGCATTTTGGGTTAGTTTTCGTCATTTACCTGTACCTTTCCAAAACCCCTCAATCGTAAGAAAGCTCAGAAACCTCGTTGGAAGATACCTTTGTTCATATAACCGAACGGAAGCAGTTTTCTATCCCGTTTACTCGAGGGTTTGTGTTGATATGTATTTGTCGAAAGTTCCCTTTTATTTTTTCTGGATACAATTGGTGAGGAATATAGGTGAAAAAAACAATTTGTGCATGAGGGATGGAAGGACTTTTGTTCTAATTTTAGGAGGCTGGGGAATGACTTGGATGTGTGTCGGTAGGGATCTTCTTCGATGGAGGGTAAGAGTGTGATCTCCCAATCAAGGGGAGCTTCTCACAAGGGTGGGAAGGTCACAAATCAGATGGTGGACAGTGGAATGGGAAATGATCCAATGGTTTGTGAGGCAATGATCTCCAGACAATAGGCCATGGGTGTCGAGAATTGAGTTGGGGGACCTCTTCCATGACGCCAGATCGAGGAGGAACATCCTGTGAGAGAGGTAGTGGACTGTAATGTGGTGGGGATGGGTCTCCTTAGAACTGCATCGGTGGCTCAACGACTTAATCAGAAGGTGTCAGATGTGTTCAACAGGAAGAATGGGGATCTCATGGGTCCTCCCATCTATAGAATTTATGATGGAGAAGGCAAATCCCAGTATGTGGAGGTGCAGGTGGAAGGTGAAGAGAATGAAGGAAACTAGTCCTTGGGTCGCTCATCGGGATGTGAGCAAGCGGAGTTTCCTGGATTGGTTGCTGAGAAGGCATGGAAGGGTAGTGCAGATGTCAGCAAGGGGAGGCAAGGGTATTATTGGGTTGTGCCAGTTACAGCCATAGGTGAGAAGAAGGGGGATTCTGGTTCATTTCGGTTGACGTTTCCCTTCTGCAACAGGTTCGAAGGTCTCCCAAAGGCATATTTAAGTTCTGATTCCATTATTCCATGTGTGGATGTCCATGCCATTGTATTGGCTTCCAATGTTCATGAACTCTCTCACTCGAAAAATGAGGACTCAAGCCTAAAATGTGTTAGGGACTCCAGGAGAAGGAAGGGGAGGAAGGACTACTCCTCGCTACCTCATTCAATGGAGACCCGCTCTGCAAAAAAAATGAGAAAGAAGAAGATCGACATAGAGGCTCTGAGACACCAGAAGATTATGATGCAGGATGATCATCCCATGGTATTGTTTTTAAGTTCCAATAATCATGTGATAGAAAAAAATTTATTGCACAATGCAACTGAGGAAGATGCAGCTAAATTGATGGGGCGGTCTCTTGAAGTGCCTCTCAAGGAGGAGAAATATTCATGGATTGACAAACCGTACTCAATTTTGGTTTGAGGCTTCAATCAAGGAAAGATAAGTGTAGAGGAGTACATTAAGTCTTGGGACCAGCTGGCTTTAGAGTTTGAGAAGCTGGTATTAGAAGGATCTGGTTTATAGATGGAATCCTTAGCATGGAATCTATTTAGGAAAACTGATTCGGGTAACATCAAGTTTATCTTCAAAACTTCTATTTATGTTTTTTTCCTCGGGTGGATTGCTTGAGGGTAATGGTTTTGTGAGATATGCTCCACTAGGATGTCATGTTGTTTGACTTTTTGTGAGTTTGATCTCTTTACCTGCATTTGGATTGGACCTACTCCAGATGAGGATCAGAGCATGAAGTCTTCGTCGAGGCAGACCTTTGGATTGAGATGTTGAGAGGGTATGGCGTTGCCATCAGTTCCGTGCCCATGCAACTCTGCACGAGATTGTCTGCTGAGGGTTCTGAAGTGCTGGAGGCTTCTCATCGTGGCACAATTTCAAGGGTGGGGTAGGGCTGGTTGTTTTCTCTGGGTGTTCATGGTTTTTCATTTAACTTTTGTTGTTTGTCACTTTTTCCTCAAAAGTGTTTTTTTAATAATAATAAAAAAAATAATTTTTAGTTAGTAATTGATAGGTGGAGCCCGCTATAGCTCCTTGATGCATCAGTTGGTATCATTAGACAAACTAGTGTCTTGGAATAAGGCCTTGATAAAATCATATTTTTAGTCTTGGAAAAAGTCCTTGACTACGAGGTTTTTAATATCTGGAATTATGCATTCCTTAATTATGAACATGGCTATTGATGATTCATTTGATTATTCGACTAGTAGAATATCCATGTGATTAATTTAATGGAATTATTTTGATTTATATTTTCCATATTATGATGAAGTTTATGTTGAAAAGGATTTTGTTTTAGTCTTATACATTTCCTTAAATATTTATGCTTATTTTGGAAAGTATGCGCTATATTGAAATCCTTTCCGAGCATCTGAGCTCACCCATTTCTTATTTTTTATTTTCCAAGCATCCCAAGAATCATTTTATTTTTATGATGCATGGTTAAGATAAGGGAAAATGGAATTCTCAAAGGTTTTTTGTGTGTTTTATGTTGGAAAGTTTAATGTAATGTTCATGTATGTAATCTATTTTCCAAGACTGCTGATCTCGTTGTCGAGCACGTCAAATTAGTTTTTTGATTTTGACTAGAATTTCTGCAGTATAGAAGAAACCGTAGGTCATCTCTCGATGGAAACTTGGATCATTAATGCCAAAATATGGTTAAGATTGTGAAGGTAAAAATGGAAATGAGGTTTTATAATACTTGGGTTTGATGATTAAAGATGAAAATAGAAAATGAAAGTGAAAAAACAAAGTAGAAATGAACTAGATTAATTCAGTGTGATCAACCCGGAGTATTCTCATGATGTTTATCCTTAATCGCTTCATGATATAGGGTTATGATCTTTTAATCCCTGTTTTGTAACACCATGAACTATAATGTGACTTAGTTTATACTAGGATACCTCCTATGGTTCAGTCGAAGACACACAATGATTCAACGGAAACTGCCGATGATTGGGTGATTTGTGTTCGACAACATAACAAAAACTCACCAAGGCACACATGAAGAACTTGATGTGCTGTACAGGTATGTATGTTATTTCATTTTGATAACATGAAAAAAATTTAAATTAACTTTACTGTGATTTTGTTAGTTCAATTGACCAATATGAACCACAGTAACACTACAATTGGAAGAGGGAATAGAAAGTGGTGAACGGTGTCTGAAACATCACATGAATGGGTACCCCCAAAAATGACCATATGAGTTGAGCATGACATAAAATTACATAAATAAATAAAATAAGAATAGAGGATGATTAAAAACAACAACAAAACCTGGAATTCAAAATATCATTCAAATATTACAAACATGAATCTTGGGATTTACATCACGTTCCTCCTGGGGCGATCACAAGGGGATTAGAAACCCATGGAAGAGGAAGAAGAAGAAGATATTGAAGAATTACATACCATAGCCTCCAGAACATCTAGTGATGTTGAGAAAACTCCTTGGGGGTTCCAAAATGGCAGCACCTTGCCTCCTAGCCAAACTTCCAAATGGGGTGCCCAAGGTGACTTTTTATAGAAAAAATGAGAAGTGGTTTTGGGAACCCAGATTTTGATAAACCACTTGGAGAGAGGTTTTTGGCTATTAGACAGTCGAATATCTCTTTTGAAAAAACTATAAATTTGTATCCCTACATATTATATATCTACAACAAATGTTTACACCATTTGGACAAATAAAACTTGCGATATTGATAAAATACAGAACACCACTTTTGAATTTGTGTATATTCACTGTCTTGGACAGATCAGTTCAGATGGGCCCCGTAGAAGCCAAATCAGGATTGGGTTCCTTGATATGAAATGTATCATATTAAATTCTGGATCGGACCACAAAATATCATCCCATTTGGATGAACTTATTTTCTCTACCATGAAAAATTGTGGACATATGTCCATGGATCCATGCAATTTTGGCCCTTTATTCTTCCACTTCATCAAGGGCCCTCCAAATCATCTCCACCTACATTGAAATAATAAAAACATGTAACAATAACCATTATAATATTGATTAAAATTAATTAATATATTCAAACATAAAGTGAAATTTATTATTATATTTGGAATATTCGTTACAATAATAGTATAAAATAGTGGTGTAAGGGTGAAATAAAACAGTGAATCGTGGTACGATCACACCCCCACACCTAAAAATTTACACTCCTAGGAAAAGTCACATATCCATATAAAATGATGCATATATATATATATATATATTCAACATCATGAAGATTTATCATTTGAGGAAATTTTAATTCACCAAATTAATGTGATCAATGCACGAACCGCACCAAGGAGTTCTTCCTATTGAAAATGGAAAAAATGTCTTATAAATCATATCACAATAAAATTCAAAGAGATTCACGACACCATCATAAGAAAGGAATTCAAAAGTAAACCATTACACTAACTCTCCATTTGTGTGTGAAAATCATTCCATGCTATTCTTTCCACTTTTTATCAAATAAATATAGGTAATTTTAACATTATTCACCATTAAATGATTTTTCGCCGAACCTGTACTTCATCCTTTGCAATCATATTTCAAGACCCACTCACATAAGAATTCCCAGAAGTCAAACCTTATGCTCCCGACCTAGATATCCCCATATGTTTCACATTTCATCACTCCCCTCATTTATTATATATTTTTTAAGTTACATTTGGAACAAATCTCACACTAATCTCTCAAACTGTAACACCCCAAGATTTCATAGTGTGTTATTTCATCAAAATAATTCAATAACTTGCACTACACGCAACACCGAGTTCAATCACACCATGACTTAAAAAAATCCATTCAAAAGAGGTTATGAATAGTGTTAACTAAATTTTAAACTTTATATAATCCTTATAATTTTAGAATTCATATTATGAGTTTCTTAGACATAATGTAAGAACAAATTCATTTTCAGTATTGCACTTTTACGAAATTTTAATAGTGAACCCTTTTTAGATACTATATTTTAAACTTTTTTACTAAATGGGGACATCAAAGATTTAAAATGAAACATCCCAAGCTTCCACGGTACGCTAGCGTGTGTTGTACGCAACACCGAGTTCTAACACACCGTAACCAATCAAACTAGCCGCTATGAATAGTAATACCTACTTTTTGAAATTATATATATTTTATATTTGAAAATGGACTTCATTTTTGGATTCGTAATATCGAATTTAGCCTAAGGTGAAATTTTGGTACATTTCGGATAACATTCATATTTTGATGAATAGTGAAAATTACTAAATTTTAATTAAAAACAACTTTTTTAATCAAAATAATTTATAGTGATAAATTGTGAATTTGAGTGGTTTTAAAGTATATTTAGAATATATTTTTACCATTTAATATAATGTTGGTCAATGGACATAATTTTACAATTAAACCTAACATAAACAAGTGTCAATCTTTTGATAGTTATTACCTCTTAAAAACACGCTTTTTGTTTTGACAGCGAGAATTAATTTTAAATTAATTTCTGCCACTTCTGTGTTTTGAATTTAGAAAAATGGATTCCATATTTGGAATTAGGATGTCCAAATTGTGTAAATAGGTAACTTTTATTTTTAGAAATTTTGAATAATTACTGTGGTAAATATTTTATTTACCATGGTTAAGGGTAAATCCGGTAAATAAGGGTAAAAAAATAATATTATAATAATACAAAATTACCCTAAAACGTGTCCTAACCTTATTGGTGGACACATACCCGACCATGAGCATCCTTGGGTCAATTTGGGGACCCCTTGGAGCCACTTGTATGTGGTAGGGACACTTTATATTAATAAAGCTAAAATAAAAATAAAAATGGCATAAGCTTACATCTTTTAGAAGAACAATTTTTACATAGGGTTATACATGTTGGATTTTCGATTATAAATATTCATTAGAAAGCTAAAACGATTTCCTACATAATTATATTTTATTTATAATTTTTAGACAATAAATAAGTTATTTTATTTATGACACAATGATGATGCGGTAATTACTATAATAGTGAAAAATTAAAATAATTGATATTATAAATACCAAAATAAATATAATATGAAACTTTTAATGAATTAAACTAATTTTATAGGATAATATGATATAATAGGATTGATTGGATTGACTTTGTTCGATGTAATCAATCTGTTATGAGTTTCAAAAAAATCAACTATTTAATAGTGTCAAAATTGACATAAAAGAGTTCTTAAAACAAATATTATATTATTAATTGATATTAAATTTCTAAAAATCTAAGGTTCGGCCAAGAGACTTATTCCATGATAGGTTCATCATTAATGGACTACTTGTGGGTCTCTTGGATGTATATAGTATGTTTATTAACCATATTATATAAAAATACAAAGAGACATTGTAAAAGTGAAACTAATTAACTTAGAGTTAATACTTATAGATAAGGTTAATATAAGTATCCAAACCTGTCTAAATTCTATTGGTTGAGTGGTTTTCGACCTATACCCACCTTATCCTTTTAATAGTCAACTTTGGAGCCATTGGAAACCGAATATGAATTTATTATAAATTAATATTTCTAGCTTTTCCAAAGGTTCCCCTCACCCCTCTTATAAAAGGGCACTCCTCCTTCTCATTACTTCACACCTCTAAAGCCTTTTGGTTCGGCCAAACTCTGCCCCAATACTCTCCCAACATCCCTCACTACAACCTAGAGGCATTAGTTTGATCAGAAAGCCAACCTATGGAGCCCTTTTGATCAAATCAAAAGGAAGAACCCGAAGAAGAGGTAATGATTTCACCACCCTTTTCTAAGTTCATTTCTTCTTCCACTTCTTCTTCCTTTGTTCTTACCATTCTAAAATAATAACTCCAGTATCTCACATATACTGTGATGTTATTATAAGTATGGTACAACCATATTCAGTATTCTATCCACCCTTTGAATAACATGTCAACATACGTGCGTACGTACGGCTTACCGTCTCCACGTCGTGGTGTAATTGTTATTCAATATAATATTATTTGGATGGGTATAATAATGATGTGTAACTCATGTAAATAATAAATATAACATGTTAATGATTCTGTATATATGATATACCATTCATTTATATATTATTTTAATATCAAAAGAATGATATTGTCGCTCGTGCGTACGTACGGACTACCGTCTCCACGAACGCGATGAGATTAATTCTCCATCGTAACCATTCAAGTATAATTATCATTTGATGATTTAAAAATGATTTTTAAGGACTAGATATCATTCTGGATATGAATAAGATACAAAAACCATGGCTTATGTAACAAAACATATAAATAAAATGAGTAAGTTAACACCCGAAACGACGATAATTCTAAGATATTATTAACAAATCAATGTTAAAAGATCATATATGATATCATATTAATATATATGATTCTTGTATAATTTAATAACAATTATTTCACCATTATACAGGAGGTTAACCTACCCCAACCAAGGAAAAGTACAAGGTAAGGGGTTTTCATCTCATTCCTTATTCCTGTGAGATTCATGCCATATTGCCACCATTACCCTTTGTGTGGTGTATGTACTGCCCATAATTATATTCTTTGTGTAATACACTCTAATTTATGTGTATTTACATATTCATTGTATGATACCTCTTTCATGGGTTGTATGTTTCATAAGTTACCAAATTGGTAAGGGTTATTTCACAATCTCTTCATTATCCTAGGTTGTTTATACGTAATAATCTACTGGGATATCTTTATCATCCACATCCATGTTTCTTAAAAATGTATTTCAAAACATTTTTACTATTTACAAGAATATGGGTTAAAGTCATTTATACCCTTGTTTTACTTTTTATAAGAGGTTTATAAAGGAATCTTTCCGTCATTTTCAAAACAAGGTCCTTTTTAACCTTTTCGACAGAATTGAGGTAAGAATGTTTTTTTAACTTATACGGCGGGTGCGGTTATTTTACGCCGTTATAAAATCTTCAAATCTTTCCTTACAAGCTTATAAGAATATTTTCAAAGAAAATGTTTTATTTTATATGGATCTTAAATGATTTCAAAATATAAGGAGATATTTCTTTAAAAAGAATTTTGATTTCATCTACGTCAACATCCTTTGATGGATTTAAAATTATTTGAAGTTGATTTATTATGATACAAAACTTCTATATTGTATTGAAGGTTTTGTGATATGTTTGACTATGGATGTGCTATTTTTATACCATTCATATTTTATGGTGAAATTATTGACATTTCGTATGCTAGATTTAATGTGAATGTTTATGTTATGTTTAAACCTTTTCATATGGGAATGCATTGGACTTAATAAGTGACGGGTGGAGCCCGCTATAGCTCCTCGATGCATCGGTAGGTCTCATGAGACAAACTAGTGTCTTGGCACAAGGCCTTGACAAAATATTATTTGTAGTCTTGGCACGAGGCCTTGACTATGTGGTTATGATAGTCTGGCATTATGCATTCCAACATTATGAAAGTGGTTATTGATTTTTGCATGTGATTATTCGATTAGTAGAATATCCATGTGAATAAGTAAATGGCATTATTTCATTTTATTTATGCCATACCATGTTGAAAGTTCATATTTAAAAGGCTTTTGTTTTAGTTATACATTGCCTTAAATGTTTATTCTTATTTATGAAAGTTTCCGCTATATTGTTATCCTTAGTGGGCATTTGAGCTCACCCCTTTTATATGTTTTATTTTTCCCAGGAAGTGAAGAAGTAAATTATAAATGACCTGCAGGGATATTATGTGGGGATATGAGTGTGGATTATGGAGACATTATGTTGTTGTAGTAGTTTTTCACTTTATTATGTAATGTAAAACCTATGAATATATCTAGTGTTTCCAAGGCTACTAAACCAATCGTTCTTTCGAGATTTGATCTTTCTTGTGATCATGCCAATGTTACGAAGTAACGCACCGGCTCTGGGTAGCTGGGGTTGGGGCGTTACAGTTGGTATCAGAGGAAGTTTAGTACAAACCTTGGAAGCTAGATTTAGATAAACTCTGATTAGAGCACGTAGACCTATGATGAAATTTGAGGATTAGTATAGACGAACTTCCTAGAATTTTGGTATCGTAGAGATTTTGTGAGTTTTCCGAGCAGTACATCCCTGTCTGGATACGAGCAGGTAGAGGAGGCTCTGGAACAGATGTACCTAGGGGTAAAACCCGAAAACACCGCTTTGAGCTAGACTCGAACGAGAACTGGTGCACAACAACGGGCCTTGCTGCACTCTTGGTTACGACACTCCCGGGGGATATGCTTAGGATAACTCTCATTTTCTTACAAATCATTATGAAGGGTTTATGAGTATATACTTCCTCAAAGAAAACATTTTTATGATTATGGATTATATCCATAAATATTTCAATTTATGTTAAGTGTTTTATAAGTATGGGATTATGTATTTTGATTCATAAACTGATCTAGTTTATGCCATTGTTTAGAAATGGCGCCCAGTAGAAGGAATGAGAACTCCAGAAATGCACATGATCCAAAGAGAAGGAAGGATCATATCTTTCATGGTCTTAAGCTAGAATTTATAAGAGAAATAGTCTCCCATGTATTATCATCATATGAAGAAATAATATCATGTATTGATAAGATAAGTAAAGAGTTTACTGAGTCCTATGGCTTTGAAGGGAAGCAAGAGAAGAAAAGGATAGAAGAGAAAAAGATGGATAAAGGGAAGAGGGAAAAGAAGAATTTTCCCATATGTGGTAACTGTGGAAAGAAACACCCTGGAACTTGCCTGAAAGGAATGAGAGTTTGTTATAAGTGTGGAAGAAAAGGGCACAAAGTACTTGACTGCAAGGGTAGGAAAATGGTTTCAAATGTACAATGATTCATTTGCAAGGAGTTTGGACACTACGCGAACCTATGCCCCAGTCATCAGACTATGCCGCAAATGATGTTACTGGATAATAATCAAGTTATGATACTACCACAGATGAAGAGGAATGATTAAAGCTCTTATGTTGATTATGTAAATTGAGTGTTGTATCAACAATGTACTTGTTATAATAATTATGGAGTATATAAGGATTGTACTGCAGTACTATTTCATTAAGGACTTGAGATTGTGTGGAACAAAGAAAAGTGACTCAATAGCAGGATAGATTTTTGGAAAATATATGGTTGAGAGAATGATAAACCATAATATAGTTCTGATACTGAGGTAGTGATTTTGGAATAATATGTGATTATTTTGGATAAATTATATTGGATATTCTTGACTACCTTGGAACTGATTAATGATTTGTTTATTCCATCATTGTTGGGGTTTAAAACATTTTTGGATTAATGAAGTATATCCATCATTCTATATGGAATAAGGGAGCATGAATGTAATCAATAAGGAATATGGTAATACATGATGAAGGTATTCATATGCTATTACGGGGTAAAAAGGATCTATATTATGTTTACCTTCCTTATGAATGTTGGACTGTGAGTTTGGACAGAAGTATTTTGGATAGTTCTAGTTTGGATTATTTTGGATTTCCATAAAAGGACAACCCGGAGGTCGGACGACAACCCGTCGCGTCCGGCAAGGCTGCGAGACTTGAACCTGCAACCGAAGGGAGACAAGGGTGTATCACCTACCACTATCCCACGAGATGTCCTGGATTAAATAAAGTAGTTTTTTTAAAAGATCTGGTAGATGAATTATAAATTCATTTATTTTGGAACCCTCTATGAATAGTATAAATAGAATTTTTTTACGAGTGAATGATGAGTTTTTGGTAGAAATTTATTAATGGATAAAACTCTAATTATAAACTAAGTATATCTCCTTATGATCTTAGCCAATCTCATAAATAAATTCCTCATCATTAATAAAAGGAACTTAGAACAAAAATGTTGTCCTAGATGGTACCTTAAATCATCACTAATTTATGGCTTTGGGATTGTTGGCCTTTTCATAACCATGTTCTCTACCACTCTCTATCAGATAATTGATGGCTAGATTTTTCTTCCATATCCATATTTTCTTACATGGAACCCTAGTATGTGTTATTTTCGGTAATCTTCATACTTTCCACTCTTTATTTAAAATAGAGGCCTCATTAATTAATTTTTCGATGTGGGATTTCAACTAAGATATTTTGAAACGTCAAAAATGTGTTATCCCAATACCCTATGTTTTGTTGAACCGATGGTATTTCAAATCATCATAGATTGATGATTTTAAGGACCTCGATTTTATACTTGTTTGTGATTGATGACCTCAATCACTACCTATAAATATTTACGTTTTTCCTCCAATTATATGTCTCTAATTGCCACCAATGTTCTCCTAATCGAGATCATAATTTGGTGGTGACCCTTTCATTTCTCTTTTCCTCATATTAAGAATAAATTTTAGTAACCCAATTTCCGATGTGGGCTTTCCCATAAAGATATTTTTTATTTTCAACCTTTTATTTTCGAAGAAAAATTTCAAATTGCGAGGACGCAATTTATTGAAGGAGGGGAGAATGTAACACCCCAAGATTTCATAGTGTGTTATTTCTTCAAAATAATTCAATAACATGCACTACACGCAACACCGAGTTCAATCACACCATAACATAAAAAAAATCAATTCAAAAGCGGTTATGAATAGTGTTAACTAAATTTTAAACTTTATATAATCCTTATAATTTTAGAATTCATATTATGAGTTTCTTAGACATAATGTAAGAACAAATTCATTTTCAGTATTGCACTTTTACCAAATTTTAATAGTGAACCCTTTTTAGATACTATATTTTAAACTTTTTTACTAAATGGGGACATCAAAGATTTAAAATGAAACATCCCAAGCTTCCATGGTACGCTAGCGTGTGTTGTACGCAACACCGAGTTCTAACACACCGTAACCAATCAAACTAGCCGCTATGAATAGTAATACCTACTTTTTGAAATTATATATATTTTATATTTGAAAATGGACTTCATTTTTGGATTCGGAATATCGAATTTACCCTAAGGTGAAATTTTGGTACATTTCGGATAACTTTCATATTTTGATGAATAGTGAAAATTACTAAATTTTAATTAAAAACAACTTTTTTAATCAAAATAATTAATAGTGATAAATTTTGAATTTGAGTGGTTTTAAAGTATATTTAGAATATATTTTTACCATTTAATATAATGTTGGTCATTGGACATAATTTTACAATTAAACCGAACATAAACAAGTGTCAATCTTTTTATAGTTATTACCTCTTAAAAACACGCTTTTTGTTTTGACAGCGGGAATTAATTTTAAATTAATTTCTGCCACTTCTGTGTTTTGAATTTAGAAAAATGGATTCCATATTTGGAATCAGGATGTCCAAATTGTGTAAATAGGTAACTTTTATTTTTAGACATTTTGAATAATTACTGTGGTAAATATTTTATTTACCATGGTTAAGGGTAAATCCGGTAAATAAGGGTTAAACAATAATATTATAATAATACAAAATTACCCTAAAACGTGTCCTAACCTTATTTTTGGACACATACCCGACCATGAGCATACTTGGGTCAATTTGGGGACCCTTTGGAGCCACTTGTATGTGGTAGGGACACTTTATATTAATAAAGTAAAAATTAAAATAAAAATGGCATAAGCTTACATCTTTTAGAAGAACAATTTTTACATAGGGATATACATGTTGGATTTTCGATTATAAATATTCATTAGAAAGATAAAAAGATTTCCTACATAATGATATTTTATTTATAATTTTTAGACATTAAATAAGTTATTTTATTTATGACACAATGATGATGCGGTAATTACTATAATAGTGAAAAATTAAAATAATTGATATTATAAATACCAAAATAAATAAAATATGAAACTTTTAATGAATTAAACTAATTTTATAGGATAATATGATATATTAGGATTGATTGGATTGACTTTGTTCGATGTAATCAATCTGTTATGAGTTTCAAAAAAATCAACTATTGAATAGTGTCAAAATTGACATAAAAGAGTTCTTAAAACAAATATTATATTATTAATTGATATTAAATTTCAAAAAATCTAAGGTTCGGCCAAGAGACTTATTTCATGATAGGTTCATCATTAATGGACCACTTATGGGTCTCTTGGATGTATATAGTAAGTTTATTAACCATATTATATAAAAATACAAAGAGACATTGTAAAAGTGAATCTAATTAACTTAGAGTTAATACTTAAAGATAAGGTTAATATAAGTACCCAAACCTGTCTAAATTCTATTGGTTGAGTGGTTTGCGACCTATCCCCACCTTATCCTTTGAATAGTCAACTTTGGAGCCATTGGAAACCGAATATGAATTTATTATAAATTAATATTTCTAGCTTTTCCAAAGATGCCCCTCACCCCTCTTATAAAAGGGCACTCCTCCTCATTTCTTCACACCTCTAAAGCCTTTTGGTTCGGCCAAACTCTGCCCAAATACTCTCCCAACATCCCTCAATACAACCGAGAGGCCTTAGTTTGATCATAATGCCAACCTAAGGAGCCCTTTTGATCAAATCAAAAGGAAGAACCCGAAGAAGAGGTAATGATTTCACCACCCTTTTCTAAGTTCATTTCTTCTTCCACTTCTTCTTCCTTCGTTCTTACCATCCTAAAATAATAAATCCAGTATCTCACATATATTGTGATGTTATTATAATTATGGTACAACCATATTCAGTATTCTATCCACCCTTTGAATAACATGTCACCATACGTGCGTACGTACGGCTTACCGTCTCCACGTCGTGGTGTAATTGTTATTCAATATAATATTATTTGGATGGGTATAATAATGATGTGTAACTCATGTAAATAATAAATATAACATGTTAATGATTCTTTATATATTATATACCATTCATTTATATATTATTTTAATATTAAAAGAATTATATTGTCGCTCGTGCGTACGTACGGACTACCGTCTCCACGAACGTGATGAGATTCATTCTCCATCGTAACCATTCAAGTATAATTATCATTTGATGATTTAAAAATGATTTTTAAGGACTAGATATCATTCTGGATATGAATAAGATACAACAACCATGTCTTATGTAACAAAACATATAAATAAAATGAGTAAGTTAACACCCGAAACGACGATAATTCTAAGATATTATTAACAAATCAATGTTAAAAGATCATATATGATATCATATTAATATATATGATTCTTTTATAATTTAATAACAATTATTTCACCATTATACAGGAGGTTAACCTACCCCAACCAAGGAAAAGTACAAGGTAAGGGGTTTTCATCTCATTCCTTATTCCCGTGAGATTCATGCCATATTGCCACCATTACCCTTTGTGTGGTGTATGTACTGCCCATAATTATATTCTTTGTGTAATACACTATAATTTATGTGTATTTACATATTAATTTAATGATACCTCTTTCATGGGTTGTATGTTTCATAAGTTACCAAATTGGTAAGGGTTATTTCACAATCTCTTCATTATCTGAGGTTGTTTATACGTAATAATCTACTGGGATATCTTTATCATCCACATCCATGTTTCTTAAAAATGTATTTCAAAACATTTTTACTATTTACAAGAATATGGGTTAAAGTCATTTATACCCTTGTTTTACTTTTTATAAGAGGTTTATAAAGGAATCTTTCCGTCATTTTCAAAACAAGGTCCTTTTTAACCTTTTCGACAGAATTGAGGTAAGAATGTTTTTTTAACTTATACGGCGGGTGCGGTTATTTTACGCCGTTATAAAATCTTCAAAGATTTCCTTACAAGCTTATAAGAATATTTTCAAAGAAAATGTTTTATTTTATATGGATCTTAAATGATTTCAAAATAAAAGGAGATATTTCTTTAAAAAGAATTTTGATTTCATCTACGTCAACATCCTTTGATGGATTTTAAGATTATTTGAAGTTGATTTATTATGATACAAAACTTCTATATTGTATTGAAGGTTTTGTGATATGTTTGACTATGGATGTGCTATTTTTATACCATTAATAGTTTATGGTGAAATTATTTACATTTCGTATGCTAGATTTAATACGAATGTTTATGTTATGTTTAAACCTTTTCATATGGGAATGCATTGGACTTAATAAGTGACGGGTGGAGCCCGCTATAGCTCCTCGATGCATCGGTAGGTCTCATGAGACAAACTAGTGTCTTGGCACAAGGCCTTGACAAAATATTATTTGTAGTCTTGGCACGAGGCCTTGACTATGTGGTTATGATAGTCTGGCATTATGCATTCCAACATTATGAAAGTGGTTATTGATTTTTGCATGTGATTATTCGATTAGTAGAATATCCATGTGAATAAGTAAATGGAATTATTTCATTTTATTTATGCCATACCATGTTGAAAGTTCATATTTAAAAGTCTTTTGTTTTAGTTATACATTTCCTTAAATGTTTATTCTTATTTATGAAAGTTTCCGCTATATTGTTATCCTTAGTGGGCATTTGAGCTCACCCCTTTTATATGTTTTATTTTTCCCAGGAAGTGAAGAAGTAAATTATGAATGACCTGCAGGGATATTATGTGGGGATATGAGTGTGGATTATGGAGACATTATGTTGTTGTTGTAGTTTTTCATTTTTATGATGTAATGTAAAACCTATGAATATATCTAGTGTTTCCAAGGCTACTAAACCAATCGGTCTTTCGAGATTTGATCTTTCTTGTGATCATGCCAATGTTACGAAGTAATGCACCGGCTCTGGGTAGCTGGGGTCGGGGCGTTACACAAACCTTGTATGATCTCCTCAGGACACTAATTGCAATAGTTTTAACAAGATCAAAGGTCAAGGAGGAGTGGTTTTTGACCTGCCCAATATAGAACCGATTTTTTTGGGCATACCACAATCAAACATTAGGTACACACAAATACGTCAATCTGGTACAGTAATGAAATAGATCGAATAAGGAATAAACGTATAGAAATATCATTTAAATATTGAAAATATTAACCTAACATATATTTAACTTATATTAAGTAATAAATATTCACACTATTTGGTTTGGTGAAAAAATTTGTGGAGATATTAGTGACATAATTTTCCCAAAAACTACTCACACAAGGGGAATCAATCATCTCAAAGGTTTCACATAAATAAGACAATTTATATCATTGAAAGAAAACCAATTCACTAAAAGGAAATGAAAATCACTCCCTGATGTTAAAATCATACAAATATTCTTCTTAACCATTGTTATGGTATTTTTACATTCCCCCCTTTATGGTCACCAAATCATCGAACATCGAAAAATTTGATGGGGAAAAATGAAAATACAATAAAAAGGCTAAAAAGAGAAGAAAAGAGAAAGTGATGAAAATTACTAACTAACCCAGGAATGTATCCACCCCCCCCCCCCACCTAGAATGTGCAGTTTCCTCACAGAAATAATTGAGAATGTGAGAAGGAAGGATAAAACCTGGTGTGTTTTATTGGTATGATGCGTCGAGAAGGTGGATTTCCTCCACCTCATTCTTCGTAAAATCCTCAGAGAAGTGTTTCAGTCACTGCCCATTGATGGTAAGAATTCATCCACTCTACTCATGCGAAACCTGTATTGTACCAAAAGGGTAAACATTAGTAACAATATAATGACCGAGCCATCGAGAATGAAGCATACCTGGGTGGAGCTTAAGCCTGGAATTGTACATGAGTACCTTCTCACCAGTATGGAACTTTCACTAGTGAATCATGCTATCATGAATATCCTTTGACTTCTCTTTATATATCCGAGAGTTTTCATAGGCATCATGTTGAATTTCTTCCACTCTTGAATCTTTGTCTTTCTTTGCTCACCTACATCTGAAAGGTTCATATTACATTGTTTAACATCCCAATATGCAGAGTGTTATACCTCCACTGGGAGGTGACAAGCCTTTCCAAACACAATTCTGTATGGTGACATTCCGATTGGGGTTTAAAAAGTTGTATGGTACGCCCATAGTGCATCATCCAAGCGCAAACTCCAATCTTTTTTATTGGGTTGTACCGTTTTATCCAAGATGCGCTTAACTTCCCAATTAGAAATTCTTGCTTGTCCGTTAGTTTGGGGATTATATGTAGTGGAGACTTTATGAACAACCTCATACTTAAGAAGAATGTTTTTCATGTTACGATTGCAAAAATGTGAACCCTGATCACTATTGATGAATCTTGGTTGACCAAACCTACTGAAAATCGTGGACCTCACAAAATCAACAACAACTCGAGAGTCATCGGTCCTAGTAGCCTTTGATTCCACCCATTTAGAAACATAATAAACAGCTAGTAATATGTACACAAATCCAAATGAATTCATAAAAGGCCCCATGAAGTCAATTCCCCATTAATCGAAGATCTCACAAAATAACATGGGATGTTGGGGCAGTTAATTCCTCTTGGAGATATTCCATATGAATTGGAAATGACTACATGACTTGCAAAATATATGGCATCCCAATATAAAGTTGGCCTATAATGTCATGAGTTAAGGACCATTAGAGCTATACGTTGAGAGACACAGTGGCCCCACATGCCAAAGTGTGGAAGAAGGTCAAAATAGAGGTGAACTCATGGTCAGGGACACACCTATGAACAACCTGGTCACTAAAGATACTCGACAAATATGGGCCGTCCCAAATGTACCATCGAGAATCATGTTTAAGTCTCTGGGATTATGTAATTCTAAAATCAGTGGGGACCCTAGACGTTGCTAGAAAATTCACAATGTTAGCATACCAAGGGGTAGGGTCCACAACATCACAAAAGATCTCATGAGGGATGTATTCTCTAATGGGGATAGGTGAGTCAACAAGATGGTCCAGTGGTGGGGGGTGGATACATTCCTGGGTTGGTCATGAATTTTCATCATTTTCTCTTTTCTTCTCTTTTTCGCCTTTTTATGGTATTTTCATTTTTCCCCATCAAAAATTTCAATGTTCTATGATTTGGTGACCATAAAGGGGGGAAAGTAAAAATTCCATAACAAATGCTAAACAGAATATTTGTATGAATTTAACATCAGGGAGTGATTTCTTTTAATGTTCGAATATTTGCAGCCATGTTTTCTTGGGTTTTATGAGGTTTAATTATTGATTGGTTTAGAACAAATTGAGGTTCCAAAAGGGGTTCCTCAATCTTACTTGATTTACATTATCTAGATTCCTTGATTTGTGTGTGATGTGACTTTTCAGTTTCAGGGTGAAATTCAAGTAGTGTCTCTTTACAAGATCGGGTCATGCAAATAATTTGTGAAGTTTGTTTTTTTTAATATGGATAAAATAAATTAAGAAAGGTGAAAATAGAATATAATTTTATAATACATAATTATAGAGAGGGATATGGAGAAGAAGAGAGAGACAGAGAGAGAGAGCACACACAAAAACCAAAAATAAAGAAAAACCACAAACAAAAACAATAAAATAGGGGTGGGGTATTTAAAAGAGTACTAATTAAGAAGTAAAATAAATAAATAAAATAAAACAATGAAAAAAATGATCTTGGCTCCCTGGCAATGGCGAGAAAATTTGATTGCATTGTCGAGAGCATCAAATAGTTGTTCGATTTTGACTAGGATTTCTGCAGTATAGCAGCAACCCTAGGTCGTCTCTCGACAGAAAAATAAGTAATTAATGCCAAAATGTGGTTCTGATTATGAAGATAAATAAGTAAATGATGTTTTATAATACATGGTTTTTATGATTAAAGATGACAATATTAAATGAAAGCGATAAAACAAACTAGAAATGAACAAGATTAATTAAGTGTGATCAACCTAGGGTATTCTCATGATGTTTATCCTTCATCACTTCATGATATAGGGTTATGATATTTTAATCCCTGGATTGTAACACATAGAACCAAAATATTACTGAGTTTATACTAGGATACATCCTAGGATTCAGTCGAAGATACAAAATGATTCACCAGACACTGCCGATGATTAGGTGATTTGTGTTCAACATCATAACCGAAACTCACCAAGGAAACACACGAAGAACTCGATGTGATCTCCAGGTATGTATGTTATTTCATTGTGATACCATGAAATAAATTTACATGTCATTGACAGTGATTATGTTAGTTCAACTGACCAATATGAACCACATAAACACCGCAATTGGAAGAGGGAAAAGAAAGTGGTGAATGATGTGTGAAAGATCACATGATTGGGTACCCCCGAACATGATCATATGATTTGATCAAGCCATACCAGTACATAACAAAATAAAATAAGAATATAAGATGATGAAAAACAACACAAAAACCTGGAATTAAAAATATCATTCAAATATTACAAACATGAAGCTTGGGATTTACATCACGTTCCTCCCCGGGTGATCACAAGGGGTTTAGAAACACATCGGAGAGGAAGAAGAAGATTATGATGAAGTAGAACATCCCAAATCCTCTATAACTTCTAGGGATGTTGATAAGACTTGTTGGGGGCTCCAAAATGGAAGCACCTTTCCTCCTGTCTGAACTTCCAAATGGGGTGCCGAAGGTGTCTCTTTATAGCCAAAATGAGAAGTGGTTTTGAGCACCCATATTTTGATAAACCAATTGGAGAAAGGTTTTCAGCTACTATACAGTCTAATATCTATTTTGACAAAACTAGAAAGTTGTATCCCCAATACGTATCTATCACCACCTAATTTTTTGTACCATTTGGACAAATACAGCTCATGATAATGATAAAATATAGAACGCCACTTTTGACATTGTGCATATTCGGTGGCTTGGACAGATCAGTTCGGATGGGCCCCATAGAAGCCGAATCAGGATTGGATTCCTTGATATGAAATGTTGTATATAAAATATTGGATCGTCCCAAAAAATATCAGCACATTTGGAATCATGTTTTTTGCGTAATATTCACAACAGTGGACAGATGTCCATGGATCCTTTCAATTTTGGCCCATTTTTCTTCCACTTCATCAAGGGCCCTCCAAATCATCTCCACCTACATTGAAATAATAAAAACAAGTAACATTGACCATTTAAAAAACATTAATTAATTGATTCAAACACAAAGTAAAATTTATTATTATAATGGGAATATTCATTACAAAACTAGTTTAAAAAAGCGGTGTAAGGGTGGAATAAGACAGTGAATCGTGGTACAATCAACTGCTAAACTGATCAGTCTTTCAGGACATGATTCTTTGTAATCATTCCAATAATATGTCATAATGCACCGAATCTGAGCTTCTTGGGGTCGGGGGGTTTCAATTGGTATCAGAGGAAGTTTAGCAGTAACAATCGAAACTAGATTTAGATAATCTCGGATTAGAGCACATTACCCTAATATTGAATTTGAGGATTTGAATAGAATAACTTTTTAGATGATTGGTAATGTAGAGATTTTGAGAGTTTTCCAATCAAATACAGCCTTGTCTAGATACGAGTATGTAGAGGCATCTTTGCCACAGATATACTTAGGGGTGAAACCTGAAAACACCACTTTGATCTATACTCAAACGGGAACTGGTGCATGACAACGGGCCATGTTGCACTCTTGGTTACGACACTCTGAGGGGATATGATTAGGATAATTCTCATTTTTGTTACTGATCATTATATAGGATTTATGAGTATATACTGCCTCAAAGAAAATATTTTTCATGATTATATATAATATATATAAAATTTTCAATATACGTTAGGTATTTTACAAGTTTGGAATTATTAATTGAAATTCCTAAACTGACCCACTGTATGCCATTATATAGAAATGGTGCCCAGTAGAAGGAATGCGAATTCCAGAAATACGTGTGATCCAAAGGGTAAAAAGTATCATTTCTTTCATGGTATTAATCCATCGTTTAGAAGGTAAATAGTCTCCCATGTATTCGCAACATATGATGAAATAGTATCATGTGTAAATAAGATAAATAATGAATTCTCTGAGTCCTATGGAATTGAAGGGATGAAAGAGAAGAAAACGATGGAAGAGAAACAGATGGATAACGGGAAGAGGGAAAAGAAGTATGTTCCCATATGTGATAACTATGGAAAGAATCACATTAGTAGATTCTTGAAGGGAATGAGAGTTTGTTAGAAGTGTGGAGAAAAATGACACCAAGTACGTGATTGCATGTGTAAGAAAAAAGTTTCAAATATGCAATGCTTAATCTCCAAGGAGGTGGGATACTATGATAATCAATATCCAAATCATTGGAGGATACCCAAAATGATGAAATTGGATAATAATTAATTTATGATACTACCGAAGATGAAGAGTAATGATTAGATTTTTTACATTGTTATTATAGTATTGTGTCATTTGAGTAATGTATTAATGATTTACATGGTATCATAATTATAGAGTATATAAGGATTGTACTACAATACTATTTCATTAATGACTTGAGATTGTGTGGAACCAAGAAAAGTGTCTTAATAGTAGGTTAAATTTTTAAAAAATATATAGATAAGAGAAATATAAACCATAATATGGTTCTGATACTGAGATAGTGATTTGGGATTAATACATGATTGATTTGGATAAATTATATTGGATATTTTTTACTACCATGAAACTGATTAATGTTTTGTATATTCCATCATTGTTGGAGTTTACTAAATTTTTGTATAGATGGATTATATCCAGTATTAAATATGGAATATGGGTGAATTAATGTATTCAATATGGTTTTATATTAATTTAGGATGTTGTAGTGTTTTAAAAGAATACATGATGAAGGTGTTCACATGTTATTATGTGGAAAAAAGATCTTCATTGTGATTACCTTCCATTTAAATTTTGGACTGTGAGTTTGGAAAAAAGTATTTTGGATAAGTCTAGTTTGAGATTATTTTTGGATTTCCATAAAGAGGAAAACCCGGAGGTTGGGCGGAAACCCGTCACGTCCAGCAAGGCCGGGAGACTTGAACCCACAACCGAGGGGTGACAAGGATGTATCAAATACCGCTGGCCCAAGTGATGTCCTAGATTGAATAATGTAGTTTTTTAAAATGTTCTGGTAGATGAATTATAAATTCATTTTATTTGGAACCAAATACGAATAGGATAAATAGAATATTTTTTTATGTTCTATTATCTTTTAGATTTAGAGATGCGTTTTTGGTAGAAATTAGTTAAAGGATGTAACTCTACTTATCATATATATATATATATATATATTTGTTATTTTATCTCTGATTCTATGAAGAAAGTAATTCTTAAGCTTTAGCTAAGGGATCTTAAAACTAAAAAATGTTTATCCTAATACCTTGTGTTTTTTAAATCATCATAGATTGAGGGCTTTGAGGCCCTCAATTCTACAATTTTATGTTCTCGATGACCTTAGTAACTCCCTATAAATATTTACATTTTTTCTCCAATTATGTGTCTCTAATTTCCACTAATTTTCTCCTAATCAAGATCATAATTTTGTGGTGAATTTTTCATTCCCCTTTTTCTATTATTAAGACTAAATTTTTTAAACCCAATTTCAGATGTGGGTTTTCCAATAATGATATTTTCTATTTTCATATATTTATTTTCAAAAACAATTTCAAATTGCACAGATGCAATTTATTTATTAGGGGAAGAATGAAACACCCCAAGATTTCATAATACGCTATTTCTTTAATGTAATTCAATAACATGCACTACACGCAACACCGAGTTCAAGCGCACCATGAATTACCAAACTAGCTGTT
Source organism: Viscum album (assembly GCA_963277665.1). Lineage (NCBI taxonomy): Eukaryota > Viridiplantae > Streptophyta > Magnoliopsida > Santalales > Viscaceae > Viscum > Viscum album. The sequence goes on from OY728135.1 coordinate 1,646,981,102, forward strand.
CAAAAGTGGTTATGAATATTATCAACTAAATTTTAAACTTTACATAATAATTATAATTTTAGAGTCCATATTATGAGTTTCTTAGGAATAATGAAAAAACAAATTCATTTTTCAGATAAAAGAAGTATTTTTCAAAAAAATGCAATATTACCGTATTTTAATGGTGAACCCTTTTTTAAATCCAATATTTAAAGCTTATATATAATTAATTTGACAAAGTAAACTTATTCTTTAGAATCATGACATAATAATTTAGTTTGAATAAATTTTTGTTGTTTTTCTGATAACTTTAATATTTTGGTGAATAATGAAAATACTATATTTTAACTGAAAACAACTTTTTTAATCAAAACAATTTGTAGTATTAAATTACACATTTTAATGGTTTGTAAGTATAAAAAGATTATTTTTTTACCATTTAATCCAATTTTATTTATTCGAAATAATTTCATATTGAAATTGAACATAAACAAGTATCAATCTTTTGTTAGTTATTATTTCATAAAAACACGCTTTTTGGTTTTGGCAACAGGAATTAATTTCAAATTAATAAATAAAACATCTATGTTTTGAATTTGGTAAAATAGACTTAATTTTTTAATTCAGAATATCAAAATTATCTTAGGGTGAAATTTTGGAGTTTTTTTGAAAACATTCAGTTTTGATAAACAGTGGAAAACACTTAGTCGTTAGTTAAAACTGAATTTTTATTTAAATAATTATTTATTTTATTTAAACATATTTTAGGTAGAAATAGATATATAATCCATATATATGTTCAATGTAATTCATTGGAGTCAGTTTATAATAATTTTAGATATATAAAAATCTTATTGAACTTTTTACCATCTTTTACCCACCTCCTAGGAGTATTTGCAAATTTACATAAAACATAATTTTACAGCTTTCTTGAGTTGAATTTAAAAAATATGAGAGACACTGTTGATACCAGTAAGTAAAATTTGGTTCAATAAGATGATAATAATTTTTAGCCAATAGTAACTTTATACTTTTATTTACCACAGTTAAAAATTAATAGTGTAATTAAGGGTGAAAATGATATTATTATTACTCTAACATGTGTCCTAATTCTATTTGATTTGTGTGATTCGACAAAAAATAATCTCTAGAATGAAATATGATCTTTTAGGTCCACTTGGATTAGATTAGGACATTTATTATAATATTATTTAACGAAGAGTTAAAAGAGTTAAAATCGATGTTTAATAACTAAAACATTTTTAATATAGGGTTACACATAAGATAAATTCAACTATAAATATTCATTAGAAATCTAAAAATGTTTCCTACATAATGTTATTTTATTTATATTTTTAGTCATTATATAATATAATTTATTTATGACACAATGATGATGTAGTAATTACCAAATAAATTTAATATTAAAATATATGATATTATAAATATCCAAATAAATGTAATTTGACACATTTTATGAATTACACTATTTTTATAGGTTACTAATACATGTTAGGGTCAGTTAGATGATTTTTATCAAAGTAATAATGCTGTTATGAATTTATCAAAAACAAAATACCAAACAGTGTGAAATTTGATATAAAGGAGTTTTTAAAACAAATATTATATTATTAATTGATATTCTATTCCTAAAAATATAAGTTTTTTCCAAAAGATATATATAATGATAGGTGTATCATTAATGAACAACTGGGGGTTCTTTTGGATGTATATAGTATGTTTATAAACAATATAATATAAAAATAAAAAGATACATGATAAATGTCAAACTATTAAACTAAGAGTTAAATCTAAATTATAAAGTTAATATATTGAATCAAACCTATCTAAAACCTATTGGTTGAGTGGTGTTCGAACCATCCCCACCATATCATTTAAATAATTTATTTTTGATGCATTAGAAAATGTAAATGAGTTTATTATAAAATAATAATTCTAGCTTTTCCTAAGGTGCACCTCACCTCTATTATAAGACGACACTCCCCCTTCCCTTAAATTCATACCTTCTAATCCTTTTGGCTCGGCCAAACCCTACCCAAATACACTCTAATCTATTCTCACTTCATCCCGAGGCCGTACATTAGTCATAAATCCAACCTATAGAGCCCTTTTGATCAAATCAAAAGGAAGAACCCGAAGAAGAGGTAAATATTTCCTCACCTCTTCCACGTTCCTTTCTTCTTCCACATCCTATTTCATTGTTATTTCCATTATAATATAATAACTATAGTATCTTATATATACCGTGATGTAATTATAAATAAGGTACAACCATATTCATTATTCTATCCATCCTTTGAATGACATGTCACCATACATGCGTACGTACGACTTACCGTCTCCATGTTGTGGTGTAATTGTTCTTCAATACATTATTATTTGGATGGGTATAATAATGATCTTTAATTGATGTAAACAATAAATATAACTTAATAATGATTCTTTATATATGATATATCATCCAATTATATATTTTCTTAATATCAAAAGAATGATATTGTCACTCGTGTGTACGCACGGATTACCGTCTCCACGAATGCGATGAGAATCATTCCCCATCATATCCATTCAAGAATAATTTTCATTATATGATTAAAAATAATTTTTAAATACATAATATCATTCTGAATAAGAGTGACATACATCCTATCCATAACAAACATTAAATACATAAAAAATAATATAAAGGAAAATGAATCAGTTAACACCTAAAACGGCGATAATTCTAAGATATTATTAACAATGAAATGTTAAAAGATCATATATGATATCATATAAATGTATATGATTCTTGTTTAATTTAATAAAAATTATTTAACCATTATACAGGAGGATAACATACCCTCAACCAAGGAAAGGTATAAGGTAAGGGTTAATTTAATAATCTCTTTATTATCTGATGTTGTTTATACATAAGTACATACTGGGACCTCTTTATCATCCACATCCACGTTTCTTTAAAATTTATTTCAAAACATTCATAATAATTTATAGACTATGTGTTAAAGTCATTTATACCCTTGTTTGACTTTTTATAAGATTTTTATAAATGAATATTTCTGTCATTTTCCAAAGAATGTCCTTTATAACATTTTCGACAAAATTAAGGTAAAAATGGCTTTTTTAAATTATATGTAGGGTGTGGCTATTTTCCGCCATTATAACATCTTCAGTGCTTCCCTTAAAATATTATAATAATATTTTCAAAATAAATGTTTTCTTTTATAATTATATGAATTCTAAATGATTTCAAAATAGAAAGAGATACTTCTCTAAAAAAGGTATTGATTTTATCTATGTCAACATCCTTTGATGGATTTTTAGTTTATTTTAAGTTGATTTATTATGATACAAAACTTCCATATTGAATTGAAGGTTTTGTGATATGTTTGACTGTGGGTGTGTTATTTTTAGACAATTCATGGTTCATGGATAAAGTATTGGAATTTCGTATGCTAGTTTTAATACAAATGCTTATGTTATGTTTAAACCTTTTCATATGAGGAACACATTGGACTTAGTAAGTGACGGGTGGAGCCTGCTATAACTCCTCGATGAATCGGTAGGTATCATGAGAAAAACTAGTGTCTTGGCACAAGGCCTTTACAAAATCCTATTTGTTGTAATGGCACAAGGCCTTGAATATATGGTTATGAATGTCTGGCATTATGCATTCTATCATTATGAAGGTGGCTATTCATATTTCATGTGATTATTAGACTAGTAGAATATCCATGTGAGTAAGTAAATGGAATTATTTTGATTTGTATTTTCCATTTTATGATGAAGATTATGTTGAAAAGGATTTTTTTGTTTAATACATTTATTTAAAAGTTTATGCATATTTATGAAAGTATCCTCTATATTGATATCCTTTCTGAGCATCTGAGCTCACCCCTTTCTTATGTTTTACTTTCCCAGGATCCCAAGAAGCATTTTATGTTTAATATGTAGGGTTAAGCTAAGGGAAAAATGGCATTCTCAAAGGATTTTTCTGTGTTGTATGTTGGAAAGTGTAATATAATGTTCATGTATGTAATATATTTTACAAGACTACTAAACTGATCGGTCTTTTGAGAACATTATTCCTTTTAATCATGAAAATGATACGTAATAATGCACTGACTCTCAGCTTCAAGGGTTGGGGCGTTACAATATTGAGATTATAAAATAAACCCTTACCACTTTGGTAACTTCTGAATCATAATAAAAAAAATGAAACTTTAAAATATAATGAGAAAAAAAATTCATGATATTACATCTCAAAAAGGTTTAATATATTCCTCATGAAATAAGATAGGTTTATAACATCTCATAAGTCTCAAATAAGGAAAATTGGTAAAAAAAATTTACCTTATGTTTGAATTCCTTCATACCTGTTTGAATGTCCTGTATAAAAAAATTTGGTTTAGTATATATCTTTTAAGAACCCCTTATCATATATCTCCTCCCATATGTGTTTTAATTATATTTTTATCCCACTTTTGTTAACAATTATTTTTTAAAATCATCGTTTTGGTTGATAATTGCTATTTACATGTATGTTTTGGTTCAGCAATTTTATTCCATTTACTTTATCATCGTTCCCCAATCTCATATTGTAAAACATGATATAAATATAATATATCTTCATTATATATGTATTTATATTATATATAAAATTTAGAGATTCAAAATGGTTTATATCATTCATGTAGATGGTAAGTCATATGCGCACATAAAAACATTGTCTGTTTTTCTCGATTGAAGTAATGAAAGGAAAATAAATTTTAATTCACCTTTAGAGAATAATAATTATGTTATACATATAATTTCTATTAATAAAATTCGTTTTTATTACTTCCAGTGTTAAAAAGTTAAAAAACAATTCACATCACTAGGTGGTGGCGATAATCACCACATACATATGAGAAATGTCATCATTTCCCATGGTATTGAAGGTAAGAAGTTTGATGTTATATTACATTTTTGTAACTATTTTTCATTCATTAATATAAAATGTTTTCATTAACAATATCCTTACTTCCTTCCATTTCAAGAATAATAGAAAAATGAATCACATCTCTTTGCTAGGTGAGAGTCCACCGTACACACGACTGATGTTATTATATCCCCCATCAAATGGAATGTTATAAGGTATATGTGATATCATGATGAATGAAGTAAAATAATTTTCTAGATATCATATAAATATTTTAAATACATAATTATTTCCATCCTTAAATTTTGGTGATGGAAAACGAATCACATTGGTTCGTGAGCCGGAAGTTAGTCATACACATGATTGATCAATTCGTTTCCCATTTGATGGAATAGGAGATAGATAAACATCATTACCATAACATAATAACATCATATAATATTGAAAGAATTTATTTATCTTATTTTCAAATTTTTATAATATTATTAGGATATATAGGAAGAAATAAAATGAAAACACATAGTTAAAAAAATTACCTCTTCTTTGAGAAACCTCTTTAGGATTAAAATAAAGCCTTCCTATATTTGATTTATGATCTAAACAAAAAATATATGATTTTGGGAAGAAGTAAGTAATATTGTTTTTTGGAACTATCCAAACCAAATCATTTTTTAATTTTAATGAGGAGATGAGAGGGGATGGCCTTTAAAATGGGGGAGAGGACCAACATGGAATTTGTTAAAGGATAAAGTGATGCCGACATTTTTGTTTTGTGAGAAACCTTCAAAGTGGAAACTTAGTGACCATTTTAGGATTTATGTCTGAAATACGGACATTAAATGGATTTTAGACATGTTTTATGTTATTTTTACAATATATATTATTAGTTAACCCCCACCCCCGATCAAACAGTTTTTATCTTAACACGAATGATTTCTTTTTTACTATTTTTACTTTTATTTATAGTAAAACATTATGTTAAATATATTAGATAATAATAATTATTCTGATTAAAAATATGGATCTATTATTTCAAATTCAATTTTCAAATGTTCGTAATTTAATTCAAATTTAATCACAAAGGAATGGTGAAAATTTGGTTTTCAAGAAATATATTTTTCCTGGAAAAAATGATCATATATTAACAATATAAATAGATATAGTCATTATATGAATTTTAAAAGTAACATTAATATGTATAATCTATAAATTAAAATTAAATAACTTCTCATTAGTGGTCATTTTGATTAATTAAAATTAGAGAACATTATTCACTTTAAAACTGTTTTTAGAAAATTGTGTTTGTAATCCCGAAAATAAACATATATAAAAATCTAGTATAATGGTGAGAGAAAATGTTATTAATTGTATTAAATATATATAAATAGTAATTATATTACTTTAAATAAAATTTGAATCTTAATTTCTTTTTAAATTAGTGAATTTATTCTAAGGAAATGGCATTTTTACACAAAAAATGTATTTCTCACTGGTCACTGAAAATTCTATATTTTTTGAAAAATCCCAACAGTACACCCAAATTAAATTTTGATTTCTTTTCAATAAAAATAAAATTTTAAACTATATATTATAAAAATAGAAAAATATTTAATTTTAATCTATTTCTAATGTAACACAACTATAGAAATTTTTAGAAAAATACAGTTTTTCGGGGAAAATTTATTTTTTTATTTCTAATGGTTTGAATATTATTTATAATATATATATATTGGATTTATTTTATAAAAGTATAAACCATTTAATTTCCATATTTTTCTTAGTCCTATTAGTAACTTCCAGCTTAAGAGCTGGGTTATAAATGTCATGTTTAAAGAATAATATTTTAATATAGTATCATGTTTCATTTAAACTTAGTGTTGTCTATATCTCGAGATATCATGAGATTAAATTTATATTAAAAACAAATTTATCATATATTCTTCAAGTGTTACATTTCATTAGGTTTAGTAACATGTAACCATTATTTTTAACATAAATGATTATTAGATGGAATGAAATTAAATTTTTGGGTTGCATGTTGAAAGGTATGGGATCACCATTGATGTTAAAAACTTATTTAATGATGATGTTATTATGGTAACTTTGGATGTATGGTTATTTATTTTTGGAATGATTTATGTTGAATCATTGGTTTAATAGTGAATGTTTTTGAGTAAAATGTATTGTTTCTTAAGATGAAGATTTATACATTTTTTAGATTATTTTAACTTATTCACGCATCATTAATTTTTTTAAATGATTTGATATATAAGGATTATATTTTTATACATTTTTGGATAATAAAATTTATACAAAATTATTTTAGTGTATGTTTCATGAAAAAATCATCCTGAATGCCCTTCTTTTGGAGAAAAAATGGAATTATTGAAGAAATTTATTAAAAAGTGAAATTTTTCATGTCATGTAAGTATATTTAATTATATTCATAGTATAAATAGTATATTAATTCATAAAATCTAAGAAAACGACATTAAAACAAAAATATTTTTTTTATAATCACTTTCGATGAATTTAATGGCCTTTCCTATTTCTTTAATCGTTTTTTTGTGGTCGTTAACATTCTATTGATCATTCACATTATTTTCATCAATGGTTAGTGTAACTATCCATCCTTATTTAGAAATTAATTTTTCTCTATGTCAATATTTTCACTTCCCACTAATGTAATCCATTTTTTAAACCATGTTATGTGTTATTCTAGATGACCTTCATATTTTCCTTTCCCTATTTTCAAATGAAATTTATATTATTCCTTCGAATGTTGTGGGTTTTTGTTAAAGGAATGTTCAAATATCAAAACATTGAATTGTTTAGAACAAGTTAAAATTAAGATTATACAAATTTATTAATGATGGATGTAATGCAACACCTTTATATTTTAATGGAACATTGTGGTCAATGTAATATGCAACATGCAACACCGAGCTTAAATGAATCATGAAATAATACTAGTTCAAATAAATTAAAACATATAAATTGAATTTGAATATATTAATATATGTAACTAAATCATGAAAATAAATAAATGTAATAATAAATAAAAAATTTATTGTTAAATTCATAGAAACTAAGCACTCATATTTTGGTATAGTAATTTTATATTTCAAAATATTTTTCCTTCAAAAAATTATTTAATGATGATTTCTTGAGGAAATAGTATAATTTATATTTTCAAATTTAGAATATATATTTGATGAAATTATTTTTTTTTTGAATTAAATATTTCAAAATTATCGTAAAGTATAATTTTGATAGTTTTATCAAAAGATTAATTTTTCAACAAAGTCTAAAAAATACTGCTTTTATTGATATTGATATTTTTTCAAGAATATACAATGTTTAATTTTTTAAAATAAATTTCTTATAAAAATTTATATATATTATATATTTAATATTATATTAATTTTATTAGAATTACTTTTATTGTCGAATTTGGTATAGAAGCATTTTTATACATAAAAGTCATTTTTTTGAAAAATTATTTTTTCCTTAGGTTTTTAAGTTTTATCTTAAATTAATTTCATAAAAATATAGATATTTAATAATGAAAAATGAGTTCCATATTTTTAAATATGATTTTTAATTTTTTTAAAATATTCCCCTTTTATATTTGGTCTTTATGAATATTATCTATTATATGCTTTTATTATCATAGTAATGGTAAACTGGTTTAACAAGGGATAAACATAATGTGATAATTTTTTAAATTTATTCATTTTATTTTTATAATTTTCTTATATGATTATATTGAATCTATAATTTTCCAAACACAAAAAAAGTCCTTAATCTATTTGGATTTGATTTTGACCTTTATAATATTTAAGTGAATGGTAGAGTCGTGGATGTCAATTCCTTACTTTTAAAAACAATAATAATTTTTATAGGGATAGAGACACATTATTTTTTGATATAAAATTTAATTCCAAAGATAAATTTTTTATGGAAATGTATTTATAATTATTTTTTTTTGATGAGTTTTTTAGATAAATATAATATTCATGGAATCCTTTAAAGGTTTATATTTGAATTCTTCAGATGTCATGTTTTATTTAATGGAAATGTAATTGAATATTGTAAAAAATGAAATTAATGATATTTTATATTAAATAATATTTTTAAATGTTTAAAAAATATTGAAAATATTTAATTATGATAAATAAGACCATAATGGTTTAATATGTCATCTAGTTTCTATTTATCATCCAATTTTTACATTATAAGTAATATTATAGCCCTTTAATATAAAAAAATTCATTACCATGGTCAAGATTAAAATTGGTTAACCAAGGTGTCAATTAAAAGGATAATGATTAAATTGATACCAAAACCTTTATAAATTTAAATTTATGATGATATTTATGAATTATAGTATTTTTAATTCTATTTATATCCATTTGGAATCATTTTTCTTGGGAATTAATTAATTAAATTTTTATCATTTTTGTAATTCCAAGTGTGTCATTTCCATCCATTATAAATGAAAACTGCTTCTATCTTTTATATAAACAACTTTTATCCATCTATCACGACCAAAACCTACCCATTTATCTTCTCAAAATCCATTTTAATTTTCTAGAGGTTCTATTCGTCACAAAATTCCAACAATAGGCCCTTTAAGAGGAGATTCTAAGGAAGTCTACCAAAGAAGAGGTAATAAACATTACTGAATCATTCAGATTTGCATTGGAATATATATTAACCAAACTAAAATAATAAATCTATTATCATAAATATAACAAAATGAAATTTTTATTTTGGAAGAACTATATTCCATATCTTTTCCATCCTAAAAAGGGTTGAATCATTACTCATGGGGATGTATGCCTTGCCAACTCTACGTAGAAGTGTACTTTTTTTTTCATCACCATTTTATTTGGATGGTTACAAATATGGCACTGATTGATATATAATATAACTATAAAATAATTATACTCATGAATATATTATATCACATCTACCTTATTATCATCTAATCTTCTATAAATAGATTATGTTGCATGTGGGTACGTATGGACTACCACCTCCATGAAGCGATCTGATATGTTTTTCATTTCTATTTCAAATTCTTGGTAATAAAGACATATTTAATGAATATATAATATATAATGATAAAATAATGATCCTATAATTTTTAATTATTATTTATCATTCTCTTTTCCACCTATCGAAAAGTGACAACAATGTTAATGCGTACATATGGCTTAATGTCTCCATTAACATTGAAATTTTTTTATATCTCATATGTTTTATGTATTAATATGAATATATATTTTTTAAATATATTTTTTTAATTTATTGATTTAAATTTTATATATTATTAATCCTTGATCAAAACATAAGGATCATAATTATCAAACTAAATTACTATTGAAAAATGAAATAGTTAACACCCGAAAATGATGATTTTAATGAGAAATTATTAAAAAACTAATTGTTGAAATGTTATAAGTGGATACTATATGATATTTTATGTCATAAAAATAATATATTATATATTTATAATAAATTTAAATTTATTATACATGAGTTCAAACTACTTTCAAATCATGTATAATTTATGCTGTTGGTTTTGTCAACTCACTTTTGTTTCAATGAGACATATCCCATATTCATCACCTATTTCATTTTTATGGTGTATAAACATACCAGGAATGTACATTATGGTAATGTTCATGAAATTAATTTGAATTTAATAATCTATATAATTTTATCTCTTTAATTATTTTATTATTTAAAAGTTACTAAAGGAGTAAGGGATTTTTATTACAATCCCATTATTTGTTAACATTGTTTAATTTAAGTTTCTAATGGTGAAATTTTATGATCTATCTTTCATTAAATTCATGAATTTAATTATAATACGGTTATTTTTATATATTACACATTTTATTTTAATTTTCCTCTAATTAATAACTCAAATAACTGAAAAAGTGGTTTTAAGGAAACCCATCCTTATTTCACTATTCATTCAAAAATCATTTTCTTCCAAATCAATGTTTTCTATAAATGTTTCAAAGAATGCTTTTAAAATTATATTTTGAAATTTTGAATTGATTTTTTCGAATGATTAAATTTTTTTAAAAAAATATAAAATGAATATTTCTTTTCATTTTGTGAATAACGTATTTTTTGACTTTTTTTAAAGTGAGAAAATAATCTTTTTTAACTTATACCATATTAACTGAATTTCCAACTCTCTTGACCGCTCAATACATTGGAGGTTCCATTAAAAGTTTCCCTGAATATCTTAAAGGAATCTTTTTTCCTTATTATTTTGGAAATTATTATATTTTAAATATGTTTATTAAAATTAAAAAGGGTACCTTCCCATGAAATATTCCAACTGATCTTTTGAAGGAACTTCTCATCTATGGTGACATCTATTGATCTTAATTATGATTTAAAAGGGATATGATCCGATGATACCAAAATTATTATTTATCTGTATGGTTTATGATGATGATGAAAATAGGATTATGAAACCCATTTTCCTATCAATAAGTTATGATATCGTGAATGTATTATGAAACATATTTATTTTCTATAGGTTATGTTACGATGAAATATTTATTAAACTCATTTCAATTAAATTTGTTATAAAATGATTAATTCTTTATGATATTGTGTGAAAAATATATATTAATTTAATTATATAATGGGTGGGCCCAAAATTATATATCCCTTCAAATCGTGGGGTTAAATTAATTATCATCAGATAATAAGGAAATGGAAGGGGAGTGTACCCAATTTAGTAGGAAATTATACCCACTCTGATTGTCATGGGATTGAACCTTGACTATGGAATGGAAAGTGAACCCAATACACTATGTTATTATTAAGAGTGAACCCAATCCATTATTATAGTCTTTGGACTGAATGTTGACTATAGATTGTGGAGTGAACCAAATCCACTCTAATAGTATTTGCAGTTATTCTTGATTACTATGTAAATGATTTTCTATGATTTTGTTTATGTCAATACATATGATGATTGAAAGTTTTATTCTCACATGGCTCATGTTCATTTCTTCCATTTTAAATCATGTATTCTGACATTCCAATATTTATGACATGATTCAATATTATGCTCTATAATATATATGGTGCGTATTTTAGAATTATATGATTATATTCACATACCCTTATTCTCATGTTATGTTTAAGTAATATTTTATATCTCCCTTGTTTACCATTACTGATCATATAATCTCACCCTTTATTATATTACCATTCCACTAGACTTGATAATACGTTTTATGTATTATGTGTCTATTAAGAGTTCTAGTTTCGAATATCATAGTAGGTTACAATTTAGATTGTTTATTATCTAATAATTCAAGTATCCATGTTTCCAAATCCATGAAATATTTACTATCCTCGTGCATTAATTTTTAAAGTATATATAATATTCATCTAATAGATGTAATATCTATTAATGAAAATATTTATTTTCTATATAAATATGATAGTTAGAGCAAAAAGATTTCACAACCTAGATGATATTATATGATAAAGTTCCCATATAAACTATGATACCCTATACTTAGTTTATTTATATATAGAAATGACCAATGGATGTAAATGTTTCTTATTAAAATTACAGTGTCCATCTATGTTTGTAGCTCTATTCCTTATCCTACATTATATACCAGGTTTATGAATATTATAATCTATAATATAATCACCACATGAACTTAGTATCAAATGTATTCAAAACATGAATTTGATATTGTTTTTTATGGAAATTTTCAGTTGATGTTCCTTTTAGAGCGTAATGTGATCAAGAGTGGAATTGTAGGTCTAACACCAATAAAGTATGTATTAAATAGTATCATGAAGAATATAAACTCACAAGTACAAGGGATTTACCTTAAAACTAAAAATTTTAATTATAAAACATTAATATGATTAAACACACTCACTAAATGGTTGTCCAAGAACCCATGTTGTCAAATCCCAAAGGGAAGCCTGAAGAAGAACTTCCATGTCTCCCATCCATGCATTTATAAAATTAGGAAATATATTATAAGTCAAATATAATACCAATACTAAAAGAAGACCACTTCCACCAACATACACTATAAGGAAATGTTGAAAACCACTAAATACGGCATATCAAAAGATAACTAATAAATCATAGATGTTATTAGGGAAAAAATACTACTATTGATTATCATGTGACACTAGTACACCTACATTTATATTTGTTAATTATTTTTTCATATTATTAATATTTTAATTTAAAGAGAAAGTATATAAATAATCCTAATAGTATTTACACTTTCTTTAAATTATTTTGGATCTTTTTTAATAAGTTGTTACTATTAATTCAATGTAGTGTGACTCTTCATATGTTGGGGACTTTTGAGATCTTATAAAAATATTTATAAATAACATAAAATAAACATTATTTATTAATATATAGAGAATATCTATTTTTCCTCATCATAGTAAAGAAACAACCAGAAATTATATTGAGGTTTTTTCTTATAGTGTTTCATAAAAGCCCTAATAATGTCAGTTTTTCCAACTAGATACATAGTGTGGTTGAATTAATTCCATATGGAAAGTGAACATCCATGAATCAAAACACACTCATATTCCACTAATAATATAATAAAAATATTAATGATTTAGTCCCATTATGATTGATTCAGATTCATTGAATGTAATGAATCAACACATGGTCAAGCTCAATTGGTTTTGGAAATAACTTCCCCCGATGTTAAGACAATATGATGTTATGATGTAATGTGTTAATATATTTTACATTATGTAATAAAATATTCCTCTTATCCTCGATAAGCTATATCCAAACCTCAATGAAACTCCCACTAATGTGACACAAATAAAATAGATTTATTCTCTATGTAAATAACTATGAAGTCTTTGAGTCTTTGAATCAATTACATACTATAAAAAATTATAAAATCTTCATTAGGAATAATTTTACCAAATGAAATACACTTGGTATATTTAGGATTCACTCAAATTTAGTTTCAAATCATGGGAAGAATGTACAAATAGATTTCTTATTGAAAATAAATTACATTAAAGATGGTTGATAACAGGATGTCGTTGAAGCGGGTTATTGAAATCTAAGTCATGGAAAAAAATATTTCCATAAAAAGTAAGGGAGTGGAAACTATCCATATATGTGAAATTATATAAATGTTTCCACCTATGTTTAAAAATTTAGTAAACCAATTATTAAAAATACTGATGAAATTTCGTTGGAATAATTGAATATGAATCATCCCACTGAATAAGAATCAATGTAAATAAACATGGGTATGGATTAAAAATTTCATACCAAAGTTAGTATAGTTGATGGAAAATGTGACGCCCCAATATTTTATTAATGAAAGTTCCTCTTGATATAATTAAATCTATTTTTATGGTTTTATAAAATATGAACTTCTTTGTTTTTATAAATTTTTATTCCAGAATACCGTTAATAATTTTTATTGTTGCTAATATTGTCGTTAAATAATGATCACTTTATTAGTATAAATATAGGGCATTCAAAAATCCAATTTACTTGGACAAAGGAAGTGATGGCCTCATCAAGTAGAAATTCCCCATATAAAACCCTTTTTTGGTGCCTGGAAAGGAGGTGGCGTCATTGTGCTTTTCTCTTGACCAAGCCCAAGCCAAGCTTTAACATGATAATATCAAATGAAACCACATAAATGAGATGTTGATGTTGGTAGAATAACCACCTTAGCGATGTTATTCGAGGCACCCCATGAGTATGTCACCATTTCACACCTTACCCTTCGACCTTATGTGGGTTTTATAATGGGTTATTTATCAAGACCCAAGCCTAATGATTATTTTCATTTTTTAGTATATAATAAAGAATAAACGTTCATTTTATTATTGTTACATTATAAATAATTTTTACTACATAAATATAATTTTTAGTTAATATTCAATTAAGAAATGTTTTTTGATGAATTAATAGATTTTTGAATTAAATAATATTTTATAAAAATTTTATCAATAAATTAATTTTTATTAAATATAAATGATCGTATAATTTTTATGAATACAATAGTGATTTTTATTTTGGTTTGAAAGTCATTTTTTTCAAATCCAATGATTTTTCGATAAATGTATTTTCTATTTTAAATGTAAATATTATCATATATAGAAAAATATTTAGATAAAATAAATTTAATTTTTTGAATCATGACATAAAAATTATCCAATGGTGAATTTTTTCATTATTTACAGAGAGTCAATTTTTTGGTTAAAAATTAAATACTATTTAAATATATATTTTGTTTTATGACATCATAATTTCCCAATTGTTATGTAATAAAATACTATAAACATTATGATCGGCCAATAAATGTTTTACCATTAAAAAATATTATTTTAGGTTTTATTTATTTATTTTAGAAATCATAAGTGGTCCCTCCAAGACTTATAAAACATTTTATATTTTTAAAATGATTTCCTAGAGCATATGACTCACCTTCACATAAGCAAGCCTAATATTTAAATAAGTTAGGAAATTTTACATATAAAATAATTTCTTCCAATCCCCTTTGGAAAAGACCATAGGAAAAAATGATGTGTTGGTTTGTGGTTTTGTTTAATTTAATGTGTGGTGGCCAAAATCTAAATAACAAAGAATTCCTTCCTTTTTCCTATATAACCCCACCCATGATCCAACTTCATCTTCACTCAAATACTTTGTAGATCTTGCATCCTTTTCCTTGCTCTCTCTAGAATCCTATCGGGGTGCCCCATTCTCCCAAGAAGCCTCTCTCAAACCCCTCCCAAGCCTTTGTGATCACACTTCCATGTAAGGGATTTTTTCCTATCAAATTTGTTTTTCCAAATTTCATTATGATATTATACATTTATATATTCAATAAAAAATGTTGGGGTATGATTTATCACCTCCCACATACTGAAATCCTTAATTTTTAATGATGAGAGACTTCTTTCATTCTCATTAATGCCTCCCATGTAGACTTGTTATCATGCCGAAATACCGAACAGATTTTCTGTCATTTCATTTACATTCGAGAAATTATTTAGTATTATGAATATAAATCCTATTACATATGATGGGAAATGAGTCTATATGAACCCATTACTATCCATTTTAGTTAAATATGACGAGACACCGTGTTCTCTCTCATCAACCATTTTTATAATCCTTTGGTCTTGTCGTCATGCTGGTGAAATTGCACCATGATTTTCCAAGCCAAAGTCATCATGTAGTGAATACCATGCCCATTTATCTGCCAAGGTTATTCACCTTAATTCACATTTACTTATTATTTTATTGTTTCATGTATGAATTCCACATTCCATTATCATGGAATAAATGATGATGGTTAATGAATCCATGTTATATGATCCATGGGGCACACTTATTCATGAAATGAAATTATTAAGAAGAGTGCACCCAGATAACCCTCCAATAAATTGTGTAAAGAGTGTTATCATGTTACATAAAGTGCAATGAGGGTTTACAATTTCTAATTCAAGTGAAATTATGGATTACACTTCATCCATGTTCAATGAGATATGGCTCATTCTAATACCATGTTATGTGTTGTTTCCACCTTTCCATGTTATGATAATAATGCTATATCATGGCATTATGGTCATGTTTCTTTTATGCTTCATTAATATTTCTATTTCCTAACATGTATTGTATGCTTCATGTTATTTCTTGTTTACTCCCTTACTGGGATTTATAGATCACCATTTTCTTATGCATATCCCCAGGATACCCCATGCAATGCTATGTACGAGGGAATGTAGTGGTCATGTAAAATATGTTTTCAATAAAGATGTTGTGATTCGTTTCTTATGTTGTTATGTAATATTCCTAAGCCCATAGAAACTATACCTCTCGATCTTCCATTTTTTTATCAAGTGAAGAGTTTATATAATAAATCATGTTTATATGTGTAATAAAAAGCCGGGTTGTTAGAGTAGGTATTAGAGGATGGGTTTAGTTATTTTTTGGGATTAGGATTATAATAACCTAGTGATTGACTTAGGGATAGTACTAGAAATAAAAAAAATCTCTAAATTTGGGTGTGTATTGATTAAATGGTTTATCAAGATAATATATCTCTGTTTGGATACAAGTAGGAAGAAGAGGCTCTGGAATAAAAGTACTTAGGAGTGAAAGCCATTTTTTTCAAAACCCATGAATTATTTATAAATGTTGGTTTTTATTTTAAATGAAAAATAGGTCACATATATAGAAAATTATTTAGATAAAATGAATATTATTTTTGGAATCAGAATCAAAAAATCATACAATAATTAATTTTTCATAATATTCTATGACAGTCGAATTCTCGTGTTAAAATTAATTACCGTTTAAATATATAATGTTTATTATGACATAATAATGTCCTAGTAGTGATTTATTAATATACTATAAACATTATTTTAGGACTATATATGTTTTACCATTAAAATAATGTGATTTTTGGTTTGTTTTATTTATTTTACAATGCTTTAGTGGACCCTCCAAAAATTATAAAACACTTTATCTTTTTAAAAATATTTCCTTGAGAGTGTGACCCACCTCCACATAATAGAGTCTAATATTTTAAGAATTTAGACCATTGTACATATAAAAAAATTTCCACTCCCCTTCAAAAAAACAAGGGCAAAAACCATCGGTTGGTTTGTCGTTTTGTTTATTTTAATGTGTGGTGGCCAAAACCAAAATAATAAAGAATTCCTTTCCTTTTCCAACATAAACCCACCCGAGCTCCAACATCCTCTTCATTAAATACTATTGTAGCATGAAAAAACTCTTACAACCTCTCTATAGAATCCTCCCAAGGATCCCCAAGATCCCAGGAAGCCTCTCTCAATCCCCTCCCAAGCCATTGGAATCACACTTCTAGGTATGGGATTTCATCGATTCTTATTTGTGTCCAAATTTATTTATATTGGTATGCCCTAATATTTCAAATTAAAAATGTTGGCATATTATTTAGAAACTCCAACATACTTCCCTCCATGTTTTTTAATGATGGGATACCTCTTTCACTTTCATTATTTTCTCCCATGTACACATGTTACCATGCAGAAATTTCATAAAGAATTTCTATTTTCTCATTTACATTCAAGCAATTATTTAGTATTATGAATCTAAATTCCATTACATATGTTGGTACATGAATCAATATGACCATTTTACTTTCCATTTTTTGAACATATTATTAGACACCCCTTTCTCTCTCATCAACCATTTTAATGAATTCTTATGTCATGTCACCTTGCTGCTGAAATTTCACCACTATTTTTCAAGCCAATGTCATTGTGTCGTGAACACCATGCCCAGTTATGTATAAATGGTTTTATCATTTATAAAAAATTACTTATTGATTATGTATTTTCGTTTATTAATTGCAAATTACTTAATAATGTAATAAATGATTATTTTTAATAAATCTATGTTATATGATCTATGTAGCACAATTATGCATGAAATGAAATGATTAAGAACAGTGCATCATAAAAGCACTCTAATGCATTGGGTAAAGATTAATATCATGATATGTCATGTCAAATGATGGTTTAATCATGCTAATTCAAGTGCAATGAGCGGTTACTTATGATCCACGTCCAATGATCCATGGATCATTATAATACCATGTTATGTGTTGTTCCCACCTTTCTATGTTATGATAATCACGCTATATAATGCCTTTAGGATCGTGTTTATTTTATGCTTTGTTGATATTCATATATCATAAAATGTATTGTATTCTTCAAGTTATTACTTTTTTAATCCCTTATTGGGATTTATATCTAACCCTTTTCTTATGCATGTCCTCAGGATACCCCATGCAATCCTACATACGAGGGAATATAGTGGTCATGTAAATTATGTTTTCAATAAATATTTTGTCCTTCATGTTTTAAGTCTTGACACTAAACCTATCTATATTCCATGTTGTTTCAAGTGAATAGTTTATGTAACAAATAATTTTTACGTGTGTAATATAAATAAAGGTTGTTATAGAAAGGCACCACAAAACACTTCCGTATATGCTATAAAAAAGAGTCCACAATTCAAGGAGAATAGAAATACTTTAAAAATGAATGATGAAATATTTTTCTATAAGAAAATATGGAATTTTAAATGGAATTTCATTATAAAAATAAAGTTATCAAATCAGATACAAATATTCTGACTAAAAAAACTAATCGAAATGATGTGAAAAGTCAATGTGACTTCAATTAAGATGAGATTGTGGGGTGATTCTAGAGCTATGAAGATTGTGTGAAAGGATTTTAAATAGATTAAATAATATGAAAATACAATTACATGGATGAAATACACAATTTAAATTATGCATGAAAAAAGTGTCCAATCAAGGAAGCATGAAACCATATTTTACTTTTGGTATGATTCTAAATCCTATTAAAGTATTTTATATACATAATTTTCGAAATGAAACAAGTCCCTATTGATTTTATTTTTAAAAATGTATTTTAGGTTTCATTTGAATCCAAAAAGGATATCTTGTTAAAGGAAGACATGTTTGTTGGGAAGGAGTATTAATGGGATGTCATGTATTGAATTTCAATTGTAGAACCTAGATAAATTGTGCAGGAACACTGAGGAGGAGGGGTAAATTAGTGTACCCAACTATTTCTGTGTTTTTAATTATTTTTAACTATCCCATCTTGCACTCTAAAAAATGCCCAATTTATTAAGAATGAAATTTTTTAACTCTCAACAATGACATGCTATGGGGAAAATAACTTATATAGTAGTAAAAAATGTTTTTTTAAGGTTTGGAAATTAAACGTATTCATTTCTAGGATCAAATTGTAGTTTTTTCATGGATTTTCTTATCACTATAAATTTCAATGATTAAAAAACCCTAGAATTAGTGCACAGTGTATATGTAGGAACTGAAAAAATTTATTATGTGTATAGAGTTATTTATATTGTTATTACCTATCTATAATGGCATTTTTATATAGGCACCAGCAATTTTTCAAAACATCATTTTCCCACAGGAATGCCAGTTTTCCTACCTTGTGTACTTACTAAAGAACTTTTGAAATTATAGTCTTGAGAATTATCTTTAAATTCTCAAGTTTATGTGATAAAAATATTAATGAATTACTCCATATTGAATCCTCTCTTCGATACTAGGACAATACTAGGACTTCCAAAATATATTTCAATTCTATACATTTTTCTCATCACTTGCATGCACATATTAATACTAAAAATTTAGTGCATGGGGATATCAGTTATTACATGATTTGAATACTCCATTTAAATCCTTAATTAATTTTTTTTGAATAACACATTTATCCTACTTATTCAAATTTAAATAGAAGAATGAGGTGGGTATTTTATCGCTCCTCTAAATACCCTTTAGCCTATGGGAATTTATTTCTCCATGCAACACATTTCACATACCTAAAAGGATGCGTTATTATTATTCTATTCAAATAGAATTTGAGAACACCCACTTTCCACCCTATATGTATTCAAGAATTATCATTTCAAAGAATCATAGAATATTAGGCAATCTATTTCACCACATGTATAATAAAAAAGCAGCAAAATTTTTCTAAATAGTTGAAGGATCAACCATTCCATTTTTCATCATTTGGTCTCATTCATTTTGGATACCCAACTATTTATATCTCATCATCATGAAATGTAGGAATGAACTATGGTTCACCATGATTCTTAAAACTTTAAATGTCAAAATACTTAGGCACTTTATTTCTTCCTGCAAAAAAAAAATTGCATGGGTAAAAAAACCACAACCTAAATATCCCAAAATTTTTATTTCTTTATTACTAGCATAGTTCATTGCATGTTTTAAGTATTCATGACATTGATACCTATTATTAATTAATTATAAATGCATTAAAGTGTAATATTATGCATGTCGACTTGATTTTTAGTTGTGTATCCTTGGATACATATTCCTTCTTTTATTTCATTAAATGCACATTTATTAAAGTTATGATTCATGAATATATAATTTTTATATTAACTTTTCAATGATATTGGTGATTAATTTTTTTAGGGGCCCTGTTTCATTAGATGATAATCACATATTAGTGATTTCTTTTTTAGTATATAGATGTTCATAATTTTCATAAATGACATGTTCTTTAGACTCTCATGGATAATAAGAGTTCAATGTCAATTTGATCATGGTATTAAATATCAATATATATTGGTTCAATGATCATTGTGGATATTTAAAAGCAGATAAACTATGTGGTAAAGATTCTCTATATTTTTAGTGGAATAAGATGATCACCCCAGCAAGGTTGAATGCGTCAAAAACAATTGATCTATAAGGTCATTCGAAAATGATATGTTTGAATGTTTTTGATAAGGCAGAGATAGTACCTAATTGTATACATTCTAGATAAACTATGAGATAGGTTTTCTACTACTTCATATTAAAATCCTCACCACTATCAGTTTGAGATAGTGATAGGGTATCAGTACCCATACACACTTTCACCATGCATCACATGGAATTCCTCACCAATGTGGCCCACCAACATGAAAAAACACACTATGTACCCACCTCTCTACAATATAATATGTGGCTCACTATCATCTATAGGGTCTTATACATATCCACATATGGGAACTATATGTTACCATGTAGTCTTTCAGCCTCCTTGCATAGGTCATCCGAGAGGGGTTTCCCCTTGGGTTCCCCAATGTGTAGTTCATGACTTACCCTTGGAGGATCCAATGGTTATACAATTTTTTTAAATATAAAAAAGTGAGTAAAATATAAAAATGGAAATCTAAATATAAACATTTAATTCTCACCACCAAATTCCATAAATCATAATACCTTATCTTAATGTATTTATTCATAAAGAATATTTAAATAAAAATAAAACTATTATTTTCTTCAAATAATATTTCATGTACTACATCAATTAAATATCATGAAAAATTATAGTTTGAATGATCTTGAAATTATTCATGAAAATATTTATTTACCTAGTCTTATTCACATCCTCGTGAAATAAAACACATTTCATAGTCATCTTCCAATCGTTCTTCTCAAAACATTACAAAAATCAATGTGTCCTCCTTGAGTAATGTCTTTAACATTATTATCAGCACAAAAATAATCATAATTAAATGAATAATTTTCCATAAATGGAACCCAATTCCATTAGATTAATCTATAATAATTCTCCAATAATCATCAAAAGTAATGGATAATTGTATTAAAAAATGAAATATAATGATTCCAAAACAATTCTTCCAGGATTATCACATCAAGAATGGTTAATTATATTAGTGAATGAGATGAAATGAATCCATAACAATTATCCAAAAATCGTCACCCTCATTCATGATTATTTATCAAACTCACTCAATATCTCTCTTCCCATTACGAATCACTAATCATATAGAACATCATCATAAATTTAATTTTCATTCCATCTTATATATTGACAATAAATTCAAACATACTCATTAACCATTCACATGGTATTTTAAAACTCCCCATTTATCTTTGTTGTCAATACCATTACACTGATGTCAATTTCCCTTCTCCACCTTATTGTAATTAAATGAAAAGGATTTATATATGGGTTTTATTTATCCCTTAAATTAAATTAAAAATAAATTTGTCTTTTTATTAAAGATGGATGGTACCACATGGTTCAATTAGAAAACAACCTTTAGTTGGTCTTCTCTATGTATATATAGGATACCCTGATCTATAAAACAAGTGATATAAAAACAATGTGGTATATTTTTCCAATTATAAACAATGCATGTGACGACATGCTCCTAAGAAACATATTTCTTGATAATGGATTTTTTTAAATAGATTTATCATGTAATATAGTATTCTTCAAACTTTATAACACCCATTGGATATTTAAAGTGTAAGAATATTTTACAAACACATTTTATGATATTACAAATCAACAAATACCCTCCCCCACCCTTGATGCACATGTTTGATATAATCAAGGCCAATGAAAGAAGTGTAATTGGGTTACCATAATTTTTTCATATATAGAGATTCCCTCATATTCTAGAAATTCATGGAACATATATTGATATGATATTCTTTATGTTTTCTCCCCCTGAAGGTGTACCCTCATTTCATTGTACATAGTGGATAGTTTCATTAGATTATCTTACATATGTAGATGATACATAAATGTTGAACAATTAACATTCTTATAAAATATTTAATAATAATCCCTATTTCTTATCATTCACTTTGTTCACTAATTTCTCATTTTGATAATGAACTTCACCTTCAATTCCCTGAAAAGTATGCATGAAAACCCAAAACAATATTAGCTAATAAGGTGGTAAACTTATAAGAATTATAAAATAAATATGCATTAATATTTTTCTCTCAACCTAAATACATATTTATTATTACATAAAAGGGTCTAATACTCTTTAATCATGTGTATTTTTTAGATTTTACATTAGGACATTTCTTCAAGAACATGTAATATATCTATTCATTAAACTTCATCATGTGTGAATTTTTAACTATATATCATAAAATATTGTAATATGTTTCCTTGATAACATTCCCCATATTTATCATCTCTTTTTATGTTGGTAGGAGATTCACACAATTTATTGAATTATTTATATTCTAATTTCACCTACCACAAAATATTTGTGAGAAACTTGAGATGTCATCTTTTGACAACCTCTCTTGAAATTAGAGTTCTAATAAATTTGAAATAATCCATTTTACAATTTCAGTTTCTCATGCTAGTAAATCATCTTCCATTTTATTCACTTCTCTAGTAGTTTGAAATTGGTCTAGAAAAATAATTAAACATTACTTGTTAAAAAATTTTGTTTTGGAGATTCAATATGTCTTATTGAATGTTTTTATGTTGTAATTAATGGGTAAATTATAAAAAAATTATTAAGAAATTTCATAAATTAATCCTATAGACTTTTTTTAATTCATGTATTTTTTTTTTCATGATTTGATCTTTCTTCAATTCAACTCCATGGAATATATTTAGAGGTCCCTTGTATGAGAAACTTTTCTAATGTAGAAGAATATTTTATTTGTTGAAAATAAATTCTTAGAATATTCATTTTCAAACTTCTTATGAGAGTATTGTTTTATTTTCATGTGTTGAACATATTTCATAAACTTTTTATCTACCAAGGAAGCTAGTTTTCATTTCCTTTTGACATGATTATGTATGAGTTGTGGTCTTTTATAAGAAAATTAATTGTACCTAATTGGTGAATACAAGAACTATTTTTCTCTCAGAGCATACCTATTAAAATAATCATATAAGTCTTATAGACAACCAAATATATTCTTGGAAGACATATTCTTTTTCATCTATGTAATATGCTTCAACTTTGAAGGTTTATTCATGTGTTTACATCTACACCCCCTTGATATAGACCTTCTATAATATTCATACATTCTCATGTTAAGTCAAAATATAGTATCCTGCCGTCCAAAAAATCAGTAGTAGTAACAGTAAAAAACAAATATATTTCTTTTTTTTATGGCTCAGTCTTGCATGATTTACTGTATTTCTTTTCTATGATTGTACATCCCATATAAGGAATAAATTTAAGGGATATTTTTATTTATATTTAAAGTATCCTCCCTTGTTGTTTTGGTGGATGTTTTATCATTTTTATAAGCCAACATTTTCCTATATTTTATCATTAAATCTACACTGGTAGATGGGATGACCTTAGTGATAATAGAACTAATTGGGGTATGAGTTACCTTATTCCATGAAATTATAGAAGATCAATCAAAATATGATTTTGATTGATTCTTTCCACCAATATATGTCTCTATAAATACATGTTTTCTATAAATAGTTTGAATAGTATCATACCTTCTTCGAGGTTAATACTCTTCATATTTTTTGGTGGAAGATTTTTTTACCAAAAAGGATGTTTCAGCATATTTCACCTTAAATGTTATCATTTTTACACCTAGTTCAAGAAATATCTGGCTCTGGGAGAACTTATATTTTTAAATTGATGTTATTCATCCACCCAATTCAATTTTATTTTTATTAATCTGGTATTCATGTTTTTTTATACCGGCTGTCAGGAAGTTTTTAAGGTCTTTGATTATTATAGATTTAACATTTAATTGAAAATCCATGACATTGATTTTATATTTATGTTATTTATAAAAGGAATATACCCCCATAATATAAAATTCAAGAAGCTTTGTCCTTTCTTCCACTATATTGTGAAGCACCATGAACGTACACGTTTTTTATTCAATATGTGAATCTCTAATATTCATGGAATCATTTAACAGTGTTTCTAGAGAATGAATTAAATAACTATAAATTGGTTTACATAATATTATATCATAAATAATCCCAGGAAATTATTCTTCAATTAATGAAACATTTTCATTGAAAAGTTTCTCTAGTTTTTATTTTTCTTCACCATTGTCTGTGAAATAATTGTGTATTTTGAGTCTCTCTTTAAGTGCATCCTGTTGTAATTTAATTTCCTATTTAAGTTGTTATATAATATCAATGATTTCCTTGAAAGAACAAAGTTTATATGAAATATCTTTTTAAGGAACATTCTTCATATGTATTTCATATGGAGAGTAAATTCATTCAATAAATTTGATAGATTCAACATTAATAAACTCATCATATCTAGAGATAGTTTCTTCAAAATGATCATTATCTACTAATTTATCAAGAAAATATTGATCCATTTCTTTTTTAATAGATATTTTACTCAATATACATTCCTCCTTATTTCATTTCATTCGAGTCCTATAAGTGACATTAATGTCTGTTTTCAATAAGAGTGGATTTTATGTCTTCCACTTGAGATACTTCATAATCAACATCTAATATTGACTTCATATACAACTTGTAAAAACAATTCGGGATAACAATCATTGATATAACTAAAGGTAGAACTTCCCTCTGATAAAAGGTGTAGATCCCTTATGGATCATTGAAGGACACGGAGAGGGGGTTGAACTAATATACACCAATATTATTGGGGTTTTATATTTTTAGTTACCCCCTCCAATTCATGAACCACTTACTCAATTAAGTGAAATGGATTTATCAAGTAATCCCAGCAATTACATGCAATACAAATAATAAATTAAATAGAACAACAAAATCATTTTTCAAGGTTCAGTAATAAATATATTTTTTATCATGATCTTCCTACACTTATTTCTTGGATTTTCTAATCACTTTAAATTTGAATGATTACAAATACCACGAACTGTTGAAATTTTTTTATGTTTGAACTAATCAATATTCTTAATTTTATGGAGTTCTTTATATTGGTACCACTGGTATGTAGTGATGATTTTTTATAGTGTCTCCACCATTTTTTAAAGTGATATTCTTTCTTTATGAGAAATATTTTTTCTCATTAAATTTGTATTTTCTTAAGAACTTCAGCAATGATGGTGTTGTGACTTGAAGTTAAGTGCTATGGTTTATGTGATAACCTTATTAATGAAAAAATTGGTTTTTACTTAAGCAATATTTGATTAAAATATTGTATCAATATTTTCAAATTATATTTCTATACATTCTATTTTTCTCACAAACTGCATGCATATATTTATACTATTCAATGTGGTTCTTGGGGATCACAATTATTACATTATCTTAACACACCATTGAAATACTCAACTAAATGTGTTTGGAAGAAAACATTAATTATCATTATTAAAATTTAAATACCTTAATGATGTGGGTATTCTATAACTATTTTATATACCCCTTATTATATGGGTATTTATTTCTTCCTGAAATAAAAAAAAATACTCTAGGTGTTTGGGTATTATTATTCTCTTTATACCACATTAGTAAACATCTACATGCCAAACTACATGTATACATGAATTTTCATTTCAGATACCAATATAATATGTTTTTCTTTATTTCTTCACTTGGATGAAAAACATATAATCAACTTATTCTAATCACCCAAAGGATTTGGGATTCCATTCTTCTTTATGACTGATCATTATTTTTGAAATCAGAAATTATTTCATCTCATCATCATACAAGGTATGCATGACCTGTCACTCAACATGTTTCATCATTTAGTAAATGAATAAAGTCTCATGATATCTATTTATTCATTCCATTAATAAGAATCAAGTAGTTAAAATCACCACATCATGAAATTCCTAAAGACCCGATCTCTCCTTTTCATCTTCAAACAATGCATTCATTTTAGAATACCTGAATAATAATAGTTTAAAAATGCTTGAAAGTTTTGGTTCTGGAATATTAATGTTGTTTATTTCCTTATTTATGTTTCCATAATATGACCACTTATTTTTAATTCAATCAACATTCTTGAAATTGCAATACTATTCATGTTAGTTTTTTTGGAAGTGGGTCACCAGAATTTGATTCCTTCTTTTAATGAATTTTGAGTATATTAATGCAAGTGAAACTATAAGAATATAAAATTTTTATATCACCATTACAATGATAACATAATTTATGTTTTCCAGAATCTCTATTTCATTAAATGATCATCACAACTCAATGATTTTTTTTTCATGAACGGATTTTCACTAATTTCATGTGGGGAATTTTCTTCATGATCATATGGATATCATAAGTTCAATGCAGATTGATCATGGGATTAAATCTCACCATGGATTAATTTCATTATTATAATAGATCTTTAGTGGAAAATAAAACATACTATGTAGATGCTTTGGATTGTTGGTGAAGTAAGACGATGCCACCAACAAGATCAACCAAATTATATCCATGTGATCGATCGAATCAAATAGAAGTAATATATACTTATGTTTTTAATGATTTTGGAATAGTACCTTCTTCTCTAAATCCCACATAGATAGTTATTTCAGTTCCATGGTGTTTAAATTTATAATCCCACCATCTGTTGGGTTGATCTGGGGAAGAGGTATCATAACCAATACATACTTTCACCCATGCGTCATGGGACACACTCCTCCTGCCCGAACCACCGACATACATATGCTCACTATGAACTCACCTCTAAGTGGGCATATACTCTAGACAAAATCCTCTAAATGGGGTTATAAATGTCCATATGTGGATGTTCTATGCACCCATTTGACCGTTTTTCCTCATTGGAAAATCCTTCCCATAGGGGCTCACCCATATGGTCCCCCTATGAGTGGTTGAGGGCTATCCCTTGGGGGTTCCAATTGTTCAATTCCTTTTTATTAAATTGTAAAAAATATTATGCCGAATCTGATCATGGAAATCTAAATATAAACACAAAATTCCCACGACCATGTTCCATGAAACATAAAATCTTTTCTTCAATCATTGTTTCTTCAGGAATCATTATAAAAAATAGAAATATTATTTTCAAAAAATAATATTTCATGGACATCATCATTTATTCATGCAATATTCAATTCATAATCATGAAAAACAAAAAATTTCATGATCTTCAAATTCCACAAGAAAATAATTATTTTCATGGTATTCTTCACATCCTAAAGAAAAAACAAATTCCATCATCATATTTGAATCCCTATTCTCTAAACATTATAGAAAACATTTTTTCCTCACTCATACATGTCTTTAACATTATGATCAACACCAAAAATAGAAAACATTACAAGGAGAATTGTCCAAGTGTGATATAAAATGTCATTAGATGAATCCATAACAATTCTCTAGTCATAATCACTATTCAGGGTGTATTTCTTTCTCTAATGAAAACCACTTACTCCGTAACAATTCATAGAGAATCATTGCATCGTGCATTGAGAATTGGATTAATGAATGAGATCGAAGGAATCCATCACAATTATACAAGCATGATCACTATCCTTCTTAAATATTTCTCAAACTCATTCCATATTTTTCTTTCAATGATTAATCATGAATCATAGAGTACATCATCATACATTAATTTTTTATTATGTCTTGTATATTATCAAAAAAATACAACCATACTCATCCACTATACATTTGGTCTTTTTATCTATTATTGATATGATTGAATTTCCGTCTTAGTTGATTTAGTTATCTTATATGTGGCATGATTATAAGGCACATGTTAATAATAATTCATTAAAAATAATTAATAAGTAAATAAAATTTTGGAAATTAATTAAATAAATGTGATATATTTGTAGAATCTAAAATAGTTAAAAAACTATTTCAACGTTTTCAGAGATATTTGGAAATATTCTAATTAGTATATTCTAATTTATATAATTAAATGGTTCATAAAATACTTGATGAAACTTTTATTTTATAATTTTTTGAGGTATGGTATAGATATTTAAATTTATATCTTATTTGAACAAAATTTGAATAATTTAATATATTAAAAAAATATGAATCTGAATTTTAAAACCAATTAAGAAAAGGGTAAATTTATTTCACTCTGATTAAGGTTGTGAATAAATTATGATGAAATATAATGAGTTCAATGAATAAAATGTTATAATTCGGAACGTTAATGGTCCAAACACACTTTAATAAAATTCAAAGATGCAAGGAAAATTCATGATTTGCTTGAAATGATAAAAAACATGATCAATAAATTTATGTTACCTTTAAATTTATTAGGTTATAATTCATCTTCTACATGTCATATTCATGAAATAATTATATATAGGAAAACTAATTTTTACTATTATGAAATTTAGAATGGTATAAGACATAATCGTTCAGATGTATGGGGGTATTGTCACACTATAATGTTCATCATTATAAAAGAAATAAAGTTATTCCTAGAGTTATTAAAAGTGTTTTGTAAGATATCCAATTCATAAAAAAGAATATGAATTTTGTATTTGGAATCCAATATCACTTTTTGATGAGGGGATATATATATACTTTTTATACAAAATTTATAGAGAGAATTTGGAGGAGGGTACACCTCATACATCAATCTCTTTAGGTCAATCTACATAAAAAACAATAGTACAGAATAATGATGATTTGAATATATAACATTAACATATTACAAGACATTTGAGGGATAAAAAATGAATTTGGATTTTATTCCATTGGATTCAATAGTTTTCCTTTTTTAGTCTGATAAATATAATCATATTTTGAGTAATTATCCCATTTTATTAACTATATAGGTTTACCCATTGGAATATCAAAAATATTTCACTTTTAAGGATGTTATTTTTTATAAAGAATCAATTAGTGAAAAAATAGATATGATTATATGGAATAACCCTTCGGTTATTGTGGAAATAAAAATAGTTTCAAAACTAGTTGGTTGTAAATATCCTTTTAGAAAAAAATATTATTCAATGGAAACATTCATGATTTATAATAAATATTGGTTCCCAATGGTTCCAGATAAAATAAAGTAATGGATTATTTCTATAATTATGATAATATATCACAAATTACATAAATAAGGATATTGTTTGTGTTATCATTAATTAATCATTTATATGTACATCAAATGGATGTTAATAATACTTTTTTAAATAGATATTTAAATTCATATATTTACATGGTACAACCCAAATTGTTTGTTTTACAATGTAATTAATAGAATGTTGGTAAACTAGTTAAATCACATTGTGTAATTAAATAAGTCCTAGGGAAATGACATGAAACAATTTATTCTATTGTATAATCAAATTGTTTTATTCATAAAATTTCAAATAAATGTTTCTATTATGTGTTCAAGAAAAAACAGGGAGTAATTGTGTGTCTTTTTGCAGATTATATGCTAATTTTTGGATCCAATATGATTGGAATAAACAAGACAAATAATTGTTTATCCCCTATATTTAAAATTATGGATATTCGAATAATTAATTCTATTTTAGGTATTAATGTTTTAAAATATATTTGAGATAATATTTTATTTATTCTAATTAAATTTGAAAACAAATAACTAATTTTGATCATATTAGTTGCAATGATCCTAATACTCATTTTTTATTATAGTGTTAAACTATTTATGAATATAGTAAGATCCCTAGAACAACATGAATATTGTAGTAAAATTGGTTTTTTAATAAATGTGATGCATTGTACTCGAAAAACTATTTCTTTTACAGAATATAAAATGAATATATATACCACTAATCAAGGTGTGGGTTATTAGAGATGTATAAAAATAGTATTTTGTAATGTAAGGAAGAAAATTGATTTATGTTTATAGTACAGTTATTATGCACCTGTATTATAAGGATACACCCAAGAAAGTTGGATTACTATTATTGGAGATAATGAATAAACATCATATTAGTTTTTTACTATTAGAGGTTGTGTTTTTTAGGTGATCATGAAACAAACATGTATTTCACATTAAACCATGGAGTCAGAATTTACTTCCTTAACCACATGTGAGAATAATAATGAGTAAATTAGGGATCAAAAAATATATATTAATTTGTGTATGAATAAAATACCGCCTATTTTTATTCATTTTGATCAGGAAGAAAAACTGTCAAGAGGATATAGTCACATGTGTAATTCAATGTCTATATTTATAAGTTTGAGATGCGATTATATGAGATAATTATTAACAATTGTACCAAAACTATTATCTATGTGAGATTGTGTAAAACCATGAAAATCCATTTAATCAATTTATATAGAGAGTTATTATATGTGTGACTAATAGAGAAATTAGTCTAAACCCCAATAAATAATCAATGGTTAATGGTAAACCAACACTATTATGAGGATGATCCTAATTAATTTTTTTAATGGATAAATGTATATTATGATAATAAATGACGATATCAACTATTTGTTCTAATATATTTTATATCAATGTCACCCATTATGTTTCGAGGTTGATTATCAGCACTAAAAAACATTAAGAATAATAGAGTGTTGGGGTGATGATAATGAGGAAACATATAATTTTTTTATTATACAAACTTAGAAGTGGTGCCTCTAATTGCAGAATTTTAGGGTTTATCTTCTAAGAGAGTTCATGAAAGGATAAAAACAAATGGATGATATAGTGGTATAAATTTGTGATGTTAAGATGAATATGAAATAGTTATATGTTTTACGTCAACAATAATGTTATAAATATTTGTATTTTAATTATTTATCAAAATCAATGATGACATAATATTGGAAATTGTACACTATTTAAATGTTTAAATTTTAAGATTCCATTATTATGTATATAAATTTATTATAAATTTAGAGATTTAAGTCTTGTGGATAATGTTAAATAAATTTGGGTAATTTTATATTTATTAATTATAATATTTATTAGTTATATATCTAAAATTATCCAAAATTTAATTTAGAGATAAATGAGATTAATAATCCCAAGAGTTATAAATAGTGATATAAAAGGGTTCTGGTTATTCATTTAAAGAGTTTTATATCCACATTTAATGAGTTTTTACCCTTCATATAATTTTTTTCGACTATTCATGGGTTGAGAAATTAGGGGTTCCATTAAACATCATTATAAATGCGATCAAACAAACACTCCTTTTCTAATATAGTGATAATCTCCATTTTCCACATCCTTTCGATGAAACAACATGACATTATATTATGGTTGTTTCTTATTATGTTTCATCGAATCCGAGAGGGGGTACATTCTTTCTAATCCAAATATAGTTTTGGGGGGACTAAATCCTTAAGGTTATGTTATATCTTGACTTGAAACATAACTTTCTTCTATTAATTTCCCAAAATTTCTACTATAGAAGTGTTTCCATCCCCAAACATTATTAGAGAAGATAGGGAACAGTGGTATTAAATGACTTGTATATCCAAATATAGATAGAAAATCAGATAATACTCCTCCAAATGATGAAAAAAGAGAATAATATTATGTATTCTAAATAAGACCTTTGAGCATCCAACACCATGGAGAAAGAAACCACTGCCAACAATCCATGCCAATACCATGTCATGGAGAGACAAGATCTATCACTAATGTGATGGTATCATTTTCATTAATGATTCCCAAAAAATAAACAATAAAAGGACATAACATTGTCCCAAATTATGGTCAATAGCCTTATGGGTTGTAGCCTTACCAAATACGATAGTGAGGATTGAATATGGTTAAATGTTTTAATCAGATAATTCTCATGGAAAATTAATATACAATGGAAAATTTTCCATATGAAAATGATCCAGGAAATTCCACAGAATAATGGTCAGAAATAGTGGATAAAGGAAAAGGGAATCAAAATTATAATGATTAAACAAAAAAATATATCATAGAAAGACAAATAAAGAAGATAAAAAACACTAAAAAAAACAAAATATAATCATATAATGTTGAAAGACAACACTAAAAATGGATGAATCCTATGATTATACAAATGTGATCCATTGGAGTAGGGGAGCAAACACGCTGAATAAGAAGATACATGAGTAAGGGAAACTTCTCTATTATAAATTTAAGTAATGTCAATAAAATTTCTAGTAGAGCCTTGTATTGGGAGATTGTGGGGTTATATCCCTTTAAATTAAATTATATTTGTAATATAATATTGTTAAGAAATAAAAAAACCCTTAGTAAAAAAACACTAAAACAATATTTGGCATACATTAAATAAAAATGAGAAAATATCTTACTCCAATAACATTCTATTCTTGGAATACCACCATCATTATCAAACAAAAATATCTTAAAAGTATACAAATATATAGATATTAGTAGTGAGTATTAATTACTCATAAGTTCTCATCAATGGATCCCTCAATAGTTTCAATACTGATGAATCCTTAAAGTGAAATAAATAAACCAATAAATCATCTATAAGAACTATATCCATAAAATATATTCATATCTCAAATTTACTAAAATACTAATATATAACATCATTAAAATCCTTACGATACAAGATAAACTAATTATACAACACAATTCACCATGAATATATCAACAGGGTCCCCATAAACTAACTCTCACAAACTTGGTCTCGAAAATCCACAATAGCAAACATCCAATATCAATCCCATAACCTCATAAGTCTCATAAATTCATTAAATCAAATTTGTCATTTTATATATAAAATTATCAAAAAAAAGATTATAGAATTTAATAATTGAATTATTAAAAGGAATGTTGAAAGAAAAAAAGTTCCATTCACACAATTCTCATCTCTATTTTTATTGAGAATGTGTGAATAAATAATACAAGAACATGTATATAAATTAATAGAAATTATTATAAAATCCATATAAACATCTCATTCACCATAGTTGTTTTAGACATATTATAAATTTTTTTTTTGAAATACTGAACTATGAATATGTTTTAAAGTATATTTTATTATATAATAAAAATCAAGAAATATTTAGAGTTATAGAATTGACTAAAGTGTGATCATCTATTATTCAATGAAATATCCATTATTATTTTTCATTTAGAAATCATTTAAATTATATTAAACATTGGTTTATTCATCATTTTAATGAATTTTGAGACTTGAGGGGGGAATTAATCTAGTACTAGTGAGTGTTTTTTATATTTTGATTCTCTAGGAAAAATATTTAACAGGGGTAGAACTTTTAATTTATAAAAAATATAGCAAATAATAATTTAGGATTATATAATATGTAATTGTAAATGTGGGGAACTTTATAATCACTTCTTATTTCAGTATTCTAAATATATATGAAAAAATCCCTATAATCCTATTAAGATCCATTTTAATTGATATAAACTATCTAATTGATGAATATTGTTAAGGAATTGACATCTAAGTTAATGAGGAAAAATTGGTTTCAAATTAGTGAATTTTTTTGACACATAGTATAGATGATAAATAATATAAATTAGTTTCCCCTATTAAATATTTCACAAAATAATATGATAAAATTCTAATGGATAACCATAAGATGAAATTTATTGATTCCATGGTATATACTAGCTTACAGAAAGAGGAAAATCTCAATAAAAACTAGCTATAAAACTCATCTTTGGCCATTTTCATGATTTTACATCTTATATAATCAATGTAGTAAACCAAAAAATAAAATATCTCTCAAATAATTTCAAATACTCATTTTTGGGGGAGGATGGATCATTTATTGTTATTGTAAATTCATAATTGATTTAATAATTAGAGGGATATGTTTTAATGGTTCATGAATAGAAAATATTTCTTTAATTTAGTAATATATATATCTAACATATCATCCCAATCAATATGTACTCATAAGCTCATTCCGGGGGAAGGATCCCTGTTTGGATGATAACGACATAGTGTATTAATTCCTCCCATGAATAATGACATCCAGAAAATGAATGTTAAACTCTTTAATATAGGCATTAATTATCATATCTCTAAAAATGAGTGGGTGATATTGTTGAAATATTGACAAAAATGGGTGGGATTACAATGATAAAAATGATAAACAATGATAATATCCATAATTGAACTATTATAAATTTTGGTGTAAGCATGGATTAAAATAATATAAATAATTAAATAAGGAAATATCACTTCTTATTTCCCACTTTTGATTATGTTTTAGACCCTTTAATGGAAAAAATATTATCGTTCCTTGTATGGATACTAATTTCAAAATAAGATATTGGTAAATCCCAAAGTCCAAAGTATTTCCAATTTTATATTTCTATAATCCAAAATCATATTACGATATAATGTATTGGAAAGAATAAAAGGGGTTGAATAAAATCCCACTCAAAACATGAAAAACTTATGCCTTGATCTGAAGGATGGGACTACTGTCAAATAAAACATAGATATACACATTAGTTTTTCAATACCAAACTTATCCCCACCAGCACCTAGTCCTCCAACGACTTCGTGAATAGGTTTTTTGTCTGCATGAGACATGACATGTGTAGGAATAGCCCATGGAGGGTTAATTATAACAATACCCCATTTGACTCCCCAAATCAGTAATCATAAAGAATAATGAGTAGTTAGTTCATTACTAAATATGTAAATCATAATGTGAGACATATAATAAAACATCTATATATACTTATAATAGACAAATAATCTCAATCTATGGTTACAAACACATTCCATGTCTATAAATTCTTCTTGAAGGGGATATATAATAGTCATGCTGGTGAACACTATCCATGTGATATACTTACAAGAATAAATATAAAAGATATAGAGAGGGTTCATTTGAGAGATAAACATGACAAGACTAAACCTCATCGAAAAGATCAGATCCTGATCCACAGATAGGGGGTCAACACTCAGAGCTCACTTGGGGGACACTAGACCCGACTAGAAAGATCCTTTTCGATAGGGGATCGATGCCATTTTATGTTTTGGTCATGAAAAATACACATAACCCTAACTAGGAAAAATATAATTCCATGAGGACCACTCCATGAATCTCAAATAAATACATTCTCCAAACCACGGAGGGGTTTAGTCAAATAAGATCGAGACAATGTGCTATAAAATAAGGGATCTCACTCAAACTAAATTCATCATCATGAAGTGGTATAGGGGTCACTATCCTATGATGAAGGAGGGATGTTGCACAGAACCCTTATAGGATTAGACCAAGGGATCACACTCAACCAATACTAGTTATGTTTTACGTAATGAAGAATCTTACTTATATCTCCTCATGTCTTATCTTTGACACCAAAATAAAGGCCACTACTACCTTTTATGCTGAAAACTGTAACTATACGAACTATAATAAAAAAAATTCCCATTTTTATTTAATTAAAATGTCTTATTAGGTATTATAGTAATAGAAAACAAATGAAAATTTTTGGGTTTATTATATCCTGTTCGATATGAATGACAGATAATAATATTTACTATTGGTAATTTAGTCATTGAATAGTGAACATATGATTATTTTATATAAATTTTTTTAACAAATCCATCTGGGACATAAAAACAAGGTGGTTTCCTCAACAAGTAGGATTGTTATCTATGAATCCCAATTATAAAAATCTTTTGAGGGAGGTAGCATCTATGGTCTTTGGTATTGACCAATTTCAAGTTGAGATCCAAGAACAAAATCATGAATGAAACCATTTATGGGATAATTTCATGATTTTTGAGATCATGAACAAATACATGTTCATTGAACCACCCCAGGAAATTGTCAAAATCACACACCTTACCCTTAGTATGTTTTATATATTATTAAAGAGATATGTATCAAGACCATAGAAATATGAGTATGTGCATTATTTATTATAAAATAATGAATATATTTTCATCTTTTTATTTTTACATTACAAATGATATTTATACAATAATGTACAAATAGTTTTTTTTTGGATAACATTCAATTCAATCGAAGATTTCATTTTGATTAATTAATAGATTTATTAAATAAAAAATTAAATAAATATTTTTATTAAATGAATTTTTGAAAATATAACTGATCATATAGTTTTTATGAATTGAAATTTAATTTTAATGGGTGTTCAAAAACAATTATTGTAAAAAAACCTAACATTTCTCAATAAATTTCTCTTTTTATTTTAAAACTACCAAAACACATTTATTGAAAAATATTTTTATAAAATGAATATTATTTTTTCAATCATAGAAACATAATTATCCAACAGTAAATATCTCATAATTTTTTGATATAGTTGAATTTTATGGTAAAAATTAAATACCATGTAATTATAATTTTTATACTACATCATCATAATGACACCAAGTTATGGAAAAAATATTATAAAGGGTTTCCACCACCAAATATATGATTTATATTTTTTGAAAATGTTATTTTATTTTCATTTTATTAATTTTATAAATCCTTTATGAATCTTCTAGTTCTATTAAAATATTTTATGGATTTAAAATAATTTATTTATGAGTATGACTATCCTTCATATAATAAAGGGTTCTATTTTATTACGTTTATCCTTTGTCCTTGTAAAATAATGGAAACCAAAACCATTTGGAAGAAACCATTTATTAAAAACTCTGAGAAGGATAGTAGTTATGTTTATTTTATTAGATAGAGTCAAATACCAATGTTTTAGAAATATTAAAGAAACCATCACTATATTAATTTCTCACCCCACCCCAGATCCAATTTCTCTTCAATAAAGGTATTTGGATCATGTACAATATGCTAGAAAATCTCTTGTGGACCCCTCTACCCTGTTGGGAACTAGATTAAACCCAAGGGTTGGCCACCTTGGGCCTCACTGGCGACGTGTGTCGCACAAGTGGGTAGGCCACCCCAATACCTCGTTAACCAATAATATGATTAAAAGAGAAAAATGATTGCTCACACTCTAGCATCTCTATCGCAGAGATGGAATAACACAAATGATTCAGAGTTCTGCTCACCCTCCCAATCAGGGGGGGGGGGAATTTCATGATCTCACCATCATTATAAGGGTAGATCCTTTTCACTATTCTAGTATCCAGAAAAACATCCACCCTTACCAAAGAAATCGATTTCTCCGAATGTCCCTGATCTGATTCGTTGGACATCCCATCTCTCTTATTCACTGATGGAGCTCAATAACACGACAGGTCTTTGTATGATCACTTGTGTGGGTCGGTTTCTTCTTCAATGGCATTCAGTTGATGAGTTTTATAGGTTCTTCTTCGATTATTGGGATCTACGTGGGCATGCAGTTGTCGAATTACTTGATTAGAGGCACATCATGATCTGATTCAGGTCGGAGGAGGAGTTGATCACTGCCTGGTCCGGGGTTCCTCGAAAATACAATGGCTCATCCTTTTACCTATTTCGATGGTTCCTTGATTTTCATATGTGGTGTGATCCATTTACAATGGCAATATGGGTATGTCTTCCAAGTCTACCACTTTACATTCATACCCCCCTTAATTTTGTGTGCTCCTGGGAATATGGTAGAATGGTATCTCTGTTCTGATTGTCGAACAGAGGTTTTGCATCACCCCATCGAACCACAAATTTCTATTGAGTTTGATGTTGCAGGGCCACTTGTGAACATGATCGGGAACTTAGAGGGGAGGAGTTTTTGTGGAAATAGGTGGTCATTTTTGAGGTAGGGATGTTATAATATATTTCTTATCATTAGTTTGTTCACATAAAGTATGTTAGTCATAGCAGATGTGTGACTCTGATCACATTGGTGATGTAGAAGATATATATTAGTGGTTGTGATACCACGGGTTTGTATTAGGAAATGTCCAAGGATCATCCTGTGGATGTTCCACTAAGGCGAGCTCCTATGGGGATGAGTGGTCAAGGATGAACTGATCTGGGGTATCCTTTGAGAAGGGAGCGCAGCAGGGGAAACCACTTTTGGGTGTTTAGTGGTTGAGGAGAAAGGAATTTCAAATGAAGAGTGATAGGCACATAAATTGATCACATAGAGGCCTCTGTACACGCTATTGTATTGAATGAGGTGAAAAACCATAGAATCTGATAGTGAGGTACTTTAATGATTGACTAAAGTCTGATCTTGGTGTGGATAAAGTGACTTCATTGGAGGATGATGTGGGAAATTGTAATCGGTGATTGAAACCCATTAATTTGAAGCCTTTGGATGATGTGGTTTTTGGGTATGGGGAAATGATAATGGGTATACCAGTATCTGGGGGAGTGTTATACCCACATATCTTGGGGTATCCTACTGATTTGGTTGGTATCTTGGAATGGATGGCAGAGAGGGACCTGTGGGATAATTTGAGGAAGCTGTAGGTAAATGTCCCTACATGTAACCGATTTGAAGGACTGGAGTATTATGGGATATCCCTTGTGAAGGAAGATCCTTAGGATCATGAATCTATTATGGTTGAGGTTTCAATGAAGATGTATCCCCATGATTTTCATGACACTGAGGTGTAATCTTAATGTTTAGGCCCTATTGATACTAACAATCAATCTCATATGATGGGAAGGGATAAATTGCCTACTTCAATTAGTGCTTTGTTGGGAGGGAATGATGGATGAAACTTTTTTGCCTCTATGAATATTTTTTACAAATAGTGAATTGAATCTGATAGTGATAATAAAAATGACCACGACACTTTTATACCTCCCCTCAGGGACATTGTTCATGTTGGAAGTAATTGGATGTCCAAAAATGTAGGAGTTGTGACAGCTCCACCAAGAAGATGACCACATAATGACTACTCTTACATGTCGATGTCGGTGACTATCGGGTCCTCTTCCAATAGAGAAAGAAGGGCTCTCAGTGTCTTTATAAAGGGTTTTGTTGATATTCAATCCTAGAAGGATGACCAATTGAATCTTAAAAATAAATATGACTACCTCTTGAAGAAATATAAAATGAATAAAGAATGGGAATCAACCACTACAAAGAAGTACCTTATTCTATATGTGGTGAGAGAGCTGATTTTATTGATATGAAGTTTCCTCTGACAGGTTGGTTTTGTGGATTAGATGTGTTGTAACTATTCACCCTCATACTTCTCCTTACATGTTGTACTTTTTCATTCCCTTTAAAATTTGCAAAATGTTTTTGCCTATGTCTACGATTTCCTGGTATTTCATCCCATCTCTATAGTCCACCCTAGGTTCCCCTAAGCACTCAAGAAGTTCCTCCCTACTATTTGGATTCACACACTCAAGTTGGGGAACAATTCATTTTTCCTATTTATTGATGTGTTTTATTTTCCATATGCTTATTATATTTATTTCCATATAATAGGATATTTAATTACATATCCCAATTACATTTCAATTTTTTATAAATGATTGGAGACCACTTAATATGTCATCAACCAATTTTAATAATTTTTAAGTGACTTCGTTTTGTTTCCAAAATTTCACTACAGTTTTCCATGATAAACTAATCATATAGTGAATACCATATCCATTTCCCATAAAGGGTATACAATTTTTTAAAATTATACTTATTTGAATTTGGAATGGCATGTATCTATTCCACAATCCTTAATCATGGAATAAAATTTGACGATGAATGGAAACCTGTTGTGTGGTCAACGAGCTCACATATGAATGAGAATAAAATAAGAGTGAAAGGTGTGACCAAAATTATATAGTGCAATAATTTATTGGGTAATGTTTAGTAACATGAGACATCATGTTGGGATAGGGAGTGGACCTAATTAATTAATGCTACTTTTACCATGACGATTTCTTGGAATTCACCCTTGGCCTATTTTTCAAATATAGTGTTTTAAGATGTTTCAATTTTACCAACATAGGATTATAATGTTATGTAATTCATTTTTATTCATGTTCCATAAATTACCCAATGATATTCCAATTTTATAAAATTATTATATTTTTCTTGTTATTCCTCTTTTGGACTCTTCCTCTGCTTTAAATCTTACACCTTTCTTTTGTATGCCTCTAGGTTATCCCATGCTGTTTTAAGTGTGAGATTGTTAAGGATGTTTTCAATAAATAAGTTTTTACTTATTTTAGTTTCTCATGTAATGTACCTAATTCCCAAATGAAACTATACTTCTATATCATCCTGGTTGTATTATGTTTAATTAAATACAATCAATCATGTATTAAGATGTAATAAAGGGCGCAGTTGGTACAATTAGATTTTGAGGAAAAGCATAGAAATTTTTGGATTAAGATTAATAACTCCAGAGAAAGACATAGGGATGAGAACATGTATAGGAAAAAATACCTATGTTTTAGAAATTATAGATTAAGTGTTTTACAAAGAAAATAGATCTCTGCCTAGATACTACCAGTGGACGTGGTTCCAGAACAGATGTACCTAGGGATAAAAACTCTAAAATGGTCTGTCGTGCCTAACTTGGTGTAACCCAGAACATTAAAACGGGCCTTACTATGCTCATGTTTTGACACACTCCAGGGATATTCTTTCCTGAATTAATAATCTCACTATGAACCATTATTATGGGAATAAATTCCCATATGAATATATGTTACGAAATTCATCATGGATAACAATGATTGAATCCAATAAATTTATAATTTCTAAAATAAGTAGAATTTATAATCAACCCATTTAATTTTATTTGGTTCCCCAATTTTGTGTTTAATAAATTAATTATTCTCATCCCTAAATTTTCTTATATTATATCCAATGGCCTAAAATAGAGGGAATCAGTTAAACAACCAATACAACTGTCAGTGTGATGACTTCCCCAACCAGATTCCCAACCCCATGGGTACAAGAACTGTGAACTTTGTAATGTTGATCTATTTGATACCTATTTTTATGAATGAAAACATGGATTAAGAGGAGTTCATAAACCCCCTAAGAGTGAATTAGTTTCAATTCAGTCCTTTATGTTGCAACTACCCTAAATTTTAATTGTTTATTTGATCCCACAATCATGAAAAAATGGATAAACACTATTGAGAAGATCTTATCCATCATTCAATGTTATAAACAATAGATGGTTCTAGTATAAGTTTATCATATAGAGGGATAAGTTGATCAGTGGTGGAAATAGATTTATTATATGAATCTTGAGGAATATATTGAAGTGATATAGTGAATGTAATTATTGAATTTTTTTTGATAAATATTTTCCTCGAAACCTCTATCATAAAATAGAAATGGATTCCTTAAACATAAGAAAAAAGACGATGAATCTTCCATGTTGTAATAAGAAAGAATCATAAGACTGGAATAATATGCCTACTCCTTTGTCATTACCCCGAATACAAGGCCAACCACATATTTTTGGTGGGATAAATCTAAGTCTATGAAAATCCCATGTGATTCAAGACATAGATATCTATGAATAAATAGTTTCATGTTCCCTAAAAGTATAAATGGAGGCCATAGATTCTCAAGGGTATCATAAGGGTAAGAATCAGGATGTTTATTTTCTTTTTGGTTTTCAGATGGAGAAATATAATGGTGCCAAGAAATTTCAATATCCCACTCGTCAAAGGTGAGAAATAAAGAACCACAAAAATTGCCTTATGGGAACGATGAAATTCTTTAGGTGTGTGAAGCATGGGAACCTTGCTCACGATTGCTAATAAAAGAAACCCACTAATGAAATATAGGATATGAATGTTTTGATAAATCGTCATTGAGTTTTTCATTTCTTAAACATCAAGGATCCATGTGACTTTTCAAACTAATGCACTAAGCCACGGTTTATCATAGACAACAAAAACCTCTATAACTATAGTGGAGATATTTTTCCATCAGAAATAATGAGGTGGATCCCGACAATAAAGTTATGAAAGGTACTATACATATTCATTAAATAATATAAAATTTACTTTTTGATTCTGGTTCTACAAAATCATTCATTTCAAAAATGTTTATTAGAACTATTTAAACACCACTAAAAAGAATGGGAGTATATCTATCAATTAAAATTGAAAATGGGGAAATTATTTCATCTTATCCATATAACTACTCCCTTGTAAAATTTCTTGTTCGACCATCCTAGTTAACCATTTCATAAAACCATTAGTGGAATTCTATGAAATTATGGTCATGTATTGGATTTCCCTAAATAGATCCAAAATAAATTTCCATGACAATGAAAGTCACTCTCCGTATCACAAATCATCCTCCAGTTCTATACAAATATAATGATGAGGAAAAAACCTCTAAATCACTAACATATGAAGCATAAATATTATTACCCTATATAAAAACATATATAGATCAAATGATTATGTCAAAGGAAAAAATTATCCTTGATGA
Source organism: Viscum album (assembly GCA_963277665.1). Classification (NCBI taxonomy): domain Eukaryota; kingdom Viridiplantae; phylum Streptophyta; class Magnoliopsida; order Santalales; family Viscaceae; genus Viscum; species Viscum album. Next base: position 1,647,024,616 of record OY728135.1, read on the forward strand.
AATACCCATTGTGAGGGAATTAACTAATGTGTTTCCTAAAGAATTGTATGTTCTTCCTCCTAGCTGAAAGATTGAATTTACAATCAATATTATACCATGGGAATTATCCTTATCTAAGAATATAAATTGAATGGATGTTTTGAAACGTTAGTAGATGAATATTCCACTCTAGAAGATGGTGGATAAAGGTTTAATACACCCAAAGTTCTTCACCAAAATATGAAGTAGTCCTCCTTGTCAAGAATGATGATTTAATACACCTTTGCATCAATTACTATGAGGTGAACCAGATCCTGGTAATGAAAAAATATACTCTACCATGGATTTATTACGTTTTGACCACTTTTGCAGAGAAGAATTCTTATCCACGTCGAATTTACCACTGGGATATTACTAATATAGGTCAAAGGAGGAGGAGATCCCAAATAGTTATTTTTGTACAAGGTCGAGGAACTATGAGTTCCTAGTAATTACATTTGGACTCTCTAATCCTCTAGGAATATTCATCAACATGATGTATAGATTATTTTGACATTAAATAGAAATATTTGTCTAGTATTAAAAAATAATATTTTAGTGTTATCCAAAACCAAGGTGGAGCATGTGGAGCATATGAACACTGTGCTAAAACCATGAAAAGGAGAAACTTAATGAAAATTATAGAAAATGTGAGTTTAGGTCTATGGAAGCCTCATTCATGGGGAATATCATCACAGGAAATGTGATATTTTTAGAACTGTCAAAGATATAAGAAATTAAAGTATGACTGAGGAAAACATCTGTGACAGATATCAATTGTTTCCATTTATTTACTGGGTATTATATTCTATTTGTGAGAATATTATCATGATTTTAAAAACCTCTAACCTAGATAACTCAGAAGGGAATCAAGTTATATAGGAATAATTAATGTAAAGATGTCTTCAATGAGATAAAAATGATTATTATCACTACCTTGTGGTCACACTACCCATAAGTGCATATATTTTCATAATATTCAGCAATGCATTGAATAATGGATTCAGATTGTGTTGATGCAGAATGAAAAAGTCATTTCCCACACATTAGGGTAGTATAAATTTCATGAAAATAACTACCAAATTCAAGATCGATTGCTGTATGTAATGATCTTATCATTTATTATATAGAGGAATTAAAACATTGGGTAGAAGTGTGAAATATTTACATATCACAAAATCCTCAAGTATATATATTGAAATAGAGATATATGAATATGATCTAATGAAGATAGTTAGAGATAATCAAGTACTATGACTACATAATTCACTTCCACGCATGGTAGGTGAATAAAGGTGTAGAGAATCTAAGTAAGAAAGATATAGTAATTATTTCATTGATGTGAATTTATAGGTATCCATTTTTATAATATTTGTAATAGACTATCAAGGTAATTATAAAAGAATGAACATCATCAGTCCTATCATAAATTATTTCTAAAACATCTCTTCTAGAGTGGCTAAAGTATTATCAAAGGGATGATGTGTGGATTCAGAAGAAAGTGGAAACTATAAGAAAAATGCGATCCACAGAGGTCAATGTTAATTATGTTGTTTTTTTATGATTTGGGGGACGAATATGTGTAACATCAAATCCTAAGAAAAATAAGGAACTATTTGACGCTGCACATAGTTTGAACTTACATATCCATACTGGTATCCCAATGATGTATCATGATATCTGAGAGCTCTATAAGTGGGAAAATATGAAAAAGGATATAACAAAATATACATCAAGATTTCCGCTCTGTTAGAAAGTGAATTTTGAAATGGAAAAATATAAGAGGAAGATGAAAATATTACCCATACCTACATGGAAATCGGAAAACATCACCATGGATGTTGTCACTGGACCTCCAAAAGTCATATACCGGAAACAATGTTATTTGGTTTTAAGTAGATCATATTAAAAATACTACACTCTTCATTGTTATTCATGTTTAATTCTCACTGAATCAACTTTAAAAGTTATACATCAGAGATGTGGTGAGGCTAAATGGTGTACCATTTTCAATTGTATCTGATCGAGATCTGAGATTCACCTCTATGTTCTAGAATAGTCTACAACATTCTCTACACACTGATTGTAACTTTAGAAAATATTATCACCCTCAAAATAATGTCTAATATAAGTGGATTATCATGATGATTGAGGATATATTTAGATAATACTCAATTTAATTCAATGGAATATGGGACTAACATCTAACTTTAGTAATGTTATCTAACAAAAGAAGGTTCCACTCAAGCATCCAAATGGCTCCCTATGAAGACCTTTATGAGAAGAGGTGCACAACACCCCCCAGATGGGATGAAGTTAGGGAACACAAACCATTAGGTCATGAAACAGTCGAAGAAATGGTTGAAAATATTAAGACTATTCAGGAGGACATCAAGGATGCTCAGAGTCAACAGAAGAGATATGATAACAATAATCAATGAGACCTGTATTTTGATGTTGAATACTTGGAATTACTCTTCCAATCTATCTGACATATTATTATGAGCTTTTGAAGAAATGAAATCTTAATCTAAGATGCATTAGCCCCTTTGAGATCCGTGATCACATTAGAGTGGTGGCCAATCGACTAACACTCCCACCTAACCTATCTCAAGTACATGTTGTATTCCATTTATCCCTCTTGATAATGTATATTCTATACCCATCACATATACTCTATCAAGTTTTAATACCATTATATAATGACCATTCTTATTAGGATTAGTGAGTGTAAATCATAGATCATATAGAACATGTTCTATGGAATAACACAGTGCACCTGGTCAAAGTGTTGTGGGTTAACCACAAGTTTGAAGAAGAAATTTGGTAATTAGAGTAATATATGAAATAACGTTATTCTAATCTATTTAATTATATGAAATTAAAATTTTTTGGGAGAAATTTATTATTTAGGAAAATATTTTAATGACCTGAACAATTAAACACAAAATTCCCCAGATCATTTAATTAAAATTTCATAATATGTATTATGGTCATAGAAAACACATGAACTTATTTGCTTATACTATATCCTATTATATATAAATGATTGATAAGTTTATTTACCAGTGATAATATATTAGTTTAATAGGGACCACATTATAGAATATATATAGGGTGTTAACAAATCCAATTTCCACAGATAAAGGTAGTGATTTCATAAAATAATAGGATTGTACCCTATTAATCACAATTATCAAACCTTATGACGGAGATAACATCTTTGGTATTTTCCCTAAACAAAATTCATGTTGATATCCAAGAGCATAAGAATTATAGAAACCATTTTTGGGATGAGTTCAATCACATGGAGATCACGACCCAAACCATGGTTTCCAAACCACCCAATGAATGTCTCAGAGTCACAAACCTTAACCTTAAACAGTGTATGGGTGTATTAAATAAATATGTGTCAAGACCCTATAAATATTATTATATACATTATTTTTTATAAAATAAATAATATATTTCCATATTATTATTTTTACTTTACAAATAAGTTTTATATAATAAAACACGAATATTTTTTGGATAATATTCAAATACTATTAAATAATTTATTTTGATGAATAAATATAGTTATTAAATAATTAATATTTAAAAGAAATAATTTTATTGAATTAGTTTTATCAAATATTATTCATCATATTTAATTAAAAATGACAAATGTAATTTTTATCAGTTTTTGAAAACTGTTATTGTCCAAAACACCCTCATTTCTCAATATATGTTGATTATTATTCTAAAAGTAAAAATTACCATTTTTAGAAACATATTTTTATAAAATTAACTTAATTTTTAGAATTAGAAAATTTAAATTATCCAATAGTGAATGTGTCATAATTTTCATGGGACATTCAAATTTTCGGGTAAAAATTAAATACCATATAAAAATAATTTTTGTATTATGTTATAATAGTGATCCAAAAGTGATATAAAAAATAATATAATGGTTATAGTGACCAAATATATTTTTTAAATTTAAAATAATTTGATTTTTTGTTTTTTTTTCTTCTGATTTTATTAATCATTTATGAATCCTCCAAAACCATTAATATTTTTTAGGGTTTTAAAATCATTTATTTAAGTGTTTGAGTGACCTCTATATAAGAAAGTTTATTATTTTATTATGTTCTTCCCTTGGTATTAAAAAATTATTGAATCCACTCTCAATTGAAAAAAAACCAAGGTAAATAACCATGTTACAGTTTTTTGTTTTGGTTATTTTATTAAATACAGTCCAAAATCTATTTTTGAGATATATTTAAGAAATCCCAAATCTTTTCAAAAATAATCCCACCAAATTTCATAGTTATATTTCAAAAAAAATGAATTTAAAATGTCCTTAATCATCCCTACCCTCTCTATAGTCCTCGTATGGTTCCCCCAATCTCATAAGAAGCTCATCCAATGAATTTGGAATCCCATACTCATGTAAGGGATATTTTCCTTTCCAATATTTATTCAAGTTTCTTATTTACCTTATATATTTAATATTAATTTCCTTAGTAAGGGATATGTAATTAAATATCCCCATTAAATTACAATTTATTCCCAAAATATTATATACCCCTTTATCTATCATCAACCCATTTTTATGGATTTTTAAGTGATGTGGTTACACTGCAGAAATTTCACCACAATTTTCAATGCCAAGACAATCATGTAGTGACTAACATATCATTATATTATAAATGGTATTCATAATTATACACATTTAATTAATTTAATTGGTAATTACATGTATTTATTACATAATCATTTTTTATGGAAAAATATGATGATAAATGAATACATATAGTATGATCTATTTGGCACACTTAAGTTTGAGAATGAAATCGATGTGGCAGGTGCTCCCTGAATTATATAGATCTCTAAGGAATTCGGTACTGTTTAGTCTCAAAATATGTCTTGTTGGGATAGGGAGTTAACCTGATTCTTTTATGTGAGTTTTTTCACCATGATTTCATGGCATTTATCCTTGAATTATGTTTATGATGTAGTATTTTATGTTGATTCAACACTTCTCATGTTAGGATATGCATTAGTATTCATACTCCTTTTATTACCAATTGATATTACTACTATTTAACAGGTATTATAATTTTCATGTTATTACATAGTTATTATCTTTCTAAGAATTATAGATCACCCCTTTCTTATGTATATCCCCAAGTTTTCCCATGAGGATTTAAGTGTGAGGTGGTTAAGGAAGTATTCATTAATGAATATTTTTTCCCTATTTTAAGATGATATATAATGTACTTATTCTCCAAATAAACTAGAATTTAAGAATATTATAATTGTATTACATTTAATATTATATTTTTAATCAATTATGAAGAAGTAATTAAGAGAAGGGTTATTATAAAACCTTCTATGGGTGGATTACTCGAGTGCCTGCATATGATTCTGGAAAAACCCTGATAAATGTTTGGGGCTTGTCCATGGTCCAAAGGGATGAAACATAAATCCACTGAAATTTTCCCAAATATGTTAATAAATGACAAAATGGATCACATTGTAGTGATAATTATGGAAAATACTCAAGAAATCCTATTCACATGCTTAAAATTAACTCCCTAAAAACACAATTTTATCAAAACATATAACTACAGTGCTTCGTGGGCTCGAGCCACATGTCTAGATTAAAACCTTCCATTAGTCATCAAATTTATACCTTAATATCAGGGTAAAAATTGTGTGGAAGGATCATCATTCAGACTATGTATGAAGAAGATACGTATTGTACTAGATTCTATAACATTAATAGAACTGTTAATAATATTTTTTCGAATAAATCATTTTAAGGATAGTCCGAAATTCACCATACTCGATTCCAATTTTAAAACCCCACAATCAATAATTTATTCATGATTCAAAATCCACCACAAGACATAAAAATTAAACATCAAATTTAAAATTCATAAGAAATGACACATCATTCCAAAAAAACCAAAATATACCCCTGGGATGTAATCCGCCTTGATCCATGATCCATAAATGACAACCTTAATTCGAAATCAACCCAACGTCGCATTAACATCTCCAGAAAATAAAAACCATCGGATCAGATCATCAACATCATTGTAAATAACTAAAAACCCTCAAATTGTGTTGGTGGTAATCACCTTCGAACCAACAAAACAATATCCAAAAACCACCAATAAATTAAATTTACATCACCATGATTTGTGGCCTCCTGAAATGTCATTGACGTCAGAATGGGCACCGTTGAGTAAAAACAAAAACACTGAAAATTTTATGATTCAAATATAACTAAAGAAACAAAAGTCACAAACATCAAATGAGAATGAATAAACCAAAATAATACTCTACCAAGAACCAGAAAAATGAAATAGACATCCAAAGAAGATGACTTCTATGTTAGCAGGGCTTCCCAGCATGTTGGATACTTCTCGAACCACACCTCCCAATTCTCTTAACAATCCAACACCCCAGACTGACCTGGAAGGGGTGTGGGAGCTTGAAAATAGTGTATAGTTGAGCAGGTGAAATACAAACCATCCACCACCATCGGAGCTAGAACTGCCATCTACAACCATATAAAATAACAGAATGGACCATCAGAGAGCCAAAAGAAAAATTTGAAGTGGAAAAAATCACCAGGAAGAGAAAATTATAGAGAAGAGAACAGGGAAACAAAGATAGTTGGAGGTGGGATAAGGGAAGTGGATATAATAGTAAAAGAAACACATATGCCTCCAAAGTTGGTCTTGAATCATTTATCTTGATACCATGCTCATTATGTCATAGACGGATCACCAATAAGACATTGCTGAATAATTTTTTACCGAAATAAGGATTCATTAAAATAATAATATATTAATAATATATTATATTTTTGTTATTATTATATTAAAATTTAAATGATAATTTGTGGGATGGGTTCACGCATCACCTCCCCATCAACCCTTGACGTGCCACACTCCTCTATTTTAATAATAATAATATTTTTATTTTTATTACTTTCATTAAAATTTATAAACACAAAGATGTTGGAACGAAAATCAATCACCCCCTATCACATGAATCCCCCAACTATCATTGTTACATAGATCCATTTATTATTTTTTATTATATAAATATTGATAATAACAAAAATAATAATAATAATAATAATAATATTGTTATTATTAAAAACAACACCCCCTTCCTCTCTCTATAATCATGCGTAAGGGGGAACGTCCCATGACACTGAGCGCCGCCTCTACCTCAATTGTTATGACCAGTTATTCTGGAATAATACAAGCTACAAAGATGACTGGGAATGCTTGATAATGATTCTAAAAACCCATGATCATTAACTTATGATAAAACCATTGATCTACTACCATCATTGCATACTTCAACCATAATATTGAATCTACACCCCAAATCTATAGTAGTGATTCATTGCACCAATGGCCAAATATTCTTAGATCATTCACCTTGTAATGGACCAATTATTGGCCTAAATGTTATTTCATAGATAAACACACAATGAATGGGTAGATAAACCAATAAACCATAAAAATGTGGAACGAACCTTGGGTTTTATTTATTTTCATCCTTAATCCATTATCATGGAAATGATGAATGAATGGGTAAAAACATCAATGAGAAAACAAATAATATTTATCCTCAAATCCCATAAATAAACACATACCCACAAAATGATTAAGACAGAAAACAATTTTTTAGTTGATTGATTCGAGTTCATCTATGGATTTTAAAATGGGGATAAATACACCAAAAAATTCCTACCATGGTTTTGATAAATTCATAAACAAGAAAAAATTCACGTCATGGTCACTAGAGAGATTCTCGATTTCTTTTTGCACAATGATTAAAAAATCTCAATCTTTCATCATTGGTCTGTGGAAGCTCCCTCACCATCTCCTCTATCAACTCAATGGTTATGATGCCAACACTAAAATTTGGTTATAATTTGTTTTAAGTGGAATTTTATTTGGTCACTATATCATCAAATAAAATAATTTTGTTATTAAATTTATCACTTACACCAATGATGTTTTTTTTTCGAAAACTCAAAAGGAAGAAATAGATTATTTCATATATAGGGTAAACCCTATGTTCTGAACTCAAAATATGACTCAGATTTCTAATCTAAGAGTCTATTTTGTATTTATTCCACTTTTTCAATTAAACTATGTATTTGTGATATTAATATTTTTTATATCATTAAATTATAAATTTTGAACTCACCAAGCCATGGAATTTCATGACGTCTCATTTTTTGGCTCTAGAAGTATTCTTATAAATATACTAAAAGTATTTAATAGGAAAAATAATGATTTTACACCTTTACGGGTATATATAATATATACTTAATAGGATGGAAAAAAGATCATATAATTTTTTCATAATAATTCATAATGTATCAATAATAATAAATTGTCTATTAAAATAACCATATCTAACTATTTAAGATTTAAAGAAAATTTTTCAAGTTATTAATTGATAGTAGAATTGCTTCAGGGTAACTAAAGGTACATTTTATTGCAATATTATACATAGAAAATAAATGTAATTATATATAATGGATATAAATGTGATTTAATATTTTTAAGATCCAATATTAGTATGAGGTAAATAAATATTAGAATATTGGTTTCTATTAATGATTTATAAAATATTTTCCCCAAATTTATTAATCACTACTATTATGTAAGAGGCACCAATGCCGTAAAATAATTTTTTCTAGTGGAGTGTAATTTTTAAAAACTTATTTATTTCCATTTTCTCTCAAATCACCAATCTACAGAGACTGTGAAAATCATAAAAAATTTCTTAAAATCATTGATTATTCAATGGATAATTATATTTATTTGTTTTAATATTGGACAGAGAAATTAATGTGTCTAAAAACATCTTTGATTTATATTTATAAAGAGTATATTTTCCCACATTAAAATAAAAAACTATGATTTAAATAAATGATGAGTTTCTCAATGAAAAATAGTTCCATGTTAATTTATTTATTCCATAATGGTGTGAATAACATAAAAATTATATCTATATAATAGATCTCTAGAATAAATTTACATAACAAAAATAGAATATATTTGTAAGGACCCATGTTTTTTCGGACTGTCGTTTTGAGCAGAAATTTTAATTTTTGTTATTGGTTGCTCAAGAGGAGTAAAATAGTCATTTTATCCTACCATCTGAACTGAGATACATTTTCTAAAAACTCTGTTGGTCCCAGAATAGAGATTTTACCCTAGGCCAGGAATGTTGTGGTAATATGAGCTATTCAAATTTTGATGGAATATTTAATATTTAATATTATTAAATAAATTATTAAATTATTCGTGGAAGTTTTTATATATATATATATTTTAAATGGAGTGTCGGATTGATATTACATATGTTCTATTGAGCCCAGAATCAGGATTTTAGTCTAGGGAAGGCATAAACTCATGTCGGGTGCCGGGGTCGGTCGGAGCCCCTTTTCTTTTCTTTTCATCCTTCTCTTCCTTCCTCCCACTCCTTGCGCATGTCACCTATGCCTCCTACTTGGACATGTTCTATTGAAAAACATGATTTTGAGAAATATAGAGATTTGGGAGGTAAGAGGGTTATCGATTTGAAGCTCTCGATTCACTAGGTTTCCATACTATAATGGTGAGCATCGAAATCAACCGAAGCATTGGCGGTTTCTGCCCAACGGTTAGGCCAATTAATTTTTTTTCATACTTCCCATTTAAAAATTTCATTTTATGACCTTAATGCCTTATATTTCATTTTTGTGGCCTCTTAAGGCCTGATCTATTATTTCGGGGGCAAAAACGGGCTTTTCAGGAATTTTGAGGGATTTCCTGTTGGAAAACCTAGAAAACACGGCATGTGTTCTAGCAGAACACGCTGTGTGTTATTTATATTTGGGAAAGAAGAAGTTTTCTTATGTACACGCAGTTTACTTTGAGTACCTGTCGTGTAGTGGGTGGTCATGTGGCCAGCTGTGTGAAATAGAACATGGAATAATGGTTTTTAAAGAGTATATGTCGTGTCCTATATGTACACACCATGTAGTGGAACATGAGCATGTGTTTGTGTGAAAATGCTCACCGAGTGAGTTTTTTTTGAATAGTAAAAACCATGTATAGTAAATTACATGTCATGGACTACTACACAGGCATACCCCATGGGTCTGGCCAGGTGTTATAGCTATGTACAACATCAACTTAGTGGTTTTGGGATATCATGGGCCCTGGATGTCAGAATTGGTTGTGTGAGTAGTCTATTCTGAGCGTGTTTCCATATAGATCACAATGGTGGAATAATATTTACATTTATAGGTCATCTAAATTGTTTTTTGGGGGATGTTATATATATTTATAGGTTAGTCCTCTAGTTTTTGAGTTCTTTTATCACCTGAGAGTGAGACTTTGTGTGGATGATAGGTTGGGTGTTTGGACCAACCTAGTTGATACTTTGAGATGTAATGAGATACAATATATCTCTTGTGACATATGATTTTGATCATTTTTCATCTTTTGAGATTCACCCTTATAGCCTATGAGGTTGTGAGACTGAATACTTCCAAGGATTCCCTATGGGATGCCTTTACTTGTGTGCTGACCTAGGGAATCCCTTGTTGATCTCTCTCTTGTTTTTCATACGATAGGACCCATGGTATGGAATACTTAAGTTGCCCTTTATTTGAGGATACCATGTAGGATTCCTCCATCACTCTTTGCTAATAATTCTTCATAGGATTCCTTATCTCATGTTTACCTGGAGGATCCCAGGTATGATGCCTCCTTAATGTTTGACTTGAGTTCCCATTGTTTGACCGATTCTAAGTTAATAAGACAGGTTTGCTTCGAGATGGTGTTCTGTTGTCACCTAGATCCCATTCCAAAATTATAATCCCTTGGGGCTTTGGAAGTATTATTGGGTTGGGCATTCGGGCTACCCCAACCCGTTTGTTTATATCTGACTTGGTTTCTAGTGATTTAGTAGTTACTAGAGGTGCTTCCAGGTTGGTGTCTGTTGAGCCTAATGCAATGCATATTTCTCATTTTTTTGGGATTCTTATTATGGATGTGTTCTTTAGTAGAGGTGGATTGATTTTGAATAGGGTTAATTACCTTGATATGGATCTGTTTTCCATTGTATATTGATATTCACCGTTTGGTCTATATTTTCCTATTAGGATGATTTATTTTCCATTCCTAGTATTTTTAGGATTGTGTGATTTTATCTTACATGCTATGATATGTTTTAGTTGTTTATATATATAGTTCTGGAGGTTTACTTTGGCTGCTGATTATCGTTTGTGCACAATTTCTTTACATGGGGTTGTAGGAACCTAGTGTAGTGAGACCGTAGGGGAAATTTATGTTGAGGGCTTTCCAAGAGTGTATGTTATAATTATCACACTGTGAGACCATAGGGGGGAATGAATTTGTGTGCAACCTCATAGTGTCTATAGTTACGTTATGAGACCACATGAGGAATTGACGTTGAGTGCTTCCTCTGAGTGTCTCTAGTTTATCACTGAAAGACTATAGGAGTAATTGACGGTGAGTGTTTCCTCAGAGAGTCTCTGATCACACATGACTATAGGGGGAATTGATGATGAGTTCTTCCTCAGAGAGTCTTTGATTACAAATGACTATAGGGGGAATTGATGGTGAGTTCTTCCTCAGAGAGTCTTTATTATATCTTCTTTTATATTTTTAACTAGAGGGGTTAGACTGTGAGTACTACCCAGAGGGATGCTTGTGTTTTATTGGTCAAACTGGAGGGTTACTTGTTTTTGTTTAGCTTGTTCAGAGACATATCTTCGGTGTTGGCTGAAGCAGGTAAATGTTGATGGGATTACAGACCTAGAGATCAACTTATTAATACACGACGTGAGTGGAACGATGTCCAACTCAATTCCCTTGCAGAGGATGTCTAGTAGATCGGTCTTATAGTCCCATGGATCGACTACTAATGTTGTTTCTTGTTATTTGAATCACCTAATCCTGAATATTCATATTTATATATATGTGTATATTTATGGGACTATACAAGTGTACTTATATAGATATGGACATCAATGATGGAACCTGCCCAGTTGACAGTGATTACAAACCATAGGTTAAATTGTGTTTGCATGTTTGTTTTACTTCATTTGTTGTGTTTCAGCTAGGGTAAGCACGTTGATATTGCATACACTTCGCAACACAGTAATAGTTTTCTTTTTTGCGTGCCCTATTGAAATTATTTCTCACCCCTGCACGTGCACCTCGGTGTATGTGTAGAATTTATGTCTACTTTTTAGGTTGATCATGGTTTTCATAGTGGATAGGGTTGAGGCCCAGTGTTTCATAATCGAGTGGAGCTACTCGAGTGGTTCTACTAATCGGGTTACTACAGTTCGATAGTGTCTGGAGATCAGTTACATGGATTGTCTTGGAGTTAATAGTCGAGTCCTTTACTTTTACTTTTAGTTTCTTTTTTATTTTTATCTGTATGGTCATCCCGGTGGGTGACCAGGGTTGTATTGTATTTCATAGCTATTTGGGATTTTACAACATTTTACTATTTCAACATGATCTATTTCAGTTGTTTATTGCTTCTGTGCTCTGTTTACTTTCTTTTGTGTAAGATATTTAGTTATATCTGTTTTTCTTACTTTGGTATGTGGGAATAGTCTCCCCACTATCACACCCTAATCCCTCACTACTAGTCATCAACCTTTGGCATACGACGAGGCAGGCTTGAGGCCTTGTGGCGAACCATCTCGGGGCACCAGTTAGTGGATTTCGGGTCAGCTCGTTACATAGTGTTATCAAAGTAGTTTTCTTTTCCCAGTATTTACTATTTGGGATATGGTACACCGGAGTTTTAGGAATTTATCAAAATCTTTGATGGATATCAGACTGGTGCATCGAGAACACATGTTTCGAAAAGAAGTCATGGTTTCCAGTGTTTGGGATTGCTTTTCAGGTTTTTCAAAGTTATAGTGGTATATGCTTTTCACCTTGAGCGACCCACATGTTGTGTGGTGTTTTGATTTACTGTGGATCTATAGATCATGGACATTTATATGAGGCCAGAGATGGATTTTGACTCATTGATGGCAAAGGCAAGAGGCGTCTCATGCATCATACTAAGCACGTAGGATTCACAGCACATAGGCCTACTAGTGTGTGTTTTAACTGATGATTGAGACCTTTTGTTCTACTTACACATACTTTTTACTCTGATGGTAGTTTTTGTGGATCTATTTTGATGTGTTTTTTATGAAGCTGATGACTTAGTCTTTATTCAAGAGTGGTTTAGTGACCCCAGTTGGCCTATGTGTCATATGATGCCTTTATTTTTAACCCCTTTTGGGTGTTTTTTCTTAGGTATACAGTTATCTAGTAGAATTGATGAGTATAATGTTGATAAATACCAAGGATTTTCTTGTGAACAAGATCTCCTTGTGGTTTTTTCATATATAGATTCCTGGTCACTGTCAGTACAGTTTCTCTTCTACTTGGGTTGTGAACTCAAGGGAGTTGTTCCTTTTGAAGACGCTCAGAGAGCATCACGACCCTTGTAGGTTGTTTTCGGTTTTAAAATTCATTGGTAATTGTAATCCTCACTTTCTTCTGAGATGTTTTAGATCATTTGGGCTACGTGGTTAGACCTTGTGACCGAGTTATGAAGCTTTTTCTGTAGGGATAGGTGGAATACCTAGAGACACATCGTTTAGACTTAGACCCTTGTAGGTCGACATCTATTCTGTTCTAGGGAATCCAATGTGAGAATGTTTGGCCCATGTTTTCCAATTCCTTTTGGTGGAGATTGTTTTTCAAAACTAGCTTCGACAAGCAGAACTGTTTGGGTTCTGGGCCTGGTTGAGCAGTGTTTCTGATGTTTCTGTTGTGGGTTTTATCATTTGAATCTGACCTGTTGAGTGGCCGAGAACGAGCCAATGATTTTTGTTTTAGGAAAATTCCTGGGATGGGACCTTGTAATTTGTGTTGGAATGTCCCTATGTTGTAGAGGTGACATTGTGAAAGGTTAGGATACTATGAAATTGTGACCCATGCTTGAATCCTGATCAGGTTTTTGTAGGATATTATTGTTCTTAGAGGGAGATGGACACAACTATGGTGAAATAATAATGTACTCTTATAAGAGACGATAATGTTCTATCTTGATTCATCTTGAGTATGTGGAAAGAGCTTCAACCCTACATCAAGAACCTTTTTCTTTCTTAATGTTCATCCCAGTTGAGGGTGGAACCTGTTCTGTTTGTGCTCTCAGAGTGGTGTAAGAGAATAAATATGGTGAGGAGTGAATCATTTTCCCTTTGATGGTAGTTTTCCTTATTTATGTTAAACATCTGTCTTTTCCAAGATATTTTGATCTCAATGTTTTCTTTTAAGATGACTACATGGGTATTCCAATGACGGGAAGTACCAGTGTGGTTGTAGTTGAATATCTTCTATGTAGAAGGTGGTTGTTAAATCTATAAGGCCGGTTGTTGGACATACCAGATAGCATAGTTCTGCAGATGCTCGGGCTGGGAGAATGGATACTATTCCTTTCACTGGGTTTCTCTTTGATGAGAAGGTTTATGGTGGGGAGTTTGTAAGAACCCGTGTTTTTTCAGACTGTCTTTTTGAGAAAAAAATTGAATTTTTAGGGTTGGATGCTCGTGAGGGGTAATATGGTAATTTTTACTTAACATCTGATCTCATTTATTTTTTTAACAACACCATTGGTCCCCGAATAAGGATTTTACCATAAGACAAGATTTTGGTGATAATCTGAGCTGCTCGAATTTTGGAAGATTATTTAATATTTAATATTATTAAATTAAATATTAAGTTATTCATGCATTTTCGTTTCAAAATAACATTTAAATGGATCGTCATAATGAGATTCTATCTTCTCCGTTGAGTCTGTAATTGGTATTTTATCCTAGGGAAGGCAAAATCTCAAGTTGGGCTCCGAGGACCTACCCGGGCCCCTATTTTCTTCTTTTCCTTTTCTTTTCTATTCTTCCTTCTCTTATTTACTCCTACTCCTTGAAAACATCTCCTACGCCTCCTCCTTGGATGAGACCTATTGGAGAAATTTTAGTTTGACAAGGAGAGATAGTTGGGAGGCAAGTGGGGTACCGATTCGAAGCTCTCGACGCCCTGAGTCCGCCTACAACAACCATGAGCAGTGAAATCAATAGAAGCTTCGACAGTATCTACCCAAAGGTAGGGACATTTGTGTTTTTTCCATATATCCCCTTTATAAATGTCACTTTATGTCTTTAGAGACTTATATTTCATGCTTTTGGCCTTTTAAGGATGGATCTATTTTTTTTGGTGGAAACCGGTGTTTCAGGGTATTTGAGGGATTTCCCTTCAGAACACCAAGAAAACATGGTGTTTGTTACAGGGGAACATTCCATGTGTTATTCATATTTGAGGAATATGATGTTTTCTTTAGCACACACCATGTATTTTTAGTAATAGTTGTGTAGTGGGTGAACCTATGACTGGCCTGGTGAAATAGAACATGGAATAGTTGTTTTTAAGGAGAACACGCCGTGTACTTTAAGTACAAGCTGTGTAGTGGCACATGGGAATGTGTTCGGGTGAAAACACGGATGATGTGATATTTTGTGAATATTACAGGCTTTGTATAGTAATGTACATATCAGTTACTATTACACAGGCAGACCCCATGGGTCTGGCCATGTGTTCTGGCCATGTACTACCTCAACTTAGTCGTTTTGGGATATCTTGGGCCCTGGAAGTCAGAATTGGGCGTCTGAGTAGTCCATTCTAAGACCCTTTTCACGTATATGGAAATTTTTTAATCCTTTTTACATTAAACGGTCATATAAATGATTTTTGGGGGGTTTATATATAAATGGATAGGTTCTTCCTCCAGTTATCAACCTCTTTTGTCACCTGAGAGTGAGACTTTTCCTGGATGATATGTTGGGTGTTCAGACTAACCATGTTTAGAATTTTGTGGTGAGATGATCTATGAGATATCTCATGTGACATATTATTCTGGTCATTTTTCCTCTTCGGATATATGCAATTCTGGCCTATGAGGCTATGAGACTGAATACATCAAAGGATCCCCTGAGGGATGCCTTTACTTGAGTGCTGAAGTAGGGAGTCCCTTGTAGGATCTCCCTATTGTTTTTCCTTTGATAGGTCCCTTTTTATAGAATTCATATGTTTTCCTTCATTATAGGATCAAATTTAGGATTCCTCCATTACTCGTTTCTAATAATTCCACATAGGATGCCTTCACTCTTGTTTACCTAGAGAATCCTAGGTATGATGCCTCCTTAGTGTTTGAATTGAGTGCCCGTTGATTGATTGACCCTAAGTTTTTATGTATGGTTTGGGTAGAGATGGTTTTTGCGTGTCACCTAGAACTCATGCCAAACTGGTAATCCCTTGGGCCTTTGGATGTATTATTGTGTTGGGCGTACGGGGCACCCTAACTCAATTGTTTATATCTGACTTGGTTTGCTGATGTTGTAGTAGTTTCCAGAGGTTCATATTGTTTGGTGGATGTTGAGCCTGACACGAGGCATCTTTTTCATTTTTTGGGATATATAATATGCACATGTTTCTAAGAAGAGGTGGTTCAATTGTGAATTAGGTTATTTACCTTATTGTGGATGTGTTTGTCAATGTTACTTGATATTGACTGTTTGGACTACCTTTTCCTAGTAAGTTGCTTTGTTTTCCATGACTAGAATTGTTTTGATGGAGTGATTTTATCTTACATTCTATGATATGTTCTAGTTTTATATCCAAGTAGTTATTGAGGTTTACATTTTCCGTTGATTATCATTTTTGCACGATTTCTTCACACGGGGCTGTGGGAACTTGGTGTAGTGAAACCATAGGGGAAATTGTCATTGAGGGCTTTCCCAGAGTGTCTATTATAATTATCACACTACAATACTGATAAATCACTATTTTGTTGAATATTTTATTGATAATAAATGATATAATTTCCTGACATTGTGTTTAATATGTTTATTTATAAAATATTTGGGATTTAATCATTCATTTGAAAATTTGGTGAAAATTCCAGTTTTACCCTTTATAGTTCACTGTATTATTTAGAAGATAAATATTTTTATATTTATTATTTGAATTTTAAATTTTGAAAAAGTGTTCCTAACTTAATTATCTACAAATTTTATGCAGGACACTAATGCTAACGAGTGCATTTGGTTGTTGCAAATTGGCCATGACTTCAAAGTTGGGCTGGACTCGCCAGAATGAAGAATCTTCTGTATTTCGTCCATACTGCCTTCATATTG
Source organism: Viscum album (assembly GCA_963277665.1). Lineage (NCBI taxonomy): Eukaryota > Viridiplantae > Streptophyta > Magnoliopsida > Santalales > Viscaceae > Viscum > Viscum album. Next base: position 1,647,041,948 of record OY728135.1, read on the forward strand.
GCTTGTATTGAGCCCATATTTTTAGAGGAGATAGAGGACCGATATCCTCACATATTATCCTTCTAGAAGGTCAGACAATTCACTGGTTTTTGTGGTCAAATGGGTGGTTAAAGTTGGAATAAAATATTTGGCCGGGATTCACCATTCACACTTGAAACCACTTTGAACCTAGCCTCCCCACCACTCTATAAATTGTTTTTTTTATCATCCGGTGGGGTTGGGACGTGCATTAGAAGATTGGGGGCAGAGGAGAATTGGTTTCACCTAAATTCTCCAACAATTGTATGAGGGATAGCTCCTGAAGGAAGGATCCCCTCATCGAAGCCTCCTTCTCTTCTTCATTTTGTAATGTTTTCATCTGTGTAATAAACTTCTTTGATCATCTTTTATTCCTCATATTTTCTTCTGTTTTGTTTAAATTTCTTATACTCTTAATCTTCCAATTTGGTTTGGAATTCTTGAGTAGAAGCGTTATTGGTTTATACCCATTATAAACCTTTGCACATGCTAAACGCTTCTACGATGATTACGCCACCCATGGAAGAGTAGTTCTTTTTAGTAATCGATCGACCTCTATCCTTATTCATTCATTTATTTTGAATCAATGAGATACATTAATTCAAATATTATGATCTATTAATTGGGTTTTAAATTTAAATGAAACAATGCATGCAATTGAATAGTTAACACAAAACACGCGAGGTCGGGATTTGTGTGAACTGTGAGAGCGCAACCTTAACCGGTAATTCAAAACCACACGGGATCAATTTGTAGAGTTCAAATAAAATCCCTAAACTCAATTAATCCTAATTTCCAGAGTTGTTATGTGCCTTAATTGACCACTGACCATACACTAATCTTAGAACATCAATCAAATGAGGGTGTTGAGATTGCATGTTCCGAAGTTAGCCTAAGGTTAAATTCACTTCATCATCGTGGTAAAGTTAATTCCCGTAGGGTTCGGGATTTAACAAATCAAGGGATAAGAATTAAGTGAATATTAATTTAAATGATAATGATTAACGATTTATTGAAGAGGTGGAGTTAGATCGATTATATTTTTAAAATATTTTCTATAAAAACATCCTCTTGTTGTGTTTTTTTAATCAAACATCATTTCAAAACTAAAAAAAATGAAATCTTCTTCCAGAAAACTTCTTCAAGTTTTATAAACATCAAAAAACCCCCATCCTTTAAAGTAGTGTTTATATTCTCTTTTAATTTATTTTTCAAATACCTCTAGAAAGTTGTTTTAATTCACTTCTTCCTTTGAGAGATGACCTTGGTCAGCCATTCTACTGCACCTAAGTACCGCAAAATCATACTAATCATTTGAGGGCACCCACGACAGTGCTCTATAAAATTGGCACCATTTACAGGGAGGAAAGTAATTTATTAAACCATTCAAGGGTATTTCTTTTATTTTTCATTTTATTATTTTCCTCACCTCTCTCTTTCATCTTTCGCCTTTCTCAAATTTTCATTTTTTTCATCCTCTTGTTTTCTTTTTGGACCATCAACTCAAACATCTCATTTTTATTTTACTATAGTCCAATTTATTTCTTTTCATTTTTATCTGATTTATGACACAAACTAATCCTGAAGATGTCTTAGATATTGACCCTGAGATTGAACATAGCCTTAGGGCTCGAATCAGACATTCTCAGTCTACGGGAAGTTTCAATATTCAACCAGTTGGTGAATTCCTCTCTTCTGGAAACATTGAAGCAATTCAAATTCAAAAGTAAAAGAGGAACCAATGGCTGCAAATAATGGAAATGAACTTAATAGAACCATTCGAGAATTGGATGCACCTGATATTAACTATCAACCAAATTGTATTGCATACCCGAACCTCGAATCAGACTTTGAATTGAAATCTGGGTTAATTCACCTTCTTCCAAAATTTCATGGCATATCTGCTAAGGATCCCAACAAAAACCTTAATGAATTTAATGTGGTTTTCTCAACCCTTAAACCAAGAAATGTTTCTGAAGATCAAATCAAATTAAGAGCTTTCCCATTCTCACTTGATGGAGCTACAAAAGACTAGATGTATTATTTACAACCTGAAGATGTAACTTGTTGGAACGATTTAAAACGCCTTTTCTTGCAGAGATTTTTTCCAGCATCAAGGACCACTTACATTCGTAAGGAGATCTTGGGGATCAAGAAATCACAAGGGGAGTCAATGTATGAGTATTGGGAGAGATTTAATGAGTTGTGTGCAAGCTGTCCACGTCATCAAATAAGTGAGGAACTCCTCATTCAGTACTTATATGAAGGACTCGCACCTATGGAGAGGAGTATGGTGGATGCCGCAGCAGGAGGGTCATTGGTGGACAAAACACCAGTAGCCGCACGTGCATTGATCGACAAGATGGCCCAAAACTCCCAACAATTTCGCGATAGAGGTACACCACATGTCAGGGGAGTACAGTAGGTATGTCCTTCTCTTGAAAGTCATTTGATTGATACCAAGTTGGATGAATTGACCACTATGGTGAGGCAGATTGCATTGGATCAAAAGACATATCAACCCCCTCCTTCAAGGCCTTGTGGCATTTTCACTGAGACAAGACACCTAACTGACTGTTGCCCACAACTACAAGAGATAGAGGATTGTGCAGTAATATTTCCAGGGAGACCATTTCAGCAGCAACAACAACCATATCCCCAAAAGAAGTTTGATTCATTTTCTCCAACATACAACCAAGTGTGGAAAGATCAACCGGACATAAGGTATGGCTCTGGACAACAACAATGTCCACCCTTTCAACAAAACATCCAGCAGCCTCCGCCTTACCAGCAGGGTTTCCAACAACCCGAAAGGAGATTTGAAGCCCAAGAATCAACAAGCCAACAACAAGATAATCACCCACCAAAGGTAGATTCTAATACTGATGATCTTTTGAAGCAAATTGTTCTTAATCAATATAATGAGCAGAAGATTCAAAGTTCGGAGATGAGGGAGTTGAAGACTCAAATGAGCAAAATTGCCACCGCCCTCCATGAACATGTAAGTAAGAATTCCAGAAATAAACCTTCCCAACCCACTCCAAATCCAAAGGGCAATGTTAGTGCCATCACATTGAGAAGTGGGAAGCAAATTAACAATACATCTGTACCTACCATTCCATCAGGATTCATCTCAACTCCAGAAAAGCCGCATTCCATACGAACTAATGAGAAATCCAAGGAGAAAGATAAAGGTATGAAAAATATTGATGGCGTTCCTCCTAAACCCCTTCCTTTTCCAAACAGGGTTGTTCAAACCAAAAATATGGCTGAAGAAGCAATGAAAAAAGAGGTTATGGACACATTCAAGCATGTAGAGATCAATATCCCTCTACTTGAGGCCATCAAACAAATCCTGAGGTATGCCAAATTCTTAAAAGAACTCTGCACCAATCGAAGTGGGCTCAAGGGAAATGAGAGGATCAATCTTGGAAGGAATGTGTCAGTACTCATTACACCAACTCTAGCAATGCCAACAAAGTGCAAGAATCTAGGGACATTCACCATCACATGCACCATAGGGGAGTCTCACTTTTCTGATGTAGTTTGTGATTTAGGAGCTTCCATAAATGATATGCCTCACTCTATATTCTCTTCTTTACAGGTTGGTGAGTTGAAGCCAACAAAAGTAGTGGTGGAATTGGCGAATAGACCTATGGCATATCCAGCGGGAGTCCTTGAGGATGTACTTGTCTGGGTAAGAGACATGATCTTTCCAGCAGACTTCTATGTGCTTAACATGGATTATGATCAGGAAAGTTCTCATGCCCCCATTATATTAGGTAGTCCCTTCATAAAAACTGCAAAAACAGTCATAAATGTCAATGAGGGTACACTTTCCATGGATTTTGGAGATGAATTTGTGGTATTTAACGTCATGGGATCCATGAAGTACCACTCAGAGGACCATTCTGCTTTTGTTATCTCCCATTTTGATACACCAAATAAAAACTCCATGGAATTTTATTGTCCTATGCTTTGGGAGATTTTGAGTATTGGTTCGAGTTTGATTTGTAAGAGAACTTCCACACATGTTTTTGATACACAATCCTCTCTTGGATTTGATTTTGATGTGGATTCATATTCTGATTTTGATCATGTTCACTCTGATTATGACATGGATGTTGAGTATGCTGATGGATTTGATTCTTTATTCGCTGATTTTAATGATATCTATTCTGATACTGATGCTCTTCGTGCACATATTTCAGTTCCTTCAATGTCTCCATCCATACTACACCCTCCTTCATTAAAACTCAAGCTATTGCCAACAAATCCAAAATACTCATACATATTGAGTGGCGAGAGATTATATGTTATCATTGCTAACAATATCCCTTTTGAACATGAAGAAAATATTTTGAATATTTTGGGGGAGAACATCAGGGCGATTGGGTGGACCTTGGCTAAAATATCAGGTATTAGCCCCTCCATTTGCATGCATAGGATTCTCTTGGAGGATGAGGCTAAACTGGTGAGACAACCACAACGGAGACTCATTCCCACCCTCCTTCAAGTTGTTAAAAATGATGTTGAGAAATTGCTTGAGGCTGGTATAATCTTTCCCATTTCATATTCACAACGGGAAACTCCTATTCAGGTTTTTCCTAAGAAGAGTGCTGTTACTATTGTTAAAAATGAGAAAGATGAGTTTGTTGCAATGAGGGTGCAAAACAGTTGGTGTGTGTGTATTGATTATAGGAAACTAAATCATTCAGCTGGCAAAGACTATTTCCCCTCCCATTTATTGATCAAATTCTTGAGAGACGAGCTGGGAAAAGCCACTATTGTTTATTGGATGGATATTCTGGATATTTTCAGGTTCTTATAGCTCCGGAGGATCATGAGAAGACTACATTCACCTGTCCCTTTGGAAACATTTTCCTACCGGTGGATTCCATTTGGACTTTGCAATGCCCCAGGTACCTTCCAGAGATGCATGGTGAGTATTGTTTTATTTTATTGAGACCTTCGTGGAAGTATTTATGTATGATTTTACCGTTTATGGACCCTCATTTGATGAATGTCTCTCTAGTTTGGGTGATGTGTTGAATCGTTGTATTGAGAAAAATCTGGTCTTGAATTTTGGAAAATGTCATTTCATGGTCGAAAATGGAATCATATTAGGTCAAATATTCTCAAAACATGGCATTGATGTTGATAAATCTAAGGTAGACATTATTTCATACCTCCCATATCCTAGATGTGTGCGTGATGTTCGATAATTCCTTGGACATGCTGGATTTTATCGACGCTTCATCAGAGATTTTAGTAAGATCGCTCTACCCTTATCTTGATTTCTTCAAAAATATATTGATTTCAATTTTGATGATTCATGAAGGGTATCATTTGATGAGCTTAATAAGTGTCTGACCTCTCCACCAATCATACAACCCCCGTGGTGGGACCTTCCATTTGAGCTTACGTGTGATGCTTCCAACTTCGCGGTTGGAGCTATCTTATCTCAGAGGGTGGAAGGAAGTTCACATGTGATTTCATATGCATCAAGGACATTGAATTCAGACCAATCAATCTACACTACCACAGAAAATGATTTTCTTGCTGTCATATTTTCTTTAGATAAATTCCGTTCATATTTATTGGGCTCTAAAGTAGTTGTTTTTTCTGACCATGCAGCTTTGAGGTACCTCTTAAAGAAGCCATATGCAATGCCACAACTTATCTATTGGATGCTCCTTCTTAAAGATTTTTATATTGAGATAAATGATCAAAAGGGGTAAGAAAACATGGTGGCAGACCACATGAGTAGGCTTACACACACACTATAGGATGACACCTTGGACCAGGTGCCACTTCGGGACACTTTCCCCCATGAGAATCTTTATTCCATCTCAGGTACGCATTCTTGGTATAAAAATTTAATTAACTAGCTTGTTTCCTCTGAAATCCCTGCAAATTTAAAGAAACATCAAGTCCAAAAATTAAAAAGTGAGTATTGGTATTATGTTTGGGATGATCCTTAACTCTGGCGCATGTGTAGTGACCAAGTCATTAGGAGGTGTGTTCCCGATCATGAGTTTGAGTCTGTTTTGAATTTCTATCATTCACTTACTTGTGGTGGACACTTTGGACCCCAACATACTACTAGAAAATTATTAGACTATGGATTATATTGGCCTAGCTTGTTCCATGATGGCCATGTGTTTTGTAAATCATGCTCTCGTTGCCAACACACTGGGAACATTTCTAGGAGACATGAGATGCCCCAACATCCCATACTATTCTGTGAGATTTTTTATGTATGGGGAATTGATTTTATGGGTCCTTTTCCTAGTACATTTGGATTTTTATATATTTTGGTTTCTGTTGATTATATGAGTAAATGGGTGGAGGCCAAGGCCACCAGGAATGACGATTCTCGTATTGTAGTGGATTTTGTCAGGGTTCAAATTTTCTGCAGGTTTAGAGTACCAAAGGCTATCATCAGTGAAAAGGGGACACATTTCTGCAATCAGAATCTTGCTTCCCTTCATCAGAAGTATGGGGTGACACACAAAACATCAACATCATACCACCCCAAAAAAATGGCCAGGCTGGTGTTTCAAATCGTGAGTTGAATCAAATCTTGGAGAAAACCTTGCATCCAAATAGGAAGGATTTGAGAAAGCGCTTGGATGATGCATTGTGGGCTTATAGGACAGCATACAAGACACCCATTGGTATGGCCCCATTTCGGATTGTTTTTGGGAAATCATGTCATCTCCATGTGGAAGTTGAGCATCAGGCTTATTATGCTATAAAGAAATGCAACATGGAATTAGACCAAGATGGAATTCAATGGATGTTGAAAACTCAAGAGCTTGAGGAGATTCGATTATCATCATATGAGAAATCAAGGCTCTACGAGGAATGATCAAAAGCAGCTCGCAATAGAATGATCCAACAAAGGGAGTTTCATGTTGGAGATAAAGTCCTTCCCTACAGTTCATAACTGAAGCTGATGCCTGGTATGTTGCGTTCTAGATGGTTAGGTCCTTATATTGTATCTAATGTTTTTCCTTATGGTGAAGTGGAGATCACACAATAGGACACTGTATGGAGCTTTACAGTCAATGGGATATGTTTTAAGAGATACATTGAGGGACTTCCTACTGATGTAGTGGATTTTATCACACTGCATGACCCCATCATCACTTGAGCACATCAGGCTATTTCTAACCCTTTCACTTTTATATTATTTGTCCTATTTAAAAATTCTGCATTTCATGTGCATATATCATCTCATGGGTTCACATTTAGGACAATGTAATATTTTAAGTGTGGGGGAGGGAACCTTTTAGTTTAGTAATTTCAATTGTTTTCCTGTTAAAAAAATTGTGTGCTTTTTAAATTTTGTGTGTTTATTTTTCAATTTTCTTTGTGTTTTTTAAATTTTTGAGCTGAAATGATTCTCATCACAATTTTGAAATTCATATAAATGAGTGAAACAATATACCCATTAAAACTAAGCTTAAATGAATGCTAAAATGACCTTGTTTCAAGATCAAATATTTAGTAATTTCATTAAAAGTACACTGAATTTGGAATCCAATGCCACATCTCACTGTCTTTATATTTGAGAGCACTTTCCTATGAGGCTTCGGAACCATTATTTACAGGTTCTTCACATTCACCACACATCTTGAGAGAACCTAACCATGCTTGATTTAACCAGAATTTGATATATTCCTGTCAAAACTTGAGGGTTTGTGGTACTTATGTTTAAATGATTGAGGAATTTGTTTGGTATTAAATCCCCTATTTCAAAGAATACATTTTTATAATGGCATACCTTGAACATTTAATCCTTGTATCCATTATAATCCTTGCACATCTTGTTAGGTTAGGCATATTACAAGACAATTTTCCCTATTCAACCAACTCTTGAAGTGAAACTGCATAATCTATTTGAACATAAGTGTGGGGGAAGTTATCTTGTGTTGTGCTACCAAATTTTGTGATACTTTGGGTGGAAAATTAAATTTTGAAAAGATGTGTTTTAGGCTGATGAAAATCATTATATTGAAAGTTGTCCCTTTTCTGGAACGTTCATGACAAGTGAAGTTGTGCCTTTTCTGGAACTTTTAATTGAGGTAGAAAGATGTTCCTATCTGTAGCTTTCAAGAAAATCATGTTTAAGAAGATTGAAACTTTTGTTGCATAATTGATGAATGGTGAAAAGCTTCCATGAATTTTCATGATGATGGAGCGGAATTGATAATATGGGGAATAATGAGGAGACCATATTTAAGTGAAAATTAGATTAATGCAATTTTTCTTCAAAAAGATTCAAGCTCTCCTTATTCAGCATCATAATTTTTCACATCTAAATCCTACCAACTGAAATCCACAGAACAACCCTGAAAAGTCCTCATGATAAACATATGTCCTTAACTCACATCGGTTGGAGATGTAGGAATTTATCAAGCCTATGGTGACCCTTGTATGAGTTTGGATGAGAAATACATTGCTAAAAATTTGACATTTATGTGGTGAGTGAAAATGAATATTAGGTAAGTGTTTTGTGTGCATGGTAGGATAAATGAAGTGGAAATATATTGAATGATATAAATGGAGAACTTGAAATAATGATTTTTATAAGGCATGATATATTTTGTTTCTTAGTGCATAATTTTTGGATCTTAAGGATATGTGTTTTAAAATTTGTTTTGATTTTATAATGATATTTACTTGATATGAGGTTTTTCCCAGGAGTGCCAAAGGCTAAGTGTGGGGGAGTTGATAAAACACTATTTTGTTGAATATTTTATTGATAATAAATGATAAAATCTCCTCCCATTGTGTTAAATATGTTTAATTATAATATATTTGGGATTTAATCATTCATTTGAAAATTTGGTGAAAATTCCAGTTATACCCTTTATAGTTCACTGTAGTATTTCAAAGATAAATATTTTTATATTTATTATTTGAATTTTACATTTTGTAACAGTGTTCCTAACTTAATTATCGACAACCTTCATTTCAGGACACTAAAGCTAAAGAGTTCATTGATTGTTGAGAATGGGCCATGAAGTCAAAGTTGGGATTTACTCGCCAGAATGGAGAAGCTTCTATATTTAGACCATAATGCCTTAATATTTGCTTCTATTGAGCCCAAATATTTATAGGAGATAGAGTACCCATATCCGCACATATTATCCTTCTGAAATGTCAGAAAATTCAAGCGTTTTGGTGGTCAAATAAGCGGTGAAAGTTGGCATAAAATATTTGGCCGAGATTCCCCATTAACACTTGAAACCACTTTGAACCTAGCCTCCCCACCACTCTATAAATTGGTGTTTTTATAATTTTGTGGGGTCGGGACGTGCATTAGGAGATTTTATGTAGAGGATAATTGGTTTCACCGAAATTATCCAACCATTGTAAGAGGGGTAGCTCTTGAATTAAGGATCCCCTCATCGAAGCCTCCTTCTCTTCTTCATTTTGTAATGTTTTCATTTGTGTAACAAACTTCTTTGATTTTCTTTTACTCCTCATATTTTCTTCTATTTTGTTTAAATTAATTCATCTATTAATATTCTTAATTGGTTTGGAATTATTGAGTAGAAGCGTTATTGGGTTATACCCATTATAAACCTTTGCACATGAAAAACGCTTCTACGATGATTACGCCACCCATGGAAGAGTAGTTCTTTTCAGTAATCGATCATGCTCTATCCTTATTCATTCATTTATTTTGAATCAATGAGCTAATTTAATTCACATATTATGATCTATTAATTGAGTTTTTAATTTAAATGAAACTAAGCAAGCAATTGAATAGTTAACACAAAACATGCGAGGTCGGGAATTGTGTGAACTGTGAGAGCACAACCTTAACCGGTAATTCAAAACCACACGGGATCAATTTGTAGAGTTCAAATACAATCCCTAAACTCAATTAATCCTCATTTCCATAGTTCTTATGTGCCTTAATTTACCACTAACCATAATCTAATCTTATATCATCAATCCAAGTAGGGTGTTGCGATTGCAAGTTCTGAAGTTATCCTAAGGTTAAATTCACTTCATCTTCATGGTAATGTTAATTATCACTGGGTTCGGGATTTAACAAATTAAGGGATCCTGATTAAGTGAATATTAATTTAAATGATAATTATTAAAAAAATATTGAAGAGGTATAGTTAGATCGATTACGTCTATTAAAATATTTTCTAAAAAAACATCCTCTTGTTGAGTCTTTTTAATCAAACTTCATTTCAAAATTAAAAACAAAAAAATGAAATATTTTTCCAGAAAACATCTTCAAGTTTTATAAACATCAATCAACCCACATCCTTTCATGTAATGTTTTTATTCCATTTTATTTTATTTTTGAAATACCTCTAGAAAGTTTTTTTAATTCACTTCCTCGTTTGAGATACGACCTTGGTCAGCCACTCTGCTACACCTAAGTACCCCAAAATCACACTAATCATTTGAGGGCACCCATGACAGTGCTCTATCAAATACCATAGGGGGTATTGACGTTGAGTGATCCTTTAGAGTGTCTATAGTTACGTTACAAGATCACATGAGGAATTGACGTTGACTGCTTCCTCATAGTGTTTGAAGTATACGGCTAAAAGACTATAGGGGGAAATGACTATGAGTTCTTGCTCAGAGAGTCTTCGATCACACATCACTATAGGGGGAATTGATGGTGCATACTTACTGAGAGAGCCTTTGATTAAACATGAATATAGTGGGAATTGATAGTGAGTGCTTCCTCTGAGAGTCTTTATTATATCTTCTAATGTATATTGAACCAAAAGGGTTGGACTGTGAGTACATCCCAATGGGTTGCTTGTGTTTTATTGGTTGAAATAAAGGGTTACATGTTTTTTATTAGCTTGATCAGAGACATATCTCCGTCATTGGATGATGTAAGAACATGTCGATGGGATTATGGACCCATAGATCGACTTATTGATACACGGATTGAGTGGCACGACATCCAGCTCAATGCCCTTACACAAGATGTCCAGGAGATCGGGCAGATGGTCCCAAGGACCGATTGTTGATGTTGTTTATTATTATATGAATCTCCAAATTATGAACATTCAAATTAATGTATATATGTATAGGAATGGGACTATACATGTGTACGTATATAGATATGGACATCCATTATGGCACTTGACCAGTTTATAGGGATTACATACCCTAGGTTCAATTGTGGATGTATGTTTGGTTTATATCCTTTGTTGTTTTCCATCTAGGCTGAGCACGTTGTGGTTTCATACACTTAACATCAAAGATATAGGTTTCTTATCATGGGTTTCTACTAAGATTATTTCTCACCCCTGCATGTGAACCTTGGTGTACGTGTAGACCATTTGTCTTCCTTTCAGGTTGAGCACGAGTTGCATGGTGGATAGGGATGAGGCCCAGTTTTTCATGATCGATCAGAGTTGCTCGAGTGGTTCTAATGATTGGGATGATGCAGTTCGACAGTGTCTAGAGATCATGTATGTGGATTGGATGGGAGTTAGTAGTTGAGCCCTTTACTTTTACTTTTAGTGTCTTTTGTACTTGTATTTGTATGGTCGTCCCAGTGGGTGACATGAGTTTTATTGTATTTCATAGCTGTTTGGGATTTTATAGAATTTCACTATTTCAGCTTGTTTTATTTTTGATGTTTATTGCTTCCATATTCTGTTTACTTTTTACTATGTATGATAGTTTCTTATTTCCAATGTTTCTTACTCTTGTATGAGGGAATAACCTCCCCACTATCACACCCTAGGCCCTCGGTGCAAGTCGAAAGCCACTAGCATATTGGGTGGTGTGCTTGAGGCTTTGTGGAAAACTAGCTCTGAGCACCGGTTAGTGGATTTCAGGTCGGGTCATTAAAATACTCATACAATAATCCAAGTGTAACCTCTAGGATAAACCACTATTATTCAAACATATAAATATTGAGTTATAAAAACATATAATCCCAATTATTAGGTGAACAACATTTAATAATTGTGTCATTCCTTACACACCAAATGAATAAATTTTATAGATGAAAATACTGAGTAAATATTATAAATTTGATTCCTTTTCCAAATATCCACACTTAATTGAGAAGCCACATTGCTTCTTCTTACCAATCTTAGTACAAAGGAAACATTTGATAGTGTAATGATATTAATTAAAATGTTATCATTTTAGTTTGGGTATTTAAAATATGGGGTGTATAATATATAATCCCACATTCAAATTCATTTAGATACTTTTACATCTATGGGTATTTAGATTATATCTTATAGTGGGTGAATATCAATGTGATAATGAAGAACACTATGATTGTACTCATGAATTATATTCAATGAATTTATTTTTTTCATTAGAGTATCCTAATTGAAAATTAGTGACCAATGTAATGTAATAAAATATTCGTATAGGGAATTATAGATAAATAAGAATCATGATATAATGTGGCCATAATTCATCACCCTCAAACTAGTGGAAAGGTTGAATTTTATACTTTCAAATCGAAGCAAATTCATGGTATGATAATGAGATAATGTAAGAAATATTTATCTAAAAAGCTTGATGATATAATTTAGTTATAAAAAATAGCCGTTAAAAATACATATGGACTATTATTTGTTAAGATCCTGTCAAGGAATCCATATTACCTACTAATGGAGTTAAACTTTTAGTCTTGTTTGGGAAAAAAGATATAAAATTTGATTCCCTTTTTACATATAGAATGAAGCATTTATAGTTAGATTGTCTAGAATATTTGATACGAGATTCCTATGATAATTGAAATGTCTATAAATAAAAGTAAAATATATGACATAGTCAACAAAAAATGAAATTAGAGTCATATAGTATAAATAAATTACACATTATCTAAACCACCTATTGGGATTCAACACAAGTAAGTTTATAGAAATCGAATAAACACTTTTAATTTTTCTAGGAAACAAATTATATGATTTTATTTAGTTTCTTTATTTGGTAATTTTCTATTATTGGATAATTATAAAAGAACATTTGTTGTTTTTTTCATACTTTAACCCTTCATAGATTGTGAAACATTATAATTTTTTTGGCTGAATAGTAGATTTATTTAGTGATGGGTAAGGAAATTTATAGTGATGATACAAAAAAACTACAACAAAAATGAATTTGAAATGTCATGGTACCTTAATCCAATAAAAAACTACCCAAAACAATGAACCCTAGTAATTATCCAATATGTTTACAATTACCTATTTGTATCCTCTATAATATAAAAATAAAAACTCTTCATATTATGTAGCAAACCATTTTGTTTTTCAAATATCAACCTTAAACAATAATTTATTAGAATTACATAGCCCATGTTAATGACTAATCACCATAAAATTTTATATGAAATTCAATAAAAATCCTAAAATTTATATTAATATTATATTGTTTTATTTACCTAATAAAATACCATAATAGATAAATATTTATAAAAAATGAACATAAACAAAAAACCCCTGTCAACCAATTTTGTAATAAATTATTTAAAAAAACACATAAATTGTGACCTATAATATTCCATGTTGTAACCTTCATCAAATTTTTATATAGGGATTTCTAATCAAATTATTTGAGTAAGTGTTCATGTCCCAACCAGATATTGTACTTATAAGTACCATATCATGTATATAGTTTGGTATATATATCCACACACTCACTCACATTACTATTAAAAAATTGTTTTTTTTCTTTCACATGTACTATATATTAATTTCCTTTGATTGTTAATTGCTTAAAAATGTTATATTTGTCCCCTGTTATAATAGAACATCAAAGTTACCTGATAGTACTACCAAGAATATGTACTATAGTCTTTACATGTAATTTTGATATTATATAAATGATGTTTCGGTATTAGTTATCAGGGGTTTACATAAGTATTAAGAATGATTCTCATGATGTTCATGCATGGTGATTTTCTTGTATCGGTGGTTATGAGGACTAAACCACTACTAAGAACACCACATCTATTTACCAGTCATTATTTGTAACTATATATGGACATGGTTATTGGTCTATCGACTTGATATCACTATCAATGTTTATCATGGATCATTTACATTGATGCACAAAGAAAATCATAACTATTTATGTTTATATGAAGGTAGATTACATCAAGTGTGTTAAAAATAGAATTTCATTTTTCGAGTGATCAAGGAATAATATTTCACTTTTAAAATTATAAGAATATATATATACATGTACCCCTTTGAATAAGAAATGATTTACTACATAAATTCCATGGACATTAAACTCATGATAAAATTTATACAATATAATAACATTAATATTTATCAAGAATGAAATAATAATGACACATGTATGCATCCTTTTTATTGAGATATTAGTTGTAAAAATGATTTTATTAAACAATTAGTTTTATTATAAGCTATAATTTCTTTGATATGAAACCAAAAACATATTAAGTTTACCCCTTATTATTCTAATAGAATTTACACTGAAATTTGAGTTTTTGGAAAGGTAGTAAAAGGTACATGATTAAGTGCTCGGGTTAGTAGAATATTCATGAAAACAATAAAGATCCTAAAAATTTGATGATATAAATGAATTATTAGTTTAACGGTCCGATATATTGTATGGTCAATCTATGTGGTTGGGATTTTTTGGAAGGGATCCATACAGGTATAGTTCAAAATACTTAAAATCATATGGACTAATCATGTGTTCTAGGATAAATTTCATTATTTGTATTTTAAAATAATATTTAACCACTCAAAACCCACATTAACATGATATTATGTATTTGGTGGATTAAAGACTCGTTTTCAATGATTTTGGGGATTCTCCACTAATGAGAAACTCAGTTAATACTATGATTGAATAGAAAAACATTTGATAAAATTTTTAATCTCACTAATATAAATGGATCATAAAAAAATAACTTTATCTTTCACAATATTTATTTCTATAGGTAGATCATTCATAGTGGATTAGATCTAGAGTGATTGAATTATCAATTTCAAATCATGAAAAGAAGAATCATAACCTTAAATCCTTGACTCTAGTTTTTATTTGATCAAATAAATAACCCAAATACTATAACGAGGTTTTTGAAGATCCTCGACTAATCTTTATATAATTTTGATGGTTCATATTCATTCCTTGATGGATTTTTTATTCCTTATTATGTGATTTATTTTATATAATATTATCTTACCAATATGAATTTTTATCGAATAATTCTATAAAATTTATGTGATAAACAATTGTGTTTTCTAGATTATCAAAACTCAAATTTTGGGGATTTTGTAGTAACTATGGGATTTGATTTTAAATTTAAGATTCCATGAAAAACATGGTTTTTTATATCATAAATTAAATTAATATAAGATAATCTCATTAAAAGGATTTTATTCAAAAAATTGTTTTTCAAAAATGGGTTTGGCAATCAAAATGATTTGGGTAAGAGTAATTGGAAGAAAGTGTAAAGAATGGATGAAAGGGTTGGTTAACTGTGATGGACAAAAATTTCCATTGTGTGTGTGATACTGATGGGTGTAAGTTTGAGAAACACTTTTTTGGTTGATGATTAAAATTGAGTTTCTGTTATTATTACATGTATGAAGTTATAATATATTTTTTAAATTTTTCACATCTCCTAAATTTTTTATTCTTAATGTTTATGTTATAAATTTTGAGTAATCCAGTATGTCTTACTCAAATTTTTGGAAAATAGTTGCATGATTTGTTTTTACTTGATAACATGGTTTTTCCAATACTTCTTGATCAACTATTCAGTTTTTATAAAATGAAAAATTTGTTTCAATGGAAATGATTACATGGTTTGGAGTAAATTATTTATGGTAATTCATTAGTGTTATATGAGGAATTCATTCTATATATTCTCATACCCACCCCTACCCACACATATATGTGAGTGTGTGTGAGTGAAAGTGTCTTTTCCAATGATATACGAAAGAAAAATGATCCGATGTTCATTAGTAATGGATCGTAATAGTTATGAATGTAATAGGAATGATAAAATTCAGTTGTATATTTTTATAGGTGTTAAAATATCCTTAGTGGATAGGAATAATTTAATGTTTTTCATGTCAGATTATCCACATAAATTCTTATTTCAACTCCACTTTATTTTGTTTATGTTGAATTTTGAGTTATTTAGTTTTAATATTTATTCAGTTTTAATGAAAATTGATTTGGTAGAATATGTATTTGGATCATTATTTAGAGTTAAAATTTTTCATTAATGATTATCTTTTATCCGTTGACATTAAATTTAAAATTCTATTGATCTACATATACACTTGATTCCATTGGGAGATCCTAGAACTAGTCTCGAGGATTCTTCCCACGCTAGGTTCATAAAAAAGTTGTATTAATCCATGGATTTAAATATAATCAATGAATTTTTTTATTGAATGGTGATTTGGATTGTAAAAATAAATAGTTACACATAAAATGGAATAAATAACTTTTTTATATTGTTACTTCAGTTTCTAGGGAGTTTGAGAAATACTAGGGATTAGGGGATCCCTTATAGGACTTCATGGAAGTATAACCCATAGGTTTTTTCACCCACAGTTATTTAGGATGTTTGGTGTGTTTACATATCATGTTATATATTCTTATAGATTTAATAAATGTGCATTATATTTGTAAAAATATTTTATTACTAATAATTGGGTTTTTAAGTGAATTTAATTATTTTAGAAATGTATTTGTCATAGTCTCACTAAGGGATGAACCCATAAGAGTGGGGGTGGGGGTGAATCGGGATATATCAAATTTTAATTTCCCATTTAATAATACAATTTTATAGTTTGTATTAATACACTTCTCTTCCCTTACAAACATTAAAATAGAAAAACAATATAAAATATATAAATTTTACTTGGTTCTCCTTCATAGGGTTATACATGGGGACCATATAAAAATGTCATGATGGTGTAAAAAAATTAACAAAGTGGAAGGATTATAAAATTTTTAGAGTATAAATATTGTCTCTATTGGTTTTTAACCACTCCAACTTGAAATACTACTTCTCCCTCAAACTGTAATGACTCCCCATAAAACATTTATATAGGTATAAACATCACAAATCAAAAACCATAATAATTACACGTCAATTAGTTTAAAAATAAACTCTATATTCATCACAGTAATGATATCCTCCTCCATTTACTTTTAATTTTTTTTATGTGTGTTAGTGTAAGTGGTTATCACCCGAAGCACAAATAGACCATATGTTGTTAGGGGTGAATTGAGCTGTGAATTATCTTTTTAACCTCAAACTGATCTTTTTATCATATTGAAAAAATATAATGAACTTATAAGGATCATGAACATATCTACAGAATACATAATATTAAACATAATTAAATAAAAAACTATTTTACTTGGTTGACTAAAAAATGTAATAGAAGGGGCATAGACAGACAATGTGTTGTTATACTTAAGAGATCTCAATACACTATAAGTTATTTAATAAATTAGGTAAGTCTCAATGAAAAACCATACACCACTGCATCATTCTTTTTATCATCACACTACATCATTGAAGAGAATTATAGTAGATGACATGCATGTTTTTTAGAATGAATATAAATATAATACTCAACCACCAAATTAGTAATGGTATTTTTTTGTTATGAACCATCCTCCCCAATTAAACATCGATTCAAAATAAAATTCATTACAACAACAAATTCTCAACCCAAATTACTTATATGTAGCAATTATATACACTCCAATATATCACATAATTTCTATATTTCATATAATATCCCCCTATTAATTTATTTTATTTTAACTTTCAGATTATTCCTCTATCAAATATTGAATTCCATTCCCTGATTGGACTTCAAATTAATATTTCTATTGATTATATAAATCTATTAATAAACATTATAACAAAAAATTTATTTAAGAAAAATAATATATTCACTTTTAAAAAAACATCATAGACCATGCCCAACCATGAAATATTTTTCTCCCATATTTCACCTCAATCCAAAAAACTATCCGCTCTTAATTTAAAACTCCCACGATTTCTACCCATATCTACTTTCAAAAATTACATATTTTAACCCGCCATGATGTGGTTTTCACTAGAAAATAGTGTGGTCCAACCTCCTTCTAAATGAGAACTATTCTCTATAAAAAACCTATGAACAATGACTATATCTATGAGAAGATCCTTATTTTTTTTACAAAACATCCTCTTAAATTTTATATTTATATACCTGTTTCACATTTCTAATATTTCTCTAGAACACTTTTCACTAAAAATGAACACCACTACAAATGGTTTAATACAATTCCCAAACTTTATTATTATAAAAAACAAGAATGAATAGATCCTGCCTTAAACCATATTTACTTCCACATTTTATTGATTAAAAAGTGACTATAATCATGGTGTGATTAACCATATCATGTAATCCTGGTATTTTATTCATGAAAATGGATTCAACCATGACTATAAACTCCATCCTTTATCCCCATGTATAACACCATGAAATGGCCTTTTATATTACAGCGTTCGTTGGTCATTCATCTAATAAAATTCTTTAACAAATTATAAATAATAATCCATACTTATATAAGTTTCATTCCATGTAAAATATCATTCTGTATACACAATTACAATCCCTAGATTGATAAAAAATAGAATAGTTACAAAAAAAATTATTAATCAGCTCAATTAGACATAAATTATTCTTAATAAAGGCTTATGTTCCAAAATTATTCCATATATCAACTTTGGTTCCTTCATTGTTCGTCCAATTTTTTGGAAATACCAAATAACCTCAATATCTACTATGAAATTTGATACGTTTAATTTTCTAGTAAACATTGGATATAAAATAACTCAACCATCACACCAAGTATACTTGATTAATGTTCCACAATGAAAATAAGATATCAATAGAGAATTCTAAGAATTAATTATTACATTTAACCTATAGATATGACCATAGAATTGTCAAGAACTTGTATTTAACTACTTATTTAGAACTCTCCTACCTTGATTCATTTCATGATGCAACTCCCCAATAATGTTATCTCCTACATCTATCAAACCAATTACCCCCCCCTAAAAGTTATAATTATTACGTTTTTTAACTTACTGCACTAATTTATCTAATCATGATTTGATACCTATTTTTGGAATGATATCCAATTTCACTAATTTCACTAATTTATTTAAATTCCTCACCCATTGAAAAAAAATAAAAAGGGTATGACTTAGAATGAACTGAAAAACTAGGTTTATGAGTATATATATATAGGTAGAGAGCATTTTAAACACCATCTTAATCATATATTGGTAGTTGTACACAATGATTCAAAAAATGATTCTTGAATTCTTGTGTGGCTATGGGTTTTGTAAATATATATGTCACTTATTGTTATATTGTAATGTTTTCCACTTTGAAAAATCTGTATTCTACATTTTTATTGATTAAATTGTTTTATATTTCAATTAATTTAATTTTATAATTTAATACTAGGTTCACCATTTGATTAATAGAACTCATGTTACCATAATAAATTACAATTATCACATACATTTATTTATCAATATACTATAATTATTGTTTTATCCAAGTCAATTATATACATTAAATTTTAAATATATTATATGTTTTGTGAGATGTAATCAAAATATTCTATAGTATTTATTAATAATACATGAAATACATTTAATTCTAAAAATTAAATCTGCTTTACTTTTTCATTTTCTATCCAGACATCTACTACCGAATATGAATCTAAATGTAATAACAAATATTGATCTTTTCCTGTATCAAATAACAATCCCTAATCAAAGGATCCATGAATATATTTAATGATTCTTTCCAAATCAATGATATATGATTATTTTGGGTTATATTAGAACCTATCAACCAAAGTACTATCATAATATTTTTTTGACCATGTTTGTCATGTACAATAATAATTTAATCATTTTAGGATATAAAATATATTTTTTAATGTTTTTATTGTTAATTTTCTTGAGTTTATTTCTTGGTGTAAATAAAATTAAAACCTGATTTCAATCATGCATATCAAACATAGATAAAAGATTCTTTTTATATATATCCAGAGATAAAAGAGTGTACTCATTTTGATACACTTACAACTTATGAAAGTAAATAGGATCACTAATCATGGACTTTTAAATTCGAATCTCACTAAATTATTAAATTCTAAAAAATATTTCAATAATCTCTCATCAAATATGATACCATAAATATATATAGTTTCCATATAATTATCATCCTTTGACAATTTCACATAAATGTTTTCAAGACCACCACCCTCCAAAGTTACCCATCTTGCATCGATAATGGAGAAAGATAGATAATGATGCTTATATCCCACCGCAAAAAGGACATGGGTTGAAAACTATAACAAATGGTATATAATCACCCACATAGGAATCATTACCTATATAAATATATGAAATTTAAAAAATAAGATGAGAAAATCCACCAAACAACTCCCACTCATAATATGGGAAGAAATATTTTGAATACATGATATTATGTCATATGTAACAGCCTAACCCAAATCACTCAATTGGATTCATAGTGGCCCATGATCGCATGCATTACTTCCAATTAAAAATATGTTCAAAATAGTAGAGAGGTCCCATGAAACCAATAGGGATATTATATTTTCAGTATCATTGAATATCAGAGTAAGCATACCACATAACTAATATCCAATGGAATAATTTATCAAGGATTCTATAAATAGAAGTAATTTCATCAATAAAACATTTGATAACAAGATGTCATACAATATTCTTTATTATAAGATTATATAACTAGGTTCCCAAGAAATTATAGATCAATGTATGAAATTAAATAAGTGAAACAATAATGGAGGCATCACTACTCTCGGATTATGTCCTAGTGTCACCTCAATCCACATCCACCAACACCAACTCAACAATCTATATTGGGGACATTTCCATTATCCAGATCCTTAGTCATAAATTCAACATAAGCATTATGATTATCATGCATGGTATAACAATAATCCTATTGGGACACCACCAATGGAACCATAACATCAATGTATAAAGTGATAAAGGTTGTTGCATTGATAGAAAATAAATACAATAACAACCCATAATCCTTATGGGTCATCATGAATTAAATAACCCACCAAAAACCCCAATCATACCGACATGAGCTCTATGCTAGAAGAATGGTCTATCAAAACATCCATAGTCACGCATAACCCACATCCCATGCCTATCCCATAGGTCACAGCCATAATTGTACCATGACCCATTCCAAAGGTTATTGGGAGGATAACTATGTCACTCAGACCAATCTTAAAGGTTATTGAGAGGTAAAAAATATCCTCCATCCCATAAAAAATGTTATTGGAAGTTAAAAAATGTCCCCATATACCATCCCGAATGTTTCTTAGAGGAAAATATATCACCTCAGACTATCCTAAAGGTTTTTGGGATTCCACTATAAAAATAAATCATAACATAGTTATTATGTGACAAATAAAATTATAAAAAATCAATGGAAACCATAATATCATATAATCTATCATAAATTCACACCAAAGCATACCAAAATGATACTAAACAACTCCCTTGATGTTATGTTCCAATGTGGATAAACCCCGTTTCAAAAACAATAAAGGTTGAATTTCTACTCCAACAAAAAACTACTCAACACTCTCCCTCTAAAGGGTCCATTATGCTTATAATATCCTAGATGAAGGAAAATTAACCTTAGATGGATGTCTCATGGGATACACACATAACCAAATACAAGAGGTGCATGAATATTGTTGGAAACAATATAAAATTATAAGGGATTTCCAACATTAGGATATGAGAGAATTAACACCTTGAATCATTGTCTAAAATAAGCACAATACACAAAACCCATAAGAAAGTCACAAATTCATAGATTTAGGGTTATAGAAAATGAAACATGAGAAAATAATGTATGTAATATAGTACGATGATAGATTTATCTAGAGAGACCAAATGAAATGCAAGGTAATGAAAATGGTGAAGATATGTAGTGTGATTATCCAAATCCTTATCCAAGATGTGTCTCCCCTTGAAAATTCAAGCCATGGGTTGGGTAAATGTTTAGGGAGGTGAAATAGGGGCTAGGGAAAGAAATATATGACATAACCCCCTAAAAATATTCCTTCTAGCTAGTCGATGGACACCACTAGCTAGCCTGTAGATCTTGAATGATTTCCCAAGACACTAGATAGTCAACCAACAATCAAGTCGACCTGTAACCATTTTCTTCCCTATGAAAATCCTCTCAACATCAATTAGATCCACCACCATTCCTATCTATAGATTATAACCCACTAAAATACAAAAAAAAATTGAATCTAAAATTTAAGACACATTTATTTGTTGAGGGGTGTTAAAAACACTCCCTATAGTGTAATATTAGTCCTAAGAAGAACTCCTCGAGGTCTTAGCCAAAATGATCTGTCCACTATCCCATAAATTTGATTCTCACCCCATGTTTCCTCCTTTATTCTACCATTCTTCTATAACACCCAAAAGTGTAATTTTCTTCTATACAAAACTTTCTCTATATGGTCCACACTCAACACTTGATATTCCATGAAAGACAAATCTACCACATACTCAATATCCTTGTTGAAAATCATATGTTTCCATTCTGGATCAAACATATGCCATTCTGACACATGAATGTTTTCTTTCATACCTCAACATTAGGATCGGTGATATAATTGATAAACAATGGTCATAATTTTTTCTACAGTCTCAAACCTACCTACAAACTACAGTGCTAGATTCCTCTGTTTCCTCAAAATTTGATTCCCTAACTTAGGTGAAACAAAAAAGAATACACAGTCACTCATGGTAAAATGAAAGGGTCAACACATCAGTCCAACATATGAACACTTCCTTATATGGGTGGTCGTCAACTATTTCGAGGTCAAATGTACCTACTATGACGTCTCATGTACCGAGCATGGTCAAAACTCTACTAACTCACCCATATCACTCCAAAAAATGATGATCAACATCATCAACCATAAGATACTCAAATAGTCTCATCTAAATCCAAGACTGAATGATATTATTACCGGATAACATCACCAAGTCTAGGTTCTCATCCTATGAAAAACTAAAATCATGCACACGTGTATTTATAATAATCTCTAAAATTTATTTCATCCACTAAGAATATCTTTATGTCTATAGGTGATACAATGTCCTCATATTCAGTTGTTTCACCATTTCCTTTTTATGTCCTTACCAAAATTGTGATGTAAAATTAGTTCCTCGACCTAACATAATTCTTGGGGTCATTTCGTGAAACCCTACTATCTCTACCTCATAATATCATACCAAATTATAAAATGGGTGAATATATCAAATGAGATTGAAGTGTGAAAACTTCCCAAATGGCCCATAATTATCTCCATCGAATATTATATCGTTGTGATCTAAGGAAAATCTATAATGAAGTCCTTGGTCACCTCATCCAATTTTTATTTTGCCATTATAAGAGGATGAAGAAATATACCTTGTCTCTGATGGTCTACCTTCACCCACTTATAGGTAAGTAAATGAGAGATGAATCTTTCCATGTCATTATTCATCATGGACCACCATAAGTGGAATTTCATATACATATACATCTTAGTCAAACTTGGATACACCACCCATTTTAACGCTTGAGATATGGGCATCAATTCCACTCTCATGGATGTCAGTATGACAACCCTCCCATACACATAAACTGCATCAATACATTTTATAGACCATATGAGGATAGTCTCATAAACTATTATGCACTATCAGTTCAACTGTAACTCTATATTAAATTCTTATTTACCCATTACCTCATCCAAAATGTAGGTTTCAATAACCAATAAATCACAAAACACAGCTCCCCATACCTATGAAACGTCCATCTTCCAACTCTCCATAAGAATCAAGTGATTTCAATCTACCTATTATATCTTTATTCTATGTTGATTTTATTTCCTAATAAGTGAATTTGTGATAATTTTCCCCTTTCCTATGGTATACACCTTCTCAAAATCAAAATTCATTAAATACATGACCACGAATCTAAGGAATAGGATTAAATCTTGATGAAGATAGTGAAACTATAATATTTGTTTAGTAATTATATTAAAAAACTCTCGAAAAATATATTATTATTAGAAATCATTCTAGCATGAACCATGGAAAAATAATTTAATTATTAAGTAGGTTAGTTCTTCTCATGGGGTGATAGCGAATGTGACCCATTCAAGACTACCCGAAACTATCCATCCAAAGTAAAAAAAATTAATACAAAACTAGAAGGGTATAAAAAATCCGGGGGGTTAAAATAGTGAAGTCCATGGGAGTCTACTTGAAAAAGGGTAATAGAGTCTAGGGTAATGGATCCCATGATATAAATAATTGTACATTTGTTGACCCAGAAGACATTAAAATCCAAGATATCTTCCACCTTGTTACCTTCACGCCATGTATGCCTCTATTTCACCCGATTGACAATCCTCTCGCACCTTTGGATATGGTAAATTATGTACAATGGGGTGGTATTCTTACTTAAGAGATTTATGGGGATCACTAAAGATTTCATCTTGACCTCAGTCAGGGTGACATTATTACAAGTATAAACCTCAATCTCGATTAGCAGTGCACCAGCCTCTGTAAGAAGAGATTTACCATATCCATAGAATATATGGAAACAAGCAACAACTGATCCATTACATTCATATTCAACTCCACCTCCCAAAATGAGACCTAGATGATAAAAGCCTTAAATATTGAGATTAATTCAAGAATTAAGTGGATCTAATCAAAACCATTATCCCTGAGGAGATTCTCTGTGAGAATAAGGAAAGGACTTCTTACCTTCCATAAAATTTTGCAAGAAGGGGGAACAATCCCATTGCTTCCTGATATCTCCTAGGTCCAACACAAGGCATCTGGTTTGACCTTCCATGGATAGATTTGTGCCGGATGTACCCTCAATATGTGTCTTGTTCTTGGTTCTCTAGGTTCACTTGAATCCCAATGAAATTAAAATTTCCACGACATTCAGTTCAACATCACCATTCCCAACCCCTTGAAACCCTGACGGAAGAAAATAATCAATAAAACTCTCTTTTTGAAAAATATCATAACAACCAACCTACATAAAATGGTGTTCTTCCACTCCTGTTAATAGAATATTTTCTTAGTGGTATCCTCATTATTTCATAGAGATCCCAATCATTTGGATTCCATCATAAACCCCTTCTATTTGATATCCCAATTCATATTATATGCATTATTCCAAATCTTCCTCATAAAAAATTTATTCATCTAATTTAATTTCATTTAATAAAATATAATTTCTCCACTCATTCTTCTTAGAGTAATTATGAATAATAAAATTATAAACCATGGTTGATAAATCTCAAAACATGTTTTTAGTTGAGACATGTTGATCTTGATATAATAGCATCATTATGTTATTAAAAAAATATTTTCATGGGGCTCTAATACCACCTGAATGAATAGGGGATAATTTCATTCCTATGAGAATGTAATTTCAGGAGTTGGGAAAACATGGATATCCAAGAGTATCACTAACCCAGTTCTTGTTTCATATGTTTAGCTTCCTGGGGAAAAAAATCTATCAATTAATAAGATAATGATCTGTAAAGTGTCAATGTAACATATATTATAAGGTTCATATCATCCCATGTGGATCATCTTGGAATGAATCGTATATCCCCATAATATAAATTACCTAGGGGGAATGGCCCTGCAACAACTCCATGTCCAATAAGTTATATAAGAACTGCATTGTGTCCTTCAATCATCTGATATTAATGCCAACTTCTTACACCAATTTACACATGTTATTCCAATAAGACTAGTGATACATTACCTCTTTATGAGCATACCATATCAATGAAAATATCAACTTTTCAATATTAATCAAAACTGGGTTTGGGACCTTCAAAAAATAAATCCCATTAATATTAATGTAGGTAAGGACAAGGATGACGAGATTGATCCAGTCCCTAAAATAAATGATCTGATTTATTCAATTATTAATGTCAGAAGATATATTTTGAATAATTCCATCAAAGGGATGGATTAAAAAATTTCCTTCATTGATTAGTTCTTCAAGATATTCCATTTGGAAATTACTCATACTAAAGCCAGGCATTTAATCAATAATCATACCCTACCCATCCGAACAAGCATTAGAAATATACACACTTCTCTTATCATAGTTAATCATCTACCTACTTAACCTACTATAATCTTAAAATATTATATTAATACCCATATCGTTCTGCTGATTTTTTTAATGAACAATTAAATATTGTTTTCAAAGATGTAATGATAAACACCTTTTAATGATTTTATTCATCAGAAATGGAGGAATCTACCACTATCAATGTCTATTTTGAAAATCATTCTAATGAAACCTTGGGCCATAATAAATACTCATAGTGAAAAAGGATCACCCTATCTCAAACCATGGATATATTTAAAGAACCCACATCTTCTACTCACCAAATTTACTACGAACCAGTATAACTAAAAGATCTAAAAATTAAATCAATCTCCAATATAGAGAATTCCATGATCGTAAAAACACTCATGATGTTGCTCCACTCAAGACATTCACATTCCATATATGTATTGATTTTTAAAGAAATCGGATATTTTTAGAGCATCCCATTAATATCTCTAATAATTTAGTGAGCCAATATGAGAGCATCCAATTTAGATCAACCCCTGATATATATATTTTTATCATTACATGTACATTCATATTGGTGAAAAGATAACATCTTGTTGATCACACTATAAATGATCAAATAAGTAAAATTACACATACAGATAGGCCTACAGTGTTTAAGATAGGAGTTATCCTTAACATTTAGGATGAGGATTTTAATCGTAGATTAGGCTACTCAAGGTAAGTTTCTCCCAATAATAAATTCTTGAATGGATTCAAAATATACCTTCTAAATTGATTCAAAACATCAACATAAAACAATCCTGGGAAACCATCAGGACTTTGGAGATCTCTCCACATTGAGAGAAAGAACATCCTCCCAAATGTTAGTCAAATTTGTAATGGACACAAAGTGGGAGGTGATAGAGGCCAAAACCACCTGATAAATAGAATCAAACAAATTAGAGAAACCCACCAGCTATCCCTCCTTCATTAATTTGGTAGTGCTATCTAGAAGGGAATAATAGTTGTTCTCGATCATACCATACACCATGTCTAGATCATAGGAGTAAGAATCATCCTCCATGAGGAAGTTTAGAGTTCCACCATTATTTTTTTCAATAAGGCATCCCAGAAAAAATGTTGTATTTTTATCACATTATTTCATAAGAATATCATTATAATTATCATGGGAAACCCTTTCCCATTCCCGGAGCATGTCCCAGCGATGGGATAATTTATTGTGAAGATTAGAGAAAATTTCAATATCCCAACATTCTTCAATCCTAGCCTCAACTTGATTGACTTCACTCTTGATAGTTTCAAGCTCCATGAAAAAATATGTTTTATTTCTAACCCAAAACTTATGATCAAATTTTATGCCATGTAGTTTTTTTTGAAATCCAATCCTTGATCGCCCCTCAACTGGTTTGATCCATGATGACCACACCACATTATGGAATTCAGAATCATAATTCCACTTATTGGAGAAGAAGAATCCTCCACTCCTAGTATGCCTAGTGTCCATATTATGAATTAGAGGAAAGTGATCAGAGATTGAAAGGACTAGGTGAAAGAATTTATCATTGGGAAATAAAAAAAAGGCTTTGATATTTGAATTTCAGTGATCTAGCCTACTCCATATGTGTCAGCCCACCATTTTTATTGTTTCGCCTTGTTAACTTACAATAATTGAATTCCAAATCTAAGAGACCTTCTCGCAATGCAATGGATATTGACTCCCATTTATCATTCCAATGATAATCCACTCTTCCATTATTTTATGAGGAGTCCATGATGGTATTGAGGTATATTCAAAAAATACAAGCTATGTTTTCTGAATCAATGATCAGAAGGTTAAACAATTAGAGTTCCCTTTCTTGATCATCAAATTTAGCAGAAACAAAGGAAGGAAATATATATCATATTCCCCACACTATCCTTAAATATAATGTTATAAAATAAGTTATCTATCTTCTAAATGGATAATGATCTTTTCCATAAGATCGAAATATGATGGTTGATGGGATCTCCATGCATGAAACATCATAGTGCCATATTATGATAAAAAACCCTTGATATTCGAGGGGACATGCCTTTGTTACAACATAATAAACCATACATCCAACCCAGTGGTCTAGAAGAATAAGCGTTGTAGTGGATATATACTTCCTCTTTAACTCTTGGATGTCCTCATACATATTTCTCTAATCAAACATGACCACATTCATATTCAAATTTGTCTTATGTATAGACACATGATAAAGGTGATGAAAACATTGAATTTAATATCTTTCCAATCATAAGAAACTCTGGATCTTAAACACATTTTATGGGTGTTCCTAAGATATAACATGATCCAATTTATCTGGGTAAAAATATTTAATTGACATAGAAGTACACTGGAAAATAAAATTAACTTACTTGATCCATAAATAGTGCTTCGAAAACCTGATGTAATGGAAATGTCCCAAAACTGTTTTCAAGACAACAATAAGGTGTCTATAATGCATATCAATGTTCTATGAGTAGAGAAGGATATAATAAATGAATACTAAAACAATAGAGTCCATGTAAGGGTGAAAAATCTAGTTCATGAGAGCCACAACCATTGTTACCACATTTTTCAAGCCGAATGACATCAAAATATACTCATATGACATGTACATACTCCTAAATGTCATCTATGGCACATCCTTATACCCAACCCACAACTGATGCTACCCTAATAACAATTCAATTTTGGTGAACCATCAACCTCCACTCAACGGATTAAATACGACATCGATCCTAAGAAATGGATATCTATTTTTCACCATTACATGATTCAATTTCCAATAATCTATGAATAAATGTTGGATGTGATATACATTATTGAAAAATATTACCAAAACACCCCATTATAAGTTATCGAATGAATAAATCATTACATCTCCTGGTCATTTATGTTTACCTCAATCACTCTTAGCTCTATTGATTCTATATGATATGTGGGAATTGATATATGTTTAACACTCAACATTAGATCTATCTTTAAATCAGTTCCCCTCTCAATAGAAAGCCTTGGAAAATATTTCCAAAATACATATTAGAAATAATCATCCACTAGAGTGAAAAAATATGGATCTTTCACCTAGTCTTCTATGAGAACCAAGACCAAAAAATGTGTTATAATGGACCTAAAATATATATGTTCTTCCACTACACTTCCTGCCTCAACATTACACTCTCTAACAAGAATGTAAACCTCTCCCTTCAGGGAGGAAAAATTCAATCATCTTATATACAAGATGATGTGATCCTGAAATCATGTCATCCAGTCCATCCCAATGGAGACGTTAAAGCTTTCCATATCAAGAACTATAAAATTACTGAAATTCATGTTGTCCCCATCCAATACGACACATGTGAGACACTTCCAAAATCAGTATTGTGTTTTACTTAGCAGTGTATCATGTGAAAAAACTAGGGGTACTCCACAAGAGATCACAAACAAAAAAATACTGATATTAGTAATGGAATGAAAAGAAATCATATTAACCAAAGTATCTAAAAGTTTTAAGGCTACCCGATATGTACCTATCACAGTTGACATCCCCTCATCATCAATAGATGGTATATGATCGAGTGAATACACCATTCCAATCATGTATCCACAACCCTAACCCAATGATCCCTAACTCATCTTAGATACTAAACCTAGGGGAACCTGTAAATACTAATATTGAGATCCTTGGACGGGGCCATATCCAAATCTCCACTAAGAATCTTGGATATTAACCTTTGATTTTCAAGATAAATGCATTAATGCATGAGTCTTCCCAGAACCTCTACCCAATCCATAATAATGGAACATAAAAAAAGAAAATAGATTATGCATCATACCATAGGAAAAAAACTGTTTTAGTTGATTGGAACATGAACTGTAGTAATGGTATGGATTCCCACACTAGAAACCCAAATTATGAGTCCCTCAAAAAAATGGAAGAGATGAACCCATCCCCTATCTAGACAGCCTCTAATCTCCGTATAACATCTCATAATTTAATTTTTCCTTCCACTATTATTAAATCTCATACTAATTAGAAAACCAGGTCTAAAATAAATTGGAAACCCCACCATATTGTCCTCATCCAACCCCACTTCAATGATGAGATCCTTCTGAACTATTGTTCTATACATAGTTAGCTACAAAAATTCATCCTGAAACCTCACATTTGAATGAATTCCAATCATGATCTTTGAAGAAATCTGAGCTTAATTACCTAATAATAACATATTAAGACAAAATAACTTCTGAAATTTGATCACATACTCCACCACCAATTTTGTTCCATGTTGAAGTTCCCTAAAATTCAGAGATATGTTATTAATTAAGCCCTTGGGAAGGATGCCCTTAAATAAGTGGTAGCTAAATGATTCCCATATAAATTCATCAAGTCTCACATCTTGAATCATCATGCTCCACCACCTAATATAAGTTTTTTAAATATAAAATTTTCCAACATCACTCAATGGTCAACTAGAGTCTCCACCAGGTCAAATATCATATCAATTATGTCAATATAATCTTTCACATCTTGGGGACCCCCATACAATAGAATTTAGTAGGGTGATTTATTATCCTCTAAATGAGGTGAAAATTCTTTTCTAATATATATAACATTCATGTTATTTATTATAAATATACACCATTTTAGTTCATTTTACACTTTGAACAATAATTCACATTATGATTGTAAATCCCTCTTATAATGCACTATTACCTAGTACATTTTTTATCCCCTCTTAATATAATAAATGGTCTTTATTTTATTTTAATAATTTATTTTCAGGTATTAAATTCTATAAGGAACAATTAATGAATTTGTATAACTTAATGATTCACATTGGGAGACCACCAAAATGGGCGTTCATTCCATCACACTCTTGGCAAGGTAAAATTGAAAACATCCCAATAAAAAGACTCTAGCAGCAATGATACAAGACAAATGCTTATCCAAAGTTATATTAAGATATAGTAAATAATGGGGAAAGTTTAATCAAATAATTAAAAGATCTAATCCATATTTTTTAATGGATTTATAGGTGGCCCAAGTGGAAGATTAAATTTTGGGCCAGATTCTGTGGCCCAGAAACAAAGCCCACCAATTTAATCATATCATGGAAACAAAAACTTGTTTTAGGTTGTAGTTTTACAGATAGTTAGTAGAAAACTATAGCTTCATTGGTTTCATCTATGACCCACTCCAATTTAGCTTTTTATAAGTCCATTTAGGTGAATCTGTTCGGTGGATGAAAGTTGGCTCGAACATCTGGTCAAGGTTGGAAAATTCTTCTCTCTCTTACATTCCATCACCCTAGGCCTACCATGCATAGGTGGGATGAAATTATCTATTGGAAGCTCGACCCAAGGCTCCAACAATTCCTATTTAAGGTTGTGGTGTTGGAGGATTTATTCATCTTGGGTTATTTATTTCATTGTAATGTTATGCTATAATTTTTTTGTCTCATTTTTGTATTTCACGTGTAATTTTTTTAATCCATCTTTGATTCTTAATAAATGTTATTTTTATCCTCTTATTCTGTTCTTATTCATATCACGTTGATATTGTTGGTTCAAGGGGTGAATTTATTCACACCAAATCTTGTGTAATTATCACATAATGGTGGAGTGATCATTATTTCATTGTTTTCTTTTTTACTTCTCCATTTCCTCCCTCATGAGTATACTTCCCGCTTCCATTGAAACCATATAATCAATGGAGCATTAAACCACTTATGGGTTGATTAAATAGAGTAAAAAAGGGATGGATTGGATGTTATTTATAACACCATTAATGTCTAATCACATCTATTAATTGGGATTTTTATTTGATGATTTTAAAACATCTTCGACCCTGTTGAATTTTAGGGCCGCATCCTTCAAGTGCCAATACAAACATTTACAATGAAGTGATAATTAATTTGATTCACCAAGTGTATAAGTGATTACTGTTTTGTATTGTTGGTATTAAACTAGTATGTGATGATGTTTTTGGATTTTATTGAATAAACCAATTTAAAATATAATAAATTGAAAATGTTAAAAAATAATTTCATCCAATCTACCCCTAGGGATAAAAAAGGATCAATTAATTCATTAAATTGAATTCACTTAATTATATTATTATTAACATAAACCCATATAAAATCAAACCATGTGGGCCACTTCATATCCAAAAACAATCCATATATTATACATGTATGTAGGTTACTTTTTAGGTCTCTGAGGATTCGATAACCCAAGCTAAACTTCAAGCGACCACATAACCCTAAAATCTTGGGTAAATTGGGAAAGACCAAATTTTGGCTCCATTTTCAGGGACCCAAGCATGTAATCTCAACAATCATTATCTTCTACCCCATTTACTCTATTCTCGTCCAAATTATCTTAACTTTTCCTTTAATCATTTTTTTCTTTTGGCGCATGTCCGAGTACACCCGTGACCAACCAATCCTTCTAGTTAGGGTGGAATGTCATGGGGTTCGGGATTCAAGTAAACAAAGGGAAATATTTGCTTTAGAACCTAATCTTCCTAATACACCAGAGTCAAAAATGTATCCCATTTCAATGTACGGTATTCCATGAAATGAACTCATTAACCTGTGGGGGAGCCAAAATGGAAATCCAAATGAAGCATCCCCAACCATAGTGAATGTAGTCGATCAAACCATGAATGACTACCTCACACCTTCTTGGACCAATGCACCATCATGAATTAGACCCAATTCACATGGATATTCCAACTACATATTTAAACCACTTTTCCTAAATCACCTTCCCACATTACATGGAATGGAGTCTGAGATTCCCTACCTTCACGTTAAAAAGTTCAATGACATTGTAGAAACCATGTCTCCCCCACATTTACAAGAATCTGCCATGATGAGGCTATTTAATTTTTTTAAGGATCAAGAAAAAAACTGGCTAAATTTTTTGATACCATCATAAGTCAACTCTTGGGACAAATTATAATGAGAATTATACAAAAAATACTTTCCCCACCACAAAACAATTTCACTTAAATAGAGCATCCAAAACGTTTTTGAAAAAGATGGATAGTTTTTTCTATGAAACATGGTAGAGGTTCAAAGACACCATAAATGTGGTTCCACACAATTTTGTTTCTTTTACTGAACAAGTGAGAATTTTATATGATGTGTTGGGCCTAGTGAAAAAACAAATCATTAACATGATGTGTAATGGGACCTTTCAAAACAAATCCCCAAACGATGCTTACGAGTATCAAGAAATCCTTGTTGAACAAAAACAAACAAGGGGAATATCACCTTATTCTGAAAATCCTCACTGAATTATTGGAATGAATAATCTTAGAGAAGAGTAAATCCTTAGTACTAAACTCATAACACTAACTAGGAAGTGAAAATAGATAGACCTTAGGAAAATCCATGAAATCCAAACTGTAGAACCTGTTTGCACAATTTTTGGCAAACATGACCATGAAAAAGAAAACTACCAAACCATTCCATCGATAAAGTATGTTCTTATAGGAAGACCACATACTAAAGACAATGCCCTAAACTTCCTAAAGCTCCAATACAAAAACACTCTCAACCAAAGGTATAATGACCACCCAGGCGACTGTTGGAATGGTACCCAGCAACCTAGCCAACCACAAGGACCAAACCCCTACCACACACAGAATTTATAAAACCATAACCAATTCTAACAACAACCAGTAAAATAACAATATACTTCTATCCTATATCAATATCCCATCCAAAAAACAATGTATCCTCCTTAGATAAACCATCCAGCACAAGCCCCTACCCAATATGTCCCTCTACCAATCCTTGAATAGTTGTGTAAAAAAATAGAGAAAATGAACTCAGAAGTCTCATACATTAAACATGAAATACAAAACATAAAACTCATAAGGAACCTAGATTTTCTCAGCTGGTAACATCCTCAAAATTAAGGGGAGTGTCAAGATTCACTCAAACAACTCATAATCAACTAATGGATGTGATAGTTTTATAATGTGAGAAATCAATTTAGAAACATGGACCAATAATTCAAAAAACATATGAAGATTAATACTCTAATGAAAATTTCAATGAACTACATGATCAAACTGAAATAACTGTTAATAATGTGAAAGAAACAACTCTTTAAAAAACAATCCCACAACCTACACCATTTCCTCAATGCATGAGGGGGGAAACCAAACTAAAATTGAGTGAAACATTGAGGGAAATATTCTGACAAGTAAAGTTGAACATTCCAATCCTCAATTCCATTCAAACCATAACTTCATACTAAAAAAAAACATTAGGACCTCAACACATTTAAAATTAAATTCTCACATAAAAACCAAGTCCTTCTAGCATCAAATTTTATCACAACAATCCAAGGAACCCTTCCACAAATTATGAAAGACCTAGGATGTCCTTACACCAATGTTGAACTAGGAGAGAACAAATTTGTCAAATCCTTGTGTGACCTAGGTGCTAGTGTGAATCACATTCCCTATGTAGTGTACTTCCAGTTTGGTCTAGAAGTGCTCTAACCCACATTTGTCACACTTCATCTTATTGATTGTAACATTAGGGTTACAAAAGATATTTTAATGGTTGTTCTGGTAAAAGAAGAAAACATTATCTACCCTACTATCTTCATTGTACTTGACAACAATCCAAACATAGGAAACAAGGATGAATCCCCAATTATCAATCGCCTTACCTTACTTTCAATAATAAACTCAATTATATAAGTCTGAAATGGTAACATGACCATCACCTTTTGAAACATGAATCAAGACTTTAACAACTATAAATAAATCTCACAAATAGTGGATGATGAGGATATTAATGAAGTAAACATGATAGGAAGCATTGATAATGAGTCCATAGAACATCAAAGAATATTTGAGGAATGTTTATGTCAGGATGAGACTAATTTACTTTATTCACATGAAGGACGCCTATATCCTTGGCTAGAATCACATTCAGATGGCTCCTATGATAAAATCCTAAGAAAAATAATGGGTGGAATATTTAAGGAAACCACATTCATTGAGACCTCTCTAACTACCTGCCATAACACTGATCAAACCAATCTATTAGCTGAAAGTTCTACCCATTGGAAATCAATCCTATATGAAACTCTAAACAAAGAAATTGATCTTCAGCCAATGTCCCAATATTCTACTGAAATTTTGATCAATCCTAATCTTGAATTGAAATATCATTCTATTGCACTTAATTATTCCTTCCTAGGAGAAAATTCAACACATGATGTTGTCATTTCTTCTTATCTTCATGTTGATCATGAGAGGATTCTTCTAGATGTCCTTAGGAGGCCCAAGAAAGACATTGGATGTACCCTGTCAGATATTCATTGGATTATCCCACATATCCAGACTCATTGGAATGTTCTAGAATTTGATACAAAGCCCTGTTGTTAGCCTCAGTGGTGACTTAATCCTGATCTCATGAAGTTAGTGAGAAACGAACTTCTAAAATTGTTAAATGTTGGTATCATCTATCCCATAGCAGAGAGTGAGTGGTTCATCCTGATCCTAGTGGTTCCATAGAAGGCGAAAATCGCAGTGATAACAAATAATGATTGCTAGAGTCTTCTAATGAGGGTGATTATTGGATGGAGAGTCTTAAACAACTATAGAAAGCTAAACTCATTTACCATGAAGGGCCATTTCCCCTTATTATTAATTGACCAAGTCCTTAATAGAGTAACAAGTAATTTCATCTCCTATTTTTTAGATGGGTACTCGTTATACAACCAAATTTATGTCTCCGTATTGGATCAATGGAAGACTATATTCACATGTCCATTCGGAACCATTGCATTATAATGCATGCCCTTCGGGTTATGCAATACCCCTAGAACCTTCCGGTAGTACATGATGGGAATATTCTCAAACATGGTGGGAGAATATTTAGAGGCCTTCAGAGATGACATATCTGTGTTTAGGGATAAATTTGAGGGATGTATGAGGAATTTGGACAGATACTTATTTAGAGGAGAAAAAATTAATCTCGTCCTAGATGTGAAAATAATGACATTTCAATGTTAAAGAGTAACAAGTTCTTGGCCATCTAGTCTTAGGTAGAGAGATAAACTTTAATAGAGCCATGGTTAACATCATTCATCACCTTACATCACCCAAAACTGTCATGGATGTGAGGTTTTTATTAGGAATTATTTGGTTTCTAAAGAAGGTTCATTATAAAGTTCTGCTCAATTTCTCAACCACTTTGTGCTTTATTGGTGAAAGATGCTCAATTTTTATAGATAGAAAGATGAGAGGAATCATTATCTATATTCAATTGAGCTCTTGAATCTCCACCTATAATGCAATATCCAAATTAGAAACATCCTTTTGAACTCATGTGTGATGCCAATGATTTTGTTGTAAGAGCATTCTTCGGACAACATTGTGAGAAAACAACATGTGTCATTGCTTATGCATGAAAATAATTATATAATGCACAAATAAACTAAAACACCACTAATAAAGAGTTACATACTATTGTGTTTTCCTTCAAACAATTTAGGTCCAACCTCTTAGGATCCCCCATCACGGTGCTCACTGACCATTCTCCACTAAAATACCTCTTTCAAAAACAAGATACAAAGGCTATAATGATTTGGTGGGTCCTAATTATACAAGAATTTGACCTCACAATCAAGGAAAAATGGCATTGGAAATGTTGTAGCTGATCATCACTATATGATATAATTAAATGAAAAATTATCTCACCTTTATGTATCTGATTCATTCCCTGATGAACACCTATACGCTATGAGTGACTGCCCGTGGTATGCCGAAAGAGCCAACTTCTTAGTTACCGGAGTCATTCAAATTTTCATAGGTACTCATGATCTAAGGATATTCCTTTATAATGTTAGAAACTATGTAATTTATGATTCATACCTTTATAAGTTCTTTACTAACCATGTCATTAGGAGGTGTGTCCCATAATCTGAACAGGAGTCCATCCGTAAATTCTGTCATAGTGAAGCATGTGGAGGTCACTTTTCCTCTAAGAAATTTATGTTAAGTTTAATTGGTGTGTTATCTTCTAGAACACCCTCTCAAGGGACTCTGAATTTTTTTTTCATAGTTGTCCTATATGTCATATATTAGGTTCCATCACAAAACAGAATCAAATTTCACTCACACCCATCTTAGTGATTGAAATCCTTGATAACTCGGGAATAAATTTCATATGTCCCTTCCCAAACTCTAGGGGATATTCATAAAACATTTTAGGTATCGCTTATCTATCAAAATGGGTTGAGGCCATTCCTAAACAAATCCAATGATCGTCTATATGTGATAAGATTTCTCAAGGAAAACATCCTCTCTAGATTTGGAATTACTATGGCTATCATTAGTGACGGTGGAACGCATTTGGGAATCATTCATTCTCAACAGTCCTGGAAATGTATGAAATTTCTCACCAAGAGTCCACAGCATACCACCAATTGACCAATCTTCATGTTGGGTTTTCCAATCATGAAATCAAATAAATTCTTGAGAAAATGATTAATCTATATAGGAATGATGGGTCGAGAAAACTCTTATATGCTATTTGGGAATATAGAACCGCATATAAAACCATTTTTGTAATTTACCAATATATGTTTGTTTATGGAAAAGCATGACATTTACCAGTTGAAATTGAACATAAGGATTTTATTGAAATTTATAAAATGAATCATGACATTTCATTGGCTAGACAAAAAAGAAAATTTGAACTCAATGAACGTGAGGAACTTAAGATGAAGGCTTTTGAAAATTCAAGGACAAATAAAGCTAGACATCAAGCACACCAATCACAAAATCATAAAACCAAACACATTATACTGGGTAAACCTATTCTTTTGTATATCTCTAAACTTCATTTACACTTGGGAGAGTTGAGGTCCATATGGTTGGGTCAATACATAGTGCATAAGGTGTACCCCCATGGGGATATAGAAATTCATGATCCCACCAATGGTAAAACCTTTAAAGTTAATGTTCATAGAGAAAAACCAATCATTGAACCATTAAAAAAACATGAAGTATATGAAGGCTTGTGAGAACCATCCATAGATGAAGAAAATACATAAACAATTGTGGGTCTTTGTCAATATAGAAAAGTCAAACAAAAGCGTTGCACAGGAGTCAACACGTGGTTTCATGTTTCTAATATTTTTGAATTATATATATTATTCAAATAGGATTAATAAATCAATTTTATATTTAAAAAAATTAATCTGAATATGATAGTTCCATAGAATGTTGACCAGTTCTCCTATTATGAATAAGGATGTGTATGAATCAACAACACCATATTCATCTCTGTCATGTGTTGTGATCCTTGAGTAATACCTTACACAGAAAATTAAAAAGATGACAATGTGCCATCAATTTATTTTTTTTATGTGTTTTTAGCATTAAATAAAAATAAATAAAAATATAATCATAGTTAAAAAATAAAATGACACATCATAGGTCGTGGGACAAATCATGTCACAACCGGCGAAGCAGCGGGGACTCTGACCCAGGACAGAAGGGAGACAGGGGCACATGCTTTCCACTGACATATATCATACAATGCATCCTTATTCTATAATTGGCTTTGTATATACAGATATTTTACTTATATATTATTATTATTATTATTTTACATGATACTATTATAGGTGTAAAAACCCAGTTTTTGCTACAAAAGACTTTGAAGTATTTCTTGATGTTATTCCAGAGCAGCGCCTTCAGACGGTGTGCGATTCTGAGCCTCGGTGTGGCCTGAATTAAATTTTCAGTGCGTTCACACTGAGAATGTCAAATAATTGGGATAACTCCTAAATGGTGATCCAGATCAAGGATCCGAGTGTACGGATGGGTCCAGAATGGATTGTTTACCTTAGGAACGGCCTAAAACATGTCGGCGCATTCCGTTAGGACCCCTCGCCCGCTTTCAGAACGTTAGTCGGGTAATTAAATTAATTAATTTATTTATTCGTTCAACATATTATCTCAGGTATCTCTTAAACGGTTGCTCGGATTGGAAAACCGAGGGCATCGTTTAGTTCGGAGCGTGCCGTTTACCCTACGAGGTGTGTATGTTTCGCGAGCACGGGCCGTCTGTGAAAAATGGCCCCAGGGGCGTTTTCATAATTTGGCGGCTTTGGGCGTTCATCTTTATAACTTTCAAACAGAAACTTGGAATCAAATTCTGAGACCACCATTGTGCCTAGAGCGTCGTGTTTACCCTAGGGGCGGCCTCCTTTTTGTCTGCGTCAGGAGCGGAGTCGGGGCGTCCCGGGCGAATGGTTTAAGTATTTTATACTTCAACACCCCCCTTATTATTCTTCTTCTTCTTCACCTAGGCTGCCCTTCCCTCTCCTCCTCCACTCCAGTGAGGCAACTCTGGCAAGGCAGCGGTGCGGCGGCGGACTCCCCATGAAGCTCCGGGCATCTCCCAAGAGGTAGGAGTCGTTTTTGTTTCGTTTTATTTCCCGCACCATGTTTGTCCTAATTTTTCTTTGTTTAATTGCTGTCTGATCATCGATCCAAGCCCATAGTTGCGTAGATCCCATTCTGTGATTTCCAGAATGCTATCTGGATAGAATATTCGACCACCGAATCATTTCTGGTGGTCCTCGGAAGTTCTCCGGCCATGAGGCCGGTTCCCAGCGAGCTCCGGCGGAGGAGTGGCTCTAGGGGTGGCTCCGACAGGCAGCGGGCTTGGTGGCGGCGGAGGAGGCCGACCATTCGGTCGGCCGGGCAGAACCTCGCAAGTGTGGGGCAGCGTAAGGGGTCCGGCCAAGGGCATTGGCCAAGGGCGCCGGTGAGGGGGCACGATCAGGGTCACGGCTTGCGACCCCGCTAGGGAGACCGAGACCCGCCATAGGGGGGTCTCCGCGTGGAAAAGTAGCGGCCGTCTCGGCCGGTCAGTGGAGGAGGCAGCCATGCGGCACACATGCGAGGGGGCCTCGCGGGAGGCGGCATCCCACGGTGTGGCGGCCCGCGGGTTCGGCTGGGCCGGGCCCAGAGGTGGGGCCGTGACTCTGTGGGCCGGTCCGGCCCAGGGGTAAACCCCCTTAAAAATTTGGACGCCTGTAACTTTTTCTACGGGCGTCCGTTTTGTGTGTCGTCTATGGTGGCGTGGACCTAACATAGAGGTGGACCTTTTAAGGTGGTTTTGGGCATTTTAAATTTCAGGACGAGAGGCTCGGGGGCACGACACGTGCATAAAGCAGCTTAACGGGCTTCCCGGGGATTCTTGTTTGGAA
This sequence comes from Viscum album, assembly GCA_963277665.1. Taxonomy (NCBI): domain Eukaryota; kingdom Viridiplantae; phylum Streptophyta; class Magnoliopsida; order Santalales; family Viscaceae; genus Viscum; species Viscum album. The sequence continues at coordinate 1,647,082,526 of OY728135.1, forward strand.
GGCGCGGACGCATATGACGTCCGTTTTTAGCACCGTCAGCAGCGTTGGGACCCTGGCGCCAGGGAGAATCTTTCGAGGGTAGTTTAGGGTGTTGCAGCCAGAGTTAATGTGTGGGCCCCATGAGCCGTCTTTTGAACTATGTGCAGTGTTTAGCGACATTCTCCTCAAACGTCCATTCGGGGCGTGCGAGTAGTTGATTCTGGATATTTTTCTGAGGGGATTGCAATTGTGCAATCTTCCTGCTCTAATTCGGCATGATGGTGCGGGCCCCATGAGGGTTGTCTGAGAATTGATGGGGATTTTCCATCTCTATCACTGGCTGACTGTTTTGGACAAGTGAGTAGTCCACCTTGTGTACTTTTTTGAGAGGATCGCAACGGTGAGATCCGTTCTTTGTGTTTCGGGACCGGGATGTAGGTCCCACGAAGCACCGCTTGTGTGCGGTGCGCCAGAATGCATCTTTTTCCACGAATATCAATTGCGCTGAAGTGATCAGTCTTTTTGATGTGTTTTCCCGAGGGGGTCACAATGGTGGGATGCACTCGACTGTTTTCAGGGCCGAGGGTCGGGATCACGGGACGTCGTTTGGGCATGAGGCGGTGTTGGTGACTTTTCTGTCGGATATCCATTTGAGGCGAGTAAGTAGTCTATCTCCCATCTTTTTTCGCGAGGATTACAATGGTGTAATCTGTTTAGGCGATCTGAGTCTATTGTGCGATTTTTTAAATGTGGATATTTGAAAGGTTCCCCGGTGGTGGTTCTTCTACCGTGTTTGTAGCGGACCTTTGGCGTGTGATCGCATGCACTCCTAGGAGAGTGAGGTTGGTGTCTAAAGTGATGTGGTTGCCTGTACCTTAGCTGTTGAGGTGGCAAGTTGGAGTTGATACAATACGCCTTCGCGTTGACGTTGGGTGTCGGGTGCACGATAGCCTTAGGGCTGGAACATGGTATACTCAGGGATTATATTTGAACTATTGGAGGTATATGTGGTTGTTTGTACCTGGGAACATTTGTGCACGTAGTTGGGGTTGACTTGGGGCCACACGTCGTGTGGGCCCCAAGTGTGTGTCATGCTCGGCTTTCCGTACTTTTGACCTCTCACGATGTAGAGGGTTCCTCTGTTATCGTGGATTGACCAGTAGGGTTATGTTTTCCCCTAATTCTCTTCATGATGATTTGGCTGGTAACGGTGCTAGTGGAACCCAGTGATGGAATGGGCGCTGAACCTCTATTAGGTGAGTTGTTCTAAAGTTGGGTGGTTGTGCGATACCCACTCCGTGTTCGGTTGGCCAGTGTTGTACACTCCAGTAGAAATGGCCAGAGCAGTTCTGAGTTTTACCCTCCAGCGGGGCTAGGCAGTGGTTTACTCATCGACTTCTTCGGGTTTACCCCTCAGTAAGTCTAGGCAGTGGGTTGCTTAATGACTTCTCACAGTCTACCCTCTAGAAGAGACTAGGCAGTGGGTCACCCGTCGACTCTTGAGGGTCTACCCTCTAGCAGGGCTGGGCAGTGGGTCCCCCGTCATCTTGTTTTTGGTCTACCCTCCAATAGGGCAGGGCAATGGGTCGCATGTCATCTTGTTCCAGGTTTACCCTCCAGGAGGGCTGGCCAGTGGGTCACCCGTCAACTTATTCCAGGTCTACCCTCTAGCAAGGCTGGGAAGTGGGTCGCATGTCAACTTATTCCAGGTCTACACTCCAGCGGAGCTGGGAAGTGGGTCTCCTGATGATGTATTAGGGTTTACTCTCCACCAGGGCTGGGCAGTGGGTCACCTGATATCTTGTTAGGGTTTACCCTCAAGTAGGGCTGGGCAGTGGGTCACCTGATATCTTGTTAGGGTTTACCCTCCAGTAGGGCTGGGCAGTGGGTCACCTGATATCTTGTTAGGGTTTACCCTCCAAGAGGGTTGGGCAGTGGGTCGCCTGATATCATATTATGAATTACCCTCCAATAGGGATGGGCAGTGGGACACCCGTTGACATTCCAGACTCATTCCTTTCTTCTAGTCTAGTCTCTGGGTTTTCTCTGTGACTACCGGAGCGGGACCCTTGTTTGTACGGGTCAGTGATGTGACGGCTTTGACTTTGGGGAGACCTCTCGACTGCGGGGCAGTGACGAGGTGTGGTTTGACTTAACCCAGAACTCTCAAGTACGAGGGGCACTTTCCCCACTGAGACGTGTCCTTGAGACACGACCTAACACCGTGCGGGTGAGTTAGTGCGGCCCAAAGTGAATAATATCAATGTATGGTGATTTTATCCCCTTGACTTGTAGTTCAGGGCGGACGTGGGGGATGCTGGGCATCGATGGTGGTTACTTCTGGGACTGTTGGCGACTCACATTCTTGGGGTGAGTTACGGGATGGAGATCCCCTTACAAGCTTGTTCGGGCTTCTTGTTGAGAATATATATATGTATATACCATGTTTGAGTACCCACTTCTTGGGCTTGGTTACTCTCCATCTAGGAGAGGTGAAGACGCACATGGTATGCCATGTTCTTTCCATGTCTAGATTCTCGTGGTTGGACGAGTCTACTCTCCTGCTATAGTGAGCGATGACTCGACGAGTAGTTCATCTTCTCACCGTTTCAAGCTCCTTGCATTTGGATGAGTCTACTTCCTACCTCTTGTTGGGTTGAGTTGTACTCTTTACATCACTTTCAGTTTTACTCTTCTATTTTTCCATGTTCGCTCTACTACTCACCCTTCGGTACCTCTTTTTTTGGTCCCTCGAGCCTTGGGGTATCCTACTGAGTATTTGTATACTCACACCAACATGGGCTTTTCCTGCACTTGGTGTGCCCTTTCAGACGACAGACAGGTTCATCATGAATTCAGTGGATCTTAAGAGTTCATGAGCGTGGACCGCGTGTGGTGGTTAGAGTCAGGTTCCAGGTGGGGGACCCTTCTAGCTATTTTCCTTTCTGTTTACATATTGCCAGGTTGTGGCACTTTTTTGTTGGGTGTGTGTTTTTTCCGTTTTCTTTTCAATTTACCTTCATCTTGTACTTTGTACTGTTTATAGGTCGATGCACATCTATGTTTTATATATATAGTAGTTGTTTTTTTACTCTGCTTTTTCTTTATTTTACTCTGCACTTTTGCATTGATTGTGTTGTGTGTTTGTGTTTAGGTACTTAGGAAAAGGACTCCCTGAGTCAGTGTGCCTTCAGCGTAGGTCGCCATCCCATGGCCTATGCAGGTGGGCTTGGGGTAGTTGCAGCTCGAGCACGGGTAGGTTCGGGTCATGAAAAAGTGGTATCATAGGTGGTTCATTCCTTTGGGACGATGTTTGGACGTCCCTAAAGTAAAAGGAATTGGTTGGGATTTAGGGAAATAGTGTTAACATGTCTCGAGAGCGGCTCTCAGGCTAGGGAGTCCAGTGATGGTGCGACGGCTGACGTATCCATTCACTAGGACCTTGATAACCCTCTTGTTAACTCGGAATTCTAAGACACTTGTTGCAGGGAAAATTTGTTTGTGCATCACATATGACTGAGTCTTGACTGTCCTTCTGGAGTCAGCTCCCCATCGTTGTTGTTATTGGTATATACATATATTCTCATCTGACCGCAACACTCCTTGATAATATTCAGGATGTCTCCGCGAAAAAATCCAGCTAGGATACCAGTTTTGGTTTGTGATGATTACCCTGTGAGCTACAAGGCCACCATCCAGGACCCATCATGCGAGCTCCTTTCTCCAGGTGGACCGGTAGCAGCACCCCCACCTATTGAGCAGTAGTCATCTTCAGTAGAGCAGGCTGATCTTGAGTGCAGGTTGAGTGCACTCCGCGAGTTGCAGCGGCATAGACCGTTGAGGTTCAGTGGTGAGCCAGACCCTCAGGAAGTAGAGGTTTGTCTAGAGACAGTGGTTTTCCTTTTCAGGCTTGCGCAGATGCCGACAGATTAGAGAGTGGCTTTGGTAGCCATCCATTTTTATGGAGCAGCTTGGCGTTGGTGGAGTCTGGTGACTCATTTTCTTGAGTATTCGTCACTTTCTTAGGGATACATTCAGTTGTTGTTCTGTGAAGAGTTTTCCCCCCTGCTTACGGTCCATTCGGATTCAGGAGCTCCTACAGTTTCAGCAAGGAGGGATGATGGTGGCCGAGTACAAGGCTAGTTTTGCAGACCATGCACGCTTTTACCCGGACATGGTCCATGAAGACAACATCCGAGCGTGGAAGTTTGAGCAGGGTCTCCGCCGAGAGATTCGTGTTGCCATAGTACCCTTTGGCATTTCCAATTATGCCTAAGTGATAGACCAAGCATTGGTGATACAGAGCTTTCTATCACGTTTTGCAGTTGGTAGTGGTAGTGGGCATGAAGGAGCTGAGACGTCTTCTGTAGCTAGCAGGCACCGTAGGAAAGGACCTCGACGCAGGTGGCCTTCCCACTACTGGTTTCGGAGACGTGGTCATATACCACTGTGGTGGAAAAGTACAGGGCCTCAGCCGAGGGTTCCCTTATGTTTGTGGGCTCTGGGCCATGGTCTTACACCATAGTGGCGACAGAGGGCACCAGGACAGCTCAGGGAGTGTTGGTGTTATGCTTATGATGGGAGAGATCAATTGGCATGAGACTGCCCAACCAGAGATACTGAAAACTTCGGGTAGGCAGCAGCTGCATCACCATGGCAGGGGCAGCACCGTGATCGGAGTAGTACCCAAGGAGGTGGTCCTAGCAGAGGAGCGGGAGGAGCTGGAAGTGGAGGACGACCTTATGAGGTATTCCCATCACCACTAGGCAGTCCACGCCAGGCCCTAGGAGCTAAAAGTTGGGACCACAGATAGTCGCGATCTTTGGATGTCTACGATCCTGCAGAGCATGAGTTGATAAGAGGTACGCTCTACAGATCTTCTAATTTTTGCAGTATAATTGTTAGACCCTTCCTGTGAAATTCTTTTCTCCCTTCTCCTTGCTTGGGTTGTTACCAGGGTGACGTATGGGTTGGGAGTAACCATGTGTTGGTAGAGTAGAAGGTGTGTAACCTTCCTCTTTAGTTGATGGTGTCGACTCCATCGCTCCCCGAGCTTGTAAGAGAGTCTTGGTTGAGAGACATCGACTGTGGAACCTTACGTGACCAGAAATCCTTGGGTGTTTCACCATGTGGATGTTCTGAAGGAGGGAATCATCGGTCCTTGTTCCAGGTGCGGGTGGGGATTCCAGTCGCGGCGTGCGACGTAAGGGTTCAGTTGGGGAAGTGAGCTACCCCCAAGAGCCTTTGGGCAGTTTGAGACAGTGCAAAGGGATGGCGAGGTTCCCTAACTCATTTCCCTAACCCCAAAGGCTGGTTTGGGTGCATAGCATCTCCCGCGTGACTCACCTGATAAGAAGTGTGTGTGATCCCATGAACGTCATCAGCGAGTGAAGACCTCGCGTGAACAGATCAAATCCTTTGGTCTGTGTGCGGTGGCGCATAGCTATGCGAGATTTATTCTATGTATGGGAGATCCAGGTGTGGGCTTAGTGCCCTGAGTTGTCCCCTAGTTTTGATTTTTGGGGAAGAAAGCATGAATGAGGGAATGATGTAAGAACCTAGTTTTTGCTAAGAAAGACTTCAGAATATTTCTTGATGTTATTCCAGAGCAGCGCCTTCAGAAGTCGTGCGATTCCGAACCCCGGTGTGGCCGAAATTAAATATTCAGTGTGTTCACACTTGGAATGCCAAATAAATGGGATAACTCCTAAACGGTGATCCAGATCAGAGATCCTAGTGTACGGATGGGTCTATAATATGGGTTTTACCCTAGGAACGACATAAAACTTGTCGGTGCAGGACTTTTGGACCCCTCGCATGCTTTCGGAATGTTAGAAGGATAATTAAATTAATTAATTAATTAATTCGTTCAACGGATTAACTTAGGTATATCGTAAATGGTGGCTTGGATTGGAAAATCGAGGGCACCGTTGAGTTCAGAACGTGTCGTTTACCCTAGGAGGGGTGAATGTTTTGTGGGCACGGGCCGTCTGTAAAAATGGCCCCAGGGGTGTTTTCGTAATTTGGTGACTTTGTGTGTTCAGCTTTATCACATTCAAACGGAAGCACAAAATAAAATTCTGAGACCACCATTGTGCTCGGAGCGTCATATTTTCCCCATGGGTGGCCTCCTTTTTGTCTGCGTCGGGAGAGGAGTCGGGGTGTGTTGGGCGAATGTTTTAAGTATTTTCTACTTAAACACCCCCCCTTTCTTCTTCTTCTTTTTCTCCTGGGTAGCCCTTCTCTCTCCTCCTCCACTCCGGCGAGGCAACTTCGGCAAGGCAGCGGTGCGGCGGCGGACTCCCCGTGAAGCTCTGGAAATCACCCATGTGGTAGGAGTCATTTTTGTTTCGTTTTATTTCCCGCACTATGTTCGTCCTTATTTTGCATTGTCAAATTGTTCCCTGATCTTCGATCCAAGACCATAGTTGCATAGATCCCATTCTGAGCTTTCCGGAATACTATCTGGATCAAATATTCGACCACCGGATCATTTTCGGTGGTCCTATGAAGTTATCCGGCCACGAGGCCGGTTCCCAGCGAGCTCCGGCAGCAGAGCGGCTCCAGGGGTGGCTCCGACAAGCGGCGAGCTCGGTGACGGCGGAGGAGGCCGACCATTCAGTCGGTCGGGCGGCACCTCGCCAGTGCGGGGTGGTGTAGGCAGCACGTCCATGGGTTCCATCGAGGGGGCACGATCGGGTTCGAGGCTCGTGACCCCGCTAGGGAGACCGAGACCCGCCACAGGTGGGTCTCCACCTAGAGAAGGACCAGCCGTGTCGGCCGGTCGGTGAAGGAGGCGCCCACGTGGCGCGCGGGAGAGGGGGCCTTGCGGGATGCGGCGGGCCGTGGTATGGCGGGCCATGGTGCGGCGGCCCACGGGTTCGGCTGGACCATGGTACAACATGTCGGCCGGAGCGGGCCGACCCGAGTGGGGCAGACCGGTCGGACCGGGCCGGTCCGGCCCAGGGATAAACACCCTTAAAAATTTGGACGCCCGTAATGTTTTCTACAGGCGTCCGTTTTGCGCGCCGTTTCTGGTGGCGTAGACCTGAGGCAGAGGCTGACCTTTCGAGGTGGTTTTGGGAGTTTTAAAATTCCAGATGAGAGGCTAGGGGGCATGACACGTGCGTAAAGTAGCATAGCGGGCTTCTCGGGGATTCTTGTTTGGACGGCGCGGACGCGTCTGAAGTCCGTCTTAAGTGTCGTCAGCAGCGTTGGGACCCTGGCGTCAGGGAGAAGCTTTCCAGGGTGGATTTGGGTGTTGATGCCGGAGTTGAGGTGTGGGCCCCACGAGCCATCTTTGGAAAAGTGAGTAGTTCAACTTGTGTACTTTTTCCAGAGGATCGTAATGGTGCGATCCTTTCTTTGTGTTTCGAGATTGGGATGCCGGTCCCATGAAGCACCGCTCGTGTGCGGTGCGACGGAATGCATCTTTTTTCCCCGGATATCAGTTGTGCTCAACTGAGGAGTCTTTTTGACGTGTTTTTCCAAAGGTATCACAATGGTGCGTTGTGCCCGACTGTTTTCGGGGCCGAGGCTCGGGATCAAAGGACGTCGTCCGGGCATGAGGCGGTGTTGGTGACTTTTCTATCGGATATCCGTTTCAGGTGAGTAAGTAGTCTATCTCGCATGTTTTTTCGCGAGGATTACAACGGTGTAATCTGTTCCGGAGAGAAGAGTCTCTTACATGATCTTATTAAATTTGGAAATATGAAAGGTACCCCGATGGCGGTTCTTCTACTATGTTTGTAGCGGACCTTTGGTGTGTGATCGCGTGCACTACTTGCAGAGTGAGGTTGGTGTCTAAAGAGATGTGGTTGGATGCGCCTCAACTGTTGAGGTGGTAGGTTGAAATTGTTACATTACTCCTTCGCATTGACGTTGGGTTCCGGGATCATGATAGCCTTTGGTATGGAACGTGGTATACTCTGGGAGTATATGGGAACGCTTGGAGGTACATGTGGTTGTTTGTACCAGAGAACTCTTTTGCGTTCGGCTGGGGTTTCCTTGGGGCCACACGTCGTGTGGGCACCATGTGCGTGCCACACTCTTCTTTGTGTACTTTTTACATCTCGCGACGTAGAGGGTTCCTCTGTTCTTGTGGGTTGACTAACAGGGTTGAGTTTTCCCCTAGTTCTGTTCTCGATGGTTTGGATGGTAGCGGTGATAGTGGCACCCAGTGATGGAATGGGCACTGAACCTCAATCAGGTGAGTTGTTTTGGAGTTGGGTGGTTGCGCGATACCCACTCCATGTTCGGTTTTCCAGTGTTGTACCCTCTAGTAGAGATGCCCAGAGCAGTTCTGAGTTTTACCCTCCTGTGGTGTTGGGTCGTGGGTTCTTCATCGACTTCTTTGGGTTTACCCTCCAGCAGGGCTGGGCAGTGGGTTTCTTATTGACTTCTCAGGGTGTACCCTCTAGCAGAGACTAGGCAGTGGGTCACCTGAAGACTCTTGAAGGTCTACCCTCCAGCAGGGCAAGGCAGTGGGTCGCCTGTCGTCTTGTTTCAAGTCTACCCTCCAGCAGGACTGGGCAGTGGGTTTCATGTCATCTTGTTCTAGGTTTACCCTCCAGCAGGGTTGGGAAGTGGGTCACCCGTCGACTTATTCCAGGTCTACCCCACAACAAGGCTTGGAAGTGGGTTGCCTGTCGACTTATTCCAGGTTTACCCTCCAGCGGAGCTGGGCAGTGGGTCGCCTGATGATGTATTAGGGTTTACCCTCCAGCAGGGCTGGGCATCAGGTCACCCGATATCTTGTTAGGGTTTACCCTCTAGCAGGGCTGGGTAGTGGGTCACCTGATATCTTGTTAGGGTATACCCTCCAGCAGGGCTGGGCAATGTGTCACCCGATATCATATTATGAATTACCCTCCAGCAGGGCTGGGCAGTGGGACACACATTGAAATTCCAAACTCATTCCTTTCTACAAGGCTAGTATGTGGCTTTTCTCTGTGACTACCAGAGTGAGACCCTTGTTTGTACGGGGCAGTGATGTGACACATTTGACTTTGAGGAGACCTCTCGACTACAGAGTAGTTATGAGGTGTGGTTTGACTTAACCCGGAACTCTCAAGTACGAGGGGCGCTTTCCCCACCGAGACGCTCCCTTGTGACGCGACCTAAAATCATGTGGGCGAGTTACTGCCGCCCAAAGCTGATAGTATCAAGGTGCGGTGATTTGACCCCCTTGACTTGTAGTTCAGGGCGGACGTGCGGGATGCTGGGCATCGATGGGGGTTACATCTAGGACTGTTGGCGACTGACATTCTTGGGATGAGATACGGGATGAAGATCCCCTTACGAACTTGTTCGGGATTCTTGTTGAGAATATATATATGTATATACCTTGTTCGAGTACCCACTTCTTGGGCTTGGTTACTCTCCCTCCAGGAGAGGCGAAGACACATGGGGTATGCCACGTGCTTTCCGTGTCTAGCTTCTCGTGGTTGGACGAGTCTAATCTCCTGCTATAGGTAGCGAAGACTCCAGGAGAAGTTCATCTTCTCACCGTTTCCATCTCCTTGCGTTTGGACGAGTCTACTTCCTACCTCTTGTTGGGTTGAGTTGTACTCTTTACATCACATTCGGTTGAACTCCTCTGCTTTTCCCTATTCTCTCTACTGCTCACCCTTCGATACCTCCATTGTTACTCCCTAGAGCCTTCGGTGTATCCTACTGAGTATTTTTATACTCAACCCTGCTTGGGAGTTGCCCACACTTGGTGTGACCTTGCAGAAGATGGACAGGTTGGTCGTGACTTCAGTAAAGCTTAGGAGTTCAGGAGCGTGGACCGCGTGCGGTGGTCGGAGTCGGGTTCTAGGTGGGGGACCCTTCCAGCTATTTTCTTTTCTGTTTACCTGTTGTTGGTTTGTGGCACTTTTTTTTGGGTGTGTGTTTTACCCCGTTTCTTTTCATTTTACCTTCAACTTGTACTTTGTACTGCTTTGAGGTTGATGCACATCTATGGTTTATATATATAGCCGTTGTTTTTTTAATATGCTTGTTTTTTCTTTTACTCTACAATTTTTCATTGAGTTTGTTGTGTGTTTGTGTTCAGGTACATAGGAAAAGGAGTCCCCGAGTCGTTGTGCCTTCGGCACTAGTCGCTAGCCCCTGGCATATGGAGGCGGGCTTGGGGTAGTTACGGCTCGAGCCCGGGTAGGGTCGGGTCTTGAAAATAGGTCATTGGTATGTTAAAATAAATAGGTATTGGTTTTTTGTCTTTGTATACCTTTTAATTTAAAGAACCACTCAGGGTTACCATGGTTTCTAATTTGGTTTTTGATTGATATAAAGAGGCTATTGAGGTAAAATAATTTTATTGGGAAATAAAATATATCAATAACTTCCACAGTTTTATACCATCTTCCATTGGGAGTCCATGAGTAGCATGGAGATCAAAGGAATAATTAGGATCCTCAACAACTTCAACTTCAAAAACATGTTGACATTGTTCCATTTTTGTTTATTCAAATATATTTTTGAACTCCTCTCCTCTAACTCTACCCCTCCCAAATTTTCAATTCTGCAAACACAGGGGAATGTGTTATTATATGTTGGGGCAGATGAAATAAAAAAATTTCTTTTGTGTGAAAAACAATTATTTGAAAAAGAGTATGCATCAACGACAGGAAAAGTTTTTTTAAACTTCTATATAATAATACAAATTTTAGACATTAAAATTGAATATCAAATATTTTATCGTGCCCTGATTTTGATTTTAATCCATGTATAATTCCTGAGAATAGATTTGGGAATGTTTGGATGTCTAATGTGATATTTAATTTTTTACATTTTCAAATAAATAAAAATAATCACAACACACGTCCATTGGATAGTGGGGTATCAGTTTGATTTCATGGTGTCCCCAAAAAATATCATCTATTTGGTGATCATTTTAGTTTTTATATCAGTATTAAACAATAAAAAAATCAAAAAAATAATAAATGTGCTCATAGAGAAATGAAATGACCTAATTCATCGCTTTTAGCACTTGGGGATCATGACTCCATGGTTGTCTAGCACATATTTAGTAATTTTCTCTCTAATTGTAGTAATTTGAATTTTATTTTGACAAAGATAACTCCAGATCAATCTCGAGTATGTAGGCCCCACTTGGTTCCCTAAGGCCTTTGATCCAAGGAGTCATCGACAAATTTGTCCTTCATGGGTTGAATCAATTGAGTTCAATTTCAATTATCAGGAAAAAATTGCAATATATATATATACATATAAAATAAAAAATAAATACTCATCTTAATATTGAAATTTTATTCCACGTAGCACATTCATCATTTCCCCCTTGATTAAAAATGAACCCCCAGGTCTATTTTGATACACAACACATCTTTATGGTTAATTGATTTTGGATGAAATATGGGGATAAATTAGAACAAAGGAATGGGCATGGGATTGGGATATTCTTATGAAACTATATTTTATTAAAATATTTTGGTGTGTTTCATGATTTTTTTTGTATAAGGGTTCTTTGTGATCATTGTTTATTAAAATGATTTTGGAAAAGGGAATTTGAATTTCATATTTTTTAGATATATTTTTTCTCAAAAAGGGGAATACTCATGTTGGGGGTGTCACTAGCCACTGAATGAGGCTATTATTTGTTATTAATATATATAAAATTCATATGGATTATTATTCATATACACCATTTTTGTTCATTTTACACATTGAACATTAATTCACATTATGATTGTAAAACCCTCGTAAAATGCACAATTACATGGTACATTTTTAAAAACCTCCAAAAATACCAAATGGTTTTGATTTTATTTTAATATTATATTTTATGGTATCCTATTTTATAGGTAAAAATTAATGATGTTGGATCACTTGAATATTTACATTGGAAGAAAACCAAAATGGGATTTCATGCTAAAACATTATAAGAAATTTAAACTGGATAGTTTCCCAATAATGAGGCTGTAGCGACAAAGATACATGCCCAATGATTCTCAAACATTAACTGAAGATAGAGTAAATAATGTGGAACATATAATAAAACCATGAAAAGAGCTAATTCAGATGTTTTACTGACATTCTAGGAGGCCCAAGGGGAATATAAAATTTTGGGCTAGAATCTATGGCCCAAAAAAACATCCCACAATTTAAATCCTATATCGGAAACAAAAATTTATTTTAAGCTGAATGTTTATAGAGAGTTAGTAGACATCTATATATTCATTGTTATCTTCTATGTCCCACTCCATGTCGGCCATATAGAATTACTTATAGAACCTCTATTTAGGGCATGCAAGCAGGATGAAACTCTGGGTCTAGGGTGGAAAATTCTCCAATCCCTTACTTTCCAACAACATGTGCCTACCATACTCAAGTGGGATGACATTCAGTATTGGAGGCTTGACCTAAGGCTTCTATAATTCTTATTTAATGATGTTGTGTATGGGGATTCATTCATATTTGGTGCTTTCTTTCGTTGTAATGTTAAACTGCAATTTTGTTGTCTCAAATTTATCTTTCACATGCATGTTGTTCTAAGTCATCTTAGTTTCTTAATAAAAGTTCTTATTACCCTATTATTATGTTCTTTTGAATATCACATTGATACCATTGGCTCATAGTATGAATTTATTCACACCAAACCTTGTAAAATTATCACACAACTGTGGAGTGATCGTTATTTCATTGTTTTTTTACTTCTCCACTTCCTCCCCCATTAGCCGACATCCAACTTCTATTGATACCATATCATCAATAGAGGGCTAACCCTCATATGATTTCGTCCAAGGGAGTTGCAAAGGTCTGTATTGGAAGTTATTTATCATCCCCTTAATTTCTAATCACATCTTCTAATTGAGATTTTTATTTGATGATTATAAAACATATTCATCCAGGTTGAATTTTAAGGCCACATACATCAAGTGCTAATATGAACTTTTACCTGGAGTTCCCTTGAATGTTATCCTCCAATTGTATAGGTGATTACTATTATGGTGTTTTTTTATTAAACTAGTAAGTGATGATGTTTTTTGATATTATTAAATAAACCAATCTCAAATCTATGAAATTGAAAATGTTAAAAGAGAATTTCATCCAATCCACCCCAAGCGATAACCAATGATCAGTTCATTATTTTAAATGGAATGAAAATAAGTCTCGTAGAGTTCACTTATACCCATATAAAATTAAAAAAATTGGCCACTACATATCCAAAATCAATCCATAGAATGTATGTTTTTGTGGGTTACTTCTTTGGTCTCAGAGGATTCCACAACCCAAGGTAAACTACATGTGACCGCTTAACCCTAAAAACATGGATAAATTTGGGTGAGACCAGAGATACAGTTGGAAATACTATGTGAAATATACCATTATCATCCCTTTCTAATGGGAACCACCCCCCCACTGTTACTATATGGAACACACTTTTGTTGAAGGGGTACCTCTTAATAAACCACAAGAATGAGATTTGGTGCATCATCAACCTATCCCTCTTGAGTATTTTATGGTACCACTAGAATGTTCACTGACACGAGAGTGTTCTCACACTGATTTGGATGTGTAACCATGAGATTCAAATGTTCAACATTTTCAAAAATTCCACCAGTATCTCAGAATATCCTCTGAATCACAACATTATAAATTATAAGAAATTATCTGGTTCATTAGGAAACATGAAAAGGCTGTGAGAGAAACCCTAGAGCTACCCAAACACACAATTAATAACCAACATAGTTCTTATAAAAGGCATAGTCTCACATTATAGTAACTTGATGTTAGATAAAGTTATCAAATAAAAAACCATAAAAATGCTAGAGTTAAATTAATTACTTATCCTTAAAATGTATTTTTCAAAATGTCGAATATATTTTCGATTGGTATTTAACTAATTTATAACACATCAATCACATCAATTCATGAATATGAATTGTTATCATATGTTCTTAATCATAATGTATGATCCGACACACTCTTTTATAAGTTCCAATAGTAAAGTCACATTAAATGTATCATCACAACAATACCCACAAATAATATGAAACTATAACATCACAACTAATAAAATTGAACCATTTTCTCTAGTATCTCATAGTTACAATACACAAGTGTTCTACATTAATATTGTATATATACTACCGATGTCTCATACAACATATATCCATTCTACCAAACCCAAAACTATATGTAAAATAATAAAAATATCTAATATCATTTTGTGACACCCTAACCAGAATCACATCATCCATGAAAAGATGGAAGATAACCAAATATGTGCCAGCATTTATGAATAAGGTTGTCATCTAGTTTTTAGGGCCTATGAAATAATAGGGAGACTATTCCATCATATCTAAAAATATCATAGTAATAATACATCATAAGAAATAATCGTGGGAAAAATATCACAATTAACCAATACAAATAAGAAATGACATCAGATAAAATATATAAAAAATGATGTCATACAATATCTAGAGTTATAAAAAGTTGATAACAATGATCCCTAGATGTGGTGGATCAACATAAAAAAAGAAAAAATAAAATCTATAAAATAGGATCCTCTACTCCCAGAGTATGTCCCAGTGTCACCTCGATCCCCATCCACCATCACCAACTCATAAATCTATGAATGGGACCTTTCCCTTATCCAAATCCTTGATCATGAAGTTCACATGCACACCCTTATTCTCGTATATAATGTGATAATTTTCTCAGCAGGAAACCATGAATGGGTTCATGACAGAAATATTGTATGTGTGTAAATATGGATTAATTGATGGAAAATAAATACAATAACCACACAAAATCGATTCAGGTCACCATAAAATGGTCAAGATTTCAAAAACCCCAACCTTACACACCTTAGCTTCATGCAAGAAGAATAGTCTATCAATAATATTATAGTAATGTGTATCCCATGTACCATGCCTATCCCATTGGTCATAACCAAATTCAAACCACAATCTATCACAAAGGTTTTTAAGAGGTCAACCATGTCACCCTTTACCATCATAATGGTTTTTTAGAGTTCAATCGTGTAACCCTATCCCATTCCAAAGGTTATTAGAAGGACCAACATATCACCTCAACCCATCCTAAAGGATCATAAAAAGCCAAAAGTTTACTCAATCCCAACATAAATGTTCTTTGGAGTCCACCACAAACATCAATCATACTAGAATTATCATGTGCAAAAAAAATATCAAAAGAAAAGAAAACACCATGTCAAATCATCCATATGGGACTTACCAAACCTAACACATCCCAAATGTCTCCCCAAAATATTATGTTCACAAGTGGATATCCCCTCAATCAAATATAATTCCAAGTGGAATTTCCACTCCAACAAAAAAGATCCCCCTTTAAAGGGTCCACTATTACTCTACATTCCCAAACAATATTAAATTAACCTTTGGAAAAAGTCTCATGGGCCAAACCACAGAAGGTATACATGTATCATTAAAGAAAGAATTGTAAAATGGTATGAAATTTCTTGATTTAGGTGTGGAATGACTAAACCACCATGAATCATTGTCCATGAGAAAACAAACACATAAAATCCCAATAAATAACCCTAAATTCATTGATTTAAGATTATGAAAATTGAAATATTAGAGAAACCACCATAGGTTGCTAAAAAAATGATATATTTTCCTAAAAAGAACTAATATAATTAAATACAATCAAATTATGTGGATATGAATTTTAGAGATCCAAATCACTATACAAAAAGTCTATACCACTAAAAATTGTGCCCATAATCAAGAATGAGGCGAGGGTGGTGAAATAAGGGTTGTGGGAAAAAAGAAAATCTATATTTCATTTAAAATATGCCCAATATCACACTAACTCTCCACTAAAAAGTACTAGCTAGCTGATGGTTCTAGAAAGACTACCCAAGACACTAGACAGTCCACCAGCAAGCCAGTAGACCTGGAGTAGTTTACTACGGCCCAAGTCTCCTTGCGATGATCCTTTAAACTACCTCCCAACACCTTAATGGACTAAAACACATGAGATAAGAAAAAAATAAATTGATTTTAAAATTTAATAACAATGATTTTTAGTATTATTCTATCCACTACTACAAAAAATACCTTTAACATTATTGACTTATTTACCTTAAAAAATAGCACTAATAAAGGGTAGCCATTATCAACACTTTATTTTTAGCATTGATAAAGTGTACCATTTATCAATGCATTGTTTTTAGAACTAATATAAGTAACACTGTAGTGGTTCTTTTTTAGCACTAATAATGTTCTCGAATAAAATGAAATAATTAAACAAATAAAAATAAAAAATGTATAAATTAAAGAAAATTATCAATATTATTTATTAAATAATTATTAATAAAAACAAATAAATTTAATATAAATATATATTAATTATAAATATTAGTAATTGTATATATTAAATATATAGACATATTAAATGAATAAAATTAAATAATTAACCAAATAAAAATTAAAAATTGGAAAATTAAAAAAAAAATGTTATGCATTTTATTTAATAAATTACAATTGATACAAATAAATACATTTAATAAAAAATCTTTATATTATAAATATTAATAAATAGTTTGTTTTAATATAAAATTAATAATTGTAATAATTAAACAAAAAATTAATAATGAAAAAATTATAAATGTAATAAAACAATTAATAGAAAATTTACTACAAAAAATCACCATTTTTAATATAAATATATATATTAATTTTAAATAGTAATTAATAATATATATTAAATATTAATAGATAAAATGAATAAAATATAATAATTAAAAAATATTATCTATTTTTAATTATGAATGGTTTTTATACATAATTACCCATTAATACATTTAATATAGAAATATAATCATATATATATATATATATGACTGTATAATATTTCATAATATATGATTTAATATATTATAAAATATTTATGAGTACATATTAAATAATTAATATATTTAGTGAAGAATGGTTTAAAATAAAAAATTAATATTAATTTAAAATACTGAGTAATTGCATCGTGAAATAGACATGAATATCATTTGTTTTTTCAATTAAACATATATAAAATGTATCTTACATTGATATCACATACATTCATGTAATTCATTATTATATGTGATGTACAAACACAAATATTTTCTTAAACACATACACCTAATATTTATGTAATTTGTTTAAATTTTAGTAGTCATTTTAGAATTTCATTAAAACACAATACATTTTAGATATTAGGTTTTTAATCAATAAATTTTATTTATTTATTTTTTAAATTATTACAAAAATTTAATAACTCATTTCTATTATTTTTTATTTTTTATTTTCATTTTTTTTATAATTTATCACATTCTATTATTTATTTATATATATTTATTTAATATGTTTTATTATTTTCAATTTTTATTCCTCTTTATTTCAATATATATCCATTTTTTTTAATATTTTATATTTAATTAATAAAGCTTTTGCATTTTGTCAATTTTTTTATGTGTACTCATTTTTAATTATTCAACGTCACTCATTTTTAACAGGCATGCATTTAAGATTATATATTCATTAATACTGTTAAAAATATTTTTAAAAAATTTGATTATAAATATATAATTTTAATATTTTGATATATTTAAAATTATAAATAAATAAATATTTTATAAATCATTATATAATAAAAAATAAATAATTATACATATATAAAAATTAATTAAAATATAATAAATTTATTTAAATATTCAAATATATTTACTCTATTTATATGTATATGTATATTACTATTAATTTTAATATTTATATTTATATTTTTATTTATATTTATATTTATATTTATATCTATATCTATATCTATAATAATGTTTATACTTATCTAAGTATATTTATAATTATATATATTTATTATATATATATATATAATTATATAAGTATGCATATATATAATTACGTAAATATATATGTATAATAATATAAGTATATAAATATTGTTTTAAAAAAGTATTTATATAATTATAAATTAATAATTATGTATTTAAATAATTATAAAATTATAATAAATATATTTAAATAATTAATATATAAACTATATTTCTATTTATATTTATTAATAATAATTTTATAATTAAATATAATGATGCAAATACATTTATAATTCGGATATTATAATAAATATATTTAAATGATGAATATATTTACAATATTTATATTTATTTTAATTTTTATTAAATATATATAAATATATATAATGATATGAATATATTTATAATTATACATAAGTAATTATAAATGTATATAAAATTGTATATTTATTATATTTATAAAATTTGGAAACAAATTATATATTAAAAAAATTATAAAAGTATAATAAATAAATATATAATTTTATAATTTTATTTACTAGTTTCTTATTTAGGATTTTAATTATATATCATTTATCATTATGAAAGTTTTAACACTGATAATGATCACTTTTATCAACACTAAAAAGTGATGATAAATATAGATTTTATCAGCACTTTTTAATTTAGTACTTGTAAAAGGTTTCGTTATTTTCATTTTTTTGGAAGCATTGATAAAATATCCTGATCAATTTATAGGACCCTATCCATGAATATTTCTGTCAAGAAGTATAAAGAATTATGTAGAATTATTCACGCTTTTCCGCCGCAAATCCAGGCATGAATCAAGGCTCAAATCAAGTCTTGATTGCATTTAATGTTCGAATGAGTCCAGGTCTATAAATAATCCATGTCTTCACATGTGATATATATATTTTCTCTTAGAATAATCAATGATTGAATCCGTAGTATGTAATTTTCTCCTCCTCTTTACACATTGATTTCTTGAATTGGTTTCTCGTAAGGTGATTTTTACATTGGTCGTGGTCTTCATAATGAGTGGTCTTGGTATTTCTGGGTGCATCAATGTTGAGTTGATTTTACTACATAGTCATTGGTATTTTACCTTCACGTGGATGTATGAATCTGCTATTTTGTTAGTTACTAAACATTAATCAATGAAATTATTAGATTTTGGTTTTTAGGCTTAAAACATTACTCATAGCACATAAAGAGTTTGGAATTATATCCAATGACATTTATAAATAGGGTGAAATCTCCATCACTGGAAGGATATATGATGGATTACATCCTTCATCTAATTATAAGTAAGATATAGGAAAACCCCTCTCTATGTGAGGGACCTATTATTCAAAGTAGAGATAATAAAAAAATGGTGTCTCCATTTGCATTCAATTATTCCATTTGGGGAATTGGTAACTATCCTCATGAGTTATTCATGGGATATTTTCCTTTTTCATTAAATTTATAATAATTGTTTTCATTATTTATGGTAATTTTCCTCATAATATTATTGAGGGCATGGGTTGGTTTACTACCACGATGTTGGCTGTGGTTCCAACACTATGGAACTCCATTGTTGGTTTTATTAACATCTTCCTAGGTAAATTAGTATGAAAATTAATTATAATTATATTATAGTTATGTATTTTACTATTTTATTGATGATATATGATCTCATGTGATTTAGGATCTATATAAAAGGATTTCAGGGAATGAGGAATGTGATTCCATATGGTTAACTTCATAGAAAGGTTGTGGTGAAAAAAAGTTCAATAAATGTTTTTTTGTGTTTTAGTGTGAAATGTGATATGTTGAAATTTATAATTAGGGAAACGATTCAAAAGTGAGTTCTAATGTGATATTATGAGAATAATGTACAATTGGTAACAATGGTTTGGAATTAAATATTCATTCTATATGTTATGGGACAATTGTAATCTCCCTTGGTGGTGTCTTCACCTTATGATCCTCGGGTTGGTTAGTTAGAAAAATCACTGGAGATATAAAAATATAAAATAAAGGGGGTAAAACTAGAATATTCTGGAATTATTGTGTGGCCAGAACACCTGAGAGTAGATTTTTGTGATTTATAGTCGTAAATGGTTTCCAAATAGGATA
Source organism: Viscum album (assembly GCA_963277665.1). NCBI lineage: Eukaryota > Viridiplantae > Streptophyta > Magnoliopsida > Santalales > Viscaceae > Viscum > Viscum album. The sequence goes on from OY728135.1 coordinate 1,647,102,447, forward strand.
TGGTTCATGAATAAAGTAAGATATGGACTTAGGACATATAATTTCACCCTAGAAGATAATTTCTAGTAGTGTGTAGGTAAGATTATGAGAGGCCTAGTGAGGATAATCGTTACTAATGGTTTATTACCATAAGTGTAGAATAGTGTACCAATTTCAATATGATTGTTTTGTAAGGGTAGTTATTTTCTAAGAGGGATAATATGATCACATTAATAATTATTATATATGTGGTATAAAATAGTGTATAGTCCCTTGAAACCTAGTGGGATAACTTATAATGGATAGGTTGGGTTACTTGACCATTTAACTTACTTTTCATTGAGTTTTGAGGTGTGTGACTGAAAAATTGTGGCCTATTAACTATGAGATTATCAAATGAGTTATCATTTGATAAAATGATCAATTTCTAAGATAAATTAACATACATTATCCTATATTTGAATATGATTGGTATTATTTAATGGATAGGAATGGTATTTTATAAAAAGAGTTATTATAGACATTTTAGTGATTTATCTAGTCATAAAGTGAGGTTGATGTGATATTTGTGTTTTTATTTTTTCTTATTTATGTTTTTTCAAAATTAGGTTCTAACAAATATTCTATAGAACCCAATGTTTAATAATTTCCAAAGGTAACTAGTTCTATTAATACTTCCCCTATTAAATATGCACTATTTAAGAAAAATGGATAGGTTATAACCATTTCATGATTAGGATGAAATATATGCATGTGATGGTTATTCCATAGGGAGTGTTTTGGATCGATGTGCTGATGTGGTCAGATATCATGGTACCTTTCATGTGGTTATTTCTAAAGGGAGACAAATAAATGTTTCTTCTCCTATGATTAAAATACTAACCTTTTATTAGTGAAATGATATGAATTTTTGGAAAAACATATGGTATATGCTTATGGTATGACTATAACAATTCATCGGTATAAAAATGGAGTAGGTATAATTGGTTATAATGGTGTCTTGGTTAGTACCCAATGACTTTACTTACATGTTTATTTTGAGTGTTAATATAACATCCCAGAATTTTATAAAATGTAATATTACAAATAAATTTAAATTATTTAATAGATTTTACTTCATGATATAAATAGTTATATTGTATCACACACAAATAAAAAATTTTCTTTCATTGCATACCACATCGAGTCCCTTTGGTGGCATATGTTTCACACATGTTGAAGTCTTATAGGACAACAATATACTATTAACATTACTTATTAAACATAATAGTAATCACCAAACCATTAGATTGGAGTAAATTAATATAATTTTTAAAAATTATGAAAATTATTATGACCCATGTTTATAAAATTAATTCATTTTCCAACAATTAATTCGAAATTAATATAAAAACCTAATGAATATAAATGATGCATTTTCAAGAAAAACTATTTTTATGATCGTAATGCCATTTTATCTTAATAACTAAATAAATCAATATTAATGAAATATAATAATGAATTTTATATGTTATATATTTTACAAAATGTTTATAATTTCATCAAATAAGTTTTATAGGCTCAAGATAAGAAAACAAAATCCTATTTTAAGTTTATAAAAGATGGATATTCTTAAAAGGTAGTTTTACCTCCTTTTAATTGAAGGAGAGTTTTAAAACAAAATTTTGAAACTTTTATAGTTTTTATGTGATAAAATAAAAATTCTTTTTTAAAATAAAATTATCATCATTTACATTGGGTGAATTTTTGGTATTTTTATAAGAACCACCATATTCAGATAAATAGTGATTAATATTCAATTTCAATTCAAAAATACATTTTCACCAAATTTATTTATATAGATAAATAATGTTTTTATTGGTTTTAAAGTATAATTAGATACATTATATATCAATTAAACTAAGTTTGGCTGTTAGAAACAATTTCATCTTGAATATAGATATAAAAACATAGAAAATATTTGAATATGTTTACTTTAAAACCTTGCTTTATAATCTCATCTAATTTATTAATTTGAAATTAATTTCTACCACAACTATGATTGGAAAATAAAAAATGGATTTCGTATTTGGAATCATAATATTTAATAATTTCTAAAAAATTTAACTTCATTTTTTTAAAAAAAATATCAGTTCCAGTAATTGAAACAAATTATAGTGATTCATGTATAAATATTTCTATTTAGTGGGTAAACATTAATCTTAATAGTCTAAATTAAATATATAATTATTCAAAACTGATTTTATGGGCATTCGACCATATATCCTCTCTTATAAAATTGGTATCATTATTGCATTCACATGATGTTAGGGATTCCTCTCAATAGTCTCTACCTTTTGTATTTACAAGAATTCCACTCCCCTCCAATATAAAAAGGCATTCACCTTTCCCAATTATTCACACCTCTCAAGTACCTTGTCTCATCCTAAAACGGACAAAATAATCTCCAGAAATTCCTAACCTCACCATATATTCATCTCATTGGGATGAATTCCATCCATGGAATCCCTTTGGTGGAAACAAAAAGGAGCTACCCGAAAAAGAGGTAACATTTTTAAACGTGGATTCGTGTTTTATTTCCTTCCCCACTAGACAAATATTATTTATTAAATTATTATATATTAAATTAATTACAATAAATTTAATGATATGTATTTATTTTAAGGTTTTGACTATTAACTACACACACATCCATCAAATGGGTAATGAAATTATTGTTCGTGTAAGATGAACTACTGCCTCACAAAACAATGTCATTCGTTTATCCATTACCACCTCTCAAGGTTGTGAATTATAATGAAAATAGTATTTTAATATGATATATATTATAATTATGTTTTCTTAATACTTATTTAATTTTTATATGAAAAATAAATCTATGCATTCCATTTTGATAAAATACGATAACATTATATGTGGATGTGTGGACTACCACATCTTCAAAGTGATTGGATGTGTCCACACATTTCATTGAATATATTAAAGATGGATTTCATTACACATATGTGAAATAAATATAATTTATATGATATTAATGACATAATTACCTCTATGTAAATATAAAATATCATTTTCCTTATTACACTTTCACAGACTGAAAAAGTTATAGAGTCGCTCGTTGATGTGTGGACTACCACCTCCTCGACGCGATGTGATCCCCTTTACATAACAATTTTTATATGTAAAATTATCTTTGATTAAATAATATGGTATTTATAATATAGTAATAATTTTCTTAACAAAAATTTCACTTTACATCTTTCAATAATGATCATTGAAAAAATTGGAGTTTACTCATGCGTGCGTACGACCTACCCTCTCGATGATTGTAATGATGGTACGTTTTTCATAACCATCATTCCTGAATGGTTTTAAATGTATAATTTATGTATAAATATGATAATTATTTAATGATTTACTATTCAGGATATAATATATTAATTAATCCTTTTGGCTCTAGTAGACCTATCGAAGTCATTTTTGAAACGTAGACCAAATATAACCGAATCATCTGAAAAAAACCTTTTTTATTATATAATTGTATATTACCTTAAGTGAAATAAAATTAATAATAATATTTTAAATTGTTATGATGTAATTAATTAATTAAAATAAGTTTATTACTTATGAATATATATGAAAATCATGAAACATTGGACCCAAGGTATGTGATTCTTGTTTCACTTTTACATTCATGAGGTATACATCATAATCACCACTGATTTATTCTGTGTGGTGTATCCACTAACCATTTTGAAATACTATATAATGAATTATTTCATATTTATTGTATCAAGATTTTTTGAATTCAAATTAATTATGAAGGATTTGTTTTAGAATTAAATTGGTGATTAAATTAAATAGGGTCTTCCCTTCCCCTCGTCACCCTGATCGGTTACATCGGCTAGTTATTGACTTCCACTAGCTACTTAGCAGATCCTAGAGGAATGCATGTAAAATTGGATGTCCTAGAAACTCTATAGTGGGATATTTTGAATTATTATACCAGTGTAATCTTAAACATGTTTTTATTTGATTCTGGCACGAACTCCCTATTTTCATCCATCCACTAGATTGCTGGTTTCCCTCACCCATGAGTTGATGGACATCCCATAGATATTCCAACGAACAGAAAAGGTCCACTCATGAGATAATCTCTATGGCCATCTCTCATCCTCTCTAAAAAGGACATAAAAACACTCTCCATTCCCCAAAAAGTCTCTAACAATCAAGGAAAAATAAATATTCAACAAGTATAACAATATACCAATGAGATAAACAAGAAATGTTATATAAAACTAAGGATTTGACATGAAATTTAGTGTCTAAATGGTACAATTATCTCCATCAAAAAATCATTTTCGACAAAAAATCAGTAAAGATTATGAGATAAAAAAAAGATAAGTCCAATATAAACTCATCAATGATTCCTTCTCCAACATCACATGGATATCCCATCTACACATCCATAGTACACAGACCAAAGGAATTGTTTTACCGTGTAGTATCTTATCTTGGAAAACCATAATCTTAACTATTTTTAACCATAGAGGTATCGAGATCATTGTAACGCCCCGACCCTAGTTACCCAGAGTCGGTGCATTATTACATAACATTGGCATGATCATGAGAAAGATCACGTCTCGAAAGACCGATTAGTTTAGTAGCCTTGGAATAACTAGATACATCCATAAATTTTTACATTACATCATAAAAAAACATCTTGTCTTCATATCCCCTCATACTATCCCTGCAGGTCATTCATAAATTACTTCTTCATAATCCTGGAAAAAAAATAAAACATGGAAAGGGGTGAGCTCGGATGCTCAGTAAGGATAACATTATAGCAGAAGCTTTCATAAATAAGCATAAACACTTAAGGCAATTTATAACTAAAACAAAATCCTTTGAAACTTGAACTTCAGCATAAAATGGCAAAGGTAAAATGAAATAATTCCATTTACTTACTCACATGGATATCCTACTAGTCGAATGATCACATGCAATATCAATAACCACTTTCATAATGATGGAATGCATAATGCCAGACTATCATAACCACATAGCCAAGGCCTCGTGCCAAGACTACAAATAAGATTTTGCCAAGGCCTTGTGCCAAGACACTAGTTTGTCTCATGAGACCTACCGATGCATCGAGGAGCTATAGCGGGCTCCACCCGTCACTTATTAAGTCCAATGCATTCTTCATATGAATAGGTTTAAGCATAAAATAAACATTCGTATTAAAACTAGCATACGAAATGTCAATACTTTAACCACAAACCATGAATGGTATAAAAATAGAACATCCACAGTCAAATATATCTCATTTGATACAATATGGAAGATTTTATTGTATCACATTAACCTCAATCATGAATAATGAAGGATGTTGACATAGATGAAAATAATCATCAAAACTATTTGAGAGAAATATCCCCCTTTTCTTGAAAACATTTAAAAGTCACACTATTTGTCAAGAGGCCATTTAAAAATAGATTTTTGAATAAAAGTGTCCCATACCACTTTGAAACCTTTTAAAAGGATTTTTAATTTCTAAACTTTAATGTCCATATAAATAAATCCTTAAAACCATTTTTAAAACATGGACATTAATGAGAAAGATTTAGATGAATAAGTCTTTAAAACATTTAAAAATGGTATTTTAGTTAGAGATTCTAACCAAAAGAGAGACACTTGAATGAAAATAATTGAGGTAATCAAAACTTTGTAATATCATGAGAATAAAGGTAATTCATGATATACTATGTCAAAGTACATTATATACACCACATAAAAGTGATTTGGTGTATATCAACAAAGAAGTCTCAATGGAATGTAAGTTGAGATGAAATCTCTCATAAAGGCCATATCCTTAGGTTAAGGATAAATCAACAACATAATTATGTGTGAAAAATATAAATACACTAAATATGATTGGATATTCAGTGTAAAACAATCAAAGTATATTCACACATATTCCTGTAAAAACAACACCAACGAATTGGATGTTTAACTCAACAAATGGTGAAAGAGTTAAAATTACTCTTATCAAATTCATATCAATGACTTGAGAATTTTCAATGGAGTGATTATGTGTATCAAAAGTATATCCACAGGAAGGGGAGTGGAAATTATGTCATAATCAAATGAATAGTGATTCCACACATAATCTTGGGGTAATATAATCAATGAAATATGCGTAAAGCCGAATGAGTGGAAATTGAAATCTCAAATTCCCTTATTGATTAGGTAACTTAAGAAAAAAACACCAATGAAAGAAATATCATACCATGATGATGTAAATACCCATAAAATAAAGTATATTATACAATGAATACAATCATGGGTAGTACACATACACCACATGCAATAATTAAGTGGTGATCAATGGAATTCTCACGGAATTAAAAGTGAGACAAGAAACCCCTTACCACGTTAATCAACTGAGTCGCATGGCCAAAAGTTAATAACCACCAAATGATTTACAGAATAACATGAATATAAAGTGAATCATGATAATATATATCAACTGGAAGTACACAATACACCACTTTCAATAATTTAGTAGCGAACAATGGAAATCTCACGGAATTGAAAGTGAGATAAGAGAATCCCTTACTTTGTACTTTTTCCTTGGTCGATGGTAGGTTTACCTCCTGTATAATGGTGAAATAATTGTTATTGAATAATACAAGAATCAGTTACTTTAATATGATATCATATATGATCTTTTAACATTGATTTGTTAATAATATCTTAGAATTATCGTCATTTCAGGTGTTAACGGGTTCATTTTACTTTACATTCTTTGTTATGTGAGCCATATTCGTTATTAATGGGATGTATATTATTCATATCCAGAATGGTATCAAGTCCTTAAAAATAATTTTTAAATCATAAAATTATAATTATACTTGAATGGATACGATGGATAATAAATCTCATCGCGTTCGTGGAGACGGTAGTCCGTACGTACGCACGAATACTACTTCCATTTAATTTTTATTTTAAAAGAATCGAATCCAAATGATACATAGGTATATTACTATTCCAGTAAAATATAATATTTTATATATGTTACTTAAGTTCATTAACACCATCCTTTATACGTTCCATGTGTGGTATGAACGAGTCATATCATTTTAAGGGGGCGGTAGTCCGCACTTCCTCAAACGAAATTATCGTATGTATATACAACATGAAACGAATAATTGTATGAAATAAAATGGAATTACAGAAGCTTATATATAAAATATATATCATTAATATCATATTTAATTACAGTTCCATCCTAATGGCCACCATGAGAGGCGGTAAGATGTATTTGAACAATCATCGTTTCGTGAGGCGTTAGTTTTCCATCCACAGAAACATTATGTTCATCATCCATTAGATGGAGTTGTGTGAATGTGTAGTTTTAATCCTTCTTATACCAACATACTAGTATATTGTGGATACTGGTGTTGTTACAAAAGAAAGGAAATAAAAAGAGTTTGGGGGTTGGAGAAGCAAAATAATTGAAAATAATTTAAGAGAAAATGTTACCTTTAATTTAGGTAACTCAATTTGGTTGGAACCAAAGGACTTCTTGAAATGCTTTCTGCCTAAGGGGAAGCTTCAAGGAGGAGGAGGGGATGTGGGGAGCTTAGTTGGGCAGAGTTTGGACGATCCAAGTGGCTTGAGAGGTGTGAGGAATGAGTTGAAGTGGTCTCCTTTTATATAGGAGAGGAGGGGCTCTTTAGGAAAGAGTGAAAGTATTAATTTATAATATAATTATATTCGGTTTATAATGGTCCAAAAATCTTTGAGGTCGAATATAAGATGACTCATATTCTAAATAACATCAACCAATAATAATTGGACAGGTTTTAGATAATATTTTAATCATTATAATCTTATTTATTTAAATGATTTATTAATGAGGTAAACATTGCATCATTATTGTGTCATTAATAATTTAAATTATTTGATGTATAAAAATTATAAATAAAATATTATTATGTAGGAAATCTTTTTAGATTTCTAATGAATATTTATAATCGAAAATCCAACATGTATAACCCTATGTAAAAATTGTTCTTTTAAAAGATGTAAGCTTATGCCATTTTTGTATTCATTTTAACTTAATTAAAATAAAGTGTCATTATCACTTTCAAGTGGATCAATGGGGTCCCAAAATTGTCCCAAAGATGCCCATGGTCGACCATGTATCAACCAATAGGGTTAAGACACGTTTTAGGGTAATTTATTATTATTATAATATTATTTTTTAACCCTTATTTACCGGATTTACCCTTAACCATGGTAAATAAAATATTTACCGCAGTAATTATTCAAAATGTCTAAAAATAAAAGTTACCTATTTACACAATTTGAACATCCTGATTCCAAATATGGAATCCATTTTTCTAAATTCAAAACACAGAAGTGGCAGAAATTAATTTAAAATTAATTCCCGCTGTCAAAACAAAAACCGTGTTTTTAAGAAATAATAACTATCAAAAGATTGACACTTGTTTATGTTCGGTTTAATTGTAAAATTATGTCCAATGACAAAAATTATATTAAATGGTAAAAATATATTGTAAATATACTTTAAAACCACTAAAATTCATAATTTATCACTATTAATTATTTTGATTAAAAAAGTTGTTTTTAATTAAAATTTAGTAATTTTTACTATTCATCAAAATATGAAAGTTATCCGAAAAGTACCAAAATTTCACCTTAGGCTAAATTTGATATTCCGAATCCAAAAATGAAGTCCATTTTGAAATATAAAATATATATAATTTCAAAAAATTAAGTATTACTATTCATAACGGCTAGTTTGATCGGTTGTGGTGTGTGTTAAAACTCGAAGTTGCGTACAACACACGCTACTGTTTTATTCAAAGGAAAGCGTACCGTGGAAGCTTGGGATGTTTTATTTTAAATTTTTTGATGTCCCCATTTAGTCCAAAAGTTTAAAATATTTTATTTAAAAAGGGTTCACTATTAAAAGTTGGTAAAACTACAATACTGAAGATGAATTTGTTCTTACATTATGTCTAAGAAACTCATAATATGGATTCTAAAATTATAAGGATTATATAAAGTTTAAAATATAGTTAATACTATTCATAACCTTTTTTGAACGGCTTGTTTGGTAAGTCATGGTGCGCTTGAACTCTGTGTTGCGTGTAGTGCAAGTTATTGAATTATTTTGAAGAAATAACACACTATGAAATCTTGGGGTGTTACATTCTGCCCTCCTTCAATAAATTGCGTCCTCGCAATTTGAAATTGTTCTTCGAAAATAAAAGGTTGAAAATAGAAAATATATTTGTGGGAAAACCCACATCGGAAATTGGTTTACTAAAATTTAGTCTTAATATGAGGAAAAGAGAAATAAAAGGGTCACCACCAAATTATGATCTCGATTAGGAGAACATTGGTGGCAATTAGAGACATATAATTGGAGGAAAAACGTAAATATTTATAGGTAGTGGTTGAGGTCATCAATCACAAACAAGTATAAAATTGAGGTCCTTAAACTCATCAATCTATGATGATTTGAAGTACCATCGGTTCAACAAAATATAGGGTATTGGGATCACACATTTTTGACATTTCAAAATATCTTAGTTGAAATCCCACATCGAAAAATGAATTAATGAGGCCTCTATTTAAAATAAAGAGTGGAAAGTATGAAGATTACCGAAAATAACACATACTAGGGTTCCATGTAGGAAAATATGGATATGGAGGAGAAATCTAACCATCAATTATCTGATGGAGAGTGGTAGAGAACATGGCTATGAAAAGGACAACAATCCCAAAGCCATAAATTAGTGATGATTTAAGGTACCATCTAGGACAACATTTTTTTTTTAAAGTTACATTACATAAGGAAGAGGAATTCATTTATGATATTGACTAGGAACATTATGAGATATACTTAAATATTAAGTAGATTTTCATTCTTTAATAAATTTCCACCACTAACTCAATTTTTTTTAAACGATGAGTATTCAAGAAGACTTGGTCACACTGGAAGAGCTAGAATAAACTTCTATAGAATCACATGATCCATGCAGGATAAACCATATATTTACATTGTCTTTGAAGATTAATCAAAACCAAAATGGTTAGTGAATGATCTAATGATCCCCCAAAAGGATATTCATTGAGATAAATATGCACTAATCTTAATTTCTAAAATTAAACCAACAATACCCCAAAGTTAAATAGATACTATTCAATAACCAATTGTCCTTAAAATCCTTTAATATAATCCAAACTAATATTGAAACCCAAAACATAGAAGAATTTGATTATGTAGTCTCCCATGTTACATTGTATCTCCAAATGACATCAAATACTCTTAAAGTCACATACTTAAAAGTAATTAACATCATCACATATTCTCTGTTATAGGTTAATCATTTCCATAAATAACCCAAATCACTATAAATCAACAATAAAAATGTAGATAAAAATCCACCATTACTCTACAAATGAAACCTTATTGTATTCTATTTTCCTTGGGCATATAGTGTTCCTAACAAAACGAACATCTTCCAAAATAACATTTATCACTTAATCACCAAATCATTTTCCTATACCAAGGGTATTCATTTGATAAGACATAAGAACCCAAATCATCTTATTATTGATCAATAAAATCATTTAACAAAAAAAATAGTCATACTAACCAGGGACTTCACGTAGTCCAGTGGTAGGCGATAAATCCCAATCGCACTTTGGTTGTGGGTTCGATTCCCACAGCTTTGTCCGACGCGACGGGTTGTCACACGGTCTACGTGTTGTCCTTTTTCAAAAACTATATTCTATAATATTACCAAAATGAGATAAATTTTTCAAAATAACATAATTTAACCACAAATGTTATATCATACTTTGCATTTTCATCCCAAATTATAATAACTTATCATTTTCTCAAACCCCAATGATCATATAAAACCAAATGGTTATTTATACCTATATCCACAAGAGAAGAGACAATTATTCCTCAAATATCATTCTCACATGGCAAACTGAGGGGTTACAAATACAAGAGAAAATTATTCCAAAGTAAACCCATCAACAAGGAGTGCTAATACTTTTTAAATTTTTCTCCAACCATTTATTTCCGCATAGCTTCTTCTTTGAGCAAGAAAATATCCTATAAAATAGGACATTCACTCGGGTAATGGCCAGGTCCCCTACATTTACGGCAAATGACTGTAAATGGACTCTTGGGACCATTTTTATCTTCTTCTATAGTACTCTTCATTTTTCTTCGGCAATTCTTCACTTTATGTCCTTCCTTCCCGCACGTAAAACATTTCGTTGTCCCATTGAGACACTTTCCTGGGTGTCTCTTTCCATAATTCCTGCATGATGAAAATTGAGGTTTCTTTTCTCCATGGTCTCCATTGCTGGAGATCTTATCATTTATCACCTTTCTCTTCCTTGTTGAGTCTGGGAGTTGGTTAATATATATGTTGTTGATCATATTTTTGGAAAACTGATTTGGCATAAAGACGATATCTTTTACGCCTATCAACATTCCATTTTTTTGCTCATTTCCACCACCGTTCCCACCTTGTACATAATTCTCAAAGTCACTATGACTTCCTTGGAATCCAGCCATTGACTAAAACCAGAAAGCATTGTGTGAGTAATAGTAGTCGTAAAATCATTTAGAGATTAAAATGTCACCATATTCTCAATTTGAAACATATTAGGATTAACCAAGGTCATTTACTCTCATCTTATGTATATATTACTTAAATTGGTTTGTAAAGAAAATGTAAATTATCCTAAGCATATCCCCCAGGAGTGTCGTAACCAAGAGTGCAGCAAGGCCCGTTGTCGTGCACCAATTCCCGTTCGAGTCTAGCTCAAAGCGGTGTTTTCGGGTTTTACCCCTAGGTACATCTGTGCCAGAGCCGCCTCTACCTGCTCGTATCCAGACAGGGATGTATTGCTCGGAAAACTCACAAAATCTCTACAATACCAAAATTCTAGGAAGTTCTTTTATACTAATCCTCAAAGTTCATCTTAGGTCTACGTGCTCTAATCAGAGTTTATCTAAATCTAGCTACCAAGGTTTGTACTAAACTTCCTCTGATACCAACTGTAACGCCCCGACCCTAGTTACCCAGAGTCGGTGCATTATTACATAACATTGGCATGATCATGAGAAAGATCAAGTCTCGAAAGACCGATTAGTTTAGTAGCCTTGGAATAACTAGATACATCCATAAATTTTTACATTACATCATAAAAAAACATCTTGTCTTCATATCCCCTCATACTATCCCTGCAGGTCATTCATAAATTACTTCTTCATAATCCTGGAAAAAAAAATAAAACATTGAAAGGGGTGAGCTCGGATGCTCAGTAAGGATAACATTATAGCAGAAGCTTTCATAAATAAGCATAAACACTTAAGGCAATTTATAACTAAAACAAAATCCTTTGAAACTTGAACTTCAGCATAAAATGGCAAAGGTAAAATGAAATAATGCCATTTACTTACTCACATGGATATCCTACTAGTCGAATGATCACATGCAATATCAATAACCACTTTCATAATTATGGAATGCATAATGCCAGACTATCATAACCACATAGCCAAGGCCTCGTGCCAAGACTACAAATAAGATTTTTCCAAGGCCTTATGCCAAGACACTAGTTTGTCTCATGAGACCTACCGATGCATCGAGAAGCTATATTGGGCTCCACCCGTCACTTATTAAGTCCAATGCATTCCTCATATGAATAGGTTTAAGCATAAAATAAACATTCGTATTAAAACTAGCATACGAAATGTCAATACTTTAACCACAAACCATGAATGGTATAAAAATAGAACATCCACAGTCAAATATAACTAATTTGATACAATATGGAAGATTGTATTGTATCACATTAACCTCAATCATGAATAATGAAGGATGTTGACATAGATGAAAATAATCATCAAAACTATTTGAGAGAAATATCCCCCTTTTCTTGAAAACATTTAAAAGTCACACTATTTGTCAAGAAGCCATTTAAAAATATATTTTTGAATCAAAGTGTCCCATACCACTTTGAAACCTTTTAAAAGGATTTTTAATTTCTAAACTTTAATGTCCATATAAATAAATCCTTAAAACCATTTTTAAAACATGGACATTAATGAGAAAGATTTAGATGAATAAGTCTTTAAAACATTTAAAAATGGTATTTTAGTTAGAGATTCTAACCAAAAGAGAGACACTTGAATGAAAATAATTGAGGTAATCAAAACTTTGTAATATCATGAGAATAAAGGGAATTCATGATATACTATGTCAAAGTACATTATATACACCACATAAAAGTGATTTGGTGTATATCAACAAAGAAGTCTCAATGGAATGTAAGTTGAGATGAAATCTCTCATAAAGGCCATATCCTTAGGTTAAGGATAAATCAACAACATAATTATGTGTGAAAAATATAAATACACTAAATATGATTGGATATTCAGTGTAAAACAATCAAAGTATATTCACACATATTCCTGTAAAAACAACACCAACGAATTGGATGTTTAACTCAACAAATGGTGAAAGAGTTAAAATTACTCTTATCAAATTCATATCAACGACTTGAGAATTTTCAATGAAGTGATTATGTGTATCAAAAGTATATCCACAGGAAGGGGAGTGGAAACTATGACATAATCAAATGAATAGTGATTCCACACATAATCTTGGGGTAATATAATCAATGAAATATGCGTAAAGCCAAATGAGTGGAAATTGAAATCTCAAATTCCCTTATTGATTAGGTAACTTAAGAAACAAACACCCATGAAAGAAAGATCATACCATGATGATGTAAATACCCATAAAATAAAGTATATTACACAATGAATACAATCATGGGTAGTACACATACACCACATGCAATAATTAAGTGGTGATCAATGGAATTCTCACGGAATTAAAAGTGAGACAAGAAACCCCTTACCACGTTAATCAACTGAGTCGCATGGCCAAAAGTTAATAACCACCAAATGATTTACAGAATAACATGAATATAAAGTGAATCATGATAATATATATCAAATGGAAGTACACAATACACCACTTTCAATGATTTAGTAGCGAACAATGGAAATCTCACGGAATTGAAAGTGAGATAAGAGAATCCCTTACTTTGTACTTTTTCCTTGGTCGATGGTAGGTTTACCTCCTGTATAATGGTGAAATAATTGTTATTGAATAATACAAGAATCAGTTACTTTAATATGATATCATATATGATCTTTTAACATTGATTTGTTAATAATATCTTAGAATTATCGTCATTTCAGGTGTTAACGGGTTCATTTTACTTTACATTCTTTGTTATGTGAGCCATATTCGTTATTAATGGGATGTATATTATTCATATCCAGAATGGTATCAAGTCCTTAAACATCATTTTTAAATCATCAAATGATAATTATACTTGAATGGATACAATGGAGAATGAATCTCATCGCGTTCGTGGAGACGGTAGTCCGTACGTACGCACGAATACTACTTCCATTTAATTTTTATTTTAAAAGAATCGAATCCAAATGATACATAGGTATATTACTATTCCAGTAAAATATAATATTTTATATATGTTACTTATGTTCATTAACACCATCCTTTATACGTTCCATGTGTGGTATGAACGAGTCATATCATTTTAAGGGGGCGGTAGTCCGCACTCCCTCAAATGAAATTATCGTATGTATATACAACATGAAACGAATAATTGTATGAAATAAAATGGAATTACAGAAGCTTATATATAAAATATATATCATTAATATCATATTTAATTACAGTGCCATCCTAATGGCCACCATGAGAGGCGGTAAGATGTATTTGAACAATCATCGTTTCGTGAGGCGTTAGTTTTCCATCCATAGAAACATTATGTTCATCATCCATTAGATGGAGTTGTGTGAATGTGTAGTTTGAATCCTTCTTATAACAACATCCTAGTATATTTTGGATACTGGTGTTGTTACAAAAGAAAGGAAATAAAAAGAGTTTGGGGGTTGGAGAAGCAAAATAATTGAAAATAATTTAAGAGAAAATGTTACCTTTAATTTAGGTAACTCACTTTGGTTGGAACCAAAGGACTTCTTGAAATGCTTTCTGCCTAAGGGGAAGCTTTAAGGAGGAGGAGAGGGATGTGGGGAGCTTAGTTGGGTAGAGTTTGGATGAGCCAAGTGGCTTGAGAGGTGTGAGGAATGAGTAGAAGTGGTCTCCTTTTATAAGGGAGAGGAGGGGCTCTTTAGGAAAGAGTGAAAGTATTACTTTATAATATAATTATATTCGGTTTATAATGGTCCAAAAATCATTGAGGTCGAAGATAAGATGACTCGTATTCTATATAACATCAACCAATAAGAATTGGACAGGTTTTAGATAATATTTTAATCATTATAATCTTATTTATTTAAATGATTTATTAATGAGGTAAACATTTCATCATTATTGTGTCATTAATAATTTAAATTATTTGATGTCTAAAAATTATAAATAAAATATCATTATGTAGGAAATCGTTTTAGCTTTCTAATTAATATTTATAATCGAAAATCCAACATGTATAACCCTATGTAAAAAATTGTTCTTTTAAAAGATGTAAGCTTATGCCATTTTTGTATTAATTTTAACTTAATTAAAATAAAGTGTCATTATCACTTTCAAGTGGATCAATGGGGTCCCAAAATTGTCCCAAAGATTCCCATGGTCGACCATGTATCAACCAATAGGGTTAAGACACGTTTTAGGGTAATTTAGTATTATTATAATATTATTTGTTAACCCTTATTTACCGGATTTACCTTTAACCATGGTAAATAAAATATTTACCGCAGTAATTATTCAAAATGTCTAAAAATAAAAGTTACCTATTTACAAAATTTGAACATCCTGATTCCAAATATGGAATCCTTTTTTCTAAATTCAAAACAGAGAAGTGGAAGAAATTAATTTAAAATTAATTCCCGCTGTCAAAACAAAAAGCGTGTTTTTAAGAAATAATATCTATCAAAAGATTGACACTTGTTTATGTTCGGTTTAATTGTAAAATTATGTCCAATGACCAAAATTATATTAAATGGTAAAAATATATTCTAAATATACTTTAAAACCACTCAAATTCATAATTTATCACTATTAATTATTTTGATTAAAAAAGTTGTTTTTAATTAAAATTTAGTAATTTTTACTATTCATCAAAATATGAAAGTTATCCGAAAAGTACCAAAATTTCACCTTAGGCTAAATTTGATATTCCGAATCCAAAAATGAAGTCCATTTTAAAATATAAAATATATATAATTTCAAAAAATTAAGTATTACTATTCATAACGGCTAGTTTGATCGGTTGTGGTGTGTGTTAAAACTCGAAGTTGCGTACAACACACGCTACTGTTTTATTCAAAGGAAAGTGTACCGTGGAAGCTTGGGATGTTTTATTTTAAATTTTTTGATGTCCCCATTTATTCAAAAAGTTTAAAATATTTTATTTAAAAAGGGTTCACTATTAAAAGTTGGTAAAACTACAATACTGAAGATGAATTTGTTCTTACATTATGTCTAAGAAACTCATAATATGGATTCTAAAATTATAAGGATTATATAAAGTTTAAACTTTAGTTAATACTATTCATAACCTTTTTTGAACGTCTTGTTTGGTATGTCATGGTGCGCTTGAACTCGGTGTTGCGTGCAGTGCAAGTTATTGAATTATTTTGAAGAAATAACACACTATGAAATCTTGGGGTGTTACAATCATGATCCATATATTATCATTAAATCACATTGGAAGGGTCTAATTGATACCTCCTTAGGTGGAATACATGAAACACTACTTTAATAGATGTTAAGTAAGATGAAACGTCCAAACAATAATATACCTATTAAAGATATTGATTGATCTCAATGGTCCAAAAAACCTTAGTTCCAACTTACCCTACATACCCAAATGACGATGTACCAAGTGAGAAAAAAATATGTGAAAGAATAAATAACCAACCCCAAACTCCAATGGTAAATAATTATGGTCTAGATAGGATTTATAATGACTTTGAGCTATTTTTAGCCTCTTCCAGATTAAATACGTCTCCATTTTCATCTCTTGAACAATGCTTGGATCAACCAAGGACCACTATTCTCACTCATCCAAACATAAGGGAGACCTACCTAGACACCTATATAATACTTCAAAACTTTCCATTTTAATTTAATGGCGATCACACTTTTTAAAGGAAAATTCAACCAGAGGTAGATTCTTTCTCCCAAAAAACTGAAAAAATAAAGCATGAACCTCCAAAGATAATCCTCATGAATAAAAATAGATTGATCCGTATGGCCATATATATGAGAATAGAATACCATTATTAACATCAATTGGGTACCCATTACAACTTGAAAAACATTCCAATATTTGATTGTAAACCACGGGTCCCTATCAGAAACCATTTAAGAATGAAATCCATGGTGCTTCACGATCACATAGTCTTATAATTTCCTTATATATTCTGCCTAAATTTCCTCCATAAAAGGGATAAAATGATCCGATTTCATAATTTGATAAATGATCGCCCAAATTTCATCCTTCCCACTATGATTCAATAGAAAAAAAATATTTAATAGATATCTAATCACATTTCCAAATTGGAATACATAACCTTATAATAAACTAGTAGGTCTCTAGTGAATGGCCTTAATTTTCTATAAGGAATCCTAACAAAAAATATTTTATTGGCTACCTCATACTCAACCACCAATACCAATGTTTTTGATCTTGATACATATTGGTAGTCCAAAAAATTATAGAACAATAATATTATTGTCCACAATTTATCAACTCTTTCCTAAAAGATACTACAACGTCCAACCTATTACTTAAACAGAACGCACCAATGGGAGACATAGACCAAACATACAAGGTCTCTCCATCATAAATGATTTACTAAAATAATAAAAATTAGTTTCTAATACCTATTCAAGTTGAATTTGATCATAAAATAATGATTCAACCATCATAGAATTTAAGAACACATATCCACCATACTCTTCCACTCCCAATCTCATATCAGCGATCAAACTCATCAGAGAATACTCCTCCACTGATTCATTTAGGTCTTGAGTCGTTAACTTCCATCTCAATGTGTTGTTGACCACATTCACTTTTCTTAGAGTATAATAAATCAAAAAAATCCAATGTATGGGTATATTCGACACCAATCCATTTTTTGAAGTTAATGTACCTCTAAGTAAAAATATACTTGAGAAGATTATGATATGTATATAGAAGGAATTGTTTCCCAAATTGATAGTGGATCCATGTTTTGGCGGTGTGCATTATGACTTACAACTCAAGGTTGTGGGTAGGATTGTTATTCTCATGATTTGATGAAATGGTATGAGTTATAGGCCACCACCAACATTCCCTACATCAAGACATACTCCAAATAAGTACTTGGAGAATCATAAAAAAATCACAACAAGAACTCAATTTTTGAAGAATTGGAACATGTGGTGATGTCAAATCATCCTTTATAACCTCAAAATAACTCTAAAATTTATCATTACACTAAAAATTAACATCCTTACACAAAAATTCTATCACAAGATATGGAATATTGTAGAAATCATGAACATAGCACATATAATAACTAGTTATATCCCCGATGCTCCAAATTTGAAAAAAAATATCCATGTCCCTCCAAGGACATTACTAACCAAATATTTTTAGGATATGATAATATTCACTGATCAGATATAACATGGCACAAAATCATTACTTCATGGATCTAAAATTCACATTTATAAATACTACCATACCAGATATGTTCTTTGAGGATTTTGGGGATGATATCTAGATGATCCATATGCTTCTCCTCTTAATTAGATTATAATAATATATATTCCACATATATGACAATGATAGTGTCTATGAACCAATGAAATTTTTTGGTCATAAATACCATAAATACCATAGGAGTCTTATTGAGACTAAATGGAATAACTAGGAACTCAAAATTCTCATACTAGATTATAAATGTTTTCTTAGAAATATACACTTCTTGTACTCTTAACTGATAGTACGCCAATCATTGGTCATTTTTTGAAATCAATCAAGATCCTATGTTTTTATCAAAGAGATTAAAAATCCTTGGAAATGGGAATTTTTTCTTAATGGTTGGTTTTTTAATATTTCTGTAATCAATACAATGTCTCATGATTATATATTCTTTATTTTCAAAGAGGACTATGGAATCCCAATGAGACACTCTTGGAAGAATAAATACCTTGGCCTCAAGTTCCTCTGACTATACATTAAAATCAATTAACTCAACTGGTTTTATACGATATAGAGGAATGGAAATTGGAATCATAACTAGAGACAGTTCAATAGTGAACTCAACCTTCCTTTGGGGTGATAAACTTAAAGACATATTAGTAAATACCTTGGGGTATACACTCAACACTTCAGGAAGAGAAATAATAAAACATCGACCAACTATATCATGAAACCATTTTCAAAAGTATAATGATATCATTTTAGCATAAGGGAAAAAAGTTCATGCACTCCCTAATCTATAATTCAACTCACCCTAAAAGACATGGAAACACCTTCATGATATAGAAACTAATATCAATGATAATAACGATCGATCATAGACGTTTAATAATTATAAAATCCATAAAAATAATAAGGTCAACGATATCAAGATAATGAACCAATAAATACAAAAAAAATCAATATTAGCAGTCATCACCCAGCATGAAGGTCATCTAAAACATTATTCCAACTCCGTTCTCAATGGGAAAGAAATATCTATCATGAAAGGCATATTATTAGAATGTAACCCCAACACATCGATCAAAATGTATGATATAAAACAATTAGTTCCACTTGATTTTTAAAAATCCAAAACCATTGAGCAGGAAATAACTCACATACCACTAGTTATAGTTTTCCCTTCTTTGGATTACTCCATTGTATAATCTTCTAAATAAAAATGTTCTGTCTCAGATTCTCCCTATGATTTTTCCCTACCAATGTATCCACTATTGTATGATAAAGTGATCAACCACTCCCTTCCATGATATAACATGCTTGATATCACATGTTAATAGTGGATCTATCATTACATACTTGGAAAATTCTTTCACCAAAACACTTAAGATGAATTCATTTCCCACAATGATGATATATCTTTAGTGTTTGAAAATATTCTTTCTTAGAAGGAACAAGACTTCCACACATATGGAAAAATACCAAATGGATTCTTATATAAGACCACGAAATTAGTCCTGAATAAAATTGATCAACTTTGATCTTTATTTTCATTTTATATGACACATATTAGCTACCTCCTAGAGGAACCAAATCTCCACCTAGGCCCATTTTTCGCAGCATTGATCACCTCATCAATTTCTTATTTATTAACCACACCAAAAGGTTTAGTAGGAATAAGATAATCCTTATCAATTGAATATCATCCCTCAAACCCATTTCAAACCTCTATGACTTAAGGTAATCATTAGTAACAAGCTCTGGTGATAACCAAGTCATAGAAATGAGTGGAATAGTTCATAACAGAATGCTACCATTTCCTCACCATATAAATTTCTTGAGTATTTTCCATATGTAGTATTTCAGGATAAAACTATTCATTGAATAACCTCTTGAAGACATTCTATTTGATAACCTAATATATTTTTTCATTCATGATGGTGTCCCATAACCTTCATCCCTCTCATTAAAGAATGTAAGTGGAAAATTCCACCTTAGATTCCTATGAGGATTTCAAAAAGTACAAGATCCTCTCAATCCATTAAATCAACTATTTTATTTACTAGGTCCCCTTATTACCAAGGAAGACAGTAGGATTATTATTGGTAAATTTCAATACATGATCAAATACCCATCCGTAGTTTCCAACACCCACATGTCATATAGTCTGAATTGAAAGGATAACTACTTTGACCAACGAAGGGTCTACTATGGGATTTTTCTAGAGAACCTATCTTGTGAGTTCCTCACAAGGAATTAAAATATCTCATTTATAAGTCATTTTATATTAATAAAAAAAATATTCAATTATCTCAAGAGAAAATACATATATCAAAATATGAAATTCAACAATCCACACTAAAACAATTATATCTCAACAATTTAAAACCCACGTTGATTTAATAAATTAGATAGGGAAACAATATAAAAGCATAGGTTTATCTAAATAAAATATAAACCATGATAATTTAAATAACATAAAAACACAATGTAAATGATGATATAAAAGTCTAATACCACCCATGGTAATTCGATGTCAGACAATATAATGAGCTATAAAAGAACCCATCCTCAATTACTACCCAAATTCTGATGGTCCTAACTTTTATCTATCACATACCAAAAACTAAACCTAGGTTGTTTCATCACTATTATAACCAATTAATATTTTTGATATTGTTTTTTAAAGAAACAATGCTGGTTGACATGAAACATCACCTTAGTTGACCTAACAGTAGGTATATATCTAACACCTATCCAGAAAAACATGTCTAAAGTATATAAAAATGAGATAAAAAATAGAATACAATGTGCGAGAAATGGAAAACAAACATAAGATATTAAAATATCTATCTAAAAAATGTTAAAGATAAAAAATGAATTAAATAATACAAGTCCAACACCAAGTCTCCAAGGGAATATTTCTCCCTATCATCTCATGCCCCTATAATGATAATATAGACGAAGATAAGCTTGTAAACAATATGAAATAATTCTCATTACCTTGGCCTAATAAAATCATGTCTATAAATTACCAAAGGAAAATATATGGTGTGAGAAATAAATCCTTTTAGGATATGGAAAAATAATCTATACAATGTCTATCACCATTCAACCATTATTTCATCCATTAAAAACTAAACATGTTCATAATGAGGCTTCAAACATGAATTGTTTTAAACATAATTTTTTAATTTTAAAAAATTTCATATTCCATTTAACTAGGAATATGATTAGTTTATAAATAATAGAATGATGGAATAAACCAAGTTATATATGGAAATAACATAAGATAATCATTTAATAAATCAATCATGAATTAATACTCAAATATATTGAAAAAAGGTAAATTGGTCTATAACCTATGGTAGTAAATAATATGAAACACAAAGGAATTATAAGATAGGTATACTATGGTTCCTATTGATATAGATTAAAACAATATTCTATTGACTTTTTAAAAATATAAATTAGTAGTGCCACACTATATAGGTTGCATAGGTCTATAACATGATGCACCCAAGGTTCCCAATATGATAAATTTTTTAAAAACTTTAATAAACCATGGTCACCATTTTTAAATCATTTTCTCAACAAGTAATCACTTCTCCTGTAATTGGAAATCAAATGTGGAGTCATGTCCCTCTTCAGGGATATCATGAAACACAAAAACTATATAAATATATATTTTTAAACCCCTTTTTATTCCACTAACATCAAATTTCATAAAAAAATTAGTCATTGATATCAAATCCCTAAATTTCATAAACATAAAATAAGGAATTTAAAAGAAAATTATGTAATTCATTGGTTAATTATATACATTTTATAGAGACACCTACCTCAATAAATATCAATATTCCCTCAACGAGGGATCCACCGATAGACATTAAATTTCTAGAATGATCAAGAAGGGACTCTAGAAACACAACCCCCATATAAAAAAAATCAACTGACATCACAAAATTCCACATCATTCAAAGAAGAAGAATAATGTGGAAATTAGAATTGATCATGATATCTAGAATTCACATACTTTAACAGAACCAACACCACAAACGAAAATATAACCCATGAAGAATCAAAATTTGGAATGAGAAATTTACCTATATAGACTCTATAAATTGATTTGGGATAACTTAGTTTTAAGGGAGTTTCATAATAATTAATATGAGGATCGAATGAAATAGATTCAGGAAAATTCTCTTCCCCTCCTCACCACGGTGTCACCGGCTTGCTGTTGGAATCCCCTAATTAATTTGTGGGTCCTAATAGTATTATCATGAGAAAAATTTTACCATTAGATGGATATTGGTTTTTACTAACAATTTAGTGTGATTTGGAAAACTCTTTTACCATTTTCCAATCCACATACTAGCTGATAGGTACCCACCAACTGATTGGTGGATTTTCTATAGAAACTTCATACTTTAAAACATCCACAAGCAATAGGGTATCCCTCACTAGTGAATATAGTGGATATATTTTAGATATTTTATATAAAATACCCATTACATTCCCATTTTAATCTCCTCGTCCATATTCCAACCTCTCAAAAGTGAACCAAAATCATTTTCCAAACCCCTTTGCGACTCAAATAAGGTATGAGAAACAATGATTTCACAAGTATAACTAGAGAAAAAAAGATAAACATGTATGTTCAAATAAAAACAAGGATTATTCCTAAAATATGGTTTTGTTATGTAACATATACACTTTTATAATTAGTCATATAAATCGGTGAATTCAAATGAATCACTCCGCTTCTTTGAGGTGGTAGTCCACTCATGAGCAAAAATTATATTATCATTTTTCAGTGGATGAAATTTAATGATGGTAGATTATATATTATAATTAAAAAAGAATATTTCATAAATTTAATATGTTATCATTAAATACATGATAATAACCAACCTTGAATGATGGTGATGTAAAATGAATCACATCTCTATGTAGAGGTTGTAGTCAACACGTACACATTTGTGGTAATATCATTTCCCATTTGAGGAAAAGGAGGTGAAAACATTTTTCCCATAATCATAATAAAATATAAATATATTTAAGATACTATATTTTTTATGCTTTAATAAAAACAATTGTTACAAAATAAACTAAATAATAACGAATCTTAGAAATGATTAGTATGAATATAAACTTTTTCTTTGAGAAAACTCCATTTAATCTCTTCTTAAACACCTTTGGGTTTTCCTTTAATAAAAGTAATCACATCTAGGATGTGTATATGAAATTTGAATAGATTTTTGGGTTTCTTTATCTCAATATAAATAAATAACACAGTGTGTAGAATATAGGATAAGGGTTCCATTTTATAAGTTAGGGGAGTGGAAAACTTGTAATAATTAAGAATATTAAAATATAATAATGTCACTCTAATAGTATAATGTCTCCAAATTAGATCATTTTAGAATATAGGATGATATATAATCGAAATATATTCATTTAATTGTATTTATAAAAGGTTTTAAACCATTTAAACACACATATATATAGGTTAACCACTCATTATCCCCTTTTTAACCATTACTCTAGTAATAAAGTGTTTTTTTGGTTAATAAACCAATTTAATAATAATTAAGACAAATTTATCGGGTAAAAGATATTATTATTATACCATATATGGAATTTATTTTACAATATTCAGTTTCTATATGTTGTAGAAATACATTTAAAATAAATATATAAAACTCAATAAAACAATTTTTAGTAAAATGAATTTCTAAGAATAAAACTACATTTACCTTCATTACATGTCATGTAAGAATGATTATATGAATGTAAATAATATTTTATTAAATTTATTAAAAACGCATTCAATTAAAATAATTCATTAATAAATATTAATTTAATTTATTAAAATAAAAATACATTATGCATATAGAAACAATTGTTTTGAAAAATATTTGATTTTACCTTCAAATGATTTTATATTAATATAAATGTCATTGAAAACTAATGATTTAATTATATATATATATGTTAAAAATAAAATTATAAAAATTAATTTAGTCATATTCAATTATTCCAAGAAAATGGTTGGTCGATAACTCTAACATTAAATAATGATAATTCAATAGTTTATGTTAGTTTTTTGATACAAGGTCTTATGTGTAATGAAAACTATCAAACATATAAAAATAATTTAAAAGGAAATATATAATAAATATCATGATATTCAATTATATCTCCTTATAATAATTATCCCTTAATAGTCTATCTCTTGCTATAAAATATCAAGGATACTAATGCCTCATCACTTCTTTAGGTTCCTATGTAGCTTCCTCGGATTTATTGTTCCCTTAAAAAAACATTCACCAGGTTAGTGGTTTTGTTTCACAGAACCTTCTCTCTTCAATCCAGAATATCCATTGGTATTTCATCAAGGATATAAATATTAAATATATCTTGATATTAGGATTGATATAATATTTTCTTTGCAGATAAATTACAAGAGGGGTTGAATTATATTTTAAAAAGCATTAGTCTAGGACAATTAAACCAAAAAATTCACAAACCACATTTACTAATGATATCATATTTGGGCTTGGCCCTTAGTCTGATTACCAAAGTATCATAATAAGAGTGATTTTGAAAGAATCATAGTATACAGATCATAATCCAAGAAATATATGATTATATTAGAGTGAAATAATTGTAATCTCATTAGATTTAATTATATTAATATAAAAACGATTAGATTCATAGAATATATAATTAATAGATTAATGTATATAATATTATGATAAACCACAAAAAGATAATTATAAATAAGTATAGTGGAATTTAAGACTTGAAAAAAAACAAGTACTAAAATAAAAACAATGTAAGAATGACA
Source organism: Viscum album (assembly GCA_963277665.1). Taxonomy (NCBI): domain Eukaryota; kingdom Viridiplantae; phylum Streptophyta; class Magnoliopsida; order Santalales; family Viscaceae; genus Viscum; species Viscum album. Next base: position 1,647,128,110 of record OY728135.1, read on the forward strand.
TATGTCTATTTAAAAATAATAGTTCTTTTTCTATACTTAAGAGAAAGGTATCTAAAATCCCTCTCTAAAGGTATCTTTTTTTTATACATACAATAAATTTTGTCTTTCCTCGACAAGGAATGCCCAAAATTTGATGTTTGGATTTGTTTTGATACCTATCCCTGTAATCCCTTGATCTGATGAATTTTCTCTATCATGATATCCCTACAAGCCCTCAATCCGAAGACATGATTCTCTATCTTCATATCCCCTCTATCACATGATCATAATCATAGATGAGACATAGTATTATAATGGAAAAGTTCATAAGGAAACAACCCTGAAAATATTTCCTTAGAACTAAAAAATGAATACAATTACATATACTAACATTAAGATGTTCATTTTGTGTAATCTCCAGAGCTCTTGTAAATTGAGAAAATTTTCCAATGAATTTGACTAACTATTAACTTATAATACTTCAAATGACTGAGAATTTATAGGAAACCATACAAAAATAATATATCTTCCTGATATTCAAATTTATCTAATATTTTTTTAATGACATAGATACAAGGAACTCCAACAGATGTTTTTTAACTAATTTCTCAATGTTTTATTGATTTATACTATTATAGTGTAAAAGGATTTACATACATTAAAAACCATTTTCATGTATTCCAAATTTAATAAATGTGATTATGATGGACTTCCTTATGAATGTAATTAAAATAATATTTATGAGAGTGAATAATATGTTTATAGATTTTGTGATCATTTTTATTATAAAGACTTCATTTGTAAAAAACAAAAGATATATGGTCTTAAATATGAAATGATAAGGTGAATATAATGTTTATCATATCGATACTCATTACTAAAATATTAAGGAAAAATTTTAGTTTATACTTATGAATAGTTTAAAATTAATTATATGTATTCTAGAAGATTATTTTTCTTATAAAAAAAATTCTAAAAACACTTTGGACATGAAATGTTAGTAATAATGTAATTAATAATGTGTGTGTGATTTCCAAAATTAAAGGAATTGAAAATTCATGTGAATAACTTTTGAGTCGTCATATCCCCATAAGAGATGCTATTATTATTTTTTATGGCCTATGAGTTCAGTACATGTAAAGGATCATATATGTAATTCTACAGGAGAGATGCATGGAAGATGATAGGAACTTGAGATAGATTAAGTAGAATCACTTAGAGATAATAAACCTTCCCAACAAAATATAGAATTTAAAAGGAGTTAATATATATATATATATATATATATTTTATCTTCTTCCCAAATCTCATAACCTTCATCCGTAGGGAAATTCTTAGGAATACCTTTTCACTAATATCAAAATATATACCACATTTAAGAGTTTCATCACAACCTTTATGTCAACTATAATGTGTCCTAATGTGTGGGTAAATGGGTATAACCTTCTCTTATATTTCAATAGATATATTAGGTTCTAATAACATTATTTTTTCAACTTCATCCTAACACATTTGTGTTGTTCACTTCATCTCATAGAGGGAATCATATGGGGTCATCCAAATGCTTGAGTGAAATCTATTGTTGTAAGAAAATTATACCAAATGAAGTTGTTGATACCAACCACCTTTTAAATCCATATAATAGGTTCTCAACATATCCTCTAGGGTTTGAATAGTCCTATAAGTCTAACCATCAATCTTAGGATTATATACAGTTATAACTTTCATCTTTGTATTAAAATATTTTTAAATACTTCTCTATAACATTAGGTTAAACCTTAGATCTTGATCAAATACAAGGGAATATAATATTATATTAAACCTTACCACATTATCAATTAATATCATATTAATCTGATTAATAGAGAAATATTATTTAATGTAAATTAAATTTGATGATTTTCTAAGGTGATTGACTACAACCAAAATAGATATGTGTCATTTAGACATTTTTAGGATTCTGATGAAGAAATACATGGTAATGTTTTCTTATTTACATTTTAGTATGGGTAATCGTTCTAAAATACCATTTGACTTATCTCTATCATCCTTAAAGTTATCACATACCATGAATCGAGAAACATACTTTTCAATATCCCTTTTCTTTTTTATCCCACCAGAAATACTCTTTAATATCAATATACATATTCATATTTCAATGAAATGTAGAGATTTAATAACTATGAGATTCATCGAAAAATTCATTCTTCATGTATGTTATTGATTGGAAACATACTGGGTTCCTAAAACTTATCATTCCTTCATTATCATATTTGAACTCAAAAAAATTTATCACCTTCTTCTATAGTTCCATATCCTCCATTTCCGCCTCTTTAATCCACAAATAAATTGATGGTTAAACATTCATATAAAAAATAAAGGATCTTTCTCATTTCATATTGATTTTAAGATCAATCTTCTGCAAATATATACTTGATGCTTTTATGATAAGTATATATATCACATCTTTTATAATAAAGAAAATTTCTCTTTATTTTAATTTAAGAATCACTACATCCGACTCCAAATAACGTGTCAAGTAATTTTACTCATGAGTTTTCAATTTTAATTTTTTATAAGCTATCAATATAAAATTATACATGGGGATTCATCCCAATCTATTCTTTGATATATCACTAATGTTTACAAACCCTTATTGACTACTAGGTATTTTATGTACTGGTGTACTAACGAACCTTTGTTTCAACTCTTTGAAATATTCATTGCATACTACTATCCAAAGGAACCTTGATCCTTTATATGTTAACATGGTTATTGGATTAGATATCCTTGAGAAAGCATGTACAATGGTCATTTGTATCTATCCATCCCAAGAAAACAATGTATCTCAGTTACTAAGGTTGGTTGTTGCCATTTCTCAATAACTTTTGTCATTAAAGGATCCACCAATACACCCTATCTTAAGATTATATGTCCCATGAATGAAATTTTTTTAACAAGAATTCACACATACAAAATTTGGAATATATATTCTTTTCTCTTGTTGTCATCAAAAATGTATTTTGAATATCTTTATGATTTTCCTTTCTATTTGAATATAGAAGATATAATCTATAACAACTACCAAAAACTGAGTGAGGTAACCCATGAGGAATATATTCATTATATTTATGATGATAGTGGGGGTTTTGGTAAGTATAAATCGATTCACAACATATTCTTATTGACCATACCTTCAAAGAAAATAAGTATTGGGTATATCCTCCTTTTGTACCCTCAATTGAAGATATTCAGAATTATAGTTAATATTATAAAAGAATTTATCTCTATGTATTTGATCAAACAATTCATCAAAATAGGGTAGAGGATACATTCTTCAAAAAATGATCATACAATATTATCAATAATCAATGCTATAATTCGATACCCATTCATTCATTATTATACAATAAATTGGTTCACTCCATGGTAATGCACCATGAATTATAAATCCCATATCAATATTCTCCTAGATATGTTTCTTCAATTCCTATTACTCAATCAGTTTCATTATATATGGATTTTTTGAAATAGGTGCAGCACCTGGTATAATGTTTTTAAATACTCAACATCATGATTCAAGAAAAGACTATGTAAGACTTCATGAAATACATAAAAATAATTCTAATAAATATCTATATATCAAATTTTTAGTTTCTCCCAAACCATTTCAGTTAAATAACCCTCATAAATAGGCTTTAAGACCCATATAAGGGGACTAACATGAATTGGAAGTTCATATTCATCCTCACATAGAAGGACACTCATATGTGGATTTGGAATATAAAAATGGACTTGCTTTCCTAGATAATTATCATGTTATCTATATAAATATATCCAATATATGCCCAAAAACATCAAATTCAACTACAAAAAGAATCACATGATTTTTTGGAAGCATATTTTTACAATATTCTATCAGTTAAAAGCCATAAACTTGATATTAAATCGTCATAACATTAGAATTTTTTTACAACATAGTCAATATATAATCCTTGAAGTGGTGATGTGATACTCTTAGACAATTATTCAGATATAAAATAGTTTATAAATTCATAATCAAATGATTCATTTAAAGTTTCAAAGTGTATGGTAAATTTACTTTTCTCCACTTAATTCATATAACCAACCATAATAGATTTGTTGGAATTATCATTCCCTTGTATTTTGGGATTCAAAGTTTGAAGATTCCAATTTTAATAATTAACTTTTAGATTCTTCCACTGATTAGAATATTGTCCATAATCCATTCATTTTTACCATTAAATGGTCGGTAGTACATTCAATTGATAATTTTCATTGTTCTTTTCATTGACTAACCTAATAATGTAACTTTGGATTTATTTTTCTCAATCAACTTCTTTTAAAAACATAACAAATTTACCAGACTACATAAGAAACTTTTTTATGTGCTTCCTTCTACACTTATGACATGAAGAAATATTATATTTCATTCCATTATGGGGTTGGTTATAATTTTTCCTCAATTTTCAAAAATTTTATTTTTCCCCAAAACTATGAGAACACTAAGTGTCTCAAATTCTAATATCCATATTGAGATAACATCAATTAATTTCTATATATATCAATGTATATAATAGTTTATTTCTTTTTAAGACTCGGTCATAAGTAACAGAAGCATTGGTAATAACAACCCTTCTATTTATTACACTTTAATTCATTATTTATTTCATAAAATTACACATTATACAACCCAAAAGATCTAGAATTATAGTGTCTTTTAGATTTATTTATATATAATAACATATAGAACATTTAGTATAATAAAATCATTGAAAAATTATTTAATATTATTTTAATGTTCAATGAATTCTAAAACAACAAAGGATAACCTAGGAAAAACGTAAGAAAGGGGTGAGATATAAAGCCAAATAATGGAATAAACATGGAATAAGATGATACATGTCAAAAAATTGGCATATAAATGGGTCATAAAAGGAGCCGGAATCATAAACATGATCAATGAGACTTGATGTAGCATGATTATAATAACATGGGAAATGTGGAAAAAATTAAAACATTTGATCATAAACATAAGTCAAGGATAATCCTGCCAAGGAATAATGGTGTAAAATTATAATAAATGAATAAATTCACACCCTATCCCAACATGAAATATCATGAGAATAAAAATTACCCAATGCATTGGAGTGCTATAGAATTATATTCACACCCTTAATATTCATTTCATTCTCATCTGTATGTGTTCGACATATAATATATAACATGGAATCATTCATCATAAAAATTTATTACATGATCAAGTAATGTGTAATAAATATATTTTAGTCCCCAATAAATTACGTATAATAATATAATGTTTAATATTGTTGATACTAATTGGTATGGTATTCACTACACAATGTTTTTGGCATGGAAAATCATGGTCAAATTTTGGTAGCATAACGAAGTCACTTAAAGATTCATAAAAATGGGTTGATTAGAGTGAAAGAGTATTTAACAAAATAAAAATCAAATTAGATGTAATAGGGACATGAAAAAATATATCCCAACACTATAAATCTTAAATATATGACATATATTAATGAATAAAATTGAATAAATAAAATAATCAAAACTATATTTTGGTTTAATAATGAGTGTACATAATGTATCATGGGAGGCTTAATGAGAGTGAAAGGGGATCTCATAATTTATACATTAAATGAAAATTTATGTGAATATATAATAACATATAAAATAAAAATAAAAAGGAATTTAAAAGACATAACATAAAATAAGTTCTTTAATTGAAATGAGAAGAGATAAATCCCTTATAGAATTTTTGCATAGTAAAGAATTATGTGAATTTAAAAATGAGAGAGAAAAAATGATACATCATTAAAATAAAATCTATTGGAATTTAGGGGGTTTTATATATAAATTACAGAATAAAAATGTGCAATTAAGAAAGAAAACTCCAAAAAAGGTTATTGAATTTAAAGGAGGAGAGGATAGTCACTTACTTGAGTGTATGATTCCTAATTCATGGGAGGGGATTCTTAAGAGATTATTATCACCATTGGAGGACTCTATATAGTGTAGGAAATAATTTTCACATACTCCAATGAGTTTGAGTGAATAGAAATGATAGAATTTGTGGGTTAATATAGGAAAAGTGGGGGTTTTAATTATTATTTAGGTTTTGGACTCTACATAGTAAAATTTCTAAAACTGAAAACCATCCTATATTGTTCTAAAATTATTTTTTTCAAATTGGAATTTTCATTATTATTTTATAAGTACATGTGCATAAATTATTAAAATAATTATCATTTATATGTGGAGGTGAGTCACATTGCTAAATAAATAATATTAAAACCATAAAATATATTCTAGGGTTTTGAGGATTAATTATGGCATTACAAATTATATAAAATAAACTAAAAATTAAAATATTTTAAATGGAAAAAATTTATTTGGTCATGTGTCCAATTTTTAGAAATTATTACATCAATTTTTGATCATTATAATGTCATAATAAACAAAGTATATTTAAACATTATTGAATTTGTTCCATAAAATTTTGTTTTCTCAAAACATTATAAAAATTTACTGAAGGATAATTTGGACATAATGATTCAAAAAATAATATAGAAATTATCTAAATAATTTTTTAAATATTTAGATTTTAACTTTTAATGTAAAATCTATATTAATTAAGAAATTTTTGGGTTCATTACAATTCCAATTTTTTAACCCTAATAAAAAATACATCTGACTTCATAAAAAAATATGATCATTTATATTTGATAAAAATTATTTAATAATACTATTTTATTAAAATACTATTTATTTAAAAACCCATTAATTCATAAATTCTTTAATTAAATTCTAATATTAACAAAAAAATAAAGGGTTTGCATTATTGTATCAAAATAAAAATCATTTACAAAGTAACAATAATATGATGAAATTATATTCATTATTCTACAAAAAATAGTGTAAATACACATATTGATACATTATTAGTACATATCCATTTAATAATCTATAAAATTCCCAATGATTAAGGTGTCTAATGGTGGGAAATTCATTGTGTGGTTCGGAAAATATGGTTTGTGTCCTGATCATGATGATCTTGAACATCTCTTGTAAATAGGTTTACTCATGCTTATGTTGTTGAATATAATAATGGGATTAGTCAAGTGAAATTCCCATAAAAGTTATCTCCCTTGAAATATCGGATTAACAGTCTTCATAGGTTATAATACAATTAGTTGAGGCCACCACATCCTTTTTCTGTAACAATTGGATTTTTCAGACCCTAAATTTATAGTAATATATTGATCATTGTTTAATTTCTATATTATAAATTGTAATGATACATGAAATTCATTTAAATCTAATTTGATATAATTAGAAAAAGAAATTTATGTGTTTTATATAATCATATTACTTAATAATACATTTAATTGAATCATAGGTAGATTTTTTTGTAACAGTTTTGGTCATTAAAATCATCACCTTTATATAAATTTCACCCTAAAAACCTTATATTCCCATTCTAAAATAGAGGAGGGTAACTATGATTCATCACCTCCTCTACTTCCCATGTTTTTTCATTCTAATTGTGGTTTCTCTAAAACACTTTTAAAATGTACATTTTATTAGTTCAGGGAACATTTTCTCTATGATCTAAAATCTTCACCAGCTTCTCTTCAATGAAATTTCATTTCTTAATGGTAATATATATACATTGACTAAATATGAGGGGTCTTGTATGTACTTACTCAAGATGGATACATGGAATCCATTATGTACATTAAATAGGTTAGGTAGGACTGCTAGTCGATAGGCCAATACTCTAATGTGATCAAGGATCTCAAAGGGGTTGATGTATCTTGGACTAAGCATTCCCCTTTTACAAAATCATATTGATCACTTCCACGGAGATATACAGAGGAATACCATGTCTCCAGCATAAGACTATAGGTCTTTTTGACCATTGTCATCGTAGCACTTATATCGACACTGATTAATATTAATGTGATGATAAATTGTACAAACCTTCACCATTATTTCCTTTACCATATCAGGACCAAGAGGTTTTCATTCTTCGACTTCATCCCATCATATCGGTGTTATACACCTCTTCCCATAATGGTATTTAGAGGGATCCATTTTGATTCTTGAGTGGAAACTATTATTGTAACATAACAAAACCAAAGAAAAATTTTGGTCACATCCTCCACTGATGTCCATTGAACACACTCACAACATTTCATCTAGTTTATGAATAATCACCTCATATTTTCCATCTGTTTGAGTATGATTTGTTGTACTGATGCTCAGCTCTGTGTTTAGATCATGTTGTAGTATTTTCCATAACATGGAGGTGAATCATAGATCCCGATAATATACAATCTATAATTGTAATCCATAATGCCTTACCACTTCAATTATGTATATCTATGCACATTGATCCACTGATATGTCCACTCAAATTATGATAAATTGATTTGTATTTATAAGACAATCTATAACAGCCCATATAGCATTTTTTTCCACTGGATGTCGTTAGATGTCCAATGAAAAATTCTATGGGGATGTTCTCCTAATTCAATGTTGGTATGGGTATTGGTTAAATCATCCCCTTAAACTTCTTCCTTCAAACCTCTACTTGTTTGAATACCAATCACTGTGATGTTTATTCTCCAATCTACTTCTTCATATTTTCCCCCCAATAGTGCTCATAGAGATCATGATACCTCTTTTTTTCTTCCTGTGTGAATGTTGAAAGTTGAGCAATGTTAATCATCCAATAGTTATTTCTTTATCTCAAGATATAATGGAATAGATAGTCTTGAGAAAAATATTATAATTCCCTCTTCATCAATTTTTAACTCATAGGATATCCCATTTCTCCTAGCTTCCACCTTCTTCTAAATTCCCACAACACCTCTTTAAGAATCCGTTTACCTCTATAGAATAGATATTTGATAAATATTTTTTGAAAGGATTGATGATATATCATAATTTTTGATTCCCATGTTCATAATTTCAAAATCTAATAATATTTGATCCCTCTCAATTCTATTTAAGGACAGAATTGATGGATCCTTTAAAATTAGAGCATCTTACACCTTATTTGCTTTACCAGGATGGTAGTGGATTTATAATTCATAATCCTTGATGAGTTTTAACCATATTCAATGGATCAAATTAATCTACATATATGTGAATATATACACAAGGATTTTGTGATCTCTATATATCCCACACTTCTCCCCATAGAGATAATTCCACTATATTATCAACACAGGGATTACAGATTCCATCAATAGATCATGTGTGGGATAGTCTTTTTCATGAATTTTAAACTACTTAGACTTGTACAGTATAAATTTATCATTTTTCATAATCCCATAGCCTAATGTTTTCTTTCATTCATATTTATATACAACAAAGTGTTTCCCACTTGTTGGTAATGTGAGTACTGGTGTATTGATAATCCTCTTTTTGAGCTCTATAATTCTTTCCTCACATTCTTGAATCTATAAAAAATTCCCTCCCGTGAGAGTTATCTTGTTAAAAAGGTTTCATAATCAGCAGAAAAATCACACAAATCAGTGATAATACCAAGCTATCCCATGGAAAATCTAGATATATATCAAATATATTGGCTTCAAATATACTTCAATTGCATCTAACTTTTATGGGTCTATAGATAATCCATTGCATGAGATGAAATTCCCCAATAAAGATACTAACTTTAACAATAAATCATATTTTCTATATGTTGCATAAATATTCTCTTATTGTAGGATATTTAGCACAATTTTCAAATGCTCATCATGCTCCTCCTTTCATTTGAAGTATAATATAAATAATCTATAAATACTACCAATTAAATTTCTAGGTATTCTATAAAGATACTATTCCTAAATCTATGAAGATTTCTGGAGAATTAGTGAGTCTGAATGGCATAACTATGAACTCATAGTTCATATACCTTATATGAAAAGAGTAATTATGGATATCTTTATTCTTCACCCTTGATAATATCCTAACCTGAGATCCACCTTAGAGAAGTGTTGTGCCCTACACAACTGATCAAAAAAGTGATCAATTCGAGGTAAAGGATAATTGTTCATTATTACGATCTTTTTCAGCTAATGATAATCCATAAAAAGGCACATTAACCCAACCATATTCTTTATGAAGAGGACATGTACACCCCATGGTGATGCATATAGAAAATTGGACCCTTTTTCGAAATTCTCCTATAGTGGTTTCTTTCGCTCCTCAATTTCCATAACAACCATTCTGTATAGATTCTTGTACATTGGTAACTACCCATGTATTTGATTGATTGATGATTTAACCTCACATTTTAGAGGATGTCCGTAATATTCCTCATGAAACACATCAGTATGATCCCTCACATAATGTAGGTCTTTGAGGATGGTTCATTACATATACTCAATCATTTGAGACACATATTCTTGCTTATAGGATTATAATATACATTCTTGAGATATTCATGAAAAACATGAATCATCCTTCTCCTTGAACTTGTAAAGAATCATGGGTCAATTTGAGATATGTAGACTGATTTCCATCTCACATCAATTTATGTTGTCTCTAAATAGGGAAAGCCAATCCATACCAAATATTTCATCGAACTCCATATAAGGTAGTATGAGTAGGATCAATGGTAATTTAATCCCACATACATTGACATGGGATGAGTTATATTCTTGGGATGCAATAATTTCCCCATTTTCCATTTTCACAGAAAACACTACTTCTATTCTTTGTGGTGGTCTTTGAGTAGTTCTACTAAAAAATATTGATTTGAAATAATGTGTAGAAATATAATAAAAAAGTATATTATCTATTATTGAATGAATAACTATAATACATATCACCACTTCATTATCAGGATCCACCTATGTTGTTGTGATGGAAAAATAGAACAAATGATTCCTTGGAGGTTGTTGGTTATCTCTAAAAACCTTTATCTTAGTGAATTAGTTTGCAATGGGTCATGATTACTTGAAGTTGAAGCAGTGAAAAATTCAATAAGGTATGAATGAAGCATTACCTTACTCTATCATATTAGTGGGTTTCTATCATAAAAAAAATTGAATGTTAGGTTTCCTACCTTCACACACCTAATTCATTTATGTAATCACATTAGGCAATTTCTAGGGTGCATCATCTCACACCTTTGACAAATGGGATATTGGAATTTCTTGGAATAATTCTATTTCTCCATTGGACTTCATGAATAAAATTCCACTTTATAATTTTTATCCCCATCATACACATTACATTTTCGAATCACAATTTCAACTTTGAGGGAATATCAAACAATTTACTCATAACTATCATAATCACGAATCACCAGGTCTCTCTATAGACAAGGTTTTAGGAAACCAATGAAGAGGTAAAACATACATTCTGAGGTAATAACCAGGCTAGAGGTGTATTGTTCAAGTCCTATGATTTATTCCTCATACGATTCAGTAAAATAATTGAATTTTTCTTAAGGGAAAATAAATCCCTTTCCATTTTAGGATGAAGAGTTCAAGGAAAATATTTACCAAGAAATATTTTCTGGAATTCCTTACACTCCATTACATTGATCTCTTACAAGGAATTTGTATTCGTGATTAATGTCCAAAGAAAAAAATATTCTCCCTCCAAATAATAAATAGCTAGTAAAACCATTTAATTTGTGGAACATTGAAGTAAATAGAATATATTCTCAATTGAGTTGATCCATTGTTCCATTATTAAGGTATTATATTGTACATTGAATGTATAATGTCTTTTTTGCATGTAGCTCTCAATTGTGGCATGTTATCACTTAGGGGGTTTGGGCACTACTCTTTATCTTGGTTTCTATTTAGAACCTGGGTCAACTGAGAGAGTATCATTGAAAATTTCATGATTCCTACTCCCTTCAGGTTTTGCATCTTGTTGGGATAGTCATCACTTTTCATGTTGCATTATTTGTTGACCTGATTCCTCATATTTATGGCTATTGGATAGAATAAATGGAAAATTATGACTGATTATTTCAAACTATTAATAACATAAAGGGTAATATAATGACAATAAAGGGGTAACATATAAATTACATTTAATAACTTAACTTATGAATCACAAAACATTAATATGTGTTATCCACGATCTTTTTCCTAACATATATTCATGTTGTATTTTTTTCTCCCTTAATAATGGTTCATAATTAGCTTATGAGTTTACAAAATCATATCCCCCATGAGTGTAAAAATAGGTTAATATTAAGGCTTGTTGTTATGTACTTGGTTATCCCGAGTTAGGAACGGGACACGTTGTATATATGTGGTAGAACCAAGCTGACTTATACTATCCAAAAGGGATATATTTTCTTGAAAAAACAATTTCTCTATACTTACCAAAATTTTGGTATGTTTTCTTATACATAGAATACTTCTCTAGGAATTTCACTATAGTTTTCAAATATTAATCCCAATGATATCTAAACTATTTCACTGATACCAACTATAAAAACCATAGTTTTATTAGAAATTAATTCCATATTTTTTACATAAATTACAAATAATAAAAACCAAATGTTTTTGAATTATAGTTTCTTTTTGAAATAGGTAGATATAATCACCTCTTGAAAATGTAATATAAAATCATTATTTAAAACATCCTTATCATTATTGTATTGTTCCATGTATTTTCAGACCTCATGGGAAAACCTCATGACTACCATAAGAAAGGGGTGGTCTATAAAGGCCAGTACAACAATAAACATGGTATAAGGTGATTCATATAATAAAATAGTCATATAAATGGGAAATTAAAAGATTAGTAATCATAAACATGAAAAATGATACATGATATAGGATATCAATAATAACATGGGAAATGTGAAAACAACAGAAAACACTTCTTAAAAAACATAATTCAAGGATAAACCCGCCATGAATTCATGGTGATAAAAGGCCCATAATGGAGTCGAGTTAACACCATATCCCAAAATGATGTATCATGATACTAAAAATTAACCAATTCATTGGAATTATATATACTTCCGGGCACACCAATGACATTTATTTTGTTCACCAGATCAAGTTTTCCACATAGATCATACAACATGGAATCATTCAACATCTTATTTTATTCCAGGATTAAGTAATTTTGAATAAGAAAATTTAATATCCCAATCATTTAAAGTGTAAGTGTACAAATGCTAACAAAAATTATATGAATGATTAGTCTATTCACTACATAATTGTTTAGGCACTGTAAATCGTGGTGAAATTTTGACAAAATAACGATGTCGCATAACGATTAATAAAATTGGGATGATGATAGAGAAGTTGGTTTATGATCAAATATAAATCAAATGGGAAGTAATAGGGACATTGAAAAACATATCCCAACATTTTAAATTATAAATATAAGACATAAGTTAATAAAGAAACTTGAGTAATGAAAATAATTCAAATTATATTATGGTATTGTAATAGGTGTACATAAATGATCATGGGACGATTAATAAGATTGAAATGGTATAAAATAAGTTACTAATTAAATGGTATGTATGGTTAATATGGAAGAATATATGCCATAAAAATTATATAGAATTTAATATAAATAATATAAAAGAGGTGCTTGGATGGAAATGGGAAGAGATAAATCCCTTAAAGAATTTCTGCATCGTAACAGGTTATAGAAAGGAAAAAATGAGAGAGAATAAATTATACCTCATTCAAATAACATACATTTTGTATGAGGTGATTGTTATAAATAAAGTTCCACAATAAATTGAAAATTATGAAGTCTAATTCTAAAGAATGTGTTGGAATAGAAAGGAGGATAAAAATGTCCCTTACATGAGTGTGTAACTCCAAATTCTTGGGAGGGGATTCTAGAGAGCTTGGTTGATCTTTATTAGGACTCTAGATAGTTGGAGTAAGAGTGTGTAAATTTTCCAAGGGTATTGAGTGAATATAAATGGTATCATTGGAGGATTTATATTGAAAAACAAGTGATTTCTTTATTATTCATGTTTTGGACTCTACACAATAACATAAAAAACCACAAACCATACATTGGTTTTTCCCATTGTTTATACCAAATGGAATTTTCATTTATTATTTTATATATTCAAGGGGAGAAATTTTTAAAATAATTCCCTTTATTATGTGGAGGTGAGTCACCATTCTATGAACTTATTTTAAAACCTTAAAATATATTATAGGTTTTGGAGGATTCCCAATGGATTTAAGAAATAAATAAAATAAACCTAAAATTGAATAATTTTAAATTAAATACATTTATCTGGTCATGTATCCACTTAATATAAATTATTACATCACTTTTGGTTTATTTTAATGCCATAATACATAAAGAATATTCTTACGGTATTTAATTTTAACCTGAAAATTTTTCTATCAAAGAAAATTATGAAAAATTCCCAATTGAATTATTTTAATGTTATGATTCAAAAAATAATACACATTTGAATAAATAATTTTATAAATATTTTAATTTTAACTTTTAAAATAAAATCAACATTTATTAATAAATGATATGTTATTGGACAATAAAAGTTTTTGAACCCTTATAAAAATTACATTCTACTTAATACAAATTATATGATCATTTATATTTGATAATAATTATTTCATAATAATTTTTTGTTAAAATATTATTTATTTCAAAAATCCTCTAATTCATAAGTTCATTAATTTTATTGGAACATTAACCAAAAATACAATTTCTGCTTTATTGTTTAAAAATAAAAATCATTTACAAAGTAATAATAAAATAATGAAAATATATTCATTATTTTATAAAAAATAATATAAATATTCAAATTTATATGGACTAGATACATATCCCTTTAATACACAATAAAATTCAAAATATTAAGGTGCTTGATGGTGGGTCTTTCATGGGGTGGTTCGATTAATATGGTTTGAGCCATGATCTCAATGAGTTTGCACTTCTCTGGTAAACAGTTTTTCTCATGCTTAAGGTGTTGGATATTCTCTTGCTATAGGTCAAGGTTAATGAAAAAACATTATATCTTCATTGAAATCTCAGAAAAATGGAATTCATAGGGTTCGATCCTACTAGTTGGTGGCAATAATTATTTTGTCTATGTTAATTAGATTAGTTAAAACCCTATATATATACCAATCATGTGATCATTTTTCAATGGTTATATTTTCATTGTTAAGGATAACTAATGGTCATTTAAATCCTATTCTATTTAATAAAACAAAAAAACAAATGTTTTTTTATAACAATATTACAAAATAAATAATTTATTTGAATCAAAGCGGGAATTTTATTTATATCAGTTATGGTCATTACAATGATCAACTCTAGTTTCAAGATAAATGATAAAATTATAATAAAAACCATAAAGTCTAGTAAACATTTAATAATAGGTACTAATGGATTTTTCATATTTATACTTTAGTTCCAGGTATTTCCTTTCCATTTTTATATAAATTTTTCAGAGAAAATACTTACTGAAAAATACATTCTTAAACTCATTTAATGATATGGAGTCAGTTTCATCCCCTTACTTTGTATTTATTATAAGATTCCACCATTGATCATCTTTAAATTCTAAGTGATACACATACAATATCAATTTCTCATGGTCCATACATTAGACAACATATAATACCTTTCCAATATCATCGACCCAATTCCTAGAAATAAGTGAACAAGAGAAACCCCTGATGAAAGGTGGTGTATAATATAAAAGACTCTATAGTTTGTTGTCCCTTCATTTTTATCATTTTTATGTTCAGCAAGATTCATGTTACCATTAATATCTTGAAAATATTTTGTGACTATTGCTAAAATATTAAATATCCCACAACTTATTTTGTAACAACCTGAGATTTTATGAAAAATATTATTTTTAATTTTATTAACGTCTTGTGTTGTACGCTACACCAAAAGGAGATTTCACAACACACATCCTTGACTTTACTTGCATTACACGCAATCACGACCTTCCTCGATAGCGTGTGTAGTACGCAATACCGAGTTTCACTAAACAACGATATGCTATTAAAATATTATTATAACTAGCCGTTATGAATAGTAATAACAACCTTTTCAAATTTTAGAAATTTTATCTCTCAAAATGGACTTCATTTTGGGATTCGGAGTATCGAATATAGCCTAAGGTGAAATTTTGGTACTTTTCGGATAACTTTCATATTCTGATGAATAGTTAAAATTACTAAATTATAATTAAAAACAACTTTTTTAATCACAATAATTAATATTGATAAATTATTAATTTGAGTGGTTTTAAAGTATATTTAGAATATATATTTACAATTTAATACAATATTGGTCATTGAATTTAATTTCACATTTAAACCAGACATAATCAAGTGTCAATCTTTTGATAGATATTGTTTCTTAAAAACACGCTATTTGTTTTAACAGTGGGATTTAATTATAAAATTAATTAATGCAACTTCTATGTTATGAATTTAGTAAAATAGACTTCATTTTTGAATTCGGAATATGAAATATAGATTAGGATAAAATTTTGGCATTTTTCTGAAAAACATCAATTTTTGATGAATAGTGAAACTACTAAGTGGTAGTTAAAAAACTTAATTTTTCATAAAACTTAATTTTACCGCTTCTGTGAATGGAATTTCAAAAATCCGAGAGACACGGTTGATGTCAGTAAGTAAAATTTGGTTCAATGAGATGAAAATAATTTTTGGTGAATAGTAACGTTTTACTTTTATTTACCACGGTTAAAAGTAAATAGTGTAATTAAGGGTAAGAATGATATTAATATTACCCTAACACATGTCCTAATTCTATTAGACAAGTTTATATCGACCAAAAACAACCTTAAGTGTAACATATTATCATTTAGGCCCACTTGGATTAGATTAGGACATTTATTATTATTTAATTCAAAGAAGAGTTAAAAGAGTTAAAATCAAAGTATATTTACTAAAACATTTTTAATATAGGGTTGTACATAAGATAAATTCGATTGTAAATATTCATTAGAAAGATAAAAAGATTTCCTACCTGATGGTATTTTATTTGTAATTTTTATACATCACATAATGTAATTTATTTATGACACAATGATGATGCAGTAATTGTCTTATTAATGAAATATTGACATAATTGATATTATAAATACCAAAATAAATGTAATTTAAGACTTTTTATGAATTCCACTAATTTTATAGGTTACTATGATATATTAGTGTTGATTTAATCAACTTGGTTCGAACATATAATTCCGTTATGACTTTCACAAAAATCATATATCAAATAGTGTCAAAAATGACACAAAATGGTTTTTAAATCAAATATTATATTATTAATTGTTATTTTATTCATAAAATTCTAAGGTTCGGACAAATGACTTAGATAAGTATATATATATATTAATAATAAACAATTTGGGGTTCGTTTCGCATGTTATAGTAAGTGTATTAACCATATAGAGAAAGAAAACAACAAGACATGGTAAAAGTTAAATTATTTAACTTAGAGTTAAGTCTAATTGATAAGGTTAAAATAATACCCTAAACTTGTCTACATCCTATTGGATGATATTATTTCGACCCATCCCCACTTTATATTCGAAATAAGACCCTTTGGAACCATTATAAACCGATTTTGACTTTAATATAAAATAATATTTTGAGATATTCTTAAGGTGCCCCTCTCCTCCCTTATAAAAGGGCACCTCCTCCCTCTCTTCCTCACACAACTTTGAGCCTTCAAGCTCGGCCAAACCCTGCCAAAATCCCTTCTCCACTTCCCTAGTATCATCCTAGAGGTCCTGGTCTTCTTCAAAGACCATCCATAGTTCTTTAAGTGGAGGCTAAGAAAAGGCGCGTCAAAAAGAGGTAATATCCATTACCGATCTTTTTCCATTTCTTTCTTCTTCAACTTATTCTTATTTAGTTGTTTCATGATAAAGTAATAAAATCAGTATTTCTTATATACAGATATGTTATTATAAATATGAAACAACTCTAATTAACCTTCTATCCATCCTACGGAAAAAGGAAATCACCGCACGTGCGTACGTACGGAATACCGTCTCCACGCCGTGGTGTAATCTATTTTCCGCCACCACCTTAATTGGATGGGTATAAAGGTGTAATGAGTAACTATATATGATTATTATAAAGTGATATTGATACTGAAATAGTATACATACACTTCAACACAATTCCACGACCATGGGAACAATATCATCGCTCGTGCGTACGTACGGACTACCGTCCCCACGACGCGATGAGATTCATTCTCAATGATTAACCATTCATGAATGATATAAAGTATATATAATAAGTACTAATGAAATATTTTACCTGATAATGATACTGGATTTATTTATATTTATATGTATGTCATCTACTTAATTCCATTCAATTCAATAAGGAAACGAAAACAGCGTTCATGCGTACGTACGGACTACCGTCTCCAAGAACGGTGTATTTCTTTCCATTTACTGATTTATTATATATGTATATTCTGAATATATATATATAAATCATGTTTTATATTTTGGAATTAAGTAATCATGATCTAAGTAATCATATGAATAATTACAAGTTAAAAACACGAACGACAAATGAGACGATTTTACCCAAAATGCTACTTTAACATGAATTTACAAAAAAACGGGTAATATAAAGTCATAAGTGGACCATATATGATATAATAACAATGAATATGATTCTGGAATAAGTCAATAACATGATTTAAATCATTATACAGGAGGTTCAGACACTTACAAAGCAAGTCGGATCTAAGGTAAGGGAAATATCACAATCTCATTTTTATCCGAGATTATTTTTACTTTGGTAATTACTTGGGTGTATTGTATCATCCACATCCATGTTTCCTAAATATGGAATATTATTTACATCCACCTAAAATTGTTTAAATCTAATTTTACCCTTCGGTGAGTTTTTAGTAAAGGATATGAAAGGAATCTTTTGTCGTTTTTCGTACGAGGTACTTTTTGACTTTTCCGACAAAAGTACGAAGAATGTTTTTTTAACTTATACGTCATGAATGGATTTTTAAAACATTATTTCCAAGAATCTTACTTTACATGTTTTCAAGTTTATTTTTAATCAACTTCTTTTATTTTAGAATTGTATGACATGTTAAGAAAGGAAAAGTATTTTTGAAGTAGAAAGGATATTTTCCTCAAGAATGGAGTTCAAATGTTTTATCAAAATTATTTTCCATCTAAGATAATAATGGGTTCTGTTTTTATTCCTATTATTACATTGATTTTATTATGTTGTGATGGAACTATTTTTATGAATTACTTTATGAATTGTTTTATGATGTCATGATGTTTAAGATTCCCATTTGTATTACTTGGGTTATGCAATGATGTATGATTTATGAATTTGTGGCACACATAAGAATGGTTTCATTATGAGATGGGTGGGACCTATATCTCCCTCCAATGCATTGGGTAAAGATTTCATATCTCATGAGATAGACATGGCTGGAATGGTAGGTTATACCAGTTCAGTGAAACAGGACTGAAATGAGGGTGACTCGATTCAGAAAGGGACTTTGTCCACTAAGATAGTCTTGGTGATGAGTCATGACTAACAAGAAATGATTCTCTATGATTATGTGTGTATGCCACAAAGTTTCATGTTTTAAGTTATACTTATTTGGATTTCATTTCACTACTATGATTTATCCCATGTTATGAAATTATGCTCTCTTTTGCAAGTTAAGATTTCCAAAAGTTATGTTCTTATGAATATGATGTGATTGATTTTTCTTTTGTTTACCCTTACTGATAATTTGAGCTCACCCTTTTATGTTTTCTTTTCCCCAGGATATAAAGAAAGGTTTTAGGTAATAAAAGGGAAGATATTTATGGGAGATATTGAAGATCTTTCACCACGATTAGGAGATTACGTTATGAGTTTCCAAAGACACTAAACTATTACGATCCTTGTGTGTGTGTTTTTGTTATGTACTAAGTATTCGGCAAAAGTAATGTAATGTCCATGTACGATAAGCTTCGGGTCTCTACAGTTGGTATCAGAGGAAAGGTTTAGTCAACCTTTGGAAACTAGGATGCGAAAACGTTAGTGAGATCCCTAGAGATATTTCTATGGTATGTCTAGGGATGTCCCTAAGGTTAAGTATAAGGATAGGTTATAGTACTAGAACTACACTAACGATCATAGAATTAAACCTAAGATGTTAGATATTGAAGGTACTCTCCCTTTATTATGTTGATTTCCCTAGCATGATTTTTTCCTCTCACACTATTCTTTTTGGGTTTTAGACGATGGCTGGAACCCGAAGGAACCGTGTTGATCAATGCAATGGAAAATGCAATGATTGTCCTCCTGAACAAACAAATGTTATGGGATATGGAGTGAAAAATCTTATTGCTATCCTTATACAAGCTATGAATCATTCTGGAATTCCAAATGAGCAGAGAAAGGAACAGTATTCTATTGAGTCCTTCATGAGGCAACGTCCACCTTCTTTCAGTGGGACTTCCGATCCACATGTTGCTGAACAATGGATCAGTACCACTGAAAAGATATTTTTAGTTCTTCAATGTTCTGAACATGATAAAGTCATCTTAGCAGTATATCGTTTGGAAGGTGAAGCTGATCAATGGTGGAATCTTATCAAGAATACGAGGCCAAGAGATGAAATTGAGTCCATGGAATGGGACGAGTTCAAGAACTTGTTTTTCAGTAAGTACTTCCCTCGTATTCTTCGAACAAAGAGGGAGAAGGAGTTTCTTGAACTAAAGCAAAAGGATGATGAATCTGTTGGTATGTACGAAGCGAATTTTACAGGACTTTCAAGGTATGCATCTGGCATTATCATCCAACCTGAAAGTAAAGTTGATCGATTTTTCAGTGGCTTAAAACCAAGTCTTCGAAGGGCATTAGCTATAAGAGACTTCAGTAGCTATGAAGAAATTGTGCATTGTGCTATCAAGGTAGAAATGGAAGTTGATGTTACATATACATCTCATGGTTTTGACAAGAAACGAAAGATGGAGTTTAAGGAGAAATCTCATAATAATGGTGAAAAGAAGATGAATGTTTTCTTATGCACAAAGTGTGGAAAGAAGCATGGTGGAGATTGTCTTAAAGGGACTAGAAAATGTTTTAAGTGTGGAAAAGAAGGTCATCGAGCAGCTGAGTGTCGAAGTAATGGAAAAAGGGTTTCTAATGATGTGAATAAAGCAAACACTGCAGAGAACGCACCACCAACACTTCAATGATTCAAGTGCAAGGAAATGGGGCATTATGCTAATAAATGCCCTAATCCAAGGGTTAGTGATGATCAATATGAGAAACCACTGAAGGCAAAGGACAAAGGGAAGTCACATGCGATCAATATTGGCGATGTTGAATATGACAATGATGTGGTGGAATGATTAAGTGTTTATGTAATGGGATTCCAAAATAATATTGTATCAAGGAGTATTGGAATATTTATGTATTGGTCTAATGTGGTATTCAAAGTAATTGAGATGTTTTTGGAAATAAGATGATATGCGCATAATGAAGGGAAAACGAGAAAACGAAATGTTTAACAGTATTCATGAGCTCATGATTGATATAAGGACTAAGTGATATCATGGTTTGAGTATATAGAATTTTGAGGATTTTGGTATGTGGAAAGTGTTATCTTTTAACTGCATTCATGTTTTCACTAAGGTATTCAAGAGAATACATGATTAAGGACTTTGAATGTTTGGAATGTGACCAACAAAACATACCTTATGATATATGGGGATCGATGATGGTGTTAAATCTCTGGTAATCGTTTTCACTATGTTATGAGAGTGGACTGCAGTATTATGGATAAGCCTAAAGATTGGAATGGATTATGTTGGACATAAGTTAGTATTGTTTAAGGATAAAAGTTTTTTCGATATTATTGATGTGATGTTATAGTAATATAGTTTTACAAAAAGGACAACCTGCAGGACGGGCGACAACCCATGGCGTCGGACAAGGCTGTGGGAATCGAACCCACAACCGAAGTGCGACTGGCCTTTATCACCTACCACAGGCCTACAGGAAGTCCCTATTTAGTAGAAACTAGTTTTATTATATTAAGAAGTATGATATATGAAGTATAAGTCCATTTTAGGAACCATATATGATTAATCTCACTATAGATCCACTTATGTATATAATATTTTCTAACCTTTTGTTTGAGACAGATGGAATGACCCGTCATTCTATCACATGATCTGCTAACACTTCACGAATAACAAATTCAACTTCATTTATTTAAGAGATGAAGTGGAAATTGTTCAAGGCACAAAAAACAGTGAGATTGTACCAAAATAAAGTAAGTATTTATTCTAAGAAAATTTTCAACTTTAGGGAAATGATCTTGAAGACCAAAAATGTTGTCCTAGTGATCTTATACCTGATGAATCAGATGGTACCTTATATCATCACAAATCTATGGATTTGTGATTACTGGATTTTCCATAGCCATGTTCTCTACCACTCTCCATCAGAACATGATGGTTAGATTTCTCTTCCATATCCATATTTTCACTTATGTGGAAACCCAGTGATTAGTTTATTTGGGTAATCATTACATTTCATACTTTAGTTTTTAAAGCCAAGTTTTGGTATTCTTTTTTTACGATGTCGGTTTCTATTAAAGAAACTTTAGAATAGTAAACCATTTATAACCCCGACGAATTTCGAGGGCGAAATTCATTTTAAGGGGGTATAATGTAACAACCCGAGATTTTATGAAAAATATTATTTTTAATTTTATTAATGTCTTGTGTTGTACGCTACACAAAAAGGATCTTTCACAACACACATCCTTGACTTTCCTTGCATTACACGCAATCACGACCTTCCTCGATAGCGTGTGTAGTACGCAATACCGAGTTTCACTAAACAATGATATGCTATTAAAATATTATTATAACTAGCCGTTATGAATAGTAATAACCACCTTTTAAAATTTTAGAAATTTTAGCTCTCAAAATGGACTTCATTTTTTGGATTCGGAGTATCGAATTTAGCCTAAGGTGAAATTTTGGTACTTTTCGGATAACTTTCATATTCTGATGAATAGTGAAATTTACTAAATTATAATTAAAAACAACTTTTTTAATAAAAATAATTAATAGTGATAAATTATTAATTTGAGTGGTTTTAAAGTATATTTAGAATATATATTTAAAATTTAATACAATGTTTGTCATTTAATGTAATTTCACATTTAAACCAGACATAATCAAGTGTCAATCTTTTGATAGATATTGTTTCTTAAAAACACGCTATTTGTTTTAACAGCGGGATTTAATTATAAAATTAATTAATGCAACTTCTATGTTATGAATTTGGTAAAATAGACTTCATTTTTGAATTTGGAATATGAAATATATCTTAGGATAAAATTTTGGCAATTTTCTGAAAAACATCAATTTTTGATGAATAGTGAAACTACTAAGTGGTAGTTAAAAAACTGAATTTTTCATAAAACATAATTTTACCGCTTCTGTGAATGGAATTTCAAAAATCCGAGACACACGGTTGATGTCAGTAAGTAAAATGTGGTTCAATGAGATGAAAATAATTTTTGGTGAATAGTAACTTTTTAATTTTATTTACCACGGTTAAAAGTAAATAGGGTAATTAAGGGTAAGAATGATATTAATATTACCCTAACACATGTTCTAATTCTATTGGAAAAGTTTATCTCGACCAAAAACAACCTTAAGTGTAAAATATTATCATTTAGGCCCACTTGGATTAGATTAGGACATTTATTATTATTTAATTCAAAGAAGAGTTAAAAGAGTTAAAATCAAAGTATATTTACTAAAACATTTTTAATATAGGGTTGTACATAAGATAAATTCGATTGTAAATATTTATTAGAAAGATAAAAAGATTTCCTACCTGATGGTATTTTATTTTTAATTTTTAGACATCACATAATTTAATTTATTTATGACACAAAGATGATGCATTAATTATATTATTAATGAAATATTGACATAATTGATATTATAAATACCAAAATAATTGTAATTTAAAACTTTTTATGAATTCCACTAATTTTCTAGGTTCATAGGATACATTATTGTTGATTTAATCAACTTGGTTTGAACATATAATTCATTTATGACTTTCAAAAAAATCATATATCAAATAGTGTCAAAATTGACACAAAATAGTTTTTAAATCAAATATTATATTTTTAATTGTTATTTTATTCCTAAAAATATAAGGTTCGGCCAAATGACTTAGATAAGGATATATATATTAATAATAAACAATTTGGGGTTCTTTTGGCATGTTATAGTAAGTGTATTAACTATATAGTGAAAGAAAACAAAAAGACATGGTAAAAGTTAAATTATTTAACTTAGAGTTAAATCTAATTGACAAGGTTAAAATAATACCCTAAACTTGTCTAAATCCTATTGGATGATAGGATTTAGACCCATACCCACTTTATATTCTAAATAAGACCCTTTGGAACCATTATAAACCGATTTTGACTTTAATATAATTTAATATTTTGAGATATTCCTAAGGTGCCCCTCTCCAACCTTATAAAAGGGCACCTCCTCCCTCTCTTCCTCACACAACATTGAGCCTTAAAGATCGTCCAACCCCTGACAAAATCCCTTCTCCACTTCCCTAGTATCATCCTAGAGGTCCTGGTCTTCTTCAAAGACCATCCTTAGTTCATTAAGTGGAGGCTAAGAAAAGGCGCGTCAAAAAGAGGTAATATCCATTACCGATCTTTTTCAATTTCTTTTTCTTCAAATTCTTCTTATTTAGTTGTTTCATGATAAAGTAATAACATAATTATTTCTTATATACTGATATGTTATTATAAATATGAAACAACTCTAATTAACCTTCTATCCATCCTAAGGAAAAAGGAAATCACCGCGCGTGCATACGTACGGAATACCGTCTCCACGCCGTGGTGTAATCTATTTTCCGCCACCAACTTAATTGGATGGGTATAAAGGTGTAATGAGTAACTATATATGATTATTATAAAGTGATATTGATAATGAAATAGTATACATACAAATCAACACAATTCCACGACCATGGGAACGATATCATTGCTCGTGCGTACGTACGGACTACCGTCTCCACGACGCTATGAGATTCATTCTCAATGATTAACCATTAATGAATGATTATAAAGTATATATAATAATTAATAATGAAATATATGACCTGATAATGATACTGGAATTATTTATATTTATATTTATGTCATCTACTTAATTCCATTCAATTCAATAAGGAAACGAAAACAACGTTCATGCGTACGTACGGACTACCGTCTCCATGAACGGTGTATTTCTTTCCATTTACTGATTTATTATATATGTATATTCTGAATATATATATATATGTCATGTTTTATATTCTGGAATTAAGTAATCATGATCTAAGTAATCATATGAATAATTACAAGTTAAAAACACGAACGACAAATGAGACGATTTTACCCAAAACGCTACTTTAACATGAATTTACAAAAAAAAGGGTAATATAAAGTCATAAGTGGACCATATATGATATAATAACAATGAATAGGATTCTGGAATAAGTCAATAACATGATTTAAATCATTATACAGGAGGTTCGGACACTTACAAAGGAAGTCAGACATAAGGTAAGGGAAATATCACAATCTCGTTTTTATCCGAGATTGTTTTTTCTTTGGTAATTACTGGGGTGTATTTTATCATCAACATCCATGTTTCCTCAATATGTAATATTATTTACATCCACCTAAAATTGTTTAAATCTAATTTTACCCTTCGGTGAGTTTTTAGTAAAGGATATGAAAGGAATCTTTTGTCGTTTTTCGTACGAGGTACTTTTTGACTTTTCCGACAAAAGTATGAAGAATGTTTTTTTAACTTATACGGCATGAATGGATTTTTAAAACATTATTTCCAAGAAGCTTCCTTTACAAGTTTTCAAGTTTATTTTTAATCAACTTATTTTATTTTATAATTGTATGACATGTTAAGAAAGGAAAAGTATTTTTGAAGTAGAAAGGATATTTTCCTCAAGAATGAAGTTCAAATGTTTTATCAAAATTATTTTCCTTCTAAGATAATAAAGGGTTCTGTTTTTATTCCAATTATTACATTGATTTGATTATGTTGTGATGGAATTAATTTTATGAATTCCTTTATGAATTGTTTTATGATTTCATGATGTTTAAGATTCCCATTTGTATTACATGGGTTATGCAATGATGTATGATTTATGAATTTGTGGCACACATAAGAATGGTATAATTATGAGATGGGTGGGACCTATATCTCCCACCAATGAATTGGGTAATGATTTCATATCTCATGAGATAGGAATGGCTGGAATGATAGGTTATACTAGTTCAGTGAAACAGGACTGAAATGAGGGTGACTCGATTCAGAAAGGGACTTTGTCCACTAAGATAGTCTTGGCAATCACTACTGGAAAAACGACCTATACCCACGGTTCAAAACCATGGGTATAGCCCCCAAAACCGTGGGTATAGGCTATACCCACGGTTTTGGGAACCGTGGGCTGGAATGGCGTCGGGATAGGGGTCTTGACCTATACCCACGGTTTGGTAGAACCGTGGGTATAGGTGGTTCACACATGAAACCGCTGCTGTACAGCGTGGCATGGGGTTTTCCCACGGTTTGAAAACCGTGGGAAAAATTTATATTCAAAAAAAGAGCTCAGCAGGTTTTGAACCCACGCCATGGAGGACAAATACGCGCAGCAACTGACCAGCAGACCAACCAAGCTATTATACTTATCTGTATATAATGATTATTCTATATTAATATATTAATACTGATGCGGTTATTAAAAAAAGGGGACCGCCGGGTTTCGAACACGGGACCGGGAGATACGCGCAGCAACTGACCAGCGGACCAACCAAGCTATTATACTTATCTGTATATAATGATTATTCTATATTAATATATTAATACTGATGCGGTTATTAAAAAAAGGGGACCGCCGGGTTTCGAACACAGGACCGGGAGGGAGAGAACACCGTGGCGAACCAACTAAGCTAGACCGATTTTGTTAATTTAAATATACAGTGTTATACTTATATTAATATTGTTGAAATATTTAAAATTACATCCCGCCGAGTTTCGAACACCGCACTTTCCAGAACTGAAAGACTAACTAAACCAACACACCTAGCGAATTAATGTTCATTAATAGCAGTATATGTGTAATTAAATTATTTACAACATTGTTCCGACGTAAAATTTATTTCGTCCCGCGCAATTTTTTTCCCATTCCCTCCACCCGCAATAACGCGGGAAACCTATACCCACGGTTTTGAAAACCGTGGGTATAGGTCTTTGAAAAAAATACCCCCTATACCCACGGTTTTTAAAAACCGTAGGTATAGGTTTCCAAAGCAATGCCTATACCCACGGTTTTGAAAAAACCGTGGGTATAGGTCTTCACCAAAAAAGCTATACCCACGGTTTGGTCCAAACCGTGGGTATAGGTTCCTATACTATACCTATACCCACGGTTCTGGAAAACCGTGGGTATAGGGGGGACCTATACCCACGGTTTTCTGAAAAACCGTGGCTATAGGCCCAATTTCCAGTAGTGAATGAGTCATGACTAACAAGAAATGATTCTCTATGATTATGTGTGTATGCCACAAAGTTTCATGTTTTATGTTATGCTTATTGGGATTTCATTTCACTACTATTATTTATCCCATGTTATGAAATTATGCTCTCTTTTGCAGGTTAAGATTTCCAAAAGTTATGTTCTTATGAATATGATGTGATTGATTTTTCTTTTGTTTACCCTTACTGAGCATTTGAGCTCACCCTTTTATGTATTCTTTTCCCCAGGATATAAAGAAAGGTTTTAGGTAAAAAAAGGGAAGATATTTATGGGAGATATTGAAGATCTTTCACCACGATTAGAAGATTACGTTTCGAGTTTCCAAAGACACCAAACTATTACGATCCTTGTGTGTGTGTTTTTGTTATGTACTAAGTATTCCGCAAAAGTAATGTAATGTCCATGTACAATAAGCTTCGGGTCTCTACATATTTCATTTGTTTAATCATGATGATAATTGTTGAATTACCCATCACATTCAGCATTAACCAGATTCCACCTAAGTCTGGGCATTAAATAAGACAGAATAATTGTGTCAGAAATAATAATCATTGTGATTAATAATGTAATCATAAAAATAAATCATTTGTTTTCAAAATCAAGAAAAAATATTTTATTTCTATAACACACTAGGTTTTATGTAGTTCATTTATGGTCATCATATATTAAAATCATTTATAATAGTTGATAAATAAAATGTGAATTAACCAAATCATATCGCCCATGAGTTTCTAGCATGATGTTCAGTCTTATGCCCACTCATCATGCATTAGTGATGATCAATTCAATAAAAAATCCCCCCCTTTTAGAGTTATTACCCATTAGATAATATTTATCATAGCTACATCTAATTTATGTTATCCATATTAGGATATATTTTCTATGGAAACTATTAAATCTTAACATTACTAGAGATTTATGATGTTATAATATAAGTAAATTTATAACCATGGTTATCTACAAATTTCAATTATCCCAATCACTAAAAATAACTAAACCATGACCTGATTCCAACTAAGGTGCAACATGAATTTTATACAAATATATTAAATCATTTTAGATCAATATTCAATAAATATAATAAGAATATAATCACTACAACCATAAAGGTTTAGTTTAATTAGAGACTAGATAAACAATAATTTTATTTTATGAAATATATTTAACATCTCCCACAAATTTTTCCTTGTATAGTACCCTTCTTAGACATACCCTACATAAAACACTTATTTAAAACTTGGGGAAAGAACACATAAGAAAGGGTGAGCTAACATTATTATTAAGGGTAAATATAAGATATATTAATCCATAATAATAAGTGATCATAATATAATAATAAGGGTGTGACAACCCATTGAAATATTAGGATAAATATACATAATTAGTAAAATATCATTTATCATTAATCATGAAATAAGCATTTTTCAAAAAAAATTATCATATTTTTTTGGAGTTATTATTAATCAATCATGATCTATGATAACATATCATAAGAATAAGACATAATTTGATGGAATATACATAAGCGTAGAAAATCAGTTCATAAGTAAAATATCACAACCAAGATTATCATAGAGGACTGGGTTCACTTCTTATTCCATCATTTCCTTTGTCAAGGATGACCACCAAGAAAATCTTATTAGAAAATGACTGTTATTGAACTGGGTTCACTCCCCATTCTGGTCTTTATTATCTCATGATACATCCATCATTATGCCCAATGAATTTTGGGATAAATAATTCTAGTTCCACCTATAACAAAATGAAATCCATATATATGTATTCCACAATATCACAAAAAAACTCATCCAAACAATAATACCAATTTATCTCAATGGAAAACACTATTTGAAAACATATACGACATGAAGAACCGATAATTAAAAACTATGAAATATTATTATTTAAATATGAGAGTTATAATTTAGATATTAAATTTGTGGACATTAATAAGAGTAACCATATTATAATATATATATATAAAGGTCCAAATAAATAAAAATTTATTTACTTATTAATAGGAAATAAGCACTTATTTTTTAGTAAAGTAATTTTATGATTCTAATATTTTAAAAATAAAATAGATTTTATTGCTTTTTTTTTAAAGAAAATTATAAGTAATTTCATCACATTTTATCAAAATATATTTTATAAACTGGATATAATTTTTGAAATTATAATATCAAAATTATTGAAGGAATAAATTTTTATATTTTCCTAAAAAAGCATAATTTTTCAGTTAATAATGAAAAATGACGATTTTCTAGAAAACAGACTTTTCTTTTCATGTAATTTCAAATTACCATTCTGTTTTGATTTTTTTAAATTTAATTCATCAATTTTGTTTAAAAATATTCTAATTAATGTCAATTTAACATACATTAAACATCATTTAGGAATAAAATTATTTTCATAATTATATTTTTATGGAAAATCATTTTCATCATGATTTATATGTTTATTTCAAAATTGATTTGTTCAAAAAACTAGAATTTAAATTGATTAAATTGGTTCCATATTTGGAATAAATATGTTTTTCAACATAATTTTTTGTCATTACTAATAATAACTATAGTAAAATAAATCACTACATTAACGGGTAAACATGGTTTATAAGGGCTAAAACTAATTTGAAAAGGATTTTAAATCATAGTAATACATGATATTAATCTATTGGATTAGAGTAGTTAGACTATACCCATAAAATATTTTATAATATGGCATTTTAGTTACATTTTTTTTTGATAAAGACCTTTATATTATTTAATGTAAATAATAATTCCAAAATAACACTTTATAGATTTTAAAATCACTAATACGTTTTCATAAGGATAAAAACAAGTCATGAATGGTTATGAATGGTTATAAATAATTTTTTTTGTATTTTAATTATTTAAATTTTATTATTGAAATAATTACTTTAAAAGATTATGCATCATTGATATGGTGCTTCTGAAAGTATTAAAAGATTCAAGTAAATGGTTTTAAAGACACAAAAATTGATATTTTTTAGGTGAGTCTTGGTGTTACAAAAATTATTTAGAAAAACATAGTTTATTATTAATGTATAAGATCTTTATATTTAAATTGCATTAATATATTGATATTTTTAAAATTCAACCATTCAAATAGTCCCAAAATTATTTTTATGGTTTATTATGTTAAATAATAATTAATTATATTATTTAAAATTCATTAAAATGTTAACTTTTTTCAAGTGAATGGGATATGGTCTTGAATATCAATCATTTTCCTCTTATAGGTCACTTATCCTTTTAGAGTAAATTTCGTGTCCCCTAATTTGTAAAAATATTAATATCATGGTAATAATTATTTTTAGGAAACAATTTCAAATTATATCCCTTATAGATTTGAAATATATTAATTTGGTTCCACATAAACATGAAAATTTATTGATTTTAATTTAATAATTTAATTAATTCCAAGGGTCCTTCTCCCCTCACTTTTAAAAGTACACCTCCTCTTCTCTCTTCCTCAGACATCATGATCAACTTAGCTTGAAAAACACCCCAAAACCCCCTTATTATCTTCCTTATCTACATTTTTAGGCTCATTTAGTCTTAGAGAAAAATAACTAGGGTCCTCAATATAGGTCCCACAGAGGTTCTACAAAGTGTAGGTAATCATCATAACAAAGAGTTTTCATTTTACTACATACACCTCCATAAATTATGTTCTAACTATTCCAACATAATAAAATTAATACCTATAATGTAATGAAATTTTATTATGCTAATTTAATAACCTTATTCATAACATTTTCCATCTAATGGGAAACAAAACCACTGTGTATCTGTACATGTAGACTACTACCACACGAACCAATGAATTTTATTTTTCCTCGTCACTTTTCATAGATGGTTAATATAATATATTAGACTTATATATATATATATATAATATTATTGAAATAATTATTATTATATAATTATAATATATCATTTATATTCATACCATTTCAGTTAATATAAATAGAATCTTCGCACTTGCGAATATAGGAACTATCATCTCCACCTAGCGATATACATCCAGTGTATGTATTTAATGAAGGTATTTTACATTTATATAATTATAATTATTCTAAAAAGATAATATAATATTTTAGTTTTTATTTTCCATCTAAATAAAATTAAAAACGTCAGTAATGTGTGCATATGACAGTCCGTTTAACCAGCCAATGTATTTTTTTCTGGATTGATTTTCATGGATTACTCTAAATTTTTATTTTATATATAAAAATGAATATTATTTATTGATTATTATTCTATATATTATTTAATATTCCCCCTTCAAAAACTGTTAACCTGCTTAATTCAATTTGTAATTATGAACTGAACTTCCTCCAAAACCTAATAAGGACTTAATCGATTAAGTAATTAAAAATAATTTAAATAATTTATTGAAATTGATTAATAATAAATTTAAAAACATGGAAGATTTTCTAAAAAATTAAATAAATAAAATGATTTTATAATATAGAGGTTAAATGATATACATAACTATCCAGGACTCGAGGTAATGGTTTTTTAACACGATTTCTATTTGTTGGGTTATAATTCATCTTCATTGACTATGTTATAAAAATATCATGTGAGAAAAGCCCTATGATTTAATTATGTTGAATATACACTTGTTTTATATGGATTTACAATTGTTACAGATAGTCACTTAATTGATTTATTCTAACATCAAGGATACTATATTTGTAAGGATTATTCGCCAATATATTACATCATTGAGACATTTCATAAATTATTATCTTACTTATTTTTATAATATTCATATACTACCAATTGATATACTATATCCTGAATGAAGATTTTACCATGATATTTAATATTCTTTTGAATTAATCTCTTTCATGATATGTTGAATCAAATGTAATAAAATATTCAAGGGGTTTCATTGTCTCAATTTCAATTATTTTAGACATAATCACTGCTAAACCAAAATGATATATTTTAAACGGTTTACTTATATCCCCCCTATTTTATTTTATAATTTTTTTCATATAAATTAAGGTTTTTTTAAAATCAAAATTTTTTATTTATTCAATTGATTTTTTATTCAATCATTAACCAAGTGGAGGGGTTCTCATCTAAAACATACTTTTTTGAGAAATGTTTTGATTGATAAACCTATATTAAATAATATGGTTCATTTACTGAATATTGACATATAATATCATGAAATGGTTTATAATCATTTTATTTTATATTCCTTCATTTATTATTTATTTCAAATTGTTTTTGGTTGTAAAAATCTATAAATGTATTTTTCATTATAATTATTATTAAAAATAATTAAATATTTTAAACCAAAATCTTCCTCCATGTTCATTATATTATTTCATTAATTTCATTTTACAAACATAAATGATATTATAAAGTCATTTTACGTAAAATTTGATGTTATTTTAAAAGGTTATAAAAGAAAAGTTCTCATCAATTTTTGTATGGTTCAATTTAGAATCTCTTTAAAATAGATTGAAAAGAATGTTTATTTTTATCATATATCACAAAAATAGATTTTCATTACCTCATTAATATTTTTTTCAAAATTACATTAAAATGTTTCATGTTTCTTTTCAAAGAAAATGATTTTCTCAGTATTTGGGGAATTTTTTAACATATTGAATTAAAAGGGTTTTTCCCCTTATTTTCAAGGAACTGTTTTTAAAATTTATTTAAAATGTTTTTATACTGTAACAATATATATTAAATATTCATGTTTGACTAGAAATTTCATCTAATAAAAACATACAATTTTTTCTATGTGTAATTTAGGTATTTTCGTGAAACTCATTACTTTTACTTGAGTACATCATTTTATTAGGGAATAAAAGATGTTATTAAATAATTGATAGTGAAAATTAAAACTTCAATGTTTTTTATTATAATCCAATTGTAGGATATTATTTATGATTATGGGTTATCTTGATATATCTCAAGATGATGGATGCTCGTGATATAGATTATATGTTGGATAAGCCTGGTATATAACTCCAACACAATAGATAATTATTCTTTTCTTTAATGGAAAGAAAGAGGGAGTTTATATGGGAGGTTTATCAAATAGATTGAAATAATATACATTTAATTCTAACATAAGTGAAAATGTGTGATAAAGACAAAGTTCCAGGATACAAACACATTTTATCTATGCTTTATATGAGTTTTAACTAGTTCCTTTGATCATGATTCACATCACATGGCTCATGATTAGAGATTATTTTGGGTCTTGGTTTGTTAAATATTTATTCCAAGTCACGAGTTTAATTTTCCATGTTTTATTTAGTATGAATTATATTATATAATGTCCATTCACTTGTAATTTGTTCTCATGCACTTATTCTAATATTGTGGTTATTGAAGATATTCTATTGTTAATTTCAATATTTACCTTTATTGAGAATTTTGGCTCAACCTTATTTTATTTATTTTCTCAATTCGAAAAAAAATATGATATGTAATATATTTAAATTAGGCCTTCATGTGGATGTTTATGATTAATTATTTTTTAATAAGAAAAGTTTGGTATATTTGAAAAAATAGTCACATAATGACATTGGTATTTGAATGTAAGAGTTTTCCCTAATTCCCTCGAACACTAAACCTAAAATTTCTCCAGGTATGTAAGTGATCCAATACATCCATTTGATGGTTGTTTTTTTGGATAGATAAAATTGGGTCATGTTTATTGATATTAAGGATAGAAAGATAGAGATTTTTTTAGCATCAGATTTGGGAGTGTGGGTCTTTGGCTAGAATAGTAGTTATCTGAGTAGGTTTTAGATAACATTAGAGATAAGAATGGTTTTATGAGTGTTCAATATTATTTTTATAGATAATATCTTAGGTTTATATGTTTAAGGTGAAACATATGTTAAAAAGAATAGATACCCCTATAAAGGATTCATGTAATGGAATTTTAAGGTGATTAATGTTATTTTAGGAGGCATTTTATTGGGTTGAGGTAATATAACCCTTAGGTGCATCATGTATTTTAAAATAAATTATTTTTTAAGAAGAATGTAATTTTATATTGTGGACATTAGCTAAATGATTTACGATGATATTAGAGGTTATTATTTTTTTTTTTGATGTTATTTGAGGTATAGGGTTAATTATTTTTGGAATAATTTAATTTGAACTTTGGTTAGTAAGTATGAATTTTGGAGATTAATGAATTATTTCTTCATATGATGTTATTTTATTTTTGGATATTATATTATACTATGATAACAATTATAGTTTTAGTATATATCAGAGGATTATATTATTATCCTTGTCTACATCTTATTATTTAATAAAATAGTATAATTTTGGAATCAGAATAATTCTATATAGATACTCATCTCTTGGAATGTATGATGATATAGTGGGTGAAAATGTTGAAACATGAATCAAAAATTTTAAATTGAATTTATAATTGTAATGAAAGTAAAGTAAATATATTTTCTCATTTTCTCTATCATAATGGTAAATGGATCCCTTAACTTTAGATAAATTTAATTGAAAATGAAATTATATTCCTTTCATATAGTTTTTTTATGAAGAATCAATGGATTTTTCTTACATAATTATTTTATTATTTTTTGGTCATTCACTTTCTCATAATCCTTTAATTTATTATAATAAAATTCCACTGTCACTATCTATCATTATTTGGACATCAATTTTATCCTTGATGTTCATATTTTCACTTCATGCTAATTTTATCATATTTTGGAACCTAGTTACGTGTCTTTCCATATGACCTTCATATTTATATTTCCATATTTTGAAAAGGTATTTTTACAAACCATTTTTATGATATGGTCTTTCAAAAAATATATTTTCAAATGTCATTCCATTGATAACAAATCTCAAGATAAAATTGAGTGGATGAAATTTACTAAGTTTAGGGATGATTTAATACCCTAATATTTAAAATGAAAAATATGTCCAATATCATAAACCACATAAAACTCTAGACTACAATCAATATGAAGTTTTATTATTTAAATATGACCATTATAATATAGATATTGAATTAGTGGATATGAATAGAAGTAACCACATTTCGAATATATATACATATATCATACTAAATTAATTTTTATTGATTAAGCCTTTGGGAATAAAAACTAAGTTTTTAGAAGTGCAGTTTTATGCTTCAAAAATAATTTTTCTTCAAAAAATGATTAATATTTATTTTTAAGAGAGAATATTATAATTAATTATGAAAAATTTAGAAATTTTATTTTATAAAATGGATATCAATTTTTTGATAATCATTTAAAAAAATTTATAATGAAATGTTGTGTTTTTTTTGAAAAGTTGAATTTTTAGTCAATAATTAAAAATTAATTTTTTTTAATGAACTATCTTTTCAAATGAATTTTTTTAAAAATTACATTTTTTGGAATTAACATTTAAATTTTAAGAGTTCAATTTGTTTAAAAATAATCCAATTAGTTTAATTTGAATATATATTATTCTTAATTTTGGTATACAAAATCATTTATACTTAAAAATGAATTTTTTGTAAAGCAATTTTTTGTGGTGTTTTTGTGATTATTTAAAATGTAATTTTGTCCAATTATAGGAATTTAATTTGAAAAATTTTATTCCATATTGGGAATTATAATGAGAAAATTTTAAAATAGGTCTAATTTATTTTTTTATAAAAGATAGTAACCATTGTAATGTTTATATCCACAGAAAAGGGTAAATTAGGTAAACTATGGGTTAAAACTAAAATGAATAGTCATTAAAATCACCCTAAAACATTATTTTAATCAATTTTATGAGTTTATATTTACCATACCCATAAATATTTTAAATTATGTAATTTTTTTCCATTTTCCTTGATAAATACATTTATATTATATAAAGTAAGGAATAATTCCAAAACGTCACATTCTTTATTTCAATATCTCAAATATGACTTCATAGTGATAAAAACTAATAATGAACGGTTAAAATTTTTTATTTTTAATATGAATTTTTTAAAGATGGTAATTTATTTTTAACTGTTATTGAAGAAATAATTACCTTAAATGCTTACGAAATACTATCACAGTGCTTATACAAGTAGTAGACAAATCCTGTAAATGATTTTAAAAACATTCAAAGTAATATTATTTAGATGATTTATAGTGTTAATTAAAATTTTTAGATAATATAATGTTTAAATTATTTTGTAAAATTTTATATTGAAATTTTATTACTCTATTGATATTTTTTTAAAATTGACTATGTGTATAGTTCAGATAATGAATTAAATAGTATCTTCAATGGAATGATATTGTACTAAATTGTTAAAAATACATAAAAATATTACATTTTTATTCATTTAAGGTTATATACATAATAATATATATAATATTTAGAATATGGGTCACTTTTCTTTTTATATAATGTTTTTTACCCATAATGATTGAAGTTATTATTATCATGACAATCGTTAAATTGGCTTGACCGGGTTTAAACTAATATATATGCATTAAAACATTACAAGGAATTTTATAATTGTAAATATATGAGATTTTTTAAACTTATATCCATAAAATATTTTAAATATATTAATTTTCTGTTACCATGATGTAAAAAATAATTTATATTAATTTAATGATTTATGTAATTCAATGGATTCACCTCCACTCACATTTAAAAGGAAACAACCTCCCCAATCTTCCTTATAATTCATGATCAACTAATATCAACCCAAAAATACCAAAACCTATTATTAAATTAATTATATATGTGATATAGGTTATTTTATTAATAAAAACCCATCCCTTAGGTCCATAAGGGGAGATCCAAAAGAGGTTCTTCAAAGAGGAGGTAATCACCCAAAACAAGAGTTTTCATTTTACTTCTTCAAATACCTCCTCTAATTTTGTCCTAACAATTAATATAT
Source organism: Viscum album (assembly GCA_963277665.1). Classification (NCBI taxonomy): domain Eukaryota; kingdom Viridiplantae; phylum Streptophyta; class Magnoliopsida; order Santalales; family Viscaceae; genus Viscum; species Viscum album. The sequence goes on from OY728135.1 coordinate 1,647,165,720, forward strand.
AATAAAATTATTATATTACACATATGGATATTCTATTGTCCAAATTTCTTGATCTTAGTCATCTCCTTTTTTCTCTAATTGAATATGAAACCATAGTTCAGGCATACATACACACAACCATCGTGTGAACCGATGTACTTCATTTCTCATCAACATTTTACAGGGATTGTTATTATGATATATTTAATATATAAATATTATATTAATTATTTATTTATTATTATATATATATAATATACCATTTATTTTAATTCCATTTGATTAGTTAAAAATGAAATCATCACATGTGTGTTGGTACAAACAATTATCTCCACATATCGATGTACATCATTTTTTGAAAACTGACAATCATGGATAGAAGTGGGTGTGGAATTAATAATGGAATTTTATTTTTAAAAAATTATAATTATTCTATAAATATATTATTTTTTGATTAATTATTTTATATCAAATGAAAAGTAAGAAACATCACTTGTGTGTACAGGCGGACTACTACCTCACGAGACAATGTATTTCATTTTTCATGAATACTTTTCTTTAAATAATCCAAAATTTTATTTTATGTATAAAAATTATCATTATTTATGTATTTTTTTATATTAATGATAAATGACCATTTTAACATAGCTATCTGACCAAAGTAATTTTGGAATTATGAATTAAACATCCTCAAAACACCAAATATGGACTTATCTGATTAAGTAAATAATAATATCATTGAAATAAATTTAATAATGTTAAACTAATAAACATAGATAAGATTATTAAAAAATTATATAAATAGTGTAATTTTATAATAGAGTAATTAAAGGACATATATAGAATGTTTGGACTCGATGTAAGGGTTTTTAACTCAATTTTTATTTATTGGGTTATACTTCCACTTAATTGACTATGTTATGACAAGATTATTTCATAAATGGTGTTATATTGTATTATTTTATATTTAAACTTAATTTTTTGTGGTATTAAAATTGTTACATGTATCCCTTCATTGATTAATTCTATCATCAATGATATGATCTTTGTTTGGATTATTCGTCTCTATTTTTCTTCTTTAAGAAGAGTCTTATAATAAGAATTCTATTCCTTCAATAATATTTATATGATTTATATTAAGGTATTATATCATGAATAAATTTTATATTATGGTATTTAAAATTAATTTTAGGTTATATATTTTATGATATATTGATTAAAATTTTATAAAATTTTCTAGAGCTTTCATGTTCTCAATTTTAAATATTTGAGACATAATTCTTTTTATTCACTATGATTAATTTTATATCTTGTAATTACTATTAAATAAATGTATTTTAATATATTATTTAATTTAAATTATGGAGGTTATAGAATAATGTTATGTTCCTTTATTCAATGAATTTTGAATATATATATATACTGAAGATCCAAGGGTTTCTCATCTAATATGTCCTTCTATAAGACATGTTTTGATTGATTCAAATATTTTCAGTTATATAGTGTATAAAATTACACGTGACATGTAATATCATGAAAATTTTTACAATCATGGTATTTTTTGTTCCTTCTTGTATTATTTCTTTTAAATGGTTTTGGTTCTAAAATATCATAGAAGGTTTTTTTATAAAAGATATTTTAGTATTTTTTATATAATTCTAACCAAACACTTCCCTCGTGTTGTTAATTTTATGTTAATATAATTATTTATAGACCTAAATTATTTCCTAAATTTATTTCCAACTACATTTTAACTTCCTTTAAAATGTTTCAAAATTAAAATTTGTTACATTTTCCACAAGGATCACTTTTGACACTCTTTAAAAAAGTATGAAAAGAATAATTATTTTTATCATTTACAACATAATTGGAATATACCTCCTTCAAAACAATAATTCATTTTGAAGAAAATTTTAAAATATTCCATGTTTATTTTCAAGGAAATTCATTTTCTCAAAATTTTGGGATTTTTTTATTCAAAAGAAAAGGGTTTTTCCCATGTTTCAAAAGAAAATGTTTTTAAATGTTATTATAAATTTATTTTTATATATTTGAACATATTTTAAATATTCATTTTTTTAACCTTTTATATGATCTTATGATATAATCCACATATTTTTTCTAGATATTTTATTATTTTAATGAAACATGTTTAATTTATATTGGTAAATTAAGTTAAAAATTAATAAAGATTTTATTTAATGATTTGAAATTAAAATACCAGATTCCGTGTGTTATATTGATTTCTGGAACTTTGAAATTATTGATGATGATGGGTGATCCAAATATACCTCATGATGATTGATATGCCTAATATATCTTATATGACTAGTGTGCCTGATATAGTTGTCTAAGGAATTGGTTAATTTTCATTATCATTAAAGAGTATAAGGAAGAAGTTAACCAAATATATTTATTTTACATATTTAAATAATATTTAGTTATTTCTAATCCTTTCATTGAAAACATTAGAAAAAAGTTATTTTATTTTGATAAATGTTTGACTAAAAATTTGTAGAATATTGATAAAATATATTTATTTGAAAATAATTTTTAAAAATTATAATTGAATATTTATATAAAATAATGCTCAAGTTGACTGTAAATTTTTTCATAATGTAAATGTTTATAGATTACATTATTTTCATTCTTTAGAAAAAAGTCAAAAATGAAATGTTAATAAAAAAATTATTTTAAAAGATTTATTTTAAAAAAATATAAAAGATTTAAATTTAATTAGTATAAACATTTCAATACATTTAAAATCAATTGTATAATATTTATAAAATATATTTTAAGAGAATTGATATAGAATAAAATGTTCAACAACCAAAGAAGACTTAATGCTGACATTTTTTTGAAAACATTTTATTGATCACATTTGATAAAAAAAGCGGGTAAAATAATAATAATACAAAAAATTATTGAATAAATAGTAGAAAATAAAATCAATAGGGTTTAAAGGATAATATCAATATAATTTCCTTCACTAAAATTTTATCACATAGGATCTTGAAAAGGAATAAGATTATATTATCAACCCCTACCTCAAGTCTTATATTTCTTCATAAACATTTAAAAATCCTTTATGATAAATATGTATATTTTAAAAATATATCATAAAAACATATTCATACATAAATTATGACTCACAATCCATTTTTAATTTCTAATTATAATTTTTTAACAATTTCGCCATTAAAATGATCATTCGGGTGAAAAATAATATGTTTTCAATGCATTTTCCAGTTCAGTAGTTCTGATACTTACACCATGGTTATGATTTCATCATATCCATAATAGTTTTCAATAAATAAATAAAATATTTAGTTATAATATCTTCTATAATTATTCATATATATCAGTGAGGAAAAATGAATCACAACACTTTAGGGAGGTTGTAGTCTAAACATATACACGAGGGACGTTATTATTTTACAATGGATGGGAAGGTAAAAAGATAGATTATATATAATAATAATAAAAAGAATAATTATATGATAAATATTATATATATTAATATTAAATATATCATAAAAAAAACTATTAATATTGATTATAGAAAATAAATTGTATCGCTACATGGAGGTGGTAGTCCACATGTACCCCGAGCAACGGTTTTATGTCCAATTTGATGGAAAAGAGTTGGAAAATGGTTTTCCCATAATCATTATAAAATATTATTATATTTATTATATTGTATAAAATATTTTATTATTGATACAATATATTTAAATGAAGTGTAAGAATAATGAAACTTGATAAAAATATCCCTTAGAACATATACCTATTCTTTAAGAAACCTCATTTATATCCCTTCTAATGCACCCTTGGATTGGTATTTTAATAAATAAACCAATTTTTTATCATGAATAGGTAATTTTAGAATAAATTAGGGAATGTTTAATGTCTGGATAAAGACCTCGGGTGGTGTGGATAATAGAGGAGGGGGTTGCCTTTTATATGTGAGGGGAGCGATAAACTTGTAACTATTAAGAATATTAAAATATAATAATGTCACTCTCATAGTAAAGTTGTTAAAAATTAACTCATGTATAAATATAATACCATATATAATCCAAATTTATTCCTTCTATAATATTCTATCAATTTTTTAGGTCTTTTTAACCCTTATCTCATTTGTTTACCCCCTTATTAGCCTCCATTACCCTTTACCGTAATAAGGAATTTTTACCTCGATTACTATTCATAATGGGAAAAACATAGTAAAACTTCTTATATATTATTTCCAATTATTATTATAAATATGGAATCCATTTTATCATATTATTTTTCTATAAATTTTATAAATTCGTTTTAAAATATACTGTAAAATGAAATAAAACTTATTTTTATAAAAATTAATTTTTATGCATAAAACTAGTTTTACCATTATTATATGCCATGTAAAAATAATTATATGATGGATAAAATATTCTTATTTAATTTATTATTGAAAAAGTTAATTAATTTAAATCATAGATTATGATAAATTTAATTTATTAAAATAAATATAGATTATACGCATAAAAATGTTTTTTAGAAAAACATCTATTTTTACAATCAAATGCTTTTATTTTAATTTCTGAAATATTATTAAATAATGAACTAAATTTATAAATATGTAAGAATAATAATTTTTAATGATTAATATATTCATATCCATACCATCTGGTAAAATGGATAGGCGAAAATTGTCACATTAAAGAAAAATAATTCAATATTATATCTTGGTCCTTTTAAACGCAATGTTTCATGTAAAATAATATATCAAAGAAATAAAATTTATTTAAATAAAAAAATATAATAAAATATAGGGGAGTTACACTCAAAATACTCCTATAATAGTTCACCACATATTCAATACATATTCATTTGTATGTTAAGGTACACGATATACCCTTCAAGCTCACCCTTGTGATCTATATGTCCTTCAAGTTGGTTTTATTCTTCTGTTTTAGATTAATATTTCCCAAATGTAACCTCCATTTGATCATATAAATATGATTTAAAATTATTTTCATCATCATTTATGAAAATTTCAACATCAACATCCTCTTATAAAACTAATCATATCATTTGAATATTTTCTCTATATCTGTTTCTTGGATTAATGTTTCATATAGGGAAATAGTCCTTTTCAAATTTTCTGGGTAATCCACTTAATTATCCACATAAAAATGCCTCATAAATTTTAATAAAGTAAAATTATTTACCATAATTAACACATTCTAGTGGAAGCATACTATTATAGCTCACTCTATCTCATTTGAATGTAAATTTTAATAATCCATACTCTTATAACCTATAGTTGGTGATTAATTTTTTTTACATTAGTGCCAGATAAATGGAATTACAAAATGATTTATTGACCAATTTACATTTATTTAGAGACTAGATACATATTTGAATTATTTTTTACATTTGGAAAAATAAAACATAGCATGAAAAAATTTATTACATATCTCAAGATCATTCAAAGTTTCCATTTTCATATCTTATGGATCAGGAAAAATAAAGGGTGAGATAAAATTATCTATAAAGGAAAGCTCAAAAAAATATCATACATAGATAATTCATAAACAATATGTTAGTGTAAATAATTAATTCAAATTACATTTAATTAATAACTTGTTCATCAAAATTTATTGTTATAAAAATTTGACACAACTATCACATGGATAATAACAACTTAAATCTTAATAATGAAAATTCATAATTCTAGAATTCATGATTGTACCATTATGGCTAATTTCTAAGACATCATGAACCATACCTTCAAGTTTTTTACAAGACATTTCATTTAATATGTAGGAATACAATAAATATATAACTAATTTATAAACTTGTGTATTAACCCTTCAATGTATCAAGGGGCTACCTAGAATTAAGAACTACCCATCAGTTAAATTTTTTTAATTAATTACGGATATATTGAATCTATAATATAATATAAAATATATATTACTTATAAATAAATAAATATCCAAATTGAATTAAGAAAACATAACATCAATATTTCTCTAGTAAATGAAATAATATTCACAATAATATTACTTTAACTATCACCGTATATTGATATGATATTTGATTAATACAATATCAATAAATTAGAAATGATACTGAATATATCCATAGTTATGAAAATATGTAAATGAAAAATAAAAATTATGTTTCCTGAAAAATGTTGAGTGATTGCGAAATAAGATCACAATAAAGTGAATGATCTCAAAATAAGGTATAACCAACCAACCAGTAAAGGATTATAGAATAACGTTAATTAATCAGAAATGAATGTTTTGGATTAATATAAATTATTTTTACAATTGGATAGTAAAATAGAATTCAAAATTTTAAAATAAATCATTAAATATTCTTTATCTTGGTTTTAAAATGAGGTTATAAATCATTTCCAAATTTATTTTCAACCTTTTATAAAACAATACATTTTATTTTGATATAAAAACAAGATATTCATAAAATAATTTAAAATTAAATTAATTATAAAACCCTATATACTAAAATGTAATCTTGATAATTAATAAGGATTGTTATGAGCAAAAAATATGTTCACACTATATACGTTAAAATGAACATTTTTTCACACTTTTATAAAGAATGAGAAAGACAACCCAATTAAAAATATTTGAAAATATTACATTAATAAACATTGAAAAGACATTAAATTATATTTCTAAATGAATTTAAATTATTATTTGATAAAATAAAATTCTAGTGGAATTATAAAGAAACTCATCATGGAATAAAAACTTCTTGGATAAATAAGAGAAATACGGTTGGTTTTTCATACATAGAAAATATTTTCTCACTCTTTGAGTACCAAAGAGAGGAAAAGATGGAAAAATAGGGAAACAAAATAAATAATCGATGTATAATAATACATATGTTTTTTATGAATACAAATATCATATACGTTTTCCAATTTAAATTTAAAGAATAATAATCCAAAATAATAGTGAGATTATAAAATAAACCATTATATATTTTATAACATTTGAATAAAAACAAATTAAGAGAGTAAACGTGAATGTAAACATAAAATATAATGAATATATATTAATTAATGATATAATATGTCCAATGGGTAGTATATACACCATATAAATTGAATTAGGTTCATAATATAAAATATTTCTCAACGTAGTGGAATAAATATGAAATAATTAACTTCGATTAATTCATGACCAGACTTGTTATAGACTATATAATAATTAATATAAATGAATTAAAAACATTAATATGAACCTTTTATATCTATATTAAAGATTTTATGTCCATTTTAGAATAATTTTGAAAATATTCATTGAATAACTCCTTTTTAAATCGACCACATAATGTTGTAAGATCAATTTATCCAAAATTACTTTAGTATATTTACTATGGTTAAATTTTTTATGAAATTATTTCATAATATATATAATTTTAATAATTTCATGATTTTTTTAATTAATTATAAATAATTTTATAATAATTTATTAATTGTGGTAATAGAAAAAACAAATCAAATCAGTTTATGATGTGTTCGTCTACATATAGACACGAGCGGCGATATCATTTTCAATCCAATTATTGGGTTATAATGTAGTAGATATAATATGTTTATAGAATCATAATGATTTCAAAAATATCATATATATTCATCAATTCAATATTTTTAACCATACAAGTGATGTGGTGATGAAAAACAAATTACACTGCTATGTAGAGATGATAGTCCATATGTTTGTACTAGAATTAATTTCACATTCATAAAGAAATAAATAAGAAAAATATTGATGTTTCATTAAAATAAAAATATTTATGTATAATAAATATACTTATTTGATTATTTTATGATGGTTATTGGTGATTGTTATCAAAATAGTGAATAATGAACATAAAAAAGATCATAAATTACATATACCTCATCCTATGGTAATCCCCTTTGGTTTACACCTTGATTATTATTGATGTGGTATTTTAAGAATAAAATAATATATATATATATATATATACAGTGTGTATAATGATGTTCGAAATATATTTGGGTAGTTATTCGTTGATCTAACTGTCTAAATAAGTGTGTATAAGTGATGGGAGGAGGTTTTCTTTTATAAGTGAGGTGGGTGTCAAACTTGTAAGTATTGGGAACTTTATTATATAATATATGTTTTACTCAATTAAAGTGGATAAAAATTATCATAGTTTAAAATATGCTAATATTTTAGTAAAAATAAATAAAACAAATGCGATTTAATATTTTTTTTATATAGAGGCCTTATCACTTTATTTAATCCCTTTAAATCATTTTACCCCTAACTGGAATGATAAACAATTACCATGGATACTATTAATTATTGAAATAAATTAAGATAAAATCAATACATAATATTCATTATTTTAATTCCAAATATGTAATATATTTAAAAGATTCAATTCTAGGAAATTACACAAATTAATTACAATATAGGTTCACCAAATGCAAAAAAATCTTTTTTAGATAAATTTTCACTTAACATAAAATGATTTCATACCAAAATAATGTATAATGTTGATTCCCAATGAATAATTATTTTAGGTTAAGTAAAAGTAAATTTTTTTATTCAAATCAAAACTAAAAATAAATAAAACCATGGGAAAACATTATTCTAAATGAATAACAAAAAAAATTATTTGAATAAAAATATTATTAAAATTTAAAAAATGTTAAACATGGATTTATAATTTCAAAATTATATTTTCAAATAAAATATGATAATTATTATATATATATATATATTGGGTTTAAAAGAAATTCTTCATAAACACTCTATCCATTCTTATATCTTGATGATTTTATAAATTTGATAGTATTTGGATAATCATTAGTTTTCACTCAAAAATCATCTATTTATGAAAAATATTAAAAAAATCACCCCAAATTGATTTTGAAAGTATTAGTTCGTAAATGAAATTAATTTTATAAAATTAATGCTATGAAATTCAATAATCGAGTATTTAATAAAATTCATTAATAAATCTACGTGTTATATGCTTCATTATCACTAGAATGAAAAACATACATGAAATAATTAAAGAACGAGTGTTATAAGTTTCCATAGGTGACACAAATTCATTTATTAAATACTATTATTCTTTTCCACTATAATTTATTTCATGTTTCACAATGGACTTAAATTCCATATAATTTTATAATATATTGACACACCCTTTATATTCATATGTATCTTATATGAAACCATTCTACTTTGTAGTACACCTCATGAGAGATCCACCAAGATTATTTCATCACGAATGGTAAAAATTGTACTGAAAAGGGATAAAATCTCCTTAATTGTTTCTTCACTATTTTTAAATCCATTATTTAATTATCATTCACTAAATTTATAAAACATCCAAAATGATTTTATTAAAGAATCCAATAATTCCCTCATTTGGAAACATATTAAGATCATTAATCCTATTGTGTAACACTTGAAACATTTCATTTTTAAAAATGTTATCTCTTGCATAGTTTTGGGATAATTTGTCTAAATATTTTATATTATTTGTGAAAATCAACACATTTTTATATATTTGAATCATAAAACCATGGGATATGGAATTTTTCGATTTTTATCTATCTTTAGAAACTCATTTTCCACGTTTGTCAAAGGCAAGTCTAAAAAATCACTAACTTGAATTAAATATATAGTATTGGTGAACACATTGAGTCTATGAAACTATAAATGTGTTCACATAAATATTTAAAAATTCGAAAATTCATCTATATGATTTAAGATCTCATTTTTCATAAAAAATTTTCTATATAAAAAATATCTTGCAAGTTAGATTCACATAAACATAAATTTATAATTATGATATCTCTTATTGGCACCAAAATCCCAGACACAGCCTATGATTGGGGTGAGTTAGGTTGTAAATTATATTTTAAAATTAAAAAAGTAGTGTACCCTTTTTGTAAAGAAAATGAAAAATATATATCAAAATGATGTATATATGAAGATAATTTAAAATACATAATGTTAAATCAAGTACTTAATAATTTTACTTCGTTCATAATTTTTTTTAATCCATTGAGAATAAACTAATAATGTGTCAATGTACTAGGTATATAAGAATAAAATTTATTTGAGTACTATAATTAGGAAGCCCTCACTCCCAAATTATGGTCCATTAATTCCTTATTTCAATTCACACACTACATAAAAAATAGAATAATAAATGACAACATGCAGGTCTCTCTAAATTAATATTAATATAATATTCAACTGTTAAATCAATAAGGATGCATTTCAATAAATTCCATCCTCATTGATAAAATCTAGATAATTGTTTTTATTTTTCACCCCAATATTTCTTCTCTTATAATTCTGGATATGTATAAATTCTCACAAGTCCTCCATATTTTCATCATTCTCCAATTCCCCTAATCTTCCTCTTAAATTATATTTTATTTCAAATTATAAATTAGTCATATATCCAATAGCATATGTCAGCTTTCAATTGGCCTTCAAATTCATCTAATTTAAATGAATTAAATAAATCATTAAAATATATCTCTCTCTATGTTTTGAAACTAAATTGAATCATTAATTTTTCTAAACTATAAAAACCATAGTATTCACATTCATTTACACGTTTTTGGTAAAATTTTCACCTTTGTATGGAGAACTATGCCACATGTATTTAAACATAAAATATTTTTATGTATTCATATTTTTAAAAATTATATATCTCTACCCAATATGATATAGTGTTCATTAGGAACTAATTTTCCCAAGTTTCCTTCCATTATAGTATTGTTATCATAAATAATCCATCAATTACAATAGAAATTATAAATAAATTCCCAATTATTCCGAAATGATCATCAAATCACCTATTTCCAACTAATTTTCCCACTTCATTGATTATTCTAGAACATTTCATTACATGAAAACACCAAAACTAAGGTGTGGTCTAAAACATATCATATTTTCATGATATGAAAATAACCAAGACCATATCCTCATTTAAACCATAATGAATTGTTCATTTTTCATTAAACCAATATCACAATAATGGATTGATTCACCATATTAGAAACTACATAGATTTTCTCAAATAAATTATCTTCAACCCTGCTAATAAAACATCAACCGTTATATTGGTTTATATTACCACAATATATTCAACTATATTATGAAATGCAATGTAAATAATTCAAAAAAACATCTTAAAACATTTCTAAGACTCGTTCATACTACTCTAAGACGCATTACATGTTAGATATCACTAATTAAACTTAGTTATATTCCATGTATTTTCAAAAAAGACACAAACAATTTTCTATAATTTTTTATAAATGAACCCTTTCCAACCAATATTCTCATTTTAAATGATTAAGTACTAATACAGACACATATATCTAATTATGTTTTAACATTATCCAATTATACATTGATTTTATATAGTATAACTCTATATTATATTCCCTTCATTTTTCCTCATAGTTGTCTCTCTATTACAGATATATCTATAATAATTTTATTTACTTGTTGATATTCAATCATTGGTTAGTATCTCTTAAAGATTTTGATATCCTACGTGATCCGGATTCACAACCTTTTACAATTAATAGATATTTAGTGACACCTAAAGGAATAAAAATATGTCTTGTCATTTTATCCCAATGGCTTCAAATTTAAAGGATTTTTTATTATTTAATATATGAGTACCATTACTGCATGATGATATATGGAACACAATTATGAAGTGATATATCAAAATTACATATCCCTAAATAAAGTATGTTTTATCTATATATGAGTCTCAAAATTTATGATTTATTAAATTTTGAAAATATATATAATAAATAAATTATGATGTTATGAAATTATTTAGTTCACTCTCCTATTAATTCATGAACTCTTTAATATTCATCAGCGGCATGAACCACACCCTCAAATTACCTAATCCTTTACAGCATGGATAGGAAATTCTCCATCTATAACTATATAAATCCTTTTTTATATGATATTTTGACCATAATGAACAATTTAATGCATACCCTTCAATCCATATCAATATATAATGAATCCCAACACAATATATAACTATTACGGTAAAATATTTTCAATTAAATTAACCAAATACCCTCAAAAAAATAAGAATGTATTTTTCATAATTAATAATTATAATATCATTAAGAATTTATCTCTTACACTGTACTGAAAAAATTATAGCATAATCAATACTATGTTACATAATGGTTTTTTTCTTATATGGACACAACAAATTTTACTATGCCTAAACTTCTGGAATCGTCAATTTAGAAACTTCTAATCATATTTTATGTATTTTTTAATTTCTCAATTGATGAATAATTAACTATTTATCATTAATTTTATAAATTGTTATTTTCCAAGGTATATATCACTTTTGGTTTGTTGAAAACAACTTCTTCCAAACAAATCCTCTACCATCTCAGAATAGTTTGTTAGAAATTAAAAAACAAGTTCCTCATTGATTGTATATGAAGATTGAAAAGTTTTTTTGGTGGTATTTTTTTCCAAATTAATTTTATTAAGTATATCATGGAGTGATGTGTGATGAGGGAAGAGCCCAATAATGAAGATAAAATTGTTTTTCATGCATTAATTTTCAATTAGGGGTGAAATGAAGTGTTTTACAAACTCTATAGAAAGAATAAATTACCAATTTTTATTGGATATATGGATTTTAATGATCAAATGGAATGTGTTAATGGTTTTGGATAATTAATTTCTATAATATTTTTTAAGATAAAAGAGACAGATGGATATCAGAATATCATGGGATCTAAGATTGAAACTATGAAAAATTTTATTAATATTTCATAAAATTATTCAAATGTTATCAAGTTTAATGTATTTTAAAAAATAAAATATATATATATAATATCATTTTGATAGATTTTTATATAATATATATTTGATTATTCAGTAAAGTGTAATTTCTGTTACATTATAAACACTCAAGAAGAGTGTTAATATGCCATAATACATGAATATGAGGATGAGGAGGTTTGAAAATGTTCTAGTAATTTCAAAATTTATTTAATGTGATATTTAAGATGAATGAGAAACTCTATAATTATTTTAACTGGATTCGAGATGGTTTGAAAAAGTATAGAATAATATGTAATATAAATTTTTTAATCAGAATAGAAAATTCACAAATTGATGAGAGCTCCTTATAGACATAAAAGGTGACATATGTATATAAGAAATTATTATCTTGAATAGAATATAAAATGTTCAATTTATGAAAATACTTTAAGGGTTTAAGGAATAGAAAAGTGGTTTTGTGGGATAAAAAATATCTTCGTGTTGAGACTTATAGAATGTGGATGAGTAAAAATAGTTACTCAATATTTAAAACCCTTCATGTATTTTTTAAATTGAAAATTTTCCATTTTAAGAATTATTATAATTTCATATATACCTCTATCACCTTTTATGTCTATAAGGAGATCTCAACACCTTGTGAATTTTCTATTCTGAGTAAAAATATATATATTACATATTATTCTATACTTCTTCAAACAATTTCAAAACTGCATAAAATCATAATAGAGTATCTCATACCTCTCCGATATGACTTTAAATAAATTTTTAAATTAGGATAACTTTTTAAAACTTTCTCATCCTCATTTTCAGGTATTATTTATTATTAACAGTATTTTTAAGTGTTTCTAATGTAACATCAATTCCACTTAACTGAAACATCAAACATAGATTATATAAAACTCAATCAAAATGATATTATATATATATTATTATGTTTTTTAGAATACTTTAAACTTTATAACATTTGAATAATTTTATGAAATATCTAATATCATTTTGATATAGTTTTATATAATTTATGTTTGATGATTCAGTAGTGTGAAATTGATGTTACATTAGAAACACTCAAGAAAATTGTTAATATTTCAAAATACATGAAAATAAGGATAAAAAGGTTTGAAAAAGATTTGTTAATTTGAAAATTTATTTAATGTTATATTGGAAAGGTATGAGATAATTTATGGTGATTTTAAGTGGATTCGAGATGGTTTGAATAAGTATAGAATAATATATAATATTTATTTTACTCAGAATAGAAAATTCACAGAGTGTTGAGAGCTCCTAATATACATAAAAGGTGACATATGTATATGAGAAATTATTATGATTCTTAGAATGGAAAATTTGAAATTTATGACAATACATGAAGGGTTTAAAGGAATATAAAAGAGGTTTTGTGGGATAAATAATATTTTCATGTTGAGAGTTATAATATATTGAAAAAAAATTATTCATTATTTAATTTTTTTATTCTAATGTGTAAAAATACTGGATGATTTAAAATATTCATTTAAGGTATAAATAAGAGAAGTCTACCCTAGTATAGAATGGAAATATTAAAAAGACATGGAAATTTTCATATAGTATTGATATATAAGAGGTGTTCATTAAATATGTAAATAGTTTTGTCATATATAATATATAATTTCGAGATGAGGAGAAAATTTAAAAATGTTGAAAACTTATGTGATACATAAGAAAAACAATACCTTAGTAATGGGGTATTATATTGAGAAATATATATAATAAAAGATCTCACAATATTCTACATAATAAATTTATCATCTTATATAAGTATTTACACTTAGGTAAGAGTGATATTTTTAAAGTGATGTGTAAGAAAATATTTTTCTTATATATGATCCAATATTTAATAAACATTTAGGGGTAAGGAAGGGATCTATGAGTCATAAAATATGAAATTCCTATATCTTAATAATTGATTTTTTAATATATTGGGAAATAATATAATTTATCAAATGTTAATTAAATATCATAAATGAATTTGTGACTCAAGATTAATTAGGGAGATAGATAATCTTCAGGGTTGTAATGAATATGTTCAATATGATAGCTAATATAGTAATTAAAGATTCATGCTGAAGATTATATTTTAGACTCACTCAAACCACTGGAAGAAGTTTCGCACAATAAATAATCTATTACCATATTCTTTTAATATAGTTGTTAAGTCGAAATATTTATAGATTTTGTGGGAATAATTTTTGTTAGATAATATTGAAAATTTTGAAATAATTAAATACCGATTTATTCTTATGTGATTAAGTGAGTTAAAATAAGGAATGGGGTGTTTTTGTAAATTCATATAGTTTAATGAATTATTAAAATGATATTATCCCCTGATTATGCTAATAATACCATATAAATATATTGGGGAATTATTGAGAAGAATATGGAATCGGTATTTATTTATGGATTTCATATATAATTAATATATATAAAAAATAATGTGATCCTGAACAAAAAATAAGATAAAAAAGAGAATGATATAGCTTTTGAATAAAAATAATTGATAACCTAATATTACTCCAAAGAGAAAAACTATTCTTGATATCTAGGATGATGAATAAACTGATAAGAAACTGAACGAAGATTCTATTGGTCAATGAATATTAAGGAAGAAGAATAAGTTTACAATAAAATATGTTCCTAGAACACAGAGTATTAAATATATCTGAAATATAATAGAAGAATAAATAATACAAAGTGTTATGAAAGTCAAACATGCATGCATTATTGTTGATCCACCATTGGTTGTATAAAACCATAATGATTCTTTGAGAGAGA
Source organism: Viscum album (assembly GCA_963277665.1). Taxonomy (NCBI): domain Eukaryota; kingdom Viridiplantae; phylum Streptophyta; class Magnoliopsida; order Santalales; family Viscaceae; genus Viscum; species Viscum album. Next base: position 1,647,181,379 of record OY728135.1, read on the forward strand.
TTACTGATCGTATTCTATATAAGATCTAGTTGATTTTTAACTATTAGAGACAAATATTTATATAATAAATCATATTATAACAAGTTATTTGAATACAATTTTTAATGATAAAATCAATCCACTTTGTTTTACTAAAATCCTAAATCTCAAACCAGCTCATTTTGATTAGTTTTGGATGGTTGTTTTTTATATAATAGCTGGATAATGTTAATCAAGGTGGATGATGGGATGAAAATTGGAATTTTTTATAAGTGTGAGATTTAATATGTATTTAGGATAATACATGTCCTATTATATCCACTTGCATTATATATTGTAGAATTAATGTATTCAGATAATAATTGAACACAACATGGAGTATGTTTCTCAATATGGGGATAAACTATATAGAATGTTCTTATACATCTCATTAATTTATATTAAGAATTGTAGGTGGTTGTTGTGTGTTGGGTAATAGATAAACATATTAATTTATATCTTAATAGGTAAAAAAGGTATATATATTGAGATTTGTTTTTATAAAAGGATAATAGTTCTATTGGATATGAATTTAGTAAAAATTCTATCACACCAGATTCACCACTCCTTCATCTCAGGGGACAATACACGATCCATTAGCAATCTCAACTCATATCAAAGCATAATGTTTCATCTAGTTGGATATAAGTTTTTCATTCCCATTTTTAACTTAATTATATGATCTGTAGATTTGATGATATCTTATAAGATCCTCTGATGAATAATATTATTTTCATCTATATCCAATATGATATGTGGGTTTCGACCAAGACTCTAGATAACTAGAAAGAAAAAGGCTAAAATATTGGTGAATAATATATAAATGGTGAAGTAGGACCAACCACTATATAAAAGTAATAATATTGGTATTTTTTTATTACAATTGATGAAAATGATTTATCATAAGAAATAAGTTCCATCTATGAGGAATATGGTTATATTAAAACAATTTAAGACTGCTACTATACGGTTATATGAAATTATTATAATTTTCATGATGAGGTTTTCATATATATATATATTCACACATATATGAGTACCAGCTGAAATTTTATGATGAAAAATCACAGTTGGTAGATGATGTTAAATCTATAAAAAATCATTAGCCAGATAGTTGAACAAATGAAAATCTCTCATTAGGGGAAAGAAATATAAATAGAAATCATGCAAATAATAATATAAAAATTTTCAATGGTTGAAACATTACAAATTATTATTTATTAAAAATTTAAATGAATGAAAATATTACAGTGATGATATCCCTGATTTAAAAATAATCACAAAAAACTAATCTTGATTCAAATTATATCCAATTGGTGGAAAAATCCATAAGAATTAAGTAACATGATAATTATCTACATGTAAGTTGAAAACTGCAAAAAGATAAAATTTAAAAGATATATATTTAATGGTATTACATGTTGATATTTCATGAGGATGACGAGAACACTCTCAATCTAATATTTTTTAATCATGAAGTAAAAATGGAAAACATAGTATTGATATTTGAAGAATATTTCCAAAACATTATGAAGAATAGTGCTACCATATAATATTTTGTAAATATTCTTACTTCATAAAGTAATTTCATAAGTGGAAAAGAATCTTGAGATCATCCAGTGATCTATTTACTATAAACACATAGATGATGGTAACCCATACCTTAGTAAATTCTATTTACACTTATTCAGTTTCATCTACTAGATCTTGATTAATGTCATAATCTAGCAACATATGGATGGATAAATGCAATAATAAATACATCACCATATCAAGGGAGGGTGTGAGGAAAATAAATAAGATTATATTTCCAAATAATTATTAATATTATTGTAATTTCTATCTAAAGATATCTTGATTGTTTTGTTTTCTCGACTAATAATAAATAATAAAGGATAACATTCATTGGAAACTATTGATACTATTAGAGATCTGGGCATAATTACGTTGAGTGTTCGAACAACAAGTTAACATATAGAGATGAAATGAACCCTATATTGAAGGGGGTTATAGTTTAAGGAAAAACAGACATGCTGGATATATGCAGACATCATATAAAGTGGAAAATGTAGTCATAGTCATAAAGAGTACTGGTATGAATTTTTTATTCAAAATGAATATAATTATTTGATGATAAGGATAAAGAAATATGATATTAAATAATTAATGGTGATAAATCTTCCATAGGGTGTATAAAATTGAGTGAAAGTGTTAAAAAAATAAGAATGTTTTGTCATGTACACTCATGAATAATCTTATGTATGATGTTATAATAATAAATAAGAGGTGATAATTATATAAAAAAGAAGGACAAATCTTAGAGCATTATAAATTTTATATTAATATAAAATCCAATGGAATTATGTTGGAATCAACATGTTATCAAACTATTAGATGATTAATATGATTGGTTTGGTGAAATACATCTAATATTAAGAATATTAATTTTTTGAGTGGTTTTCTAAAAAGGATAATCCAAATATTTTTGAGCTATTTTGTTGAAGGTGAAAACTATCACGGCCTATAGATAACAAATTTATGAATATTTTTCCTCGATAGAAAAGGGTGATGAAAAAGTAAACGGAAATTACCAATGACTGCAAGAGCTGAGATTATTGTTATAAAGTTAGTGTTCACACACAAAAATAAATCTATGAATGTTCCTAAAATGTGTTGAGTCATATGGCCATAAAAATTATAATTGAAATAGAAAATAGATATATGAGAAAATAAATAATGTTTCTTGGTATCCAAAGTAAACAATGTTCATATTCAATCTAAGAAGAATAATAAAAATAATAAGTCCAGGCTTCCTACATATAATAAATTATAAAATATAAAATGGGAATATAGAATAAATATTATCTCTATTTTAAATTTGTAAATAAAGTAGTTTTTGGGTTTAAAAATAAGTATCATTCCTAGTTCTATCAACAATGATCCTATAGAAACTCACCTTATTCTATTATCTATTAATTTGGAGTGTATAGGTAATTGAAGGTGACATATCAAAACGGGACATTTGAATGAATTTTTTAATGATTATACAACATAAAGATATATGAATAATGGACAATCTCAATTTATGTTTTGATAACTACTTTTATTATCTAAATTGGTGTTAAACGTTTATTAGAGCTTATTTCTAATGAAAATAATCCATGATGAATTTTAGTTGAAAACAAACTAGAAGGGGAGAAACCAAAGAATTGAATTTGATAGAATATTATGTTTATATGTGAATATTTAATTTTGGAATACACTAGAAAGTGGTGAATATGATGTATTATAATTAATTTTCCATTCTTATTTGTGATTATAATACATTTTAAAAAAAGTTGAGAGTAGTTGTTAAATGTGTTTGAAATGATTTTGCAAACATTAATGTCTAAATTTGTTTCTTGAAGTTTATTTTAGGTTATTAATTTCTTCGAAAATCTTTCTAAACATCACATGGGAATTTAATTTTAGTTGGTATGTTATTTTGGAATGTATATAGATAACTTTTTTTCCAAATTATCCACTCTTGTTTTCTACCGTAAGTTTTAATCATGTCGGCATAGATTTGATTAATTAATTTCTCATTTGAAGATAAATATGATACAACCCATATCTAAAATAATAAGTGTGTATTTCTATTAATTTATATCTTAATGAAAGGAATAAAACACAGAATGGGGAGAAAAAATGTTAAACTATATTTTTTATAGCTCAAAGAAGCTATAAAAATGAGAAACAAATTTCCCTACACAACACCATTTTATTTATTTGCAGTTAAAGGGAGAGAAATTTGAAATTCTTGAATACATATTAACATATATTTATGATGTTCAATTCATTCTTTTCACAGTAAATATTGTGGGGGTATTTATGTACCAAAAGGATAGTGTTATTTGTAGTTGGTTTCTACAAGCATGTCATTATGTATATCATAGAGTGTTAATGATGGAGGAATATCCCAATGAATAAAATTAAGATACTTAAAATACATTTATGTAAAATTAATGGGTAAATTAAAGAGTTTGAACTAATTCTTACAAGAAAACCATTACATATGATTATTGGATTGATTAATTGTATTGACACAAATGAAAATAATATCCTTTGTGATGAAGCACTGTCTAAAATCATTTTCAAGAGAGTATATATATATATATTTAAATATATTGTGAGATGATATTGAAATCAAGAAAATATGGATGATTTTTGTGTTAAATTTTCAAATTTCTATAGCAATAAATCACTTGAATATAATATCTAATATCATTTGGAAGAAGGTGTGGAGAATTTATGTTTTAATTTCGAGTGAATAGGTAGTGATGTTCCATTTTAAATACTCATAAAGAGTGTTAATATGTTGTAAGATATTAAAATGACACTCAAAATGTTTGATAACATTATATTAATATACAAAGTTATATAAACTGTTTTAAAGAGGCTAGAGGTAATTTGAGAAGAATAAAGGTTTTTATTCTATGATTTTAGGAATTCAGGAGTAATATATTATTTGTTTTAATAGGAAGAGAAAAATTATAATGTTTTTATAGATCCTTATATAGATATGAGGAGAAAAAAGTATGTAAAAAGTGACATTGAAGATTAGTATAAGGACTCATCCTTAAACATTACATAATTTTGAGTTTTAAGTCAAGAATTTATTCCCATACATTTTAGGATATTATCATGTTTATAGTTTTAGATAATTAGGTATAACTCATACATAAAAAAAATTATTTATAGAGTTGACACTTTAACTCAGTATTCTTTTTTCTAAAAAAACAAAACATTTCTGATATAACAAGTTTTCTTTTTGTGACATGTATTCTGGACTATTAATTTGGCCTCAACATTCTCTATACTCATCCTTGAATCCCATTGAAAAAAAATTAAAATGTTGTATAAGCACAAGTAATTAGTAAAGAAAATATAAATATTTAAATACAATTTTAGTCTATGAAATCATATAAAATATTTTTTAAAATAACATTTTGGTTCAAAATAAACATTTAATTACCAAATAAATTGACTTCACTGCCAATATTTTTTCATAAAAATTTTCATATTCATATATTAATGAAAAATAAGAATAATGAATTTTTTTTGAAATAATGAAAATATCATTAAATGTTTTAACACAATTATACCATTCACACTTTATAATTAGGATAAGCTCAATAACATACCTTATTAAATTATAAGACTTACATAAAAACCATAGAAAGAATAAATAAACAATATTGGTAACTTGAGGAATCATTTTCATATCACTATAAAATAATAATAATATTCATGGTTAAACTTCAAATAAATTTCATGGTTACACAAAAAATAACCTTCATAGTTACACACAAAATAACATTCATGGTTACAAATTCCATAACCTTTATGATAAACATACAATATAAATATTACCCAAAGAATTGGAGAGATATCACAAACCTACCTATCCTTGGTTTACCATAAAACCCCCCATAATCATAAAAATTTACCAAGACCCATAACATAATTCATTATACATAATATATGCATCATAAAATTATTCAGTGTATCCTTAAGAAAAACTTTTCAGATATTCATGTATCCCATTCCTTTAAAACAAAATTTTCAAAATACAAATTCATAGAACAAAGATATAGATGATTTTATAGTGATTAAAACATGGAATATTATAACTTAATATAAAATTGAAATAACTATTATGGAATCTAGGAAAACTGCCATTGTCATGTATATTGAAATAGAAAAATCCTTCTCTCCTTTTTTAGAATATTATGTATAAAACATGTAAAAGATTACTATTTAAGTCCATTGAAATAAAGTCAAGAATAGCATAAAATTTCATCTATAATTAATTTATGTATATATAAATTCATCCAAAAAATTATTATAATTTTTATAAATATAAGAAAATGATTTCAAAAATAAATCTCTAAAACATTCAAAATTGGATTTTTATTGGTAATTTTCCATTAAAATATGTCTGAAGATTCACTCAAAGTATTTTTCGTCATTAATAATAAGAATATGATAATTAGATAATATATTATGAACTTTTTTAAATTTTATTATTACTTTTACTAATTTATAATCAATTAATTATTCAATTATGTTCACATCGAACGTTTTGATGATATTTGGTACATAGGTACAATATGACTTTAGTACGTTACCTATGGTCATAAATTTCATTAACCCATCATCTCTAGAATAATTATATTGAAATAATTATCATTATGAAAAATAAAATATATTTTTAAGGCGGACCATGAAATATGTTTATCAAAAATGAAATATGTTACAATCATGATAATGGTGGGCCGTATGTATGCATGAGTGAAATTTCCATTTTCCAATGATCATTATAAAAATAAAGAAATTATTATTTCATATTTTAAAAAATATAATTATATAATAGAAATTATATTGTACATTTTAATACACTTATATATACCAATAATGAGATGTATTGATGAAAAATTAATTACATCACTTCAGAGAGGTGGCAATCCACATGTGTGCGTGAATAGCAATATCATTCATCAATGGACGAAAATTTAAGAAAAAAGATGATATTTTATATTTTCATAAGGATTACTATTTTATTAAATATATATATATATATATATATATATATATATATTAAATCCATCATTAAGACCAGCCATGAGATACGGTGATAGAAAAAATTTTATATCGATTCGTGAGGTGCAGGTCTTCCATACACATGAATGACAGTTTTGATTCCCATTTCATGGAAGTGGTGATGGATATAGGTAATTACATTAACATAATAACATATTAATATATGAAATATACTAGTGTTATTATTTCATCATGGTTTAATAATATTTTACGGATTTAGAATAGGAAATGAAATGAAAATGATTTCTTATGAACCATAACTCTTCTTCGGATAACCTCTTCAGGTTTAAACCAAAAGCTTTCTTACGATGATTTTATATTAAAACATTTTAGGACGGTTATAATTAAGTTATTTGGATTGGTGTTTCTGGAACCAAAAATCTTTTTAATTTTGAATAAAAGAGGAGGTAAGGATTCATTTTAAAAGTGAGCGGAGGGGGACTCCTGGAATTACATAAAGTATTAAATTTGAATAATTTAATTTTCGTCTCCAAAAGGCTCTAGAAACTTGAATCTGGAATGGGGATGATTATTAATTATTTCATAAAATAAAATTTCTATATTTCTATTTTATTTTCATAACCCTTATCTTTTTGTTTTAATACGTCTTAAACCTTTATGGAAACTATTGTGGTATTAATGATTTTACTCTTTAAAGGTGAAAAAAGATGCTATAAAAGGAAAATTGGATAATAAAAGGACCATGGTTGAAATTTTAATAATCTCAAAATCATATGAATTAATATTGTGTTTGGAATTTTAAATCATTTAATAAATTATTATTTATTATAAGTTAACATCAATATAAATTTTGGAACTATTCATTTAATTTGAATTTTAAATCAAGTTGAGAATAATATAACTCAAATACAATGCACTAAAACCAATATATTATTTATATTTTTTCTAAAAACTAATGTAACATAAAAATTCATTCAAATCGTGATAATCTTAAATTTTTTAAGATTTTTTATTTTATTTTTCTATTATTTTAAAAAATATTGATTGGTGTTGCATAGGAATTTATGCTAATTATTTTTTAAATAACATTAAAATTGAGTTACCATGATAAATAAAAATAATGAATTTTTAAAATTAATATATATAACCAAAGATAAATTTTTTTATAACTATTTCAAAAATGTAAAGATAATAAATCAAAGAGAATGAAATTCTTATTTTTTACAGTAAATATTTTAAAGGTCAAAATTACATCCATATGTAAAAAACGTCATTTGTTCTACCTTTTTAGGATTATTGTAAAATATAATCATCAGATAATGTTATTTAATGTGTTAATGATAATTTCTAGTCTTTATCATGTTATTTTTACCTTAATTAAGTCATTATATCTTTATCATGGTCACAAAATATAATATGATTTCTATTCATAATGACTAAAAATAATATTGAAATATTTATCAAATATAAAAAATATGATTAAAAATATTTAATCAATTTTTTGAGATTCAAAAAACATAACTGGAAGAATTTAATTTGAACTTATACCCATAAAATGTGATGAAAATTAGTATTTCAGAAAAAAAATTATTTTAGTTTAAATTTTTTTTCATACAAAATTCAACTATAAAATTAATTATAAAAAAAATTGATGGATTTTTATTAGTAATAATTTTCTATTGATAATTTAAAACTAATCCAAAATAAAATTTGACATTTTAAATAGATTAAAAGACAATAAAAATTTTAAAACAAATCTATATTTTTTACTATTCAATGAAAAATCAAACATTTTAAAAAAAATATAAAACATTCAATCTAATATAATTTTTCAATTATTATTTTAGAAAAAATATACTGTTTATAAAATACCATTAACAAAATTTTCAATTTTTTTTTAATATTGTCCACTCACAAAAAGTAATAATAATATTTGTTGATGAAAATGTATTTTTTTAGAATAAAATGACTTTACTAAATTTTGTTGGATATTTATTAATAATTGATCAGTATATATATAGAGATTTGGGAATTTATATTTATTTCAGAAAATTTTTAATACTATTCAAAATATTTGATTGAAAGACAATGATAAAATTTTTATATTTAAATAATAATATTTCATTGTTTGTATAGGCTCAGTGTTGCATGTCATATATGCTATCCAAAATAGTTTAATTTTAAAAAACATATTTGGTTATTACATCCCCTGCTAATAAATTGTGTCCTTGAAATTTTATCTCGATCTTTATAATCCCTGATTTTCCATATAAAAATTCTATTATTATAATCCCACATCAAAAAAAGGGTTAATAAATCATCATTTTGAAAATAGGTTAAGGGAAATATGAAGGTCATCAAAACTAACACGTATCTAAGACTTTAAATTGGATTAAAATGGTAGGAAGTGAAAATTTTGAAATTTACTATAGTCATAATTTTGAAAATATTCTGGATATTTATAAATATCATTGATCAGAAGAAATTAGATGGTCATGAGAAAGTCAACAACCATAATACCATAAACCAAAAATGTGTGAGAAAGGCCACCTAAACATTAGAAATGAAGATAATCGCATAAATTTTTTGTTTCAGAAAAATTTTCATATATTTGAGTAATTCATTTAACATATAGATGAAGAACAGAATAAAATATACTTACTTGACCAGTATAATTTCACTCTTTAGTAAATTTACCCCACAATATTATATATTTCTCTAAATAACATGTATTTGTTATAATTTTCTTAGGATGAAAGCACTAAAATCAACAAAAAAATATCACATAATTCTATAAAAGGATATTATTACATAATTTTTATTTTGATGTGAATAATTTATTCACTTACATTTTAGAATATTTTTCAGTTTATTTTTTTATTGATTTAGGTCATAACTTTTATATAAAAAACTATATTTTACAGAGTGGAAACTTTTTATCAGTTTCTATTTTTACTACAACACAAAATTTTATGATACAACAATTATTCTTTTTATAATATATCATCACGACATTCAATTTGCCCTCATCATTTTCTATAATTATTCTTAAAAATTTATGAAAAATATTTCAAATTCTAGTATGAGAAAAAAATCTCTCTAAGTGATATAATAACAAGGAAAATAACCAATATACCATGAATAATTATAAAAAATTTTCCATTAGAAAAATAAATAACTTGGTCAAAATGAACAGTTTATTACCCAAGAACTCAAACTATCATCCTAAATATCTACCTAAAACAATTCATTAAAAATTTTATTTGAAAAAATTAAACACACAATAGTTTTCTAGTAATCTTGACAATATCAAGAATTTTTTTGTGAAAAATTTATACTTATCACTCTTAAGAAGTAAAAAATACCAATTAACATACCTTGTGAAATCATAAGGCATTCTTGAAAACCCATCGGAAGAAAAAATAAAACATATAAGTAACATAAGGAATAATTTAAATATAATAGTTAAAAATATAATAACTTTCACAGTTACACTTTGAATATACTTATTAGTTACACATAGAATATCCTTCATGGTTACACATAGACTAACCACCACATTTAGAAATGAAATAACCTTCATGGTCATCTTCCAACATGAATCTTAGCAAATTCATTAGATGGATATCATGGACCCACTCATATATGGTTTATAATACGACCACCTATCAAGATAAACAATTCACATGAAAGATAAATGTATTCAGAATATATGAAATCTTGAATCATAAATGTATTCTTTGAATCCATAATAAACCATTTTCAGATATTGATATAGCCCTTTCATTTAAAACCCAAATTTAAAAACAAAATTTCCGAGAATGATGGGAAAAAGTATGTTTATATAATGAAAATATGTAATATTATAAAGTAATCGAAACTTCAAATAATACTTATAGTGGTGGGAAAAAACCATTGACATCATTTAAGATAAAATAGATCATTTTATTGATCTTTTGTCCAAAATAATTTGTATAAAACACATAAAAGATTACCATTGAAAACCATTTAAATAATGTTAAAAAATTGAAATAAAATGCCTATTATAGTTCATCTCTATCTATATATATTCATCCATAAAATATTTTTAAAAATATGTACATGGAAGAAAAATATTTAGAAAATAAATTTTTAATACATTTAAAAAAGGGTTTTAAAAGTAATGTGTCTCTTACCTTGACATCAACTCATCACGTACATTTTTTATCATCATACATAATAAAATTTTGTTAATTATTTAAAATATTATTAGTCACTTAAATTTTATTATTATTTTTACCATGTTATAATGAGTTAAATAATCAATACGTTTACATAGGATGTTCTGGAAATATTTGGTACATGTGTCTAAAATGACTTCAGTGCATCGTATATAGAAAAAAATGTCATTAATAAATAATATCACAAATAATAATCATGAAATATTTATCATTGTTTACATCAATTATGCTTTTAAAACCTACCTTAAATATGGTTATGAAAAATGAGTCACGTTACAACCATGGAGATGGTAGGTCAAACGTATGCATGAGTAACGTTTCTAATTTTAAACGATCACTGTGGAAAGTACAAAAGTATTATTTTATATTTATTTAATTAAATAATATCATAATTACAATTATTTTAATATATTAATATACGTCATTAATGGGATGAGGTGATTAAAAATGAATCATAACACTTCACAGAGGTGGTAATCCACACGTACACATGAATGACATTATCATTCTCTAATTTATGGAATGGTAAGAAACTATTTGATATATTAACTTTTAATAATGACAGATATGTAATGAATTTCATATATATAGTTTAAGTCTATCATTATAATCATATGTTAGATATGGTGATGGAAAATGAATTACATCAGTTCATGAAGCAACAGTCCGTCGTCCACACAAATAATGGTTTTCTTTCCCTTTTGATTGAAGATGAGATGGATATAAGTTATTACATTAACATAATAACATACAATAATATGGAATATGATTGTGTTATTATTTCATTATCATTTAATAGTCTTTAATTTAGTAATAAGATGAAATTAAAGAAAAATTTATATTAAGAACTACACCTCTTCTTCAAAAAACCTCTTGACCTTTACACCAAAATCTTTCATATGTTGGTTTTTTTATTAAAACCAAGGACTCTATGAAATAAATAATTATTTATGTAATGTACTTTTTTAGGTATCTACAATTCCAAAATTGTTTTTGAGTGTGTATTAAAGTGTATTAGAGGTTTCCTTTTATAAGTAAGGGAAGGGGTACTCGTGAAACTATTTAACATATTAAATTAATATGAATTAATTTTCTTGTCCAAATGGATCAAAAATAATTTATTTATAATATATGGTAACAATGAGCCTATATTATCTCATCCAACAAAAACTGGAAAACATTTGTTGATTTTCACCCTTATATTTGCTAACCCCTTTTATCCCTCTCTGACTACTACCATGGTTTTAATGGTTTTTCTATTTAGGGGTTGGTAAAGTTACTATAAAAAATTCTAGATAATAAATGGACTTTGTTTTATATTTTCTTCCATTTCCAATTCTCAATAATGAATAGAGTATTTTTACAGAGTTTTAAATCATTTAACAAATTTTTTTTTATAATATAATATTTATGTCAATTTTAGAACTTTTCATTTAATTTGAATTTTAAAACAACAAGATAATAATGGAATTAGAAAATAATTCCTTAAATAACTATAATATGTCATGTTAATATAATATTTTATGGAAAATGAAAATTCTCTCAAATCATATTACTTTAATTATTTTTAAAATCATTTATTTTATTTTTTTCTACCATTTGATAAAATATTATATTGTTTTTATGCATGAATTTAAGGCATTTATTCCATCACTAATTTTTTTTAATAAACTACCATAATAAAGTAAAAATAATTTATATTTTAAATTAATATTTATGACAAAACATTCCTTCTTTTTATCCTTATTTGAAAAAAAATAAATATTATAAAACCAAGAAAATTACATTTCTGACTTTTTCATAGATAAATTATTGTAATGGAAAAAATTATTTCAATATAGAGAAAAAGATCATATATTCAAATTTAGGATTTTTATGGATAAAATATAATCATTAATTAAAAATTTAGAAAAGTTTTGGGGTCACGTTCTAGTCTTTATCACATTACATTTACCCTTAATTAACCCAATTTTCATTTATAGTGGATACAAAATTTACTATAATTACTATTCATAAGAACAAAAAATAATAGGGAACTATTTAAAGAAAATCATATTATAATTCCAAATATTTAATTAATTTTTTCAATTTTTTTAAAATACAATATTTACAATTTATTTAAAAATTATTCGGTCAAAATGTGATGAAATTTTTTATTCATAAAAAAAATTTATGTACAAAAATGTTTAAATTCTATATTTAATTATATATTTAATTAAAAAGAAAATAATTGGATTTTTATAATAAAAAAGGATCTAATAAAAATTTTAATATAATCAATAACATAATTTAACTTTTCAAATACTTTAAAAGAAAATGTTGTTTTCAATAAATTTTAATATTTTTCATTATTCATTGAAAAAAACCATTCAGAAATATCTCATAATATCACTCTAAGATAATTTTTACATTTTTATTTCAAAAATTATATCCTTTTTAAAAAATAAAGCGTTCCAAATTTTCAAAAAACATTATATTATACACTCACAAAAATAAATAAAAAATATTTATGAAGAAAACGTATTTTTGAAGATTAAAATGACTTTACAAAAATTTGATTGTTTAATTAATAAAAATTTATCCAAATATATATATTTATTAGTATCTTTATATGTAGATAATATATAATTTATTCCTATTAATACACATAAATTTAATTTCAATGATATAATAGTCATATTTAAATAATAATATTTCATGATTCGTTTACGCATTGTGTTTTGTGTCGTATATGCTATCAAATATAGATTTTATTTTTTAAACTATTTTGGTATTACACTGAGAGTGAAAAATAGGTAATTTCCTAAAATATTTATGATATCTTTTATACATCAAGAATAGGTTTTGATAAATAAACAATATGGTAACACAAAGATATTCTAAATTTGGAAAAGTCAAAAAAATTACATAATAGGTAAGATGTTCATCCAACTACATAAGAATATTGACATATACAAAAGGTGTTTTTATGGCACAAATAAGAGGAATCAATTATAGTGGAGTTTTGAAATTTGGTAAATACATGTGAACAATAATATATTTTTTATATGTAGGAGGTGTTTTACGCATACATATGTGGTTTTTTGATATATAATATATTGTTTTGATTTGGTGCGATAAATTTTAAAAGGATAAAAACTTATGTTATATTTGAGAAGAAAAATTTCTTCTGCTTTTGATGTTATTATGTGAAATATTGTAAATAGAATACCTCAGACTATAATACATATTTTTTAATCAACTTACACTTATTTCAACACATAACGAAAATTGAGGTTTCTGAAGCGATATGTTTGAAATATTATTTCTTATGTATGATTTGAATAGATATGAAAAATATGAATATTAGTATGAAATTTTGGAATCAAAGAATATGATATCCCCATATAATAATAAATTATATATTCATCATATTTAGTGATTCTATTACTAAAAATAAGTGAATTAATCATCAATAATTAATTTATCATTCATGATGAATTAAAGATAATGATGATCATCAAGTATTTGAAGAAAAATATCAAGCTATGATTCAATAAATGAACTAATGACTCAAGAGAAAGTATTTATTTCATATGCACTCACCCCATAATATGAGTTTCCACACAATAATTAAATTATTATTATATGATTTTACTACAGTTTAGAAGAATTAATATTTAATAATTTTCAAGGATTATTTTTTGGAATATAATCCACTGTTTTTTGTACTAATGTAAATGGTTTTTTTATTTAGTTGGTGTAAAATTATTGTAAAGGAGGAAGTGGGACATCTTGGAAATTTATAGACTATGATACATTATTAAAAGGAAAATATTTCTTTTATCATGGGAATAAGCCCATGTGAAGAATATAAATAATTATAGGGGAGATCATGACAATAGGATTTGTTGAGGGGATTTATATATAGTTAATATAGAAAATATATAATATTTTTCAAAATATAAGATATGATAATAATAAATATAAAGATAGATATCTTATGAAAAAATAATCAAGAAACTGATATTACTCTATATAGAAATAAATTTTTGGATATTGAGGATAATGAATAACCAGATGAGAAACTGATATCAAATCCAATATGTTGGAGGAGATTAAAGACTAAGAAGGGTAAATAAAATATGAGATTAATTCCTATAATAACCATTTTTGAAAATATAAAAAATGATGTAGAAAATTGAAGAAGAAGAATAGTTGAGGAAGAATAATGTGCATAAAGTTCTACAGCTCTACCATTATCAGTGGAAAATTTTACAAATTCTATGAAAGAGATTATTGATACTATTGGGTAAGATATTGATGATTTATTTCAAGTAGAGACCAATCTACATACATGCTATCATATTATTATATGGATGTAGAAAACTCTATTGATGGTGAAGATCTAATAACATTAATTAAGTGGTATGTTGAATCTTGAATAATATCATATTCAGTTGGTTTAGAAGGAAAGTTTATAAAAGTTAGTGAGATGTTTAGAATAAAGAGTTATGTAAAGAAGCATAATGGGATTATATGTAAATGAATATTTATCATTTTTTACTGGATAATATACACCCTATTAGAACCACTTGTGTTATATATTATAGAGTATATTTCTTGGGATAGTAATTGAACACAATAAGGTATAGTTCTCACATGATGGGATTTGGCCTTATAGAAAAACATGTGATCCTATTGATGTTAGATTCTATAGTACATGTGGTCTTCGTGTTTTGGGAAAGTGATAATCATATTCATTTATTTTCTAAATTTTAATAAAGATTCATATTTTTAGAGGGGGTGTTTTTTAATGGTAAAAGTTTTAGTGGATAAGAATTTTGTTACAATTAAGTCACACTATATTAAACCATGATAAGCTGACTACACATGATCCATAGAGAATCTAAGAATATCAAATTATTAAAAAATCATTTAATCTAATATCATATTATTATTTATCTTTTTTTATAAACAAGTGTTAAATAAAAAATATTTTGATAAACCACATCCCTAACATCATGCACTTAACCACTTTACTAAACATTCACTTCAAAATCATCATATTTTTACGTTGATATAATATTTTATTATTCTCCCCTCATTTATATCACCTTTTTAAAAATCATCCCTTTGTGGGAAAATACATGAATATTTATCCATCTTCACTCATGAATCATATATCTCAATTTATAAATAGACCCAAATACAAATTTTTTGATGTTATTTTAAATCCTAATAAATAATACTATATTGTTTCTTCATAGAATAATTCATAATTAGTTGTTCTTGTGATATATTAAAGTGTAATTTTCACCATATACCTATGATTTTATTTGGAATTTTTTTAACATTAAATATATAAAATATAGTTAAATATATTTTAGACATTAATTATAATAATCAATTAATAACTGTATAATACTCTTTAAAATTGTCCATTTTTCCATAATCATCCATATATAGCTTAATCCAAGTGGTAACCATCATTATAAAATCATTTTAATATACAAAATATTTTCATCAAAATAATATCAAAATTAAATCAAAATATAAAATTACTATTGATTCCAAGTGTGGGATTCCTTTATTTTCAATCATAAAGGTTTTTATTATGTAGTAAATATATCAATATGTGTTAGGAAAACATTGAAGTGAATATTATGTTTTTGGTCATATTTAAATGAATAATGGAAATATATATACTAAATATATAACAAAATAGATTTACATAAATTTATTTAAGAGACAGATTGATCGTAGCATCCCTCACATGTGACGATTCGAGAGATAATATTCATGGAAATCATTATAGTTATTATTGATGTTATTATCAATATCCATTATAGGTAATTATAAATTCAACAAACTGGATATTGGAAATAGATTGAATATTTTATAAAAGAGTATAGAATATATAAGAGTTGATGAGAACCCATCCAATGGATACTCTGTTTCATTGCTACCATGATCAAGTGAAGAATACATTTTGGATTATATTTGGAGTTGATTTGAGATAATGAGTAAATAATTAAATGCTTTCATTTGAGGACTGATTTCACAATATACTAGTTCTGAAAAATTTAATAAATTCCAAAACATAAGGAATTCATATGGTTGATCCTTATAACCTCAAAATTTTGGATTTGGGTAGAACTTTGAGAAACAAATAGAAAAAGAAAACATCATAATGTGTGCCTTTAATCTTGGTATGGTACATTCTAGACATCCTAATGTTTTCCAAGATATTGGAAAAATTAAAATACAAAACATAATTATCATTATGATGGATCATTATAAGTTTAACAACTAAATATCATATATCCCCCTAGAATCTATATGGTTCCTTATTTTGTAAAAACCCAGGAAGATATACTTTTTAAAGTTGTTCACAAACATTAAAATGATGAGAAACTTTTCTAAGATTCGTTAAAACATCATAATGTCCCATAATATTTTTAAAGGCATAGTAACTTCCTAATCTTCACCACATGGATTTCGTATGGTTAAATTTATAATCTTTTTACATCCATTGTGAAATATAAATAAAATCATTGATTTCTAGAGGAATAATTACTTAGAAATACCCTAATGAAACATTTTGAAAAAAATCATAAAATGAACAAGTTATTACTCCAAGTATTAAACACCATAACTCAAATGTGGGAGTGATTATTTCTAATAAATCAGAGGCTGCACAACAGAATATAAGATTCTAAACTGTGAAGGAATGATTCATTAATACATGCTAGGGTGGAATAAATTTAAAATACAGATGAATATCCTAGATTACATGAGGAATGAAATATCATAATATTTATGGATGTTTAAATGAAAATTTTAGCTAGTTTTTCAATGAAATATATGATTGAGAACTCTAACTATAATATATCTAATAGTTTCAATGATAGGAAATCATACCCCCCCAAAACCTTGGAGTTGCAATATTCAAATAATGGAAATTTTATTCATGATATTATTTCAATATAAATAATAGAGTATAAGAATATAAAAAATAAGGAGACACTATGATACTATTTCTAAATAGAAGAAATTCAAAAAAGTTAAAGTGTAGGAATGACCTGATTTTTTTTACCCATATAAGATCATCTATGTATCAAAGAAGGAGTAAGATGGAATTCATGATGAAGTACAGGATGAATAATGAACTTATCTTTTGCAAGACTCATGGATGAATAATGAACTTATAAAAGAAGGAGTAAGATCATCTATTATAAACAGCACATATATTCCAGTAGGGAAACTAAATAGGTATGGGGAGATAGTTTTTTTGCAAGACTCATGGATGAATAATGAACTTATCTTTTGTATTATTATGTAATATATCCTAGACCATTTTATTATGATTAAAATTAGAATACTAACCTTGTTCTATTGTAATTACTCTGCCATTTTAGTGATTAACCAGTATCTCAGTCCATAATCCAAAAATAGCATAGATCAGGTTCCCACATTAGGAACTAACATAATTATAATCTTTATCTTGTCAATTTTTTTACATTATATAGTTCATGATATGATGAATTTTGAGGTATAATTCATTGATCCATTTATCTTAATTTATCTATATGTTTTTGAAATTAATAAGGGGTAATAAGAGTTATAGTAAAACACTATAAAATTACTGAACGCTAATTAACCCCCCCCCCCCACCCCACCCCCCTCATTGTGTTCTTGTATAATTAAATGTGAACATCCAGTGGTATCATACATACCCAGGAATTCACTGTTAAGATCTTGTTTTTACCCTATATATTTAGCAGCTCATTATGAATTTCATATTTAAAAAAATTCAAAAGTTTGAGGGATAAAAAACTACTCCTTCTCCCCATTGGAGATAAATAGTTGTTATTTCAAAACCTTAAATAATAATAAGAAACTAGAAGAATATAAGTTTAGTAATATCTTAAAAGAGATGAAGGTTATATCATTAATTAATGTTTCCAAATGTGATAATTTTTTAACTACCAAATTTGAAGAGAGTGGTCCATTATGAAAATTAATTTCAAACTATGTCGAATATGGGGAGTATGAGTATATCAATGTTTTTTCATATATATACTCTCGTGTTAAATATTATCTAAAGAAAATTCCCATTGAAGTGGTTTCATATTTATTTAGGTTTATTAAGGGATATATTGATGACAAATAATAGATGGAATTAGAGGTTGGAGAAATATATATTGTTCTCTACAAGAAGTTCCAAATATGTAGAACTCTCAAAAAATAAACTTGTGGAAGACAAATAATAATATATGTTACTTTAAAATGAACATCTTTCCCTGTTCAGAGAATTGTTTCTAGTATGTTCTTATGAGAAATTAATGAAAAAATATCTTCAGAGAAGTAATCCATTCATTATAAAAATTCACAAAACCCTCCATTAATGTCAAGGATTTTTAGTTTGCGGTAAAATAAAATAGATTAAGATATCAATATAAATTCATTCAAAGAGATACCAAAATTCATGAGTACCATGTTACGAAACAAGTTAGAAATTGGAAAGAAATTTTTAGATAAGTTTTAGATTAAAAAAATAATCTCTAAATAAATTTTTAGGAACATGAAGTGAAATTGAAAAATCTGGTATCATTATAAACAGGAATATACAAAATACTTGAGAAGAGATGTTCTTCCACCCAAACTTATTTTGATATCCCTGTCCCTAAAATGAATAATATTAGTAGAAATAATTTTATGAAATTAAATCTTAATTAAACTAAAATATGAAATTAGAAAATTGTAACCCATAACCTTGTTAAACCTATTTGTGTAAATGTTGGTTCATATGTGGTTACTGGTCACAATTTAAAATAAATTCAAATATGTGTGGATAAACAAGATAATAATCCCACTAAATCATCAAGTGCATAGGTTAATATATCAAATAGGTGTATCTCACTAAAAATATCATAAAATATTTGTATTTTTTATTAAATACAACAATGTTCACATGCCTTAAATTATAGTTATATTTCATTTTTATGTAATATAAATACATTTAATGTCTAATTTTGGAACTACTAAAGGATTCGGAATAAGAAAGATGAGTTTTAGAATAATATGTCAGCGTATAGAGAATATGGGAGTACAATATTAAGGGGTATTAAATATGAAAGAGAAGAAAAACCTACTAAACGAAATCTTGAAAAGTATATCAAAAACATACACTAAGAACATATTTGGATACTTGATGAAAATTTGTCATTAAAAAAATAATTGTGGTTATATAAATGAATATTTTTGGAATATAAAGATTAAGTACAATTCATATTCTAATTAAAATAAAAGACTAAAAAATTAGAATCTGAAGGAAAAAAATTTAAATATTCCTTATAATGTATACAAGTGATGAAGTGTGTCAAACAAAAAGATAGTGATGATCAAGCTACACTGGATAATAAAATTAAATATTATTTCAAACCATAGTGTTTATGCTTCTAGGTTGGGAGACAATTTCATGCTGTGGATAATTATATACAATCCATATAAATCATAATTGAAGGGAGAAATTAGAAATAAAAAATGTAATAAATTCAATGAATGGATTGAAGGATTTGATTAGTGGTTGAGATTCCTGAGGAAGACGTTATTGACTTACTTTAAATGGGATTTTTAAGAATTGTGAATAATCCATGTGAAAAATCGAGGATATAAAAGTATGTTTGGGATAATTTCCTGAATATTTGTGTAATCAAATTTAAAATGGATAGGAATGTTATGAATAATAAATAAGATAAATTTATAAATGAATAAAATCATTTCACATGTAGAAGAACTGAAATTTCAAGAGATATTGTATAAAAATTATGACCCAAGAGTTCCTAAAAGTCTGTGTGGAAGGTGAATATATTATGTACATGTTGAAAAAGACTGTATGAAAACTCTACCATCTAAAGAATAAATTTTTAAGAAGATAGAAAAAAACAAAAAGAACCATTATCTATAATTGAGTTATTATCAATGTTAAATAATCCAATTCCACACTAGAGTAAAGATAAATGTATGGAAAAATCAATTTTCAAAAGAATAGATTAGACATATAGAATCAAAGTAAATCTAAGAATGAATATTACCCATGAATATATAGATATAAAGAATATATTTTTTGGGTTGAGATATAAGTCTCAACCATGAAAATCATACTAGGGATCTGATGGAAAACCCTCATTATGACCTTGTTTTTTATTTTTACTAATATATAAGGAATATAACGAGATAAATTTAAATGGGTTATGAGTGTTATAAGAGTGGATTTAGTAGAATATATTCCCATCATGGGAGACTTTAACATCTATGATAAATAATGATGTGAACCCTTAAAGGGGGATACCATGAATAAATTGATTCCATATATGGGTTATTTCATGAAACATTGAAATCTAGATAGATCATACAAACTAGAAATCTTGGTATGAAAATCATACCTTCTATCCTTTATTTTATTATAACATATCTATTTATCAAAGGAGAGTGATGGTTAATGAGAATGATAAATTTAAAGAGTGATTAATATGATTTGAACATTAATTTTTTTAATATGTTTTTTGGATATGAGAATTGGTTATAAATTAAATGATGAATCTAGTATTAAAGACCCAAATATAAGAATATGGAATGATATAAATTGTTGGATATGTTATGGTCCACATTTTTGTCTAGGATAGTCACTCTTATTTTATACACTAGGATTTCCCATTTATTATTAGAATTTATTTAATAGAGGATATTTTATACGACACATGTGATTTTAGTATTAGCTCAAGTAAAATTATACTAGGGTTTAATTTTTAGAAAAAGATATATATTAAACGTTTCATTGAAAAACAATTGATTAATGGTGAAGCTGAGATAAAAAGGCCTTACCATGGATTAATATATTTTCATTTATTTTCAATAACGGTTAGAGAATGTGAGTTTAATAAAACATATTGAAATATAGGGGTAATGGTATTGAAAATAATATAATGTGGGATATTGAAGAGCCCAAGTGATGATTTTATTTTTTTCAATTATAGTAATGGATTTCATTATCGAGTGAAGTTATCAATATGTGTTGGGAATCCTCTAAAGAGAATATGATTCCCCTACTCGTATATAAATTAGAAAAGGAAAGATATTTACTAATGCCTCAAGAAAATAATATTTTTATTATTTTACTATCGAGTCATATTCATAATTAAATCCCTAACATGTGATAAATAGAGAGCTAATCATTTTAGAAATCAAAAAAGTATTGGTGGAGGTAGTATCATTGTCCACCATAGTTTATTATAACATAAAAAAGGTATCTATTGAAAATAGGCTTAATAGTTGTTATTTAAATTTCCATGAAATAGGCTTGATTAGTGTGGAACCATTTAAAGGATATTATGGTTTAAGGATCCTGTGAACCATGGAATAATACATTTTGGATAATGGATTCAGTTAACTTAATATACTATAAAAGTTAATGAAATTATATAACATTAGGAGGATAATTTCTCGAATAATTTGTTTATGATAAAATTGTTAATTTATTATAACAAATAATCTTTTTGTGGATGATCCTGATATCAACATAAGGTAATATATGGGTAGATGTTTTAAAAAATTGAAGTAGGAAATTTTTTATGGTTTTCCTTGAATATTAATATGGTACATTCAAGACTCCATAAGGTTCGACTAATGTAGAAAAATCAGAATGTAAAACATTATAATATTTTCCATGGAAAATTATATTTTTAAAAATAAAACATTGTAAGGTTCCATTATGTTTTTAAGGTTCCACCCATTGTGAAAAAAATAGGATGAAAATATTTGCAAGGTTTTTCATAGAAATCATAATTTTAAGAAACTATGTAAGGTTTCTTGAATCATTGTAAGGTTTCTTGTGAATTTTTGTGGTATGGGAACTTTGTGGGGTCACCATAAGGACTTCAAAAGTTTGTTCCATGAATTTCTTAAATATCAGTAAAATATGATATTCTTAAAGAAGAAATTATTATGAATTCAAAAATGAAGTATTCTATGAAAAAATATGATGTGTAAGATATTACTCAATGTATTAAACAGTAAAATTATCAAATTAGGTTATAAATCATATATATAAACATAATGGATTTACAAAAAATAGAAGATATCATACCATGAATGTTTGCTTCATAAGAACATGAAGGCATATAATAAGTTTAAAAAACCATAGGGTTTAATGGATTCCTTGAAGAATGAAATATCCAGTGATTTATGGAATACTAAATATCAATATTGATTAGGATTTAAATGATATTTTTGAATGAAAATTTAAATTATAAAATTTCCCATAGTTTTAACTAGAATTTCTCATGCAAATTAAAATCAAGGAGTTTCCATATTAAAATCATAGAAATGTTATTCACAATGTTGAGTGAATATAAATATTAGGAAAATTAGAAGGTAAAAATTATAGAGATACTTCAACATCAATTTCATCTATATGATATTATTGATATTTGAAGTAATGGAATATACCAGTACTTATTATATTAAAAATTATTTCTGTTTCATATAACAAGGAGGTTGATGACATTCATAAAGAAGCACATGTCAATTCAGAAGTAAATAATATGAGACCAATAATATACTCGTATAATATTACTCAACTATAAAATAATATGAGTTGAACCTATTTATACTTTATATGTTATTGAGTTGATACATATGAATATTAAAGAGTCATAGTGATTGAAGATCACAGTGATATTAAGTTTATGAATATATAAAACATGTATGAGTGATTTATAAATATATTTAAGTAGTTGAGGACCAGTTCATTGAGGAGGAAGATCTTATCATGGTGATGTTGTCACATCAGGTCATATTAATGGTCGATTCAGGGTGTTCATGGATAACATTTTTAGATTGGTAGTACTAGTATAAATGAAACCATCATTATAGTTGGTATATTGAAGATATATGGGGAGATAGTTGTTATCATAAGATTCAAGGATAAATATTTCCCTTATTTTTAATTAAATTTTTTATTATAGCCTAGAAAATTTTACAATATTCATGGTTAAGCACTGATATTATTCTTTTTTATTTAATCTATTATTTTAATGATTACCATGTGTCTTAGAACTCATCCAAAACAGATAAGAATTAGGTTCACACATTGGGACCTGACCTTATTAATCCTTTTCTACTTCGATTGATTGATTAAATTCTACAATGCATTTGGTAGTATGTGTTGAGGTTTAATTAATTTATCCACACATCTTAATCAAGATAGAGGTTCAATCAACTAAAAGTGGATAATAAAAGAGAAAATAAATCATGGAATAATAGGGAACCCCGATTCACCACCCCCCTCCCCTAAATTCCTACAATTCATTTTCTCCACTTTATCAATCTACACATTGATAATGATATTACAACACTAATATTTAGTATACTTATGAAAAATTTTATGTTGTTCCCATGGTAAAAGAATTAATTAATATAAATAATCGATGATTATGTTTTAATTGAATTTTTATTATCACTTACAATTCTATGTCTGTCAATTTTGAACATAATCCTTGAATTCCTTAGTTTGGATGAACATGATCCAATAATATAATTGATTATTTTTATTTGAATAATCATTAGAATCCTTTTCTCCCCCTAATCTTCTCAGCCTAAAAACTCATTCATTAAAAATGTATTCACTATTTTTTTTAAAAAAATATTGTTGTACTGAAAAGTGACATGTCATATTTCAATGATTTTATAAATTATCCTATAATAACATTTATATGTTTTTCTCTTTGATGATTAGCCACAAAAACATAATTTTTACCCTTTCAATTCTAACTTTTAGTGACAATTCTCCCTATTTAGAATAAAATATTTTCTACTACAAAATTTAAAATATATCCTTATTGGATTAATCACATAAAATAACTCAGAAAATTCTTTCTTTTTATCTAGAAATAACATAGTGTAATTTTTCATTTATGTAAATGTCAAAAATTATTCTTTCAAAAATTATTAAGATGGTATTTTTTAAAGGGCATCATCTAAGGCATGATATTTATTTTTAGGTTTCTGATCGCAAAGACTCCATTTCATTGAGGAGTTATCATAGATTTCATATCATATTTTTTAAGATAATACTCTACATGGATGTTGGTGAAACCTATGAAATATTTTTATAATTTCAAGATATTTTTATCAAAAATAATTTCAAAAAACTATTTATATTGAGTAATGAAATTAAATAAATTAGATTTATGAGAAAAAATCATTAACATATCTTTCTCACTAAAATAATAAATGACTATAATGTGACACGCTTTTTAGTTAATGGATTTTGTTCATATTTTGAATAAAAAAACTGTATGAAATAACTATAGAGACCTTAATGACTTATTGTCTTTAATTTTGTATAACATTTAAATGATTGTTCTCTTCTAATAACTATCACTTTTATGTGTCACATCTGATGTTAGTGTAGGGATATTACATTAACCAACACATTTTACCGATTCTACCCATTATTTTGGTCGGAATAGACAATATATTTATTATACAACTTATTCTCATCCTTAGGGGAAAAATATTATATATATTTCGTTACTAAATAGGTATGAACTTCTTTTTCATTATTTTCCTTACGTCGCAATTACAATACATTTTCTTTTGATATTAAACGTATTAATGGTTTTCATTTTAGAATATCCCAAGTAAAATAATTCATATGCATATAAAATATTATGAAAATGGTCATTAGAAACAATTACATCCATATTTTCATCTATTTCCACCAATATTGGATTAATTAATGCTAACTACATTCAAGAAATCATTATTTTAAAAAATTATAAATATTTACAAATTAAAATTCAAATATATCAAAATATTTTCAAATTACATCATATGGGATGTACATATACTAAAAAGATTCCACAATATAGGTTGATCCATTACCTTTTAAGCTATTTATACTAGATCACCTTTGTGATAAATTGTTTTTAAAATGTTTTTTATTTCATTACAAATAATAATTTTGTATAACAATGTTTTTTTCATTCTGGTATTGGATCTAGTCCAGTGTAATGATATTTTCGTGATCATTGGATGTTGTAAAATATTTGATCCATAGTGTAAAGTTGCAGAAAAGTTTTATTTTTATGAAAGATGATTTCTGAAATTAGATGATGAGACTGAGATTCACTAGAATTGGAGTATTGGATCCATCTACATCAGATTAAAATCATCTGATCCAAAATAACTAGAGGTTGAAAAAAAATTTATGAAAGTTTTCATTTTCCATAATCAAATAAATAAATATGTTTCTAAGTAAGAAAGATATATTTTCTTCTTCAAAGAATTCATATTATCACTAATGATTTTTAAAAGAAGATTTTGAATTCAATAGATAGAAATGTTTCTAAAATTCTAATCCATGTTAGATGACGCTTTACTAAAAATGATCATCTTATAGTTTATGAAACATACTCATGATAAAATCATTCGTAGAAATGGAGGAATTATAAATATTGAATCTATTCCAGAAGTATTGAACCAAATTTTTTATCATATCAGAATTTTTAATGATAAATAAGGATGAATAATTTTAAAGTTGAAGAGTGAAGAATTAAATTGAAATTAGCTTAGAATGAAATATAATTTATAATAAGCTTATAAAGAAAAAACTTTAATGAGATGATAAGGAAAACAAATGCATAATGAGTTATTAAGAAAATGGAATTGATAATCATATGTGAAAGAAATTGAATTAGTAGTGACATATTATGAAAATAGAATTTATAATGAGTTGAGAAGGAAACAGAATTCATACTAAGATGAGAAGAATGAAAAATTATTATTGTTGTGAGAAAAAACTGATTATTTAATGAGATAAAAAGGAAACAAAATTCATAATGAGATGAGATGGAAACAAATTAGTGATGAGTTGAGGAAAAATATATTTTTATTGAGTGGATTATGAATAAGATTCCAAAAGATTAAGGAAGTATTGAATAGTTCAAAACTTGAAATTCATTTTTACCTAAATCTAAGATAAATATGACATGGATTTAATAAGTCAAAGTTCATGTTTAAATGTGAGTACTTTTCAATGTCTTGGAATTTAATGAATTAGGGAATGTTTTCATGTTTTCCACCTTTTTTATGTTTCCAATATATATTTACTCAAATAATTTTTTATAGTTAACTTTTTATATAAGAAAAAAAGGAAGGGTGTTGAAGATATAAAGTGAATGTTATTTTCAGATAGAGATCTTGTGAGGAGGACTAGGGAGTTAATTTTTTTAATGAATTGAGGAAGATTGCTCTGAGGAATACCATATAGACTAGATTAGCCTGAGAAAGATTTTTTTGAGAATAAGAGTAGTGTTTGAGTAATGCAGATTGAGAATGGGATTCTCAAACTGATCCCATTAGATCTAGCCTTATCGTATTATGAAAATTGGATCGAGAATCGAAATATTGTGAGAATCAGATCGAGAATCTCCATATTGATAGACTCATATCAAGAATTGTTTTATTTATTGAATCATATATAGATAAATTAGATCTGTACTATACTTTTTTTATAGAAAATTTAACAAATTATTATTTATTTTTTCACTTCAATTGTTCTTTATAAGTCATTTAAAATTTATGGGAGACATTATAATCATTCTAATTGGGATATAGAACGTTTTTACTATGATTATTCACAATTTTCATTCACTTATTCATAATAGTGTTTTTACATTGATCCACAGGAGTGGCTATGGGAAGGATGTCAGTTCTTTCATTAATGTTGATGTCTATAAATCATGTGTGATTTAATTTCTCTCCTACTATTTCATGCATGATTTTTTTAAAATGATGATAATCAAATAAATATTAATAGGTTTAGGGGATTATGTTTTGAAAATTATTAAAACATATAAAATTTATGACCACTGATTCATACCCCCTAGTTGTTATTTGATCCAATGGAACTTACATTGGCATTAGAGCTGAAGGTTCCCTTATTGAATCCTACTATGGATAATATAAATTATATAAATAGTGGAAGAAATCCAATGTTTGATGGAAAAAATTAATATGGATGGAAAAAATAGGATTATTCCTTATCTTTTATCTCTTGTATTGAATGATTTTGATAAGGTTACTATTAGTTTTCCACATTTTGAGAAAAATGATCCAATAATGATTGCTGATAATAGAAATATAGAAATTAATGGAAAGGATAGTAATAAAATCCTTATTTTCTTTATAATTGAATGCTTATCAGAAGATGATGTGTCTTAATACATAAAAAATTATGTAGGACAAGATGGATAGTATTTTTAAATGGAATACAATAGTTAATGAAGAAAATATACAAATATTGTGTACTGTGTATGAATATATAAGAATAAGAGATAAGGAAACTATTAAAGAATACATCACTGGAGTAAATGAAATTTTTTCAACCTCAAAGTATTTGAAGATGTCTTGGACGATTCTACAATTCCAAAGAAACTTAAGATAAACATTCTTTACTGGTTTGATTCTATAACTTCATCATTAGAATATAAGATGATTTATCTCTTAATGAATTATAAATGTTTTTTTCTTATGAAATGATAAAATATATAATGTTTAAAAAGAAGATAAAATATGAAATGAATTATGAAGGTGTGATAAAGATGAAATTTCATGATGTTGAATATGGCGATTCATGTGACTCTGAAGGTAAATATGATGACGAGTTGAATGATACAATCATGTGTCTTATATCTAAGAACTGTCAAATAGGTAGAGGAAAGTATGAAGGAAAACATCCTCTCAAATGTTTTTAATGTTGTGGATTTGAACACTATGCTGTGAATTTATCCAAGATGAATTTTGGAGAATATCAATATGATTCTGATGAAAACCCATTATAGAAGAATTGAAAAAAATGGTTATATAAAAGAAAATTCATATAACAAATCAAAAAAGAAGTTTAATGGGAAGAAGAGAAGTATACTGAGTAAAAAAGATGAACCACAATAAAAAAATAATTCTTTATAAGATTAATTTTCAAATAAATTTGAACATTTTCTTTAAAACTTGAGAAAGTTGAAGACTCCTCAAATAGTGAAGAAGAAGTAGGTGATTAATCTTATAGAGAGTATCAGCTCAGAACCTAAATTCTTGAATTTTCTGAGAAAAACAAATCTCTAAATAAAAAAATATTAATTATAAAGAAATATTGAAATATTTTGATAAAGGAATATAATATTACACCAATTAGGAGAATGAATACATTCAGGATATCTTAAGTTACAAACTTAGAATGGTTGAAAAAATAAATATGGTGGAATATCTCAATGAGAGGTTAGCGACTAATGAAGAATAAGATAACATGTTTCAATAAAAACTTATTTATTCTGATAATACCATGAAGAAGATAAATGAAATATCTAACAAGTCCTACGATATAAATGATAATATTTCTAAGGATGATGAGAAAGCTGAAATCAAGATTCATGTAAAATCCATTTCCATCAAAAATAGTGCTTCATCTATTTTTTCTAAAATTTCAAATTTCATAAAATATTTGGAAAATATTGGGTAAAAATAGGATGTGAGAAATATATTGCATCCTCAAAAGTTGAAAACATTTCTATGAGGAAAGATAGTCCATGTTTTGAGTATTTTAGATCTGAAATAATTTTCTAGCCTTAAAAACGTTTCTAAAGAGAATGATATCTCTTAAATAAATAAGAATGATTTGATGGATACATCAATTATTGTGGAATCTAAGGGAAAAATATTATAATTTTTTTTCCTCTTATCTTTACAATGAAGATGATTTTAGAAAAGTGGAATATATAGTTGAATTATAATGGGTATCTTTCCTAACATATAGAAATTTAAAAATTTGAATTCTCAAGATATTATAAAACTTCCAATAGGAAATCAATTTGAATGTCTAGAAGATGTTTTTTGAATATATGATAAGGATATCAATCATGTTAAGAAATATATGACCCTCCTTCCATAAAAAGTTTATTATAATAGAAAAGAAAAGAAATCCACATATAAAAAATATTAATAAAGAGATTTTGTTGTTGATATAGCTTGGAAATAAAATAAAAAATACAAACCATGGATACTTGATATTGGGTTTTCATCACATATGACATGTGATATAAAAATCATGAAACATGATGAACTTCATGAGAGAGGAGAATTTAATATTGGTGATGATAGATCCTTAAAAATTATTGTAACCCAAATAGTTGATATAGAAAAAAAAATGAAATCTAAGGATGTTTTGTTCATTTATGGGATAAAACATAACATACTTAGGGTAAGTCAACATTATGATGATGGAAAATAAGTAATATTTGGAAAGTATTATTGTGTCATCAAAACTATGAAATATGGTAATGTTATTACAAAATCATAGTGAACTAGTGGGAATCTATTCCAAATTGGATAATTTAATAACATTAATTAATTAAGTGCTAAAGATGAAAATTAGTTATGGCACCGAAGACTTGGCCATATTGGGTAGAAAAACATGAACATAAATTATAAAGATTCGGTTCTCTGAAACATTCCAAAATTTAAACTAAGATAGTAATATGTTTTTAATACTTTTTAGAAAACAAATATAACTAATAAAATTCATAAGAGAGTTGAGATTCAGATTACCAGACCTCATGAACTTATCCATTCTCATTTATGTAGGCTAATGAGATATTAATAAACAAAATTATATTTATACTTTATCACTGTTGATTCAATAAGGTTTCTTTATGACTTTCCCATTCCTTAATACTTGGGGGATATTTTTGAGTGAAAAAGGTTTCCTTATGACTTTTCCTATCATTATTGTTTTAAAAATTACAAACACACTATATTTAGGCAAGATTCATTTTCCCCAAGATTTCCCTTGATAAGGAAAATTTTCCTTCCTCAAGGAAACATTATCCTTTCCTATTTTCCAATGTTCATATTATAACCTAACTCATTTTCATTAAAAGTATAAAATTTGGTTTCACATCTGAAACCTCAGAATCTTATAAATACATAGATATGGATCATATTGTTTCAGGATCCGAATTCAAGTTCAAAACTCGCTGAATTCAGACTTCGATATTTCTGAGTTCAGGTTCTGAACTCTCTGAATTAAAACACCAAAATTTCTGAGTTCAGGATCCGAACTCTCAGAATTATGACTCCGAACATTCTAAGTTCAGGTTCCGAATTCTCGGAATTCAAACTCTGAACCTTCTACGTTCAGACTCATAATTCTCATGAGATCAGACTCCAAATACTATAAGAATTTAGGTTCCAAATTCCAGAAAAACTGAATACGAATATTCTTGTATTATAGACTCCAAAGGTTAACTTGTTTAGATTCCAAATTACATTTTTTCCTTAGAATCCAAATTCTATTTTTCCTTACATTCCGAAAAATAGTTTTTGTTAAGAACCCATTTTTTTTCTTACACATGTTTGAGTTATAAAATGATGTCGTTCTTTCAGTTATTTACTAACTCTTGTCTGAGTGACACGTACACAGGTCCCTCAGAAATTTAAGTAAAAATATGATCGTTGTAGGAGAGAGATAACCATTAATGTTGTACCTATAAATAGGATATCATTTGAATGAGCTTAATACCAACTTTTAGACTTTTGGACTACATTAATGCTGAAGATATTTATAGATGTAAATGCTCTTTCTACTCTCAGTGCTTCGTGCAAATGTTATTAAAAACTTTTTTAGGTGTGAACTGCTTGTTCAAACATTGATTCTTGCAGAATTACTTCGTGCAGAGGTGGGATTTCATTACAATAAGATACTTTGGGTTGTGATGTCATAGGTTCTGATTTCCTTACAAATTGAGGGCTTGCGGGGTTTGCAAGATAGATATAGATCTTCGGATTGAGGGCTTACTTGGGTTTGGGTAGGACAAACATTCGGGAAAGTATAAATTAATGGACCTTTATCCATGGTTGTTGGATACCCTACCTTTTCGGTTAAAATATTTTTATACTTGTTACTTGTACTGTTACAAATTTTTTTTTCATTTTAATTTAGGTTTTTATGGAAAGTATAACTATATTATACTTCCATAAACTTTTACTCTGATTAAATAGGATTCTATACGCTTTTAGGTAGAATATTTTTTGTTGTAAAATTTTGTTATATTTCATTTCTGGAATCTAGTTTGTTTGTCGAATTGGTTCAATTTAAGGAAACACATTTAGGGAAAATCATTTTCAGAACAATATTTCTGGAAGCAATAAAGTTAGTTAAACTAAGAGGTGTTGTGAATTTTGTTTATACAACATTTATTTAAGAAATTTTTAAATTATACAATTCACCCCCACCTCTTTTATATTGAGCATCTACATCATTATTTATATACTACAGTCAGTATCATATCGATCCTAAAATTTGTATTAGAGGGTGATTACCTCATTCCCTGAACTAATACAACAATTGATATCAGAGGTTGGTTACCTCATACACTAAAATAATCCTACAATTTTTTTCAGAGTATTGGTTCAATCTGAATTAATATCATGATTATATTCAGAAGACAAATCATCATCATCTTCACTTTTCCGGAATCAGAATTTCTGACTCACAAATTTTGAACTCAAATTTTTCATAGAGATACACTTATTTTATATTTTCCTTGCATAGGGTAATTTTATTATTATTTAAAATCTTTTATTACGAACAAGTTTGTTTGGTAATAATTTTACATAAAGATGGCAGGAATGAACATTAGTTAAATTGAAAATCTTAATCCTACTAGACCACCAAATTTTTATGGGAATGATTACGAATATTGGGGAGATCACATGAAGACATTTTTTATTAACACTGGATTAGATAAATTTGTTATTCTTACTAGATATTACATGATTCCTGCTAAGGAAGTCAGAAATCTTACTAATCATGAGAAGTAAAAGTATCTACTTAACTATAAGGTACATAATACTTTGTTGTGTTCCATGACCAAAAATATATACAATCATATTTTTTCATGTGAAGCAGCTAATTGTATCTAGAATAATCTTGAAGTCACACATTTTGGTACTTTCAAAGATATTGAAACCAAAAGAGCTATGTTTTGAGATGACTACCATGGTTTTTTCTTTCCTTGTGTAGAACCTCTTTGTAAGGTACAATAGATATTTATGACTATTTTCAACAGCTTACAATCCATGGGTGAAAAGGGTTTGGATGATGAGGCACTTGTAGACAAGATTGTTGACATCATGCCAAATGAGTGGGAATCATAGATAAAAACAATAGATGATAATTGGAAAGCCACCCATATTACCTTAGATGAACTTTTTGGAACTCTTCTTCTACATGAGACTTGAATGAAGAGAGATGATGATAATAATAAGAAGAATAATGGGAATGGAGGTGTTTCTTTTATAACTACTTCGAAACATATGAAATCCAAAACACCAAAAATAGTTCATTGATCAAAGTCAAAGAAAGTTACTATTCAGTCAGAATATAGTGATATAGGAAAATCTAAGAATGAGTTAGCTAATCTTTATCAGATAATGAACAAGATAGTAACTCAAAAGAACTATTAATTTTGGAATATGAAGAGAGACTACAATGAAAAGAAACATGGGGAAGTTACTTGTTATTAATGTAGAAGAAATGGTCAAATCATACCTGATTGTACCTTACTCAAGAAAAGAGGAAATAAAGAAAGGAATTTAGAATGAAAAAATAAGATGTTCTATCTTTTTAAAAACAAGAAAAGTATTAATGCAAATGAAACTTGGAGTCCTGGTTGTGGAGACTCTTCTTGAAGTGAATCTTCTGAATATGAATTATCATCACAGGAAAATATCATATTCATTACTACTACTTCATTCCCAAATAAATGTCTTATGGCTAAGGTACGCTCTTCCAAGGCTTAAAAAAATTTATCTATTGATAATAATTATGATTATGAAGATATTACTTCTAATGAAGGCACTTTATCTTTAGATAATGGAGAAATACCTTCATATGAGTATCACGATTTTCCAAGTTGTTTGAATAAAAAAATTATAAAATTTCCTAGAATCTAGAAAAGAAAAATACTAGAGATGAAGTTCTTACGAATTATATTTTAGACCCCACTAGAGATTTTGATGATAAGGATGATCTCCTAGAAAAACATTCTAAAGAGCATAAGGAAGTAAATTCTGAAAAGGAAAAACTTTCTAATAATCTTAAGAATGATATTTTAAAAATATGTGTTTTGAGAAAAAATCTATCCTTAAGGAAATAATTATTGAGGATATGAATTTAGTCATGAAGCTAAAATCCGTAATATATTCTCTTACGAAACATCTTGCCAATTTTACTTCTGGTAAATAAAATTTTGACATGATGTATTCTCAAATCAAACCTCACGGAAATACTTATGGAGTAGGTTATACTCATAGAAACCTATTTCTAAAAAACAACTATTTTATTCCATCCAGAGCCCCTTTTATGTACTAAATTTCAAAGTGGTGGGCATTGAAAGACAAATTGTTCTTTAAATAATGTTCAATACCCTGGGATTCAAAAAGATAATTATTCTAAACAAATGTGGATACCCAAATTTTTGTTGTCTACCAATTCTGGATCCAAGAAAGCTTGGATTCCGAAAGTCTAAATCTCTTGTTTACAAGAAATTAAATATAGTACCAACAACAATAAATGGTACATGGATAGTTGATGTTCTCAATATATGACTGGTAATAAAAACTTCTTTGAAATGATTATCAAGACGAAAGGTGTAATAGTAACGTTCAGAGATAATGCTAAGGGAGAAATTATTGGTATAGGTAACAATGTTCTTCTAGGAAAAACATTGATTTCAAATGTTTTATTTGTTAAAAGGAGATATAATTATTCAATTAATCGAAACACAAGATCAAATTGATGATATTTTCACAAAATCATTACCCTCCAATAGATTTAAGTACATTTAACAGAAGTTAAGAATGATATCTTTAAGGTAATATTCCATGTTAACTTCATGTTGAAATAATATCCATTCAGTAAAAAACTCCTTTTCATAGGGGGGGTACATTTGACTGTTAGATCTAAAATATTATCGTAGTCTAATATTTTTCGTTGTTTAAAAATTTTCGTAGTCTAAAATTACTCGTAGTCTTAAATGTTTCATAGTCTAAAATTTTTCATAGTCTAAAAAATTTTCAAAGATCATTTGAAGTATTAAAATTTTCGTTATGAAGATTTTCGTACCTAAAATTATTGTAATGAAGATTTTTGTACTTAACAATTTCGTAAGGCTGTTTTTTTGTATGCAATTTTTTTGTAAAAATAATTTTCGTAGTAAAAATGTTTACAATCAAAATTTTCGGAATCTAAAGTTCTTCAAGAAGAATTTTCCCCATTACGAATATTCTTCTTAGTAATCCGAAATGTATGTTTTAATTTCATAAATTTTTTAATAACCATTTTTTGTTGGTATTTCTATATGTTTTCAAAATTATTGAATTCATTTTTTTATAATCCGAATGTTTTTCATAAAACCTCAAAAGATCGGATTCTATCAAAAAAATATTTCCAGCTCTCATATCAACTGTCAGATTTGATCAGAAGTTTCTTCAACCATTGGATTGAGTATAGAAGTTAAACCATCACATCAATCGCCTATATAAAAGGACCCCGAATGGTTGTCCCACATCAATCCCAAAGCATTCATGTGATGAATCCCTACTCTCCTACTTATGCTCGTTCCAAATTTTCAATGTTTCCTTAACTTTGAATGTATGTCGAAGTATCCTCTCAGAAAGACATATCAATTATCGAGCCAATTTCTGAATGGAAGATTTACATAGAAAGGTTGGTACATCCAAATTTCATTGCAAATTATGATTCTAACATTTAAAAGAACATTAAGCTGAATGGTTGGGAGAGTGTTTGCATATTGAAACTAGGATCTCAGGATCCTGTTTATTTGGAATTATTATTTGAATTCTATAAGTAAGCTAGTTTTTTCAAGGATGAAGGAAATGATAAGTTCTCTTTCAAGAGTTATGGGAAGACTTATGCTCTTTCTTACTCCAAGGTAGCCGGTTTGATTAGATTTCCATATGAATCAGAAGCTGAGTTTTGTTCTCATAAGCTTACAGATGTTCATGGAATATTTTTTAAGGTTAAGGCTATAGATTTCCTTGGACATTCAGATGTTAAGACTCCAAAAATTGTTAACCTATCTAAAAATTTATGGATTCTTGAATTATGGGATCAAGGATTCATCCTTTTGAAAAATTGGTAAAATGATACTTTAAAGAAGAGTGATATGTATATCCTGGATTTATTGGTGAATCTAGGAATTATTATCTTAGTTAAGAATATTCTGATTACAATTGATAATATAATGAATGGAATTCTGAAGGCACGAAATATCATGTATCCAGCCATTACCTCAAAGATGATTGTTTGGTGTTTAGAGTTCTTCAAAATACCATGTAGTTCTAAGCCACGAAATTGCAAAGTTATGCTGGTAAGTGAAGATACAGTGAGAAGGATGAATGTTGGATTTTCTAAGGAATCTGAAGAATTTTATGATTTGCCTAAGGAGGAAGCAGAATCCTTATCGAAGAAACAAGAGGCCTCTGAGACCTCTAAGAAGGGAGGAAGGAAGAGGAAGCTGAAGGAAGTAGAAGGGAAAGAAAAATGCCCAGAGGCCAAGGAAACACAATCCGCACCACCGAAGCCTAAGAAGAAAAATACATATCCGGATGAGGCACTAGAAAAATATAGGGAATTCAATTAGAAAAAGAAAGTAGGGGAGCCTAGCTTTGGTTTGAATCATGCTAAAGAAAAAGCATTAAAAGTAATAATTTCTGATGATCTGGAAAATCAAGCAAAAGAAATGAAATTAAAGAAGAAGATGACTAAAGAAGAAATTGTTCAATCTATTCTAAAGGATGATGAGAATTCCTCCAAAAACATTCTAATACCACAATCCCTCTTATTGAATGCTTTTCCAGAGAGATCGAGAAAGAAATTTATGACTCGTGAAAAATTACGAGGAAATTAGTAGAAGAAGTAGTGGAAGACAAAGATGAAGCTAGCAGTGATGATACCTAATATCTTATTAAACAAGTAGAAGCTTTTCATGACACGGAAAGTCCATCTGAGAAGTTTTCAATTAAAACATATGAAGATGAGTCTTCAAATCTTTATACCCTTGGGAAAGATTACAATGGTGAAGATAACAAGGTTGAAGAAGAAGTGAATAAGTTGTCTGAAGAAGAAACTTCTTTTCATGATTTCAATCATCTAGAGGATGATGATGCACGAGATGAAAAGGAAAAGGTTGATAAAGAGAGAATTTTTTAACTCTCCGATAGTGAACATGAATATCCTAACCAATAGGAAGTCATTCTGAAGGTTGATAAGGGAATACAGGTGGTAGTTGATACACCAACCAAGGCTATTGTAAAGAGGAATGATGTTGGATCTTCAAAGAGGAAAGCTACTGAGCTAGATAGAGAATCTTCGCCAAGAAAACTTTCAGATTCAGAATCATCCTCTCTAGGAAATTATTTTGTAGTCCAATCCTTGATGAAGCTTGTTGGAACTATTCCAATATTTCCGAGTATAGACTCGAGATGTCAAATGTTTCAACACTCCTTAAATAAGAAATCGAACTAAGTATCCATAGTGATGGATAAATGTATCAATCTTGAGACAGATTTCAAAACCTTCTTCATAAATTATGAAGCACATCAAAGATCTTGCAAGAAGATGACCAATTGGTAAAATAAAACCACAGAAGATATTAGAATTCTTGATGAGTTCTAACAAAGTGTCAAGGATGCATTTGACACTGAAGATGTGAAGATCAAGGTTCTAAAATATATTTTTGATGAGAAACTAACTTTGGAACAGAATTCTCGGACCTAAGAAGTAAAATACCTAAAGGGGGAGTTTTATTCAGTTTCTCAAAGCTAGAAAAGAGAATGATATTTTAGAATCGAGATTGAAGGAAAATTTTCCAAGTAAGGAGAAGTTATAAAAGGGGTGTGAATAATCTCTTAAGTCTCAAGAAGAAAGAATCAGAGCCATAGAAATGAAAACTAAGGATCAATATCAGTTTCTTAAAAAAGTAGAGGAAGATCATAAAGAGCTCAAGAAGCTCAAAACTATTGGGAATAATTTGATTCTGAAGGAGAAGGAAGGATAAAATTGTTTAATTCTGATATTTTGATGTATTCATTCCCTGTAAAAAAATTCAAATCCTAATTAATTTTTTTGGGTTTCTCTTCATTTATTTTGTTGTCTAGTAATAATATTTCAGGTACCATATTTTGTTTTCCATTCCCTAAATTCTTTTTTGAAAATCAAAAAGGGGGAGAAATGAATGATAAAAAGAATATAAAGTAATAGAAGAAAATTCTATAAGTAAGGGGGGTTCGTCTAAGGGGGAGTTCTTATTCAAGAAGAATTCCGTATAAAATAAAATGATAAGTCTCAATCCATAAATCAGAAATATGAACCTTAGTGTTTCCAAAGAATAAGCGGGTGTTAGTCATATTCATTATTTCTCATGTGTAAATGGAGATAAGTTTTATTTACAAGCCCATAAAAATTTCTAAGTCCATATATTCATTGTCTCTTTTTCATAAGGATGATTGTGCTTCCCAAAAATGGGGAGATTGTTGAGTCGATAATGTTTCCTTATGAATTTTCCATTCCTTCAAACTCGGGGGAGATTGTTGTGTCAATAAGGTTTCCTTATGAATTTTCCAATCCTTCTTGTTTTGAAAATCACAAACACCCTATCATAAGAAAAAATTCATTTTCCCCAGTATTTCCATTGATAAAGAAAATTTTCCTTCCACATGGAAGCTTTATCCTTTCATGTTTTTCATTGTTCATATTATTAATTAACTCATTTTCTTTCTAATTATAAAATTTGGGTTCATATCTAAAACCTCGGAATCCTATAAATACTTAGATATAGATCATTAAATTTTCAGGATCTGAATTCTAGTTCTGAACTCTCTGAATTCAAACTCCAAACTTTATGAATTCTAGTTCTAAACTCTCTGAATTCAGCCTCTGAACATTATGAGTTCAGGTTTCTAACTATCTAAATTCTGACTCTGAACTTTCTATGTTCAGGTTCATAATTCTCTAAATTCAAACTCCGAACATTCATACTCACAATTCATGTTATATTAAACTCCGAATTCTTTAAGAATTTCGGTTTTGAATTCATAAAAAACATAATACAAATATTCTTGTATTATAGAATCCAAAGGTTAACTTATTTAGATTCCAAATTCCATTTTTTCCCTTAGACTCTGAATTATATTTTTTCTTATATTCTGAAAAATAGGTTTGGTTAAGAAACCATATTTTTTCTTACACTTGTTTGAGTTATAAAATAATTTCATTTTTTCAGTTATTTACTAACCATTTTATGAGTGACACATACGCAGGTCCCTATGAAATTCAAGGAAAAATATGATTGTTGGAGGAGGGAGCTGACCGTTGAAGTTGTACCTATAAATAAGAGATCATTTGAATGATCTTAGAACCAACTTTTAGACTTCTAGACTACTTATAGGATGAAGTGATTTCAAGAGAGAGAGGCTCTTTCAACTCTTAGTGCTTCATTCGGATGTTGTGAACAACTTTTTCGGGTGTGAAAGGTATGTTCAAACTTTTATTCATGCGGAATTGGTTTGTGAAGAGGTGTGATTTCCTTAAAATTAGAGTTGTCGGGTTGTGATGTCAAGGGATTCAATTTCCATACAAATTGATAGCTTGCTAGGATAGTAAGACAGATAATTATCTTCGGATTGAGGGCTTACCTAGGTTTGGGCAAGGCAGAATTTCTTGAAAGTATAAATCAATGGACCATTATCCAAGTTCATTGGATACCCTACTCTTTGGGTTAAAATATTTCTATACTTGTTACTTGTACTATTTCAAGTTTTTTTCCTCTATAATTTTAGTCGTTGAGGAATGTATAACTATCGTATACTTCCATATACTTGTACTATGATTAAATTTGAATCTATACACTTTAAGGTATAATTATTTTTTTGTAAACTTTTGTTAAGTTTCATTTCCAGAATCTTGTTAGTTTGTCGAACTGGTTTCATTCCCAGAACCACAATTCTGGAATCTCATTTTTTGAACTACATTTCTGGAATCAAGAATGTTAGTATAACTAAGAGGTGTTGTGAATTTTATTTATAAAAAATTTCATTAATGAATTTTTAAAGTATAAAATTCACCCCCCCCCCTTGTATATTGATCATCTACATCATTATTTTGATACTACAATCAGAATCATATCGATCCTACAATAACATTTTTTTAAGATTTCACTCAGAATAAAAGTATCATGTCTATGAAACATAAGTCGGAGGCAATGGAAATCTTAATGTGTTTTAGAAAATAATTTGAGAATGAAATGGGTGTTTTATTAAAAAAAGATTAGAATATATAATGGTACTGTGTTTAAAATAAATAATTTTGATACTTATTTGAGAAAACAATGTATCAGACATCAGTATAGTGATCCCTATACTCCAAAAACAATGTATAATCATAATGAAATAATATAAAATTGGTTTAAAAGAGAATAAGTATATTAACAAAATTCAAACATTCAAAATTCTACTGGGAAGAATCTGTTAATACTGTTGTACATGTTCATAATAAATGTTCGATGAGACTGACATGAGTCCTTATAAAATGTGGAATAACTAAAAACCATTATTGAAATACTTTAATGTTCTGGGATGTCCATGTTTTCTCAAAAAAAAAATACATATTTGGGAATGTTTGATGAGAAACATGATGAATTCATTTTTATAGGTTATTCACAAAATGGA
Organism: Viscum album; assembly: GCA_963277665.1. NCBI lineage: Eukaryota > Viridiplantae > Streptophyta > Magnoliopsida > Santalales > Viscaceae > Viscum > Viscum album. The sequence goes on from OY728135.1 coordinate 1,647,222,073, forward strand.
AGAAGTTAAAAACTATTGAATTTTATTTACAAGAGTTGGTGGAGTAATATGATGTAGAAGTAATTGAAAGTAATTATTTTAAATTAAATTTGTTGATAATGTTTAGGAGGATAAATTTGATATTTTCAATAATTGTGAATCTATGTAAAAACAACCATTATAAGATTAAAAAAATCAGGTGATGAGGAATGTTCAGTTTGGAAAAAACATTAATCATTCCAACTTTTCAAAAACATGCTATGATTGAAAACATTATTGGAAAAAAATCATCTAGTTCAGACCAGAAGAAATTTGATATTAGATAATCATACTAAACATACCTCAAAAGATGAACCAAAATCAGTTTCAAAGGCTATTAAAAAAATAATGGGTGAATGCTATAAATGAAGAGTTGGGTCATATTGAGAAGAATGCAATTTTGGAACTTTTTTCATTTCTTGAAAATAAAAATGATACTGAAACTAAGTGAGTTTACAAGAACATGTTAAATAAACAAGGATAGGTATCAAAAATCAAATTATATCTTCTTTTTAAAAGGCTATGCACAGGTGTAAGGTGTGTGTTTTGAAGAATGTTTTACCGCAATTCCTTAATTAGAAACTATTAGAATGTTTCTTTCAGGGGCCTCACATTAGAATTACAAATTTTATTAGATGGATTTAATTCCATCTTTATTAAATTGTGAGATTAAGGAAGATGTTTACATTTAAAAGCCTTGTGGGTTTCTATATAATGAGGATGAAAAAAAGTTCTAAAATTAAATACAGCCTTGTATGGGCTGAAATAAACTCCACATGCCTCGTATTATAAACATGAAATTTTTTTGAGAACGTTGTACTTTTATAAATTAAAAGTGTCTAACAACATATATATGAAATATTTGGACTTCATAACTCTAATTTTAATTGTTTATGTTAATGATATAAGTTTTTTGTGGATGGAGAAAAAGTTTTAAAATTATTTTCTAAAGAATGTTATTAGAATTTTGAAATATCAATGTTGGGAAAAATAACATTATTCTTTGGATTACATGTTCAACCAAAAGAAAAATAAATTTTTTTCCTCCAGAAATGTATATGATGGAATTATTACAAAAAAGTTGTATATTGGAATATAAATAATTTTCAACTCTAATTTTAGTGGGGATGAAGATGAGTGAAGATGAGTCCTAAAAACATATGAATTCAAAATACGTTCAGAATGTAATAGGAAGCCTATATTACCACACATCCTCCATTACTGATATTTTTTATAATGTAAAATTATTTTCCAAGTATCAAAGTAATATGAAAGAATCACATATGCTATATGAAAAGTGGATTCTGAAAAATTTCAAATGAAAAACATCATATGGGTTATTATACAAAATAAATGTTGAGGGGGAGTTTTGTGGTTATAATAATGTTGATTGAGCCCAAGATATTAGTGATATAAAATCAACCTCATGAGTAACATTCATCTTGGGTGAATGTTTTGTGAGTTGGAATAATAAGAAATAAAGTTCAATATATTTTAACACAGCTGAATCCAAATATGTTGCATCTATTCAAGCATGTACTCAAATGTTTTTAATGAAAGTTTAGTTGGAATATTTCAATGTAAAAGTTTCTAAACCATTGAGGATACTTTGAAATAATTATAGTGAAATTAATATTTCTAAAAATTGAGTCCATCATTAAAAATCAAAACACATTATATTATTTCTCACTTTATAAATGAGAAAGTTTCTACTGTAATTTTATTTCTAGAATAAAATGCAACAATGTATAAGATTTTTGATATCTTTACAAAAGAAATGCTAAAATAAGGTGTTTTGTACTTGAGGCTACAACTTCATGTTTAGCCTCCACCCATTTCTTCCAAATCCTCATAGTTAAAAACCCCCATCATGCTTTGGATTATGTTGAAAAGGGGGGAGATAAAGTAAATAAATAAACGTTATATTGATTTTTTATTAACCATTCATAATGAATATAATGTTTTTGTTATTATAAAATGTGGGAGAGAAAAATAATAGTGAGATATGGGAAGTTAAATGTGAGTAATGTTTATCATTACCTGGCTAAAAAAAATTCTTATCACTAAGGGATGGAATTCATTCGAAAACATTACATTATTTAGTAGTGTAGTTTCAAGACAATATCATTTGAGAAATGATATGTTTTGATAAAATTCAAAATAACATTATTTGTTTTCAAAAGTTGAGGTATGCAAGAAAAAATTCTGAGATTTTTAAAAAATTTGTTAACAGGTTTTTTCTACAAATTTTGTGGCGGGTATTGAAGAACCATTGTAATAAATTATTTTAAAAAATTTATTGTATTTTCTGACAACTAAATTTTTGTATAGGAATGATTTTGGTTTCTAAAATCAAACCCACTCCATCATTAAAGACTATATAAGAAAGATGGATTTCACTGAATGATTGATTCCAAGAATACAGGGGGCGATGAATCTTTTTATAATAAATTTGTATTATTGACATAGAGGAACGTACTGAGAAGCATCAGACTCAGAGTATCATATCCACATACATCATATTCTAATCATAATATACAAAAGAATTAGAGGTAGAAATTGTTGTTCTCTTGAATTAATCATTTTACATAATCAAAGAATGAAAGAGGTCACTAAGTTTGAAAGAAAAATGTTTCTATTTTAAGAAGAAATACTTTTAGCGGAGAGTTTTTAAAGAAGATTGTTAACTTATGAGTTATAAAGTTTTCAAACATTCTAATACAAGTCATATGATGATATTATAATCCTAAAGTTCTAATAAATCAGGAAACATACTCATGATAAATGCTTTTGTAGAAATAGAGGAATCATAAAGATTGTATCAATTTTAAATATACCAGAATGAAACGATAAAAGTTGTCAAAAATGACTAAATCTGATGAATTTTGAAAAATTTAAATGTTTTAGAGTGAAGAAATAAATCTTAATGAGCTAAGAAAGAAATAGAATTCGTAATTATCTATAAAGTAAAAAAATTATTAATGATCTGAGACGAAAATTGAATTTGTATTGAGCTTATAATGAAACAAAATTGAAAACAAGATAAGAAAGAAAAAGAATTTATAATGATCTAAGAATGAAATAGAATTTATAATGATCTGAGAGGGAAATGGAATTTATAATGAGGGGATAAGGAATCAAAATTAATAATGATATGAGAAAGAAATAGAATTCATAATTAGCATAGTTGGAAAAACATTAATGAGATACGATGGAAATATATTCATAATGAGATTAGAAAGAAACAGATTCGTAATGAGAATATTATTAATAATACTCAAAAATAAGATTCCATAAGTTTTATGAAGAGTTGAAGAGGTCCAAAATTGTAATTCATTTTTTTCATATGTCTCAAAGAAATATAATGATGATTGATGAAGTCATTGTTAAATTTTAAATGTATGTGATTTTTTGGTGTTTTTGTATTTAAGGAAATGAGGAAAATTTTCATGTTTCCCAAAAAAAATTACGTCACTTATAATGGTTTCTCAGATCATTTTTTCATAGTTGAATTTTTTAACATAAGCAGAATAGTTGGAGTGCTAAAGATATAATATGAAAGTTATTTCTAGATAAATATCTCATGAGGAGGATCAGATAGCTAATCTTTGTTCATGGGATTGAGCTAGATCGAATTGAGGAATATTATCTTTAGTTGATCGGACTGATAAAGATTATATTGATAATTTGTGAAGAGTTTGAGTAATGTATATTGATAATGGGTAATCATACTAAGTTCATCAAATACATATTTATCATATTGAGAGAATTAGATCTGGACTCACCATATTCAAAGAATTAGATCTATACACTCTATATTGAGAGGATCAAATCAAGACTCATTGTATTGAGAGAATTAGATCCATAAAAATTAGAACTAGACTGAGATTTTGTGAAAAAAAATTGAACAAATTCATATTCATTTATTTTAGATCTATTTTTTTGTAAGAAGCTTTCTAAACTAATGGGAGTCATTAAAATCATTCCTATTGGGAGATTGAAGGTTTCTAACAAGAGTTCGAATAATATGCATTAAATTCCTTATAATAGTGTTTTTCCATAGACCCTTGGTACTGGATATGGAATGTATGAAAGTTATCACACTAAGGATGAAACATGTAAATCAGGTGAACTTTACTTTCTTTATTAATTTTTCATTCATGAGTATTTAAAACCGATGAAAAATAAATATGTTATAACTGGTTGCAGGGGTTATGTTTTGAAAAGTATTAAAACTTATAAAAATTACAAAAACTGATTTAACCCTACACACTTCTCAATTTTTAATCGATCATTTGTAACTTCATCAACTAGTGGAAATTTCATCTTTTATGTTGGTGGAGTTCAGGTGAATTCCATTTAGTGGTTGCTATATTTTTTAAACCCCTCCCTATTTTTCCCTCTTCCCCTCATTCACCCTTCCCCGGCCCCATGACCCTCTACCCTTTAATTCACCCTCCTACAACCCTAAGAACCTCATGTGACCCCAAAACCCACCACCACTCACCATCCCAAATCACCACCGGACAGTCCCACTGCCATTGAACCCTCCTAGCCCCGTTATACCATGTCATTGATCCCTCCTTTCCAGCCTCCATTAAACCCTTTAAGCCATGTTGTAGAACCATCCCTCCTTTTTGAAGTCATACTTCCCCATCTAGCCATCTCACCCCTATAAATCTGATCCATCAAACCCCTATGGTCAATCCCTTATGCCGTCATGGATTCACAATCTCGTCACCCATCTTTACCGAAGGTCAAGTCCCCGGCAGGTAAGTTGTTTGAATTACTTCTTTGACTTCTGTAATCTATGTTTTAATTTTGATCACATACTCATTTATTTTAGATGGTTCCAAAATACTTCATATGTTCCTTAATTATGAGTCCGAATTCTCTATCATGATTTTATGAAATTCTAAACCAGTCATCGAATAAATCATAATCACGTTATAATCAATGCTAGGAGGGTGTGGTCCTTCGCTCTAAATACTATTTGCATAACGCTATTTGAAATCATCTTTCAATCTCTCATGAAACACAAAGGGAACACTTCTTTCCAACTGAATCATCTGCAACAACCAGGAAAAATATACATAATAAATCAAACAAGTTAAATTTATGGCCATCACATTAATATGTACACTTTCTGGTGTATGAAGGTAGCTCCTGAATGTATTGAACGACAACAATGCTAAAATTCTTTGTGTATGGTGCGTTTTTCCAAGAACAATGGATTCTTTTCCAACAAAGATATATATTAAGCCTTCAACAGTCATGCCAGGATATTTTTCATCATATTTATTTTAAATATTTTATTTCCTTAGATAGTTAAATTCTAATTTTCGTATTTTATAACAAGTAAATAAGTTTAAAAAATGTATACCTTTGCATATTCATCTTTAATTTTTTGAAATTTTTTTATTTGAGAGACATGTAATTTTTAACATTATTTATCTTTTTATTCATCATATTTAGATTTAATAGTAAAAACTTCTTTTTCCGACATGAGTTAGGGTTTTCTCATTGTCTTCAATGAAATTTCATTTTTTTTATTTCAACTTATTGTTAAAGGAACATGATTTCTTTTCCCATATGTAACATGTATAATTTTTAGTTCATCTTGAGAGAGTATGATTAAATATATTCCTTTAAATGATGAAACATTGGTATCAAATTTTTTAAAAACCAACCATAATTTATTTTTAAACAAGGTGGAGTCCACTAATTTATTATTCAAATCTGTTGATGTTTTATGTAATTTCAAGGATTTTTTTTTAAATTCATAAATGGTTTCATCATTATCAATATTTACATCTTTAATGTAATCACATTTTTTATTAGTTTGGGGTTTTTACATTAATATAAAATTCATTGATATTCTCAATATTATCCTAACTATCTTTTATAAACTGTAATACATTCACTTTGTTATAATTATTTTTTTCATAGGGACACCATGATTGAATTCCATATCATTCCATGAAATTCATTATTCATTTTCTAAATAAGTATAATGGGACCATATTTCTCAATAGATGTGAGGATAACATGGGAATCATTAATTATACTAGATCGGTATTATACACATAGGAGGTAAAACCCAATGAAAAAGATCTTCATGAATCTCCAATATGTTTCATCACTAATAGATTGGTATTATCATCTAGACGAGATTTCAATCATAGATAAGTCTATATAAGTATTTTTTAAATAAAATCTTCATCATAATATATTTCATTGTCTTTTGTATTCATGTTATCGATTATAATCTCTCCACTAATACTAATTTATTATTATTCAAAAGTTATTCATGGTTTGTTTTTTCAATTCTCTTATTATTATATTCACTTAAAATAAATATCATTCAAATATTCTCAATTAACATAATATGGGATGATTTCTATTTTTGAAAATTGGAAAGGCTATAAATTTTGATTTTGAGATCATCATTCTATGCAGGTTAAATATCTTCCAAAAATAATTTCATATCAAATATTAAAATATAGAAACTATTATTTTATTGAAATTTACATAATTTCTATTTAAATATGTTCTCCAAAGTCCCTTTATTTTCTTTCTTTTATTTGTCCTTAAAAATACATTTGAACTCATTGGTTTTTAATGTTTAATGATGTGAGATTTTTTAATTTAAATAAGATAATTTAATTATTTTCATTCTATTAAATACATATATGGATAAGATCTGGACTGATAAGAAACATAGGTTTCGTGCTGAATATTGTTAGGGGATTAGGTGACTTATGGATTTCACTAGCGGATTTCAATGTTATTTGATTATTTTTCTATAAATAAAATGTGCGAATAGATATATATTCAAATGAGATAGTGTTAGATAACATATGTTTTTGATGGGATTTCTGAAAAACTAAAATACATGGAAAAATCATGGAGAAGATTCGATTTCATTACACTAATTAGAAAGTATTCATATGGATTTTGATTCAATAAAAATTGATCTAATGAACACAATGCTCAATGATATTTTGTATCAGTTTCCACCTAAAGATAATAATGTTTTAAATGAATACATTGGATGGAGTATTCCTCATTCTTCAATAGATGGTGAATAATTGAAATTATTTGAAATTCTAGATGATAAAAATACTAAATTATATCATAGATATATTATATTTTGTAAATTTTCATTAATAATTTAATTGTTACACCATAAGGCCTTGAATTAGTGGTCAGAAACCTTATTGGACATGTTGTTGGTATTGTTGAAAAAGGTACTCCCTACTGAAGAGAAGATTCTGGAGTCATTCTATCAAGCTCGAAAGTTGACCGATGATCTAGGTTTTACATATGATACTATTGATGTGTGATGTAATAATTGTATGTCATTTACAAAAGAGAATGAACATTTAAATACTTGTATAGTTTGTTATGCATCGTGGTGGAAGGCCATTGAGATTAATCAATGCAGTCAGATTCTTCCTTGTAGGGTCTTTAATATTTAGAAACAACTTTCCACTAAGAATATATTTTATTTCCCACTAAAACTAGGACTTAAGGGATTATTCATGTCATCTAAAATTGCTAAATTGATGACTTGGAATTCAAAGATAAGTGAGCAGGTCGACAAATTAACTCACCCAAAAAATTATTTTGCATGGAAAGAGTTTTATCAAATACACCCAAACATTTCTCTGAATGATCAAAATTTTCTACTAGGTTTAGCAGTAAATGGTTTTTACCTATTTAGGTACATTTTGGGTGCGACACATAGTATATGGCTAGTGGTGTTGGTTCCATACAACCTTCCCCCATGGGTAGGTATGATGAAACAGTATTTGTTTATTTTGACTCTAATTTAAAGACAGAGAGGACCTGGAGATAAAATTGATGTTTTTTGAAACCATTGATTGAGGAGATGCTAGAAATTTTTGCAGATGGTGTAAAGACAATTGACTCGACATCTGAATAAATTTTTTGACTTCAGACCAATTTTTTATGGACAATTAATGACATCCCATTATATGCTAACTAATCAGGTTGGATTACATAATGAGAATTCACCCACCCTTGGGTCAAAAATAGTTTGAAATCATTATATCATAAGCACAATATAAAGTGGTCATATCTTGTACACATACACTTTTTTCCTTCATTTCACATGATTAAGAAAGACTATGTGTCATTTGATGGGAATATATAGCATGACACATCACCACAAATAATGTTTGGGGTTCAAATTCCTACATAACATGATCATGAAAACATCCACACAATGTACTATTTTCATGATTTATTGGCTCCAACATTTCCTTCTATTATAGGTGTAAATAGATAATGTAGTTTTAATTATAAGAAATGGAGTATTTTTTAAAATTTCCTTTTTAGAAATATAATATTCTCATACATAATTTTGATGTGATGCACATTGAAAAAATGTATGTGATAATATATTGTGAACCATTTTAGGTATCAAGGGGAAATCAAAGGACAGTTCCAATGCTCGACGTGATTTAGAAGAAATGGGATTGATAAAACCTTTACATTTTTATTTGGTTGATAGTAATCAAGCATACATTCTTGTAGCAGAGTACACAGTTAGTAAAAAAGAGAAACACACATTTATATAAATTTTTTATAACATCAAGGTACCAAATGGTTATTTCTCTAATATTTCTAAGCATGTCAATTTGATGAGCATGATATTTCAAGGGTTGAAAATTAATGATAAAAATATTCTTATTCAATAGTAAATTCCTATAGAAATTATATATTGCTTACCATCCCAGGTTTGATGATCTATTTATTGAAGGTTCTAATTTTTTCAGATAGCTTTATTTAATAAATCATCGCTTGAGTGTTTTAAGAAAGTTGTTGGAAAATATTATACTTACATAAATTCATCAAGAAAAACTATTTCCACCTTCCTTTTCAATTTCATGCTTCACTTGACAATGCATTTAACTAGTAAAGTCATTTTTGGCCACACATGAAATTCAGGTGCAGGTATCAAATAGAGTGACACTTAAATACATTGAAATGGTATATGTGCAAAAAACCTCGTCTAGAAGCATCAAATTTCAAGAGATATTTAATATATAAGTGTTGTAATTTTTTTTCATCTTATACTAATGAGGTTGAAACAATGTTAGATAAACCATCCCCAAAATGATAGGTTCCAATTCCAGAAGGGATAATGTTTTATATGCACAATGATGAATGGGTTCAAGCACATTTATATGTGTTGTTCAACACTCAATCAGTTATGAAATTGTTATAGTAAATTTTATAGTTGATATATCTTATGTTTCTATATTTATATTATTACTTACCTTTTATTTTTTTGTGATTAAGGACACATATCACTAAGTTGAACTATGAATGGAAATGTGAAACTAACTATCAACTCCAAAATAATATTTCAACACATTTCATGAGTGTTTCAAGACTCATGTACATATAAATAAATGATTTAATATTTTTATTGTGAAACTTTTTGTATTTTCACTATCTTTTATACATTGAAATATATGAAAGTTATAGATTCAAAAGATATGTGATTTAAGTACCCATACTGTGAGTGAACAAAAAAACCATCTAGCTGATGGCCCATTTATTAAAGCTCGTCGCTGCATGTATTTTGATGCTAATGGATTCTGATATCATATTAGTGATGTTGATGAGAATCAAGCCATGAAAAATAGTGGTGTTTGTTATCCATTTGTTGATATAGGTTATTATTATTTATTGTTAATGGATATGATTGAGCTTATTAGTGGTTTTATCTTAAAACACATATTTATAAGGTGTGATTGAGTCCACCAAATTCCAGGAAGAAAAGATGATAACGTAAAATTTACTTCAGTAAACATTATAAATATGATATAAATAGATGATTGAGTAAAAAACGATCCCTTCATAATGACATCACATGCATATCAAATTTACTTTTTTAACATTGATTATAAATGGACTTCTGTGGTGAAAATGTCTATAAGAGTGGTTTTTCTAATTGACTAAGAGAAAATTGATATTTTCACCTATCCAGAACAATCACTTGACCAAATAATAGTGGTTATATGTGAGAAGATATACAATGGACTTGAGAGACAATTGAAGAAGATATGATAGAATTCCATGATTGGTGAAATATTTTTTTTTCATAGTTAATGTTTGTAGAAATATATATCGATTATATGTAAAAAAGTTCTTGATTTAACTATAATTTTTTTAAGGTATGTATGTCACAGGGTTGTCATGGCGGTTCAACTGATCGTATCAATATGTATGTTTTAATTTTTCTAAATTAATTTATTGTAATTTTCTATGTATATTCCCCTAAATGATTATAAAATTTATGAAATAATTCATTTATATGTTAATTGCATTATGAATTTCTATTTATCAGGATCAGGTTTGTCTTCCATCAGACACATGGTTCCTGGTATAGTGGATCAGTACTGGAACACTAGAGCCTTATTAGATGTGTTATTTGATGACAAATTCCATCCAGATGGAGATGTTGAAATTGTATTGATTTTTAATTTTTGGTATATGATACAAGACCCGCACATATTCCCTATGAAAACTCATGATTGGAATTCTTTCCCCTGTGATATTATTGACAGATTATGGAGGGAGTTTTAGGTAAATTCAATGTTTAATTTTTAATGATATTGTTTTTATAATTATGACAGCTATTGACTATTTTTTAACAGGATAATATTACATCCTATCCAGATGAGTTTCAAGATTTGTTTATCACCAAATTATTTAAATTATGGAAGGATTATAAGGGAAGGGTGAAAAAAATCATTGTATACCATTTATGGGTGTTCCCTACATTCTACAACGAGTCCCTTTGGGAATTCTTCACGTGAAGTGGCATGATTTTTTTTATTTTGGTCAAGTGAGGAAATGAGGGTAAAATTTATTTCTTTTATTATATAAATGAAAAAATTTATATGTCTATTAACAGAATATGTTTAATTTAGACTGAGTATTCTCATCATTCAAATAATTGGGCGTTGAGGGTATGCCCTCCAGACATAGTACTCAACATGTGTCACAGATCAGATATGATGTATGTTTAGAATTAACTAAGCTTTAATATATTTAAAATATTTTAATATAAGAGGAATATAAATATTTATTTGGTGCCCCCTTTATTATAGTTACACTAGATAGGTGAGCTAACTGATCAGATGTCAATATGGCTGAAGATACATATAGCGGGTGATCCTGGTGTTGCCAGTATTATAGTAAGAAAATTATTTAGTAATGAAAGATTTTTTATTCCATAGAAATTATTCATATTTCTTCATTAATTCATTATTTATATTATATAGGCTCAATTTGATGCATAGTTACTAGTGTTACCAGAGGATCAACATTGTAGTACTGTGAAAAGAGATGAGATATTTCAGTGTGTTGTTGGGCGTGATGGTCGTGGTTATTCATTGACTTATGGAAGTCATCTCCCAAGACATGAAGATATTAGAGAAGAGGTGATGGGTGCATTCATAGATGTAGGGATGTGCACACAGAATGGGATAGACTCTACCATGTAGGACATGCAGTGAAATATAGATGAGTGGTTTCAACAATTATGTACAGAGTATGAGGATAGAATATCTCAGATATCAGCACGTATCAATGATGTGATGATGCAATGTCGTGTTTATGGTACAAAATGTGGTTCCATAGGGAAAACAACAAACCATACTCATATTTAAATTTATTTATATACTTAAGAAACATAATATTTATATACATTGTAGGTCCCAAATATAGTTTGTGGACATTACTATGGGATTTGTGATCGAAATGAGGATGAAACTCATTAATGAGGTAATTTACATTACCATTTTAATATCATAAATCAATTAGGAATTAATAATTATTCATGAACATTTATTTATATTTACACCTATGTGTTTAATTTTTTTAAATCTTGTAATTTAATTCATTATTTTTTTTTACATGATTATTAATCATGATATATTACATAACACTTCAATTTATTAATATTTATCTTTCTTTTAAGATTAATTTGACGATTTTGGAGCATCCCATTTCAAATGAGTAGTTGGATGATTCCTTGGTTTCACCTTATATAAATTAGAGTATTACTCACTCTATTGATATTCCTAGATTGATTGAGTAGTCCACTTTAAGTGTGTAGCAGACTCTTATGGAGGAAACTAGGTGGGAGAATAGGGGTGAAAATCCAGATTCTTTAGATTTACCTACTCCCCAATTTTTTTTTGTTTTTTATCTATTCTTTCCATGTACTTATTTCCTCTTATTCTTATTGTATATTTGTTTCATATTCCGTAAATTAGTATATAACACCATTTTTTCTCCCTCCATCTATCATGTGCTTTGATATTTATATTTTTTTTGAACTCTCTACTTTCAACTACATGAATATTTTATATTATCACTCACATCCCCTTTTTCAATGCAGAATAAAGGTTTCTAGATCAACCACAATCAATTTTCATCACCTACTTCTTTATAAAAGGGTATTCTACCTGTCTTTGTTTTTCTAAGAGACATTTTCCATTGCTGGAATGCTACTGATTTCAGAAATATTAGATCAACAAAAGAAATATAAGTGATAGTTTTTGATAGAAATCATTAAAAATTAATTTCTTGTTTAGTCCTTCATAGGATGTTCAATGTCAGATTAACCATCCAAGAGATGATAATGACCATTCTCCACTTCAAAGAATGTTATTGGAGAATCCATAGCAGAATCCAATGCCTCGTCCACAAAATCAACCCCAAGTATCATTATTCATACTAACATACTAAGCTAACATTGATGTTATCCCAGATTATTTGGACAGGAAGCCTACTCCATAATAGGTTGTTTCCCTATCTCAGACCCAACAACCCTTTTGACATTCTGATATACCTCAGTAATGCCCTGGTTTTTCGGAAAACTCAATGATGATCAAACTAGACCTTCCCAAACAACCAATTTATTCTTATGTCCATCATAATCGATCCCCGAAACAACAAAACTATAACCCCTTGCATCACCAACAAAACTAGAACTTTTAGTATTACATTCATCATGCACATGCATATCTGGATCTATCCTCAATCCAAAAAATGTGGTTAATGGTAAAATTCTTGTAAAATGACATAAGAATGATTTGAAATCATAGTAAAACCATATTATTATTATTATTGAAATTTACTAGTATACGACACATCAATTAGAGGGGAAATTTGACCGTGGTGATGGAAAACACAATCCTTATGTCACAAAACACTAAAATGGACGTTTCACATCTAAATCGAAAGTAAAAATCCATGAAATGACCTCAACTCATATAAAAATCGTATAATTATTATTTTTGATGAGTACAAGGAGATGAAACATCAATCGAACATGTGGTGTTTGCGGTATGAGTGAATATGTTGTTTTTAAGGGTTCCATACACTTTAAAAAGTTCCTTTCGGTGGTCTAAACCATCCGAAAAACCTTTGAATTCCATTAAATAATACAAAAATTATTGGAGTGAATTTTGAACTGTTCTAGTATATGGTATTCAATCAGAGGTATTGGTTGACCATAATGACGGGAAACACAATTCTGGTGTCAAAAAACACCAAACGGACGTTTAATAGTTATATCCATAGAAAAAATCCTTTTAATGACTTAAAATATTATGAATTATTTCTAATTATTATTCATGACTTGTATTAGGAATGATAATATCAATCGGGCATGTGTTGTGCATTATACGACTGAATATGTGGTTTTTAAGGTTTTGGCACCCCTTAAAAAGGTTTGCGTGGAGGTCAAACCCGGAAAAACGACCTCAAAATAGCATGATATTAGAAGAAAACAATGGTGGAGTGAATTTTGATATGTTTGAGTAGATGAAATGTCAATCGGATGTGTTTGTTTTTGACCGTGGTGATGAAAAACACAATTCTTATGTCATAAAATGCCAAAACCAACATTTTAATTTCAGATCCATAGAAAAAGACCTCATAATGAAATGAAATCATATTAAATATATATTTATTATTAATGGTGTTTATGAGGAGAGGACATGTCAATTGGACATGAGGTGTGTGATGTACGACTGAATAATTGATTTTTATGGGTTTGGTGCCCCATAAAAAGGCATGTTGGGTGGTCAAAACAACTTGAATGAACTCATAATTCCATGAAATCAGGTGAAAACAACCATGGAGTGAATTTTGAACTAGTTTATTAGAGGTTATGTTAATCAAAGGTGTTATTTGACTGTGGTAATGGAAAATTCAATTCTAGAGTAGTAAAACACCAAAATGAACATTTATTGGTTAGATCTATAGAAAATGTTCTAGAAATGACTTAACATAATAGAAAAAACATATAATTATAATTTTTTACATGTATGAGGAGGCAACATGTCCATAGTGGTGCGATAGAATATGAGGCTTTTAAGAGTTTGGTTCCCTTTAAAAAGGTTTGTGGGGTGGTCAAAACTAGTCAAAAGAACATGGAATGCCATGAAATTATATGAAAATAAACCTGGAGTAAATTTTGAAATGGTGTAGTAAGTGATATGTCAATCGGCTGTGTCGATTTACCACGGTGACGGGAAACACAATTCGAGTGTCACAAAACACCAAAACGGACGTTTAACACTAAAATTTATAGAAACTATCCTTAGAAACACTTGAAATTATAGGAAAACTAATTAATTATTATTAGTGATGTATAAGAGGACGTGTAATGTCAATTATATGTGTTTTTTGCGCATTACAATTGAAAATGTGGGTTTTAAGGGTTTGACACTCTTTAAAAATGTGTGTCGGGTGGTCAAAACCATTAAAACTACATTAAAATGCCATTAAATCATATATAAAAAGTCCATGGAGTGAATTTTGAAATGGTTGAGTAGACGGTAATTCAATCAGTGGTGATGTTTGACCGCAATTTTGGGAATGCAATTTCGGTGTCATAAAATGCCAAAACAGATCATTAAAGGGATGATCCATAGAAAACAACCTCAGAATGACATTAAATCATAGGATAACCATCTAATTTTTATTCATGACATGTAAAAGGATACGCCACATCAATCGGGTGTGTGATGTGCTAGGTACGATTGGATATGTGGCTTTTTAGGGTTTGATGCACTTGAAAAAGGATTGTCGAGTTGTCAAAAACCATCCAAACATACATAGAATTCCATGAAATTAAACAACCATAACTATGGAATGAATTTTTAAATGGTATAGAATACAATTCATTAATAAAAGTTGTCATTTAACTATGGTGACAAAAAAGGCATCTCTAGTGTCATAAAACACCAAAATGGATGTTTAACCGTATGATCAAAAAAATACCCTTAGAAGGAGTTGAAATCATTTTAAACCCATATTTTTTTATTATTTATAAGGGGATTAAATATCAATCAAACATGTGGTGTCCATGTTATTATAGAATATGTGGTTTTTAAGTATTTAGCGCTCATTGAAAAGGTTTTTCAGGAGGTCAAAACCAGCCGAATGACCTCATAATTCAATGAAATCAGATTACAACAACTGTAGAGTGAATTTTGAAATAGTTGAGTGGATGCTATATCAATTAGATTATTTTTTTGATAGTGGTTATGGAAAACACAATTTTGGGGTAATAAAATTCCAAAACAATGTTTAAAGGTCATATCCACTGTAAAAGACCTCAGAATAAATTAAAACCATTGTAAAACCACCTAATTATATTTCCTGACATGTAAGAGGAGGCAAAATATCAATCGTATGTGCTGTGTGCGAGGTACAACTGGATATGTGGATTTTAAGTGTTTAGTGACCTTTAAAAAGTTGCTTCAGGTGGTCCAAACAAGTATAACAAACTCAAAATTCCATGAAATTTGACAAAAACAACTATGGGGTGAATTTTTAAATGGGTGAGTAGATGGTACCTCAATTGAAGGGGTTATTTGACTGTGGTGATGGAAAATGCTATTCTGATTTCATAAAACACCAAAAGAGACATTTAATAGTCAGATCCATAGAGAACGTCCCCAGAATATATTGAAATCATAGGAAACCCATATAATTTGTATTTTTGATGTTTATGAGGAGACCTAACATCAATCAGATGTGTAGTGGGAACGGTATGAGTGAATATGTGGTTTTAACGATTTGATTTCCTTTAACAAGGTGGGTCATGTGGTCAAAACTGGTCGAATGACCTAATAATAACATGTAATCAGACAAAAAAAATTATTGAGTAATGTTAGAAATTTTTTGGTTGAAGGTACCTCAATCGGATGATTCGTTTTCCAACGGTGATAGAAAATGCAATTCTGGTGTCATAAAACACCAAAATAGATGTTTCACGATCAAATCCATAGAGAAAATCCTCCAAATGACATGAAATCATGGTAAAAGTGTATAATTATTATTCATGACATGTGTGAGGAGACTTCACATCAATCAAATGTGTAGTATGTGAGGTATGACTAAATTTGTGGCTTTTAACGGTTTGGCAGCTTTTGAAAATGGTGCATTTGGTGGTTAAAACCAGCTGAACGAAATCAGAATACCATAAAATAAATTGACATCAACCGTGGAATGAATTTTAAATTAGTGGAGTAGACAATACATCAATTATAGGTGTTGACTGACTATGGTGATGGAAAACAAAATTTTGGTCTCCAAAAACAACCAAATGGATGTTTACCAGTCAGATCCATAGAATCCATCCTCAGAATAACTTGAAATCACAGGAAAACCATCTAATTATTATTCTTAATGTGAAAGATAATAAGACATGTAAATCAGACATGCGGTGTTCATGGCATGACTGAATATTCAGTTTTAAGGGTTTGACACCCTTTAAAATGTCATCTGACTAGTTAAAACTCGCCTAACAGACATGGTATTCCATGAAATCAGATGTCAATAATCATGGAGTGAATTATCATATGGTCAGGTAAACATTATGTCAATCGGAGGTGTCAATTGACTCAGTAACAGAAAACACAATTCTGGTGTCATGAAACACCCAAACAGACGTTTAACAGTCAGATCTATAGAAAAAATCTTCATAATGAATTGAAATCATAGTAAAATAGTCTAGTTATTATTTGTGTAATGTACAAGGAGATGACACTTCAATCAGACGTGTGTTGTGTGTGGTATGACAGAATATGCGTTTTTTATGGTTTAACACGCATTAACAAGTTGTTTCAGGTAGTCAAAACCAGTATAATAACCTTGAAATGCCATAAAATCAGATAACAAAGACTATGGAGTGAATTTTAAAATTTTTATGTAGACGATATATAAATTTAAGGTGGTGTTTGACTACGGGGTCGGAAAACCCAATTCTGGTGTCATAAAACACAAAAACAGTCATTTAATGGTCAGATACAATGCAAAAATCCTCAGAATAATTTTAAATGACATGGAAACCTTATATATATTATTCATTACAAGTGTGATGATATGACACATCAATATAAAATGTGATGTGTGCGGAACGATTGAATATTTTGTTTTTATGTGTTTGGTACCCATGAAAAATGTGTGTTGGGTGGTCAAAAACAATTTAATGACCTCAGAATTCAATGAAATTAGACAAAAACAACCATTGAGTAGATTTTGATGTGATCGAGTAGACGATAAGTCAATTGGAGTTTTTTTTTACCTTGGTGATAGAAAATGCAATTCAGGTGTCACAAAATGCCATAATAGACATTGAAAGGTAATATCCCTAGAGAATGACCTCAGAATGACTTGAAATAATAAGAAAAATATATAATTATTTTTAGTTACATGTACAAGGAGTCAACACGTCAATATTTTGTTTGGTGTGCAATGTACAACTAAATATGTGTCTTTTAAGGGTTTGGTGCACTTTAAAAAGAATCATTAGAGGTCAAAACCAGCAAAACGAACTCAGAATACCCTGAAATCAGATGACAATAATCATGGATAGATTTTTGAAATAGTCGGTTACACAATACCTCAATTGAAGGTGTCGTTTGACTGTGGTAAAGTAAAACGCTATTTTGGTGTCATAAAACACCAAAATGGTTGTTTGACAG
Source organism: Viscum album (assembly GCA_963277665.1). Taxonomy (NCBI): domain Eukaryota; kingdom Viridiplantae; phylum Streptophyta; class Magnoliopsida; order Santalales; family Viscaceae; genus Viscum; species Viscum album. Next base: position 1,647,240,141 of record OY728135.1, read on the forward strand.
TCAGATCCATATCAAACATCCTTGGAATGACTTGAAATAACAGGACAATCATCTAATTATTATTCGTGATGTGTATGTTGAGAAATCTATGCGGTATGACTGAATATGTGGTTTTAAGGTTTTGTCGCCATTTAAAAAGGTTGGTCGTGTGGTCAAAATGAGACTAATAACCTTGGAATTCCCTGAAATAAGACGAAAACAACCGTTGAGTGAATTTGGAATGTTCTAGAATAAGGTATGTTAATTGGAGGTGTCTTTTGACTGTGGTGACGGAAAATACAATATGTGTGTCATAAAACACCAAAATAAACATTTAACGGTCAGATCCATAACAGACAACCTTAGAATGACTTGAAATCAATAGACAACAATCTAATTATAATTCTTGAAATGTATGAGGAGACATCACATCAATCGACTATGTGGCCTATTTTGTTCAAATTCGTCTATTGTTTTTTAAGATTTTATGCCCTTTAAAAATATTTATTTGTTTCCAAAACCAAACGAACAACCGTGGAATACCTTGAAATTAGATACAAACAAGAATGGAGTGAATTTTAAAATGTCCAAGTAGACAGTACATCAATCGGTGGTGTCATTTGACCAATGTGATTAAGAACACTCATTTCATGTCATAAAACACAAAAACATGTGTTTAACAATCAAATTCATAAAAAAAAACCTCGAAATGACATGAAATCATAGGATATATGAATTATTATTAATGGTAATGTGTTTGAGAAAAGGACACACAAATTCAACATGCGGTCAACATAGAAGGATAAAATAAATGGTTTTAAATTTTTAGAATGTTATTAAAAATTATTAATATATTTTCAAAATCAAATAACATTGATCTATTGTACTGAGCATGAATTGAAATGAGTTATTTCATTTCAATAATTTATTGGGATGTTGTTCTATAATAATTTCTTTCAAAACAAATTTCATGCAGTTAAATAAAATGATGGATATGGAGGATGAAAGATGATGGGATGACAAGATTTATGTGCCCATGAGTTTAGATATTTTTGTTAAATTTTTTAATATTTTTCAAATAAAGAGGTTTTTTTATTGTGGTAGTTTTCTTAAATAAATAACCTTATAAAGACACCCAAATGGAAGTTTCTATAAACATTACTAGGTCAAGAAATAGAGACCAGTTTTGGTGGACACTATATGTAATAACAATGGGACAAATCATCCATTGTTTGGCGGACACATGGCGGCCGCAATATCCCTTTAGCTATGGGTTTTGGCAGTCTTTAAATGACTCAATTAAAATAGTTATCCCCCACTAAATCCTTCTAAAACTTATTCTTCTTGATACCCACATATTTATTTATGTCCATTAGTCATAGATAATCATATTCATCTTTAGGGTTTGATTGATACTCTTCATCTAATGAAGCATAAAACCTATTTTTAGATTTTAACCTTTATGATAATTAATTGATCTATTGCTTCATATTAATTTATTTATCACTTAGAATGGTCCTTTTAATATTATTAAATAAAAATTCGATTTTTATATATACCCTTCTAATTATAAATAGTATCCAATTAAAACATTATAAGAGTATTCAATTTCTCTCACCCACAATCTTTGATCGTATTCCTTGATGTAACTATTTTCTACATTGAAAATATTTTTTTTCATTATATTTCTATAAAAATGAAACCTAATATTATGTTAATTTTTCTTTGTCTTTTTTTCATCTCTATTTTTCTTTTTCATCACACCCAAATCAAACATATTTCATCAATTTTTATTTTGTTTTACTTCATTAAGAAAAATGGAATTCTATTTACAATCAATCCCCATGACTATTTTTCCTTCGTGTTGAAATCCCAATTGTTATAAATAAATTATTAAAATTATTTATGGTTTCTTTATATCTCAAATTAAATTTATATATAGTCTACATGATCAAACATCCCACCATCATCCATAGAGTGAAAAATCATTTTTGTCCTTAAAATATTTATATCATTCCAAAAAAAACTTCTACTTCATTTTTCTTGATCAATTGGACCCTATATTTTACTTTGTTGTCCATACCACAAATAATTCATTCCTACTCTACCTCCTTGATATTGATCATAAAAACATTTCCCTTGTTCTCCTTCTTTTAAAACTTTTGAATTTCTATATTAACCTTTATATCATATTTCTCCTCTTTATATTATTTCATTTAGTTCTTAGAGTCACAAAAAACTACATCAACCATTATTTTCTTGTCATTATAAAGAACATTCCCCTCATTTGTATCATACAATTAATATGTGAGGGTAAAAACAACTTGAAATTTATCTTCTTCACCTTCAGTTTTTTTCCTTGATTTTTAGATTTCCAAATACATACACTAGAACTTGTTTACTGAATAATTCTCAGTCCTTAATATCATAATATTTTTCTTCAGTCGATCAATAATTTTATAAAGATAAAAATTATTCTTTTTTATATTAATTATATTAAATCTTCCTCCTCTCTTTCACATCCTTAGAGGACTTATTTTTTGGTGTACCATATTCTTATTCATCTCATAATATCTTAGGATAGTGAGTAACAAGTTTCCAAACTTTTTTACATTTAAATAAATCAATAGAAATGATACGCTTAAACATTATTTTTACACATTTTAATTTTTTTTGGAATTTAATGACATTAAATCATCTACATTATTTTGTTTTAGATCATCCTCAATGGTATGATTTTTCATCGCCTTGAATATCATTTCTCTAAATTTATCATTTTATATAGAATAATATTCATATTTTCTTATGTAATATCAAAAATTAATTCTATTCAATTCATATAACAAGACTGTCATGAGATTCTTTTCCTCGATCCCAAAACATATAATATTTATATTTGGTGTGAAAACTCTAAATTTATACTTTATAATGTTAATATATTTAAATATTTATCTATTTCAACACATTTCCACTATTATGACATTCAACCAATAAAATAATACACTGATTGATCTAACTCGGCACATTATAAAATCTTCGTACATATTCTATAAAAATAAAAACTTCGATTCTCACACCATTATATCTTCTTATTAAATTCTCTATAACATTTCTCACATAGAATTTGAATATTTTCATGAAATCACTTTATTTTATATTTTAATAGAATATTATCCCCCTATTGAATTGATTCATTTTTATTTGGAATCAAATTACTTGCTATCACTTTATATGAGTGTACCACCCTCCATGTTTACTACAACTCTGTGTGTGGTAGCCATATGGTCATTCATGTTAGGTGACCATAAATAATTATTCATATAATTCTTCTATAGTTAAAGTTTATATTAATTGAAGATCCTAATACCATTATATGTAAACTCAACAACAATCTCACATAAAGAGGGAAATCACTTTAAAAATTCTAGATATAAAAATACAATTGAATTATAGAAATACACTCTAATACCACTTATTATCTATGTTATGGGATGAAAAATGAGTGGGGTGGGGTGGAATCATAGAGTATTGAATTGAAATATCAATTTGATAATAGATCTTCAAAGATAGTGTGAACACACATTAGTTTCTCATGAAATTTAAAAATATTAAAATAACACAATATAAGTAATTTGAATTGGTTTACACTCATTGGGATAAATATAAGGATCATGTGATGATGATATACCAAAATTAAAATATTCTATAAGTCCTCTACTTATTCAATGCTTATAGTATATTCAATATAACTTTTGTTTTCCAACCACTCATAATCCAAATCTCACTAATCTCTAAATCACTGATGACTCACAATTAATAAGTTATACATGTAGTAACATAAAAAATAAAAAATAAAAATAAATAAAACTATATTGGTGAAATAATAAAATCCTTTTCCATCACAAATATGATCTACTCTTTTTGATAATCATTTTTTCAAGTCTACAAATTGTATTCAATTATCCTATAACTTCTTGATATCACTCTCTATAATCTCCGCACTAATATCACTCCATATTTTAGCTATATCTATATCATTTTTCTTTATTTCATCAGACTTTATCAATGGATATGGTATATCAAGGTTGTTTTTATCATATTTGATCATGAAACATACCCATTCGCCTTATCAGAAAATCAAATATGTCTACAAGTGTAAAATTAATATTTCATCACATCCTATTGACTTCATATTTAAAGGATTTGGAATTATTCCAATTCAATATTCCAAGAATTCATTATGGTGAAGGAACATTATTGAGTGAAAATGTCAAAAAATATTATATCCCTTCAACAATAACAACCAGACCCATTTTTTCATTGTGAATATCACAAAATTACTAAATTTGAGAATATATCTGATAAATGAAATACAATACGATGTAATTAATTTTTATTTAATAATTTTTATACAAAAGGACTCTGATATCTAACTATAGCATAAATCACATCCCAATAATATGAAACCCTATACACACTTGTTCATAAAATTCTTTATTAATATACTATGATGTCCTATTGTGACATGATATTTCAACCGTAATAAAAAACTCATTACACTTCCTTAAAAAATTAACCATACATTTTGAATAATAAAAAAATTAATTTTAAAAATATTATAATTCCCTTACATAATTATTGAATAATTATTAATCCTTTCTCTCTACAGATAAAACACAGTTTTTGGTGGAATGAAAAGATAGCTACAAAAATATCTTTACCCTTATGACCAAAATGTATTTAAAATTTACAAAACTCTATAAAACTCTAAGATAACCCCTAATGATATTTTAGTATTTTTGAAATATTTATAACATAATTTAATAAATTAAATAATAAAATACTCACATATATTATTAGTATCAATTTCAAAAATATTTTGATTTAAATTATTAGTGATTTCTTGTGTGAAAAATTACTTGTGAAAGGAATAAATAATTAAATTTCATTAGATAAAATTATATATAGCATAAAAACATAATATTTTGATTTATAGAAACATGAATTTCTAGATGGAGGGAATATCTCCATATTTTCATATGTATGCTTTTTGGTTTATGATGTGGTATAAATTCCTCCACATTGAGAACTTACTTGTGAATAAGGATTTCAGAATGAGGAATGTATTCTGAAAATTTTTAGTTCATTTTTCTATGTTCTATAAGAGTAAATAAGATTATCAAACAATGATTATTCTAGTAAAGTGTATAATACATTTGAGTTCCTATGGAATATTCATCCAAACTCAAGGGGAGATTATATATTCTAAAAGTATAGGATTGGATAGAGGATCAAATAAATATTCAAGATTTATAATACGTGAATGAAATTAAATGTGGATTTTAAAAATTATATAAATGAGGGATAAAATCAGTAGTGGTGTGAGATAACCATAAAAGTGAAGCTGAATGAGGATATAACATTGATTGGTTTCTATGAGATGTTTAGTTACTATATCAACCTACAAAGATAGAAGCATAAGAAATATGAAGAATTCATAGATTTAAGGTATAGTAACATGAAAATTTTGGCGATGTTCTCCTAATTATGTAGAGCTAGTATGTATTGTATTATAGTTGATCTGTAATGTCACAGAACTTCCATATAATTTTTTTAATTTATATGGAATTATATCGAGACCAGGTGTTGTTACGGTGTGCGATTCTAAGGCTCAGAGTTCCTGGAATGATCAATTGAAAATTTTTAATCTTTAAATAGAATGCTTGAGAGGTTTTACAAAAAAGTGGAATAAATATTAAATGGGTACCCGAATCATAAATATTAGGGCCCTATTTCATTTAGGATGGTAGGTTTACCTTGGGCGCGACTTAAGATTAGTTGGTGCAGCCCTCCAGTGAGAAAATACGAAAATGGAATAACCGTAAATAAAATAATAAAATAAAATTATTTCATTTTTCAAATACTTATAACTCTAAAACGGTGACTGGGATTAAAAATATGACGCCACCAAAGAGCTCATAAGGGTATGCATTTCTTAGTAAGATCCTAAATTGGGCCGGAGTATGCTAACAGTGGAAGTTAGTTTTTGGCCATAAATAAAATATTTAATTAACAATTATTTTATATTCAAATACTTATAACTATTAAACAGTAACTCAGATTGAAAATATTAATGTAACTTTGAGCTTGTGCGGGAGTGTTCCCTTTAGGTGGACCTTAACCTCGACCGATGCGGTTCGAGGGTGAAAGTTAATTTTTTATCTTTTTTAAAATTATGCTTAGTGAAGATTCGAGAGGGATTTTTTGGCTTTTGAATCGACACTCAGATCTAAAATATGAGGGCAATATTGAACTCGTAATTCTAGGATTCTCCTAGAATGTACGTAAATTATACTATGATGGTTCGTACGGATATGTTAATTTTCAGATTTTTCAAAAAAAAATCATACAAGGTTATTTTATATTATTTTCACATCGTTGAGCGGTGGATGGTGGCGCTGCAGTGTGGCGATGGGGCGATGGTGGGGCATGTTAAATGAATATATTTAAAGGCTCTTTCTGCAAGAGTAACTCCTATGCTATTTTATAAATGAAACAGTGCAACGATGCAACGTCACAGTGTAACAATAACACTGCAATGTGTTTATATTTGTTAAAAAAATGCTCTGGAGAGTTGAGAACAAAACCACGTGAAATTATCTGATGAAGATATTGAGAGATTCCTCTATTACCATGAATAAAGAACAACGACATAATGTCATCAACTTTTAAGTACCATGAAGAACAAATTCGGAAAGAAAATAACAACATCGACTTCTTGAACCCTCAGGAATGGAAGTCTATGACAATGAATGTCAAATGATGTAATGGGGTTCTTTTGATTCGTTTGTCCCTATTCATGTGATAAACACAAAATGCGGATCAACCAATGAACATTTTTATCTAAAGATAGTCCTTTCTTACTGGAGGGTGATAATTCTTGGTCTTTCTTTTAGGATTGATTTATTGTTGACCTAACAACATTCCTGAGCCTCCCCTATTTCAAAACTTCTAATGCGGAGGGCGTGGGCCAACACAAACAAGGCACGACCCCCCCCCTTCCTTGATCATTCTTGGTGAAATAATTTTTGAAATTGTGGATAGGAAATATCTCGGCCTTCGCTGGGAATATGAAAGCTTGACGGTCCCATGGGCGTAGATAGTTCGAAGAACAAACCACCAGAGCAACTCTAGTAGCCCGCAAAAGGAATCCCCGGCATGCCGGCAGTGCCCGACATTAGCCTGCGGTGCGTCATAAAGAAGATGTGCTAACTGGAACAGCTTGTAGGTGGAAACCCGCATCAGGGGAACTCAAGAGAACGAAGGAAAACGTGACTGCAAGGCCACTTCAGAGGCTACGTGAGGTGCATCAAATGGTGTCCTACATTCACTCAACAGGGGTGAAAGGGAGGTCCAATATTTGCGGGGCAGCAGAGGAGCCGGGTGCGGCTCCCAAACACATCCCAGCTAGGCTAATGGTCGGTCTGCCTCAAGAATAATGAGTAAACCAATGTGTCGAATCAGCTCCAGTGGGCCGGACCTGCCCTGTCAGGCCGGACCGTAGCCCAATGGGCCCCTAACCCATGTTGGGACGGGTCAGGATAGGTTATTTAGCCCATTTCGGACCTGACTCGGACCCTACCGTCCCTCAATTGGAAAAACATCAATAATTTGATGACCGAGCTATCATGACCCGTCCTCAGGGCCCGTGCTGTGACTACCCCAAGACCACCTTCTATAGGCCAAGGGGTTGGCGACTAGTACCAAAGGCGAATCCCTGATAAAAAGGGAAAACAGCTCCTGGATCGTCCACCGGGGAATCCTACATGAAGGGTAGGTATAGAACTCGAAAAACTCGTCCTTGTGGTACGTCTCGTCTAGTCTAGCTCTGAGTAGCCTCATATCCATCACCCTCAGCGTCGATCACTGATGACCATCATCTGCACGGAACACACCAAGGGGCAGGCGAAGCCCGTGGAGGGGTGAGTAAAACAATACTTAGTAGGGGACCTCGATACCCCCAAAGGTCTCCCAGAATCCACAAAGGTTAAACCAATGTATAAAGATACAATAAAAAAGTATCAAACAACACTACTTAAGTATATGTACATACATATACCTAAGTTATCAACCACAGTTCTACTCCAACTCTTGAGCCCAAGCACCACCCAGTCCACGATGGAAGTAAGATCAATCATCTATAATGATATCGACTGAAAGTCAAGACCCATCTCTCATAGGTATACATCTTTTGTAGAGTGATATAGATGATCAGATTTAGTCACTAATTCATCTAAGCTGTCGGACCCACACAGGATATAGGACCAGCTAAGCTGTTGGGCCCACACAAAATACAAGACCAGTTATTCTGTCGGACCCACACAGGATGCAGGAACAGAAGTGATAACTTTCGGACCCATAGAGGATCTCGGTATAGTATTCCTCGCTGTCGAACCCACGGAGGATTCCGGTACAGTAGTCATTGCTGTCAAACCCACGAAAGATTCTGGTACAGTATCGGCGAAGCCATCCCTAGGGTTCCCGCACACAGCACGCTCGATTCTGGGAGGGTCCTCTCCTTGAGCAATGTGTCGATAAATAAACTATCACAAAGTCTCTATTTTATGTATCCCATAGATTCGTCTCATCAAAATAAACCCAACGCGACAGACGACGCGTCAATCGGACACCCGGCCTGTGACTTATTGGCATTTTTGTCGGGGGTCCTGGTTGGTTTTTAGGTTCAATCCAACACGACTGTAGCCCAAATATGTCCAAAAAACATGTGAGGTATACCAAATGAACCATCTCGCTCTATGATTTCCATCTCCACAGACGGTTCGTCGATCAGACATCTGTAGCCCATGATACGGGCTAAAAGGTGTGAACGGCCATAGCTGGTCCGAATACGGTACGACCAAGTCCGAGCGACCCGGCCCAAGCCGACCCACAATGGGGTATGACCCAGTTCAAAGAAATGGACCGACATGAGGGAACGGTCGGCCCAGATGGTGGCCCGGCTCGGGGGTGGCCCGTCCTGTGGCGGCCCAGCCGAGGGCGCCCAGGCCTCGGGCGGCCCGGCCCATGGCGGCCCGGCCCGTGGCGTCCCAGACGAGGGCGGCCCGGCCCATGGTAGCCCGGCCAAGGCCTTCCTGGCCATGGGTGGCCCAGCCCACGGCGGGCTGGCCAAAGGTGGCCCTACCGAAGGGGGCCCGTCATGTGGCAGCCCGACCGAGGGCGGCCCGACCGAAGGCGGCCCGACCTGACCGCGCCAAAGGGGGAGACGCACGCCCCCTGGCACCTGAACATCTTAACCATTCGGGTAGAACCGAACCGGTGCCCGGTGGTGCTGGTTCATCACACGGGGGACCGGACGGGGTCCCTCTCCTCTTTGCAAGCCGCTCGGGCCAGCCGCTCCCCATCACCAACGCGGCGCGATGGCGCCACGCCCTCCACTGCGGCCCGGCTAAGCCGCAGTTCCACATCACCGGCATGGCGTGATGGTGTTGTGCTCCTTCGTTGTGGCCCACCCTGTCCGCGACCCTTCTCTTGCACGGTGCGACAGCACCGCGCCCTTCCTGCTCTACCGCTTCCCTCTTGGTCATGGCATTTCATTGCGTGGTGTGAAGGCGGCCCTTGCGCCTCCAGCCTCTTCCGCGATCCACCTCCGTCGTCATCAAAAAGAGAACAACAACAAGGGGGGAGGGTCGGACCATGTTTGTGCGGTCCAAGCCCTCCTCGTTACGTTGTTAACATTCGACATCAAGAGCACAACACACGATCCGGAAAGGAGGGCATAACTCATACATAAAAAATAATAATCCAATTTCCCCTACCTCGATTTGAAGAACGTTATCAAAGTTGTGGAAAAGAGGGTGCTCGTCGATTCATTGACGTCGGAAATGTCTGAGGATGAATCATCGTAGACATTCCTCACAAGCGGCTGCTTCTATTTTGTCTTGGATGAAGATCGAAGATAGTATCATCATTCTTTAGAGATTTGGAGTGTTATTTTTCAAGAGGATGATGTTCTTCCAAGAGTTCTACCAAGCTCTCCAAGGACTATTCAAACCCAAAATAAAAGAATATGATCTCTTATTTTAATGTTGTCATAATGAATTCAAATGAATTCAAATCACTCAAATTATTAATTATGTTGTTAATTTATTTGTGTTGGCATCATTAAGGGGAAGTCCAAGATTTTCCCCTATTAATGGGGAGCTTAAGGGGTTTAAAGGGGGTTTTTGATGAGTTAATGGGTTCAGGTGGGCCCCACCCTAAAACCTCCTCCCAAGGGTGGTTAGGGTGTGGTGGGAACCCCCACTAACCTCCACTTTGTTGTTTTAACCACCATTCAAATAAAAATGTGTTAAACTCATTTTTATTTAATTTTAATTAGAAACCCCACGAAATTAACTCCCAATCTCGATAAAACGCAATTGTAAAAAAGGTCTCCTTAAGTGAATATCGGCATTGCAAGTTCAATGGTGCCCTCAAATTTAAATTCTGATAACCTCTTCAAAAGATATAAAATCATACACGTACGTTTACTGAACGTAGTTGAGCAAAACATAAGAAATTGATTCTGGGCACACAGGGCCTCGGAATCAAGTGCCGTCAGAAACTACGGACTCAGAAAATTACCATGTATTTTAAAAAAAATCCACGGAATTTATGGGTCTTTACATTCTCCCCACCATATGTATTTGCATCCCTGTAAACTACAACACACACTAATGGAATAAAAGGGGCTACTGTGCATGCATCTGAGGCTCCCGCTCCCATGCGCTCTCCAGGAGTTTCCCGTGCTCCAGGGAACATAGACCAGAGGAATCGAACATCCAAGCAGGACCCACTCCTATCGATCCTCAATCTCCATTGGAACCTATGGGATTTTCGCCCCGTCATCAATTTCTAGCTCCCCATGGTCAATGATATGGGACAGGTTATACATGTATCTCCTTAGACAAGATACGTGGAAGATGTCGTGCACCCTATGCAACTAATGTTGAAGAGACAAGCGGTAATCCACCTTGCCTACCCTGATGAGGACTTGAAAAGGTTCTATGAATCGCATAGATAGCTTGTTGCCTCGGCCAAATATCTATAGACATCATTGAGTTGAGACCCATAGGAAGACGTAGTCACCATCCTCGAACTCCAGTGGTATCCATCTTCTACCAGCATAGGACTCCTCCCTACTCTCTGCAGTCTTCATCTGCTCCTGGATGATCTGCACCTTTTCCATCGTAGCCTGAACCATCTCTGGTCCCGGATGTGCTGACTCCCCTAGGCCAGTACAACATAGTGGTTATCTGCATGGTCGGCCGTACAGTTCCTTGTATGGTGCCATCCCAATGGTGGACTGGTAGGTGTTTTTATACGAAAACTCCACCAAGGGTATGTGATCCTCCTAGGTGTGAATAAAGTTGAGGATGCATGCACATAGCATGTCCCCGAGAGTCTGAATGGTTCTCTCAGTTTGACCATTCGTCTCCGGATGGAAGGCGGTGCTAGTGCGAAGCTGCATCCCGAAAGCCTCCTACAACCCCTTCCATATCCAATAAGTGAAACGAGCCTCTCGATTGGAGACGATCATCAATGGTACACCATGAATTCATAAAATCTCACCTACGTAGAGGCGTTCTAGGCACTCTACTGAACCCTTCTCTCTAATCGGTAGGAAGTGGGCCGACTTGGTAAGTTGGTCAACAATCACCCAGATAGAGTCGTGTCCTCTTGATGTACATGGAATTCCTGTCATGAAATCCATGGATATCCCATCCCACTTCAACTCTGGGACCTCTAAGGGATGAACGAAGCCTGGTGGAACCTGGTGATCCACCTTCACTTACTAACAAGTGAGGTACCATGAGAAAAACTCCGCTACTGCCTTCTTTCATACCTGGCCACCAGTGCTGTCTCCGGAGGTCTTGATATATCATTTCCACTCTTGAATGTACCGCTAAAGGAGACGTGTGGAACTCCCTCAACACTTCCTCTTGAAGTGAAACTAGTACCATGGTATGTCCTATGAAAATAATGACATGCTCCCCACCTTCAGAAAATCCATCACGTGCATGGCCTATGGATATCTGATCACGTCGCGTCTCATAGTCAACTCCCCCATGTTGTGCCTCTCTGACTCGCTGAAGAAGTGGAGGAGTGACTATGAGAGACTACAGAAAGGCTGCTCCATCTCTATCGACAAAGGATATCTGTAACGTGGCCAGCTGCTATGTCACCTCTCCTAGCAGCTGAATGACTGATCTCTTTCAGAGAGCATCTCCTACAAAGTTCCCCTTCACAAGAGTATTGACTTTCTTGAAGTCATAGTCCTAGAGGAACTCGAGCCATCATCACTATCTCTGGTTCAGATCCTTCTGTGAGAAAATGTACCTAATACTCTGGTGGTTAGAGTAGACTACTAAATGCTAGCCCATCTGATAGGGTCGCCACATCTTCAAGTTGAGGACCACTAAAACTAACTCCAGGTCATGGGTAGTGTCTTTCTACTCGTTTTGTCTCAACTGATTAGAACCATAAGCTATCACTGCTCGCTCCTACATCCGGACACACCTGAGTCTGGTCTCTGATGCGTCGTAGTAAACTATGTACCCAACGCCCTCCTCCGGTAGGCTCAAGATGGGTGCACAAGTCAACCTATACCTCACCTCTTGAAAGCTCTCCTAGAATCTTTCTAACCACATGAAGTGTTTCCCCTTCTTCGTCAATGATGAAAGTGGTGCTGCAACTATAGAGAAATATAGAACAAATCTCCGATATTACACAGCCAGTACTTGAAAACATCGTACCCCCATCACACTCTAGGGTGGATCCCAAGCAAGTAATACCTCGATCTTCACTAGATCCACTGCAACTCCAGCCTTTAAGATTACTTGTCCCAAGAAGTGAACCTCTCGAATCGAAAACTGGCACTTTGAGAGATTACCATGAAGCCGGTGTTATCGGAGTGTGTCGAGTACTACCCGCAAATGGTAGTCATGCTCTACCTTAGTAGTCGAGTAGATCAGTTTGTCGTCGATGAAGACTATGAAAAATCAATCGAGGTAAGGATGGATGATCCTGTTCATGCGACTCAAGAACACTGCTGGAGGATTAGTTATGCTGAAGGGTATAACCAAGAACTCGTAGTGGCCATACTGACATCTGAAGGTTGTCTTATGCACATCCTCATCTTGAACTCTGATCTGGTGATAGCCTTACCTAATTTCAATCTTCGAGAACCATCATGCACCCTTGAGCTGATCAAATAAGCCATCAATCCTAGGTAGTGTTTACTTTTTCTTCACAGTCACCTGATTTAGGTGACGTTAGTCAACACACAGTCACAAGATCCCATCTTCCTTCATGGAGATCAAAATCGGGGACGCCCTGGGTTAAACACAGGGTCAGATAAATCTCTTCCCCTGCAAGTCCACCAGCTGTACCCGCAGCTCACGAAGCTTAGCAGGAGCCATTCGATATGCTGGAGTAGATATTGATTCCATCTCGGGGTACATGTCAATGTAGAAGTCCACCTCTCTGCAAGGAGGTAGTCCTTGAACATCTTCAGGTAAAACATCCGTGTATTGATCCACCACTATAGGAAAACTCGGACTCCCCAAAAAAACTGCTCCAAGGATGAGACTAGCCATTTGATGTGTGATTGGCTACCCCCTACTCTGTGAAATTCCATCATTCACTGTAAATGATCCCTTCTCGCTGGTGAAGGTGGAACCTGGTTCCATCTGTGTGAATACACAACACTTTTCAACTAATACAGTCAATCAGAAAATGAACTGTGGATAACCAGTCCATACCCAAGATGAAGTTGTAAGGCCTCGACGCCGCAATGAGGAGATCCCAACCGAAGCTATCGCCTCAAAGAGTAAGCTCACACTGCCGTCACCAATGCCTAATCTTTGAGTCTTCTAATGTAAGTGTATCTAGTCGTAAGGATCGATCCAACGGCTCCATCAAAATCTCTGAGCACCGAATGAGGGTAGTGGAAATAAAATAATGACCCGCACATGTGTCTATAAGTACTGTAGAGAGGGTGAAGTAGACATAGATAGTACCTCAAATAATCTCAGGTGCACTGTGGTCATAGGACTTGACTACCTGGAGCTGAGCTCGCCTATGTCCGCCATCTCCTTGTGGTCGGTGTGGACCTCATGGTAGTGGTGGTGGTAGAGCCTCGAAACGTCGTCCATCACCCACTACTCTTCCAGCTCCTCTGCCACGCCCACCTGCTCCCTGAGGACCACCACAATCAAACCTCTGCCTTTTTCTGGGAGGTCCCTCTACTGTCTACTGCTCATCTAGATGGCGTATTGGGAAGTCACAAGCCATCGGGCCCTGCCCGCCGCATGTGTAGCACTACCTGCTCCTCGTATAGTTGGCTATGTCTCGTGTGCCCCGCACAACTAAACCTGTTTCTTGGGGTCTCCCACCTGATGGCCTGGTCCACTTGGGTCTCAACAACATCATTCTACTCCCGGAAATAGAAGTATTCGCTATATGTCGCCATGTGGTGGGTCTCGCCGCTGGTGGTGCTTAGCGATAAAACTATATACTGGAAGGGCTCGCTCCAGCACCCCCTCCTGCATCAGGATGCTGAGGGGGATCATCAAATCCCAGATCTCATGCATGAGTCCCTACTTGAAGGTCTGGGCCCTGACGAATGGGTCACGTACCATATTCGTGGAGTAGCATGAGAGGTCAGTGAACCTTGCTATGTACTGAGCTACTATCATTCTTCCCTATTGTAGATGAAGTAACTCCTGAATCCACACCGCACGAAGGGTGGCTGGAAGAAACTCTGAATGGAAGAGACTCTTGAAGTCTGTCCAAAGTAATGATGCCTCATCATGCACCTGGAGCACAAGGCTCCACCATCTACCTACTAATGCATGTAGAAGACTCGCGACAAGGATCACCATGAGGTCAGCTGGTGTCCCTACCAATCTAAAAACTCTCAAGACAGCCTCCAGTCAATCCTCATCTTCCTGTGGGTCCATCTCTCCCCAGAACCTAGGTGGCCCCTGGCATTGGATCTTGTGCACTTCACTCAGGCGGTGTTCACTCTCTACTGCTGGAGATAGTGGTATCAGTGGACCCACGGGTAGTGGTACCGCTAGTACCTCCCCTGTGATGGGGCCATGCAACGAGGCCTCGTCGCTCTATGGGCTGCCATCCCATATGAAACTTGGAACCCTATCTGGATGCCTTTGTGGGGCCATCCTGAAAAGAAATAGGTGCACCACAGTTAAAACAGTTTACCTGGTGAGTTTACACAATTTAATCACGAATAAAACTTTTTCAAAGGAAACACACACACAATCAGTGTTTTCATGCACTGATTCTTAGATCAGAAGTCAGAGTCCTAGTGTATGGATACGTCGGCCGCTGCACCAACACTGGTTTCCCTAAACTGATAACCACACCCAAAACACTTAACACAATTGTCGTTAAAAAAATTAGAGCTCAAGTTCTGTTGTAGAACTGACTCCTCTGATACCAATTTGTCACGACCCGTCCTCGGGGCCCGTGTCGTGACTACCCCAATCCCACCTTCCATAGGCCAGGGGCTGGCGACTAGCACCAAAGGTGAATACCTGATAAAAAGGAAAGGCATTGTCTTTTAACCTATAAATCACGTTGTCTGAACAATAGCAGTAGAAGCAACATGTACTAAAATAGAAAAGTAATGTGTGATGAAAGTTAGTGGTCCAGAATACAAACGCAACTGAACAACAAATACATGTACAAGAAAAAAATGGAAAAACACTCATGAACCATCCACCGGGGAATCCTACCTAAAGGGTAGGTACAGAACTCGAACAACTCTTCCCTGCGGTATGCCTTGTCTAGTCCTGTTGCGAGCAGCCTCCCATCTCTCACCCTCAACCTTGATCACTACTGACTGTCATCTACACTGAACACAACAAGGTGCAGTCAAAGCCCATGCAGGGGTGAATATAACAATATTCGGTAGGGGACCCTGAGACCTTCGAAGGATTCCCAAAAGCCAAAAATAATAAACCACATTATAAAGATACAATCACGAAGTATAAACCAACCCTACTTAAGTATATGCCCATACATATACCTAAGTTATCAATCGCAGCCCGACTCCAACTCTCGAGCCCAAGCAAAACCCATTCCACGAAGGAAATAAAGTCAATCATCTCAATGATATCGACATAAAGTAAAGACCCAACTCACACACTAATATATATTTCATAGAGTGATAGAGATGATCAGATGTAGTCACTGATTCATCTAAGCTGTCGGAACCACACAGGATATAGGACCAGCTAAGTTGTCGAACCCACACATGATACATGACCAGCTATTCTGTTGGACCCACATAGGATACAGGAACAGAAGTAAGAACTGTCAGACCCTTGGAGGATCCCAGTATATCAGTCATCATTGTCGAACCCACAGAGGATTCTGGTACAGTAGTCATCATTGTCGTACCAACGGAGGATTCTTGTACAGTATTGTCACTGCCAGCCCTAGTGTTCCCGCACACAACACGCTCGATTCCGAGAGGGTCCTCTTTTCGAGAAAAGTGTCCATACATCAACTATCACGATTTACCAAGTTGAGGTATCATGTAGTTCAATCTCATTAAAAGTAACCCAACGTGAAAGATGATGTGTCAATCGGACGCCCGGTCTATGAGTAATTGGCATTTTCGTTCCAGGGGCTCGGTTGGTTTTTAGGTTCAAACTAACCTGACCATACCCCAACTGTGTCCAAACCTTAAGTGGGGTATTCCAAAGGAACTGCCTCACTCTAATATTTTTGTCTCCATAGATGGTTCATCGATCAGACATCCGTAGCCGAAGATACGAACTAAAAGATGTGAACGACCATAGTGGGTTGGGGTCCGGTCCGACCCTGTCGGTGCGACGCGGCCTGACCTGATCTGGACCGGGGTGCCAACCTGTCCGACAAAATGGCCAGGCCTGAGGGGACGGCCTCCCCCAAGGTCGGCCCAGCTCGGGGGAGTCCCTACCGTGGGTAGCCCAGCCCTTTGAGGCCCGGCCGAGGGCGGCCTGGCCAGGGGCGGCCCGGCCCATGGGGGCCCGGCCTGTGGCAGCTCGTCCAAGGGGGGTCTGGCCGAAGGCCTCCTGGCCTGGCTATGCCCGGGGGGGAGGCATGCGTCCCCTTGCACCTGAATTGCTTAGTCATTTTGGTAGAACTGAACCGGCACCTGGTGGGGCCGGTTCATCCCAGGCAGGACCCGACGGGGTGCCGCACCTCTCAGCTGGCCCCTCGGGCTTGTCGCTCCCCATCACTGGCACGGCGCGACGGCGCGACTCCATCCACTATGGCCCAGTATAGATGCGGTTCCACATCGTCGGTAGGGTGCGACAGCGGCGTGCTTCCTCCACCGCGGCCCGCCCTGGCCATGGCCCTTCTCCGACGTGGTGCAATGACATCGCACCCTTCCGGCTCTGCCACGACCCGCTTGGCCAGGGCTTTTCTTTGTGTGGTGCGACGGTAGCCCTTGCGTCGCCGGCCTCTTTAGCTATCTTCCTCCGTCATCAACACAAAGAGAACAACAATAAGGGTGGGGGGGTTCGGACCGTGTTCGTGCAGTCCGAGCCCTCCTCGTTACATTGTTAACATTCGGCATCAAGAGCACAACACACAATGAAGAAACAAGGTTATAAATCATACATAAAAATAATAATCAAATTTCCCCTACCTTGATTCGAAGTACATTGTTGAAGTCACGGAAAATAGGGCGAACATCGATTCGTAGACGTCAGAAACGTCTGAGGATGAAGCATCGTTGACGTTCCTCGTGGGAAACTCCTTCTCTTGTGGCTTGGACGAAGATCGAAGACGATTTCATCGTTCATCATAGATGAGGAGCGTTCTTCATTGAGAGGATGATGTTTTTCCAATATTTCTACCAATCTCTCCAAGGATTTTTCTAACCCAAAAATAAAAGAATATGATCTCTTATATTAATGTTGGAAAAATGAATTCAAAAGAATTCAAATCACTCAAATTAATTAATTATGTCATCAATTAATTTGTGTTGGCACCATTAAGGGGAAGTCCAAGAGTTTACCCAATAAATGGGGAGCTCAAGGGGTTTAAAGTGGGGTTTGAGGAGTTAATGGGTTCGGGTGGGCCCCACCCAAAAACATCCTCCCAAGTGTGGTTAGGGTGTGGTGGGCCCCACCACTGACCTCCAAAAGGTGGTTTTAACCACCATTCAAATAAAAATGTGTTACCGTCATTTTTATTTAATTTTAATTAGAAACCCCAAGAAATTAATTTCCAATCTCGATAAAACGCAATTGCGGTAAAGGTATCCTTAAGCGAATATCAGTGTTGTGAGTTCAACGGTGCCCTCAGAAATCAATTCCAAGCACTGCATCAAAATAAATAAAATCACACATGTATGATTTCTGAACGTACCAACACAAAACAGAACAAATTGATTTCGGGCACACCGGGCCTCAGAATCATGCACCGTCAGAAACTAGGGACTCGTTAAATTCCCTTGTATTTAAAAACAATTCCACGGAATTTCGGGGTCTTTACACAAGCGCCCAATTGAGGTACCATCTGTAGCACGTGGACCCTTGCGATGAGGCAGTCCTAAGATAATCTACATTTTTTAGGGTATGTTTGCACACATCCATGTTGGATCAGACTTGAATCCAACCAGGCCATTTTTATAAAAAATTGAACGTCTTACGGACCGGGTGTCTGTTCGACGTGTCATCTATTTCATTGGGACCCTTATGATGAGATGATCATTTGGGTTACTCTATGTGGTACTTCATGGTGGATGATGTACGACAAATGTCTTGATGAGAGGATCCTCCCCGAATCAAGCGTTCTTTCTGTAGGAATCCAGTGAAAAACTATGATTTGATGAATGACTAGAGACCCTATGTGGATCAGCACGTAGTGACCCTATGTAGATCAGCACCTAGTGACCCTATGTTGGTCAGAACCTAGTGACCCAATGTGGATCATTGCAAAGAGACCCTCTATGGGTCTATTTATAGTTACCCTCTGTGGATCAGCACCTAGCGACCCTGTGTTGATCAGTACCTTGCTATCCTTTGTGAATCAGTACCTAGCGACCCTGTGTGGGTCAGTGCCTAGAAACCCTTTGTGGATCCAAACCTAGTGACCCTTTGTGGATCTCTTCCTAGCTACCCTATATGGATCGGCACCAAACGACCCTATATAGATTAGAACTTAGTGATCTTCTATGGATCATCAGCAGATGCTCTCAATAAAATAAGATGATCTATCTTTACAAATAATCATCTTTACATCTGTACTTTTGTTATACCGTGCATGAGCTGTGAATTTTTCTTTATGCATTACGTTGAGAACTTTCTCTATGGTATTTTTTTGTGTATTTATGAGAGTCCTTTGGGGCGCTTGGGGTCCCTACTGCGTATTGTTATACTCACCCATGCATGGGCTTCACCGTGACTTGTTGTGTCTTGTGCAGACAATGAACATCTTTGACTGAGACTTTGGGCAGCAAGGTCTAGAGGGTTCTCAGAGGTGGATTTATAAACATGGTGTGCTTGGCATCCGACAATTATTTTTACCTACACTTCATGTTGGAACCTTGTTGAACAACCTCTGGAACATTTACTTCTTTTTATGTAGTTTTATTTCATTTGTGAATTTATTCTAGACCCTTTACTTTTAGTATACTCCTTTTACTCTCAGTGGTGTTACTTTGTGGTGGTTATACTATTTTTCTTTCACTTGTGGTATTATTTTTATACAAATACCTATCTCTGTGTGTACTAGTTTAAATGAAATGCCTTCTCTATTGGGATATGCCTCTTTGGTGCTACTCACTAGCCCATGGCCTATTGAAGGTGGGCTAGGGTAGTCATAGCATAGGCCTATGGGGGACGGGTCCTAACATGATCACATATAATAATACCAAAGAATGAATTTTTGAGATAGTTATTTTATATGAGATTAATTTGAGGGTAATTTGGATTAATTTTTCAATATATATAGTGGTGGTGATCAAATAATCACAATAGAATGAGAATATGATATACAAAAATACTGCAAATGATTTTATTCACATACCCAAGGTAGGGAAGTATTTTTATAGTGTAAAAAAGAGGAAGAAGGATACCTCATAGAAGGTAATTGTTCATAATAAACTAGTAATCTTGATATTGAGTTAGGTTATATAGAAACATGGGTGTTACCAGTGTGGTAACACATAATTTTGGAAAAGGGATTATCGTAATGAACCTATGGTAGGTTATCATTATAGTAATATTGGGAATTTTAAGAAGTTTTGTGATTATTTATTTTTGGATTATAGTATTGGATATTAAAACCAAACAAATTAATTGAGGATTCTTATAGTGAATTTAAAGAAACTACAGTTGATTTAAAAGTTAAGACTACTGGTAATTGTAGTATCTCAAATTTATAATCCCAGATCTTGTGATAAAAGCATAATCATTATATATATATTTTCATACCAACTCAAGTGAACCATTTTTAACTATTTATAATTATAAAATCAAAAGAATTTAATGATTCACTTACACACCCTAAACATTTTTTGTTTATAGATCTATAGAATTAGGAATATCATTTACTTAGAAAAACCATATCTTTCTCACCCAGTAGAAATTTTTCTACTATAACCATATTTTACGGATCCATAATAAGTCTTTAATATCTCCCACAAAATTCACTACACATGACACCCTTCTAAATATATTTTGTGTATTAATCTTCTTTATATCCATGGGAAATTGAAACATAATAAGGTGTAAGATCATATTCAATGTAACAGAAAGCATACCATTAAAGAAATCATGAATACATAAGGCATGAAAATATGGTAGAGAAAATAATCAATTCATATTCCATTTAGTCAATAATAAGAGAATGAAATATGCTTCTGTAAAATATCATTGAGTAATCACATAGACCATAATAGATTATTTCATAATAATGTAATGCATAATTCCATACATTTAAATATTTATATCAACAATAATAATAATAATCTTTCTATAATTTGGGATTAAATATAAAAAATACATAAAAAATATGTAATAAATGTTAAAATCATTTTCTCATGAGGAAAACCGATGCACTAATGGCCTATATAATTTTAGACTATGCTCAAATCTTACACATGTCTAATTAATTTATTATTTAATTAATGAATAATAAAATTCATTATCAATATGAATTAACAATAAATAAATGTATTTATGGAATAAATTAATATATAATGTCAATATTTTCAGATAAAAACCCTTCCATATAGATCAATAATCATCTATATAGAACAATAAATTATATGGATTGTCAATATTTTCCCTAGTCAATAAATGAGACAACTTTCTTGGTAAACACACCCAATCAAGTTTATATAAATTCATGTGTTTACATTCTGTAGATTAATGTGAATATGGATAATTAAACACAAAAAGTTAGGTATGATTAATCTATAGTAATAAATAAAATTGATAGTGAGGTGAAAGAAAAATAAAAAATAATGGTGGCGATAGATAGAGAATATAATTATAATGAATTTAGAATATTCCTTATGAATAAAATGAGGAATAAAACATAGATCAATAAGGGATGAAAATAGACCATAAATTAATCATAGAAAATTTTTAGGATGTAAATTCATGAATTTTGTAAATTAGAGAGAAATATAGAAGTGAAAATTAAAAAAAACCTTCAATGTTTTGTAAATTGGTTATGAAATAATGTTCAAAGTCACCTAGAAACTAATTCTGTGATATTTTCAGAATAATTATTAAACACTACTTATAAAATGTTTTAAAATAAATAAATATCTAAAATAAACAATTCTCAACTAATAAAATGTGATGTGTAAGATAAAAATATAAATGAGTGAAATTAAATCTCTTTCCAAACATTAATTAAAATAATATCCCTTTTTAATATAAAAAATGATACATTCCTTTGATAATGTGAATAAATATTATATTATTAAATATTCGAAAACGTTAATCTAAATATTGAGTAATGCACATGATGGAGGGAAAATTAAGTCATGAAGAAAATATAAAAGAGTGATTATTTCCAAACTTTTATAATGAATGTCAAAATTGATTTGAATGAAATATTTTTTGAAGGTGCCTTTTAAATTTTAAAAATAAAGTAAAATATTATGTAAATTGACAATTTTAAATCATTTAATATTTGAAAATAATAATCTTGAAACAATATAAATAATATTTAAATGGAAGAGAATGGTTTATGATGAAAAATTAAAAATAAAGATGGATTCCAAAATAAAAATTCTCCCAATGGTTTTGATTGTAAAAGAGAATAAAAATTGAAATAACAGTTTAAAACACCATATATAACCATATAAAAATATAATATATATGTTTTAGGAGAAGAAAATATACTAATAAAAATTTAGACATAAATTATCATAATAAAAAGTGAGATAGTAAAATACAGCCTTATGTATTTGATAACTTTTGAATAAAAAAATATCAAAAGATAGAACATGATTTTGTTTTTTAAATCAAATTAATAGAAAAAAATAATTCATCAAAATACATTAATGGTACATTAAGTGTACCATATAAAATATATCATGGTGCAAAATAGGAAATATGTCTCATGAAATCTAAATTAAGACAAATAACCATTATAGATCTTATAACACATGACTCAAAACCTATTGAACAAGTGAACATGAAATATAATTTTTTTTTAAAATTATTAAAAAAATGTATCATGATATAGAATTTAAAATAGTTATCATCTACGACATATAATGGAAATATCTATGTAATTAAAAACATTTTTGAATGAAGTAAATTTGAGATAATAATCCATTAACTTAGATTCCCACCTGGTTGAACCCATTTCAACCTGTTTTATAATTAAAATATATTTATTATTAAAATATATAAAATCGATATTTATAAATATATTTACAAATATTTTTTATTTATAACTACCATTTATCCATTTAATCATATTTCATTATTACAATTAATTATTTTGTGGTTAAATGATCAGTTTTTTATTCATGTTTTGATTCACATATTTTGGTCCTTGAACCTTGATAATGGATTCATCAGCTATAGAATTTTAATGATGTCATAAATATCATATTTATACATTAAATAAACTTTATACCTATTTATGTAAATTGGTTATAAATAATTAAATACATCCTTTAAGGAGGTGGTAGTTCGCACATACATATAGATGTAATTTTCATTTCTCATTTAAAGACAAAGAAACTAAATAATATTAAGAATTAATATAAAAATAGATATTTTAGTAATAATATGTATATTCATTAAATCAATCCATATAACAATCCATATGGGGCGGTGATGAAAAATGAAATACAAAAATTCATGGAAGTGATAATATGCATGTACACGAGATTGAATTTTTCATTTTCTACTTAATGGAAAGGAGATAAAAAATAGTATTAAATTTAACATTAAATCATTTTAATATATTAAATATAATGATTCAATTATATTAATATAGTTATAAAATATCTGGATGAGGTTTAAGAAGAACGAAACATTGAAATTATTGTTAAGAACATATACATATTCCTTGGATAATCTCCATTATAAACACCTTAAGTCTTACTGTATGGGTATTTTTGAAAGAAAAGAAACTCCAGGTAATGGAAAATGTTGGTAAGGTATTTAGTTATATCATGGTTAACATAATGTTCTCAGGTGGTTTGGAGAATATATAAGAGGAGGTCACCTTTTATAAGTGGGGGGGTGGAATCCTTATAAATACCCTAAACTACAAAATAATATAGCATCATTTTCATGACAAAATGGAACCAAATGGAAGAAGATTAAAATATAGGAAAATTTTTGGGTTTAATTACACTATAAAAATAAAATTTAGATAATTTTATATGTTTTTAAGCTCCGAATCTTTTTTTATCCCCCCATGTTAACCTTTTAAACCCTTATCGTGGGGAAAAACCTTTTAATAAGAAAAATATTCGTTATGACTGAAAATGAAATCATATATATTAAATAACGTAAATATGATGATTCAAAATATGGAACAAATTTAAAAATATTCAATTTTTATAAGTGGTAAAATTTAATTTTAATATTAGTACGCAAAAGGCAATGAAAAATAATTTTTTTAGAAAAATGTATTTTAAGAATAATAATGAATTTATAAAAATATCATGTATATAATTGATTATCATAGAATTTGATAATTTTAAAAAAGTTATATGTGAATTAAAAAAAATATTGAAATTTATTTTATGACTTCTTAATATGTAAGAGGATCAAAAATAATTATTTTATTAGAATAAAACATCATTTATGTTTATAATGTAAAAACCTGGTTTATAGATTCAATATGATATTATTTAATGATTTATTTTACATATTAAAAATATTTTTTTGGGTATAAATTGTTTACTAACTTAAAATCCATTCTTATATGATAATGTTTTCATAAAAGGGACAATATTTTTACAAATGGTATATGTCAATATTCATCCTGAAATCAACATTTTAGAAAAATATAAGAATATAACCCTAAGATAATATAGATATGATGAATCCAAAAATTGAGTTTATTTTATCTAATTAAAATGATAAAATTTTAAATTTTAAATTTTAATAAAAATATGAAGAAAAACTATTTTTAAATAGAAAATGAATTTTTAATAATTATTTGTTCTTAACCCAATTTGATTTAAGTTAATAATGACATAATTACTATTAATTAAATTGTATAAAATTAATTATTTGAAATTATATATTAATTGGATCCAAATTTACCTAATAGATATATATATATAATGACTATATATACAATTTCCATATGTCCAACAAACATATTAATAATTCCTATAGTTTATTCCTATATATATCTTTACATAATTCATTAAAATTTATTCAGATTATTTTTTCAATTCACTATCAACATGAATATTATATTTATAATTATTTTTATTTCATCCATGTTTTCCATCAGCATTTTCATCTTCATAGAGAACAACAAGGGAAAATATTTTCTTTTCATGTTATTTTTTTATACATGTGAATTTATTCAATTTATAATTTTCTTAAAATTCTTTAATAATATAACTATATAATTTATTATAGATTATATTTAATTTTAATATTTTATCTCAATAAATTTAATCATTGTTTATTTTATTTTTATGTTGAATGTATGACAATCTATCATATATACTGGTTTTATTTAAAGGAGAAATACATATTTAAATCTTCGGGTGTTGCATTCTCCTTTCTTAAAAAATTACAACTTTAAAATTTTTACTTGTTCATATATAAATGTGTGTATCATGGAATAGTAACAAAATATAATGTTTATTTTATCAATATAATTTATATCCTAATCACTACTCTAAAACATAGTATTTTTTAAATAAATATCTTTTTAAACCATGATTTTATCATTATAAAACTCATACTTTTGAATGATTTTCAAAAATCATGTATTGATGGATGAGTGATATTTTCCATGTAAGATATGATAGATTTATCTTCATCTTACTAGAGTTGAGTAATTTTTCTATCACAAATATTGATTAAATGATAAAATAAATTTAATTTATTTATTTTCATTTATTAAGAATAGTTTTTTTTATTTAGATCTGTTTCAACAATTTTTTAGATTCATTTTATCTCATATTATAAATAATTAACAAACGTGATATGTTTTCATACATATAACACCTAATTTTATTTTTATCATATTATGAGATCTATAAAAGGGATGTTAATTTATTCTTATTATCCCAATACATTTTATAAAACCAAAAATGGTGACCATGATTAATGATAACACATAATGAAAATATGAATAAACCCTTAACTAAATAAATAATAAAATAGTCTATTTATCCATAATAATAACACCAAAAGTTAAACATAAATCATTCCATAAATAATTAATCAAAAAAATACTTCCAATTATTCTTGTAAAAATTTTAAACTAATAAATCAGACAGATTTAAACACATAATATTTCAAAAATCAACTATACATTCATCTCATAAATTAATAAACATTAATAATCAATAAAATTATTAAATACATATTAAAATATGTGTTCCTATAAAAAAATTAATCCTAAAATAAAATAAATTCCTTGACATCAATTTACTCTTTAATCCTAAAATTTATCCACACAACTCAACATATATTACCAACATAAAACAATTATTATCTCAATTAATCATTACTCTTATATCAAATTGATTACAAATGAATATTCTTCATAATGGTAGATAGATTGTTTTTGAATTAACCAAATCACATACCTATGAGTTTGAAACGAGGAGTGATGTTTGGCTCACTAATTGTGCATTATGTGATGATAAATTAAATTCCCAATATAACATTATTAAGGGTTATTACCATTACGTTAATCTAGTACATAGCCTACATGAACTATTTTTAATCAATATACAGATATTATTCCTAAAAAACAAGCATTCATTACTTTACAAAAATTTAGAGTTTTTTCTTATAAAAAGTCTTTTACCAAGGTTTTTACATCACCCTAATACATAAACAACATAAAAAATCTTATCAATTATTATTCCCTGATTATTAAATATAATAATGACCCAAAGGGTTATCAATACATCCATCATCTCTTGTAATATTATTAATCACCATAAAATCTATTCACAAAGGACCTAAAAATGGTATTAATTCCTTTAATATTGTTATACACCATAGATTATTAGACCCATGATGGTATCTATAATCCATAAATTATCGTCATATAAAATTATATGAACCTATAAAGTTATCTAAGCCTTGGATTTACAGAAAAAGAAGTATCTCAGACCCATAATCCATGATCGATTGATAAAAACAGAATATCATTATATTAGTTTTGAAACAAACTAATATGACCAAATTTAAAAAAAAAAAATTACAACATAAAAATAAATTTTTGAGTCACTTAAATACCCATGAACAGTTTAGGTTTAGAGATCTAGAGTATTTATAAAAACATTTACTTTGAAAAAACTATATATTTCTCACCTGATGGTCTTCTTCCCCATTATACCAAAATTTTCTTATTCAGTAATAAGTATTTTACATCTCCAATTAAATTATTTACATATTAAACCCTTATAGATATATCATATGTAATATTATTGTTCAAAACTTGAGGTAATGGAAACAAAAAACGGGTGACCTTATATGCTTGATAATGGAATGTTTCAAATGATAGTTATCACGAATAAAAAAAAGAATAAAAATATGGTAGAGTGAACTGTAAATACATTTTTCATTCAATAAATAACAAGAACATGAAATTTATTCTTATAAGATATCAATGTAGTAATAACATATAAAATAATAATTTATTTCTCAATGATAGAATGCATAATTCTAGACATTTAAATATTTCTAACAAGGCATTGTCCATTAATATTTCTGTAAATGATAATTAAATATTTCATATAACTAAATAGTAATTAAATCATTGAAAATTTATTTCTCATTAGTCATATTGATACATTGAGGGTCTATATAATTCTATGGGCCACACATCACTTATTCATTTCAAGTGCATTCCTCAAATATTGAATGCACAATATTATTTATCATTAATATGGATTATCAATAAATAAATTTCCTTGATGAATCAATTAATATTGAATACAAATATTTCCCTAGAATATAATCATCCTTCGATAGCATTCAAAAATAATCTACATAGAACAACCAAGTATAAATATTATCAATATTTTCCCTAGTCAATAAATAATCTATCATTCATAGAAAACACCCCCAATTTAATTTCTATAAAATTGGGTGTTTAAAATGTAAATATTTATGAGTATATAGAAATTTAAATACTATAATTATTTAATATACATCAATGACAATAAATTACCTGGACATTGAGGTTAAGGGGAATTTCAGACGAATGATGCAGTGTTATGAAAAATATAACTATAAATAACTGAGAATATTCCATGAGAAAAAAATGAGGAATAAAAAATAAATGATTAAAGATTAATGAATAGAATAAATTCATTACAAATTACCATTTTGAAAAAATAAAAGTATTTCTATTTGTATATTAGAAAAAGAAAAGGAAAAATATTAAAAATAACTTTCTAAAACCTCTGTAACTTGGATATAAAAATGAATTTAAAAGTAACCTTAAAAACTATTTTCCTGAAATTTCAAGAATAGTATATAAAATAATAATTTTAAAATAGTTTCAATAAAAATAATATTTAAAATAAAAAATTAATATGTAATAAAATATAAAGTGGAAGAAAACAATATATGTAAGTTAATTGAAATCCTTTTCAAAACTATTAAAAAATAATATTTCTTTATTCTACTATTAAAATTGAAAAATTATTATAATAATAGTAATATATATTATATTATTCAATAATAAAAAAATAAATAAAAACATAAATAAATTGGAATTATCATTATGGGGGGAAAATCTCATTAAGAAGAAAACATTAAAAATTGATTATTTTCACAGTTCTCTAATGAATGTAAAAAATTAATTGTACAAAAAACTTTAATATAATACTATTAATATTTTGAAAAGAAAGTATAATTTTTCATAAATTAACTTTTTAAACTCATTTTTAGTATTGAAAATAAATTTTCTGAAAACAATAATGAATATGTGTATGGGGGAGAATGGTTCCTAGCTAAAAAATGATATATACCAATATAATTTCTAATAAACATTGTCCTAGTGGTTTTGAGTATCGAAGAGAGGAAAAACAGATTGAATAATGGAAAACCCAGGAAATAACCATATGGGAAAAATTATATTGTTCATAGTAGATAATGGATATAAAATTACACATACTTAAATCGAAACATAATCAATCCTGATAAAAATTGAGATTATAACATAATCCATTAAGAATTTGGTAATTTTTTTATCAAAATCCATAAAAAGACTAAAATTATTTCTTTATCTAAATTCAATAAATGTTGTAAAATATTTTGTCAAAATATATTCATGGGCTCTTATGTACACCATATAAATTAAATCATATTGAACCATATGAAATTTGTTATAATAAATCAAAATTAAGAACAATAACCTTTATAAATCATATAATACATGAAAAAAACCTCTTGCAAGTGAGAAATGAAAATGGAAATTTAACTAAAATGATTTAAAAATGTTTCATTATATAATATTTCAAATAAGATACATATACACCATATAATGGAAATGGGTATGTAATTAAAAATATGTCTCATAGAAGGAAGTTTGATATGATAATCCCTTACCATAGATTCCATCATGGTAAGAAACATTCAGACATATTGTATAATAAATTTATATTTATTATTCATATATATAAGATCAATATATATATATATGTATATTATTTATTCAAAACTTCTTTCTATGGATTTACTAATCATTCCTTGTTAAAATCAATTATTTTAGTGTTGACTATTTTTTTTCTCATGCATGTTTTAATTCAATGGACATGGTAAATGCACCTTGATCATGGTTTCGTCACCTCAATGTTGTCAATTATTTTATTTAAATCATATTCATACATTAAATAATCATTTATAACTATCCATGTAAGGCAGTTAGTAAAAATAAAATACGCCATTCATAGAGGTAGTAGTCTGCACATAGTCATTGATGAAATTTTCATTTCTTAATGGAATTTAAATAAAATATTATCTTTAAAATTCATAATTTTGTTATTAATATAATATATTTTCCTTAAATTCATCCATATAACCATCCATGTGATGTGGTCATAAAAAATTAAATATATTGCTTCATAGAGGAGAAATTTTACATATATGAATGGTAGAAGTTTTCATTTTCCATTAGAAGGAAATAAGATAGATAATTGTTGTAATATTAACATAATAAATTTACTATAGTAAATATATATATTTCAATTTCTATGAGTTTTATATAAAATTATGGAGTAGGTTAAGGAAAAAAGAAACATGAAAATTCTCAGTAAGAACATATACATATACCTTGGATAAGATCCATTGAAAAATGCCTTTTGTCTTCATGGAGAGGTCTCTATAGAATACCATAACTTATAGGACATGGATAATAGGTTTTTTAATATATTAGGGTAGATCTATGTTGATATATTGTGCTCAAATCATGTGTAGAAGTAAGAAAAGGGGTTCCCTCTTATATGTGGGGATAGTTTTACCCTTGTAAATACCATTAACATTAAATTAATTTAAATTAATTTTCATGATAAAATGAAAACAAATTCGATATTTTAAAATTTATGATATGTTAAATTTTAAATTCACCCAAATAGTAAAATTTACAAAACTTTTATTGATATTTAAAGCTATATCTATTAGTTTAGTCCACCATTAACATTTTCAACCCTTACCTGGTTGTCAAACTTCTTACATTGGTAACTATTAATTTTGATTTTAAATAAAATGTAATATATTATATAATTTTAATATTCTGATTTCAAATTATGGACTTCATTTTACAAGATTCAATTCCTTGTGTTGGTAAAAATTAATTTTAATATAAGTACGTTAAATGCAATGAAAATTGTTTTTTTAGAAAAATGACATTATATGACTAAAATGAATTTATTTCAAAATGATGTATAGAAATAATTATCATTCAACTAATTGTTATATAAATAAAAAAGGGAGAGTTATGTGATTTTAAAACCAATTGACAATAAAAAAATGTAATTACTTAATTAACTTAGTGGTTAAAAAATATTTATTTTATTAGAATAAAACATAACATTAGTCATAAAATAGAAAACATACACTTCTAAATTTAATATATTATTTTATATTAATATATAATATATATTTCTTCCATAAAAATTTTAAAATTGTTTAATTCATTCTAATACCATAATAATGACATGGAATTGAAAATATTTTTAATAACAATTTTTTCATTATTCATATAAAAATCTACCATTTCATAAATATCTCAAGATATCACCCAAACTAATTTTTTATATGATAAATCCCAAAGTAGTTCTTTATTTTACCCCATTAATATATTAAAATTTATAAATTTTAACTTTCATGTAATAGTATTTTGGAAATGTTTTTTATATATAAATTACTATTTAAATATTAATTTTTGTTAACCATAATTCATATAATTATTAATTAAATGAATGTTTTGAATTTTATTTGTTAATTAATTATTAAAAATTATATACCAATTGTATTCAAATATTTCTAAAAAGTGTATATCGAATGATTATATATACAACCATCATATTTCATATGACCATATGTCCAACATTTATATTCCCTTCCTATATATATCCCTACATGCATCATTAAAAAATATTCATCTTATTCATTTTCATCTCTCTCAACATGTCTATTTTATTTCAAATTATTTTCCTTATTTTCGTCGTTTAATTTTAGGTTATAACAATAAAGAAAAACCATGAGGATAGATTTATTATGTTCATGGTATTCTTTTATACATGTGCATTTATTCCACTTATAATTTTCTCTTGATTATAACATATGGTAACCAAATAATATATTAGTGAACATATTTGATTTTAATATTTATCTTAACAAAAAGTAGCACAATTAATTTTAGAATGATTTTGAGTTTATTATAAATTATCATACTTACTAGTTTTATTTATAAGATTATTTCATATTGAAATTTTGTGGTGTTATAGTAATATTCATAAGAGTCACGCATAAAAAATTCATAAGTAGTTTTGGTCTTATAGAATATATCTAAGGAGTCTAGGGAATAAATTATGTTTATCAGATATAATCTACTTATTGATTATACTCTTTTATTTTCTATTTTTATACAACTTTGACTCATTCATTCACATATGCATGAGTAGTATAACAATAAAATTTTCATGTGGAGTTGATTTCATATTATTTCAAGATTGATATATCATTTGGATCAAGGGTTTAAGGAGTAATTAGGTGTCCCTTTTATTTTAATATGATTATTAAATCAAATATCTCATGGTAATTCATAGTTTTAGAGATAAATACTTATGTTATCATAATAAGAATGAGTTGGATAGTATGATTCAAGGATTACATCATCTTCTATGAACATATATTTTTTTTACCTCACATGATGTTAGTGCTTACTCATATCAATGATATAGGGATATTCATGAATTTTATTTGGGACCAATTGTTTAAATCCTTATGGAATTAATTTTTCAGTTTATTTGGTTATTTCATGGATCAGTGTTATAAAGAAATTATTTGCAGTTTAAGGAATAGGTGGTTTATGGCATGGATTTTTTCGAGGAATAATTATCTATACTTCCCAAGAGAGTGACATATAGTTCACTACTAACATGTTTTCTATGATTAATGTATTCTTATGTCCATACATAATCTAAAAATATGTAAGTTAAAGATAAAATTATTGGATTTAGAGGATACTGAATATATTTGAATGATTGTTTCACAATGGGTGAAACTGATACTTTTTACCAAGATGGTTTACAAGTGCTTGTGGATATAGATTGACTACCAGAGTCTTAATAAAAATGTATTGTGTTAATACACTCTATCATTCATCAATAACCTATTTGATTAGTTTTACATAATTAAGTGGTTTCATAAGAATTGTTTGAGACTTGGATATCCCTAATTTAGTGTATAGGAGGAATAAATATATAAGGAAAAATTAAATATTATATACGGGTATTTTAAGTTCATTTTTTTACTAATGCTCCTACTATTGTTATGTACTTGATGAATCATGTTTTCAATAAATACCATGACACAATTATTATATTTTTTATAAGTTATATATTTTTAATCAATTTTATAAGAGCTTCATGGAAGATAATTTTGTTGGTGGTACTAAAATAGAACAAGTTACATGAGTAATTATATAAATATTAGATTTTGAATCAATAAGTTAATTTTCTAGGACATTTTGTCTCAAAGAAGGGTGTTTTAGTTGATCCATATAAATTCAAATTTTTCTTTTATTTATAGCGACTAACGAATTTTTGTATTTGTATTGTCATTATGTTAATAAAATACTAAAAATTTATCATTTAAGAATATTCAATGTTAGTATCACTAATTAACATGATGAATCAGAAAGGTGTTACATTTAATATAGATGATATTTTAATGAAATATAATTATAGGATAAATAGAAGGTTAAATTATATATTTGTAACACCCCATAATGATAAACAGCTAAATGACTAAATGATATGCCTCATTTCAACAAGATGCACCTTCTTTCTTGGGTGCCTACCTGATTAGAGATCCACAATTTGGTGTGCGTGGCCTGGAGTAGTGATCCAGATGGGAGACATTCTGGGAAGTTTTCCAAGGTGTGTGTGAGTGAGGACAAAGAACACTGGAAAGGACAAGTGTTGTCCTGTGGGGACTATCAGTAGTCAGATGACTCGTTCATGCATGTCGGTGGACCCTTGGATGGGGAACACATGGATGTGGGGTAACTGGTTTTACCTAGTGGGCCAGGTCCTAATGACCATGTTAAGGCATGGTGGTTATGATGTCACCAGGACCCACTTGTTACATTTGGTATCAGAGGAGTTGGTTCTACCGTAATACATTGGACTCTGATCTTCTATTAATGGAAATAGTGTTATGTGTAGTTAGTAGGGTTATCAGTTTAGGGAATCCAATGTTGGTTCGGCGGTTGATGTATCCATACACTAGGACCCTAATTTCTAATAGCCGACTCAGTGCACGAAAACACTATTTGCACGTGTGTTTTTTCAAAAGATTGCTTTGTGATATCTTTGAGTCAACTCACCATGTATAACTTATTGACCATGGATCACCTATTTCTTTTCCAGATGCCTCCATGTAGATATCCAGCTTGGTTATGGGTATAGTATGCACTAATATCCTATCGGTCATTGAGGCCTCGGTGCAGGGCCCTCTTCTAGTAGAGGTACTAGCGATACCATTACCCATTGGGCCACCGATGCCACCAGCCCAAGCAGTATAGAGTGCACACCGCTTGAGTGCATTTCATGAGTTCCAGTGCCATAGGCCACTCAAGATCAGGGGAGAGACGGACCCATAGGTGGCTAAAGATTGGTTGGAGGTCGTGTTGAAAGTCTTCTAACTGGAAGGGAAACCTGTTGATCTTATGGAGATCCGTTCTGCCAGTCTTGTACAGGAAGTAGCAGCCATATGGTGGAGCTAGATACTTCCGGTTCATAACGAGGTGATACTTCTCTGGGTAGACATTGGGAGCATGTTTTTAGCAGAGTTTGTCCCTGCGACTCTTCTCATAGTGCGCATTCAGGGGGTTCTTTATCTACAGCAGGGCAGCATGACTATGGCTTAGTACTCAGTGAGGTTCGCTGACCTCTCATGATACTCCACTGATATAGTGAGGGATCCATTCTTTAGGGCCCAAACCATTGAGCAAGGACTCCGGCAGGAGATCAAGTCTTTGATGATATCACTCAGCATCCCGATGCAAGTGGGGTTGTTAGAGCGAGCACTCTTAGTGGAGAGTTTTCTTGTTGATTAGACACCATCAGTGAGACCCACAACCAGTCGACATGTAGTAGAGTCTTCTAAAGCTGGTATTAGACAGATGTCACAGAAGTCCAAGGGGACTAGTACAATAGGTGGACGACCGCTGGATTTAGTGTCGGTTGTGCGGGGCACCAGAGAAAGAGCCAGTCATGTGAGGAACACACAGTGTTTCTCATGTGGCGGGCAGGTTCACATGGATCGTGACTATCCGAACCGCCATAAAAATGATTAGAAAATGGTCTAAGGAACTCCCATGAAGAGACATAGGTTCGACCGAGGAGGTCCGCAGGGAGTACGCAGATGTGGCAGAGGAGCTGGTCGTGCAGTTGGCAGTGGGTGATGATTCAAGATGTTTCTTCCACCACCACCAGGTGGTCCACCCCAACCACATGGAGAAAGTGGGCAAGGGTGACCTTAGCTCTAGGCAGTTGTGGCTTACAACCATGGTTCTCTGGAGATGATACGAGGTACGATCTGTGTCTACTCCACCTTAGCTACAGTAATTATAAACACATGTGCTAGTCATTATTTTATTTCCACATCCCTCATTCGGAGCTTGGAAATTCTGACAGATCTGCTGGATTGATTCTTATGGCTAGATAATCCTACGAGAGCAGATTCGATGATTACGCACTTGTGACGGCAGTGTGAGCTTACTCTAGGAGGTGAGAGCTTCGGCTGGGATCTCCTAGCAGCGGCGTCGAGGCCTTACAACATCATCTTGGATATCGACTGGTTATCTCAAGTCCATGCTCAGATTGACTGTATTAGGAAAACTGTGTGGTTTTTCAATAAGGATGGGACCAGGTTTACCTTCACTGGAGAGAAAGGAGCCTTTGTAGCAGATGATCGTCTTACCCGGAGGAGAGTACAATAGATCACTCATCAATTAGCTAGCCTTACCCTAGGAGAAGTTGATGTGGAGAGTCTGAGATATCTTGTAGTGGTGGACTAGTACGTGGAAGTCTTCCGTAATGATATTGTAGGTCTACCTCCTCACAGAGAGGTGGAATTTTACATTTACTTGTACCCGGGACGACATGGGTATCTTCACCAACGTATCGGATGGCTCCCACGGAGCTTCGTGAGCTGCGGGAATATTTGTAGGACTTACAAGAGAAGGGATTCATTCGAACCAGTGTTTCTCCTTGGGCAGCCCAGACTTTGTCCTCCAAGAAGGCAGAAGGGATCTTTTGACTTTTTGTTGACTATCGGCACCAGAACCAGGTGAACACGAAGAACAAGTACCAACTCATGAGGATTGATGACCGGTTTGATGATCTGAAGGGAGCATGATGGTTTTCAAAGATATACCTCAGGTCAGGTTATCACTAGCTCAGAGTATGAGATGACGATGTGCAAAAGACGGCTTTTAGTTGTGGGTATGGCCATTATGATTTCTTGGTTTTCCCTTTAGGTGTGACCAATTACCTAGCAGTGTTTATGGGACTCGTGAATATGATCTTTCATCCTTACCTTGATCGCTTTGTAGTAGTCTTCATCGATGACATTCCGATCTACACTACTACTGAGGAGGAGCATGCTTATCATTTACATATAGTTCTGTACACACTTCGGGAGAACCAGCTTTATGGTAAGCTCTCAAAGTGCCATTTATGGATCCAAGATGTGAACTTTCTAGGACATGTCATCTCAGAGGCTGGATTTGTAGTGGATCTAGTGACAATTGAGATGGTACTTGCTTGGGATCCACCCAGCAGTGTGATGGAGGTAGGGGGTTTCCTGGGATTGGCTGGATACTACCAGAGGTTTGTGCAGGTTTTTCCAGAGTAACAACGCCTTTATCAGCATTGACGAAGAAGGGTAAACCCTTTAAGTGGTCGGAGAAATCTCCTAAAGAGTTTTCATGAGATGTGGTAGAGGCTAACTACTGCCCCATCTTGAGGCATCTAGAGAAGGTTGTAGGGTACATAGTATACTGCAAAGCATCAAGGACTAAACTCGGATGTGTCCTGATGCAGGAGCGAGTCGTGATCGCATATGGTTCTCGACATCTAAGAAAGCATAAGAAGAACAATGCTACTCATGACTTGGAGTTAGCAGCAGAGGCCTTCTCCTTGAATATGTGGTGACAGTACTTGATGGGTGTGCTTTTTACAGTATATTCATATCACAAGAGTCTTAGGTATATCTCCTCATAGAAGGACCTAAACCTGAGACAACGATGTTGGCCTGAGTTTCTCCAGGAATATCACTTCGAGATAGTCTATACTCCTAGGAAGGGAAACATTTTAGCAGATGCACTCTGCAGGAGATCTACTATACTGCTTCTAGGTGAAGGAATGGAGTATCTTTTCTCTTTTTAGATATCATGTTTGGATTAAGTTGGAGCCACTTTTTCTTTAGTATCTTACAATAACCCCCCCCCCTGATCACAACATCCTCTTTTTGAACCAACATCTCAACCCAGGTAGTGTGATACGGTTAATGATGGGTACCACCTCTGATACCAAATGTGACAACTAGGTACTGGTTACAACTAGGTCCCATTGACCAGCCGAAGCTCTTGCCTCCTAGAGTAAGCTCACACTACCGGCACCAGTGCATAAACATCGAATCCACTCCCGTAGGAGTCTCTAGCCGTAAGGATCGATCCAACGGCTCTGTCGGAATCTCCGAGCTCTGAAGGAGTGCAGTGGAGATAAAATAATGACAGGAACATGTGTATATAATTACTATAGATAAGGTGTAGTAAACACATATCATACATTTTATCATCTCCAGAACACCATGGTCGTAGGCCTCAGCTACCTGGAGTTGAGCTCACCCCTATCTACCTGCTCCATGTGGTCGGGGAGGACTGCCTGGTGGTGGTGGCGGTAACATCTCGAATCGTCACCCACCACAAGTTGAATGGGCAGCTTCTCTACCATGTACACCTGCTCCCTGTGGACCTCCCCGATCAAGCCTTTGTCTCTGCCTAGGAGGTACTTAAAAAGTTTCCTAATCATTCGTACGGCGGGGCAGGCAGTCACGAGCCATGTGACCCTACCTACCACATGTGAAACATTGCATGTTCCTCACATGACTGGCTCTTTCACCAATGTCCCGTACAACCGACCCTGAATCCAGCGGTCGTCCACCTATTGGTCTGGTCCTCTAAGACCTATGTGACATCTGTCTGCTTCCAGCTATAGAGGACTCAGCTACGTGATGACTTGTGGCGGGTCTCTCTCTTGGTGACTGCTCAGTAAGAAAACTCTTCGCTAATTTTCCCTCTATAACACCCTCGCCTATGTCGGGATGCTGAGTGAGATCATCTAAGCCCTAATCTCACTCCTGAGTCCCTGATCAATGTTCTGGTCCCTGAATAATGGGTCCCACACCATATTAGTGGATTAGCATGATAGGTCAGTGAACCTCACTGAGTACTAAGCCACAGTCATGTTGTCCTATAGAAGATGAAGAATCTCCTGAATGTGCACTGCACGAAGAGTCATTGGGATAAACACTGCTCAAAAAAATCTCTCAATGTCTGCCCAGATAAGCGTCACCTTTTCATGAACCTAGAGTATCACTCTCCACCATCTTCCTACTGGTTCCTGTTGGAGACTCGAAACAAGGACCACCATAAGATCAGTTGGTGTCCCTACCAGTCAAAAGAATCTCACGACAGTCACTCCCCAGCTTCTTCTACAGGTCAGGGAGGCGCAACATGGGGACACAGACTACAATAATCGACGTGCTAAGATATCCACAGGATAGGAACCCGATGGATTTTCTGAATTTGGGGAGCACTTCATCCTTTTCAGAGGACATACCATGTAACAAGTGTCACTTCGGGAGGAAGTTTTGAGAGAGTTCCACACATCCCCTCTTGCGGTACATCCCAGAGTGGTGAAGATGTACCAGGATCTTTGACGATAGCACAGGTGGGCGAGAATGATGAAAGCAGTAGCAGAGATTTTCACTCGGTGCCTCACCTGTCAGCAAGTGAAGGCGGAGCATCAGGTACCAGCAGACCTAGTTCAGCCTATAGAGGTCCTAGAGTGGAAGTGGGATGGGATATCCATGGACTTTAGGATGAAACTTCCACGTATATCCATGGGTTATGATTCTATCTGGGTGATCATCGACCGACTCATTAAGTCGGCCCACTTTTTACCGACCAGAGAGAAAATTCCAGTAGAGAGCTTGAGACGTCATTATATGCAATATATTGTGAAATTAAATGGACTACTCTTGATAATTGCCTCTGATCATGATATATGTTTTACTTCCTAACTGTGGAAGGGGTTGTAGGAGCCTTTTGGACGCAACTTAGTTTGAGCACCACCTACCATCCTCATATGGATGGTCATACTGAGCTGATCATTCTAACCCTCGAGGACATGTTGTGTGCTTGCATCCTCAAATTAGGTCACAGTTGGGAGGATCACTTTCCTTTGGTGGTGTTTTCATACAACAACAAATATCACACCACCATTGGGATGTCACCTTTTGAGGCATTGTACGGGCGACCTTGTAGATCACCTTTGTGCTGGACTGACCTAGGGGTGTCAGCACTCGTGGGACCAGACATGGTATGGGCTACCATAGAGAAAGTGCAAATCATCCAGGAGTGGAAGAATAATGCACAGAGTAGACAAAAGACTTATTTCGACAGGAGATGGAGATCTATAGAGTTCGAGGATGGTGACTAGATCGTTTTAAGGGTCTTACCTTGAAGAGGTTTGCAGAGATATGGTCGGGGCGACATGTTATCTCTGAGGTTCATCGGACCCTTCTAGGTCCTCAGTAGAGTTGGTGAGGTTGCCTACTACATAGCTCATCCACCTCTGTTCCACCCACTGCATGACGTCTTCCACATTTCCCAGTTGAGGAGAAATCTGCATGATCCTACCCATGTCATCGACCACAGGTGAGGTGGACATCGATGATGGGGTGATGTTTACAGAAGTTCTAGTAGTGATTGACGATCGACTAGAGTGGGTCCTTTATGGGCGGTCGATTCATCTGGTGCGCATTTCATGGCAGCACAAGAATCTTCAGGAGATCACATGGGAGCGGAAGTCTTAGATTCGTGATCAATACCTCAACATGTTTTCTTAGTTTTTGGTTTGTGGATTTCGGGGACATGTATCCTTGGTTGGGGAGAATGTAAAGACTTGGAAATTCAATGTAATTTTTTAATTATATCACAATTTTACGAGCCTGTGAAAATTGACCACATGTAATTCTGAGGTCTGGTGTTCCCGGATTGAATTTCTGACCTTTTTTCGGGTACATTCAATAAACATACGAGCGGGTTTTTGTAACTATTAAACCAGTGCTCGGAATTGAAATTTAAGGGCATCGTTGAACATGCAACACCTGTATTCGTTTAAGGAGTCTTTCACCTCGACCACAATAGGTCGACAGTGAAAGATAGATTTTTTTATTTCATGGAAATGAAAAATAAAATATAATAAAATATTATTTTATTTCTAATAAAAACCTCTCACATGAATGCTAAAGAGGTCAGGACCACATGAATTAAAAACCCCTTTATGAATTCCTAATGGTGGGGACCACCCAAACCCTCTTCATGGGAGAAACCCCTTGAACTCCTTCATTAATGAAGAGTTAACCAATGTACTTCCTCCAAATTTATTATTCCAACGTGGTACAACTAATTATGCCAAATTAAATTATATTGATAGTATTAATTTAATATGTTGGAACCTCTTATTTTTCGAGGTTCAAAATTGTTGGAAAAGGGAGAATCTTGGGATAACTTTGGAAGAACTAATTCTCCAATGAAGAATGCTTCGTCAACAAGGAATGTGTCGTCTTCTCCAAAAAATAACATGCCACATCTAGCATGGGATGTCTCCAACTACGACGAATAGAAATTTGTCTATCCATCCTCTCTGATGTCAACAAACCATCCATGTAGGGTTTTTGTTATTCTTTATTTTTAACATTGAATTAATCATCTTGATCCATCTCCTGCCATAATAATGCGTAGGAAGCGGGCGAAACGAACACGACCCGATCCCTTCGACATTCTTCATGGTTGGTGTGTTATTTTTGATGGAGGAGGACGACAACTGACACAAGAGGGGCACTAGAATGGTGGATGGCACCATGGTCGACTCCGATGAAGGCGACGACGCAACCACGCCACCTGAATGAAGGGAACTACAGCCTTGTGCCGCGACACCAATAGAAGGGAGGCATAATCACTGTCGGCTTCCTGCGAATGCGCGGCACATGACTGCACCACACAGAGAGGATGGATGGACATTTGGCCAGCCACTGCGGACCACCGCACTGCGACCGCCCCACCGCATCGCGGGCAGTTAGGACTGGCCGCCTTACGGGGGTCGGGCTGGACTCAGTGGGCTAGGTCGCACCCAGTGGGCTGGGAAAGACCTAGTTGGTCAGGCCGACCCAAACCGGGTCGAGTTGACCCAGACCGGGTCAGATCAGACCGGACACGGACCACCTTCGACCATAATCCCTCTTTTTCCCATAACATTGGCACCAGGAGTCTGTTTGACGAACCATCTGCGGTGCCATGATTTCCCTCGGGTTGGTTGGAGCACGAATCCAACCGGGCCCTTAGAACAAAAAATATAATAACTTGTAGACCGGGTGTCTGATTGATGCACAATCTGTTGTGTTGAGATCCCTTTCACATGGCATTCATTTAGGATACTTCTTCGTGTGAAATTGTGGATGTTGGAGTATCAACTAGTAGAATGATGAGCAGACTCTACCAGAGATGAGCAATCTTGGTGCGGGTACCCTGTAATTGGA
The DNA here is from genome assembly GCA_963277665.1 of Viscum album. Taxonomy (NCBI): domain Eukaryota; kingdom Viridiplantae; phylum Streptophyta; class Magnoliopsida; order Santalales; family Viscaceae; genus Viscum; species Viscum album. Next base: position 1,647,281,465 of record OY728135.1, read on the forward strand.
TCTAACGATATAATGACGATGTAGTAGGGTCATGTGTGGGTCTGATGACGTACTGACAATGTACTACAATTTTGTGTGGGTTTGATGATTTACTGATGATGTAACAGAATCCTGTGTGGGTCTAACGATGTACTAAGATCTAGTCTGGGTATGATAATGTACTGACACATACTAGGATCCTGGTTGGGTTTGATGATGTACTGATGTGTACTAAGATCATGTGTAGGTCTGATGATGTACTAATGATGTACTAGGATCCGGTGTGGGTCTGATGATGTACTAGGATCCCATGTGGGTCTGTAATTCGAGATCCTTCATGGGTCTTCCTATTAAAAGAGTAAGATGATTTAGTTGTTACATATAATCATCTCTTCTAATGTACCTAAGTTATACTTGGTGTGAGCTGAGTTCGTACCTGTGTGGTACTTTCCTTCAAGGTAATACCTTGGTGGGCTTCTTCTATGTGCCATGCCTTTGTGGTACTTTACTTTGTGGTATTCCTTCCTTTCTAGAATAGTTGAGCTTTGGGCTTTTGGGTTGTACCCTATGATTTCCTCATGATTGATAAGGTTATACATGATAACCTAGGTATATGTATGAGCATATAACTATGTAGGGTTTTCAGTTGATTTAATTCTATTTGGTTTATCCTTTGTGGATTTTGCGAGACCATGAGGGTATTGGGGTCCCTACTAAGTATTGTAATACTCACCCCAGCACGGGCTATGCCTGCACCTTGTTGTGTTTGGTGTAGAGGATGGACGATTTTGATCGAGGATGAGGGTTCCAGGACTGGACAGTACCCAGAGGTAGACCATACAACGTGTCAGAACACAGAGGAGACGGTTGGACGTGGAGTGATGAGGAGGCGATCTATACCTACCCTTCAGGTAGGATCCTCAAAGGACGCCCCAGTAGTTGTCTTCCTTTTTCTTTAGGTGTATTGTATTTCAGCTGTACTTGTACCTTTACTCTTGGGCTTGTTTTCTAGTCCATCTTACTTTTATCACCTTTTTTTTATACTGTTTACTTGTTTTCGTATCTTGTTGTGTGTTTGGTTTCATGTGTTTATGGTATATAAAGGCAATGCCTTCTCAATTTTTGGGAATACTCCTTTTGGTGCTAGTCGCTAGCCCCTAGTCTTTGGAAGGCGGGATTTGGGATGTCATGGCACGGGCCCAATGGGACAGGTCATGACAATATTAGTGGTGATCATTCATAGATTTAGAGATCATTATTCATTTAATTGTGATGCAACTAGATTATTATTGGGAAACATGGATATTTAATGGTTTGAAACAATGGTGTGTGGATTGTATCAGTTATATACATAAGATAAGAACTATCACATACATGATTTAAATATAAAATAATTTTTTAGTATTTGAATAAATTAATACATTACCCATCTATAGAGTGGATTGCGGTGTATTTATATCATAAAATTTTGATATATATTTTCTCTTTCTTAGATTTGAACATAAAGAAATGGGCCTGAGTTGAATATCTTCAGTATTTAGAATTTTAACTGTCTTATAAACCATGTAGCGGTAATATTTAATTAAACTCCTTATATTGGAAAAATCATGCAATTAATGAATAAAAAATTCAATGTAATATAATTATACTAATGGATTATTTTTATTTAGAAGCTCGGAGGGAGGGAGGTTGTATGGTTTTATATCATATTGATATTAATTCTTCACTTTTACACTATTTAATGGAGGTACAAGAAACTGATTCCACATATAGAAATATTAGTAACACCTTAAATGGTTCTGAACCCATTAATGAGTGTTTTCTTGAAAATTATTTTACACACAATTTTTAAGATAAGGATGAGGTTCCCCTGATTTTGAAATAGGATATTATGAGTGCGAAATATATATAAATATGGTTTTCATAACCAAGAGTGATGAATATGTATTAGGAAAAAAGTTTTTTTTGGAAATGAGCAAAAATAGATATAGTTAATTTTTTTCATTATTTAACTAGTAAATAGATAATAGATAACACTAGTAACCCTAGAGAATTTTGCCAACTTTTGCACTGATGGATTGGAAGTGAGTGAATATCATTTTGAATTTCATAGGTGGATTACATAAATTTAAATTTAAGAATGATGCTAGCTGGTCAATTGTGGATTAATTCATATAATCGACTCACTTTATACCTATTCCGGAGACATTCTATATGGATGAATTTGGTATCATGTATACAAAGTACGTGATTAGGATTCATATAGTTTAATCATTAATCATTCCATATAAGGATCTATATTTTACTTTGAGAACCTTAGGTTCAATTGAGTCTTTGGAGAGTACTATGGATGTTTATGGGTACTCATGTGAATAATAGTATGCTATATCATCCTTTGATACATATTTTATTAGAGAAGACCGTAAAAATGTTGGGCTCATTTTTTTACTTTATGTAATATATTCATGACATCATAAGAATATCACGTCACTTTTGGTAGGATGTTTTAACAATAACTACTTTATATATTTTTTATACATGCCTCTATTTAAAGTAAAATATATGAGACTATATCGGTCACAAATGTGTTGCTTGAAAGTGGAAAAAAATGTAATCTCGGGACCTAGTCTGTTGTGAGAGAAAATTGAGCATGTTAATCTAATCAAAAAGATATTTATGATAGTCAAATATTAGTATAAATCTTATGCCAACTATTGATTATGTTTATTGGAGTTTATAGCTAGAGATCATAAATTTTTGTGGGTATCTCTATGGAAGGGGCATTAAAAAATTAGGAATCAAGGGAATTTTGAACCCAGATATATAGTTTTTTGGGGATTATTTTCCATAATGGTGATCTATCTTATCATTGGAGATATTATAAAATTATTCTTTTGTCTATGAAATATTCCATGTTTCTCTATTAATAAATTAAAAACTAGACTCATCATATATTATTCTTTATGGCCTATTTGATTTAGAATGAGATACAACCTTTTTTGGAATAATAGTGAGGATTGTTTATAAGAAATAGAAGATATTGATATGATTTTTTATTTCATTATTTTGAGTGTTTTTAAAATTCATACCAATTTATGAAAAAACATTGGAGAGAAATAACTAAATACAAAAATTGTGAAAAAATATTTTCATGGATAATGTATCATAATGACTCCTCTTAGAGGAAAATCATTCAAGGGAGGAGGATTGTGAACCCCCATATATAACAACCAATACATAAAAATACCATCAATTACATGATTAATGGAGAAACATTAATCACTTATATCAAAAATACCATAATATTTTAGAAATAATATATTTTTTACAATACAAAGTGAATGTGTCCACATAGTTTCCATTTTTTTCACAAAATATGTTATTTACAAGGGCATAATTTCTTCATTCATGGTATCTCTCATAACTATAACTATTTCTTTACTAAGTTCCTACTCATACTTAAGCTCCCTTAAAAACATATAAAAATGAGTTATGATAAAAATATCATAGTAAGGGTCATAAAAAAATAAACCCATTATTCTATTTATAATCCTGAAAAATCCAAAATAAAGATTTCCTTTTTTATAATAAAATTTCTATCTAAAATATACATTTACATTTCCATGAAAATGACTTAATTTTTCAATATCGTCTATAAAATAATTATATGAAATCGTAAATGAAAAATCATAAATATAAGGGTATCTTATAAATCATATAATCTTGTGATTACCTTTCCTTGAAAATTAGTCCTTTACCACCCCCATTTAAAAGGTCATAAATATTCCTTAAAACCATAAGTTCTTTTTCTTACCTTATGAAATAAAAATATTTCAATAAAAAATCATTAAAAAAATAACATATAGGTACATATTATCCTTACATTCACCCTTATAACATCCCTTATAATGGAATCACCTAAATATATAATTCTCATATCCAATTGGAGTAACCTATCACCGGTAAACTCTATCTTTTTAGTCATTACATTGAAGAGATATATCAGGATCACCTGATATTATATCTATATTGATTTTACCCATCATTCAAATAAAATTTCAAAAAACCATAGTTTGAATAAAACACTTATATATTTCACTTCAAATATAAAACTCATTTTATTTTTTTTCAACCCTATAAGTAATAACATTTTTTTGTCTAATAAAAAAGAGAAAAAATTATGTTTTTTTAGAAAAAAATTTAGTAGTAAAAAATTATAGAATATTGAGAAAACTTTTTTAATTAAAATTTTACATGGGTACTTGTAAAGGAAAATTTATATGACGTAATGGTTGTGGTAGTACTCAAGTATTTTCATTCTATAATAATTTAAAGAAATATTCTTTCGACACTTTTGTAAAAAAATAATGAAAACTCATTTCAAAAATGTTGAAAATATTCATTTTTATCCCTTATTATGGAATGTAAAAAATATTTTAAAAAATAATTTATAAACCATTTTAGAATATCTAATAACATTTTTAAAACATTTAATAGACCATATAAATGGAATAATGGAGTTGTAATGAAAATAATAAAATAATATTTTTAAATGAAAGTCCCTTACCTCCAGTCATGACTCATTTCGTTGTATGTATAAACTTCTATGTAATAAAATTATATTAGTATTATAATCTCATAAGATAAATTTTTATATTTATTAAATTATCATGATTCTATTTATTACTTTTATTAACATGTTTTATTTAGCTACTATAATAGTAATGTTCCTATTATATGTTTTGAGGACGTTTGGATTATAATTACAAAATGGCACCACTAGGTTGACTATGTTCAAATAGTACATTATTACACCACATTAAAAATATTAATAATTATTTAATTATCATTTTTATAAATTAGAAAAATGACTTATCCTTGAAATATTTAAAATAAAAATTAATTGCATCACTTCGTGGAGGCAGTTGTCCACATGTACACATGAACATCAGCGTCATTTTCCAATGGATGGGAAGGAAACAAGGTAAGTAATAACTTGTATTTATAAAAACAATTATTTCAAAAAAAAAAATATATATTTATATGTATTCATTTTATCCATAATTTTAACCAGATATATGATCCTGTCATAAAAAATGAAACACAGTGATCCATGATGGTGGTAGTTCACATGTATGCTCAATCGTAGTTTTCATTGCGGAAAAGAACATGAAATTTGGTTATTTCAAAAAAATATTAAAATTTATGTAAATATGTGAATATTATTTTATTATATCATCATTATTATATATTATTTATAGGATGAGTAATAAAAAATAAACATGAAAACCCTCACTTAAGAGTTATATCATATATATTATAAATCTTCTTTGGCTTACATGTTAGGCATTCTTGGTTGGTATTTTGGTTAGAAAAGAACATTTAAGAAGTGGAGTTGAATTTTGGGAAGCGATTTTTTCATTTCATGGCTGATCTAAATGGATAAATAGGAGCAGGGTAGAAAAAGAAATCGGTTCCCTTTTTTAGTGAGATGGGTGGAAATATGGTAGATACAAGAAATATTAATATATAATATATTTCAAAATCATTTAAAATAGATCCAATGTGACAAAAATTAAAATATAAGGGGTATAGAGTTAAAATAAATTCTAAAAATAAGATTTATAAAAGTTTAAGTCTCATTTTAAAAATTATATTTTTATTTAACCCACTTGTCAACCATGTTTAACAATTACTATTGTAAAAAAATAAATATTTAAGGTTCATAAAATTAATTTTATAAATAAAAAGAGTGATAAAAATAAACCATTATGGATAAGATATTAAATTTATCATTAATTTAAGGTAATGTAATATTTATATTATTCTATAGTTAATTTAAAATAATTTTTAATCATTAAATACCAGTTAAAGTAATTTTCAGAGAAATAAATAAAATTTATTTTTATAGACATCAAGACAAAACATGAAGTAAATTATAAAATAATTCTCTATAAATTATAAATTATAATCATGAAATAAGTTTATGGAAAAATAAAAATCATCCAAAACATATTAATTTTAATGTTTTTAGTATAATTCATGTGTGATCCTACTAATTGAATAAGTGATGTTTCAGTTTTGTGTAATCATTCATGGTAATTATACCATAACTGAAAATTAAAAATACATTACTATCAAAAAAATAATTCTTTAACATTAAAAATATACATTTATACCCATTCATAAATTATTTTTTTCTCCATGAAAATATATTAAATATATTAAAATAAAGATAGTGATATTTTTTAATTATCATTTACATGAAATAATATAAATTTTATAATTAAAGGAAAGTGGAACCAAAATTCAATATTTTCAAATCAAGGATGATTATAGATGGAATAAAATCTCCCAATTAAATAAATTTAAGTGGTTTAATTATTTTTATACCTTATCATAGAATTTTAACCCCATTTTATCCATTTTAACATTTGCAATGGTTATAAACTTTTATCACAGTTACTATTGGATATGAATAAAAATGAAATTTACATTATTAAACAATTTTATTATTATTATTCTAAATATTAAATAAATTTTATAATATTTAACATCCATAAGTAATAAAAATTAATTTTAATAAAATTTCTTGAAGTGAAACGAATAACAATTGTTAAAAAAATGCATGTTTTAAGTATAAAAGTTATTTTATTAATAATTCATGTATAATGTTGTAAATCATTAAATTAGTTTTATTTCCTTTGATATTTGTGTAAGGGAAATTTATCGTTGGTAAAAAAAATTTATTTACATTTAAATCATTTATCATACTTAATACCATTCATTTTCATTCTTTATAGATTTTCAAAATTTTCAGAAAGATCTAATAGATATTTATGACAATCTCCAAAATCTGAATCAGGTGATTCATTATTTGTAGTCATGAGAGAGAGTTATTAAATTTTTATATGAATTTCTACTTCAACCTATATCTCGAATTCATATATCATCAATGAATTAGTTAATTATTACATTGTAAATTTATTTACTGGTGTGTACTTTCATATCGGTTCAGATATTCTATTCCATTGAGGAGATAGTAATTTACATACAATTAATGTTTAATATGACTACAAAATTGAATCTCCTCAATAATCAACAATATTGAAAATCTCTTTCAACCATACATCCATTTGATTTATAGTTTCATTATAATCCATTCTAAGTGTATCAAACATTACCTTTTCAGCCGTGTATCTTAATTTTTTTATATTCTTATTTTCTCATATGAAATAGTAATAGTTTTCAACATCATATATGCAGTATAACATTGAGAAACTAAATGGAATTATTCAGTTCCTAATACACATAGAATATCATCCATAGATTTTGAAATGAGATAATATTATTTCTCCTAATTAGTACTCCAAACATCCAAATATTTATGGGGAATCTCTTAAGTCTTAATAATATTTAAATAAACCCTTATTCTAAGATTTTTCAAATAAATAAGAATATGATATTTCGAAAATCAATAATGATTACAATTTATATAGTTTGAAATAATCATTGGCATACATTCTCTAGACTCATCCATTTCACAATATATTTGTCAGAATCAATATCTCAGGCTTGTTAGACCTAGTAAAAAAATAGAACCTTTAAATAAAAATGTTGATATTGAATAGGTAAAAGATTAATATAGCATATGATCCTTACTATTAATACCAAATTCTAGGTCGGGATAGATATAATGAATTCAAAGGCTTGAGGGGATGAATTGTAGCTTTCAAAACATTATCATATTCTTAACTCCTTTATTTGTAATAAGTACTCCATTCCTTTTCTCTTAAAGATGAGCCACTAGGAAAAATAAATAATGGAATTCAACACAATGATGTATAGTGGTTTAGGGAATAAAATCCCTTAGTCCACTTTTCCAACACTAAGATCCAAGAGCTTTGTGGTTTTCATTATCCCTTATTATCATAATACCATTAAAATCAAAAAATGATCATAGGAAATTGACACCATACAATAAGACTAATTAAATCCTTTTGGTTATTTTACATGGAATCGAATATCTACATCTTAGTATTAGAATCCAACATTTTACCATAGTTGAGTACGAGAATACAAAACTCAAATAAATAACAAGTGATTTATTTTTTTGATGGTATTATTTAAACGTCACATCTTGTAGTAGTAACTAAAAAATGAAATTCGATCTTCAACATAGCACAACAGCACATAAATCCTCAAAGTTTTCATATGATTAATTCAAATAGAAATAAGGAAAACACCAGACCTAGGATTAAACATGAATTTCTCTAATGTGTATCTTTACCAAATACTTTTTTGTTTAAATAATTTTTCATTCTTGTATAAGAAGATATATAAAATAAATGAAGTAATAGCAACGAAAAAGGTAGTGTGTAAATCTGATAGATCTAAACATGTATGTCTCCAAAGTATAGCTCTAGAGGAAACAATACACATATTCTCATGTATAAATATTCCTGAAAACATATATATATATATATATATATAATGAAGAACATATAAATATTCATATATCTAGTTGAATTACTCAACGTCACAATAGATCCCGAAATATTACACAATAAATCAGGTATATTTGATTTCAAAAACTTCAAGAGAATCTCATCTTCTAGTAAAAATAATAATTTTTTACTCCAGTGAATACTAGCCGTTAAAAAAATAATGTGTCTGGGAATCAGTCATAAAACGTCTTTGAATTGATCATTATTTCTCTCAAGACCATTGCATAAATCGTGGATAATATCACAAATAAAAAACGATGTCGTTGAATAGTCAAACGGAGGGTTCCATCATAAGATGAAAAAATAAAAAATGTAGGGTTGAAAATATGTGGTCAATTTCCAATGAAGGGTTGATGTACAGTATTTATGTTTCCTCAAATGTAGGGTTATTCTAAATATAGGGTTGATGAACCATACTTTCTGCTTTCTCAATCATCGGGTTCCATACAAACATTGGGTTTAGGAACAATACTCGGCCTTCCGAACATTGGGTTTATTCCTAATTCCACATTTACAAATATAGGGTTGAGTAAAGTGTAGATAGAATACACTAATGAGGTTTTCTATCACTTTATCAAATATTCCCCATGGATAAATGTATTGAATATTATTATAAATTAAATATTTCAATAAATATTATTTTCCCGGAATTCACATAATATAATTTCATTAGTAACATAAATGTGTGATTTTGTGACAATTAAAAACAAAAATATATTCTAAAAATAATTGAGTCAATACAATATCAATGTCATGCCTTTGGGAAGACATTTGAATAGGACCCAAGAGAATCTTCAATTTAACAGTTTCAAGTGGATCCTCTCATGGACTACAATCTTGTAGAGATTTTTGTGAATTTTTCAGAAACTCTGGGATAGGAAACTATACCCATTCCTATCCAGGATCTAACTACAGAACCTCAGAGATTTGAATCTCAGAATCATTCTCATTTGATCCTTTAATAGAATACACTATCATTTTGAGGATCTAATGATCCTTAAGAGGATAAGTATTGGATGAGAATTATTTTGCATCTATTTTATTTTTTTTGAAACTCATAATTCAATTATGGTGTAAAATTCAACATTCAAGCTAGGTGGACCTAGAAGTTGATTGTGGGATCTGATGGTATTGTTGAATAAGCCCATGGGTTTAGACTGTAAGGACTTTAGAGTAATTTCACTAATAATTAATATCAATAATATACGGTGATACCTATATATATATATATATATCCTCTATTAGGTAGATAAGATAGTAATGGAGTATGCAAACCATTTTTCCATCATTTTGTAATTTTTCCCTAAGATTGTATCGAATGAGAAGATGGTGACATGACGGTTCGATAAAGCTTTTCAACTTGATATCCATTCACAATTTTTCTTTCTTGATATCTCATAATATATTGACATACATGATTGGGAATTGATTACTGATCTTGACCTAGATGGTAAATCAGGGATCACTAGAGTTTCTTTTTAATCTTAGTAGTTATAATCAGGGTTCTATTAAAGGAAAGGGGAATTCTGATGAGTCTTTTGGTGGTACTAAACAACAGGTGTCCTCTAGACCTCTTGAAGTGCCTAGTATATGACCTTTGACTTATATCTATTATAGATAGTTTGGTCATTAGAGACATTCATTTACTAAGGAACCAAAGATCTACAGCTCTTGTGGTCACTTAGGACACCAATATAAATTATCCATTTATTTTAATCCTCGTGTATTGTAATTGGCTCATAAAAAAAATTACTTTAGTGATATAATATGATTCAATATCTAAAGGGTTATTACAATAGGCATCTTGAACAAAGCTTCTTCATATAATAGATGATTCTCCGGAGGAAATTAATACATGTCAAATAAATGTGATAGGTTCTATTACTATAGCTTCATCTTTAGTGACTTATTTATTTAATAGTGTTGAATATCGTTTTTTATATCAACTCATATGTTGAACCATCTAAATCTTCTCCAGATATTTTTTCTTAATTGATGGTAATTAATACATAACTTATAGGAAAAAGAGAGTAGGGTCACTATTGTACTGCTTATGTTTTCTCTTTATCAAATATTGAACATGTTTTGGATTTTCTATTTCTCTATTTTAATCCTCTTGGTGTTATTTTTGGAATGGATTAGCCGATTTATAATAAAGAATAAATAGACTATTATCTTCATTCGGTCTCCTATTCTACACCCGATGGGGTGTGTCTTATCTTTCATGGATAATGGGACCCAAGGTCAAGTATAGCCATACCTTTTTATCCATTTTGGGGGGAAATTGTATTAGTTTTTTATTTTTATCTTGAGCATGAAACATTGAGTGATGGATACCAATAGTTTCCCTCATGTTTCCCAATGTGTTTCATTCTGATTTCTCTAGTTTTCCACCAGTTTGAGTGGAAGAAATATATATTAATTTAGTTCCCAGTACTCAACCAGTATATATTACTTATTATTGTATGACACCACCTAAACTAAAAGAGTTGAATACTCAATTAGAAGAATTAATTACGAAATGATTTATACACCAGATAGTGTCACCTTGATCAGAATATGTTCAATTTGATAAGAAATATGTTTGAAAACTTTTCCATTGTGTTTATAAACATAATATCATCTAGGTTTTGGTAATGAATAATCAATTGTATGCTAAGATAGATGGTCAGTTTGAACAGTTGAAAGGGGTTAGGTAGTTCCCAATGATTTATCATTGATTTGGTTATTACCAGTTGAGAATAAAATAAGCTGTCTTTCAGAGTTGGTATGACCATTATGAGTATCCATTCATACCCTTTGGTATAACCAATAATCTTGTAGTCCTTATGGTTTTTATGAATAAGATCTTATATGAGTATCTTAATGAGTTCATTGTTGGCTTTATGGACGAAATCATATATGACACTCAGTCCAAGGAGGATCTTGTGCATCATCTGAGAGAAATTCTTAAATTTTTTAGAAAATACATACTTTATGCCAAGCTATAAAAATTTGATATCTTGATTAGAGAGGTGATGTTAATGGGATAAATGGTCTTGAAACATGGTATTTTGGTTGATCCAAAGAATTATAAATCTATTATGGCTTGGAAACAACCATGTAATATTTTTGAGATACAGATATTCTTTTTCATTGTGGGGTATTTATCACTAGTTTATAAAGGATTTATCAATGATGGATTCTATAATGACTGCTCTAACTCAGATTGTAGTGAAGTTATTGTGGAATGATAAATTTTATAGTGCTATTGTTGGGAGGAAACATATTTTGACTTCTGTAGTAGTGTTGTATATTCCAACGGTCGGGAATAAAAATGTGGTCTTTTGTGGGGCATCAGGTTCAGGTTTGGGTTTTTTTCTTATTAGTGGTGATCACACGGTATCCTAAGGCTTTATGAAGTATTTAACACATGTGGAGAACTATTTGACCCATTTCATTGAACATATAGATGTGATTCCCACACATAAGTGCTTAAAATGTTTCCTTTTTAGAGAACATTTTATAGTTTATTCTAACAACAAAATCATGATCTATATCTTGTCTCAAAAAGATTTGAATCTCTGTCAGAGTTATTGGGTAAAGTACCTACCCTCATTCAATTTCAATATTTATTAGAAACCATGGTACTTGATTTTTGTCACCAATTATTTGAGTAAGAAACTTATGGCATAGGCCATTAAATAATCATTAGAATATAGGAATTCTATGGCTCTATTTGGATAGTTGTATTTATGAGTCAAATAGAATGATTCTCATTCTATTTCAAACAATGTTCAGCTGAAATCCTATCTTCATGAGATGATTCTTCTAAATCAGTAGCATCAAGATGAATTCTATGCTATTGGGGACTCTCTTTATTGTGGGTAGACTATTAGATAATGTTTATTCTATTCTAAAGGTATCTTATATTTATGGTACATGAATTTTTTACCTTTTGTAGTGATAAATGTTGGAATAGTTTATTTCCTTAATTACTAGTGTGTCGTGCACCCTAGAATCCAGAATATAGTTTATTACATGTGTTAATGATTCTTGTGTATAGGTATGACATGGTACATTGATCAATTTCCTTCTCATGGTTATACATTCCAAGAGGTCAAGGTTGTTCACTAGAGACCTTTGGTGTTCCTTCATCCACTTCTAGTTCTAACTTGTAAGTAGGGTTAGATATCAATGGAATTTGTGGTTGGGTTTCCACGTATCCCTATACAGAAGAATCCAATGTTTTTTTGATCAATCATCTAACCATGTCATCTTACATTTTACTCATTCTATATACAACCAATGTTGAGGATTTGGTAAATCTCTATGTGAAAGATATTTTTTATTTTCATAGAGTTCCGTTTACTATTTTCTATGATATAGATCACTATTTTACCAATAGTTTTTGTTGATCCCTCTATGATGAAATTAGATCTCATGTTTGACTAAGTTGGGTATACAATCCAAAGACATATGTTTATATAAATTCAGATATAAAAATTGTTGATTATATGGCCTGTTCTTTTATTCTATAATTTGGCGGAGCTTGGGATGACCATTTGGGAGAGGTTGTGTTTTATTATAATGATAGTTTCAAGTTTAAAAGTATAATGGATATTTTTTATCCCTTGTATGTAAGGTTATGCAAATTTTCATTATTTTAATAAAGTATTAGTGAAACATCCTTGGTCAGACCAAGTTTAGTCCAAGATACATTGATGAAGATTTAGTTGATTCATTAGATAATATTGATGGAACATTCTAAGTATAAATCCTATATTTATTTCCATCATAGACCATTGTATTTTTCTACACCATATTTTTGGAGAGTTTCACCTTGGTTTGGTGATTGATTTATTAGGATAAAAGGTATGTTTTATTCTCACATTGTAGATCCATTGGATATTGTTGTGTAGTGTTGAATGTGGATTACTCTTTAGATCATCCACTAAAATTGGCTTCAATACACAACATTTTTCATTTATCTCATTTATTAATGTATCTTTCTGATCTATTTGATGTTTTGGGTAGAAGTGATCTTGACCTTTGAGCCTGATTTATCTATGACTAGGATTCTAGTAGGGATAATTGATTCTGTGATAAAGGAACATTGTTGGTGGATGATACCTTTGGTATGTGTTCTATGGAAGCATGGTTATAATTATAATAGTAATTGGAATTGTGTGGCATTGATGAGAGTGTTGTGTCCCCATATCATTGATATGAAAATCTCTTAACATGTTTTCAAGGGACATGATGTTTTTATGGTGGGTATGTTTTAACACATCATCAATTGTTTTCAAGTAATCATGTCCCCTTATTTTGATGAAGATTTGGATGGGTCTTGTCTCGGGTTGTTTTGTGTAAAATTTGGAGAATTTTTGAAGCCCAAGGTGTTCATCATGGACGGTTCACAATTAGGTAATACTATGCAGTTTGGCCCAATAATTCATGCCCCCATTGATGGTGCTTCAGAGGGGGTGCACAGTTTCTCTAAACCAAATGGACAGACCTCCAATCTATGCATCCATAGGTAGTGGTGGATTTCATTGGTGATTCATGGTTTGATTAAATGTGTTCATAGTAAGGAGAATATTTTTACCCTAGATAGTAGCAGTCTATGGCAATGTAACATTGTTTGATTAATCCAATTGACCTTCCCAAAAACCATGAGCACTAGTTTTTATTCCTCCAAAAAAATTATTTTAAAATCCCAAACCCCTAGGTTTATGTTCCTAATCTCTCCACTCAACCCGAATATAATTTTATTGTCTTTGGAGACTCTCAAGAAATGGTTTTGGATACACAAACCCCTTATCTTGGTGGATTAAAGAGTGGGTGATCTCATTTAATGTCCTCCTAGTAAGTGGATATTCTCTCTTGTGGTTTATTTTATATCTATTTTAATCATCCTTTGAGTTTTATATACCATAACATAATTGATGGATCTAAACTCTATTTAATTGTATAATGATTCAAGGTTTGTTTTCATGGAATATGATGCCTTAATTCTTTGTTAGCAGATCATGTTGCCGGTGTTGATTCTTGATTTTTTATTAATGGTATGTGGTTTTTTAATGATTTAAAAATCAACTGAAAACATATATTTCCAGATTTATTTCACAATATTTTTTAAATGATTTTAAAAATATTTATTCAAATTACTTGATATTTTATTTGAAATGGGTATAGAATTTTAGTAAACAATTCAAAATTAAATGTAATTAAAGTTGTGGGGTGAAGTTTTGAAAAATAATTATATGATTTGAAAAAAAATTAAAGGTTCTTTTGTTGTAAAAATGGCCTAAATTGAAAATTATTTAAAGTGGAATGAAATGATTAAAACATATGATTTGGTTTTTAAATTAAAATGGAATATTGAAAACTAGATTTTTTATTATATTTTAAGTCAATTCAAATGATTAATTTATAATTTGATTCATTAATTGATAGATTGATTGATTGAAGAACATGGTAGTATGGGTAGTGATTTGGTGGTTCAGAAATGCATGGTAGGATCCTGTTCCCCTAGAACTATATTTATAATGAAAATATAACTACACCATGTGTGTGTAGTACTTCTCGTTAAAGTGGGAGTGGATGATAGTAATTTTTCCTTAAGTGGGAAAGGATAATAGTAGTTTTCCCTAAAGTGGGAGAGTATATTTTTTTGTGACCACTGATGATATATGTGAGGGTCATATAGCTAGTAACTATTGTATTGCATTATGTTTAACTATGGTGATATGAGTTCATTGATTTGATATGAATTCCTATTATTATGAACTGTTTTACCAAATACACATGATTTATATAATCTATTTTAAATTAATGTTTTATTTAATTAGATATATTTTTAGGACATATTTATTTTATTTTGATTAAAAATAATGTTTTTATGGAAATATTAAAATAATTTGTTTTAATGAAATTGGTCGTATAAATGGTTTATTGTTTTGGTATTACATACGGAATGCGTAGTGGGTCTATATAGGGATTTATAGCAAACAAAATACCTTTTCCTTTGAGTATTTTTAGATTTTCATATTCTTCGTTAGACAAAGGAAAATCACCACTTGAAGGTGGGGTATTTTCGTGATCATTTACAAAAACGGTCAAGGGAAGTGGTAACCTTTTATCAGTGCTAAAAAAAGAAAAGATAAAAGGTGGCCTTTATAAGCGCTAAAAAGAGATGATAAAGGGGTACTTTTAACAGCTCTAAAAAATCGCTGGAAAAAGTGACCCATTATCAGTGCTTTTTTAGCACTGATAAAGGACCCCCTTTATCTGCACTTTTCATTCTCTGTTATAGGGGACCCCTTTATCAACGCTTCATTTAGTAGCGCTGATAAATGGGGGATTTATCAGCACTTTTTCCTAGTGCTGATAAATTTATTGATTCAAATTAAATAATTTTTCAGGAAAAATAATATATTTTTAAATAAGTATATTTATATTTATAAAAATAAAATATATATTTTATAAATATGTTTTAGATAAGAATAAATATACTATTACATATAATATATAATAAATTTAGTGAAAATGGTATCAAAATATTTTAAAAAACATAAATAATTAATTATTTTCTAATTATCATCAATTAAAAATCATTTTATAACAATTTGAAGACACAAAAAATAAAAAAAATAAATGATTTAAAATAAGTCGATAATGTAACTCAAAATTTTTACGACCATAAATTTTGATCCGGGTGTCCGTTTGAGCTCTAAATTATATAAAATTGATGCTTTCAATGATCTCTACCTGCTGGTGACCCACGAAAAGCTTTTGTCACATATTTGGAGGCCAAAAAATGCATAGAATACCTCCAAAACTGAGTTTTTAGTCAGGATACCCCGATTTTTTAACATTGAAACAAGCATAAATTCTGATCCAGATGTCTGTTAGGACTGTACCACATATCATATTGAATATTGCTTCATTTAATTTGATTATTGGGGTTGTGGAGTTGAAATGGGCTTCTAGATTATAAGTTGTGGTCATTTTAACATTCTATTTCTTTTCAAAAACACATATATATGTATTTATCCGTAAATATATATGTGTTTGTGTGTGTGTGAGTGTGTGTGTGTGTGTGTGTGTTTGATTGTTATATATATATATGTATTTTTTTATATAAACACACATAAAAATCATATTTTTTCATAATGCTATTTAAAACTAATCTTATAAATTTATATTAATACACGAATAAAAAATTATAACTGTATATATATATATATTAATATACAAATGAATATATATATACTAATATATTAATAAATATACAAGTATTAATATAACTAAATATATTTATATTAATACGAATCTATATTATTATACGAATAAATATAACTATATATATATATATTAATATATATTAATATATGAATAAATATATATGTATTAACATAACTAAATATATTTATATTAATATGAATCTATATTAATATTCAAATAAATATTACTATATATATATATATAGATATATCATCAAATAGAAAAAAACGAAATGGCTTAGTGATAAAGGTGCATATGCGCAAGGGAGAGGTCGCAGGTTCGAGTTCTGGATGAAGCAAAGAGGTGCGTGTGGGGGGCATGTGTTAAACGAGGGGGAAAGGGCACCATGTGAGAGTGGTCCACCTAGTGATGATAAAGGGGGTCAAGCACTATTAAAAGCTCCCCCCTGAATTATATATATATATATTTATCTTTTTATTTTTATTTTTATTTTTGACTTTTATCAACGTTTTTTAGCGTTGATAAAATGGCCCCCCCCCCATTATCTTCATCATGATTAACAAGTTATCCACTTTTTTTAGGAGTTTTAAATGTTTCTATCTTGTTATATGTTAAGTACTTTGATAATGTACTATTTTAGATTTTTTAATACTTGTTGTTTCGGGTAATTTATCCCCTTGGATTTTTGAACATACTAACTTGTGTCTTTTATCTTCTCTTGTTTTTTGGATAATCCATCCCCTCTTGTTTATGTATGATTCCGACTATTAGTCACCAACACATGGGGATTGGGAAGGCCCTTCGGGTCATTTCAATGTTGACTCGGTTATTAGGTTTCTAGGGTATTGGGTGTGGTTCATGACATAGACTCATACTCATCCTATATTTAAATATTATACATTTTCATTAAAATTAATTTCTATTAACTTAATACTTTATATAATCCCTTTTGTGACCCTCTACTAACTTAAAAAAAAGAATATATTCTCCTCAATTCCCCACATATTTTGAGAACTCTATCTCTTCCAATAGTTACTCAAACCCATTTCTTAAATCCCACCAGAAATACTGGATGTCCTTTTTTGTTATAGGAACATCCTTGGAAGGATTTATGTATAAACCTAAAGGGGTTTTCTGGAGAAGATGTGTAATTCGTAACCAATCACTTTCATTTTATTTATTCTTATATATCAAAAAAATATTATTCAACCCTAAAGACACAATAACACTAGAATATTCAATATACTAATATATTATTTTGTTAATGTAATATCCAATATCCACCTCCTCTTTTATAAAATTGAAATGATAGTTTCTTTTGTGTGTGTAGAGGACTATTTCCCCTTGAACCGATGTAATTTATTTTCCATCAGCACCACACAATGATGGTTATAATAATGGATTTAATGTATATATATGATATTCATGATATATTTACCATTTTTTACAATTAAATTAATATCTAATTTATTTACTTCCAACCCATTAAAAATGATAGTGTCATTCATGCGTATGGGTGGATTACCACCTCTATAAAGTGATGTGATTTATTTTCCATAACCATGCCCCATGGATGCTATATATATGTGTATTTAACTAAATATTATTTAATTTATTATATAATAATAATTCTAGAAATACAAAATAATACTTACTGTATTTCAATCATATTCATTGATAAATGGAAGCTCTACTCATTATTATGTAAGACCAATTGTCTCCATGATTGTAATATAGCTTATATTTCATTACCATGTATCATGATTGGTTTTAAAAGAATAATTTATAAAAAAAGATAATTATTTTATGATTATTATTAATTAGATGATGTAATAATGACCACTTAGTTCATAGTCAACCTATCGAAGTCATTTTGGATATATGATCTGGATGTCATCAATATGTGTGACATAAATTTAATTTATTAATTAATTGATTATAACACAGTAAAATCCTTATTAAACATGAAAATTGTTCTTAAAAAAGCAAATAATTATAATCTATTTTATTATTTGGGAATAAAAATAGTGTTTGTGGGGATTCATACTCGAGGTATTAGAAACATTTCTTTAAAAACATTGTTTTAAATGTTTTATAGATTTAATTTGTTAATATTTTTCGTAAATGTCTAAATTCATAAAATTATACTTTTGATGTTTTTATATATAAATAAATGAATTATAAAAGACATTTTATGTCACATTTTACTTTGTTTCCAAAAATTACAAAATTAAATTTTTCCATATTTTATGTGGAATGTTTTGATAAAACAAACAGAATTTTCTATTTTAATATATACTACATTAATGGTTTTCCCCATAGATGTAACAATTTTTTGATGTTTGGATTCTACTACAATATTTCATGTTTTTTTTCAAAGAAAACCCATTTTTCCTTCTATTCTGGGTATTTTCAAAAATCATTTCAAATATAATTGTTATTTTGATATCCAAAAACGTTTTCTTAGGAGTGAAGAGAATATTTTTATGAGTATGATGATATAAATTAAATATTCCATGTATTTTTATTACACTATAATTATTAGTAATTGATTTTTATAATATATGGTTTTGTTACAAACCAAGGATTGGTGGTTTTGTTATAAACCAAATATATATAGAAACAATATATACCATGGATGGGTGGGTTATTTTTAGACCACCAATGCATTGAGTATTGTTTATTATATTTGTAAGATAGATATAATGATAATGTCACAAGTTACCTATATAATTTATCTATTATTTCTAAATATTTTTATGAAAATATTATGATTTAACAAGGTAATCGAATAACATGTGTTTAAATAAAATTATATGACAATTCTTCAGGGTTAAATGTATAGCTTTTTGAAAAAAAATGTGTTTTTTATGATTGAAAATAATATTTTATTAAATTTATTCTTACTTTAAGATTTCTTATGAAATGTTTTATTAAAATATTTGAGAGATGAAGTTCATTTCATTGGTAAGAAATTTATTATTTTGAGACCAAAGTTTATTTTGAAAAATGAAAATTTTTATGAGTATGCATGGACTAAAGGTTTTCTTTTTTTCTGCTTAAATGTTTTTTACTTGTATTTTTATGCTCATACCACACTTTAAAAAATACTATATAGTTTTAAGGATGATTAGGTACAATGATGAGGTCAAATGAAAACTTTTAAGATATTTCTATAAAAGAAAACAATTTTTATTTTAATAGTATGTTATTTCATTAGAAATGAATACTAAGAGTAACTGTTAAAATTATATTTTATGTGTTTTTGAAATAATAATTATAACAAAATTATCTAAAACATTAAACCTGAAAAGGTCATTGACATTAAGGGAAGTGAATTCTATTGTAGGGATTCAATTTTTTAATCGATTAAGGTAGGTTCCTTATATATATTTTAGTATTGATTGATTTGAGGAATTAATTTACCATTAAAATTAATAGTATAATAGAATATTCTTACATTACATCATTATATACCGTAAGACTATTTTCGTCATTTTATTTTTTTTTTTGAGAATTTTCTCACCTTGAATTCATCTCATATTCTAAATAATAAATTTTTCATGTCTAAAGGACTAAAATTAAATATTAATATCTCAAAATAATTTGAACTGGGTGAGAATTTATTTCTTTTGTTTCAATACATTAAATGAAACGAAAAATAATTATCACAATATATGAAAATATCTATTATAAACAAACTATTATATAAATAAATACGACATTAATCATCAAACCCCAAAAAATAACATTTCAGGTTTAACATTAAATATTTCATAAGTAATTAACCATAAAGATATTAAAAATATGTTTAAAAAAATTTGAACACAATAAAATAAGAAATATTTTATCATGTATTCTTTTGTGATCAACTTAACATTTATCGCGAAACAATGTTAGCCATTTATAATGTAACATGCCAAATATATATTTGATGTAATCATATTGTTTCCAATATATTATTATTTTCTATATATTGAAATCATATCTTCATCAATAAATTAACCTTATATTTACTACTCAGATTCCATTTAACTTAAACATTTAATGTTACTAGTATGGTGAAATTTTTCAAAAATGACATTAATCACATAATCACAAAATCATTTTGAAATCACAAGGTAATCATTTACATAGATCATATGTTCTAAAAAATGTGATAAACCATTATCCCAATTAACTATAATTACATAAATATTAAAAATAATATTAATACTAAAATTTATCAATACCCTAAAAAATATAAAAGCATTTATCATCAAGAAAACTTTTCACTAAAACACATGTTTAACTTAAGGGTTTCATATACATAAAACATATATTAAAAATCAATAAATTTCCCGAAATGTAATACCATCACGTAAAACATAAAAAGTGTTTTAATGTCTTTAAATCCATATTAATTCATAAACATACCAATTCCTAAATTAAATACAACTTCATAGTAAATATAAAAATCATATATGTAGATAAATTAGTAATTATACTTTTTAAATAAGACATTTACCACTATTTTTTATATTATCCCTTAATTATTTCTTCCCAAAATAAAAAAATAAAACATGCGTTGAGTTTCACAAATATCAAAATAATAATGTTTAATACATTAAATATAAGAAAAAAAATTAAAATGTCACTTAAAATTATATCTTATTCTCAGTTTCATGATGTTAAATTAAAATATAATTTGAATTTTTGAAACCTTTATTCATATTACTTTGATGATTATCTTCATGATATTTCTTCTTAGGGACTTTATTTTCATAATTGCCAAGCACCCCAAATTTAGAACATTCAATTATACCTGAGGAAGAACTTTATTCCCCTCTATTTTTAATTAATACTCTTCATTGTTTCATGAAAATGTTTTACTTTATTCCCTTATTTTCAAAACAGAAAATGTTTTCATGTTCTTTTGATACATTCTCCTCAATGCTTCTTCCTTTATTTTTTTCATGTAGAAAGTTGAACTTTCTTTCCATTATGGTATTTATAACCATAACTTCACTAAAACACCATTTTCACTAGTTCAGTGTATTAAGAAACTCACCAATGTTTACATTGATAATTACATTTCAAGAGAGATGGAAAGTAATAATAATAAGAGTTTTTAATTCAGTTCCAACATTATTTGTTTACACATTATAACAATCAATGTAGTGTCCTTCACACCCATTGTTTACATGGTTCCTCGAAATTATGTCCATTTAACTATTTAAAAAATGGATCATGTGTGTATATTGAATAATAAAAAAATTTGTTATGAAAATTATGAATACTAAGAAATTTTTAACTATGCCTTCTACTATTTAACACATCCAATTTAGATAATAATAACCCAAATAAACCATAAAATACATGCTTTTAAGTCATAAAATACATCTAACATGTAATACCAAATTATCATATTAACACCAAAAGATTTATCTTAAAACAACATCCTATCAATTACAGTTATCTAAACACTTTCCTATAATACCAACTATATAAACCTATAAATAATCATCACATAAATTACATTATTTATTGAATATATTTTATCACTTACATACCAAATAACTTTTTAGGTTTAGAGGTTCATTGAAATAGGAAATTTATTACACTAAAAATATTATGTTTACAAATGGTCTCCATTTTCCCACAAAACATGTTCTTTATAACAACACACTTGATTCATTCAAGTTAACTATCATAACTTGAACTAAAACTTCATTAACATTCCTAACCATCTTTAATCACTGTGATAAAAAAAATTTAGCATTGGATGAGGAAAAAAATTATTATCAAGGGATATAAACCAAATAAACACATTATACCATTTAAAAACCTGATAAATCCATAATAATGTTTTCATTTTTGATAATAAACATCTGAGCTCAACTATCCATTTTCCTTTCCATGAAAATATCTTAATTTCTCAATTACTTCTATATAAAATTTTGAATAAAATCATAATATAAAATTCTTAAATATAATGGATTCTATGAAAACAAGGAAACTCATAAATCCCTTTCCAGAAAAAATAATACTTTCACCCCCTCCCTTACAAATTCATCAATATTCCTTGGAAACCTAAAACATTTTTCATATCATTTAAATCAAAAGATTTAATTTTTAAACCATTGAATGTAAATAATATAGGTAACTTGGGACATTATCCTTATATTATCTCTTTAAAGAACCATTAAAATTGAATCGCATAATGAAATAATTCAGATATTTCTTAGGAGTAACCTGTCACCGGTAAACTCTGTCACTTTACCCAATGCATTAGCAATCTATATTAGGCTCACCCATCATTAGAGATATATCAGGATCATCCATACTTAATGTATTTTTTTTGAACCATATCATGAATAAAACATATATATATTAAAATTTAATCGTAAAACTCATTTTTATTACCATTCAATCATATATGAAGTATAATTTTCAATTATCACATAACATTTTCAAGAAAAATTATGATTCTTTAGAAAACAAATTAGAAATAAAAATTTAAAAAATATTGATAAAAATTATTTTCTATGAAAATATTCATGAAATAAATTAATATAATATTTAAAAAACAAATGATCATATAGCTGGGAAAATCCATTAATTTGATAATAGTTATGATAATGATACATTTTACAAATTGGTAAAATTCAAAAATGACTCATACTGAAAATGATTGAAAGATTCCTTTTTATTCCTTTGTATATAATGTCAAAAATATTATAATATCACCTTTAGAATCCATTTAAACATAAATAATAAAAAAATTGAAAATATTTAAATTAAACATCACGTGGAAGAAAATATATGAAAGGGAAAATTTGAAATAATATTTTTAAAATAAAGTATCTCACCTCTGGTCCTAACTTGTTTCATTTATATGTATACCCTTTTTATTAATTACATAATTTTACTTTTTTCATATTATTTATAACCTTTTTCATTTCCATACCATTATCATTTTACATTTATATTATTTATTACCATGTTTTATTTAGTCACTAAAATGGTTAACTTCTCAATGGATGTTTTGAGGACATTTAGTTTATAAGTACAGAATGACTTCTGTATGTTAAATATAGTAAAATGGATCATTAATTTAGAATTTATATAATTGTAAACATAAAATAGTTTTTTGTTTTTATTAATTAAATACTGTTGTATAAGCATTCATGAAATATAAACAAGAAAAATGAACCACATTGCTTCGTGGAGGTGTTTGTCCACACATACAAATGAGTGAAATTGTCATTTTCTAATAAATGGAAGGGTAAGATAGTTTGTAATATATAATATTTATAAAATAACAATTATTCCATATATATTATATATATATATATATATATATTCATTTTATCCCCCATTTTAACAAATCAATATAAGCTTGTGATGAAAAAATCATTACATAATGGTGGTGGTAGACCATACGTAAACATGCACAATGTTTTCATTTCCTATATAATGGTAAAATAGGTGAAAAGGTGTTGATTCATAAACATAATAACATTTTATTATATTTTAGATACTTATGGTATCATATAATCATGTTTGTAGATTATTTATATTAGTTGTGATAATAAATAAACATGATGACACTCAATTAAGAGTTATACTAATTATTTGAGAAACCACTTTTGGAAAACACCTTAATTCTTATAGGTTTGTATTTTAGTGAGTAGATATGCTTTGTGACATATTAAGGAAGTTTTGGATGGGATTTAGGTTGGTATGATCTTATAAAATGGAATTATATTTGCGAGGAAGATAAGAGAAGAGGATCTCTTTTATAAATGTGGTGGGTTCCAATCTTATAAATATAAGAAATATTAATATATAATATGTGTATAACTCTTCTAAAATGGATCCAATGTTACATATCATATAGTATATTAGTATAATTCCTAAATAAATTGTACCAATAAAAATTATACAAGTGTAAGTTTAATATTAATCATTTTATTTTGGTTTGACCACATTATAAACCTTGTTTTACCATTAACATTGTTACACAATTTTCCATCATTAAGAGTTTTAAAAGTATTATTTGAAATTATTAGAGGAACAGACATGAACCATTCATGATATGATCTAAAATTTCCTTTAAATTTGTTTTAATATATGATTTTTATGATTTTCTAGTGATTTAGAAAAAATTAAATATTGAATACTATTTAATGTCATTTTTGGAACAATTCAAAAAAAATTGATTTTAATGACATAAAAACAATAAAATAATTTGAATAAAAAATAATTCACCATAAATTATACATTTTTGTAATACGATAAATTTTTTAAACAAACAAAATCATGTCGAACATATTGCATTAATGTTTTTTAATATAATTTAATTTATTTTTCTATACCTTTCACAAGCATTGTGTCAGTGTTGCATAAGAAACTGATGTAATGATAACATCATTAGAAATATTTAAAAAATAGAATCAAAAAAATAATTTTTTTTAAATAAACTTTCATATTTATTCATACCTTCTTATTGTTTATTTTGTTCATAGTAGGACACTCAAGAGGGGTGAATTGAGTTCCTATGAAAATTTCTGTTAAAAACGTTATTTGAAAATCCCTCCATTTAAAAACAAAATAGGCCAGTTAATCAATGTAGTAAATTTATAATAGTATGACTATTCATATAGTTTCTTATAAGCTTCATTATAATTCAGTTATAACAATATTAAATATTGATATTACTTTTGAAACTAATTTAACAAATCCAAAGATTTATAAATACTATCCATGACTAACTATCAAAGTTAAAATTAGTTTTCTAAAATATGAGTTAAAAAGGAGAAAAAAAATCAAAAAACACAGTGGATAAAAACAAGTTGGTTGGTCTCAAGATGAGACCTAATCCAATCCACATGGTGATCACCTGCCACCAAAAATATTTTATATAAACTATTGATCCACACCATGGATTGGGGTTTACAAAATTGTACATAAGGTTGTCTAGGTCAAATTAATTCCACCATAGTTCTATTTGGGAAACATAATATTCAGGTCACACAGGTCTTCTTCCACATTAATATGTGGGTGAAATATGGTGTAAATATATATTTATGTAAAGATATCCTATATCCTTCAGTTCAGTACAAGAGACATTGTGTGTTTAATAAAAATATAGACAAACATCAAGAAATGTAATAAAATTGTACAATATAAAGCATAGGAAAATGTGATAGAGTTTAGAAGGATCTATGTGTTGTGAAATGTAGCTGTGGACTCTTTGGATATAGAAGATGTGATGTTCCAGTCCTATTCGTAAAAAATGTGTGTAGAGATTCATGTTCGGATTATTAATTTAGCGAGTTGATCTTATTCTCTTCTTTGTATTATTTATATAAGGATTTTTTATGTTTGATCAAAAAAAATATAGATGTCTTAAAATGATCGTGCTTCGGGTGTTATTTTATGTGTTCTTTCATGCATGTGTGTGCTTCTCTAACATCATTTTTTCCCATGTGCGACTCTTTATTTTGTCTTCGGGTTTTTTTTTGGGCTGATAAAAAGCATAATCTCTTCACCTAAGATATCGTACAATTAGGTGACATGTCTACAAGAAATCATTAATTTTGTCAATGTTATTAAATGACTCAAATATGATCATTAGAATCAATTTTGAAATATAATTGAAAAAGAAAGACAAATTATTATTTAAGGAATGGTGTCATAGTTGGTGTTGAAATAAGAATGGTTCCATAGTCATGGTGACTCATAAGTGATGCCATAATCAGTGATGAATTTTCCTTTGTGCATTTTGGAAACAGTAGAATGATTATGGTGTTTGATCCTTTGCAATTTCTGGAACTGGTTTCATAGTTATGGTCTATGGTCCTTTGGTAATTATGGAACTGGTAGCACAACAACAATTTCTAGTCCTTGGTTAATTCTTGAACTAGTAGCACGATTATGGTGTTTGGGAAACGGTGTCTTATAATTTTTTATTTTTTATACTAACTGATTAAGCAGTTTGATCATAGAAATATTTTCTCCTAATTAGTCAAATATCTTCCATCTGTATTAAGAAGTAATACTCATGAAATTTATTAAGGTTAAACATAATAATAATTATACATAAATGAACAAGCGTAATCATTATTAATAATATTTAAACATGATTTATATGATTTTCATTATTTACTTGATTTGTGATCATTAAAACAAGTGGATTCTAAAAATCTCCACCTCTTTAATGATAACAAATCATTGAATTTACAAGCCATACATTTTAGAACGAAATAAAAATATTTCATATAATATCATGGCTTTAGATAATATATGTAACAAATAGCATAAATGTAGTTATTCTCCCATAAGGTTATTTTCCAATAAATTCCTAAATTCGAGATATTATTTCTCCCATGTTTGGGATTATAAAAAAGAAAATAAGAGAAAGGAAAAACCAAACACTAAAGTAAATAAACAAGGGAATAAGATTTATCACAAAACATTTCATTCTATAAAATAAATTATTATATTAAAATCATTACAGAAAATAAAACATATCCTTATTAGAGATCATACATCATTTCTCTTCAGATTTATTAGGATTTTCATTTCCTTTGTTAGAGGAAGCAGGACTAGTAGAAAGAGTTGAAAAAGTTAATGTGGTAGAAGCAGTAGTAATAGAAGGTAATGGATCTCCTTCAATGATAGAAGGGTAAAGTGTATGTACGGTCGAAGATTGAGAAAACTTTTCTCTACAATTACATGTCTGATTTGGCTTAGAGCCTGAGAAATAGACATCTTAGTATGGGAAAATGAAGTAGAAGAAGAAGGATAGGTGGAAGGAGCTTAGTCGGTCCTCAAGGGAGCCACTACAGGATCCATAATGGTTGTTCATTGAACATGTAGATACAACTTCCAAAAGTGTATGAAATCAATAATTATTTCACCATTACACTCCATGGCCATTTCAAATTTATCATTATTTTCCATGAATTTCCACAGATTAGTTGTGAATCACTTTAGATTTTGTGTTTCATTTTTGAATGCTTGAGTTACATGATGTAGCTTTAAATTCTCCACAAGATATATGAAATGGATGGTCAAGCCATGCTTTGAATAGATCCCCTTGACGTAGTACTCTAATTTCATAGAGATTACATCTTGAGCATCATTAAAAATTTTAGAGTGAATTATTACTAGTTTAATCATATTTTCACTGTTCTTAATGATTGTAGAGAGACCCTCATTATCAGTACCACTCAACATAGACTAGATTTCTTCTCTAAATACTCATCTGATCATTTCACTATCTAACGAATTAGATGTCTATGTAGACGTAGAATAAGCTGCAGCATCTAAGGGGATAAATTTTAACCTTTTTATAACTTTATGGAACAATCTTTTAAATAAAGATGCCATGCCATTGATTACAGTTACAGGCTCATGCATTTTATTACAAACTTTAGTGTTGTCCTCTACCACCTTCGCAACCTCAACAAACTAGCTAGTTTGAGTCATATATACAACCATATTTTTTATTTTATCAGCATCATCCTCTCTAAGATGAGAAAAATAGTCTTGAGAAACATTCAAGTGTTTTCCCATTTCCTCAACCATAGATCATAAAGATTTCACCTCATCACTCAACATCCTGTTTTAAATATGGTCTTCCGGAATCTCATAAAGCATCTTGGGTTGGATCTTCCATATGATTTTCTCTAAATGTAGTGTATAATTACTATCAATGTGATTGGTTTTAGGATCACGTTGATACTTAATGATATTCTCAAAACGAGACAGAATATTATCTCCAAACTCTTTCAAACCGTCAAGAAATACATAATTAATAGTTTTTTAACTATGTTTAGAAGTAGGAACTGAAACTAATTGTGGTTCCTTAGAAGACACAACATCGTTAGTAAAGAATGGTTTCTTATAAAACATATTTGAAAGATCTATTCCCTTCACCGAGGCTTCTTGGTAATCATCAGCATAAAAATAACTATGAAAACTATACCAAGTATGAATTGTGATTTAGTAAATATGATTTGGAACGTGAATTATTTCCAAGATGGGGTTATGCTCCACCTCAACAGATAAATCATTTTTAGGACTAAGAGACACATTATCTTGAACCATTTTCATACCATCTATTCTAATTGATTCATCCACTTCCTTTTCCAATTAGAAATCTTGTTCCATTCATTCTTTAGGAGATAAAACCAAATCTATTTCTATATTTTTTTCTTTTTGATCCTCAGTGGCATAATTCCTTTCCATGGTATCATTCTCTTCTTCTTCTTCAACAACTTTACTTTTATCAATAGATTCACCCTTTCTACATGCATCTTCATCACCATTAGAGAGAGGATATTCTCTAGAGGGAACTATTTTAAAAGATTCATGATATTCCTCTATTATTACTTCCCCTTCATCAGCATATATTTCTCCTTATGTTCTATCAACATACATTCCTTCATCTGAGTATTCTACAATATAATATTATTTTAAACCAGTATCAAATACATCTATATTTCTTTAAGGATTCTCAATAATATTTAAATCTTCATATAGTCTGCCATTATCTTCAATCCATGATCTCTTTTGTGGATTCCAACTTATCATCATTCATCAGCATGTATCCTTAGATATATAATTATCATAATATTTAACCACTTCACTATTATTACCTACTATGCCTTTATCTAGTAGAATTGCAGAGATAGACATTGAGTAGAAAAGAGAAGTTGACATTGATTTTCCTTGATCGTACACATGAGAATAAGAACATACATTAAAAATTAATTTTCTGACCATTCATCAGATGATTTATCGAAAACTCATATTGATTTTTGATAGTGGAAAAGTAACCTTTACATAAACATATTAAATTTTGAATAAACATAAACAACAAGCTAGCATCGACATCTTGTTCAGCAGTTATAGTCCGTTTCTTTTTATTTCTAGTCAAACTACCCATATCCTCTTCTAATCATAACACATCACTTTGTGGAGGGGGGGCCTCTCTGATAGTCCTCCAAAATTTCGTCATGTTTTATTCTTAATAAGGCATCCCACAACCTCAAAGAATAGGTACACCACTATCCATTCACCCATTTTCAAACTTGAAAATCCCCTTTAGAGTTGAATGTGAACTGAACATACTGACAAAATTTGAAAACAAAATTTGTATAGATAGGTATTTATTTTAAACCACTCTAACCATCCATGTTCTCCCAGTACATTCTAAACAAGAGACTTACTTGATAGGATCTACTTTGCACATACTTCTTTCTCTCGCATGACTGTATGATCCACAAGACCTGGGTTTAGCAGTTTCTCAAGAATGGTAATCCAAGAGTTTTTATGTTTCTTTAAAGACCAGTTCTTTTCATGAGATAATGAATATAGATGATTTATCCTAGGCATTAAACAATGGATCCTAAAAAATTAAGATTTCAAGAGAAGAGATATTAGTTTTGGGAGTAGAGAGTACAAGTGAAGAGAGATATGAAGGAATGAGTTTTTTCATTTAGGTAGTTCAAAAGTAGAAAAACACAAAAACAAGATATAAAAAATAAAATAATTAATACAATGACATGGGATAAATATTTCTAAAAAAATAAATGTGATTCATAACCGTGAGAACAGAACATGCAGTCATGGGGTCAACATTGTGGTGTGACTCTAAATGGTGCGACTGTAACTTGTGACACAAGAAACATGAGACACCAAGCTGAGAGACAGTAACTGAGAGATAGTAACAATGAATCAATAACTATTAGATTGTAAACTGGTCATTCAAGGATGGCCATTCCAAATTCATGAATTATGTAACTCATCCATTCATAATTTAAAGGCTTAGTGAAAATGACATCCCATTGATGTTCAGTGCCAATTAATTCTAATGTAACATCACACTTCTGATAATGATCTCTCTAAAAGTGATTTATGACATCAATATATTTTTTTCTGGAATAATAGATAAGATTCCTAGAGATTTTAATAGAACTTGTGTTATTACAATTTATAGGTAAATGTATAAATTAATATCCATAATCTAGAAAAGTGTGTTTTATCAAAAAAATATGAGTACAAAAACTACCTGAAGCATTTTATTCAGCTTTAGTAGTAGATAATTCTACATAATTATTGTTTTTACTACACCATGATACTAGTGACTTTCCTGGAAAGTGACATGTTGTAGTGTTGATTTTTTATCTAACATAGAACTCCCAAAATCATCATCCAAAAAGCTAACTAGATCAAATGATTATCCTCTAGAATAGAATAGTCCTATGTTGGTAGTATATTTGAGGTATTTGAAAATCCATTTAAAAGCACGAAGATGTCACTATTTTGGAATTATTAAAAATGAGCACACATACACACATTAAATATAATATCAAGTCTACTAGTAGTTATGTAGTGTAATCTCCCAATCATTTTTCGGTAAGTGGTTTGGTCAACAGATTTACCATTCTCATCAAGATTCAACTTACAGGTGGCACTCAATGTAGTGTCACTACTTTTTTATAGTCAAATCCAAACCATTTTAAAATACCATTAGAATATTTACATTGATCCAAAATAATACATTCATTATTTAGAAATATTTCGAATAGAATAATGAATTTTAGTTCACCGATCAAGCTCATTTCAAATTCATTTCACATCACCTTTGAAAACTCAACCCATTAATATTTTTTGCAAGATCCAAAAATACTATAATCAAAATAGATTTGAACCACTAAAACATCTATGGATGTTATTTTTATAATGATATTAGGATCGTCTATTCATTTTTAACGACTTAAAAAATAAGAAAATTAATTAGTCTATCATTCCAAGATCTTAGATATTATTTTAAACCATATAAATCATTTGATAATTTAAAAACATGATTCAGAAAATGTGGTTTGTAAAACACAGGGTTGTTCAAAAAACATTCCTCAACTGTATACCCATTTAGGAATTCACTTTTAATATCCATTTTATATAGTTTGAAATTTTTATGTGCTACAGA
The DNA here is from genome assembly GCA_963277665.1 of Viscum album. Classification (NCBI taxonomy): domain Eukaryota; kingdom Viridiplantae; phylum Streptophyta; class Magnoliopsida; order Santalales; family Viscaceae; genus Viscum; species Viscum album. Next base: position 1,647,313,166 of record OY728135.1, read on the forward strand.
TGCTAGAAAAATTATAATGTCTTCATGTCTAAAAACTAGTGAAAAAGTTCCCTCACAATCTATCCCTTCTTTGTTGACTATAACCACTAGCAACTAATCTAGATTTGTTTCTCACTATGGTGCCTGAATCATCTAGCTTATTCCTAAACAACCATTTAGATCATATGGTCAAGGTTTCTTTGGGTATATCTACAAGTTTCTAGAAATTATTTCTTTCAAACTAATTAAACTCTTCTTGCATAGCCATTACCCAAAATTCATCATTGATTTTCCTATGTTCAATTTGTGACAAAAAGTATTGATGTTCAACCTTATTTCTTATTGAAGCTCTATTTAATGTTTCATTTCCTAAATCTATAACAAAAACATCTAAAGTATGACTCTGAAAGGTTCTAATAGATCTAGAATGAGATGAACTAGTAATTTCTGGTTCATTAATATGGTTAATGTTCTTTATGACTAGTGTCTGGGGAATTTTGTGATCTAGATGATTTAACAGGTTTCTTGACAGCAGGGTAAAATGATTTTTGATTTATGTCCATATTTAAAAAATCATACTCATGATTTTATTGAGAGGTCTTTGGTTCATGTGCATAAGTTTCATCAAATTTAAAATGTAAATATTTTTACAAACATTTGGTTATTTTGTTAAAGTCTATATTGTCTTTACTAGAGATTGAGTAACCTAAGAAAATTCATTCATCACTTTTAGTGGATATTTTTCAATATTTTTTTAGTATTGGGAATATAAACTATCCAACCAAAAACATTAAAATAATTAACATTGAGTTTTCTATTGTTCCACAACTCATAGGAAAATTTCATAAGATTTGGTCTAATTAAGACTTTGTTAATAATATAGCAAGCTGTATTGACAGCTTCATCCCAAAAGTAGATAGTTAGGTCATATTCGTTGATCATGGTTCTTAATATTTCTTATAAGGTTCTATTTCTTTTTTCTACAACACCATTTGGATGAGGTGTCCTAGGGGAAATGAAGTCATGACTATCTCCATTTTTTGAGAAAAAAGATTTAAATTCTGGGTTTTAAAACTCACAGTCATGATCAATTCTAAAGGATCCAATTTTAAGACCACTTGGGTTTTATACTATTTTAGCATACTTGGTTAAATGATAAAAAAATTCAATTTTGTGAGCTATGAAAAAACACCAATTATATCTAGAATATTCATCTACAAGAACATAGATATAGTGCTTCCCATTTAGACGTGAAACTCTAAATGGTCTAAAAATGTCCAAGTGAACTAACTCGAGAGGTTGAGATGTTGAATCTTCTATATTTGTTTTGAATGATATTTTATGATGTTTACACTTTTGATAAGAATTATAAATATTGTCATTTAGAAACTCAAGATTAGGAAGATCCCTGACAAAAACATTCCAAGTAATCATTATAAGGTTTGTATATTATAGTGTCATAGTATTCTATGACAAATCTAGGACTCATTTTTAATGGAACTTAAACAAGAAACATTTTGAGTAACTAAATAATCTACATTAATTGCATAAACATTTTCATTTCTAAAAAAATAAAATTCTAATAAATTTTGAGAAATAAAAAATATTACAAGCATCACTTTCAAATTTATCAAGAAAAGCATCATCACATAATTATGAAATACTAAGTAGGTTATAATTTAATCCATCAACAGAAAAAACTTTATAAATTAAAACTTACTTAGTGTTACCAATATAAAAAAATCCAATTATTTTTCCTTTATCATTTTCACAAAATGTGACATGTCCACCATTATTCGTTATCAGATTCTTGTTGCATGAGTAATATCTATCATGTGTCTTGAACATCCACTGTTTAGGTTCCATAAACAACTACATGTCCTCTTCAAACTACTTTCCAACAAAATAACGAAAAAAGAGATTATTTTTTTACCAAGATTTGTTTGGGTCTAGTAATATTAAAAATAGGTGCATTCAGAATCCATATTTTCTTCATGGGTTTTCTATATATAGTTTGTAAAATATTGGAAGAGTAAATTTTATTTGGTCTTAAAAAATAAAAGAAGGGAATGAATTACTAGAGAAAAAACAAGTAGATATTTTTGTTCTGGATATGAAATAATATTTACCCAATTTTGATATAAACTGAGTTTTATCTATGTTTCGCTATCCAAATTGGTATCTTATCCCCATAGTGTACCTAGGAGATACTTGTTAACCATGCATCTATGTTAGAGGATTATTTACATTGGTAAATGTTTCGAGGTCCTTTTTCATTTGATCATTTGATATTTTATGTTCATTGTTCTCTTTAAGTAACTGAGTATTATTTTATTTTAATATAGTAAGATCAAATTTAAAAATAGAAGTAAGAGAATGATATTTCGTGGAAGATATATATTTATATTATAATGAATTTAATCAATCTTATAGAATTTTATATTACTCATAATTTTTTTCACTAGACATTCTTTCAGAATAACATTCATCTTCAGAGTAATAGGAATTGTGTACAAAAAACTCAATGGTTACCTCAGATGTGTTTGTTAGAAAAAAAATATTGTCCTTTTTTTCCTTTTCATCATGGGATGGTTTTGAGTCACTTGATATATCCTTAGATGCACTCCATGTTTCTTTCATTGTGTTGTTTACATTATATCTTTTTAATCATACTTATTTTTATACTTTAGCTTGGGACAATCAGACATTTCATTTCCGTTTCTCTTATATTAATAATATACTATTTCATTTAAGTTCTCATTCCTTTAATAGTCCTTATTCTAGTTTTCCTTCGGATCATACTTTCCTTTATAGCTGGGATTCCTGAAGAATTCATTTCTTCTATAAAACTTCTTAAACCTTCTGGATAATTAATCAATTTCCTCGTCAATATAATATGGTTAATCTTCAATACTTGTACTATCAGAATGTGTTTTTATCCTTTCCTTTTATTAATTTTTTTAAGTAGTGGTTTAGAAATTCATTGACCTTCTCTTCAGTTCATCCTTAGCTTCCTTGTTAGCGTTAATATCTTCTTCAAACATCATTTGTTTTCTTATTAGATCATTGACTAGAAAATTACTGATATCACATTATTCACTAATTTACACTGACATTCCTCTCCACCATTCAGGTAGACATATTAGTAGTCACATGATTAGTTCTTTTTCATACATCGGATTCCCGATATATCTCATTATATTGAATATCTCAATGAACTTGAGATACATTTCATAAATGGGTTCATATGGATTCATCTTAAAGATAACATATTTAATAGTATAGGTATTATATCTCATTTGATTGACATTAGTGGGTCCTTCGTGTGAAACAACTATGGTATCCCAAATTTCATAAGTAGATTTAGATGTAGAAATTTTATTAAATTCTTCATCCTCTAATGCACAAAATAAAGCACTCACAGATTTAAAATTATCATTATAATCAGCCTTTGTAGCTTCACTCCATTTACTTCATGTATTTTTTTGGATTTCATATTTACATTCTATTACAATCCCAATATCAAACCCCATTCTTTCTAAGAGAATTTTCATTTAACTGTCCATACGGTGTAATTTTTACTATTAATGTGGAGAGGTCTTTTGGAATTATACCCTACATATCTATTATCCATAATAAATAATAAAGACTAAAATTTAAAGAGGTAAAAACTTAAAACTAATAGAAATTTATAAATCATTAAAACATAATTAAAAACACTGTCGAAAAAATATTTTAAAATAGATTTAAAATTTTAAAACAATCAACGTAAAAACAACCTATGATACCAAATGTGGTTTGGAGTAGGATGCTCAATATGGGTGAATTGATTTATAATAAATTTGTTTTCCTAAAAACATTGTTTGAAAATCCCCCAATTTAAAAACCAAACAATCCAGTTAATCAAAGTTGTGAATTTATAATAGTCTAACTATTAAAATAGTTTCTCATAAGATTGATAATTTCCTAACTATAACAATATGAAATATCGATATAACTTCTGAAACCAATCTACTAAATCAAAATAGTTATAAATATTATCTAAAAACTAACTATCAATGTAAAACATAGTTTTCTGAATTTTGAGTTAAAATAGAGAATAACTAAATGACAAAACATTGTTGACAGAACAAGTGGTTTAGAATCAAACCAAGAACAAATCCAATCCTCTTGGTGATAAACTACCACCAAGAAATACATATATATAATTCTGTGATACACACCCTAGATAAGGTTTTACCCAACAGTACACAAGACAATCATATTCACAAGACCTCATCCATTGTTCTGTGTGGGAAATATAATAGTCAGTTCAAATAGGCCATCTTTGATAGTTATATATGGGTGAAACAAGGTGTAAAAAGATATTTTTGTGAGGATATCTTGTATCTTTCAGTTCCATTCAAGAGAAAGTGTCTTCCTAATAGACATATCCACACCCTACTTGAAATATAATAAAATTTTACATAACATAGCATCAGATAATGAGATAGAGTTTAGAAGGATCTATGTGTTGTGAAATGAAACATTGGACTCTTTAGATATAATAGACGTGGTGATCTAGTAATATAATTATAATAGAGTGTCATGGAGCATCATTTTCTAATTTTCATTTCAGAGTGTTTCCATTATTATCTTCGTGGTGGTTTTGTTGTAAGAATGTTTGATGTTTTGATCCACATAAATACAACTAGCAGTAAATGGGAGTTCTTTGTGAGTTCTTATTCATGTTCTTACATGCATGTGTGTTCTTCTCTAACACCATTTTCTCTCAGGCGCCATAATTTTTTTATCTTCAGGTGTTTTTATTTTGGCCAACATGAGGCACGATATCTTCACCTCCAAACTCATACTATCAGGTGTCATGTTTCGAATAAATCATTATTTATGTCAGTTTTATTTAATGACTCAAATATGACCCTTAGAATCATCTTTTAAATTTCATTGAAAAAGATAGAAAAAATATTAAGTAAGGAATGATGTCGTAGTTGGTGGTGAAACAGGAACGGTACCACGGTCACAGTGAGTCAGAAGTGGTTCCATAGTCACTGGTGAACTATCCTTTGAGAGTTTTGGAATCAGTAGCATAATTGTTGTGTTTGTTCGTTTTCAATTTAAGGAATCGGTAAAATAGTTACGGTGTCTAGTCTTTTACGAATTATGGAACTGGAAGAACAATTATGGTGTCTAGTCCATTGTAAATTTTGTAACCTATAGAATGGTTACATTGTTTCGGAAACGATGTCTGATACATTGTCAATTTTTCAGACTAACTAGTGAGGTAGTTTGATCCCAAAAAAAGGTGTCTCTTACTTAGTCCAATATCTTCCATCAATGTTAATAAGTAACAATCATATAATGAATTCAGGTTAACCATAATCATAATAAAACTTAATATAACAAGAGTAATCATGATTTATAAGATTTAAATAAGATATACATGATTTATTTGATTTAAATAATTTATATTATTTATATGATTTACATGATTTTTTATTGTTAAAACAAAAGGATCCCAACAATATCTATGAAAACATATTAGTGATATTAATTGAAATAGAGTGAGATTTTATAATTTTCATTTACAAAAAATAATATAGATGTTATAATGAACTGAAAGTGTTGAAAATGTCTTAATTTAAAATATATTCTGAGTATAGTAAAAATACACTCACCAAATAAATTAAATGAATGTTTTTAATTTATTTTTAGTCGTTATCTCATAGTTTTAGCCTCATTTACTCCATTTTAAACTTTACCGTGGTGATAAATCTTTATCATGTTGATTATACATTATTACTAAAAATGAAATTAAAATTATTATAAAATTTGAATGTAATGATTTTTATTATAAAATACATTAATTTTTTTAATTTATTAATGTGTAAAAATAATAATTTTAAGACATGTACGTGAAATTCAATTAAAAAATATATTTTTTGAAAATACCTGTTTTAAGTATAAAAATTATTTTTGTTTAAATTCATGTATAATGTTGATTACTATTGAATTAATTTTTTTATTTATAATAAAAGGGTAATAATTATACTTTTAAATCCAATACAAAATAAACTATTAATTTTAAAAAATCATTAAATGAAATAACATCCCTTATAAAAATCTATATTTTTTACTATTCACCCAAAGATAAATTTTTTCATAATAATCCAAAAAAATCACCTAAGAATATATTTGATGTGATTATATTGATAAATATTTTCATTTTATCAAATAAAAATATCAATATTTAAAAATTTATCTTTCAGATAAAAATACAAAATTTAAGGCTACCAAATAAATAAATAGGGTATAATGATAAATTTTTAAATGGAAATGGTTTAAATGAGGCTAAAATGGGATTGACACTTGAACACTATTATATGGATTAAATGTTGTGAAAAAAAAATTTTGAGTGTCACACTATACCAAATTTATTTAATAATATTTTTGTAGTATATAGTGTTTTTTAATCTTTGTGTTGTTTGTGGAACAAGATATCGAGCATAGTAATATTTTTTGAGGAATATAAACAAAACTTTTTGGGGTGTTACACCAGACTAAGAATGTAGGTCCCCTTACAGTTTTTATGGATTTCTAATTTGAATATGTAGTGTTTAAAATGGTATGGATGATTACATTTTTAAGAACATGATTTATAAGAGCAATAAAGTTCACCACATAGTGTCCAAAAAGGTATTGACACTTGAACACTGTTATATGCATGTTCCAATAGACTGTCAAAATAAATATTCTACTTGGTGTTAAAAACATTATTAGTATTTTAAGATTTGTTTAGTAACATAAATCTACCAAATAAATCAAGAAATGATGGAGAGTTATTTTCATGGAGTTCTGAGATTTTTGGATGAATTTTGGTGGAGTTTTTTAGGTGAATCACAATTCACTCTATAATATTTGGCACATTTCTCTATAATACATAGTTTCATTGGGAAATATTTTCTAGTTTGCTGATTAAAACATAATATAGGGGTTTTACACTATGTATTATGAATAATATAAATTATTAATGTAGTTATAAGTTATAATAAGTTACACAAGTTTAAATATTAGGCATTGTTTCAGGAAAAGAGGAATTAAGTTTTAATATAAAGACAATATAATTCTTATTCAGTTTATATAATTGGTAATTATGTATCAATGGTGTTAGTTGTGTCTTCATATGTTGATCAATTATATTTTTCAGACAATAACATGAAATAAATTATGAAGTATTAATTAGTCTATGTTGTAATTTTTAGAGGATTAGTGGGCTTATATATTGATGGTATTAATTACATCATAATCAATTCAAATATAAATTTCTTACTAGTTTTTATGTTCCTATGTTTTAATGTAATGGTATAAAATTTAAATGGATTAATTTGACTTTATTTTTAAAGGCATGATTGGAAACATATTCTTATCTTACTACAAGATACATGAATCTTTTTATGAAGGGGGACTAAGAGATTCTACATAAATATTACATAAATATATTTTCTCATGGAGAATATTGAATAATAGAGAGAATATATTTCTTGAGCTATTTTCTAAAATGGTATTGAGTTCTAGGAGTTCATACATGAAGGAAATTCATGGATATAATCATTTTTATAAATATTTATATTAATTATACACCAATTATTGTTTAATATATTTCTATGGTGTGTTAATATATAATTGTTCACTTAGAAGTGTAGTAATTTATGTTTAAATGAGGTGATAAGTGAGTTCTCATCATTTTTAGGGTTAGAATCTTAGAGGGATTGTGATTTTTCACTAAATTATAAAGGTGTGGAATGATTTTTATTGAATCTGGTTGTACAATTACATCCCCAAGTGTATAGACATTTAATGTATAATAGTGTGTGTGAATCAACTAAAAATCACTCATGTATTATATTTTGTGATTCATTGTTTTTCATCAACCATTATAGAGAGTGTTTTTTAAATATTCATGGTATGTGATGGCAGGAAAGGGTCATTTTAATTATTCATACCCATATTCACCCCCACGTTTGGTATGTTTTGTTATGTAGAATAAAAACGTTTCATCAAATAAAATGGTTCATGTTAAAAGTGTTTTATCTCCTAAAAATATATTTAAGTGAAACTAAATCACAAAGAAATTATTAACATTGATGGATATAACATTAATATTTTGAAATATAAAATGCAATCATATTTCTAGTTATTATGTCTTGATTGGTACTAATATTTCATGCATGAAATTATGATCATTATGGATTGTGAATCATTATTGTAATGCGCTTTAAAGTTCAAGTTTTCAATGAAATGGAATCAATGTTTTAGTGGGAGTTGTTTATAATGAATATAGATGAATGAGATGTCTTTTAAATATGCAAACATTACATGTGAGATTCTGCAAAATATCAATGAAGGTGGAATAATGATATGAGAGGATTTTTGTTCTATGTAATTAGTATATGGATTTTCTGATTCATCAAAAATATTGTTGCTCCATTATTTGATCAAGGGAATGTGGTCTCAAAGGACATAAATAGACTCAGAGAAGTCCTTAATATCGAAAAAATTAACCATTGTGTCTTGAGATTATTTCTAACTCACGTCATTCTAAATGATGTGGTGATTGGGGAAAAATAATAGTGGTGTTTCATAAGATAGCCTATATAGAATTGTTATTATAGTTGATATGAGGACCAATGAGGATGACCTAGAAAATGATAATTCTCATGATTTAGAATTCAAGGAAAGGAATAAATTATTAGGAGATAATGATCCCAAATAAAAGTAGGTTATCAAAGTTATGTCATTATTTTCCTCAAAGTAGAAAATGAGAAAAATGGATATTTAATGGGAAGCTTCCACTCATATGATTTCAATGTATATAAGTTAGGGTACATTGTAGTTATGTGTCTGAAAGAATATTTTAGATAAATAAAAAAGATTATTCACCCACTAATAAATATTCAATGGATATGAAATTATAGTGGTGTTGTATGCATAGTTTCATTAAGAATATAAAATTCCCAAAATAAGAAAATATCAACATGAAATAAATGAATGTTGTGGAAATTTAAGATTTCATGATACATGATAAGGAAGTTACATGGTAATTCATAGAAAAAACTATACTATAAGAAGAAAAGAAATAATTATTATACAAAATTTATAGGTATAACATTATTCAAGGTTAATATGGAGGAAGATCTTGAAAAAATACATGTTTGGGGTGATGAAATTATGAAATAAAAGGGAGTGGTACATTTCTAAAAACATTATATATATCATTAAGAATAATAGAAATTTTAGTTGAAGGATTATATTTAAAATATTAAATATAATAAGCTGTAAAACTCATAATCTATTATTGAAATCAAGCCAAAAACTAAGGACCAGGCTTAGATAATTAATGTTTTCACCAATATAGATAATGATATGGGAAAAATAAATAGGATTCTGAAAGGGAAGTCATCAAAATTATATAAAATATTAATGATATATAAATGTCCACGAATGTCAATATTAAATATGGAAGTTGAATTTTGTAATCTATATAGAAAGTTATGGAAAAGTATAATGATCTAGTAAAAAAGTTAGAGGATTCCCAATAGTAAAAATGGTATCATCATGAAGCCAAATTAGTTGTGGGGTTTAATCATAAAAAAATCAATCATGTTTGTAGCTAAGGAAAAAATACCTACTCTAATGTAAAATATAGATTGGGGAGAACGCCAAAATACCATCAAACTAGTAATGAAGACACAAAATAATACACTAGGAGCTTGGTGTTATTTTTGTAGAAATATGTTTCTAAAACAAATTTTTCTTCCATACAAAATATCTACCCTAATTATCAATATGATCAAATAAATATGGGTTGGAATCAACATCCTTGATTTTTTATCAATATATACTATTTTTAGTGGTATGGATATGGACACAAATCCATGTATTTATCAATAATTATGTTATGTAATATGCCATTTGATACTCAAAGTAGTGGAAAAAAGTATCCCAATGAATCATGAGGAAAGATAAAAACACAAAACAAATTTCATGACCATATAATATTAGTAGCCAGTGTATTTAATTGATGAAAAAGTATATTAATGATTAAAATATTTTAAACAATAATATTTGGTTAATAATTAATTATTAGGTGAAGTTAGTAGTAGAAAAAAATTATTTAGAACAAATAGTCCAAGCGAGAGTATTGATCATTGAAAATATTTTCACTTCATATAAGAGGGAGAAAATAATATTTTCAAAAGAATGAAATATGATCAAGAGGGATTCATAAATTTTATCAATGATTAGATATGGACCATCATTATCTCTATTAATTCTTAAATTAGTGTAAAGACAATATGATAATATTTATCATGGTTATTTAAGGTCTTAGTAACAATTTATTTTATGTAAAAAAATTATGAAACTCTTGGTATGAAAAACAATTCAATATAAAAACTATTACTAATGATGGAAAATGAGATGATATTTTGATTCTAGATAATCACACAAAATGGAATCATCACCTCATTAGTCGAGACTAATATTTGTTTCATTTATTTAATGAATAAAATATATTTTATCACAAATTTCTTAGACACACAATCCAGAAATACATGGAAGATCTTATTGACTCTTAAGGATCCTATTATATCGCTAATATTACATGTGATTTTAAACATACTCAGGAAATTCTTCAAAAGGAGAATATCATTTAGAAGACAAATAATTTGAATGACATAAATTCCACTAAACTATTGGAATGGGTTCATGTAAATTATTGTAGGCGGTTTCTTTAAGAGAAATTGATGGGAAGATGTACAATGTACTATTTATAGATGATTATATAATAATAGAATGATCAATATTGATCAATGAACTATTTAAGGTGTTCATGTGTATAACAAATTATCATATATTGGAAGAAAATAAGTTCAGAAAAAAATATTGAAATTATGGAATGATAATGGTAAAAACAATTAATAGCCTAAAACTTGGAATTGAAGCTACAAAAACATTATTTTCTACCTATATGATGTAGGAAAGAAATTAAAATGTAAATTTTTCTGATAGAGTATATAAAAATTATTATAATCATAATTTACTTAACATTTTCAAGACCTAACATTGTTTAATATAGTTTCCAATTCTCAAAATATCAAAGATTTCTCATGGTTACCCACATGATAAGAGTGAAAATAATACTGTGGTATATTAATTTCATGTTTTAATTGTTCAATAATGCAACATAACCAAAATAATAAATGGTATATAAAGCAACCTATTGATAACATCATAATCTTAGGCATTGTGTTTTGAATGGAGGATTCATACCCTATTGTGTATACCAATTAATTCTTATGCAATTACTGGAATGTGTCATTATACTATAATGGTGTTTGTTAATTTGATATATTAATATTAAATTTATTTTTATAAAGATATAATATTAAATTAATTATTGAGTACAAATTTTTCTATTCAGTGATTTTTGAAGATCAATGGCATTACTCTATGATGGTTCTTGTTACATCATAATCAAGTCGAGTCAGGCATTTTTAACAAAGTTGAAGTTATTATATTTTAGGGTAAGGATCTATGATTCAAATGGATAAATTTATAATAGTTTTTTAAGACATGGTAGGATTAACATATCCAGAATACTAAAATAATAATCATTTATTTAATAATAATAACCATATAGAATAACTATAGAGTTCAGAAAAATATATTCCCTCATAGAGTATATTTATCAAGAGATAGAGAGAGAATAGAATATAAAATAGTATTGATAAAAGGGGTGATCATTTTATGAGTTCATTATTATTGGAAATTCATTGATATCATCATGTTGATAAATATATATATTATTATTGCATGAAATATTATGTAATCTCTTTATTTTTTATAAGTATTTTAGTATTTAAATAGATAAATAGTGATTCGTTTTTGATTGAGGATATATATGAGTTATCATCTTTTTTAGGGTTATAAACCTATAGGATAAATTAGTTTTCTATACATTTTAAGGATAACCTATGAACTTATAGTTATTTTTGGTAAATCTAAATATCATTGAATTTTGTTTCATTAAATATATTCTAATGCACGTGAACCAAGAAAAAAATTATAATTTATTATAATTTTAAATTTTTTTTATCTCTTTATTTATTTGGGATAGATTTCATTATGAACTAAAATCAAAATATGATGGTTGAAAAAGGGATTTTTAATTTTTCATTCCTTGATTCACCCCATGGTATCATTTCTTATATGGTACAAATATGTTTTATTATAGATGTTTTTTAGTTTAATAATGTATTATCTCATTAGAAGCTATGGAAGAATAAGTGAATCATGAATTATTTTTGATCATTTATGGCCTTAAATTTTTTCTTTGAAATAATTAGATGCGATAATATTTATGATTATTTTTTTAGATGTGTACATGTCCATATTAGTTGTAATTACGATCAATATGGGTAGTGGAGATTCACAATAAAGGTATTATAAGGTTTTATAATCCATAATTAAAGGAATAAATTAATTAAAGGGTTGTTTTCTAATATAATCTACAAAAAGGTTATTTTATGTAAATCCTTAAACAAAAAGTGAGATAATTTTCTCGATGTCTATGAATGAGAAAAAATGGTATGATAGGATAAAGTAAAAGTTTTATGTAAATCTATATGGATTTAAGGATTCACTAGAATCAATATTTTGATATATTCATCTATTGAGTGAGTGTAGTTATGGAGGACATTCACAAACTCAGAGAAACATTAGATTTTGAAAAAACCAAGAATCATATCATGAGAATTTATAAAATCATTTTAATACAAATGTTTTTGTGGTCGAGGAAAAGGATGTAAAGGATGTTCTATTAGATATTCTTTATATCATTATTATTTCATAAGAGATGGGTACTAATGAGGATAATTTTGTGGAAAAGGATAAATATCATGAATTGGTATTCATGGAAATATAAAATATTTTGGAGAAGGTTGATCTTAATTAAAATGATATTGAATAAGCCATGTAATTTATATCTCTAAACAGGAAATGGTAAATGTAAATTTTAAATTAAATATTTCACAAATATGATTTTATTTTGGAATAGAGGGGGACCATATTTCTAATCCAAATAAATTCTAATATGATGAAGAAAATGATGCTCCCAAAAAGATATATTTTAATGATGTCAAGGGGAAGAGGAGTACTAAGACAAATTTACTTAAGAAAATAAACTTTCATTCCTAATAAGACATCAATTTCGAAGAACTGAATGTAGAGGACATTATGGATGGTGAAGTTATCAATAAAAAATTTCTTGAAGAATCCATTAACTAACCAAAATATAGAGAAAACATTGATCATTAAATGTTTAACCTACACAATGAAATATAAGTTCAAAAAAATATATAATATTTAATATAAATTCATTAAAATGAGAAAAAATACTGAGTTTTGAGAAGGAAACGGGACTTTTGGGATGTAATTAGGAAGTTGGTACGTGCGATGTAGAGAAAGAGAAGGAGATGTATTGAAATCTAGTAAAACTGTGTGTGGATTATATATTATAAAAATTATTTCATCATAATTAAAAATCATGTTTGGGTCATGATGGTAAATAATAGTTGGTAATTCTTGATGTTAATATATAAGCACATAATCTTATGAGGAAAATTGTGACTAATGTATAAGTGAATAAACAAAATAGTCCACCATTATTCTTGTAATTTTGTTTTCAAAAGATTGTTAATACACAAAACATGTGTTCTATGGAAATGAGTTTCTTCAAAGCCTATGAGAAATTTCCAAAAATATTTAAAACCAATATATTTTTTATTTATTCAATTGATACATTTTTCAGTTTCAGATATATATATATGAATAAAAATTTTACTCATTGAGAATGAAAAGATATGTGTGTGGTGGAAGGTAGATACTCAAGGAATCAACAAGAATACTGAAAAATCACAACATTTTATGGTTTAGAGGACCCATAATATCTAATAGATAAACATTCATATCAACAAGAAATATATCTAAAATATAAAATAATGGTTTAAGAAGAAAATATCTGAAATAAGTTTTGTAATAGGTATTTATTTAAAAAAAATTGTTCAATATAAAGTTTGTATTTTTTATATCATATGCCCTTCTTAAAATATAGGAAACCAGGATCTTGAAATGGTAATTAAAAAAAAGGTAATTATTATTATTTAATGATTAGGGATTAAATATCATTACATTTAAGAAATCCAAAACTAGTGGAAAATAGATGAGGAGAATGGATGACTTGGCTCTTGAAGTTTTGGGTTATAATTTACTTATTTCAAGCTAATTATGTGACCTAGGACATTAAATACATTTATATAAGAATGATTTATCTCTAAAGGTAAAATATGGTTCAATTGTGAACTTGAGATTTTGAATTAATTGAAATATACACCTCATTAGAAGAGATAAATATATGTGATTTATATCAAAGGAATTCAAACACAGTATGTGTTATAAACAACTTAGATACTTGAGCCAAAAATATTCAAAAGTGGTTATAAAACAATAATGTGCACATTAATCTCTATGATTACTTTTGATTAAACTCATACACTTGATATTTTTCAAAAGGAAAATATCCTTTAGAATACATATAAGATGAAATTGAAAATTTTACATAACTACTCGAATTGAAGCATGTTGATGTTTGTGGGATAATGTCTCCAGTATCCATTCATGGAATAAGGTACTATATACTAATAATTGATGATTATGGTATAATGTCTTGTATGATATTAATATCTCACAAAATTAAGGTGTTTAATTGTTTAAAACCTTATTATAGATTGGAAGAAGATATGATTAGATATACAATATTAAAAATCTTGACTGTTAATGGAAAAAAATTACTGATAGAAATATGGTGGATTATAAGGATATGAAAATATAATTTTTAAATAGGTGACATTTTCAAGATATTGTAATGGAAAATAGGTTTATGTGATGGAGTATTAGTAAATTATTGGAAGAATATTGTACATAGGATCTCCAAGAACCAAATGTTTTTCTACAACTTTTCAAATAGTGAGATTTTATGGTTTCACTAAAAAATACCATGGGATAGATGTAAAAAAATAATAGTTATATAAATAAATGTCATTATGGATTTCAAAATATTCTATAGTATGGAATCACATCTGAATGTATTTGGATGTATATGTATAGATCTGACAGGTTCAACAGAAAATAGGAAGATAACATAATAGAATGTATTTTATCTGGAAAATGTTTGTATTTCATGGATCATAAATAAAAAAATTTATATTTAGTTATGAAATATGGAATATGAATACATATAAGATAGTAAATCTTGTAACTCTTATGTCTTAGGAACCAACTTGAAAATTTTGTGGTTAAACTGAATTCTTGTATTGTAATTAAGTGTGATTACAAGAGTGATATTATTATTAAAAAATCATTTCTTCCATAAAATTAAAAAGTATATTAGTACCAAATAACACATTATATAAGATATTTTTTAGAAATTTTGGAATAGATTGAAATATGTGTTTACTAAAATTCAAATTGTGGACATCATGAAAATGGAACTTTTTAATGAATATTTTTAGAGATATTGGTTTTCCCTTTTAATTCAACCATACCCAATAAATTGAAAGGTTAAGAGAAAGAAAACCACCTCTAATGTTATTTATTCAAATTTTTATTTTTGATAAAAGATTAATTTAAGGTATTAAATATATTATGGATTGATTTAGTGAATTTATATTTCATCTTTGTAACTTTCAATGAAGCGCCCTTTGGGTTTTTTAAAAAAGGATGAGATTATAGGATCATATTTAATGGTATGGGATATATTTTAAGCATTATATATTATAAAAGAATATTTAATGTTTATTCATTGGTGATAAATGTGTAAACACCCAAAACTGGTTGATGATATATTTCTTTGAAGAGGAGTAGGGTTGATTTAGAGAATAAAAAATCAATGGATGTTTGATAAAGATAAATTGATGGTCATAATAAAATATAGAATAAAGATTTATTTGGTAAAATAGTTTAAACAAGTGGAGAGTACCATAATAAAAATTTGGAGGCATTTTTCTAAAAATGGATTGGTGATCACAAAACAAGTGGTGACAAATAGTTGTTTTTTTAATTTTTTAAAATATATTGTGTCAAATCTATGAGGTCAACGAAGTGTTTCATTGGTGACATTTTTATTTAACTCTTGTTTCCCACTCTGATATGAGTTATATGTAATTAGATTATATTATAAAGGAATCATTAATTAAACTGTATGAAGTGTTCTAGTGATGGATGAATGATGTTGATTAAAGGGAAATGATGAAGAGTATGAGTGTTTTCAAAAAACCCATGGTGTAAAATTATTTGAAAAAATACATGTCTATATTTTTTGTTGTGACCGTTAAAAGAATTATCTAAAATACTCAAGAAAACATGGAGATTATTTTCATGGAGTTCTTAAAATTTTGGATTATTTTGGATAATTTTTTTATACGAAACAAATATCAAGATGAAATATGTAGAAAATTATACCGTTATAAAAAGTTGGTTAGGGATATATTTTTTTGTTTTATGATTAACCGGAAATATATATTTTTGAAACCATGAAATCTGTGTAAGAGTAATTTTTGAATTAGTTAGGCATTTTGAGAAATTAGTCACATAATAATCTCATGCATTACACCATGAAAAGAGAGATTTCACAATAATGTGTAGACTAAATATTTCTTGTTAACCTTCAAGAATCGGTCATTACCCCATAATGGTGTTTGTTATAATGTGATATACTGATTATAGAAATTTTTAATAACATATACCCTAACATAAATTTTTGAGTTGGGATTTCACTATGCTATCATTTTTGGAACATATAATATATATTCTGTGATGGTTGATGTTATTCCATAATCAATTAAATTCATGATATTTTACAATTTATAATTTAATTATATTTTGGTCGAAGGATAAATGATTTATATAGATGGATTTTCCTCAGTGTTCAAAAAATTAGATGGATGAATTTTCCCATCATAATACAATAAATAAGAAGGATTTAATAAAAGTAAACATTTATATTTTCTCTAAATATTAGAGAAACATCTTCTCATGAGGATAATATTAATGAGAGATAGATAGATAAAAGGGGGAAGATAAGTATCTTAATATTTACTAAAGAGATAGAGAATTCACGGAATTTATTCTTTCTAGAAATTCATGTAGATCATCAAGTATATGAATCCATATCTTATTACTACAACAAATACATGTGTAATATATAATCATGGATTTTGAAGATCGATGTTTTCACTTAGAGGCATAATGAGTTCTTTCTATGTGAGGTGTGTAATGAGTTCTCATATTTGTGTGGGTGGTAAACCAAGATGGATAGTGAGTCCACTTTAAATTATAATGAAAACCTATTCAGTTATATTAAATTTTTTACACCAACAAATCATCAAGTTTATGATCCTTGGACATATCCTTGTGTAGGTGAACTTTTTAAAAATTTCTTATGTCTTCACTTTTTTGATTTCATGCAATAATTTATTATATGAGGGATAGTTGATTTTTATCTAACAATAAAACAGGGTCAACAGAAAGGGGAATAATAATTCTTTATACCATGAATCACTCAAATCTTATGGTTTCATTCTTTTTATGTGACTGTCATCTAAAATTTTAGGAACGAAATATAATGTAGTTTTCTGCAAGATCTCCCAAACTATTCATACTAGTTTTTTTTATCTATAAAATCTATGTCATTTGTCAATAAAAATCATATTAACCTTCTAAAAACCTCATTTACAGCATATAATGAATTTTTGGGGACTTATGACTCATTGAGAGTGATTTTAGATATTTTTCTCTGAGGAACAAAATATTTATTATTGTAATGGATCATAACGACATTGGAATGAAGGTTTAATTTTGTGTATCTCATCGATTCATGAATCATTATCTTTTCCTATATTTCTTTTCCTCTACATTGGTAGATTATTTCCTAGGGGAATAGATATTGAGTGATGGAGTTGAATATTTTAAATCATTATTGGGAAAATTATGATTCGAAGATTTTGATTCTAGTTACTGATAAAACATTTTATGATGGTTAACACTTGTTCTTTGGTTTCATGGATCCTTCGTTTTTCATCGCCTAATGTTAGTAGATCCTATTCATTTATTAGTGGATTTTGATTCATTGATTCATTATTTATGTAATTTTATGTTATTTTTATAATGTGATTTTTATAAAATAATTTCATGGAATTAATTTTCTAAAAATTAAGATATTTTTGAATTTTAAAACTATGATTTTGGTTTTACTAAAAAAATGGTTATTGGTTATAAATTGATAATATTCAAAAAATAATTTATTTTTATATTTTAAATTATTTTAATTTATGTTAATTATTTTTGATGGTTTTGTCTTGGATAATTGTTTCCAAAATGAAAATTGTTTTTGAAATTTAATTGATATTTTATGTGAAATGATATGTAATATTTAATAATGGAAAAGGGGATTGATAATTATATTATAAGGGGTGTTTTATTCTCGTTTTGATTTGGATTTGGAGGGAAGTAATTTTGGGAAACATTTTTCATTGTGAGGATTCATAGTGGGTGTATTATAGGATCATACGTAAGTATTTATAGTATATGATTCATATCAATCATATATCATGGAATTTTATGGATAAAAATTTGGTTATATATTTCAAGTGAACCATGAAGGATTACTATACATTTGGTAAAAAACTAATCTAAGTTATTTTAATGTGTTGACTTTGAATTTTCTTAAACAACTTTTTAATTTTTTTTGTAAATTTCATGGACTATTTAAGATGGAGTTGATTAGAAGGGGATAAATATTTCTTGGGAAACCATGAGTTTCATATGGAGAAATACTTCTATGTATTAACATACTTACCCCGACCACTATATCTCAAAGAGAGAGAGAGAGAGTGTGTGTGTGTGTGTGTGTGTGTATTTAATCAATATTTGAGAAATTTAATGGATTATATATTCAGATCAGATGTATTTATGTTTTTAGATCATTTTATATGTGGTTGCATTTAACCATAAATTGTTGGAGCTGTCATAAAATCCCTGTTGGATAAGAATCATTACAAAGTTTTTTATTTCATATTGGGTGTGTTGGACATTATTTTCACTACACTCAATTTAACATGTGTTTATTTTGAAAAGGTTATTTTAAGTACCAAATCTATATTTTAATGGAAACTATACATTCATTTCATGTATCTAGTTCTTCATTTTGAGGTTATATAATTCACCATATGGTTATTTTCACCCTTAAACGTTGGATTCTAGCCCACGGGGATTATAGATTATGCTTGAATCCAAAATTCAATCCTCACTCAATTCTTGATATGGTCTCTTAGGTCAGGTCCATCACATCTACATTACCATTATATACCTAAAGAACATTATGTTTTTCTAGTTACCACACTTTTTTATGGACTGGACTCACTTCGGTAGAGATACAGTCTTAGAGGTTCAAACACAATTTGAATCCAAAATTACAACTAATTTGGAAGAATTACTGATTATTATAAAATTTGTCCTAGGATCTTGGATTGATGTTTGTTTCAGTAAGACTAATAAAAATTCAAAATTAAATAAATAAATTCAATTACATGTTATTTGACGATATAATAAATGAGTTGAATTTATTTATTTATTTAATCACTTTTTATTTGAGTTTAAATATTTTAATGCATTGAATATTTCATTAAATAAAAGTTATCTATTCAAGGTTCGATAAACACATATAAGAGTACCCAATATAAATTAATAAATTGTATTCCATCATTTAATCGGATGATTTTTTATGATTGTATAATGAAATTCATGTGATAATTAATAATATTTTAAAAGGTATCGACTGAAATTTTAGGTCTCTTTTAGTATTAATATTTATTTAGGGAATAATTTCAATTTAATAAACATTTAACAAATTTATATAAATTTTTTATAACCCAAAATTATTTACCCAATTTTGGTATAAAAATTTGAATCCCTCCATCCATTCATTTATGGTTCAAATAGATAATTAAGATATAAGAATAACAACAAATTTAATCCCCTTTCATTGATTATGTTTATGTTGTTTTTTTGTCGTATATACACTATAAAACACTAAAAAAATACTTTCTAGTGCAAAATGATTTGAAATCAATGACTATTTTATTTTTAATCAAATGTTGTTAGGTATTAACGGTTTCTCATTTGGATCATTCAATCAATGATGAACTATTAATATTTAGAACACATATATGCCATAATGAAATGGTTGAGGTATCACTTATCTTTTTCATGTACTTATAGTTTTAGTATATAATTTAATGGGATGAATATACATACTCGTATAATATATATAATGTTATGGATTATATTAGGTCAAAACATTCTAAAATATCACATAATGATTTATTTCTTAACTCTCGAGTTTATTTGAATATTTGAAGAGTGGCCATAAATAATTATAAGTCAATTGTAGTAATATAAAATTTAAAATTTATAGAGGGTTTTGATACAGTCTCAAAGATTCATTCAATGAGTCAATCATAGGTTAGATATCCATGTATAGTCGATTTAAAGGTATAAACCACCCATGTCTATAAAGATTCGTTATTTATGAGGTAACATGATATACAGTGGGTGGGGTGGGGTGGGGTGGGTCAATGGGTAGCACTATAAATGTTTTTTTAAAATACCTTTTGTCCTTACACATATTTTTTCACATATTAAGATCCCCTCATCTACATAGGGTTGGAACTACCCATAAAACTACCTCACAATCAAAAGGGGAAGTGACCACCTATCATGCCTACATTATGATACATGATTTCCCATAAACTTACCCAAAAACTCAGGAAACCATACTTGGATTGAAGCAGACATGTTAAATGCATTCTACATATGTTAATGGATCTGGAATATGAAATCCAATTGATTCTGAAACCCCGAGGGGCCACATGATGACCCAATGACACGCCATATGGAATAGACCCCATCTAAGGGTATTTTTAGATAATTTTTCTCAATGGATTTTAAAAATTGGAAAATATACATAAACATAAAAAATATAATAAAATTAAATTTTAAAAGATCCATTATATGTAAATGTTCAGAATATAATTTATTTTTTCAAAAATAAATTCATAAAAAATGATATGAAATTTATCACATTTAATATTTATTATTAAATTGTGAATTCATATTTTCTATTCATGAATTAAGAATGTATTATATTTGTTTCATTAATTTATTAATTTAGTTTAAATTATTTCATTAGGATTAATATGTAATTGTAATTATTAAATGTATTATTTGATGATATATGAATTATAACTCATCCTTTATAATATATAAGGGCCTCTATGTCCACAATTGCTTATTTATTGTAATAATGTCCCCAATTCCCATTACCTTCATGTGAGTATATAATTATAATGTATAGAGACACATTTAACAATTTTGTTTGAGGAAAAAACCGAAGTGAACCCATACATGGGGAGATATAGAAGAGATGGTGGAAGTTAAAACTCTATCCAGTAAACATTATAGGAGTTCCATGTGGTTTATTAATTTTTTACATTTACTCTCTAAACCAATGGTTTGTTTAAAGATCATGATCATGCTATTTGTTATTCATTTTATCTTTATATGTTTAATTATGTAAATTTGTATATGTATACAATTACAAAGTATTATATACAATAATGTAATGAAAAAAATACATTATTAGGAATTACACATATTCTTATTAATGGATGCTTATTTTTTAGAAATTATAACATATTTTAATTACAATTAATATTTAAATTGAGTCAAATTTATAATATTAAATATGATAAAAAATTCCTTCAAATAAAAAATAATAAGTCTAAAATGATTCAATAATTTAATGAAGATAAATGAATATGAGACTTTTTGTGAGTGGATACATGAGGGTTTTAGTTGTATAAATAACTAAATATTGATCTTATATCTTCATTATTACTATCTAGTTTCTCTATATTCATCATTTATTATAACATCAAAAATATGGGAATGTATCTGCCACATATATTACATATGGTTATCTAAAAAGATTCGTACATGAAGAAATTTAATCCCTAGTTCATTATTGTAAAAAAAATGAAATGGAAGGGAAAATATACCAATATAAAAAATCAAATTCAAAGTTATTATCAAGAAATAACTTAAGGAGTTAAAGATAAAAAGGAGAGAAAGGATCTTGAGTATTTTTTATTTATATGTGGTAATTAATCTAATTTAACGACAAATTAAAATTCTAGGAAGAAGTGGTAAAGGGAATTTATAACTTCATGAGGATTTTTCATTGAATTGAATGTCTTTTATTTTAATATATTGGGTATTGTATAAAAATTTTAACTATTTCATATTTATTCTTATACAAAAAATATATTTATTCTAAATGATCATAAAGTGTTATGTGGTTATATGACTTGGTAATTGTGATAGAATTACAACTACAATAATTTGTGAATACCATCTTACTTTACCTAATGAACAAATTAATGGATTTGAAAACTATTATTATGTAATTAGTTATATAGAAAACATAATATCTATATTTCTCAAAGAAACAAAGGTGTTTTATTTCATGTTTAAAAAGAAATTTTCTTTCTTTTATAGAAATTATATATATTATGGTATAACAAATTTAAATAAACTTTTGAATGTACTTGAATTAAGAAATAATTTGTTATATATCGATGAAAATTCCAATATGCACGACTCGTATCACTCATATATATATGGAACATTATGCTTTATCATTTAAATAAAAAGTGTTTGATAAAACTACACTTTGAAGGGTATTTATAATAGTTTTATTTAAGAAAATAGTATATATGTCATGATTATTTACTATATAAAATCACCAAAGAACATTTACATGGTATATGTGAAATGGAAAAATAAAATCATGAATTTATCCATACTAATTTATATTACCATTTTATGTGGAATTGGAGTGGACTTATACATTGTCACAAATTTATATGACATTAGTAAATCATTATATGACTAATTTAAGAGTTATAAGCTAGATTACCTTGTAATGTTAATTAAATTTTAAAATAAAGTAAGATTTCAATTTATAGAAAGATAAAATTTTAATACCATGGTAAAGAATCTATTGACCAGGATATCATTGATCATTTTAATGAGATTTGAATATTTACTTAACCTACAACTCAATATAAACCTTAGTGGAATGGTGTTGGTAAAAAGAGGAATTGAATCATTCTATACATATTAAGATCGATGATGAGTCATGCAATAGATTTTTTATCCTTTTAGGTAAATGATTTAAGAATAATGATATATATAATCAACGGTGTACTAACTAATATATTATATAAGATTCCATATAAATATTTTGTAAAAAAATATGGGATTCAATACATATATATATTAAGAATTATTGAATGTTTTAAATACTCTTCTCAATTACATACTCCCTTAATGATGAAATATTTTTATCTTTATAAGATACCCTAAAAACTGAAGGATATCGGCTTATCACAATTCATATATATGAGAAATTATGTAAATAAAATATTTATATCTATATAGGTAGAACATATTAATTGGAAATACTAGTAGAAAAGAAGACATTAATAATGTTAATGATCAAGATGAAAAAAATTTGGTACAACAAAAAAAAATCCACAAGAAATAGTAGAATAATAAATGAAGATACAAATATTGTGTATGTTTACTATATTGGCTAGAGAAAAATATAATGATTGGATTATTATCACTAAAGTAGATTAAAAATATTCTTTATGGTTATTAACCCCCTTATCAAGAAAAAAGTGGTAGATGGAAAAGAATATTCTAAATTTAATCATTCTATGAATTCTAAAATGGATACCATATACCAAAATTATATTTGGAAATTGGTACGACCTATAACTAAAGTAAAACTCATTGGGTATAAATGGGCATATAAGAAGAAGTAGGATATATATGTTAATGTAAATAACTATAAATTGTGATTGGTTGTTAAATATTATAGATAATGTCAAGGAATTAACTATGGATAAAAATTTCCATTCCTGATACTAAAATCCCTTACAATTATGATTTTCATAATGGATTTCCATGATTATAGTATTTGGAAGATGGATGTTAAAACCACCTTCCATAATGAGAAGCTATTAGAATATTTAAATATAATAAAACCATAGTGATTTGTGAAAAATATAATTTCAAGAAGATTTGGATGTTATAAAAATTCATATATGGATTTAATCAAGAATTATGATCATGTAAAGTTTATTTTTATTAATTTATAAGTGAAAAGGTTTCATTAAAAATTAATGTTATCCATGTGTCTATAAAAGGTTTATTCAGAGTACAATATTGTTCTTACTATTTTATTTTCACAACACATTACTTATTAGAATTTCAATTCTTGTCTTATAGTCAGTTATGTCTTGATGGAATGAATTCTTATCTATAATAGAGTTTGCTGAAGTAGCACATATCCCATTTTCAATGATTTATCAAAAATATCCTACCTAGACGATGTCTTAGTATATATATATTGGAAAAGAATTTAAATGATATAATATAGAGAAATCAAAATATTATTTTTTACCAATGTTACATATAATAAATATATATATATATATGATAATATATCTACAACACGGAAATAGAGAAAAATAACAAGTAACATCACTTACACTTTAATGATTTGATCTCTCATGTATAGTATTCTAGGTACTAGTAATAATTTTTCCTTCACCATCAGAATGGTTTCTAGATATAAATAACATCTATGAGTGTTTCACTAATAATTAATTAAAACTATCATGATATACATGAGATGTATAAAGGATATTTTAATATTTATGAGAGATGATATAAGATTTATAGTAATAGAAACACTTATTCTTGTTTTCAAAGGATCAAAATGATCTAAATTAAAAGTTTGGTTATTTTTTCTTCCTAAATTGTAATTAATTAAGTTATATAATCTCAATGAAACTATTTTTCACTAATTCTTTATGATATTATGAATATATCAGTACATTTTAAGTATATAATAATGTAGGTAGATACAAAAAATTGTATTAAATATTATTATAATACATATTAATGACAAATAAACCCCAAAATTCGTGATAAACCTATTTTAGTGGTAAATTCAAAGGATGAAAACTCACACCAAATGATAATTTATATAATATAAAAATAATTTATTTTGAGGGATTTTATTCAAAGATGTGAAGTCATTGTTAGAAGTGTTGCTTTAGTGAAAAAGGTAACTGACCCGCGGAATTAATCAATATCTTAGCAGAAGTATAAGTCTTAGGTGAGATCAAATGGGTTGAAAATTATTATAAATTTGGTCTAGTGCAAGTGATAGTTTGTTATTATGGTTACCTTATACCCACCTCAAGCTTATATGTTTGATTACTACATACGCACACACATATGTTTGGGTCTTATTCTTATCACACAATGTATTTAATTATTCATGCATTATATGTTAATGTTCCTGGATTATTAGTCAAATAAAAATTATAAAATAGTCCTTGTTATAATAATAACCATGAGATGAGCTAAAAGTAACACCAAACCTACTATATATATGTAACGACCCATGTTTCTGAATCCAACAAGTTCATACTATATTTGATATCTTATGTCACATGCAACAGCAAACACACACAACACTGAACAAAAATAAACCATTCTATATTAAAATTATATGAATAATATAATCATTAGTATATAAAAAGATAATAATCAATTACATAATTAAAGATTTTTATTTTTATTCTCTTTTGACGAACCAAGTTAAGAAAAGTATAGTATTATACCTTAATAAATTAAATTGATCATAGATAAAATTTTATTATAATTATTATATTTAGATTTATAAAATAATTTTTGAAAACTCAGTAATTTAAATATTTATATTCAATAAAATTAAAATCACTTTAAGATCAAAAAAATTTAATAAAATAAATATTTCAATAAATATTTTTTATTCATGTAAAAGATAAATTTAAAATATTTATTTTTTCGGTTTTGAAAAAATAAAAAAAGGATTAATAATGCCGATATTATCTTAGGACAAATATTTGATATTTTTGGAGAAATAATATATTTTATATGAATATTGATCATATAGTTTTTGCTAAAAACTGTCACTTTATAGTATTATCTTTATAAAATAATGAATTATTATTTTATAAAAAAATATATATCTAATATTTATATATAATATTTATATATAATAATTAATGTAAATATTTTGAAAATACTATATTGAATTTATAGAATCCATATATAAGGCTTTGGAAACCCGGGAAATATTTTTCTCTAAAACTGTATTTATCCTCTTAAATTATAAAGTAATTTTCACAACATATGGAAATTAAATAATTGAAATTGGATTTAATATTTTATATAAACATGATCAGATTATGTAATAATTTAAAATTGATTTTTCTTCCTAAAATTATGATAACTAATATTATTTCCAATGACTATAATATTGGTAATGCGGTTATATTCAAAGAATTATTTTATTAATATTTTGTAATATTTATCTGATGAATTATAATAATATTTTATATATAATGAATCTGATATTAATTTTTTATATTTATATAAATATTTTATCACTTAATTAATATTTAATTAACGTTATATAATATTAAAAACACTTAATGGTGAAAATAATTTTTTTCTAAAAAATGGGTTTTTCAATATATTAAATGTTTTAATTTAAAAGATAATTTTATTTTATATATAAATTTAATCAGACTATATTGACTCTAAAATTAGTTTTATAACATTAAATAATTTTTACAGGGGTTACCATATGTTTCTAATAAAATAAAAACTATTATGGTAAAAACTTATTACCAAAGTAAAAAAAACGGAAATGGTAAAATGTAAAAATAAAGTGGTAAAAAGATTAAAACAAGTTTAAAACATGTGGTAAACTTTTTGGTGGATAATTTATCAACATTATATTACCCCAAAATATATTATTTTTGAATTTTGGAACCCTTGATTTTAAAACCTTGAGATTTGGGGAAATTGATTTTGAATTAATTTAAAGTTTTTATTATTATTTTTATTTCACAAAATAATGAATATAGCATGTTTTATAAGAAAGCACTAATTTATTATTGATTTTTATACTACACCACGTTGATATATTGTCATATTATACATCAAGATATGATTTCTCTACATGAAACACCGATATGGATTGTGTTACATGCAACACTGATTTTCTATGAAACAACATTTTATTATTATAGTTATTTAAACAAAATAGTAATAACTTAGATATTAAATGTAGTAACATGAATATTAAGAAATAATTTTTAAGTATTATTTATATTTTTTTATATTAAGAGAACATATTTATAATAAAAAATATAATTTTTTCAAAAGTCTTTATATGTTTGAAAATATTATTTTCTCAAATGAATTGTTTTCTTTGTCCTTTTGTGGAAAAAATAAAATTAATTTTAGAAAATTATTGAAATTTAATTTTAAGAAATGAAATTTAATTTTGAATTCATCATTTCAAAGTTTTGTTAGGGTGATTTATTTTGATTTCATCTAAAAAACTTCATTTTTTGGATGAATAGTGAAAAATACTGAAATTTAAATAAAAAATTTGTTTTCGTCTAGTTTATTTATATTGTAGAATTATATTAAAATTTTATTTTAAAGATTAATTATATCAATTTAAAAATATATATTTTAGCGGATTATAAAATAGTACACACTAAAATTAGAAATATAAACATTTCAAACATTTAAGCATTTTTTCATTTAAAAGACCATCTTCCACGACATGTCTGTGGGATTAATGTTTAATTTATTTTTCTTAATTATATGTTAATAATTTATAAAAATTGATTAAATACATATAGTAATATTAATTTTTAAATTAAATTATGGTAAACATAGTTTTTGACCAAATATATTAGTGAAATTGATTGAAAATCATTAGAGTTTTTAAGGTAAAAATTAGTTTACTTAGTTGTTAAATATTAAACTTACTAGACAAATTGACCAATCCACTTGTCAAAAATCCATTTTATTCCACTATTTAGACTATATCCCATCTTATTTACAATTTTAGGACTTATAGGGAAACTATTAAATGAAATTTACCTATATAATAAGTTTGGTAAGGAAAAAAGACAGAAAAGGAACCTTCCTTAGATTTAATATTTATAAATCCCTGATATATGGATAAAAGACAACATTAGATCATTAATACACATTATTTTGAATTGATAATGAGTTTTTTTCATCATATTAATTTATATTTAATTTTTATTGATTAATTTTATATATTAACTACTTAAATAAGAAAAATGCGGTAATTATTTAGATAACAATTAACTAAAATAAATGATAAAAAACATATTAAAAGTGAATTAAATTTATTGATTTTTTTTAAGTAATTTTTTATATATGAAAATATCATGTTACACATGTTTTAATTAAATATGTTGAACTTCCATATTTTTCTTGATATATTTTTTAATTTAAATTAGTTAAATAATGTCAAAATTGACATTACTGTTATTATATAATGAATGTTATTTTATTAAATGATTTAAAATTTTCTAAATATCCCATATTCTACCAAATTATTTTTAGATATTAAAAAATATAAAAAATTGTATTTTAATGGAGCAATTGAGCTTTTATGATGAACATATTGATTTATAAATTGAAACAAATTATGTTTGCATAGTTCAAGTTAAAATATAGTTTTTTTCAACTTACATGCGCTTGTTGTAAAATTAATTTTTAACACAATTTAATTTTAAATTTTTAAAATTAGATATAATATTTAGAATTCATTGGGTCTATATTTTATTAAAAAATATCACTTTAATTTATTTTTAATGGTTAAATTACGTAGGACAGAAAACTATTTGGATTGATATAAACCAGAATGGTAAAAGTGGGGAAGCATAGAAGTTAGGGAACAAAATATATAAATATAATTATTTTCTTAGGTTGAGGTTTTTATATACCATAATTCCCTATTACTCTATTATTTTACCATTATTGAAGCACATGAGGTAATGGATACCTCTTAATAGTGTTTACCTTTTAGTATTTATAAGAATGTCACTCCTCCTCTTCTATAAAAAGGAATTCAATATTCCCCATTCATACACCTTTCAATAAACATTATCTTGTCCAAAACCTACCCAAATAAAATATCATTTTCCCTCCCTTAAACCAAGAATACTCCCTCTGGGATGAATTCCAACCAAGGAATACCTTTGTTGAAAACCAATAGGGGTTATCCAAAGTAGAGGTAAAGTTCTTCCACAATCTTTTTTAATTTTTTCTCCATGTAAGAACCCAAGACATTAAAATATTTTCATGTTAGAATAAATGTTATTTTATATATCTTTATATGAAATACCATGTTAATATCATGTTACAAATCACACTAAGTTATCTTCTATAGCACGTAAGACTAGGTTTTACCACCTTTTAACGGTGCTCCTATTTTAGCATTAAATTTTCAAAATTTATTAAATTTTATTTATAAAAAAACTAAATTCATGAATTAATAATTTAAAAAATAGGCTAGGGTTAATTTTTGATATTTTTTCCTAAGATTCAACTTTCGAAAAATATTCAAAAAATAGTATTTTAATTAAAATCAACTTTTCGCTTAAATTATTATTATTATTAAATAATATAATAAATTGGTTTTTTAAGTAAAATAAGATAAATAATACATATATTAAAACAATTTAGTTCATTTTAGTGTATTTTATATTAAAATTATATATATAAACTTATTGAATGTTTTAACCTTTATACATTAAAAACCTGCTTCCTCGCCATGTGTGCGGGATTAGCGTTAATTATAATTTTCAAACTCTTGATATTTGAATTTTAAAAAGAAGACATAAAATATTGAAATCTGTACAAAATTTTTGGTCTAATAAGATCAAAATAATTTTTGACCAAAAATATTTGTGAATTTGATTCAATTTAGTTATGGTGATTAAGGGAAAATTACGCTTAATAAGGAACTAAAACTTATTCATAAGAACCAAAATGACCTAGACAATTTTCCAAAAAAAAATTACTACAAATAATTTCACAAAATACTATATTTAATCATATTTTATGGATTATTTTGATTTTATTAAATGTATGTTTTTTATATTTAAGGATTAATAGGGGAAAAGGACCAAAAGAGAACTTTCATTACCTTTAACACTTATAAATCATTAAGATATCTAAAAAACATAATATATTCGGTTTTATAAATCCTTTTAAAATATTAATGGGTTATTCTTATTTTAATAATTTTTATAAAAAATTTATAGATTGTTTTTTTACTTAAAATGCTTAAGAAATTCCAATAATGTTATTATTTAGGTAATCATTAACTAAAATAAATGATACTATAAATATTAGTAGTGAAGTGAATATATTGAACTATTGTAATTAATTATTATTTTAGATGAATATATCATTTTTTAAATCATTAAACATAATATGGTTTAATTATGATATTTTGTTTGAAATTTTAAAATTAAAACTAAATAATTATTGTGAAAATTGGAATTATTATTATTTTATAATGAATGATATTTTATTAAATTTTTTAAATTTTAAAAAAAATATTAATTTCTACCAAGTAATATATATGTATTAATAAAGATTATATATTTTATATTAATTTACTTATTTAAATTTTATAATTAACATATTGACCCATATATTGTAAAAAAATTGTTAACATGCTCTAGATTTAATTAGTGTTTTAGCGCATCATATGTGTTTGTATTAAAATTAAAATAAAAACCCTATGACATTTTTCTTTAATAAATTATATATTATATTAATAATTCATTATATCTATATTTAATAATAAATTTCACTTTATTTTTGTTAGGATTGTTAAATTACTTTGGTTGAAAAACTAGATGCTTTAATAAAAACAAAAATGATAAAATTGGAAAAACATAGAATTTAAGGGAAAACATTATTAAAATATACTTATTTTTGTGTGTTGGATGTTTTTTAGACCCTTATTCCCCTTTATTAGATTATTTTTCCATTTTGGAGGAACATTAAGTAAGTTATACATCCCATTAATGAATACATTTTGGTGTTTACAAGAGTGACACTCCCATGCACTATAAAAATGAAAGCACTCTACCACTTCCTCGCTCCACTCAAGACACTTTGTATCATCAAAATATGTCAAAATAGTCTCAAAAAATCCTTCCCATCAACCTATAATCATCCATTTGGTCATAAATCGTTCTATGGAATCCCTTTGGTTCAAACCAAAATGAGTTACCCGATTAAGAGGTAATGTCTTATCTCAATTTCTCTAGTTTCATTTTCTTCATCCACCAACAAGAAATATACTTATTATATGTATTTATCAAAACATTATACTAAATATACTAATAGGTTTTTAGTCTACATTTTATATCTCCACTTACACACACCACCATCAAATGATAATGACCATATTTTTTCTCTGTACAGAGAACTATTGTCTCGTGAGAATATGATTGTTCAATTTCCTTTTACCACCTCTCAGGGTAAAAATTATGATTGAATATATATTTATATATGATATATATGAGATTTATAATTTAAATATATTTCGTTAATTTTTAATTTATAATATAAATTTATTCTTTATTTCTTGTGTAAATATGATAATTTTGTTTGAAGAAGTGTGTACTACCGCCCCCTCAAATTGATGTAACTAGTTCATTACATACATAAAATGTATAAATAATAGTATTAATAAATATATGTAACTTGTATAACTTATATTTTATATTGTGATTTTAATATACATGTATCATTTACTATTAATTCAACAAAAATGAAATTAGTGTTCATGTATACATACGGCCGACCGTCTCCATGAATGGTGCATTTCATTTATTATCTCCAAACATTATAGATTATATTGACTGAATATATAATAAATATATATACCATAATATAATTATTTTTTAAATTATGGATTTTATGATATCCTAATATATTTAATGGGATTAATAAATGAAAAATCAAAACATACTTGAGAAAACTAGGCAATTTATACCCGGAATAGTCAAAATAATGAAAGAGTGTTAAAAAGCGGCTAATTAAATATTATAAGGAATTAATATTTCATATTTTAAACATGACTGTAGTATGGTATAAGTTAGTAACATATCATAACCTAATATAAAATATGATAAATACAAGATAACATAAGGCGGGTTAAGGTATGGTATTTTCATCTCAATTTATATTCCATTGAAACTTAATTGTTTTTATGCACCTGGTTTATTTTATATTGTGTATATGATAACATTGACAATTTATATCATGAATCCCATTATTTTAATTATATTCAACGTTTTATTTAATTCATATATAATTATGAATTAAATTTTTCAATGAGGTATGTGAAACTTTTGAATTTTTAAGGATTATATTCCTCAGGAATGTTTTAATGATATTTAAGTTGTATTTCCATTCATCAAGAACAAAAACCCTTGTTGTTACATATCGTTTATATGGGAATTATTGATAAAACTATATTATTAATGAAATATGGATATTTCATGATAAGGCTTGTTATTTATAAATTAAATCAAATATTCAACTTATGAGGAATGTAATGGATTTAGTATGTAATTGGTGGGGACCGATATATCCCTTAGATGCATCAATAGGTGTCAAGAGAAAAACTAGATATGGTTTTGGCTGAGGCCTTAGCCATTTGTTATATTCAAGTCATGAAGCCTTGAAATTATTATAATCTTGACATTAAAACTGGACAAAATTACAATATTGGCTTGAATCCTTGAAAGTATTAGTCTCTTGGCATGAATCCTCGATGATATATTTTTTATATCCATCATTATAAATTCTAAAATTATGTATTCTGTTATATCTATTTCATGTGATTATTCTATTAGTTTTAATATTCATGGTAAAGTTTCAATCTTATATTATTGATTACATTTCATTTTTTCAATTATTTACCCTTCCATGTTGATTTATTCTCATTGTTTTATTATTTTTTCCACATTACATTCCATTACTGAGCATTTGAACTTACCCTTAGTATGTTTTATTTTCCTAGGTTATGAATAGGAATACTTTGAATGATTTTAAAGGATGCATTTTATTTTATTTTATTATTTTTCATGTTTTTATTTTCTCTTTTCAAATGTATTATAGGTATCATGTATGTAATATATCTTCGAAATAATGATAAATTGATTGGTCCTTCAGGATTTGATTCCTTGTAATCATATCAATGTAATAAAATAATGAACCTACCCTAGGCTTATAGGGTCAGAGCATTACATTTGGTACAAATGGAATTTTATAAAAGAACATAGAAACTAGATTTAGAAAAAATTAAAGGGAACAGAACCATTTAATAGACTTTGATGATAATTATAGAAAAACATCCTAGAATTTTGGTACGGTAAAAATTGTGTGGGAATTCTGATTAATACTTCCATGTATAGGCACTATATGTGGATGTGGTTCAAACACAGATTTACGTATGCGTAATAACTCTAAAAGGGGTTCTGATGATGACTCAGGGCATCCTAGTACATGACAATGAGCCTTACTATTCAATTAGTTTAACAACACTAGGGGATACACTTAGGATAGTTTTCATTTTATTTAACTAAATTTAGGAAGATTTATAAGTAAAGTTATCATGAAATAATCCATGTTTACGATTATGATATTTTCTATGCATAAATTTTATAATCTATGTTATTCTACATTTAGAGTTATACAATGTATATGATTTTATGATCTAATACATTATATTCCATTGTTCAGAAATGGAACTTGGATGAAACTACGGTATTTTTACTGTTCGAAAATGTAGAGATCTCCCTGTTAAGGAAACAAATATATCTGCTATTGGAACTGATGATTTTATGGAAATATTAGGGAAGCTTAATAATATTATGAAATATAATTTTCATAGATAGACCAACCTATTAAAAAATGAGACTCTCCTATATTGGATAAATTTATGTGACAGAGGCCCTCATCCTTTAGTGGCAGTATTGATCCAAATATAACTAATAAAAGTACTAAGTCTTTATAAAAGATATTTGTGGTATTGAGATGTGGTGAAAAGGAAAAACTTACTATAGAGACACCGAATTTTCTTAAAAATCTCATTACAACATTTTAATTCATCCTTCTATAGCTTCTTATTAGCCATTATGTTCTCTTTAGTACATGTAGTCACCTATGGATATACACCAAAAAGGTATGTGATAAATATAATGTAAAAGGATAGATAAGAAAACAAAACAATACAACAAGGGGTGAGAATAATAAATATCATTATAATATAGAAAAATTATCATAATCATGAAATGAAACATTATATAAAGTCATGAAATTTAGCAATGCATAAAAATGAAACATCATGTCTGAGTGGTTAACTTCCTTACATAGTTATAGAAAGAGATATTATCATGTTTATACATATTTTACATTACTCATGATTTTATTCACATTACACATTTCATTAGAGTGTTATATAATTCTAAGATTATCTGTCACATCATAACATTTTCACTTCACTGTACAATTATTGGTGCACCCATCACATCACAAAATTTACGTTATCATGCATGACACATAGAACATATATCAATCTTGATAAAATAGTAACCCCTGGAAATTAATGCGTTTTATTTTATAATAATTAATTTATAAACATTGTGTTCTGAAATTAAAGGGTGAATAACATACTGGATATAAGAATCATCAACCTTGAGTGAAGGAAACTGTCATGATATATAAATGGAGTGTTTTTTTTTGAATGAAGTGTTGTTTTAGAAAACATATTACTAGTCATAAACTCAAGTAGAAAACATGTATATCCCATAAAATTCAAGATAATGTTGAAGAATATATTTTTATGGAAAAAAATACTGAATGTGTGGGGTGAGATGGAAACCCCAATGAAAGAGAGTTGGGTTTGTGAAATCCTTTTACCTGTTCCCTAAAATATTCCTTCATGTTAATATCTTATATAATAAAATTAGATTCATTTATTAGAAATTATTAAAACATTTATACCTAAATATGATTTATTATGGATTTATTATATTATTTTATAGTCCTTTGGATGAGTTATAGAGTTTAATTTCAATATTCGGGAACAATCATTTTCTAGCTTTTCGTGATCGGTTCACTTGAATTCCTTAATAGAAGTTCATATATAATGAGTATGAAGATACAAAATTTTTATTTAATTTTATTAATGATACTATAGAAGCTTGTATTATTTTAGAAAGTATTTAGTTATATACCATTAGTATAATTAATTATATTGATGTTAATGGTGATGTTTTGTGGTTAATTTTGGTGTTTTTCAAACACTACGAACTTGATTCGTTTTATCTTTTTGTATTATGAGTATAAGTTATTTATATAACATAAAAATGGTTATAACCTAAAATTTAAAATATTTTTTAAATCATTTAATGGTCTTAGTAACATATGTTAATTTTTTTATGGAAAATGAAAGTGCAACGCCCATGATGTCGATAAATTGACACATCACGGGAAATGATTCCATATTTAAGATAACAAAGAGACCGTGAGGGAGAGAGAGCAGATTTTATTATTGGATCATCCATTAATATAATATTATTCCAGTATATTTATGTTAATTGAGTTATCATTCCATTTTTATGAATATATGTGATGATATAATAAGAAAATAAATTGAAATTTAATGGAAATTAAAAAGAAAAAGTGAGGGGATTTACCTCTTGAATTATCCTCTTGAGATCCTCCTCAAGGAACATAGTCTATTCCTTTTGATGATACCAAAAGCTCCTCGTCATGGTGGAGGTTATAGGTAAGGGTATTAGGAAGAATTTAGGCAAGTCTAAAATCTTGAGAGATGTGAGGAGACAAGGGTGTGAGGGTTGGTATTTATAGTAGAGGAGAGTGGTGTTTTCGCAATATTATATTCATCTGTTTGTTATTTTGGATCCAGAATATGTGTTTTTGATAATTATCTATAAATATATTTAAATAATGAATGGTGGTTCTAGATAAAGGTTCTTACATCATCCTTCAATCAAGAATGATTTAAAAATTCATGTATTTAGCATCTATCGAAAAGTATTGTATTTTACTAGTCATCATATTTTTGTGTATTTCATAAAAAACAGAAAAAAAATACCTTAACCATTTTCAATGTGTATAATTACTAAAATAACTCCAGTTTAATAAATTAACTTTCTAAATATGATTATTTTTATTTTTAATTAAAATCATCCTTTACATGGAAAATTCATATTTTAAAATTATAACTAATTTTATAACACATTTTAAATTTATTAACAGTATAATAAAATTATCATAAAATCATAAGACATAAAAATATAAATTTATGAATAAATTTTATGAAAGTAAATTTTATTTTAAATTATTAAATTAATCTTAAAATTTTAATTAAATAATTATGACTTATGAAAACTTCAACACTTAATTTATAGTATCTAAACCATTTATTTGGTTAATAAATGATTTAATTTAACAATATTTTTACTTATAATATGGCTAAATTTTAATTATACTTTCATAGGTGTGTTTATTAATCATTTTTCTTGTTTACTATTCATAAGGGTCATATTACTATAAGTAAGGTCAAGTTAATATTTCATTGGTATTGGTTTCTTATCTTCTAGAAATACAACTTATCTCATTAATTATTCATTTATAATTCTTTAAATATTGTGTCTATGTGATTTTATGTGATTTATACTATATATGAAATTACTATTAGAAGAATACGGTTTATTGATGAATTTTTGGTTCGTTACATTCTACACCCTTTTAAAAAATTTCCTTGGAAGTTTCATTTTCCCTAAACAAGTTAGGGTGCTTCTCTTTCATCACCTCCTCTAGTTCGGAAGTTGCTTCTTCATAATTATGGTCCATCCACAACATATTGACTAGGTGTGTTGTCTTGTTGCATAGTACCTTTTCCATCATATCCATAATCTTTAGTGGCTACTCATCATAATGGAGATCATCTTCCAGTTGTACCACCTCTGATTTGAAAGTATCATTATTTATCTATCATCATATCAATTGGTTGGAGTTCTATATTTCTTTCAATACAAAGCATCATACGAAGCCATCTGAATACTTCATTGGATGCTATTTTTGTATGAGAACTCAACCAATAGAATATGTTGAACCCATATTCCTTTTAATTCTAATGATTAGGATCTTAGTATATCATCAGGTGTATAAATAGTACTTTCTGATTGATAATCATTTTGGCGGTGATAGGTTGTACTAAAATTCAATTTAGTACTCAATACATGTTGAATACTCCAACAATGTTTAAATGTGAACCTGGGATCATGATCAGATAAAATTGAGGGTGCAACTCCTTGTATTATCACAACATACATCATATAAATCTTTTAAAGTTATTCAAATGATATATCTTCCTAAATAGTGATAAATTGGGTAGTCTTGTTTTTTCGTTCCACCACAACTCATATCGTATTGCTTCCTTTGGATGTCATTGAGATACTAGTGACATGGTCCATAGTGACATTCTACCGTTTCCAAATGGGTATAGGAAATGGTTTTATCACCCCTTTGGACTCCCATTAATCAGATTAAACATACTAAAATATCATGCACTATGAGTTATACTCTGTAACATCCTTCTTCATATTTTCCCACTAGATGTTTTCTCAAATATGATGGTTTTCTTGATTCTCCCAGGATGGATAGATAATGTTGAGATATGTTCATTATCTAATAGATCCTACATTATCTCATGTGATGAATGAATACAATGATTTATTCCAAAATGATTTACCCCATCATCATCAATATGAAACTCATAAATATTCAGTTTATTTACTACATTCAGCTTATTTTGTAACTCTAGATCATCCTTTGGGCCTCTATAATCATCTCTTAGATAGATGGTTGGGAATTAATTTTGGAATGGTATGATTTATTACCTACCATTATGATTTCCAAAACCATCCATTTCATATCCATGAAGATAGGTTCTTTTTAAATCTGCAACATTGATAGAGTAGTATGTTGTTTTCTACTAAGATCATTAACTACCTTGTTTTCCTTACTAAGATGATAATGTATATAAAAATTGTAGTATTTTATTATCTCTAACCATATCCATTGATTCTTGTTGATATCCTTTTTGTGAATATATATGTTAGGATCTTGTGATTGATATATATGTAACACTTTTCACAATAGAGGTAGTATCATTAGATTTTCATGGAAAAAATCACAACTCCTTGCTCCAGATCATATGTCGGGTAGTTCTTCTCATGGATCATCAACAATCGTGAGGCATAGGCTATCACATTATCACTTTTCATGAGTACACAACCCAAGCCTTTCTTGGAATAATCACTGCATATCTCATAAGTTTCTCCAATTTTTGGTAATGTTAGTACAAGTGCAACGATCACCCTTCCCATAAGCTCCATGAATCTTTCCTCATATTCCTCAGTCCAGGAATACTTTAGCCCTTTCCTTGTTAACATAGTTAGTTGTCTTCACAATTGTGAAAAATTTCTCACAAAAAGTCAACACTACCCTACTAATTGAAGAAAACTGTGAATTCTTGGGACACTAGAGGGTTTGGTCCTTTACTCAACATCCTTTATTTTTGTGGGGTCTTTATAAATTCACTAACTAGTGATCACATGTCCCAAGTGTGTGATTTTATGCATTTAAAAGTCACACTTTCTGAACTGTTGTACAAATTAAATTTCACTAATGTCTTATAAACAACCCGTAGATATTCTTTAGGTTCTTACTTCCACTTAAAGAAGATGATAATGTCATCAATAAATACTACTAAAAATTATCAATGTAATTTACAAATATTATATTCATGAAATTTATGAATATATAATGGAAATTAATATGTTTGAAGGGAATCACCAAAAAATCATAGTTATTGTACCCTATACAAAAGGAAGTCTTCTGAATATTTTACTTCTTCACCATTATCTAATGATATCTAGAACGAAGAACAATGTTTTAGATGTGTCAAGATCCTCTCAATTAATCAAACAATTCATCAATCCTTGGAAGAGGATACTTGTTATTTATGGTGATATTGATGAGTTTCTGATAATCGATACATAGCCACATTGATCCATTCTTTTTCTTGGCAAAGAGAACTGGCGCACCCCATGGTGATTCACTAGGGCATATGAACCTTTTATCCAAATTTTCTTGCAGCTGATTCTTTAAATCCTCTTGTTTGAAAGAATCCATCCTATAGGGATACTTTTAGATAAGAGTATTTCTAGGTATTTTTTCTATTGAGAACTCTTCATAATGATATAGGATTTGTCCTGGTAACTCTTCATGAAATACATCATTGCATTCCCCCGTGATGGGAATTTCCCCTAGGTTGATAACTTCCTTTGACTCAAACATTTGAGCATGGTAATCTTATTCACATGGAATCAAAACCCACACCGTCAAATGATTTTCAAAATAAGATTCTTGATGTTCCTTTCTTTTTTAGAGGAGTATGGGATGGTTCGTTATTTGAAATGTTATTTCCTTATCTTAATTATTTATATGTTCTCTCTATAACCATAGTCAATCCATCCCTAGTATAGAGTTAAAATCCATCATGGTAATTATCAAGATATTTACGAGAAGAGTCTTCCCACATACGCCAATAGGAGAAGATTCCAACACATAGGTTACAATGATTGAACCACCAGGTGATTTTACATATATATATGATTTATGTTTTTAGGGATTCGATTTAATAGTCCTAGAAAACATGTGAGATATAATGAAATGTGTATATCAAGAATCAATAAGACATTTCCATTCTTGAGTGAATAGGAAGTGTACATTTTACGACTTTGTTTACTTCCTCCACTTCTCAAGTACTAGTGGAATAATCCATGAATTTATCCTTTGGATTTGGTGGATGAGGACAATGATTTCCCTTTTGTACTCATGTTTTAGTGTGCTATCATGAATAGTTCCCTTACTCCCAATAGTTGTAGCATTTGACCATGGGTAGTGATCTCCTTTCCTCAACCGCATTATCCTACCTTTTCATGTTTTTCCGACATTCATGAGGTTTGTGGATTTCTCTCCCACACATGAAGCATTTCCCTATCCCTTTGAGTAAGTTCCCATGATGTTTCTTCCCCCTTTTTAGACAACTGGGTAGTTGATTTTTCATTCCACCTTTCTCATTAGATCCTTTGGCATGAAACTCAATATTTCATTTCTTATCACAAATAGCCATGGAACCATTATCCAGATATCATATCCATTTTGAGTGCACATTGAACAACTTCTTCATAACTCTAAAAGTCTCAAATTTTATGGCCTATTCAAATGTGTGGTTTTAAACCACTAAGAAATTTATCATTTTTGTTATCATTGTCAATAATAAAACCTGAAGTGTATATAGAAAGCCTTGTGAAATTAGCCTCATAGGAAATGATAGATTCTCCTTCTTTTTTCATCATTTCTATGAATTCACTCTCTATCATTTTTCAAAGAGTTCAAGAGAAATAATTTTTAATAAATATTATATTAAAGTCTTCACACTCCATTTCTTAAATTTTATTCCTTTCCTTGGTGTTCTTAATCAAATCCAACCATTGATCGGACTCTCCATATATATGATAAACGTCTAGATTCACCCTCTCCGTCTCAAGCTACTGAGTATAGAAATGATTTTCTTCATTGAGTATATCCATTTTTCCATGACAAGTGGATCCGAATATCCACTAAATGTTGGTGGTTGTTGCGGTATAAACACTCAATATCATGTTGCCCCCACTTTGGTGAAGAATTTTTTTCTGCATTAATCAAGTTATTGTTTAAACCCTGAGATAGTTTAGTAAGCATCGCCATAAAATTTTGAACTCCACCTTCAAAAGCATTGTTGATGCCATTTGGGAAATCCCTGCATTGTCCCTCACATGGGTTGTTGGCCTTGTTTCTCCTGGTTCCCACCATTTTCTAATATAAAAAATGTTAGACCAAAAACATAAGTCAACAAGTCATCAATAATTTATCCTTTAGTAGAAATTAAATCGAAAGGAATATCTTTTGGGATACCTATTTTATCATTTCATAAAGGAAGGATTCGTGGGTATTCACTTATACTTAGTCCCATACAATGTGTTTTCACTAAGGTCCTATAATCCAAATACTCAAATTAACAAAAGTGACCCCTAATACCCACTATAGTGACCATGTTTTTCTTACATATCTTGTTATATCATTTTAAAAAGAAACCACATCAAATAATTATGAAATTAGAATCCAAAGGGTTTGTGTCTTCGGAGAATTAGGACCATATATAAAATTTAAAATGTAAAACATAAAAATTAATTTAATTCCATATTCTCTAGATTATTATTGGCCCTTGAATTCTTCTTAATAATTGTATTCACCTAAGGATATAACCTAAAAATAGGATAAGTAAAACATAGTAAAGAGATAGATAAGAATATTAAAAAATAAAATATTGTTTGATCATAATCAATATCATCCTAACATAGTCATTGTATCATAATCATTAAAGGATAAATTAGAAAAAGGTATAAATGTGGTAATGAATAAAAAAGGAAACATTGTGTCTTAGTTGTTAACTACCACACATAGTTGTAAAAAAATATAGCATCATGGTCACACATATTTTTCTTTAATCTTGAGTTTATTCACATTACCCAATTATTTGGATTTAGGTATAATTCCTATCACACACTTCGTATCATAACATTTATATTGATCTATATAATTCCGAACATACATGCCACATCAGAGAATTTACATTATCATGTGTGCCCCTATAGAACATATATCAATATTGAGAATATAATAACCCATGAAATGTAATGGGATTCATTTCATAATAATTGTTTAATAAACATTAGGTTCCCCAATGAATGAGGTAATAACATAATTTATATAAGAATCATTAACCTTGACTGAAGGAAATATTCATGAGAACTAAAAGGTGTGATCATTGTTTTAAAATAAGAGTTCTTTTGGAAAAAATTGAGTTTGCCATAAACTCAAGTAAAACTTTAATATCCAAGAAAAGGTAATATAATTATGAATAAATTATTATTAAGTAATAACCATACTGAATATTTTCTGAGAGAGTGAAAACCCAAAGAAAGAGAGTTTGGTTCGAGAAATCCCCAAATAATTTTCCCAAAAGATCTTGTCATGTTAATATCTTATATAATCAAATTAGATTAATTAATTAGAAATTATAAACAACTTTATATATAAATATTATTCATTCTGGTTTTATTATGTTTCTTTTTGTTCCATTGGATGAGGTATATAGTTTAATTTCATCGTCCGAGAACATTCCTTTTAATGGTTTTCAGGATCAGTTCATTTATATTCATGAATGGAAGTTCATTTATAATGAGTATGAACATACATAATTGTTATTATAAGTTATTAATGAAACTAAATGAGGTAAAATTATCTTAAAAAGTTTATTTTTATATACCACGAGGATGATTCATTAGATAGAAGTTAATGGTGATTGTTTTAGGTTAATTATGGTGGTTTTTTGAACTCAACGAACTCGTTTCATTTTATCATTTAGTATTATGAGTCTAATTTATCTATAGAACCAAAAAGGGTAATAAAATACAATTTAAAATATTTTTTAAACTATATAATGTTATAACAAAAATACTTTAAGGAGGTTAAGGAAAATAAATGTGCATCACCCATGATGTCGGTAAATTGACACATCACGTGCGATGTTTCCCTTTTTAAGTAAATAAAACGTATAGATGATTTTAATGTTGGATATTACATTAACATGTTATAATTACAGTATATTTAAGGTACCTTTGATATATTCCATTTGGATTAAGGTTGATGAGAATATAGTAACAATATAAATTGAAATGGAATGAAAATTAAAAGAAAAAGGGAGAGGATTTAACTATGAAATTCTCATCTTGAGATCTTCTACAAGACACTTATTCATTGTATCTTGATGATACGAAGAGCTCCTAGAAGTGGGGTAGGGGATATGGAATAGTATTTAGTAAAAATTAGTTACGTATCAAATCTATATAGGTTTGAGGAGTAGATGGTGTGAGGGGTGGTATTTATATTGGAGAAGAGGGGTGTTTTCTCAAAATTATATTCATTAGATTATTATTTTAGCTCAAGAATTCGAATATTTTAAGAATTATCTCTAAATATATTAAACTAATGAAGTATGGTTGTATATTAAGGTTCTTACATCATCATTACATCAACAATGACTCAAAAATCCCTGTATTAAGCATCTATCAAAAATTATCATATATTATTAGTAATAAAAAATCACACATTTCAAAAAAATACAAAAAATTCACCCTAACCATTTTTGATGTATAGAATTCAAAAATGACCACCATTTTATGAAAATAATTTCATAAATATTCATAATTTAATTTTTATTTAAAATCAATGCTTTCATGGAAAATACAGATTTATAAATTATAACTGATTTTATAACACTTTGAGAATTTACTTAAGGTCTCATAAAATTATATTAAAATAATAAGATACTAAAATATTAATTTATTAATACATTTTATGAAAATGAATATTATTTTAAATTATTAAATTAATCAAAAAAATTTAATTAATTAATTATGACATCTAAAAATACCAACACTTAATTAATAATTTTTTAAATATTTTTCTACTTAAAATATGATATAATTATACCATAATTTTAGTTTAAAGATGCCTAAATTTTATTTATACTTTAATTGGACTGTATGATTTTTATTTTTCTAGTTTACTACTCATAAAGGTCATAATACTATTCCAAAATTCTAGTTACTATTTCATTTTTATTAGTTCTTTAACTTCTAGAAATACATCTTATTTCATTAATTATTCATTTATAAAGATTTTAATATTGTATCTATGTAATTTTATCTGATTTATTCTATATATAAAATTATTTTAAGAAGGTATAAATTCTAATGATGAATGATTGGATTATTACGTTCATCGCCCCTTCTGAAATGTTTCCAACAAAATTTCATTTTACATAAAAAGGTTAGGGTAATTCCACTTCATCACTTCCTCTATTTCCTAGGTTTCTTCTTCATATTTATGGTTCCTCCAAAACACGTTGATTAGGTGTGTTGTCTTATTTCAAATAACATTTTCCCTTTTGTCCGGAATCATTATGGGTCGCTCCTCAAAAGAGAGATCATCTTCAATCTGTACCACCTCTATATTAAATACACGGGAGGGATCTGGTATATGCTTCCATAAGAGCGATAAGTTGAAAACATAATCTACTTTATCCACATTTGGAGGAATGCAAAGATGATAGGGCCCAAATCCTTTGTGATCAAGGATCTCAATGGGGCCAATGTACCATGGGATTATCTTCCCATTATTTCCAAACTGCATTACTCTCTTCCATGGAGATATTTAAAGAATTTATCTCTAATGTCAAACTCCAAGTCCCTTTGATGGTTGTCAGTATAGATCATTTTCTGAGTCTTAGAAACATTGATATATTTATGGATGGCTTGAAATATATTTTCATCTATTACACTAGATCAGATCCAAGTTGATTTCATT
The DNA here is from genome assembly GCA_963277665.1 of Viscum album. Classification (NCBI taxonomy): domain Eukaryota; kingdom Viridiplantae; phylum Streptophyta; class Magnoliopsida; order Santalales; family Viscaceae; genus Viscum; species Viscum album. The sequence goes on from OY728135.1 coordinate 1,647,357,941, forward strand.
CTCCAACTTCATCCAAACATGTTGGAGTTATACATTGATTTCAATAACGATTATAATATGGAGCCATCAAAATACTTGAGTGGAAGATATTATTGTATGAGAACTCAACCAAAGGTAAATGTTGATCCCATAAACCTTTTAATTCTTAATAGTAGCCTCTTAGCATATCTTCTAGTGATTAAATTATCCTGTCATATTGTACATCAGTTTGCAATGATAGGTCATGCTGAATTTAATTCAGTGATCAAGGAATGTTGAAGACTCTTCTAGATTTTAGATATGAACCTAGGATCATCATCATTGACAATTACGGGTGGAAATCCAGGAATTCTCACCACTTCACTCAAATATATCATAGCAATTTGTTCAAGTGATAAATATTTCGGAATAGCAATAATGTGGGCAGTCTTGGTGAGTAGGTCCACTACAACCCATATCGTATTGTTTCCTTTAGATGTCTTCGAGATACTAGTGAAAATGTCCAAAGTGACAATCTATCATTTCCATATGGGTATAGGTAATGTTTTCATCATCCCTTTAGAGTTATTTTTCTTAGCATAAACTTTATAATAGATATTGCACCATGACATATACTCTACAATCGAGTGCTTTAGGTTGTCCTACCATAAGTATTCTCTAAGATCATAGTACAGATTGGTACTCCCGGGATGGAAATATAATTTTGAGCTATATGCATTTTGCAATAGCTACTTCCTTATCCCAGGTTATGAAGTAACACAAAACCTTGTTCCAAACCTAATTACACTATCATCCTTGATATGGAACTATTTAATCTTCCCTTCTATTGCTGAATTTCCCTTATTTTGTATCTCTAGATCATCTATTTGGGACAACTTAATCCACTATTGGATAAATGGATAATCAATCATTTGGGAAAGGTAAGATGTATTCCCTACCATTATAATTTCCAATTCAATCCTTTGCATATCCATGAATATAGTGCCCTTCTCAATACAAAAAATTGATAGAGTGGTCGGTTCTTTTCCTCTAAGAGCATCATCTACCTTGTTCTCCTTTCTATGATGATATTAAATAGAGAAATCATAGTCTTTGATTAGATATAATCGTCTCCATTGTTGCATGTTAAGATCCTTTTGTGTGAATATATACTTTAGGATTTTGTGATCGGTATATATGTAACACTTCCAACCATAGAGGTTGTGCCACCATATTTTCAAGGAGAAAATCATAACATCTAAATCAAGATCATGTGTTAGGTATTTTTTCTCATGAATCATCAACTACTGTGAGAGCTAGGCAATCACATTCTCAGTTTTAATTAGTACACAACCCAATAATTTCTTCTAAGAATCACCATATATCACAAAACATTCCCCAATTTTTTTTAAAGTGAGTATAGGTGCAATGATCAGCCTTCTATTTAGCTCTTTGACCCTTTCCTCACATTCTTCTAACCATATATACATTACCCCTTTCCTTGTTAACATAGTTAGTGGGCTTGAAAATTGTGAGAAATTTCTCAAAAAATATCAACAGTACCCTGATAATCCATGAAAACAATAGATTTCTATGAAAATAGAGGGTTTGGTTCATTCCCCAATTTCCATTGTTTTTAAGTATCCACTGAAATTCCCTCACTTGTGATCACTTTTCCCAAGAATGTGAATTCCTGCATCCAAAAATCACACTTTATGAACATGGAGTACAACTTAAACTTCATTAATGTCACCAAATCAAGCTTTATATATTCTCCATGTTCCATATTTCTTTTGGAGTAGATGATAATGCCATTAAAAAAACACCACAAAAAAAAATTCTGTTATTTCTTTAAGACTCTTTTCATCAAATCCATTAATATAATATAGGAATTAGTAATTCTTAAGGGAATCACCAGAAACTCATAGTTCATATACCTTGTATATAAGGAAGTCTTCTAAATATCTTCCTTCTTCACATTTAGATAATGATATCCAGAATTTAGATCCACCTTTGAGAAGAACTGAACTTCTCTCAACTGATTCAACAAGTCATCAATCCTTGTAATTGGATAATATTTCTTTGTGGTGATATCATTGAGTTCCTAATAATTGATACACTTCAACATTGATCCCAACTTTTCTTGAAAAAGATCCTTGGCACACCCAATGGTGATGCACTAGGGCGTATGAACCATTTCTCCAAATTCTCTTATAGATGATTCTTTAAATTCTTCATTTCGATAGGAGCCATCCTATAATAAACATTGAGATTGGAGTAGCTTGTGGTATGGGTTCAATTTATCACTCTACCTCATGATACAAGGTTAGTCTGGGTAACTCTTCAAGAAATACACCACTATATTCCCTCGTGATGGGAATTTCCCCTAGGTTGATAACTTCTTTGACTAAAACATTCGAGTGATGTATTCTTTTGAACAGGGAATCAACACCCACACCATAGAAGGATTTTATATATGAGATTCATTATATTCCTTGAATTTTTAGAGGATCATGGGATGTATTGGAATATTAAAATAATTTTTTTCTAAAATTTTATATGCCCTCTATATAATGAGAGTCATTCCACCCCTAGTATGGAATCAAATTCAACCAAGGGAAGTATCCTAAGATTTTCTGGAAGATTCTTCCCACATACACAAATAGTAGAAGAGTCCAACATAAGGGTTTCAACGAATTCACCAACAGTTTTTTTACATATATCTCTACCACAAGGATTATGGGATTCTATTCAATAATTCTAGAAAACTTGTATGATATAAAGGAATTTATATAATGAGAATAAAATAAGACTTTTTCCATTCACGATTGAATATGAATTGTACCTTTTATGACTTCAATCTCTTGATCCACTTCTACAGTAGTGAAGAAATAAGCCTTACCTTGCTCCATTGGTTTTAGTGGTTGTTAACACCAATTACCCCCAAGGACACATGGTTTAGTGCAGTTTCTTGCATAGTGCCCTTTCTCCCTACAGTTGTAGATTTGGATCATGGGTGGTGCTCTCTTTTCCTTCACCACATTGTCCTTCCTTTTCATTTATTTTCGACCTTCATTATCTTGGTGGATTTCTCTCCCACACATGAATCATTTCCCCGTCCCTATAATTAAGTTTCCTTGATGATTCGTCCAACATTTTTGACATGTGGGTGGTTGTGTTTTCTTTCCCACTTTCTCATTAGACCATCCGTCATAAAACTCGGTCTTTAATTTATTATCACATTAGTCATTTGACCATTCGATAAAATTCATATCTACTTTGAGAGAATATCTAACAACATATTTATTACTCCCACAGTCTCAAATTACAGGAGCCTTTAGAAAGTGTGGTTTTAAACCACTAAAAATCTATCTATTTTGATATCATTGTTTCTAAAAAAACATGAAGTGTACCTTGAAAGCCTTGTGAAATTATCCTCTTAACAATGACATATTCAACTTATTTTTTCTTTAGCTCTATGAATTTTATATCCAAATTTGTTTAAAGAGTTTGATGCAATTACTTATTAATAAACATTATCTTAACGCTTTCCCACTCCATATCTATAATTTCTTCCATCGTCTTGGTGCTCTTGATCAAATCCCTCTATGGATCAGCCTCTCCATCAAAAAGATAATGGACATAGCCACTTTCCCTATCTTCGAATATTGAATCACATAAAATATATTCTCTATTGGGTTGACCCACTGATCTATGACTAGTTGATTGGAATATTCACTAAATTTCAGTTTTCATTTCTTCATAAAACACTTGATATGATGTTTCTCCCTCTATGGTTAAGGATTTCATTCCACAATACAGAAGTTTTTGTTCATAACCTGAGACATTAGGGTAAGCATAGCCATGAAATTTTGAACTCAACCTCCCAAATCATTGGGGATGACATTTAGGCAATTTTTGTATTGTCCCTCTCACATGTTGTTGGCCTCGTTTCTCCTTGTTCTCACCATTTTACAAAATAGAAAATGTTAGAACAAAAAATTAGTCAACAAGTAATCAATAATCTATCCCTTCATAAAAATTATATCTAAAAGAGTATCTTATGGGATCCCTATGTTTAGAATTTTTTAAATTAAATATATCGAGTACTCACTTATACTTAGTCTCATAAATAGTGTTTTCACTAAGGTTCTATAATCCTAATTCCCAAATTAAATAAACTGACATCTGATACCAACTATAGAAACCCTAGTTTTTCTTACGTATCTTATTTCATCATTTTAAAGAAAAACAACATAAAATCATTACACAATGAGGATCCAAAGGTTTAGTGTTGTGGGAAAATTTGGACCATATAAAACATTTATCAAATAATAGAAAAACATTTATTTAATTATTTCTTTTCTATCTTCTAATTTTCCCTTGAATTATCCTTAATACATGTAGTCACTTGGGGATATAAACCAAAAAGGTTGAGCTAAAGGCAATAATAAGATAGATTAGAAAATCAAAAAACACAACATGAGCTGTAAATAATCACTATCATCATAAAATAGGCAAGGGATCATAATCATGAAAGCAAACATTAGATTAATGTATGAAATGTTGAAATGCATAAAAATGAAACATCATGACGTTGTGGTTAACTACAACACATAGTTGTGAACAAATATAGCATCATGTTCATGCATATTTAATTTTACTAATGAGGTTCTTCAGATTACCCAATTAAATTTCGTGCTATATAATTTTGGGCATACCAATCACATTATAACATTTACATTACCATACATAATTCTGAGATCACCGGTCACATCACAAGGTTTATATTATCATGAATTCCACAAAAAACATGTATCAATATTGACAGCCATTTAATGGATAACCCATTTAAAATATGAATTTAATTAATTTAATTAATTTAATATGTAAAAATAAACTTAATTTTATAAATATAACCATATAAATTAGGTTAGGGATAATATTTTATATTTTTTGAAAATATATATTTTTTTAATGAATAGTTAATAATACAAGAATTTAGTAAAAAATTTATTTTTCATCGAATTATTTTTTATGATTAAATTATAAATGTAATTTTTTTTAAAGTTTAATAAGATAATATTTCTATAAATTAATAATATGTATTTTATTCTAAAAAATTTCACTTTGAAATTGAATATAAAAACATCGTAAACTATTGGACACTTTAACTTTAAAACCTCACTTTGTCATTCAGTATTCTGGATTAATTTTAATTTAATTTATCAAACTTATGTAATTTGGTTAAATAAATAATCTATTTTTAATTAGATTAATTTATAATTTATATTAATTTAATCCTATTTTTTCACCAAAACTATTAGTGAAAATAATTAAAATTAATCACAGCAATTAATGTAAAATTAAGCTTAATAAAGGACTAAACCATAACCTTAAGGCCCAAAATAACTTATAAAATTGTCCAAAAGCCATTGTATGGACATATTTCGACCATATACAACCTTTTCTAGACATTGGACCATTATTTATTCACATTAAATAAACAATACATGGGTGTGTCTCTTTTTTTTTAATATTTCAAGAGATTCCACACCTCCTCCATTATAAATAGCCTCCTTCACTTCCACTTAAACACACCCCTAAAATAATTTTTTTTCTAATATAGGAAAAAATAGCTCCCCAAAATCCCTCCTTCCTTATTGAATCCTCCCTTTTGGGAGAATTTAATCTGATGAATTATTTTGGTATAAAATAAAATAAGATACCAGATTAAGAGATAACACCTTCCCTCAAACATCATTTCCTTAATTTAATTTATCCACTTTGTAAAAAAATATTATTCTATAGATTTATGAAAAATTATTCCTCAATATACTTGGTTTTATTTCTATGTATTAAATCAAAAATTACACACACTTCCATTTAATGGGTAATGAACATACAATTTAGGTGTCTGGTATACTATAGCCTTGGTAAATGATAATTGTTTAATTTTCCTTTACCACCTCTCATGGAAAACATTATGATGTAAATAATATTTTGAAATTTTACATATCTTATTTTTTATTTATTTAAGCTTCAGCAATTATTTTATAACACATATCATAATACTTTTTATTTTATGTAAAAATGATAACATTGTTTTTCGACGTACGGACTCCCACCCCCTCAAAGTGATGTGATTCATTCATGATATACATTCAACAAATTAAGGATAATTTAAATAAACATATGTAACATATATAAAATTTATATGATTATGTAATTATATTATACATACTTTTCATTTACTCGTCTTCCTCTTAATATGACAAACAAATGAAATTGGATCTCATGATTAGTGTGGACTATCTTCTCCATAAACAGTGCATTTAATTTCTTATCTCCAAAACAATATTTATTATTATAGATACATATATACAGGATATTTATTTTATTAAAATCGTGGTTTACATTATATATATGATTAAACAAAGATAAATTTTAAAAAAAATTTAACAAGTTAAAACATACTCAACGAACAAGGAAATTAACACCCAATAAAGTAAAATTAATGAATGTTTTTAACAGTCGAGTAGTGATACATTATAAGAAGTTCATATATGGTTTTATAAATATGATTATGGTCCTGTTATAAGTTAGAAACATGTTTTTATCCAATATAATATTAGATAAATACCACACAACAAAATGAAAGTTAATGTAAGGGATTCTTGTCTCATTTTTATTATGTGAGGCATACTTAATTGTTGTGCACCTAATTTCTTATATATGGTGTACATACTTCCATATTGACATATAATTTTATTAATTATATTATCTTCATGGTATTTAAATGTTTTATTTATGGATTGTTACTTTGGTTTTTCCATTTCATTTGTTACATCATTAGTAAGAGAATTTTGTCCCAATTTACATTCCATTGAGACATATTTGTTAATATGCACCAATTTAATTTTATTTGGATTATATAATTCTTTTTCATGATATATCATGTGTCCCCTTATTATCATTATATTCTAATTTTAATATAACATCATACCTTTCTGGGAATTATGATTTAAATGTTTCAAATATGTATGGGACACTTTGAAATGTTTAAAGATTATTCTCCTCAAGAATATTATTAATTTTTATCTTTTCAATCCCACTTAATTTTTTTATAGAAATCTTATTCTTGAAATAATAAATTTGTTTTGAATATTTTTTATTGAAAATTTTCTTTAATATCCATATTTTTATATGATGGATATTATTATTTCCTAAAAAATATTTCATTTTACATAAGGTGTTTACTTAGATAGTTATTTTATTAACTATGGAATCATTGATAAATTTTTATATTTTATTTAACAAAGGTAATTGATAAATAATATTTTCTATTTAATATATTGAGTATTAGATATTATAAATATTTTTGAAATGAAATGATATGTGGATCCTTGACATTATGTAGCTCCACGATGCATTGATAGGTTATCATGAGACAAATAAGTAGCACAAGTCAAATGGTATTCAATCCATAATTTTAAACTATCCATAGGATGGTTGTGATAGTATAGTTCCTCATTTTTCGTACACATGATGTCCAATAACTAAGCATTACCTTCATTTTGAACAATTATTATAAATCAATGATATTTTTCATAGACATATCTATGGATACATTTCATTTTCAGTTATTTAGATGGTTTGTGTTACAATTTAATAACCTTACATGTTTATCTTACCTTATCTAGTTATATTAATGGAATGTGTTTCCATTTATTACCATTATATATTTTTTATTCGCTTCCTTATTAGTTTTTTTATTACATGATATGTGTGTTTAGTTATATACCATGCCTTAATTATTACTCCCATTGATTCAATATTTCTTCCACTATATTTTATTATTACTGAGAATTTCAGATTACCCTTATTATGTTTCATTCCCTATAAATCCATGAGGTATACATTAAATGATATTTTGGAATTTACTAGTTGAATTATAGTTATCTTCGAATTTATTTATTTATAAAGAATAAAAAAAATGTTATAATTAGTGTAATAATTTGTAATACAACACTAATTTATTTATATAGTTTTCCAATACTACTAAAATAATTAGTACTTTGGGGATTGATTTCTGTTTACCATGTCAATGTAATTAGTAGCAGACACCAGCTCCAGTTATCTAGGGTTGGACCACTACAGTTGGTATCAGATGAAGTTTAGTAGAAACCTTCGGAATTAGATTTAAGAAATCATAGACTATATAACATAACACTAATGTAGAATTTTAGTATAAGTATAGTTGAAAACCCTATAATTTTGGAAATGTATAGATTATGTTGGTATTTATAGGAATATATATATCTAGATACTACTAGTGGAAATTGTATTGGAACAGATGTAATGAGGAGTAACAAATTTTACAAGGTGTTTCAGGCCTAACATAGGGTAACCTGTTACACGACAAGGTTCCTTACTACACATTGGGTTTGACACTCCTAGGGGATATTATTATTATAATCAACATTTTCTTTACAAACCATTATGAATAATTTTTATAAATAATGATAATAAATAACCTAGGTTAAACATATGGTGTTTTAGATTGAATATATGGTGTAATGGTTTATAATTACAACATGTGATATTATTGTCAAGCCGTAGACTATGGAAGGGACAATTTTGATAATTTATTTTTGGGATTCAATAATTAAAATTTTATAACTTTACTTGTGGTATTTTGGATATAAGAATCATGAAATGCCTAAGGGATATGCCTTATTTTAGAATAATATGTTTTATAGTAAAAGGTTATTTGAGGAATAATGCATTTACATTTATATAGATTTAATATTAAAGGTATTTATAACCATTATTGTTCATATAATCGATAATGATGTCATAATAATAGTAAAATAATATAATGAGACTTTGTAAAATATGACTATGTTGAGAATATTAGTTATGATCCTATTTAGTGATAAAATCATAATGATTTTTATTATGTTTATTTTTGAAATTATAATAATTTGGTTTTCGAAAATGACAAAAAGTATGATGCGTGATAACAAGTCAAATTTGGAATGCCAACGGGTCTTGAAACCACGACCGAAGAATGATAAAGGTTTCATTCCAATCACTGACCTATGAAAATTCTTCGTTAATTTATCATTATTTTAAATTAATCAATTTGATGAATAAACATTAATGATAAACTAGTAGTATCAATTTCTAGGATTAGAGATTAATCTATTATCCAAATTTATTTTGGTAGACAGTAAAATTCAAATAGTTGTACTTTTCACTCTTTTATCTGCCTTATGATTCATTAAATGTTTTATAACTCCAACGATAAAAGTAAATTTTTGGATACCCATTTATTGTAGTAAAATAAGAATTATAATTGGTCAACACATAACCAAAAGATAAAATTATTCTTAAAAAAATTGAATTGAATCAATAAATAATATTTCCCTGTATGTTTAGTTTGTAAAATAATTAATCAACATTAATAAAATGATAAAAAATAATTATGTTGTCATAATACCTTAATTTATATTGAACCGATGGTATACTAAATCATCAAAAAATTGTGGCTTTGAGATCCTCAAATTCCTATTGATCATTCAATAATTTGAAATTGATGACCTCATTAAATCCCTAAGAACATTCAATCATATCCTCCATGTATGTATCTCTACTTTCCACTGAGGTTCTCCTACATAGATACCAAGATATATGTTAGTCTATATGAAATTTTCACTTCCTATTATCTCTTTTATAATTGATTTCTTACAAACCATTATTAGGATGTGGGATTTTTTACATTAGAAATATCAATCAATATTTTAATAATATTGAGTTTAAATTGTGATGATGCAATTTAATTAAGATGGGGAAAATTTTCCACTCCACAATATTATAGTAAAAATTTATAGTCTGTATAATATGCATCACCAAGTGCGTAAGGGATTATAATATCCCAAGACTACTCAATATATTTACTTTTAAAAATAGATATATACTTTATATCTTACAATTAAAGAAACATTGATTTATCATTCATTACAAGAAAATAGTAAATTTCTTCAATGACATTCTTTACACCGAAGACCGAGTTTTACCGAAAAATAATATATTATTAAAATATTTTTATTTAATATAATAATATATAAAATATCCAAAAAATTAGTGGTTATGAATATTGTTAACTAACATATCAAAATATTTTTTTTATAAAAATATGAAATGATTTTATATTTTACTAATTAATTAGAAATGAAAATATAATGCAATTGAATATCAAGAAAATATTATTATTATTATTCTCAAAAAATAATTTTGTTTTAATAAATTAAATAATTTACTATTATTGAATGATATTAATCAAGTATATATGTTACATATTCAATACAATATTTTTTATAATCAGCAAATAGATTGGATTGACCTAAGATAAGAATAAACTCAATATTACACATAAAAAGCTATATTTTTATTAAGTCACCATTAACACATTTTAATGGAGAACTCATTTTAAATATGAATTTTGACACTTTAATTGATTTAATATGTCAAAATAAACATCATTTATTTATTATATACATAAGAATAAAGTTTGGTTTAATTTTTGATATTTTTTAGAAACAAATCATTTTTAATGAATGGTTAAAAATACTGAAATTTAGTTCAAAACCGCTTTTACATTTATATTTTTATTACAATTAAATTATACGTTTAATTTCTTTAATGTTTAATAAGATAATATGTTTTCCAATTAATAAAATTTATGTCATTTTAATCAATTTCACTTTGATATTGACTATAAAAACAGAGCAAACATGATGACATTTTTACTTTAAAACCCTACATTGTCGTTCCATATGCTAGATTAATTTTAAGTTAATTTCTACCAATTGTATTATTATAATTTGGAAAAATTGATTCCAAATTTTCTATTAGAAAAATTTATAATATCTAATAATTTCAACTTATTTATTTATTAAAAATATTAGTTAAAGTAATTAAAATTAATCACATTGATTAAAGTTAAATTAAATTTAATAAGGGAATAAACAATATCCTTAACACCCAAAACAACCTTTACACTTGTCCAAAACACATTTTATGACCCTATTTAGACACTATCCTCCATTGAATATATTATTTACCATTATATATCCACTTTCAATAATCAATACATGGGTGGGGTTCTTCTCTTTTAACCCATTACAAGAGATTCAAGTCCTCAATTATAAAATGCCTCATTCACTTCCACTTCCCCATACCTCTCAAGCCACATTGGATCACCCAAACTCGTCCAAAATGGATCCCCAACATCAATAATCCCTCTTTGGGGACTATTTTCTAGATTCTATAAATCTATGTAAGTCTTTTGTTATAATCCAAAACAAGTTACATGATTAAGAGGTAAAACCTTCTGTCAAACTCCTTTATTTTCTTTTCATTCTCCACTCCCTCAAATCATATAATTCCATAATTTTATAAATAACTAGTATTATCATTATAATATGATGTTTTTATTCTAATTTTTTTACCTACACTTACACACAATTCCATCTAATGGGTAATGAACATATTGTTTACATATATGGTGCACTACCCCCTCACTAAATGGTGATTGTTCAATTTTCCATTAACACCAAAAATAGTGAACATTATAATAAAAAATTTGATGAAATATTTTATATATTTTATTTATTATGTATTTAATCTTATTTTATTAATTTACAACAAATATCCTTATACTTTCGATTTTATGTAAAAATTCTAACATTGATTGTGGAAGTGTCGATTATTTCCCCCTCAAAGTGCTGTGATTCATTCATACTATACCAGGAACGTATTAAGGATAATTTTAATAAAAATATTTAAAACATATGAGATACATATGGTTCTAGAATTATAATATACATACATATCATTTACTCTTCATCCTCTTAATAAGATAAAGAAATGAAAGTAGTGATCATGTGTACGTACAGACTACCGTCTCTATGAACGGTTCATTTCATTTCATATCCCCAATAATATATATATTATTTTTGATATATATATACTATATATATGTTATTAACATAATGTTCTAAATTTTGGATATGTTGAAATTGTGAAAATTTTGATAAGAAACATATATAACAAGTCAAAACATGCATGCCGAACATTGCAATTAACAAACGATATAGTTAAATTAACGAGACTTTGATATCAAATGGGTAAAGAAATATTATGAGAAGTTAATATCTAGTATTAAAACATTATTATGGTTCTTTAAAAAGTTATTAACAAGTATTAAACCACTATACATTAGCATAAATACCACAAAATAGAAGGAATGTTAAGGTAAGATATTTTTGTCTCATTTCCATTCTGTGAGACCTACTTAATTGGTATGCACCTAATTTATTATATATGGTTTAAATAATCCCAAATTGACATATAATATCTTTAATAATATTATATTCATGGTATTCAAATATTTTATATAAGTATTATTACGTTTTTATTTTCTTATTCATTTGTTACTACATTAGTAAGGGAATTTCGTCTCAATTTACATTTAATTGAGTCTTATTTGTTATTATACACCAATTCTGTTTTATTGGGTGTATATACTTACTTTTTAAGGTTATATCATGAATCCCGTTATTCTAATGATATTATAAGTTTAATTTAATGTCATACCTTTCTAGTATTATAATTTAATTGTTTCATAGTTGTGTGAGACACTTTGGAATGTTCAAAAATTACTATCCTCAAGAATAGTCTAAATGATTGTCTTTGAAATATCACTAAATTATTCGATTGTTAACATAATTTTGAAAAAATTATTTTATTTTAATCACTTATCATTGTTAATTTCCTTTAATATCCATATTTTCATAAGATAGATATTATTATTTCCAAATTAATATATCATTTTACTTAAGGTATTTACATTTACAATAATTTAATTAGACTGGGAATTATTGATAAATCTATATCTTTTATTCAATACAGATATTTCATAAGAAATATTGTCTATTGATTAACGTGATTATTTAATATGAGGAATTCTTTAGAAATGAATTGATGGGTGCATCTCCAAATTTATATAGCTTTTTTATACATTGATTGGCCCTCGTAAGACAAATAACATTAGAAAATTAAATGGGTTTCTATATATAGTTTCAAACTATCCAAATGATTGATATTGGTAGAATAGGTCCTCATTGTTGTTTCCACTTGGTGTATAAGGTTTAATTTTTTTTCAATATATTTTAATGAAGATCAAAATGAAGAATGAGATGAAGAACTCTGGAGTTATTGAGAGTGGTAAATCAGACGATGCTTTTTTGATTTATATTTCCCAAATATCATAAGTTTGGATAACATTTGATGCAAGACTTAAGAATGAAAGGGGTGAAGGTGATGGAAATCATATTCCATTCTGATTGAAAGATTGATGTTGCTGCAAGATAGTAATATTGCAATAATTTTCTTTTCAAATATGAATATGCTAAAGGTGATCGATCAAGGACTATATATTACGATGGATAAGGTTCTTGATGAATGAAGAAAATTTTCTATGAAGAAAGATGATAGTGAAGAAGGATGGGTGTTCATGCTGAAGAAGATATTTAATATGGTGTCATTTCTTAGAGTTTTCCAAATTTTTGGTCCTCCAAATTAGGATTTTATTTTTTGCAGGGGAAGGATTTTTTCATAGGAGTGAACGAGATGGGAAATGGTTAAGTAAATCAGAAAAAGAAAGATAACCACGTATCTCAAAAAATGAATTGTGTATAATTCTTGGGAATGGTTTGCAGCCACATACCCTGTTGTAGGAAATCTATGCAGGACGATTCACGAAATAGGTCGAAGTACTAAAAATGGATTATCGTGGAAGGAGTTGTGGTACATTTTATGGATCATCATTGGTGGAAGAGATATAATACAAGGACTAGTAGGATTACAGTACATGGACATTCAATGGTATATGGTAAATGTTCGAAGTATGAGGTGGAGGTTTACGGTACGTAGATAGAGTTTAGTATGCAGTGAAGATTGTCCCACATTGAAAATTTGGGTAAATCAGCATTAGGAAATTTGTAAAGTAATTTTTTTATATAAGGAGTGATAATACCATAATTAAGGGAGAGTGAATTTGAGAAGAAAAGATCATCACTATGGAAGAATAAGGCTAGGTATGAATGTGTTCTTGTCACAAGAATTATTTGAAGGGAAGTGGTATGCATGATAGATTCTTCATAGGATGAAGTGTTATAGGAAAGAAAAAACGGTTCATGGAATTGGATGGAGTAGTGCATGGAATAGAATCATCATAGGACAATGTAGTTTGTGGGAGACAAAATGATAAGCAGAATTTGACAAAGAATTCCACATAAGAACAAAATGGTTTGTAAAATCTAAAATAATAGTCCAAAGAGAAAGTAATTCTGTTGAAGTATAATTTGTAAGCAGAAATGGTATACTGAAGTGATACATAGTGGCGATATGTAGAGGTGGTACAAGAAGCTGATACGGGGAGAAGGTAAGTGAATCAGGTGGTACACGGAGTAGGCCCGACACACAAAGTAGGCACCACACGCTTAGTAGTTCGGGCATGTGCAGCAGGCCTGGCATGCAGAGTGAGCTCGGTACCCATTGCAGGCCCATCACACGAAGCAGGCCCAGCATGCGGAGTAGGCCCTGCACGTGGAGCAGGCCTAAAGGTGTGACATGTGGAGCTACTGAAGCATGTAGAGAAGGCCTGGAACACGGAGCAAGAACGTCATGGGAAGAAGGCATGGTACTCAGAGCTGGAACGACACGTGAAGCACGTGCGGCACATGGAGTATGAGTGGTATGCAGAGCATTCGTAGTTTGTAGATTAGATAAAGATCACAAAATCTAGAATAGTTCATGGAAACAGAAACATCAGAATGAAAGTTTGTTATTTTATACAAAATATGAATAAGATTTTGTGCATTCAATTAATTTACTAGAGAAGAAGATTGAAACGGTCTGTAGAATATGAAAGAACAGTCAAAAGAAGAATAAATTCTGTAGATGTAGAAGTTGTGGCAGAAACGGTACACCGAGGTGATATATAGAGGTGGTACACGGAGACGGTTTGTGGAGTTGGTTTGTGGAGGTGTTATGAGGATTAGGTACATAGAGCTTGTCATATGTGGAGCAGTCACGACATGAAATGTAGGTGTAGCATGTGGAGCAGGCATGGCGAGCAGAGCATAATTTGAAAAAGAAGTCTGTATAAGGATGAAATGATTTGTAGAATATGAAAGAATAGTACATAGATGCGGTGAGTGGAGTAAGTGTGTGGAGGTGGTACACAGAGGAGGTAGGCGGAGCAGGAACAGATCGTGGAGAAGGAATGGCATGCGGAGCAGGCGGGGCAAGCAGAGCAGGCAGAGCATGTAGAGCAGGTGCAGTAGGTGGAGCAGGCGTGGCAGGCGGAGAAGGTGCAACAGGGTGATCAGGTGCATCACATGGTACACCGATGTGATATGTAGATGAGTTATACAGAGGCTGTATGTGGTGGTGGTATATGGAGGAGATACATAGAGCTGGTACGTAGAGAAGATGTGGCACATAGAGTAGGTGCGACATGTAGTGTAGGTGCAGAACATGAAGCAAGCACGACACACAGAGCAAGTACATCACCTAGAGTAGGATCAACACACAGAACACTAAGGTGATACATAGAGGCGATGTTCAGAGTAGGCATGGCACGCGGAGCAGGTGCAGAAAGTGGTACACCATGTTTATTAGTGGAGGCTGTATGTGGAGAAGGCATGAATTGAAGAGTAGGAACGACAGGCAGTACACCAAGGTGACGCGTAGAGGTGGTACGCTAAAGCAGTACGCTGATGTGGTATATGGAGGTGGTACACTGAGGTGGTACGTGGAGGGGGTATGTGAAGTAGGTGGGGTACACAAAGTAGGAAGGTCACGTAGAGCAGGCATGACATGTGAAGCAGCTGTAGTATGTACAGTAGGAATGACACACATATTTGAGACATTTCGTAAAATCAAGGATAATTCATGGAAGCAAAAACATCATAATGGAAGTTTTTTATTCTAGAAAAAATTAGTAGAATATTTTGGGAATTCAATTATTTCAGAAAATAAGAAAATCGAATATAAAAGGAAATAAACTCTAGACCTTGATGGGAGAAAATTATCATGATGAATATAAGACAAAAACATTTATGCCTATCTATTAAGGGGACATTCAAGTCGATAAACTGAGTATGAACTCTCTCAAGGTAGTGAGAAGAGAGGAGTTTGTGGAAGTAATCTGAGGGAAGTAGTGAGCTATCCTTGAACTTTTAAGCGGTGTCCCTGGGAAAGGGTGATTATTCCAAAACCATTATAATACACAACTATTGAAGATTCTTGGAATTAGGTATGACCAACAATCTGTCATCATATACTCCTTAGACGTATCCCTTAGTGGTGAACCGAGTAAAACTGTGGTATTTTCCTTCTACATGTAAATGTTTTATTTATCCCACATATCCATCATAAAACACTAAACAAGTTCCTACCAATGAGGGAACAAGATCCAGTAAAGAAGAGAAAACGTTGACACCCTGATTCACACCCCCCCCCCCACAAGGTGGTCTTGGGTCATTAAATTATGTTCCTAAGATATGACGTCCAATAATTAAGCATTGAATTCCTTCTGATTTATTATTTTTCACCCATTAAATTTTTCAAAATCATATCTATGGATATATTTCATTTTTGTAATTTATATGGAATGTGTTTCAATTTCGTACCTTCCCATATATACTTTTATTTATCTTGGTATTTGAATGGAAAATGTTTCCATTTATTACCTTTTCATATTTTTTATGATCATCCCTCTTAGTTTTATAATTACATTGTTTGTGTGTTTAGTTATTTACCATGATATAATTATTACTCTTATTGATTCGTTATTTCTACTACTATAATTTTCCCATACTAAGCATTTAGGCTCATCCTTATTATGTTTCTTTCCCCATGAATCCAGGATGTGTACTATGAATGATATGCAGAAATTTTCTAGATGGATTAAAGTTATCAACAAAATTATTTATTTATAATGATGAAAAAATATTGGTTTTAATTATTTTATACATTTGTAATAAAATTCTCATTAATGTATTTGGTTTACCAAGGCTACTAAACTAGTTATTCCTTTGGGACTTAATCCCTTGTAATCATGCCAACTTAATTAGTATAAAACACTCGGTTCGGGATATTTAATGTCTAGTCGTTTAAAAAATGGATGGATTATACATATATTAATCCAATAAAGTTCATTTAAATAATTTATATATTAAACTAAGATATAAACAATTACTGAACATTTCAATATTTCTTCTGGAAAAAAACCTGGTTTCTCTCCACATGTGTAGGATTCGAATTAATATGAATTTCCCCACTTCCATCATTTGTATTTTGGAAAAATGTACACACATTGTTATAATGAGTAAACTATTTGTCTTCTAATAAGATCAACTTAATTTTTTAACAAAAATATTTCTGAATGTGTTCAAAATTAATTACGGTGATTAATGTAAAATTAAGCTTAATAAGGGAGTAAAACATAATCTCAAGGACAAAATAACCTGAAAACTTATCCAAAAGGCATTTTCGTCCAATAATTATACCACATACCATATTTGTTTTAATTTTATGGGTTTTTTTGATATTATTAAATGGAAGTTCATTATATAAATTGTTAATAAAGGAAAAAAGACAAAAAGGGAACTTTCCTAACCTTTAGCATTTATAAAAATATGAGATATGTAAAAAACATCACACAATCGGTTATATATAGCCTTTTGAAATATAAATGGGTTATTGTTATCATTATAATTTTTTAATAATTTTAGGAGATATTTTTGTTACATAAAATTCTTAGGAAATGCCAATATATTGATTTTTTAGTTAATAGTTAATTAAAATAATTGAAACTATGAATTTAAAAATTAAATTGAATTTATTGAATTATTATCCATAATTATTTTTTGAATATGAATATATCATGTTACACATCTTTAAATATAATATATTTGAATTTAATTTTTTTATTATTTTAATATTAAAATTAAATAAATAATATAGAAAATTGACATTATTGTTATTTTATAGTAAATGGTATTTTTTAAAAGCATTAAACATAATAAAAATTCTTTATTATACCAAGTTATTTTTAAGTGTTAATGAATATTAAATATGGTATATTAAAGGTCCAATTTAACTTTTATAATTATTATATTTCCATATATATATTAAAAATGTTATTTCTATGATCCAGGCTTAAGTAGTGTCTTAGCACGTTACCTGCAATAGTTTTAAAACTAAAATAAAAAACATGGGGTTTTTATTTTATAAATTAGATATTGTATTAATAATATTGTGGGTCTCTATTTCGTAATAAATCTCACATTATTTTATTCTTAATGGTTAAATTGAAAACTAGATGCTTTAATAAAAACAAAAATAACAAAACTGGAAAATCATAGATGTTAAGAAACCAATGTATTAAAATGAAATTATTTTATTATGAAGGTTTTTATTTACCAGTATTCTTATTTAATCAATTATTTTTTCATTTTTGAGGCATATTAGGTATGTTAGACCTCCTATTAATGAATTCCTTTTGGTATTTACAAGAGTGTCACTCCCCCTCCACAATAAAAAGGAAAGCACTCTACCCCTTCCTCAAACCACTCAAAAATATTTTTCTCCTCTAAAAAATAGAAAAATATTAACCAATCATACCTACCCTAAACATATAAGTATCCCTTTTTTATGAAATCCATTTAATTAATAATTGTGTATTTAACCAAAAGGAGTTACCCGATTAAGAGGTAGCATCTTCTATATATATCTCTCTAGTTTCATTTCCATGTTCCACCCCATAAAATATATTAATTATATGATTATTTAAAAACACTATTATCCTAAATATACTAATATTTTGTTATTATAATGGTTATATCTACACTTATACACACCTCCATCTAATGGATAAAGAACATAATGTTTCTGTGTATGGTGAACTACTACCTCCCAAAATAATGATTGTTCGACATTCATTTACCCCTATCATAGTGTGCATTATGATGGAATCTCTATTTATATATGATATATATATAATTTAATTATTATTATTTAATATTTATTTATAACATACCTTTTTTCATTCTATCTAGTGTAAATATGATAATTTCATTTGTAGAAGTGTTGACTACCACCCCCTCAAAGCGATGTGACTCGTTCATGCTATTCAATAAAGGTATAAATAATGGTAATAATAAATATATGTAACATATATAAAATAGATATGATACTGGGATCATAATATACATATATCATTTACTCTTAATACCACAAAAAATTAAAGTAGCATTCATGCGTATGTAGAACTTATCATCTCCGTGAATTGTGCATTTCATTTCTAATCTACAAAGATCTTAAATTATCTTAAATTAATATGTAATGAAAATATTTAATAAATAAATAACAACATAAATTTTTGAGGTTATAAAATAATTATCTATATAATAGTAAAAACAAATGGAAAATAAAAATATACTTGAGAAAAGTAGGAAATTAACAGCTGAAGTATTTAAAAAAATGAAATAGTGTTAACGAACGTGTAATAAAATATTATAAAGAATTAATATTGACATTATAAATATGATTATGGTTTTTGATAATTTAGTAAAACAAATTAATCCACTGTACAAGAGGATAAAGACCACCAAGCAAAAGGAGGGTTATCTTAAGGTATTTTCATCTCAATTTACATTCTAATGAGAATTAATTGTTGATATGATCCTATTTTATTTTATATTTTTTATATACTACCTTTGACATTATATATCATGAATATCCATATTATCATTATATTCTAAGTATAATTTAATTCAGTTATAATTATGAACTAAAAGCCTCAAAGTAGTATGGGACACTTTATAATGTTTAAAGATTTTTTTCCTCAACAATGTTTTAAAGATCTTTAAATGGTATTTCAATTAATAAAAATCAATACCCCCTATTTTTATTTATCCTCTACTATGAAATTATTGATAAAAACATATTATTTATTCAATGGTAAAATTTCATGATAAACCTAATTATTTATTAATTAAATCAATTTTTCTACAATTGAGAACTTCATTGGATTAAGTATGTGATGGGCGGGGCCTGCTAATGCCCCTATATGCATCAGTGTTTTTCATGAGACAAACTAGATATGGTTTTGAACAAGTCCTTACCTATTTGTTAGATTCATGGTATGAAGTCTTAAGAGTGTTATATTCTTGGAATAAATCCTTGGAAATATTATAATCTTCGAATGAAGCCTTGAAATTATTATATTCTGGGCATGAATCCTCAATGATATGTTATAGATATCCATAATTACAAATTGTATCATTATGTATTATGTTATTTATATTCCCTATGATTATTTGTTTGGTTATAATATCCATCATTATGTTTCAATCTCAGATTATTTATTAAATGGAATATGTTTAAATTATCTACCTTACCATGTTGATTTATTCCCATTTTCTTAATTATTTATTCTGAATTAATTACCCTTATTGGGCATCTGAGCTCCCCCTTATTATGTTGTATTTCCCAAGGTTATGAATACGAATCATTTTAAATAGTTTCAAGGATGTAGTTTATTTAATTTTATTATATATCCTATTTTTATATTCTATTTATCATTTTATTATGGTTATCATGTATGTAATATGGCTATCCAAGACTTCTAAATTGATCGTTCTTTCATGATTTGATTCCTTGTAATCATACTAATGTCATAATATAATACATCATCTTCGAGATTCTAGGGTAAGGGCGTTACACTCCACCCCTAAATTATTTTCATTACATTCTTATAAAATAACATCAGTATCCTCAATATATAGAGATATTTTAATTCATTGGGTTAGACCTACACCTACACACACATCTATCAAATGGGTAATGAACATACTGTTTTTGTGTATGGTGGACTACCACCTCGCAAAATGATGTTGTACATTTTTCCTTCACCACATCTCCTAGTTTAGAATTTCTTATGGACATACTATTATTATATGATATTTATGATATTTATTATTTCATTATGATTCATTAATTATTATTTTTTAAAAACCTTCATTCCTTCCATTTTTAGGAAATAAGATAATTTCAATTTTGGACGTGTGGACTATCACTTAATCAAAGCGATGTGATTCATTCACACTTTTCATGGAATATTTTTAGGATGGGTTTAATAAATGTGTATGATATGTATGAAATAATATTTCTACAATAATATATATATATATATCATTAAATTTAATTTATTCAATATGATTAGAAAATAGAAATAACATTCATGCCTACGTAGGGCCTACCATCTCCAGTAACATTGTATCCCTTTTAAAATTTCTATATTTTATAGATTATTATAAATATTTTTATAATGAATATATAAGATATTAATATCATGTTTTTTATTATATAAATAATTATATCATGATATAAATAAGAGAATCAAGAATATAATGTCAAAAGGTATACAAAAAACAATGTTTATATTACCTGAAATGTAGCCATAATATTAAATTGTTAATAAACATGTAATATAATGTCAAAATAAAATAATATACGGTCTTATATATAATAATATCTTTCTATTTTAGATTTATATTCAACTTATTTTAATTATACAAGAGTTTTTAATGTTTACAAAGAAATGCAAGACTTTTGGTAAGGGTTTTCTCATCTCACTATTTATATCTGAGAGATAAATGTCATGTTCAGCACTCATTTATTTTGTGTCTTGTATATACAAAACATTAATTTATTATATAAGACTTATACTTAAATTTAGGTGTATTTATATATCAATTTTATGATCTCTCTTTCATGGGTTTTATGTTTCAAAATTTACCAAATTGGTAAGGTAGTTTTGTCTCAATTCGCCTTCTTTGAGAAACATATTTTTCTATACCCCCTATATTCTATTATAAGGTGTATATATTTTACCATTGACATGTTATATCCAAAACATTCTAATTTTAATGATATTATAATCTTCATTTAATATTATTATCTCATGGATATTTTGATTTATAGTTACTAAAGTGGTAAGAGTTATTTGTATAATCTCTTCATTTATTAGGATAATTTATTATTATTCGTCCATTAATGAAATATTATAATATGAATCATAATAATTCTAGACAATTTTATTCTCCTATGTTTGTTCATATTATATCCAAGTAATGTTATAATTTTTCCACTCTTTGGTACATTATATAATTGAGTTAATTTTTTTATGAAAATATGACATTACTTCTCTATTGAGTTGGAAATATCTATTCTATCAAAACCATGTTTTCCAAAAATTAATTCAATTTTATTGCTATTATCATATAATGTTTAAAGAAAATTTTTACCAATGTTTTAATTTTTTTAAAATATTTTTAAAATTAATATTCTTTTCATTTCCTGTTCAAAGAACATTTTTTAAAAAATTCATGCACAAAAGGAATGTTCGGCATGTACGAACTTTACCGCTGTCATGATCACCATTTATTTAAATAATCCTTAGTAATTTTACAAGTTTATTTTTAAAGAAAATGTTTTCCTAATACTTTGGAAATATTTATATTTTAAATAATTTTTTAAATAAAAGTGCTTTTCAAAAATGTTTTATGTTTAAAATGAGTTTTTCATGATTTTCCAATATTCATATATAAGTTTTCAAAATGATATTTTCAAAGAAAATGATTTAAATGATTTGAAGTTTGGTTTATCAATTTTGAAATCAATTTTTTAGAAAAGGCTTTCCAAAATTATTTCAAGCCATTTTATATTGTTTCCATAAATTATCAAAAAAAGGTTTTCTAAATTTTTTCAAGGTTCTTTTATAGGTTGTCAAATATAATTTAAAAGCAAAAAAGTTTTTCAAAATTATTTTTGTTTTAATTATAATTTTTCAAAGAGGAAAATATATTTTATTCAACAAAGGCTTTCAATGAAATTTTAAGTATTTATTTAGAAAAAATTATTTTTGAAATGGATTTATGACCAATATTTTAAAAGAAATTCTATTTTCCTTATGAAATGTTCCATGTGATCTTTCAATATCATTCTCCATCTAGGATGACATACATTTTTGTAGTTTATTCTTCATTGGGGATATGATATAATTCTATCATTTATAGTCTTTCTTGAGTCATTTTTGTTTTGATGGAATAATATTTATAACACATTCTTCTCTTATATGGGTTATATGGTTCGGAAACCCGCATCGTTTCATGGGTTATGCTTTGATAAAATGATTATGAGACATATATCTTTTTCATAGGTAGTTATATGAGGAAACTATTTTGATAAAATTTTCATTTATTGGGTTATGATATAATATTTATCAAACCCATCTCTTTTTATTGGTCATTATATGATGAATGTTTTATTATTTTGTGGCACAAACATTTATGATTTTATTATGCGATATGTGGGATATATATATCCCTCTGTTTCATTGGGTAAATATTTATATCTCATGATATAACGATGGGATTCAAGTTGAAGGGCTTGATCTAGTATGGAATATGAGGAGACATTATCCACTATGGGAAGATGAAGAAGCCCATTCAACTGTGGGAATACAGGGAAACCCAATACACTATGGAAATATGGGAAACTCAATCCCTTATAACTACAGGACTATAAATGTGGATAGTGGTATGCTCTTCTTTGTAGTTATAGTCTCCATGAAGTTCTTTGATATATTTTATCAATGATATTTGACTTATTGGGAATATTTTCATATGCATATGTGTATACCACAAGTCAATGTCATATGAAAGTATTATTCACTCCTGATTTATATAATTTGATTTACTTATGATTAATTTCTTTTGAATTGTGAATATTTATGCCATGTATCATGATTATGATCTTTTATATGTAGGTTATGATATTCAAATATTATGGTCATGTTCCCAGACACTTAGGTTCATGTTATTATTAATTACCTCCTTTATTTACCCTTACAAAGCATTTTATGTCACCCCTTTATAATTTTTCCTTTCCAGAAGTTATGAATTCAGGTTTTAAGTAGGAGTATTAAATGGAAATATCTTTGTGGAAAAGGTTTCTGATATTTCACCATGATTATAATATCATATTCTATGCTTCAAATATTTTAAACTATTACAATTATTGGACATGTAATTTCGTAATATGATGGGTTTTAATCTAAAATGAAGAAATATCCATGTATGTTAATCTAGTGTGTTTATAGTTCATACCAATGGAAAGGTTTAGTAATCCATTGGAAACAAGGATGAGAAAACCATAGTGAGATCCCTAGGGATATTTCTAAGGATATGCATAGGAATGAATCTAAGGATAATCCTATGGTGTTATACGAATGATTAATATTTTAGACATCCAATAAGTGATTTTTCATGAATACGTGGTTTCTAGCTATGATAAGTGATTACTACCCTATGATTTATGGTTTTAACCAATAGTGGGGACCCAATAGAACTAGGCTAAGTTTGAATATGATAAACAATTTTCAGATGATTAGTATAATTGGTCGATCACTAGAGTGAAGGATATTTTTATCATGACTGATCAGTTTTCAGGGAACATAATTAATAATGTGTACCTTATCTAAATCTCATACTCACCAAATAAAAGAAGAACAATTTTCGTAGGAATTATTGTCATTGGATACCATCGAGGGATAAAGATTCATCTTCCTTTCAGTTGATAATTCGGAAACAGACACTCAATTGAATGTCTTAGAGGAATAGAAATATGTTTTAACTGTGGAAAATAAGGATAGAAAACAAGTAACTATAATGGGAAAATGAAAATATTAGTTAACAATATGACTGAAATAAATGTATCCTTAAGGTATTAGTGGGGTTTGAATACATTAAATGTAGAATGAATTGGTTTTATGAAAATTTTTATCCTAAGTGGAATGTTGTCAAAGAGAATAAAAAATTTAGTATATGTATTGATGATGATGATGAAACTACTAGTGAAATGTGAAAGGTTAAATGTATTAAGTAAGAGGATGAGTAAAACCTGTTAATGGGTTAGGGATGAAGTGTATTAGTCAAAGATTGTATTTATTTGGATTCAAGAACTAAAATTTTTGAAATACATAATGATTTTTCAATATGTATTTTTCTTAAACGAGTTATAAGAATATGTTGAATGTTTCCAATAGACTAAAAAATAATTTAATGGAAAGCTGATATTCAAGGGAAAGACATGATTAAATAAGAGATAACCTCCAATATGTTCCTAATTTTGATATTATGATTTTTTGATAATGATATGTTGGATATTAAAAGATAAATTGGATGGCACTAATTACCTTGGAAGTGATTAGAAATTTTTTGATAAGTGGTTTATGCAATCATTGATTAATTTTACAAAATTTTGGTCCATAAAGAATATATCTAATAAAATTTTGAATAAGGGATCGTTCATGTTTCCAATAAATATTTTTTTTAATTCATCTTAGTACCATATTTCAAGAGAAAATATGATTAATGTATTCACATTTTTGGTATGTTAAAACTGATAGCTACTTTATAATATTTTTGGGGATCAATGATAAACTATTTTTTAGAAATTTAGTGACCTAATTTCTGATTTTTTGCTTCTATATTTCAGTAGGGTTATAAGGTTTGCCATTTTTGTAATGAATTATGATAAAAATCATATTTGGTTTTAGAGATTAATGTATTATCTCACCATATGAGGATTTATTCATAATGGATAACATGGGCTAACATTTTTTGTTATAAGTAATGACACGTGAAATCACCTATCATTCTATTTACGGATCTCATGATCTAAAAATGGTTCAAGAATGAAAAATTCACCTTCATTTTTTGGAATAATATATTAAGTGTAAATTGATCAAGGCACAACAATGAATGAGTTTTTTCTTAAAATCAGGTAAGTATATCTTCTTCTAAAAATTATTCTACATTAGGAGAAAGGTTCTTGAAATAAAATTTTGTCCTATTATCATCATTTATTATGATATTAGTGGCCTATATCATGCATATTCGGTCTATGGTTATGTGATTGTTAAATTTATTTGGATCATAAAATTTATTTTGATCAGTGATCTTTATCAATCTATATGATTATTTTGGTTTTTCATCAATTTAAATTTTTTCATTTCAAACCTCTGTTCTTCTATATGGAAACCTTGTTATGAGTTACCTTGGGTAATCATTATGTTTCAAATATTACCTTTTTAAAATATGTTTTAGTATTCATTTTAACGATGTGGGATTCTATGAAAGGAACTTTAAAGTATAAAACCATTGATAAACCAGATGAATTTAGAGGTTGAAATTAATTTTTATGGGGTAGAATTTATCACTCAAATATTTTGTGAAAAATATAAATATCCTAAAATTTTATTTAATTTTTCCATATCATGCAATATTGAATATTGATTATGTTATATAAAATAAATAAGTTATACTTGATTTTTATTCTACACCAATCTACGATTTAGTTATATGTTACAAGGAAGATCTTTCACTAAATGTAACATTATCTTGGCTTACGTTAAACACAACATTGAGTATCAAGAAAACAACATTTTATTATTATAATTATTTAAATGAGAGAGTTATTATATAGCCATTAAAATTATTAACATGAATAATAAAAAATAATATTTATATATTATTTATATGGATTTTATATAATTAAAAAATATTGATAATAAAACATAAAATTTTTGGTAATGCCTTTATATGTCTGAAAATATTATTTTCTAAAATAAACAACTTTTTATGTACTCATTTGAAAAATAATAAAATTAATTTTAGGAAATTTTTTAAAATTAATTTGATAAAATAAACTTATTTTTTTCATTAAGAATGTAATGATTATCTTAGTGTGTTGTTGGGTTTTTTTAGAAAAACATCATTTTTGAATGAGTCAAGAAAAATTTTGAATTTTAATTCAATACTACTTTTTTAAAATTTAATTATGTTGTTAAATTAAATTATAATATGGTTTAAATGATTAATTATATCAATTTTTACTCAATTAATACAATTTAGGTAATTCAAATCAATTAAAAACTGAAATTTGATATAAAAACTTTTCAGAAATTTGAACAATTTTTTTATTAAAAGACCAGCATTCACAACATGTCTACAAGATTAATTTTAAATTAATTTCTACCACTTATGTGTTTATAATTTTAAAATAATGGATTAAATATTTGGAATAATAATTATTTATTATTTCTCGTAGCGTATAATTAGTTTTTGATCAAATAGATTAGTGAAATTATTTAATATTAATTATAGTGATTATGGAAAAAATTAGTTTACTTATGGGTTAATCATTAATCATAAGAGGAAAATGAAATAGCCACTGGTCGAAAATCCATTATTTCCCATATTTAGACCATATCCCCTCTTATTTCTAATTTTATGAGTTGTTGGGACATTATTTCATGAAATTATCATATATAATAAGATATGTAAGGAAATACAAAAAAACTGAACCTTCTTTAACTTTTACATTTTTTAAGCCTTCAGATATAAAAACACATTAGTCTAGTTGTACGCATTATCTTGAAAAGTAAAGGTATTTGTTGACGCTCCTTTCATCACAGAATCTAGAGATCGGAAAAGGGAATATCCAAGCTCAAAGTGATTCGTCCTTTGAAGAAGACATCAAAAATCAACAAAGGAAGGAAGAAAGGATCAACAACAACCTCATCGCGCAAGTTATCTAACTGTCGCACAAATGTACTTACGCGGCTACCTTGGTCGCACAAGTGACTTGCGTGACCTAAGTGGTAACCGCTCGGTAACCGCCCGGAGTCTTCTTTTCCCTATAAATAGACCCTGTGGGCCCCCCATTCGGGAGGATCTTTTTCCAGAAACTCGGATTGAAGCTCCCGACACCCAAGTCTCTTCTCAGAGCTTCCGGAACACTTCTAAGGTAATTTCTTTCCTAGAACGGAAGATATAAAGAGAAGAAGGAAGGCCTAAGTGTTGAAACTTATCAAACACTTGTGCGCCGGCTTATTTCCTTCAATATAACTTGCGTGTTCCTTTTCTGGAAGAACCTCAAGAGGATTCTAAAGGGTTTAAAAAAGAGTCGCTCAAGTATTTCA
This sequence comes from Viscum album, assembly GCA_963277665.1. Lineage (NCBI taxonomy): Eukaryota > Viridiplantae > Streptophyta > Magnoliopsida > Santalales > Viscaceae > Viscum > Viscum album. The sequence continues at coordinate 1,647,386,088 of OY728135.1, forward strand.
ATGCTGGTTGAAAATCGCGCAAGTACACCATGTGTCGCGCAGGTATACCTGTGCGACCAATACTTGCGTGCCCACGGAAGACTTGCGCGCCTTTCAAGACTTGCACGCCCCTATCGTTTTGGGTGCCCATCTTGCCCATTTTACCCCACTTAAGCCATTTCACCTTTCCTTTTCAAGATTCAGTCTTCAAGACACTCTTCAAAGCCATTTATGGCATGATTTCTTGATTTGACTTCCTTATCTGAAAGGAATTCTGTGGAATATCTCTCAAAACCTAGTGATTTAAATATCTTTATGTCACTAATTATGGAGAGTTCATTCATTTAACCTCATCCTTTAAAATGAGAGAATCCTTAAACTGGGTCTCCTTTTCAGGAATAATCCCTGGTTATAAGTCCTTTAATCTGGTCATCTTCCTCAGGAGTAAGCCCCAAATTCTTAAAGTTTCCCACGGTGGGAATCCTCCTCAGGAGTAAGCCCCAAACCTTAATCCCTAACCTGGGTCTCCTTTTCAGGAATAAGACTCAGTCATAATCTTGGGCTTCCTTTTCAGAAGTAAGCCCCAAGACCCCTAACCTGGGCCTCCTTTTTTAGGAGTAAGTCCCAGTCATAATCTTGGGCATCCTTCTTTAGGAGTAAGCCCCAAATTCTTAAAGTTCCCAAACTTGGGCATCCTCCTCAGGAGTAAGCCCCAATCAAGTCCTCTAATATTGGGCATCCTCCTCAGGAGTAATCCCCAAACCTTAATCCCCTAACCTGGGCCTCCTTTTTTAGGAGTAAGTCCCAGTCATAATCATGGGCTTCCTTTTCAGGAGTAAGCCCCAAGTCCCCTTAAATTTCACTTAACCAGTCCTAATTTACCCTTGACATGGGTTTCCTTTTCAGGAGTAAAACCCAATCATAAATCCCCTCCTAAATTGGGCATCCTCCTTAGGAGTAAGCCCCAAGATTAGAGTATTCAAATCTCCATGAAGCACATATAACTTTATGGACCCTGTTCATGGATTTTCTCCCTAAAAGTAAATCCTAACCCTTCATCTATCTAGGCAGTCATACATACATAAGCCCCAAACAAATTCTTATGATTGCATATTTCATGGCACAATTGTCTAATTATTACCAATACCTCTTGTTTCTCACACCGAGCATGACTCACGTGAGCTTAGAGTGTAAAAGTAATTATGACATTCATCTTTGAGCCATCAATCATAAACATCATACTCCATTACTCGAACTAGATGGGTTCTGATTCCTTTTCCAAAACAAAGGATACGTAGGTAGCCCATCCATGGGTTCGATCCCAACTTTGAAATAATCTCTGTCCTTCTGAATGACGATAAACTTCAAGTTCCCCACTGAGTGGCTTTAAAACCTTCCTGGTCATCATAATGACCAAGAGACTTTTATATAAATGTTTTGAAGGATACCATTGACCAAGAATCTCTAAACAGATATAGATGATTCTCTATTGATGAAGAACCTCGAATACATATAAAAGATTCTCTAAATTTCTTGCATATTTAATCATTGATTGTTAAATCTAAAGGAAATCTCATTTTATACTTGGTAATGTAATAAGGATTCACGAACATAACTTAAATCTATAAAGAGAGTCCCGGAGTAGACAATAATTCCCCTCAAAAAGGTGTGATGAGCCCGACCTCCCATCCTCTCGACCAATGCAAATTCCTAAGCCTCATTAGTCCACAAGCTAATGAGCACCTACCTTTGGAAAGTAGGTCCAAACGGATGTGGAATCATTGGATGTTTCCGGTTCTACGAACAAACCCGTTAGAAACCGATCGGAACGTTTGAATCTCCCGTCCAGGAGGTCATCCCCGGATTCCATGCGAAACAAAAATGGTGAACCCGACGTGAATCCTTAACCAAGTTAAAGTGATGTTTTCTTATTTGTTAGGCCCCTTGGGCCAAACAAATCAATCATTGACATGTGCTCATCCAAAAGATGTAGCGGCCAGATTCATCTTGATTACGTCTGTTATATGGAACAGGCACCCTTTTTTCTCAAGAAATTCTGCAAAATGGATTTCCTTAAATTTACCCCTGTGAATACAGCTATTGTGAACACCTCTACTGTAAGGTCTGCTGCTGTGAAAACCAATGTTTCTACTCCTGCTGGAACGTCATCCGCTCTGAGGATGACATCACCAACTCAGCGTCTTCAACGCTGGGTTTCTAATGCACTGGTTAAGTAGTACCGTCGCAACAGTACTATCCCAACTCTGGAGGCCGCTCGTCAATCCCTCCAGGTTAACAACTCTACCTGGTCATCCGGACAACGGCGGCCATCAATCAAGAAGCAGGTGGTGCTAACTACCGTCTCCAACCGTTTCGGGTCGTTATCCCCGGAATGCAATTTCCATTCACTCCCTTACTCTGAGGAAGTGAATGAGCAGGTCTCTCAGGGCCTTAGTTAAAAAAGGTAGGAGTCCTTCCTGAGGGCTCCCATCAACAATCGCCGCCAGACTCGTGCGGTAGTGCGCCCTCAACATGATGAGGGTACCGACTCCAGGTATTCAGCTCAGGTTCCTCGAACCCGAGCAGGCAAGATGAACCTCCAGAGACGGAATCCGGTTAACGATAGGCAGGTTGTCATCCCTGCCATCTCTGGAGAAGTCCACCAACCTAACTTGGTGGCAAACAACGAGCAGGCATACACACCTATCCGTTTTAATCCCGCTGTCCAGCAGACTCGTCTGGCAGCATCAAGCCAATCCCGCCAGGAAATTCCGGCGGACTACTATAGTCAGGAACATTCACCTGCCTATACATCACCAGTTAGTCAGCAGGCTCGTCTGACTACATATGATGGATCTCGTCAACCGCGTTTGGCGAAGTGTAAACAACAGGCACATACACCTGCTAATACTAATCAAGCCTACCAACAGTCTCGCTTGGTAGCGCACGGAGAAGTCAGTCGGAATGTCCTGACGACAAACAGGTGGCAGACTCAACTCTCTGCCTCCACACTTGAGTACTGTCAGGATTCACTGACAGGAAAAGGAGGACAGGAGCAGGCACATACACCTACTCCAAGCCCGGAGTGGACGTATATCCCTGTTCCGGCGACTGAAGTCACCAAACTTATTTTGTCAATAGTGAAAGAGCAGAAGCAAATTCCTGCTTATATTCTGGATGCTTTCCAGGATATCATAACAGCTTCAGCATCATCACAGGGACAGACACATAAATCTATCCCTAGCAATGGAGTGACACATCAACGATTCACTCCGGAACAGACACACACGTCTGTTCCAGTCCAAGATGGTTATGGGGCATACTCCCCCATATCATACGGACAACCAAGTCATGCACATACACCTGATTTGAGTGGAGATCGTCAGCCTAACCTGACCATCATTCCTGATCAGGAACATACACCAGCTCAGAGCAATCACTTTCGTCATCAAGTGGTTTTTAAAGTGAGTAAGAAGGCATCTAAGAAAAATATCCGCCCAGCACAGTCAGGAGATCAAAGGCCAATCTGTAACCAAGCCTTGCTCGATGCTGGAGTTCTTGAAGCCTTCAGACATTTATCTGTCGGAATTCAAGATTCTACTCCCTCAGTTCTCAATAAAGGGAACATTAATTCTGAAGGTCTTCAACAGACACTTCCTCAGGAAGACTTGCTTCATGAAAGTTCGGTCAATCTTAAAGTTTCTTCTTCAGATGAGAGCCACAGGAACCCTCTGTGTGGTCAGAAGACCAAGGAGCAAGAGATTTCATGTTTTGCTGTAACCCATCATGACGGTCCTCCTCATGGTGATTAACTTCGCTACGAAAGTCCTCTCTGTAGTAGTGATTCACGTTGTCTCGAAAATTCTTCAGAAGGAAATGTAGTGACGAGAAAGCCCTCCTATCTCGAGGCACTTGAAAACGTAAAACCAGTCATGTATGATACTTTACAATCGGCAGGTGAAACTCTTTCTCCATCAGAAGATAGCCTGGGGTTCAGGTTATTCTCCGAACCATCCCTGGGTCATTCATCTTCCAGTATGAATAGTGATATCTCTACCAATCTTGTTGAATCCTATGAAGCAACAAGGAAACACCAACTCTGGTCCAAACAGGTAGAAGAATCTTCATTTAATGATAAAGAGGAAATGCTGAACATGAGGAAAAAACTGGCAAAAGGTGAAGTACCAGTCATGTTTTGGCCTTTGGCTGACTCCAGTACAACATTCCAAAGATGTTGACGGATGATGGAATCCATGATATTCGTCTCAACATATGGAAAAATCTTTGTCAATTAAAGAAGAAGGTATTATCTTACGATGAATATGAAAATAATCTTAAGATAATAGAAGGGCTACAACGTCAGATTGATTTGGCATCTCTATCAGTCTCTCGGTATCCGAAGGCTGAAAAGCAACAGAGAACCCTTCAACGTTCATGCCTTGGTGCACTAAGAAAATTGTGTCAGTTAATTGCCAATGCTCCATCTGATGTTCATATCAGAGGATGGGGTGTTCACGGAGCACTACATTTCACAGTGCTTTCCGGTCAGCAAAGCCCGCCGAAAATGGTCTCATGCAATGTTATTGCCCATGGCCGGCCACAGTCAATGGGCTTTGTTCATAATCAAAAGCTTTCTCAAGAACAGGATTCGACTAGTTCATCTCAAAATCAAGTATATAGAGAACAAGTTGTTGAATTGCTCCTACATCAAGCAGACGAGAATATTGCACAAGCCTCTCGTCTGGAGCAAACACGTCATCAAATGACAGAAGTTTCGTAAATCATCCAACGATCTGTTGAACCAGGTTATAAAAGTGGATACAGGTTAATGCATCCAGCTAATTTCTAAACTAAGATTCGCAAGATCAAGAGAGATTTTAAGAAGATCTCAGACATAGCATGTCAAGAGACACCCCAGCTTGTCAGATTGGGGACTTCTCTAACCCAACCCTCAGAGTCAACAAATGGGATTCGAGGAGTTGAGCGGAAGCAGCAGGAACATCCCCAGTCCACCGGACTGGGGACTTTTTCAAACCCTCAATCTCTCCCTCAGAGAAAGTCAGTATTCTCTCGATTAGGGAATAAGCCTCAAGAGGAACGAAGAGCCAATCTATCAGGAGATTCTCTCCACGTGACGGTTCTCCAAGAAGTTCCTGAGGAATCAAGTCAACGGAATGCCATGTCTCATCATGGACATAGAAGAAGACAATATCACAGAAATGCTGATAGAAAGGATTCCATGCAATATGCATCCATTAATGTCATCAATGCCGTTGCTGCTGATTCAACAGATGAGGCTCAATCAGAGGGATCAGACGAAGAGGTTCCTGCTCAAGAAGTTGCGCACACAGACCTAAATGAAGAAGGTGTGCGCACACGTAATCAAAGGCTTACCCAAAATCTGGGTATTTTTTCAAGTAACCCACTTCCCCCTCTCCGAAAAGGATGCAATAAGGGGAAAGGAAAGAATCAGGTTACTTCTCACCCTTCCTCTGAAGGAGGTCAATCGCTCTCATTAGAGCAAAGGTTTGCACAACAGGAGGAAGAAATGAAAGAATTAAGAAGGTTGAATGCAGAACTACTTCAGAGTAGTCTTCTTCTTAAGAAAGCTGAAGTCCGATAGCCGAAGTAATTTTTTGTAACTACTGAGATGGATCAAGAATATCCTCCTTTATCAGTACACACACAAAGGTCTAATCCTACGGGTCAAACGCAACAACGGTTGGCAGCACTACCATCAGTTGCAGCACCAACTACCACGTCTGTCCAAGCTCCATTCATTGCACCTACCCAAAACCAAGTTCAACCTGACGTTTCTCAAAAGTTAATAACTACTATTGAGTCATTAACAGCTCGGTTAGAAACTATGGAAGGGAAACGGGCGCAAGTTCAACCTGAAAAAAAAAGTTTACCCTGAATGGGTAGATTCAATTTCTCCTCCATCCAGTTTTGGAAACCCTGTTTTCCCTACTTTCAATGGATCAGGTGACCCTGAACAACATTTGACGCATTACGTGTCTTGTTGTGATCCTATGATGGGAACTCCAGAGCAGTAAGAAGCAGTGAAACTCAGATGCTTCGTGTGAACCTTGCAAGGACCAGCTTTTGTCTGGTATACAAGCTTGCAATCCCGGTCAGTCATCGGATGGGAGGATCTTCGTCAAAAATTCCTTCTTCAGTTTAGCTCAACTTTACCAAAAATGATAGTTTTCGATCTTACAAACTGCATGCAAAGAGAAAATGAAAGAGTCTCTTATTTCATTGCTCGTTGGAAGGGATTAACGTATTCCCTAAGTTTAGCACTCCCTCAGGAGGAATTGTTGCCAATCTGTGTGGAAAATTTGCGTGGTGAATTACGCACGCCATTGATCCCTGTGAAATACACAGGAGGGTTTCGAGACCTTACTTCAATCGCTCAGCAGATTGAAGATTCCCTTATACAGGCTAAGGTTAAATCTCGTGTAATTCCATCAGCTCCAGGAAGAAGAATGGGTAAAGCAGAAACTGCTACAGTTATGCTTAAACAAGCACCTGTACCTATATCTACTTCAAAACCTTCATCTTCTCGAAGGACTCCACCTCCTGAACGCCAACAACAAAGGCTGTTTCGTCCAAATGATCAAAGAGATCAACGACGAAAACAATTTGAGGATATGAAGAGAAAAACATACTCTTTCCGAAGTGAGCAAGTTCCTGGTTACTTCATTTCAGCTCTGGAAAATAATTTGGTTCAATTACCAGTGCCCAAGAGGCCAAACAAGGACGGAGATGAAGACCGTCCCAATTATTGTCCCTTTCATCAAATGTTGGGGCATCCCATCCAGGAGTGTTTTGTCTTTAAAGACCTCCTGCAAAAAATGGTCGACTTGGGACAAGTCAAATTGAAGGGTTCTTCAGCTCATGTAGCGTGTATTACCGCTACAGATCCAAAGGAAGGTGGTGAGTGGTAGGAAGTCAAAAGAAAAACTGCGAAAAAATATGATGATTGGATGGTCAGAAAGACAATCAATCAGACCCATTCCATTTTGCGAACACAATTGAAGAAGCCAATTGTGTCTCCTACAAAAGCTGCAGTAAAGCCCCCATCAAAAGACAAATCTTCAAAAGGGCAGTGAAATTCAAAGAAGAAAGAGGAATCAGGAGAAGATGAGTATGTATCAAAGCCTAAATTGTCTTTGACTCTAGCATATTTCATGCCATCTACTTCAGAGCCACGGGCACCGTCCTACCAAATGGCACAGCCTAAACAGGCTAACCAGGCAGAGTCTTTATCAGACGAAGAGTTAATCTTTGGTTCTGTTAATATGATTCAATTAACAGATTCATATTCCAGTCTTGATGAGCCTGAATTCCATGTATCAAATAAGGGAATCCGAAGAGGTTCTAGAGGTTCAGGATATAGGGGAAGACATGGATCGTTCCAAAGCCACTACTCTAATTATACCCCTGCTAGCACTGTATATGCAGCAGAAACTCGTGGTAGAGCCCTTCAGTGAGCTCAAAAAGAACAAGCAAGTTCTTCTGCCAATGGCCAACTCAGTTTTGGCACAGTTATTTTGGAAGACCGATTAAAGGTTCCATCTTATATATCTCAGAAAGTAAATGGATCTAATTAGTCTAATCTTCCAAAACCGAGGATGTTGCCAACTTCAATACAAGATGCATCAGCTTCCAAAGCATCTGCTTCCAAGGTACCTGCTAAACCGCATATTCCTATTGGGAAACGCAGACCTCTAGATCAAAAGTATGATATATTGAAACACTTGGCCCAAGTACCAGCCAAGTTATCAATTTTGGATGCTTTGAATCTGTCAAAAGATCTTCGGGAATCACTCATCGAAGCTTTGTCAAGTCCTCATGAGTTTGAAGCTGAAATTGCTGCAGCTGAAATCTATCACATAGAGAATAATCCTACAGAATTCCATGCAGTGATATCTTTTACTGATAAAGATGAAGATGATGTTGTGCATGGGAACATAAAACCTTTGTACTTATCTGGCAAAGTCAATGGTATAGATGTTCGAAGAGCTTTCATTGACAATGGTTCAGGAGTCAATCTCATGCCCATTCGTACACTTCGTCGATTGGGCCTCACGGAATCTGATTTATCTCATTCTACCATGATGTTACAAGGATATGATAAAAATGAACAAGAACCACTGGGAGAAGTTACACTCAGAACTCAGTTTGGAGATCTTGTTTCCAATTCAGATTTCATGATTGTTGATCAAGACTCAACTTTCAATATCTTGCTTGGAAGACCCTGGCTACATCAGCATGCAACTATTCCGTCATCATACCATCAATGTCTCAAATACTATTTCGATGGTCAAGTTGGAACATTGTATGGTGATAAGGCCCTGTTCAAGACATGTGAGTCTCAATACATTGAGGCGGAATTTTATCACATGAAGGGAAGAGAAAAATCTACAATGAAGGAAATTACCAAAGTTAATGCTCCATATGATTTGGAAAAAATTCCAATAAATCCATTTTCACATGTGAGTACAGATTATGTGTTACTTATCAGTCAAATTGACAAAATAGGCCCAAATCAAAATACTCTTATGGAAAGATCCATAATGTCAATTACGGCAATCGAGCTAGACAACATGGGAGAAATTGGTAACTTACCAAGCAGTGATGAAAGCATAAGTGGTGACGTTTTCATTTCGTCTGCTGAAATCCAACAAGTCTATACTTCGCTAATCAGGCCAAAAGAAGTTATAGCAACACCAGAGGTAAATAATGATGTCGATTCTCAATCCATCATCTCCTCTTTATTTCCCAAAGAAGACCCTTTATCATCAATAGGGTCGGAAATGGAAGCTTCTTCTTCAAAATGTGAAAATTTTGACATCTCTTATGATCATGAGAATTTATTTTTTTCATCTACTTTGCAAGTAGAAACGGAAGAAATAACACATGATGAAGAGGAAGAGGAAGATCTTAGAGATGCTCCTCCAGCATTCGAAGAGGGTATCTCTACCACTGTGGATGAACTCAGAGAAGTAAATCTGGGTACAGAGAAAGATCCACACCCCACTTTAATTAGTGCGGCCATGACCCTTAAAGAGCAGGAGATGTATATTTCTTTTCTAAAGAAAAATAAAGATATTTTTGCTTGGAATTATACAGAGATGCCTGGCCTTGATCCTGATGTTTCCACCCATCATTTGGGTTTTCCAAAAGAACATCGAGGATTCAAGCAAGCCGCGAGAAGAACACACCCAACCTATGCTTCCAAAATTGAGGCTGAAGTAGATAAGCTTATCAAAGCTAACTTCGTCAGAGAAGTTCAATATCCCAAGTGGTTGGCTAATATTGTCCCTGTAAAGAAGAAGAACGGACAAATTAGGGTTTTCATCGATTTCAGATATCTTAATCGGTATTGTCCTAAAGATGATTTCCCAGTTCCGATTACAGAACTCTTAATTGATGCGACGACTGGCTATGAAGTACTTTCTTTCATGGATGGATATTCTGGATATAATCAAATCTGAATGGCCCCAAAAGATGAGGAATATACAGCCTTCAGATCTCCTCAAGGTGTGTTTTGTTACCGGGTGATGCCCTTTGGTTTAAAGAATGCAGGTGCAACATATCAATGCGCCATGCATCGTATCTTCAAACCCCTTTTAGGGAAGTTTGTTGAATGATATGTAGATGATTTGGTGGTTAAATCCAAACAACGTTCTAATCACTTGGCTGATTTGGAAGTCATATTCCACAAGCTTCGACAACATAGTTTGAAGATGAACCCCTTAAAATGTGCTTTTGGGGTAACCTCAGGAAAATTCCTCAGCTTTGTTGTACGCCATCGTGGTATTGAAGTCGATCCTGAGAAGAAAAAATCAATCCTTGGTATGTCACCTCCTCAGAATTTGAAAGAATTAAGAGGACTTCAAGGACACTTAGCCTATATTCGGCGTTTCATTGCCAATTTGGCAGGCAAAAGTTTACCCTTTAACAAATTATTGAAGAAAGGAGTCACTTACCAATGGACTGAAGAATGTCAAGAAGCATTTGATGTTCTCAAGAAATACCTCTTAAGTCCACCAGTACTCATACCACCTATTGAGTGTAGACCTCTTATCCTCTATGTGACAGCTTTAGAGCGATCATTGGGTGCCTTTCTCGCTCAAAAGAATGATGCTGTGAATGAAAATAGTCTCTACTATCTCAGTAGAACTATGCCTGAAGCAGAAACCCGGTATTCAAGTATTGAAAATTGCTGCCTAGCATTAATCTTTGCAGTTCAGAAACTGAGACACTACTTGAAACATCATGAGGTCCAATTGATATCTCGTAATAATCTGCTCAAATTCATCCTTAGTCGTCCAATGCTTACAGGACGTCTGGAAAGGTGGGTGGTTATTCTACAGCAGTTCGATATTCAGTAAGTGTCTCAAAAGGCAATTAAGGGCCAAGATCTGGCTGATTTCCTGGCTGAACATCCTTCAATGGAAGACACGTATTCAGATATCGAACTCCCTGATGAGGAAGTTTTCTCTATTCAAGAGAGTCCTCAAACATGGGAAATGTATTTTGATGGTGCTTCTAGAAGTCTAACAGGGAAGAAAATGGAAAACCCTAAATTCAACAAAGTTGGTTTAGGAATTGTGCTCATTTCTCCAGATAAGGCAGTGTTACCTTATTCCTTTTTATTGTGGGAAGGTGTTACCAATAATGAAGCTGAATACCAAGCTCTCATTACAGGCTTGGAGTTAGTGCTTCAAGCACAAGTTAATCACTTAAAGGTGAACGGTGATTCAGACCTGGTAATCAAACAAGTCAATGGGGATTATGCCATCAGAAAAGAAGAATTAATCCCTTTGTATGATTACGTCAGAGAATTAATGTCGGAATTCCCTTCAGAACCAACATTTTCTTATGTCCCAAGATCACAAAATGCTCAAGCTGATGCACTAGCTAATATAGCCACAACTTTAGAAGATCCAAATCGGGACGAGACAACCATCTGTATTGCCTACCGTCGTGAAATTTCACCTTATGTTCAAGTCAAAACAGAGGAAATTAATGAAATTAGTCCCATTCCTGAAATGTATGGTCATACTAAAGGATGGATGTCACATATCAGGGATTACCTTCAAAATGGAACACTTCCACCTGATAGAGCCGAGAAAGAACAAATCTGGCGACGTGTGGTCAATTTTACTTTTTATGATAGCCCAAACCACCTCGAGAAAATTCTCTACAAACGTGGTTTTGATGGAGTTCTCTTTAGATGTATTGATGGTGAAGAGACAATGGCTGTCATAAAAGAAGTGCATGCAGGAGTCTGTGGTGCCCAGTAGTCTGGACATAGACTGTCTGATCAAATTCGAAGGCTTGGATACTTTTGGCCTTCAATGATACAAGATTGTGTTAATTTCACAAAGAAGTGTCATTCATGCCAAGTATATGCCAACTTCATTCATCAACCTCCAGAGTTGCTTCATACAGCTAAATATTCATGGCCATTTTCCATATGGGGAATGGATGTGGTGGGACCTTACCCTTCAGCTACGGCCAAGCAGTTTAAGTACATTCTTACTGCTACTGATATCTTTTCCAAATGGGCAGAGGCAGTACCTATCAAAGAAATCAGTTCTAAATGCATTTTTAGCTTCATCAAGTCTAACATCATTAATAGATTTTGTTTCCCTCATACCATATTGATGGACAACGGCACCAACTTCTGTTCTTCTGAGGTAAAGAAATTGTATCAAGAATACAACATTAAGTCCAACCATTCATCTCTATATCATGCGGCGGCTAATGGCCAGATAGAGGCCTTCAACAAGACTCTTTCAAATATACTGCAAAAGATGGTGGATAAAGATAAGAGGTCGTGGCCTGATAAAGTCTTTCATGCTTTATGGGCTTATCGGACTACCACTCGCAATGCAACGCGGTCAACTCCATATTCATTAGTATATGGAACAGAAGCAGTCTTGCCAATTGAAGTTCAATTTCCCTCACTCAGAATAGCCATTTGTGATCTGTTATCTACAAATGAGCAATCCCAAAAGCGGTTGAATGAATTGGAACAGTTAGATGAGAAAAGATTGTGCACTTTGCACCACTTGGAAATCTATCAGAATCGAATAGCACGAGCTTTTAACAAAAAAGTTTGTCTTCGTTCATTCATTCAGGGAGAATTGGTAATTGTTCTCAGAGCACCAATGATACCAGGAAAGAAGCCTCCCAAGCTTGAACCAAAATGGGAATGACCTTATTCAATACATAAGGTCTACTCCAATAGAGCGTATTCTCTAATCTCAATGGATGGAGAACACATCACGACTCCAACTAATGTCAGATTTCTGAAGAAGTATTTTGTATAAACACAAAATATTTTTCCCAGATCCAAAACAATCACATTGGTTCATGTTATTATGTCCTACATGACACTATACTGTATAATTTCCTACATGACACTAAACTGAATAATGTCCTACATAACACTAAACTGTATAATGTCCTACATGAAACTAAACTGTATAATGTCCGAGATGACATTAAACTATATTATGTCCTATCTACATGACATTAAACTGTACAGAAGTTCCTTATTTGTCCGAGATGACATTAAACTATATTTTGTCCTAGCAACATGACATTAAACTGTGTGGCACATTCATCGTCCAGCATGACGTTAAACTGTGTTAGTTCCCTTATCGTCCAACATGATGTTAAACTGTCACATTGGTTACTATTATGTTCGAGATGACATTAAACTATATTTTTTCCGAGATGACATTAAACTATATTGTGTCCTAGCAACATGACATTAAACTGTGTGGCACTTCCAACGTCCAGCATGACGATAAACTATAAAAAGTCCCCAGAACTGATATTCTCATATTGGTTCACCTTAGTCCTAGCTACATGACTTTAAACTGTACAGCACCAGTTCGTCCTTGCTATATGACATTAAAACTATACAGCAATGGTCCAATATGACTTTAAACTGCAACTTCATCCCACATGACATTAAACTGTGAAAAAGTTCCATGAACCATCCAGCATGACCTTAAACTGCATCATCCCTGGTCCATGTATATGACCATAAACTATTTTCAAATCCCTTATGTCCAGCAAGATGTTAAACTGTGACATCCTAACTACATGACGCTAAACTGTATAAAATTCCCTCACGTCCGGAAATACGTTAAACTATATAATCATCAAAGGTCCATAATGACATTAAACTGCACCATCCACGGTCCATGCATATGACCTTAAACTATTCGCACTTTCGTCCAACATGACATAAATGGTGTGTTATTTTGTCCTTACGGCATGACATTAAACTGCACAGTCCCCCTTTCGTCCAATATGACGTTAAACTATTTTATCCCCATCGTCCTAACTACATGACGCTAAAATGTACAGAAAATCCTTGATAGGTCCTACATGACATTAAACTGTATTTTGTCCCTACTACATGACACTAAACTGTGCAGCACCAATAGTCCTAACTGCAAGAATTTAAACTGCATAGTCCCTTTTTTATGTCCTACATGACATTAAACTGTACATCGTTAAGGTTGTTATTACCTCTTGTTTCTCACACCGAGTATGACTCACGTGAGCTTAGAGCGAACATCAACCATAACACTCCCTTTGGGCCACTAACCATGTGTAAGTCCCAACAATATTTTTTATTAGATCATTGTCCACAAGAACAACTTGATCATTAATTCATTCTTTAATTGAACTACACGGACTTTGATCCTTGCCCTCCAGGCTGGGTATGTAGGCAGCCTCCCAAGGTTCAAGCCCAAAAACAATCTCTTCACATCGGTTCACCACCATCTCACATGATGTTGATTCGTGAAACTGCCCCTGGAATCAATATCTTTACATTGATTCACTTTCGTCCTTGTTATATGACGTTAAACTATACAACACTTCTGTCCGGTACGACAATAAACTACAATATTCTTTGATTTACTCATTTGAGAAGGAACCATTATTGACAATGATTTTTTAAATCATGTTTCATTTTCAAAAAACTACGTGTATACATGGTAATGCCTAAAATTTTTATCTCAGGTTAAACCATCATTGCACTAAAGTCCCCTTTCACCCTTCACATGTACGAACCAAATTTGTACAAAGGGTATTTCTAGAACTGTGTGGACTTGATTCCCATCCTTATGGGATACGTAGGAACATTCGAGTATCCCTCGAATCCAGTCCCAAGTCTTTTGGGCCTAACCCCAAATTTCACTTTCAGTCCCTTGGCTAAAAAGTCCTCATGAAAACACACAATGTGTATTCATTATTATGGTCTGAATTCTATGACCCTAAACTAAGATTTCTCATACTTTCGTCATGTACGACGTTAAACTGCATTTCAAGAACTACGTATGGCTTGATTCTCATTCTTATGAGATACGTAGTGAAGTCCAAGTTTAAAAATTCAGGACCTAGCCACAACATGATTATGGTTATCATTGACCTATGTATCTCTATATACATTGGACAATACCCATCTTTATGTGTTATAATCCTAACCTTAAATATTTTCATATCTTCATAACCCTTTTCATGACTTCTAATCACAAAAATGTCAAACTTCTGAGAATTCTTTTGCCTGACTATGCAGCACGTGCCCATAGGTGTCCTTGCATAAACAGTCCACATAACAGACTTGTCAGCCAAAAGATACTATTTATTTGACCATACAGCCAATGCCCTTAGGTGGCCCTGCATATTTCAACCCCCTAACGGGTTTGTTAAATAATGGTAACTTCATTCTTGGGAATAATGCCTCTTTTGTCCTTATTTGTCTTAAACGACAGTATGTAGGGATCCGCAAAAAATAGCCATCCTTAACATATTTGTCCCATATCCTTTTTTATGATCTGAAAGTATTCAAGTCTATGGTTTATTCTTCTTCCCTACGTTTGGGTCAGACCTTCGTAGGAGTGATATTCATCCAGTTCTTTGATATTCTTGTTCAGAAATATCTTCTCCATATTCAAGTACCTCTTTCCATACAACAAACTCTATACTTTAGAAAATTTGAATCTCCATAAACTTTCACTGGCTTTTAGCACTAGGAAATTAAATTTCTAAGAGTTCTTTCGCCTGACTATGCAGCACGTGCCCATAGGTGGCCTTGCATAAACAGTCCACATAACAGACTTGACAGCCGAAAAATACTATTTATTTAACCATGCAGCCAATGCCCATAGGTGGCCCTGCATATTTCAGCCCCCTAACGGGTTTTGTTAAATAATAGTAACTTCATTCTTGGAAACTACTTATTCTAAATGCCTTTTAGCTCTTTTTCATATCATTCCTCAGATTCAAATATTCTTAATCCATAGTTTACATATTTTCTCTCATACTTGAGTTTGGTATTTTTTTCAGATAAATTGTCATGGAATTGAATCAATTTTATTCCATTTTTTTGGTCAAAGCTATTTCGACCTTAAACATTATCCCCTTTATGTCCGGCATGCATGACTTTAAACTGCCCACAAAAGACAAAGGAACTCTGAATAAAAGTCAAGTTCCAGCTCACTAAATATACATTTTGTGTATGATTTAGGTAATATTGAGCAATTAAGAGATTCAAAGTTTGTAGGATTATTTGTAATAATCCTAGTAAAAATCAAACTATACTTACTGGGCCCATTGGCCTAAGTAAATTTGAAGAAGGTAGTGAAAAGAATGCAGGTACAAATGATAGAAGACAAAAGTGTTTTTCATTGATACACAAGAGTTAGATGGACATCCACAGACTGGAGTCTCTTCTCTTTTTCGAGAATTACAAGAGGCTTTCAACATAACACTTCATTTGATTTACGGCATCCCGAGCTTCATTAGCAACCACCTGGAATTCATTCATTCAACTGTATACAATAAGAGATGCAGTGATACCAGCTCTTCTTGGAACGATTGTAAAAGGATGTTCTTGAGTGCGGTTTGAGAAAAATTTCTACTGATCAAACAGTGACTCTGTTTCTGTCCAAGAGACTTGTAAGATGGATACATGGATTTGAGAATGGAGCATTGGAAGTAAAGAGCCATTTGGAGAGGGTACTCTTTTCAGATATTGCTCTAATACCATGTTTGTCTTCTCTCCACCAACCATTAGTGGAAAACATTTCAGCCCATGGGTTTTCCATTTTCATATCTGCAAGGAAATGACATGGAGGAAGAATTTGAATGTTCACACCATTGTTGTTACTCTTAATGCACAGCATAACCAAAATAGAGAAGTAGCAGTGCAGCTGCATCTCAGGTGTATAATTGTTTGCATTTGGAACATTGACTCCTTGCAGATGACCATGACCACACAGAGACATGTAGATGCTCTGTGGGAAATTAAGATGATATTTCTTCAAGTACTTATCCAAATCTAGGAAAGTTCTATCACAGATATCATAGTAATCATGGCCAATAATGTTCATCATGTCATCAATCCGCTTGCTTTCCAGTTCATCAGCCGTTCTAATTCCCCTAGGAGCCATTGAATCTGCACAAAAATTTGAACAAATTTAACTCTTAAATGGGTTTATTTTTCATAAAATTTGTGAAAGAATTCGGAAAAAATGGCCAAGGAATTAAGTCGCGCAAATCTAAACAATGGCGCGCAAGTATTTCGTATGCCGCGCTAGTTTTTGACGCGCAAGTATAAACCACGCAAGTACGAATACCTTTACAGGAGCGCGACAGCGAGGGAACAGTGGAAAAGAGACTTGCGCGGCTTAGGTGACCTGCGCGGCGAGAGCTCGAGAAGGTATGAAGTCCGGAAATCCGGATACTTGTACGGAGGTGAAGCCGTGTATTTATAGGCCAGGAAGCCTATCTGTGCGCCGTACCCAGAGCGCTTAAGGCTTGCGCGACGCAAACTTGCGCGCCACCCTCTGCACACTAAACACTTGTGCCCCCCCCCCCTTTCCTTTGAATGGATTCGATTTCCTCAGAGTCAAATCCTCATTTCTCTCCAGATCCAACTCTGAGGGGGGACTTTTGTTGACGCTCCTTTCGTCACAGAATCTAAAGATCGGAAAAGGGAATATCCAAGATCAAAGTGATTCTACCTTTGAAGAAAACATCAAAAATCAACAAAGGAAGGAAGAAAGGATCAACAACAACCTCACCGCGCAAGTTATCTAACAGTCGCGCAAATGTACTTACGCGGCTACCTTAGTCGCGCAAGTGACTTGCGCGACCTAAGTGGTAACCGCCCGGTAACCGCCCGGGGTATTCTTTTGCCTATAAATAGACCCTGTGGGCCCCCCATTCGGGAGGATCTTTTTCCAGAAACTCGGATTGAAGCTCCCGACGCCCAAGTCTCTTCTCAGAGCTTCCGGAACACTTCTAAGGTAATTTCGTGCCTAGAACGGAAGATCTAAAGAGAAGAAGGAAGGCCTAAGTGTTGAAACTTATCAAACACTTGCGCGCCGGCTTATTTCCTTCAATATAACATGCGTGTTCCTTTTCTGGAAGAACCTCAAGAGGATTCTAAAGGGTTTAAAAAAGAGTCTCTCAAGTATTTCAATGCTGGTTGAAAATCGGGCAAGTACACCATGTGTCGCGCAGGTATACCTGCGCGACCAATACTTGCGCGCCCACGGAAGACTTGCGCGCCTTTCAAGACTTGCGCGCCCCTATCGTTTTGGGTGCCCATCTTGCCCATTTTAACCCTCTTAAGCCATTTCACCTTTCCTTTTCAAGATTTAGTCTTCAAGACACTCTTCAAAGCCATTTATGGCATGATTTCTTGATTTGAATTCCTTATCTGAAAGGAATTCTGTGGAATATCTCTCAAAACCTAGTGATTTAAATATCTTTATGTCACTAATTATGGAGAGTTCATTCATTTAACCTCATCCTTTAAAATGAGAGAATCCTTAAACGGGGTCTCCTTTTCCGGAATAATCCCCGGTTATAAGTCCTTTAATCTGGGCATCTTCCTCAGGAGGAAGCCCCAAATTCTTAAAGTTTCCCACGGTGGGCATCCTCCTCAGGAGTAAGCCCCAAACCATAATCCCTAACCTGGGTCTCCTTTTCAGGAATAAGACTCAGTCATAATCTTGGGCTTCCTTTTCAGGAGTAAGCCCCAAGTCCCCTAACCTGGGCCTCCTTTTTTAGGAGTAAGTCCCAGTCATAATCTTGGGCATCCTTCTTTAGGAGTAAGCCCCAAATTCTTAAAGTTCCCATACTTGGGCATCATCCTCAGGAGTAAGCCCCAATCAAGTCCTCTAATATTGGGCATCCTCCTCAGGAGTAAGCCCCAAACCTTAATCCCCAAACCTGGGCCTCCTTTTTTAGGAGTAAGTCCCAGTCATAATCTTGGGCTTCCTTTTCAAGAGTAAGCCCCAAGTCCCCTTAAATTCCTCTTAACCAGTCCTAATTTACCCTTGACTTGGGTTTCCTTTTCAGGAGTAAAACCCAATCATAAATCCCCTCCTAACTTGGGCATCCTCCTTAGGAGTAAGCCCCAAGATTAGAGTATTCAAATCTCCATGAAGCACATATAACTTTATGGACCCTGTTCATGGATTTTCTCCCTAAAAGTAAATCCTAAACCTTCATCTATCTGGGCAGTCATACATACATAAGCCCTAAACAAATTCTTATGATTGCATCTTTCATGGCATAATTGTCTAATTTTTACCAATACCTCTTGTTTCTCACACCGAGCATGACTCACGTGAGCTTAGAGTGTAAAAGTAATTATGACATTCATCTTTGAGCCATCAATCATAAACATCATACTCCATTACTCGAACTACGTGGGTTCTGATTCCTTTTCCAAAACAAAGGATACGTAGGTAGCCCATCCATGGGTTCGATCCCAACTTTGAAATAATCTCTGTCCTTCTGAATGACGATAAACTTCAAGTGCCCCACTGAGCGGCTTTAAAACCATCCTGGTCATCATAATGACCAAGAGACTTTTATATAAATGTTTTGAAGGATACCATTGACCAAGAATCTCTAAACAGATATAGATGATTCTCTATTGATGAAGAACCTCGAATACATATAAAAGATTCTCTAAATTTCTTGCATATTTAATCATTGATTGTTAAAACTAAAGGAAAGCTCATTTTATACTTGGTAATGTAATAAGGATTCACGAACATAACTTAAATCTATAAAGAGAGTCCCGGAGTAGACAATAATTCCCCTCAAAAAGGTGTGATGAGTCCGACCTCCCATCCTCTCGACCAATGCAAATTCTTAAGCCTCATTAGTCCACAAGCTAATGAGCTCCTACCTTTGGAAAGTAGTTTCAAACAGATGTGGAATCATTGGATTTTTCCGGTTCTACGAACAAACCCGTTAGAAACCGATCGGAACGTTTGAATCTCCCGTCCAGGAGGTCATCCCCGGATTCCGTGCGAAACAGTATTTTACCATAAAATGAATTTATATTTAATTTTTAAAGAAGATTTATTTTATATTAACTTCTTAAGGAATTCCAGATGCGATAATTATTTAGTTAATAATTAACTAAACCAAATAATACTAAAAATATTAAAAGTGAATTCAATTTATTGAATTATTGGACATTATTTATTACTTAATATATCATGTTACAAATTTTTTAAACTAATATATTAAAATTATATCTTTATCTTGATATTTTTTGAAATTTAAATTACGTTAAAAATGTTAAAATAGACATTAATGTTATTTTATAATATATAATATTTTATTAAATGATTTAAAATTTACTAAATACGCTATATTCTATAAAATTAAATGTATATATTAATAAATATCAAATATTTTATATTAAAGGACCAATTTATCTTTTATGATGACCATATTTACCTTTAAATTAATAAAACATTGTTATCACGGTTGAGGTTAAAATAGTGTTTTTACGTGTCCAATGCACTTGTTTTAAAATTAATTTCCAGCACACTTAAGTTTTAATTTATATATATTAGATATATAATTTATAATTACGTGTTTATTTATTGTTTAATAAATATTAATTAAATTTACTCTTAATTTTTAAATTACTTGTGTTAAAAAATGGATTCCTTAATAAAAACCAAAATGATAAAAGTGGTGAAAGAGTGAAGTGAAAGAAAAAAATTAAAAAAAATGAACTTTTTTTGTGTGGTTGAGGCGTTAATCGATCCAAATTCCATTTTAATCCATTATTTTTCATTTTTGAATCACATGAGTTCAGGGAGACCTCCCAATTGAGTTTACATTATAGTATTTACACGAATATTACTCATCCTCTATAAAAAGGAATTCAATCTTCCCATTCCATAAACCTTTCAAGACAGTTTTGATAATATAAATCCTACCCAAATGAGATCTCAAATTCCATACATACATCCATGAAGCCTCCATTTTTGAATAAATACAACCAAGGAATCTCTTTGGTGTAAACCAAGAGGAGTTAAGTAGAAAATAGGTAACATCCTTCCCCAAGCTCCTTTGTTTTAATTTATTTATCCACCCCTCAATTATTCTCATTGAATGATTATAAGATAACCTAAGTATAATTAATGCACTTAGATGTTTTTATTCTAAGGTTTATAACTAAAAATAAAAACACATCAATCAAAGGAGTAATGAATATACCGTTTATGTGTACGGTGGATTACCACCTCATCAAACAATGTCGTTCTTTTTTGCTTTACCACCTCTCATGGTTTGAAATTATGATGGACATACTATTTATGTAATATATATATGTTATTTATTATTTAAATATTATTATTTAATTATTATTTAAAACATACCATCGTACTTTCTATTTAGTGAAAATATGATAACATCATTTGTGGACATGTGGATTACTGCCTCCTCAAAACGATTTGATTCATTCACACTTTTCATGGGACATGTAAAGTATGGTTTTGATAAATTTATATGATATGTATGAAATTATATTTAAACTTTAATAATATATTGATATATATATTTCATTTTCTTTAATTCTCTTAGTATGATAAGAAAATGGAAACTACATTCATTCTTACGTACGACATACTGTCTCCATGAATGATGTATCTCATTTCATTATTATATATTTTATATAGTATTATAAATATTTATATATAAAATATATATTATATTTATTTCATTTTTTAATTTTTTAATTTTTTTAATAATTAAATCATGATATAATTAATAGTATCAATAATAACAAGTCACAACATATATGAAAAACGAAGGAGATATTACCTGATACGTAACATTAACATGAAGTTATTGATAAATGGGTAATATAAATTCATAATAAAAAAATATATGGTTTTAGATATAAAAATATGTTTTGATATTATATTTATAATAAACATATATTTTTTCTAAAGGTGGTTTGAACATTTACAAAGAAATTCATTGCTTATGGTAATGGTTTTACCATCTAACTTTTTATATATGTGGGATACGTGCCATGTTCAGCACTTGTTTCTTTTGTGTGGTGTATATACTGGACATGAATTTATCATATGATAATTATTCTTAAATTTATAGATATTTACATATCCACTTAATAATATCTCTTTTATGTTGTTTACATTTCAAAATTTACCAAATCAATAATGATGTGTTGTCTCAATTCACCTTCTTTGAGATACAAGTTTTTCAATACCCCAACATTCATTTATGAACTATATAAAATGTCCCTTTGAAATGTTTTATCATTAATATTTTAATTTTTATGATATCATAAGCTTTATGTAATTTTATTCTCGCATTGATATTATTTTTTAAAGTTACCAAAAAGTTAGGAGTTTATTGTGAATATCTCATTGTTTACCAGGATTGTTTGTGATTATGCTTCCAAAGATTAAATAATATAATCCATATCTCAATAAATCTCATTAATTGTCATTATCATGTAGATATTAATGTTATATCCATGTAATGATTCCATTTTCCTACTCTTTTATAATTTATATAATTGGGAAATATTTTTTATGGAAATCAGACGTTGTTTCTCCTTTCAGTCAGAAATCAGTGTTATTTCAAGAAAAATGTTTTGTAAAATAATTTACTATTATGACATGATGTTTAAAGGGAATTTTTACCGGGGTATTTCTATTTAAAAAAATTAAAAGGAATCTTATTTTCATTTTCCGATCATTCCACATTTCTAAACAATAAAAGGGGAAAAGGAATGTTCACCATATACAGACTTACCCACTATCGCGACCATAATTTCATTGAATCTTACATTGTTAGTTTAGAAGATAATTTTTAAATAAAATATATTCACAAAATAAGTTTTATTTTTTTAATTCTAAATTATTTTTCAAATAAAATGTTTTTAAAAATGTTTTATGTTAAAATTATTTATTAAATGATTTTAGAATATTCATTCTTATGTTTTCAAAAACATTATTTTTAATGAAAATTATTTCAATGAATTCAATTTTTCTTTAAAATTTATCAATTAAATTTTCTAGAAAAGGGTTTCAAAAATTATTACAAGCCTTATTTTTTACTTTTTGAAGAATTTCCACGAAAAGAGGTTTTCAAAATATTTTTAAGATTCATTTATAAGTTTTCAAAATATATTTTAAAAGAAAAAATGTTTTCAAAATGCTTTATGTTTTAAAAAAATCAAAAAAAATATATATTTTCATCAGTAAATTATTTAAATTTAATTTTAAGGCATTATTTATAGGAAAATTATTTTTGAAATGGTTTTATGAAAATTATTTTCAAAGTACGGATATTTTATTTAAGAAATGTTCCATGTGATCATTTAAAATACATTTACATCTAAAGTGAAATAATGTTGTTATAACTTATTCTTTACTGGTTATATTATCCAACTATACCATTCATAGTCTTTATTTAATGGGTTATATTTTAATGGGATGATGTTTATGATAGGATTTTTTCTTCCATAGGTTATATTATTTGGAAACCTGCTTATTTTTTAGGGTTCGGATTTGATGAAAAGATTATGAAATCTATATATTTTATATATGTAATGGTATGATTAAATTGTTATTATAGCCAATTAATTTCATGGGGTATGATATGATGATTCAAAAATACATCTCTTTTTATGGGTCATGATACACTCTAGTTTGATTATATTACTGAACATGTAAGTATGATTTTGTTATGTGACAGATAAGACCTATATCTCTCTCCAATTCATTGGGTAAATATTTATATCTAATGAGATAATGATAGGAATTAAGTCAAATGGATTGATCTGTATGGGTTGGTGTCCTGAGAACCAATTTTTTTTGTACTTTAATTACATGAATGTTCACTTATTATATATTGTTCATTGTTTTTCATGACTATAATATAATAATGTCCTGGAATATTTGTTGCATTGATGAGGTCATGTCAGATCCCCGCTATGATGAGAACCTTTAAATGATATAACAATATTTTTAAATAATGTTCTATGGTTAGATGACATACTATGAAAGGAAACATAGTATACAGACCGTCATGTGTGAGTACTTGTAAGAAGACGAGACTCTCTCTCATGGAGTTCGCACTTGGTAATCTCCAAGATGGGAGATTATGAGAACAGACCCGCCAGTAGCAATTCCACATGTCTTGGTGTTATCAGGAATTACTATCTACGAGTGTGTGTAATGGACCTTAGACTGGAAGATTATCATTAACTCATGTCATGACTCGCGCACTTAGATTTGCTGACGAAAACCATCATACAGACAGTTGGTGGGAAGTAGGGTATGTTGGGTGCGTCACGAGGGACATGTTGTTAATGGATAAGTCGTGGAAGGATTTTTTCCCTTCCATTTATTGAAGTTAATATATCGGCCCATTGATTGAAATAAAACTGTTGCATTAAATTCCATGTCCATGGTGTGAATGACGAGTTTATTTCAGGTAGTCAAAGAACGATGGATCAAGCATATAGGTTTATGACACTTCCATGAAACCTTCTTGATTATATATCAAGAACAAGGGATTAAATTACACAGTAAGCGTTCATATAAGGTGATACGTCAATGTGGCATCAAATTCATTCTCTTTGGTTCCTTAACCCATTGCTAGACAGTAATCTTGGACTTTAGGCAAGCTCACCTAATGCCAACAAGAAATAGTCCAAGAGGGTCACACACTAAGTGTATTCAAGAATCTCAAGTAGAATAAATATTATTCTCATACGTGGTTTAATAATTATTCAAGGAATCTTAAATCGTTTTAATGATGGAGGAAGAAGTAAATAAAAAACAAGATATACACGTCGTGTATTGAAGATTACAAGACGTGTAGTTTTTCATGGAAAACAAGTACACGCCGTGTATTAATAATTACACGCCGTGTAGTTTTCTTTATGGAAAGGAAATGAATAAATGAAAACAAGATATACATGCCGTGTACATTTAATGTAAACACCGTGTAGTATTCAATGAAAAACATGTACATGCCGTGTATTTATTAATACACGCCATGTAGTTTTTCTAGTCGGGATTTTGAGGATATAATATTTTTTTAAATAATATTTATTATAATTAGTGTGGGTGAATGTCAAGAAATTTATTATTCAAAATGGGGGTTTTAAATAAGAGTCAATGAAATAAATAAAACCTGTAATGCGTTTATTTGTTGTCATAACTCTACAACCTCAAACCTGATTATATATATCCTCACAAACCCAACTCTTTTTCCAACACACAAGAGAATCGTTGTGCACATCAACTCTGGAGAATTCATTCAAGGCTGAAATAACCTCTTCCTCCATGAACTCTCTCAAGACAGAGAGAGATATTATTCCATCGGATCAAGATGATCTATGGTGGACAACGCAAGAAAAGGTTTCTCTACTCTAGCACCCAGAGACTCCTTTGGTGATGTCTAGAGATATGAGGTGCACGTGTGGATCACCGCTAGAGTAATTCTATACTTGGCTTCTGTGACGCACCGACGAATCACATCAGAACGTGATAAAAAACATCAACGAAGAAAGAACACCGCATAAGGTATTTCTTTTAAATTAAATAAATTAATTATAATCAACTTGTAACAAACCTATATTGTGGTTCCGAGACTTTCTATTTCTTTTGTTTGTTTCTGTGATTCAATTCGTGGAGACTGGCGTTTATCTTCGTATTGATCCCGGATTGATCATTGTTAATGACAGAAATCCAAGTGGGAACATACACCCACGTGATTCCACTGCGCCCGGAACCTTCAATTTGTATCAGAGGGAGGTTACAACATTGATTATTGTTATTTAATTTTTGTTGATAATTTATGCATTTATATTTGATTCAATTCAATCGTTCTATAAAATCTGAATAAATGAGATCTGTTCTTCCTCCTTCGTTTCTCGATTCACATCACAGAAACGGACTTTTAATTTTTATTTTGATTTAAATAAAAATGAGGAACTCATCTGTAGGAGAATCTCTTTCTGTCTATACAATACAGGATTACACGGCGTGTAATTAAAACTACACGCCTTATACTTAGGTTCAACGAACCGTCACTGGTCCGCCAAACCACGTCGTGTAAATTGAATATGACTAAGTATTAATCATGCTGTGTAAAGACCCGTAAATTTCAAGGAAATTTTTTTTCTTAATTTTTTTTGAAATTTTACAAGAACGCAGTTTAAGACGGTACCTGATTCTGAGGCCCTGTGTGCCCAGAATCAATTTACGAATTTTGGCTCGGGTACGTTCAGTGAACGAATGAGCGGGTTTTTCTAACTTTTGAACCAGTGCTTGGAATCGAATTCCGCGGGCACCGATGGAATTGCAGCGCCGGTATTTGCTTAGAAACGCCTCTTCCAGAGTTGCGTTTTCTCGGGTGTGGTTTTAAATTTTTGGGCTTTAAATTAAGAAATAAAATAAAGTGGTGCGACAAATTTATTTTTATTTCACTTAATCCACTTAAAAGCCACTTAAAGCTTCTTAAGATGAGTTGATGCTGATAGGGTGCTATCCAAAAATATCCTACCCTATTGGTAGGATATTTGTGAGGTGGGGGGCGCACGAGCCCCACCGTTTCTTTCCGCTAAGTAACGCACCCGCGAAAACCCGTTATTATGAAAGTCAACGGACGCATTTTCTTATTTTCTTAACGCACCAATTAATTGGGCGGTTTTATTCGTTGAATTAATTCTATGAATAAATTTAATCGTTTCTTAACCTGTTTTCAATCCGTTGGCGTAATAATAAAATAATACCAACGCACGACTTCTGGAAAAATGTTCGTTGAGACGATTTGACAGAAACCAAGAGTTCTTCATCCTCCTACGCGAAGAACGTGAAGAACGCGAAGAACATGAGAAACGTGAAGAACGCCGAGCCCTTGGAAATCAACGACGCAACGCCATGTTCTGCGACCCTGGCTATTCTTCTTCCGCGACGTTCTTCCGCGACAATCCAACCCCGCGACAACCTTCGATCAGCAGCGACAAGGTAGGGGGTTGCGCTCTTTTTTTTTAAATTTACTTTGTTGATTAAAACAACAATAAGGATTTAATTATTATTAATTAAATCTATTGTTTCT
The DNA here is from genome assembly GCA_963277665.1 of Viscum album. NCBI lineage: Eukaryota > Viridiplantae > Streptophyta > Magnoliopsida > Santalales > Viscaceae > Viscum > Viscum album. The sequence continues at coordinate 1,647,412,542 of OY728135.1, forward strand.
TGGTCCTCTGAGTTCGTCGACGCAACGCCGGATACCGCGACGACGCGATGATCCCCTCCTTCCACGACGATCAAGTCCGCGAAGAACACGATTGTGACGACCTGACGAGGTAGGGGTTTTATTTGGAATGATTTTACCCCTTTTATTTCGTGGGTGTCTCCATTCAAAACAAAGAACCTGGTTTCATAAGAACAATTTTAATTTATTTAAGATTCTTTTCTTGTTATGTTTTCTGTGTTGAATGTTTTCTCCCGAATGTTATCATCTAACGCAGAGGGTGCGGGACAAACAAACACGGCCCGAAAACCCTCCGTAGTTCTTCGTTGTTGTGCGGATTTGGCGGGCGACGACAAAACATGCCGCAAAGGCAATTTGATGTTTCCGTAGTGAAGAACGGGACCCGGGAAGAGCCGCGACGCAGACGGGAATGAAAACGGACCACCGGAGCAACTCCGGTGGCCCACGAAAGCTTCCGCCAGCGCGCCACGCCGGCACGGCGGCGCCGGCGGCCGGAGGCGGCGGCCGGCAGCGGTTCTCTGCCAGGCGGCGGCGGCGCCCAGCGCGCCACCGGGAAAACCTCGTCGCGGCTGAAGCCGCGGCGGCGAGGCGGTTCCGCGGATGCGCGGAACCGCGGTTCAGGGACGCGGCGGCCCGACCGCGTCTGGGTGGTTCAGGGCGGCCCCATGCGGGGCCGCGTTACTTTGACACCACGGGGGCAGCGCCCACCTCACGGGTTCCTCCGCTCGGCCGGCTCGGCCGAGCCGAGCCGGGCCGACCCGCCTGGCCGGTTCGCACCCACGCCGGGCTAGGCCCCCCTGGCTGGGCTGAGTTGCGACAAACCAGATCCGACCTAGACCAGGGTCGGGTCGACCCGGTAAGGGCCGACCCAGGGGGGTCCGGCCGGGTCGGTCCAGGCCCAGACCCCCCATCTTCGGACCGTTTCAGTCTTTTACCTGTATCTTGAGCTATGGGCCTCTGAACGACACGTCGTTAGTGGCGATGCGACCCTCCGATCGAGACGGTCGTTTCGGTATATCGTACTCAAGGTTTCGGATTACTTTGGGTTCGGCCGGGTTGGTTTGTACACGAAACCAACCGGGCCTTCGGAGCGGAAACGCTCATATCTTGAGCTCCGGATGTCCGATCGACGTGTCATCGACTTCGTTGAATTCCTCTAAGTGAGACAAATCTTTTGGCATACTCCGCCCGAGGTTTGGACGCAGGTGGAGTATGGTCAGGTTGGTTTTGCCTTAAAAACCAACCAGGCCCCTGGGACGAAAAGGCCAATATCTCTCAGACCGGGCATCCGATTGACACGCCGTCTGCGACGTTGAGTTCCGGTTGACGATACGGAACTTTTGGATACAGCAAACTCTGGACTATGTGTCATTTGATGTATCAGCCTCTCGGATCGTGGAGCGGACCCTCCAGAACGAGTTTGTTGTGTGCGGGAACCCTAGAGCTGGCTGCAACTGCTGTTGTGACGATGATGACTGTACAGAAATCCTCAGTAGATTCGACTGCAACGATGATGAAAACAGTACGGGAATCTTCCGTGTTTTCATCAGTGACCACTACGGTACATCTTGGGATACATCAACTCCGGACTACATTTTAGTTGATGCATCGACCTCTTAGCTCATGGAGTGGACCCTCCCGAAACGAGTATGCTGTGTGCCGAAGCCCTAGAGGCGGTTGAGACTTGACGACTGCTGATCGAACGACTCGATGTGTTACGGATATCCCAATGGGGAGCGCTTGGTTTTAGCGGTAGACCCGCATTACTCAACAGAAGAAGTACCTATGGAGGCTATGAGTGGGAGCGCTTGGTTGTAGCGGCAGACCCACGATAGAGATGCGCTTGGTTGTAGTGGCACAGGGCAGCGCTTGGTTGTAGCGGCAGACCCACGAAAGAGGTGTGCTTGGTTGTAGCGGCATAGGGGAGCACTTGGTAGTAGCAGCAGACCCACGATAGAGGTGCTCTTGGTTGTAGCGGCACAGGGGAGCTCTTGGTTGTAGCGGTAGACCCACGACGGAGGAGCGCTTGGTTGTAGCGGCATGGGGGAGTGATTGGTTGTAGCAGCAGGCCCACAGTACGGGATAGGTAGAGTACTACTGCAGTCCAAGGTAATAGGGAAGCGCTTGGTTGTAGCGGCATAACCACTGTACTTGATGGAGAAGGATTTTCTCAATAGCTTTGGGTTCAACTTCATGATCGATCCTGCGTGGGTCATTGCGAGGGTTAGTACCTACAGATCCTTTGTGGGTCCGACGGCTTAGATGAATCAGTAGTTACATCTGATCATCTCTAACGTCATAAAGTACCTTTGTGAGCTGAATCCTGTTTGCTTTTCCTTTGTGGATTGTGTTGTGCTATCCTGTGTGGATTTATGTTTGCTTTCCATTGTGGATTGTGTTGCTCTATCCTGTGTGGATTTACGTTTTTCTTTCCTTTGTGGATTGTGTTGTGCTATCCTATGTGGATTTACGTTTTACTTTCCGTTGTGGATTATGTTGAGCTATCCTATGTGGATTTCACATTTTTCTTTCCTGTGTGGACTGGGTTGTACTTGAGCTCGGAGGTTGGATTCGAGCGAGAATTGATGACTTAGGTATATGTATGGGCATATACCTAAGCATTGTCAGATGTTACTTAGTGATTGTATCTTTCCTTTGTGGTTTATCCTTTATTGATTTTCGGAGACCTTCGGGGGTCTCAGGGTCCCTACTGAGTAGCTTATACTCACCCCTGCACGGGCTATGCCCACACTACGTTGTGTTGGTTGCAGACGACAGACAGCGCTGATCGTGGTGGAGGCTTGCAGAGCAGGACGGTACCTGGAGGTGGACCACTGGGCGAGGTGTACTCAGAGCGGTAGGTTGGACCCGAGGAGCAGTGGAGGCTTTATGTACTCACCCTTCAGGTGGGACTTCCAGTGGACGGCTCGACGCTGCGGCTTTACCTTTCAGTTGCTGTTTTTCCCCTTTCAGTTGTACTTTATAGTTGGGCTTGTATTTCCGGCCCCCTTTACTTTTCTGCACTTACTATTGCACCAGCTTTTACTTAGTGTTTACTTCTTCCGCTTGCTTACTCTGTGGTGCTTTTTTACCTTACAAAGGAAATGCCTTCCCTTTTTACTGGTATTTACGCCTTGGTGCTAGTCGCCAGCCCCTGGCCTATGGAAGGAGGGCTTTGGGTAGTCACGACACGGGTCCTAAGGACGGGTCGTGACAAATTGGTATCATAGGTGGTCGGTTCTACCGCAGACTGTGATCTTTTTCTATATGAAGCAAATGTGTTTAGTGTATTGGGTGTGGTTATCAGTCCAGGGAGTCCAGTGTTGCTGCGGCGGCCGACGTATCCTTACACCAGGACCCTGACTTCTGATTTCTGACTTAATGCACGAAAACATTGATTTCATGTGTGTTTCAAGTTTTCATTGTCATTACTTTATATCATCTCACCAGGTATACTATTCTGACCGTGGCACACCTGTTTCCATTCAGGATGGCCCCATGACGGCATCCACCTAGGGTTCCGAGAGTGGTATGTGACGACAGCCTGCCGAGTGACGAGGCTTCGGTACAGGGCCCTTTGACAGCAGAGGCACCGGCGGTACCTCTACCCGCCGAGCCACCGATGCTTCCAGCACCAGCCGCTGATGATGCACGTCGCCTCAGTGCACTGCATGAGATCCAGCACCAGCGACCGCCCAGGTTCCGTGGGGAGACGGACCCCCAGACAGCCGAGGACTGGCTGGAGGCAGTCGTGCGAGTTTTCTGGCTAGTGAGGACACCAGTAGACCTCATGGTGATCCTCGTAGAGAGACTACTGCACGCAGCAGCAGGACAATGGTGTAGCTTGATGCTCTAGGTGCACGATGATGCCTCTCTCATATGGACATACTTTGAGGGCCTTTTTCGCTCAGAGTTCATCCCAGCCACCCTCCGTGCGGTGCGCATCCAGGAGCTTCTTCAGCTGTGGCAGGGCAGCTTGACAGTCGCCCAGTACTCGGCGAGATTCACCGATCTCTCGCGCTACTCGACCGATAAAGTACGGGACCCGTTCATCCGGGCCCGGACCTTTGAGCAGGGATTGAGACACGTGATCTGGGCATCGCTGATCTCCCTCAGCATCCTGACCCAGGCAGGAGTACTGGAGCGAGCCCTTTTGATCAAGAGATTTCTTGTTGAGATGTCTCCAAGAGCAGGACCCACCACTAGCCGGCATGCAGTAGATTCTTCTGTAGTGGGCAGTAGACAGATGACGCAGTGGTCCAAGAGGACTAGACCTACCAATGGTTGACCCCATGACACATGATCAATTGTTCGAGGCACCCGGGGTGGACAACGACTTACCATGAGCGGACAGTGTTACTCCTACGGCGGGGTTGGTCACATGGCTCGTGACTGTCTGACCCGCCATATATATGACCAGCAGGTGAATGAAGGACCCCCCATGCAGAGGCAAAGGTTCGATCAGGGCGGGCCGCAAGGAGTAGGAGGCCATGGCAGGGGAGCTGGTCGTGAAGCTGGAGGTGAACGACGCTTCGGGTTGTTTCCACCACCACCACCAGGAGGTCCACACCGATTGCAGGGGATAGGAGGACATGGGAGAGCTCGGCTTCAGGCAGCTGAGGCCTACGATCATGGAGCTCTGGGAGCAGATGGACAGGAGCGGGACTAGCTCCAGACCTGGAGACTTTTGTTCATTTTTCTTCTAGTTTTGTTGATGTATGTTTGTAGATGCTTTGTGTCTTTGTACTTGAGCTGCAGTAATAAAAGACACCTTTTCTTGTGGCATTTACATTCATGTCCTCTCTTGTGTTGTTACTAAGAGGCTCCGGTTTAGACTGTTGACTTGACCCTCACTTGAGAGATACCTACTAGAGGAGACCCAGTTACCACACATTGATGCCAAAAGTGTGACTCAAACCCTGGAGGCGAGAGTGACGGTTGGATCTCTTGGTAGTAGTGTCGAGGAATTACGACATCATCCTTGGTATGGGTTAGTATCATCCATGACAGGATTGAATGTATTAGGCAAAGAAAGTGGTTCATCCATGGAATGAGACCAGATTTCTCTTATCGGCAAAGAAGAAATCTTAGCAGCTCTTGTGGGACCAGAGATGGTCCAGGCCACGACAGAGAAGGTCCAGGTCATCCAGGAGCGGAAGAGGACAGCTCAGAGCCGACATAAGTCATACGCTGATTGGAGGCGGAGGCCACTAGAGTTTGAGGATGACGACCACATCTTCTGGCGTGTCTCACCTCGACGTGGATTACGGAGATTTGTCCGAGGCGGAAAGTTGTCTCCACGCTTCATCGGACCATTCCAGGTCCTCAGAAGGATTGGTGAGGTGGCTTATCGTCAGGCTCTACCACCTCAGTTGCACCGGGTGCACGACGTCTTCCACGTATCTCAGCTGAGGAGATACGTGCACGACCCATCACACATCATTGACCATAAAGAGCTGGACGTTGATGATGGGGCGACCTTTGTGGAGGTCCCGGTGGAGATCGAGGATCGACAGGAGTGGGGTCCTACATGGACGATCTTTTCCTCTTGTGCGCATCAGATGGAAGTACTGGAACCTCCAGGAGAGCACTTGGGTGCGGGAGTATCAGATGTGTGCTCAGTACCGCCTTTGTATCCCTAAGTTTGTGGTGAACCTTTACGGGGACGTAAGGCCCTATGGTGGGAGTAATATAAAGACCTGTAAATTTCAAGGAAAGTTTTTTTCTTAATTTTCTTTATAATTTTACAAGAACGTAGTTTCAGACGGCACCTGATTCCGATGCCCGGTGTGCCCGGAATCAATTTCCGAAGTTTGGCTCGTGTACGTTCAGTGAATGAATGAGCGGGTTTTTCTAACTTTTGAACCGGTGCTCGGAATCAAATTCTGAGGGAACCGATGGAATCGCAGCACCGGTATTTTCTTAGAAATGCCTCTTCCGGAGTTGCATTTGCTCGGGTGTGGTTTTTAATTTTTGGGCTTTAAGTTAAGAAATAAAATAAAGTGGTGCGACAACTTTATTTTTATTTCACTTAAGCCACTTAAAAGCCACTTAAAGCTACTTAAGCTGAGTTGATGCGGATAGGGTGCTATCCAAAAACATCCTACCCTCTTGATAGGATATTTGTGAGGTGGGGGCCGCACGAGCCCCGCCATTTCATTCCGCTAAGTAACGCACCCATGAAAACCCGTCATTATGAAAGTCAACTAACGCGTTTTCTTATTTTCTTAACACACCAATTAATTGGGCAGTTTTATTCGTTGAATTAATTCTATGAATTAATTTAATCGTTTCATAACCTGTTTTCAATCCGTTGGTGTAATAATAAAATAAGACCAATGCACAACTTCTAAAAAAATGTTCGTTGTGAGGATTTGACAGAAACCAAGAGTTCTTCATCCTCCTTCGCAAAGAATGAAAAGAACACGAAGAACGCGAGAAACGCGAAGAATGTCGAGCCCTCGGAAATCAACGATGCGACGCCATGTTCCGCGACGCCGGCGATTCTTCTTCCGCGACGTTCTTCCGCGAAAATCCAACCCCGTGACAACCTTCAATCGGCAGCGACAAGGTAGGGGGTTGCACTCCATTTTTTAAATTTACATTGTGGATTAAAACAACAATATGGATTTAATTATTATTAATTAAATCTTTTGTTTCTTGGTCATCGGAGTTCGTCGACGCAACGCCGGATACCACGACGACGCGACGATTCCCTCCTTCCACGACGATCAATTCCGCGAAGAACGTGCGTGCGACGACTTGACGAGGTAGGGGTTTTATTTGGAATGATTTTACCCCTTTTATTTCGTGGGTGTTTTCATTCAAAACAAAGAACCCGGTTTCATAAGAACAATTTTAGTTTATTTGAAGTTGTTTTCTTATTATGTTTTATGTGTTAAATATTTTCTCCCGACTGTTATCATCTAACGCAGAGGGTGCAGGCCAAACAATCACGGCCCGAAAACCCTCCACAGTTCTTCGTTTTTGTGTGGATTTGGAGGGCTACGATAAAATGTGCCGCAAAGGTGATTTGATGTTTCTGCAGTGAATAACGGGACCCAGGAGGATCCGCGGTGCAGACGGGAATGAAAAAGGACCACCGGAGCAACTCCGGTGGCCCGCGGAATCCTCCGTCGGCGCGCCACGGCGGCACGGCGGCGCCGGCGGCCGGAGGCGGCGGCCGGCAGGGGTCGGCCGCCAAGCGACGGCGGCGCCCAGCGCGCCGATGGGAAAACCTCGCCACGGCTGAAGCCGCGGCGGCGAGGCGGTTCTGCGGTCGCGCGGAACGGCTGTTCAGGGATGCGGCGGCCCGGCCGCGTCCGGGTGGTTCGGGGCGGCCCCACCTGGGGCCGCGTTACTTTGACACCGCGGGGGCAGCACCCACCTCGCGGGTTCCTCTACTCGGCCGGCTCGGCCGAGCCGAGCCGGGCCGACCTGCCTGGCCGAGTCGCGCCCAGGCCGGGCCGGGTTGCGCCAAACCGGGTCCGACCCGGACCCGGGTCGGGTCGACCCGGTTCGGGCCGACCCCGGGGGGGTCGGGCCGGGTCGGTCCGAGCCCAGACACCCCCGTCTTCGGACCGTTTCGGTCTTTTACCCATTTCTTGGGCTACGTGCCTCCGAATGACACGTCGTCAGTGGCGATGTGATCCTTGGATCGAGATGGTCGTTTCGGTATATCGTACTCAAGGTTTCGAAATACTTTTGGTTCAGCCAAGTTGGTTCGTACACGAAACCAACCGGGCCTTCGGAGCCGAAACGCTCATATCTTGAGCTCCGGACGTCCGATCGGCATGCCGGGACTTCGTTGAATTCCTCTAAGTGAGACGGATCTTTTGGCATACTCCGCTCGAGGTTTGGACGTAGGTGGAGTACGGTCGGGTTGGTTTTTCCTTAAAACCCAACCGGGCCCCTGGGACGAAAAAGCCAATATCTCTCAAACTGAGCGTCCGATTGACGCGCCGTCTGCGACGTTGAGTTCCTGTTGACGATACAGAAATTTTGGATACATCAAACTCTGGACTATGTGTCAGTTGATGTATTAGCCACTCGTCTCGTGGAGCGGACCCTCTCAAACGAGCTTACTGTGTGCGGTAACCCTAGAGCTGGCTGCAACTGCTGCTATGACGACGACGACTGTACAGAAATCCTCAGTGGATTCGACTACGACGATGATGAAAACAGTACGGGAATCCTCCGTGTTTTCTGCAGTGACCACTATGGTACATCTTGGGATACATCAACTCTGGACTACATGTCAGTTGATGCATCGACCTCTTAGCTCGTGGAGTGGACCCTCCCAGAACGAGCATGTTGTGTGCGGAAACCCTAGAGCCGGTTGAGACTTGATGATTGCTGATCGAATGACTCGGTGTGTTACGGATAGCCCAATGGAGAGCACTTGGTTGTAGCGGCAGACCCATGACAGAGGTGCGCATGGTTGCAGCGGCACTGGGGAGTGCTTGGTTGTAGCGGCATACCCACGACAGAGGTGCGCTTGGTTGTAGCGGCACAGGGGAGCGCTTGGTTGTAGCGGCAGACCCACGATAGAGGTGCGCTTGGTTGTAGCGGCACAGGGGAGCGCTTGGTTGTAGCGGCAGACCCACTTCGGAGGAGCGCTTGGTTGTAGCAGCACGGGGGAGCGCATGGTTGTAGCAGCAGGCCCACAGTACTCGATAGGTGGAGTACTACAGCAATCCAAGGTAAGAGGGAAGCGCTTGGTTGTAGAGGCATAACCACTGTACTTGAGGGAGAAGGAGTTTCTCAATAGCTTTGGGTTCAACTTCATGATCGATCCTGTGTGGGACATTGGGGGGTTAGTACCTACAGATCCTTTGTGGGTCTGACGGCTTAGATGAATTAGTAGTTACATCTGATCATCTCTAACGTCATAAATTACATGTGTGAGCTGAATCCTGTTTGCATTCCTTTGTGGATTGTGTTGTTCTATCCTATGTGGATTTATGTTTCTTTCCTTTGTGGATTGTGTTGTGCTATCCTGTGTGGTTTTACGTTTTTCTTTCCTTTGTGGATTGTGTTCTGCTATCCTGTGTGGATTTACGTTTTACTTTCTGTTGTGGATTGTGTTGAGCTATCCTGTGTGGATTTCACATTTTTCTTTCCTGTGTGGACTGGGTTGTACTTGAGATCGGAGGTTGGAGCCGAGCGAGAATTGATGACTTATGTATATGTATGGGTATATACCTAACCAGTGTTGGATTTTACTTCGTGATTGTATCTTTCCTTTGTGGTAAATCATTTGTGGATTTTAGGAGACCTTCGGGGGTCTTGGGGTCCTTACTGAGTAGCTTATACTCACCCCTGCACGGGCTATGCCCGCACTACGTTGTGTTGGTGGCAGACGATGGACAGCACTAATCATGGTGGAGGCTTGCGAAGCAGGACGGTACCTGGAGGTGGACCACTGGGCAAGGTGTACTCGGAGTGGTAGGCTGGACCCGAGGAGCAGTGGAGGCTTTCTGTACTCACCCTTCAGGTGGGAATTCCAGTGGATGGCTCGACGCTGCGGCTTTACCTTTCAGTTGCTATTTTTCCCCTTTCAGTTGTACTTTACAATTGGGCTTGTATTTCCGGCCCCCTATACTTTTCTGCACTTACTATTGTACCAGCTTTTACTTAGTGTTTACTTCTTCTGATTGCTTACTCTGTGGTGTTTGTTTACTTTACAAAGGCAATGCCTTCCCTTTTTACTGGGATTTACGCCTTTGTTCTAGTCGCCAGCCCCTGGCCTATGGAAGGCGGGCTTGGTGTAGTCACGACACGGGCCCTGAGGATGGGTCGTGACATGCTGTGTTGGCCATAATTGAACGGCACGTGGAACCGGAATACATGGAGTGTATGTTGGAGCAACACGCTGTGTAGTCTGTTCCAGCCCAGGTGAAACTGTGTACAATGATACGTCGCGTACCGTATACACAGGATCACCAGGCCGGTTACCACGTAACAAGGATGTACACGCCGTGTATGATTTATCTACACGCCATGTACAACAAAATTTCCAAAGTCCAGAGAACACGCCAAAGCCCCCAGAGTGTACATTGGATAAAAGGTGAAAAGAAATACGCTCCATGTAAATATAAACTAAATGTCGTGTACTTTTAGAAATTTCATCAGGTTTCCTCCAAAAGTACAAAGACTTTTACAAGGAATATAGATGAGAATAATCTCAATGAAATTCAGAAAGGAATTTAAGATAAAGATTTGATTAATTATAAGATAATAATTAATTGAATTCGAGCACAAAATATCTTCAATGAAAGAACGATTAAAAGAATTTGAATTCTACATGTGCGTAAATGTCGTTGCACGCTATGCATGATCATGAGCTAGACCAAAGACCCTTTGTATGTGTACGGTTTCATTTAAATTTATTTAATTTAAATTTGTTGGCCTGTAAGACTTATTATAATAAAATTTAGGGCCTGCGTGCCCATTGTTTCTTTAATGTAAACCCATGTAATGGAGGATCTCCCAAGCTAGAGGAGATGGTTCAAATCCCGAATCCGAGGCTAAACCGACGTAAGAAGATACAAAGGGGGACAGGTGGGAGCTGAAAAACACAAACCATCAGGTTCAAGGTGCTTTCCCTAGGTCAGGGTTATCTTATCAAAACCGCTAGATAAGCTAAACCAAATAGAAGATCATGATCATGCATCTTATTTTATTTCTGTCTAATTTCATGGTTTAATTATTATGTATGTGTTGTCGTGATCATATAATTAATAAAATGAAAAAGCATGCAAAGATGGAATAAAATAAAAACCGGACTATGCGTAAACATTATCATAACATGGTTAATCACTTAAGCAAGCATCACTTAATATTAAAAATCTTGTGATAATGTAAAACTACATATAAAGGACTAAAATTCCTCAATACCATATTAAGTTAGAGTATGCCTTCTGTTACCTGATTAAGGGCAAGACTCAATAAAACTATATGTTTGACCAACCCTTGTTGGGACACTTACTTTTATAAAGGAAGCCCATATGAAAGGTTTCGATTTTACATAACTATATTACATCAAGAGATGTAGCCCTTTCTAGACTTGGATTAATATTGGAGGCAAGAGGTGAGGAAATCCAAGTCAGGATTTCAGGATTGGGGAGTCCACTCAACAGATCAAAGAACTGTAAGCTCACAGTTGGCAAAGATCTACCTACCTAAATACCTTCAAATAGTTTGAACATCCCTTGTTGGGGTTATGCGAAGATAAATATGGATCCTTTCCACTAGAATGTCAACGAAACTGGACATTCTGAGTTCAATGGTGAGGGAAATTGGGGCTTGATAAAATTATGGGAGAATTAATTAATTATTTTATTATTTCTCATAAAAATGTAATCTAGAAAGTACTGATAAATCTTCTCTTTTAATTTGTAGAATCGAAATGACCAACTCATCAACCACATTTTCTCTACGATCAATATTGGATAAAGACAATATCCTCACCGGCAGTAACTTTCAGGAATGGTTTAGGCACATTCGGGTTATCCTACGCCATGAACGAAAGTTTTACGTGCTGGAGTCCTCACTTCCTGATTCTCCTACCCCAGGGGCGAGTGATGAATAATTCCTGGTCTATGATAAACATTTGAACGACGCACTTGGCGTTCAATTTTTGATGTTGTCATTGATTTCTAGTGAGCTCATGAAGTCTCATGATGACATGGATGCCTATAGAATGCTCGAGCACCTCCGTGGTCTATACCAGGAGAGATCAAGACAAGAAAGGTTTGAGATCTCTAAGGCTCTATTTCAGATCTAGCTTGGAGAGGGTGCCCCACCTCAGCCTCATGTAGTCAAGATCATTGGAAACATTGTGCGCTTGGAGGTTCTAGGGTTTAAACTCTCTGAAGAACTGGGTACGTATCTCATTCTTGCATCAATCCCCAAGATCTTCTCAAACTTTCTTGTGTACTTACACATGAACAACATTGAGAAGTATATGTCTGATCTTCTTATCCTTATTCGCCATGTGGATAATGACATGAAGCGTGAAAAACCTTCTGTCCTTATGGTGAATAAAATGAAAGGGAAGGCGAAGAGATTTAAGCCCAAATCTTCTTAAAGGCCTTTTAAGAAAAGAAAGATCAAATGGGAGGCAATAGAACCGGATGTTGTTTGTTTCTCATGTGGCAAGAAGGGCCACTGGAAGAAAAACTGCACCCAGCCAAGGAACCAAGGGAAAGCTTCAGGTGCGTTTTTTATCGAATACAATCTATCTGGGTATTATATATTGCTTGTGGTGCTCACATATGTATCCAAATATAGGAACCATGTAGATTCAGGAAGATTGATCTAGGGGAGGTAGATCTACGAGCAGCCAACTGAGCGAGACTTGCTGTTGTAGCTATTGTGGACTACCACCTCACATTGCCTACTAGGATGGTCTTGGTTTTGAAAGTATTTTATTATGTACTCTCTGTAAACAAAAACATTGTTTTAGTATCCAGATTAGATACTGATGGATTCATCTTCAAGTTTGGAAGTGGATGTTGCTATTTTTATAAAGATAGAATTTGTTTTGGTAGGGCACATTTATATAACAGCCTTTATGTGTTAGACAACACAAACCATGTAATGAAAATAGATAACAAAGTTAATTCACATGACTCATACCACACCCAACTTTCGCATCACCAGCTACATCATTTCAATGTCAAACGTTTGACAAAATTACATCAAGATGGGTATTTAGATTCTTTCGATCTAAAACCACTTGGTGTATGTCATGCCTGTCTACAAGGAAAAATGACCAAAGCCCCATTTTGTGGGAAAGATAAAAGAGCTAAAGAGCTTCTAGAATTAGTTCACATAGATGTGTGTGGGCCATTTCTAGTTGAGGCAATGGATGGGTTCTCATACTTCATAACTTTTACTGATGATATTAGTAGATATGGATATATCTACTTAATGAGGTATAAGTCAGATTCTTTTGATCGGTTCGCAGAATACAAGAATGAAGTTGAGAAATGCATGGTAAGAAGATTAAGAAACTCCGCTCATATAGAGGAGGGTAATATCTTAATCAGTACATCATTGATTTTTTACGGGAGTTTGGGATTCTATCTCAGCTCACGCTTCCTTACACACCATAGTGGAATGGTGTAAGTGAAAAGAAGAACCACACCCTGTTGGACATGGTGAGATCAATGATGAGTCATGCGAGTCTTCCATTATCATTTTGGGGATATTCATTACAAACAACATCACACATACTAATCCAAGTACCAACTAAATAGATAAATGGTATTCCATACGAGTTATGGAGTGGACACAAAGCCATGTTATAGAATTTACATGTGTGGGGTAGCGAAGCATTTTTAAGGCTAATTAATCTAAAAAACATGCACCCCGAGGCACAAAGTGTATCTTTATAGGATATACCAAGGAAAAAAGGGGATATTACCTATACAACCCCTTAGACAAAAAGGTTACAGTGGAAAGACACGCCATATTCCTTGAGAGGTAGCAGATCTCCAAAAGAGATAGTGGGAGCGAGATAGACTTCGATGAAGTCGAGGCTCAAGATACACATGAGTTGGTACAAGAATAGATTCCACAAAGCCCCGTGGAAGAACAATCTGTTCCAGAGACACAAGAACTGCGTTGGATCATGAGAGAGGAAAGAGAACCAGAATGATATGGTTATCTTGTCACCGAGGATTGTGACTCATTATTGATTGACAATAATGATGCTCTTACCTACAAGGAAGCAGTTGAAGGAATAGACGTTGCAAACTGGAAAGAAGCCATTAATTCTGAAATAGATTCCATGTACCAAAACCAAGTCTATATTTTGGTAGATCCTCTAGTTGATGTATATACTATTGGTAATAAATGGGTATTCAAGAAGAAACTAGACATGAAGGGGAATGTCAGCACCTATAAGGCACGACTAGTTCCAAATGGTTTTGGAAAACATCAAGGAATTTACTATGATAAAACCTTTTCACCGATTACAATGCTTAAATCCATCAGAAACCTATTGGCCATTTCCACTTACCATGACTATGAGATTTGTAAAATGGATGTCAAAACAGCTTTCCCTAACGGGAACCTCCAGGAAGATGTCTACATGACACAACCTAAAGGGTTTGTGACTCCAAAGGATGCCAACAAGGTATGCAAGTTGCAAAAATCCATTTACGGATTAAAGCAAGCATCAAGGTCATGGAAAACTCGTTTTTATGAAGGTGTAACAGAATTTGGCATTGTTAAGAATGAATATGAGCCTTGTGTATACAAGAGGTTTAGTGGGAGTGCAGTCGTTTTCATAATAGTATATGTTGAGGACATATTACTAATTGGAAACGAAGTACCTGTCTTACAGTCAGTTAAGGCATGGTCGCATAAATGATTCTCTATAAAAGACTTTGGTGAGGCAGCATATATTCTTGGGATCAAGATCCATCGCGATATATCCAAGAGAATTGTGCGCCTGAGTCACAGTACAAACATTGACAAGATACTGAAGAGATTCAGTATGGACCAATCCAAAAGGGGATTGTTTCTAGTGTCACATGGCATTCATCTTTCCAACAAAATGTGTTCTCAGACACATGAGGAAAGAAAGAGAATGGCAAGGATCCCATACGCATCCGCAATTGGGTCATTCATGTATGTTATGCTATGTACGAGGCTAGATGTTTCTTACGCATTAAGTGTGGTCGGCAGATATCAAGCCGATCCAGGAGACCGCCATTGGATGGCAGTGAAGACTATCCTTAAGTATCTGAGGAGTACTAAGAATATTTTTCTTGTTTATGGAGGATATGAGGATCTAGTCATCAAAGGACATGTAGATGCTAGTTTCCAGACTGATCTAGATGACATGAAGTCGCATACTGGATACATCTTCTGTTTGAATGGAGGTGCAGTGAGCTGGAAGAGCTCAAAGCAGAGTGTGGTGGTAGATTCTACAGCAGAGTCTGAGTATATCGCAGCTTCTGAGGTAGCTAAACAAGCATTATGGATGCGAATCTTCATCCAAGAGATTAATGTAGTACCGACCAGTAAAGATCATATCACACTCTATTGTGATAATACTGCAGCGGTGGCACTTTCAAAAGAGCTAAGGTCACATCAGCAGACAAAGCACATACATCAGAAGTACCATATCTTGAGGGATTTTTCTCAGAGAGGTGAAGTTGCAGTGAGCAGTATTTCCACGGAAGACAATGTGGTGGACCCCTTGACTAAAGCCTTGACTCAGCAGAAAAATAATCATCATGTGAGGTCTAGAGGACTAAAAGTAGAAGGTAGTTGGCTCTAGTCCAAGTGGGAGTATGTAAGGGTTGGTGTCCTGAGAACCAACTGTTTTGTACCTTGATTACATGAATGTTCATTTATTATATATTGTTCATTGTTTTGAGTGACTATAATATAATAATGTCCTGGAATATTTGATGCACTGATGAGGTCATGGCAGATTCCTGCTATGATGAGAACCTTGAAATGATATAACAATTTTCTTAAATAAATTTCTACAGTTGGATGACATACTATGATAGGACACATAGTATACAGACCGTCATGTGCGAGTACTCGTAAGAAGAAGAGACTCTCTCTCATGGAGTTCGCACTTGGTAATCTCCAAGATGGGAGATTATGAGAACAGACCCGCTAGTAGCAATTCTGCATGTCTTGGTGTCATCAGACATTACTATCTATGAGCGCGTGTAATAGTCCTTATACAGGAATATTATCATTAACTCATGTCATGACTCGTGCACTTAGATTTACTAACGAAAACTGTCATGCAGACAGTTGGCGGGAAGTAGGGTATGTTGGGTGCGTCACAAGTGACATGTTGTTAATGGATAAGTCGAAGAAGGATTTGTCCCTTCCATTTATGGAAATTTATATCTCGGACCTTTGACTTAAATAGAACTGTCGCATTAAATTCCATGGCCATGGTTTGAATGAAGAGTTTATTTCAGGTAGTCAAAGAACGACGGATCAAGCATATAGGTTTATGACACTACCATGAAACCTACTTGATGAGATATCAAGACAAAGGGATTAAATTACACAGTAAGAATTCCTATGAGGTGATACATCAATGCGGCATCAACTTCTTTCTCTTGGGTGCCTTGACCCATTCCTAGATAGTAATCTTGGACTTTAGGCAAGCTCGCCTAATGCCAACAAGAAAGAGGCCTAGAGGGTCACACACTAAGTGTATTCAAGTATGTCAAGTAGAATAAAGATTATTCCAGTACGTTGTTTAATAATTATTCATGGAAGCCTAAATTTGTTTACTGATGGAGGAAGAAGGAAATGAAAAACAAGATATACACCCCGTGTATTAAAGATTACACGCCATGTAGTTTTTCATGGAAAAAATGTACACGCCGTGTATTAATAATTACACACCGTGTAGTATTCTTTATGGAAAGGAAATGAATAAATGAAAACAAGATATACAAGCCATGTACATTGAATGTACACGCCGTGTAGTTTTCAATGAAAAACAAGTACACGCCGTGTATTTATTAATACACGCCGTGTAGTTTTTCCAGTCGGGATTTTGAGGATATAATATTGTTTTAAATGAAATTTATTATAATTAGCGTGGGTGCATGTCAAGGAATTAATTATTCTACATGGTGGTTTTAAATAAGAGTCAATGAAATAAATAAAATTTGTAGCGCATTTATTTATTGTCATAACTCTACAACCTCAAACCTGATTATAAATATCCTCACAACCCCAACTCTTTTCCAACACAAAAGAGAATCGTTGTGCACAACAACTCTGGAGAATTCTTTCAAGGCCGAAAGAACCTCTTCCTCCAAGAACGCTCTCATGACTAAGAGAGATCTTCTTCCATCGGATCAAGACGATCTAAGGTGGAAAACACGAGCAAAGGTTTCTCCACACTATCACCCAGAGACTCCTTTGGCGATGTCCAGAGATATGAGGTGCACGTGTGGATCACCGCTAGAGGAAGCCTACACATGGCTTATGCGACACAACAACAAATCACATCGGAATGTTATAAAAAACATCAACGAAGAAAGAACACCACATAAGGTATTTGTTTTCAATTAATTAAATTAATTACAATCAACCTGTAATGATCCTACTTTGTGGTTCTAGGAATTTCTATTTTTTTGTTTATTTCTGTGATTCAATCAGTTGAGACTGGCATTTATCGTCGTATTGATCCTGGATTGATCATTGTTAATGAAAAAAAGCCAAGTGGGAATATACACCCACGCACTTCTGATGTGCCCGGAACCATCATGATCCACTATAGAAAATGGAAAAGCCTGATACACTATTAGAAAATGGGGATACCGGGTTCACTATGAGATGTGGGGGAAACTGGGTCTGCTGTGGGAAGATGGGAAAACCCAATACCTTATAGTGAAAGGACTATAAATAGATAAGGTGGTGCATACATCATAATAGGTGTAGTCCATATGAAGTCACTTGATTAGTTTTTAAATGAGACTTGATTTATATGGAGTGTTTTTAAATGATAATGTGTGTCCTACATATCAATGCCTTTTGAGAATTTTATTCTCTCAAAACTCATGATCTTTGGTTTTCTTATTATTAAAGTCTTATAAACTAAAAATATTTATTCCATATCTCATAATTATGATATTTTATATGCAACGTAGGGTATTAAAATATTATTCTTATGTTATCAAACCCTTGTGATCATGTTATGATTAAGAATGTCCTTTTTCTACCCATACTGAGAATCCGATCTCACCCCTTTATTATTTTTCATTTCCCAAGGTTATAAAAAATGTTAGGTAGGAGTTCTAAATAGAATTTTCTTTATAGAATAAATTGAAGATCATTTTCCGGGATTATATTATTTTGTTCCTTATTTCCAAAGGCAATAAAATGTTACAGTCCTCATTAATTTATTTTTTTAATGATCTAAATATTCATGTAAAATGATTTAATATCCATTTATATTAAGAATGGGTATCCATATTGACCATTGAATAGTTTCATTCCATTATTGAAAAATAATTGGTGTTTAAAAAAGTATGATTTTCTCCACTTATAAAAGGAGATCACTTCCACCCACATTTCGTTACAAATTCCCATAGAAATTTCTTTTAATTCTAGAAAATAATTTCCTCTCATAGAAATATACTACACAACCTAAATCCCTTTTTCACCAAAAGTTATCATAGGCCCATAATTTACAAGGAATAGTTTCAGAGAAATTTCATGATACCAAATTAGGTATTACTTAATCCTTATCCTTTTCTTCTTAATCTATATATTACAAATCTACCCTTACTATAGTAATTGATACATACATAAGAATATTTTAAATACTCCTAAGGTATCAAATTAGAAATATATACTTTCCTAAACTACACTAACTACAAAGGTGTAGAAAGGTAAAATAATATGGTAGACCCCATAGAGAATGGGGAATACAATTGAAAACATTCAACCAAAGGTTAGGTCATCCCAATTTCTGTGATATTTTTTTAAAATAATAACATAAATAAAATAATTAAATTTAGGAATAATGATTGGAAAGTTATAATAAATATCATTCAAGGACAATTTTATTTTATTGGAAAATAATAATGATAAATATAGCTTGGGATAGACTTATGGAATATGATATTAAGTAATAAAATATTTTGAAATTTGTATTTATCAAACCAATTGGATTAATGTAAAATGGAAAATACACCTTGGTTCAAAGTAATTGACAACATAGGTGTCAGAATATTGGAATCTAGGTATAAAATATCATTGGATATTGGTCATTGACGGAACAACTCCAACTACATGTAACACCCCAATCTTCCACGGTACGTTTCCCTTTGAATAATGCAATGGCGTGCATTGTACGCAACTTCGAGATTCTAACACACCACAACCAATGAAACTAGCCGTTATGAATAGTAATACCTACTTTTTGAAATTTTATAAATTTTATATTTCTAAATGGACTGAATTTTTGGATTCGTATTATCAAAATTAGATTAGGGTGAAATTTTGGTACTTTTCAGATAACTTTCATATTTTGATGAATAGTGAAAATTACTAAATTTTAATTAAAAACAACTTTTTTAATAGAAATAATTAATAGTGATAAATTATTAATATGAGTGGTTTTAAAATATATTTAGAATACAATTTTACCATTTCATACAATTTTGGTCATTCGATGTAATTTCACATTTAAACCAGACATAAACAAGTGTCAATCGTTTGATAGTTAATATCTCTTAAAAAACGCAATTTATTTTGACGATTGGAATTAATTTTTAAATTAATTAATGAAACTAATATGTATTTAATTTGATAAAATATACATCATTTTTTAATTCATAATATCAAGTATATCTTAGGCCTACTTTTTGTTATTTTTCTGGAAACATTCATTTTTTTGATGAATAGTGAAACCACTCAGTGGTAGTTAAAAAAACTGAATTTTTCCTAAAACATAATTTTACCTCTTCTGTGAATAAAGTTTCAAAAATCCCAGAGACACGGTTAATATCGAGGAGTAAAATTTGGTTCAATGAGATGAAAATAATTTATGGTGAATAGTAACTTGTTACTTTTATTTACCACGGTTTAAAGTAAATAGGGTAATTAAGGGTAAAAACTGATATTAATATTACACTAACACATGTCCTAAATCTATTTTACAAGTTTATCTCTACCAAAAAATTCTTAGGAGTAAAATATTATCATTTAGGTCCACTTTTATTAGATTAGGACATTTATTATTATTTAATTCAATGAATAGTTAAAAGAGTTAAAATCAAAGTTTATTTACTAAAACATTTTTAATATAGAGTTATACATAAGATAAATTAGATTTTAAATATTAATTAGAAATATACAAATATTTCATACATAATGGTAATTTATTTATAATTTTTATTCATTAAATAATTTAATTTATTTATGACACAATGGTGATGGAGTAATTATCTAATTAATGAAATATTAAAATAATTGATATTATAAATATCAAAATAAATGTAATTTGAGACTTTTTATGAATTACACTAATTTTCTAGGTTAATATGACATATTAGGATTGATTATATAAATTTTTTTCGAAGTAATAATGCTGTTATGAATTTATCAAAAACAAAATACACAATAGTGTAAAAATTGACATAAAGGGGTTTTTAAAACAAATAATATATTATTAATTTAAATTCAATTCTTAAAAATATATGGTTCGTCCAAGAGACTTATATCACGATATTTGTATCATTAATGGACCACTTGGGGGTCACTTAGGTGTATATATTAAGTTTATTAACCATATAATATAAAAATACAAAGAGACATTGTAAAAATGAAACTAATTAACTAAGAGTTAATACTTAAAGATAAGGTTAATATAATGACCCAAACCTATCTAAATTATACTGATTGGGTGTTTTTCGACCCATACCCACCTTAACATTTAAATAATATACTTTTGAGCCATTAGAAACTGAATATGAATTTATAATAAAATAATATGTTTAGCTTTTCCAAAGGTGCCCCTCACCCTTCTTATAAAGGGGAACTCCCCCTTCTCACTAATTCACACATTCAAAGCCTTTTGGATCGGCCAAACCCTGACCAAATACTCTCTCAACTACCCTCACTACAACCTATAGGAAATATTTTGAACAGAAATCCAACCTAAGGATCCCTTTTGATCAAATCAAAAGGAAGAACCCGAAGAAGAGGTAATGTTTTCAACTCCCTCTTTCAAGTTCCTTTCTTCTTCAATTTCATCTTTATTTGTTATTTCTATTCTAAAATAATTACTTCAGTATCTTATATATACTATGATGTTATTATAAATATGGTACAACCATATTCAGTATTCTATCCATCCTTTGAATGGAATGTCACCATACGTGCGTACGTACGGCTTACCGTCTCCACGTCATGGTGTAATAGTCATTAAATAAATTATTATTTGGATGAGTATAATAATGATGTGTAATTCATTTAAATAATAAATATAACATGATAATTATTCTGTCTATATGATATACCATCCAATTATATATTATTTTAACATCAAAATAATGATATTGTCGCTCGTGCGTACGTATGGACTACCGTCTCCACGAACACGAAGAGATTCATTCTCCATCGTATCCATTCAAGTATAATTCTCATTTGATGATTAAAAATAATTTTTAAGGACTTGATATAATTCTTGATATGAATAAGATACAACCTATCCATAAAAAACACAGCTTACGTAACAAAGAATATAACGGAAAACGAGTAAGTTAACACCCGAAATGACGATAATACTAAGATATTATAAACAAATAAATGTTAAATGGTCATATATGATATCATATTAATGTAAATGATTCTTGTATAATTAAATAAAAATTATTTCACCATTATACAAGAGTTTAACCTACTGTCAACCAAGGAAAAAGTACAAAGTAAGGGGTTTCTTATCTAACTTTTAATTCTGTGAGAATTCCATTATTCACCACTTATTTATTACATGTGGTGTATGTACTGACCATGTTTGTATTCATTGTTTAATATAATTTAATTCATTTATATTTACTTCATCATTGTATGATCCTTCTTTCATGGGTGTTTGTTTTCTATGTTACCAAATCAATAATGGAATTTGAAATTTCAATTTCCACTCATTCGGCTTTACGCACACTTCATTGATTATTTTACTCCATGATTATGTGTAGAATCACTATTCATTTGATTATGTCATAAATTCCACTCCCCTTTATATGGATATACTTTTTATAAACATAATAACTCCATTGATAAATTATCAGGTCATCGGTATGAACTTGGTAAGAGTAATTTTTACTCAATCTCAATTTGTTGAGTTAAACATCCAATTCATTGGTGTTGTTTTTACAAGAATATGTGTGAACGTCCTTTGATTATTTTACACTGAATATTCAATCATATTGAGTGTATTTATATTTTTCACTCATAATTATGTCGTTGATTTATCCTTAACCTAAGGATATGGCCTTTATGAGATATTTCATCTCAATTTACATTACATTGAGACTCCTTTATTTTTATACACAAAATCACTTTTATATGGTGTATATAATGTACGTTGACATAATATATCATGAATTCCTTTATTCTCATGATATTAAAAAGATTTTATTTCCTCAATTATTTTTATTCAAGTGTCTCTCTTTTGGTTAGGAACTATAACTAAAATGACATTTTAAAATGTTTTAAAGAATGATTATTCTAAATCTTTCTCATTAATGTCCATGTTTTAAAAATGGTTTAAAGGATTTATCTATAAGGAAATTAAAGGTTTCAAATCAAAATTACATTTAAAATTTGCAATGTAGTATGGGATACTTTGATTCTAAAATCTATTTTAAATGGATTCTTGACAAATAGTGTGACTTTTAAATGATTTCAAGAAAAAGGGGGATATTTCACTCTAATTATTTTCATGATTATTTTCATCTATGTCAATATCCTTCATCATTCTCGATTGAGGTTAATATTATACAATACAATCCTCCATATTGTATCGAATGAGTTATGTTTGACTATGGATGTGCAATTTTTATACCATTCATGGTTTATGGATAAAGTATTAACATTTCGTATGTTAGTTTTAATATGAATGTTTATGCTATGTTTAAAACTTTTCATATGAGAAATGCATTGGACTTAGTAAGTGACGGGTGGAGGCCACTATAGCTCCTAGATGAATCGGTAGGTCTCATGAGACAAACTAGTGTCTTGGCACGAGGCCTTGACAAAATCTTATTTGTAGTCTTGGCACGAGGCCTTGGCTACGTGATTATGATAGTCTGGAATTATGCATTCCGTCATGATGAAAGTGGTTATTAATATTTTCATGTGATTATTCGACTAGTAGAATATCCATGTGATTAAGTAAATGGAATTATTTCATTTTATCCTCACCATATTATCCAGAAGTTCATGTTTAAAAGGCTTTTGTTTTAGTTATACATTGCCTTAAATTTTAATGTTTATTTATGAAAGTTTCCACTATATTATTATCCTTACTGAGCATCTGAGCTCACCCATTTCAATGTTTTATTTTTTCCAGGATGCGAAGAAGTATTTTATGAATAACCTGCAGGGATAGTATGAGAGGATATGAAGACAATATGTTGTTGTAGTTTTTCACTTATTGATGTAATGTAAACATTATGAATATATCTAGTGTTTCAAAATCTACTAAACTAATAGGTCTTTCGAGACTTTATCTTTCTTGTGATCATGCCAATGTTATATAATAATGCACTGACTCTGGGAATATAGGGTCGGGGCATTACAGTTAGTATCAGAGAAAGTTTAGTACAATCCTTGGAATCTAGATTTAGATAAACTCTGATTAGAGCACGTAGACCTAAGATGAACTTTGAGGATTAGTATAGAAGAATATCCTTGAATTTTGGTATTGTAGAGATTTTGTGAGTTTTCCGAGAAATAAATCACTGTCTGGATACGAACAGGTAGAGGCGGCTCTGGCACAGACGTACCTAGGGGTAAAACTTGAAAACACCGCTTTGAGCTAGACTTGAATGGGAACTGGTGCACAACAACGGGCCTTGCTGTACTCTTGGTTACAACACTCCAGGGGGATATGCTTCGGATAATTTACATTTTCTTTAAAAACCGATTTGAAGTATTATATATATAAGATGAGAGTAAATGACCTTGGTTAATCCTAATTTGTTTCAAATTGAGAATATTGTGACATGTTAATCTATAAATGATTTTATGACTACTCTTACTCACATAATGATTTCTGGTTTTAGTCAATGTTTGGATTCCAAGGAAGTCATAGTGACGTTGAGAATGATGTACAAGGTGGGAACGGTGGTAGAAATGAGCAACAAAATAGAATTTTGATAGGCATAAATGATATCATTTTTATGTCAAATCAATTTTCTAAAAATATGATCAACAATATATATATTAACCAGTTCTCAGACTCAACAAAGTAGAGAAAGGTGATGAATGATAAGAGCTCCAACAGTGGATTCCATGGAGAAAGGAATCCTCAATTTCCATCATGCAGAAAATGTGGAAGGAGACACCCAGGAAAGTATCTCAATGGGACAAAGAAATGCATTACGTGTGGGAAGGAAGGACATAAAGTGAAGAATTGCCAAAGAAAAATGAAGAGTAATATGGAAGAAGATAAAAATAGTCTCAAGAATCCATTTATAGTCATTTACCATATATTTATGGGACCTGGCCATTACCCGAGTGAATGCCCAATTCTATAGGATATTTTCTTAGTCAAGGAAGGAGCTATGTGGAAATAAATGGTTGGAGAAATGTTTAAAAAGTATTAGTGGTCCTTGTTGATGGGTTTAATTTGGAATAATTTTCTCTTCTATTTTTAACCCTGTAGTTTTCCATGTGAGAATGATATTTGAGGAAGAATTATCTTTTCTCTTGTGGATATAGTTATAAATAACCATTTGGTTTTATATGATGGTTCGGTTTGAGGCAATTATATGTTATTATAATTTGGGATGAAAATGAAAGGTATGAGATAAGATTTGTGGTTAAATTATGTTATGGTTATTTTGAGGAATTTATCTAATTTTGGTAATGTTATAAAATATAGTTTTTGAAAAAGGACAACACGCAGACCGTGTGACAACCTGTTGCGTCTGAAAAATCTGTGGGAATCAAACCCACAACAAAAGTACGATTGGGATTTATCGCCTACCACTGGACTACGTGAAGTCCCTAGTTAGTGTGACTATTATTTTTAGTTAAATGATCTTATTGATCAATAATAATTTGATTTGGGATCTTGTGTCTTATCAAAAGAATACCCTTAGTATAGGAAAATGATTTGGTGATTAAGTGAAAAATTTCATTTTGGGTGTTGTTCGCTTTGTTCTGAACACTATATGCCCAAAGAAAATAGAATAGTATGGGATTTCATTTGAGGAGTAATGGTGGATTTTAATCTATGTTTCTATTTGTGGATTTATAGTGATTTGGGTTATTTATGGAAATGATTTGGTTAATTACTTTTAAGTATGTGACTTTAAGATTAATTAATTTCATTTAACGTGGAACACTACATTATTATAATTTTTGGGTTTCAATATTAGTTTGGATTATATTGAAGGATTTTAAGGACAATTGATTATTGAATGGTATTTATTTTACTTTGGGGTATTTATGGTTTAATTTTAGAAATTAAGATTAGTGTTTTTTATAATGGAATATCCATTTGGGGGATCAACAGATATTATACTAACCATTTTGGTTTTGATTAATCCCTAATGACAAGGTAAATATATAGTTTATCCTACGTGGATCATGTATTTCTATATATGTTTATTCTAGCTCTTCCATTGTGACCAAGTCTTCTTGAATACTCATTGTTCAAAAAAAAATGAGTTAGTGGTAAAAATTTATTAAAGAATGAAACTCTATTTAAAAAGTAAGAATATCTCTTTATGTTCTTAGTCAATATCATAAATTAATTCCTCGTCCTTATGTAATATAACATAAAACAAAAAATGTTGTCCGTTTACTTTTCCTACTGGGAGACTAATGACTGTTTGTCCCAACACATGTTTGTGATTTTCTTATTGTTAACTTTCTCCTGATCATGTTTTCTATACCTCTCCATCAGAACATAACACTTAGTTTATCATCCATATTCATGTTTTCCTACATGTAATCCTAATATGGGTTATCTTGGATGACCTTTATACCTATCTTCCTTTCTTTTAAAGTGATAGTTTTATTGACTATTTTTTCGATGTGGGACACTCCATTATATTCTCAATCCCAATTTTCAAAAAAATTGTGAGGAAGCAATTTATTGAAGGAGGGGAGAATGTAACACCCCAAGCTTCCACGGTATGTTTCCCATTTGAATAATTCAATGGCGTGCATTGTACGCAACTTCGAGATTCTAACACACCACAACCAATCAAACTAACTGTTATGAATAGTAATACTTACTTTTTGAAATTTTATAAATTGTATCTTTCTAAATGGACTTCATTTTTGGATTATTAATATTGAAATTAGCATAGGGTGAAATTTTGGTAATTTTCAGATAACTTTCATATTTTGATGAATAGTGAAAATTACTAAGTTTTAATTAAAAACAACTTTTTTAATCGAAATAATTAGTAGTGATAAATTATTAATTTGAGTCGTTTTAAAGTATATTTAGAATATATTTTTACTATTTAAAACAATTTTGGTCATTGGATGTAATTTCACATTTAAACCAGACATAAACAAGTGTCAATCTTTTGATAGTTATTATCTCTTAAAAACACAATATTTGTTTTGACGACGGGAATTAATTTTTAAATTAATTAATGCAACATATATGTTTTTAATTTGGTAAAATAGACATCATTTTTGAATTCAAAATATAAAATATAGCTTAGTCCTAATTTTTGGTATTTTTCTGGACACTTTCATTTTATGATGAATAGTGAAACCACTAAGTGGTAGCTAAAAAACGGAATTTTTCATAAAACTTAATTTTACCGCTTCTGTGAGTGGAATTTCAAAACTCCAAGAGAAACGGTTAATATCAAGGTGAAAAATGTGGTTCAATGAGATGAAAATAATTTTTGGTGAATAGTAAATTTTTACTTTTATTTACCACGGTTAAAAGTAAATAGGGCAATTAAGGATAAAAATGATATTAATATTATCCTAACACATGTCCAAATTCTATTGGACAAGTTTATCTCAACCAAAAACATCTTTAGGTGTAAAATATTATCATTTAGGTCCACTTTTATTAGATTAGTACATTTATTATTATTTAATTTAAAGAAGAGTTAAAAGAGTTAAAATCAATGTTTATTTACTAAAACATTTTTAATATAGGGTTATACATAAGATAAATTCGATTGTAAATATTTCTTATAAAGATAAAACGATTTACTACATAATGGTATTTTATTTATAATTTTTAGACATTAAATAATTTAATTTATTTATGACACAATGGTGATACAGTAATTACCTAATTAATGAAATACTAAAATAATTGATATTATAAATATAAAAATAAATGTAATTTGAGACTTTTTATGAATTCCACTAATTTTCTCGGTTAGTATGACATATTAGTATTTATTATATAAATTTTTTTCGAAGTAATAATTCTGTTATGAATTTATAAAAAACAAAATACCAATAGTGTCAAAATTGACATAAAGGGGTTTTTAAACAAATATTATATTATTAATTTATATTCAATTCCTAAAAATATATGGTTCGTCCAAGAGACTTATACCATGATATCTGTATCATTAATGGACCACTTGGGGGTCTCTTGGATGTATATAGTAAGTTTATTAACCATATAATATAAAAATACAAAGAGACATTGTAAAAGTGAAACTAATTAAGTAAGAGTTAATACTTAATGATAAGGTTGATATAATGACCCAAACTTGTCTAAATTCTACTGGTTGAGTTTTTTTCGACCCATCCCAACCTTAACCTTTAAATAATACACTTTGGAGCCATTAAAAACAGAATATGAATTTATTATAAAATAATATTTTTAGCTTTTCCAAAGGTGCCCCTCACCCCTCTTATAAAAGGGCACTCCCCCTTCTCACTAATTCACACATTCAAATCCTTTTGGCTCGGCCAAACCCTACCCAAATAATCTCTAAAAATCCCTCAATAAAACTTATAGGCCTTAGTTTGATCAGAAAGCCATCCTAAGGAGCCATTTTGATCAAATCAAAAGGAAGAACCCGAAGAAGAGGTAATGTTTTCACCACCCTCTTTAAAGTTCCTTTCTTCTTCAACTTCTTATTTCTTTGTTATTTCTATTATAAAATAATAACTCCTGTATCTTATATATACTGTTATGTTATTTTAAATATGGTACAACCATATTCAGTTTTCTATACATCCTTTGAATGGCATGTCACCATACGTGCGTACGTACGGCTTACCGTCTCCACGTCGTGGTGTAATTGTCATTAAATAAATTATTATTTGGATGGGTATAATAATGACGTGTAATTCATCTAATTAATAAATATAACATGATAATTATTCTGTCTATATTATATACCATACAATTATATATTATTTTAACATCAAAATAATAATATTGTCACTCGTGCGTACCTACGGACTACTGTCTCCACGAATGCAATGAAATTCATTCTCCATCGTATCCATTCAAGTTTAATTCTCATTTGATGATTAAAAATAATGTTTATGGACTTGATATAATTCTGTATATGAATAATATACAACCTATCCATAACAAACACGGCTTACGTAACAAAAAATATAAAGTAAAATGAGTAAGTTAACACCCGAAATGTTGATAATACTAAGATATTATTAACAAATCAATGATAAAAGATAATATATGATATCATATTAATGTAAATGATTCTTGTATAATTCAATAAATATTATTTAACCATTAAAAAGGACGGTAACCTACCTTCTACCAAGGAAAAAGTACAAAGTAAGGGGTTTCTTATCTCACTTTTAATTCCGTGAGAATTCCATTGTTCACCACTTATTTATTACATTTTGGTGTGTGTACTGCCCATGTTTGTATTCATTGTGTAATATACTTTAATTAATGTATATTTAAATCATAATTTTATGATCCTTCATTCATGGTTGTATGTTTTGTATGTTTCCAAATCAATAAGGTAATTTTAAATTTCAATTTCCAGTCATTTGGCTTTACGCACACTTCATTGATTATTTTACTCCAAGATTATGTGTAGAATAACAATTCATTTGATTAAGTCATAAATTACACTCCCCTTTCTATGGATATACTTTTTATACACATAATCACTCCATTGATAAATTATCAGGTCATCGGTATGAACTTGATAAGAGTAATTTTTACTCAATCTCGATTTGTTGAGTTAAACATCCAATTCATTGGTGTTGTTTTTACAACAATATGTGTGAATGACATTTGATTGTTTTACAATAAATATCCAATAATATTGAGTGTATTTATATTTGTCACTCATAATTGTGTCGTTGATTTATCCTTAACATAAGGATACGACCTTTATGAGAGATTTCATCTCATTTTACATTCCATTGATACTCCTTTATTGTTATACACAAAATCACTTTTATATGGTGTATATAATGTACATTGACATAATATATCATGAATACCTTTATTCTCATGATATTATAATGTTTTTATTTCATCAATTATTTTTATTCAAGTGTCTCTCTTTTGGTTTGGAACTCTAACTAAAATTACATTTTAAAATGTTTTAAAGATTGATTATTCTAAATCTTTCTCATTAATGCCCATGTTTTAAAAATGGTTTTAACGATTTATTTATATGGAAATTAAAGTTTTCAAATCAAAATTCCTTTTTAAAGTTTCAATGTGGTATGGGACACTTTGATTATAAAATCTATTTTAAAATGATTCTTGGCAAATAGTGTGACTTTTAAATGATTTCAAGAAAAAGGAGGATATTTCACTCTCATTGTTTTGATGATTATTTTCATCTATGTCAATATCCTTCATCATTCTCGATTGAAGATAATATGATACAATATAATCTTCCATATTGTATCTAATGAGTTATGTTTGACTATGGATGTGCTATTTTTATACAATTCATGGTTTTTGGCTAAAGTAATAACATTTCATATGCTAGTTTTAATTTGAATGTTTATGTTATGTTTAAAACTTTTCATATGAGTAATGAATTGAAATTAGTAAATGACAGGTGGAGCCCTCTATAGCTCCTCGATGCATCGGTAGGTCTCATGAGACAAACTAGTGTCTTGGTATGAGGCATTAAAAAAATCTTATTTGTAGTCTTGGCACAAGTCCTTGGCTATGTGGTTATGATAGTCTGGCATTATGCATTCCGTCATTATGAATGTGGTTATTAATATTTTCATGTGATTATTTGACTAGTAGAATACACATGTGAATAAGTAAATGGGATTATTTTATTTTATCCTTGCCATATTATGCTGAAGTTCAAGTTTAAAATGCTTTTGTTTTAGTTATACATTGCCTTAAATTTTTATGTTTATTTATGAAAGATTCCACTATATTGTTATCCTTACTGAGCATCTGAGCTCACCCCATTCAATGTTTTATTTTTTCCAGGATGTGAAGAATTATTTTATGAAAGACCTGCAGGGATAGTATGAGGGGATATGAAGACAATATGTTGTTGTAGTATTTCACTTATTGATGTAATGTACACTTTATGAATATATCTAGTGTTTCCAAGGATACTAATATAATCAGTCTTTTGAGACTTCATCTTTCTTGTGATCATTCCAATGTTATGTAATAATGCACCAACTCTGGGTATCTAGGGTCGGGGCGTTACACTAAGTCATGGTTGTTCTATTACACCTCCAATTGTCAGGGCAGGTGTAGTCTAATGAGATTAAGAATTATTTTAAACTTGATTACTACCCATATGGTTACCATATTCTATTTTATATATTCATTAAATTTAACCCACCCTTACTCTCAACCCCAATACATTTAGCTAATCATCATTGGGTGATTTCCAATGATGAATATACAATAATCCATTGTGGAGTGAACAAAAAAATTGAAAATAAATTGGAATTCAACTAGTGATAAAACCAATTCCAAATAAATGTATTAAAAAATAAAAGAAAAAGAAAAACCTATTTATAAAAACTTCAGGGTTGGAACCCTTCAGCATCCTCTTGCCAGTCATGCCTCTCTATGCCTAGAATGTAATATAAGCAATCTATTGATGTAGTACATTATTTATATTCTTTTATCATTTATTTGGTCTTCCATAGGTCACATCATCTCTAATAGTCTATTTTTTTCATTCGCGTGTGTCCTCATTTATTGATATGTAAAATATCACCATTTTTTGGTTAGCCTGAGGATTACACATCATGTATTGTTGTCCCAAATGTGTAATGTGTGTTGTTGAGTTTTTTATGCCTCTTCCACTTCACAATATGTACTTATTTTATTTCATGTATAATTTAAACTTTTTTAACATGATTCATGATGTTAAACATGTGTTTCCATCCCCAAAATCATTATTTTTCTTTTGTTCGTCTATTTTGATCCTCCTGAGCGTCCCTTTATCATCGAATATCATGTAAAACATACATTTAAATGGAGTCTTGATCCATTTGGATTCAATAATCAGTATCATATTCATAATATATCTATTTTTATATTTCCCTATTTTTTATCATATGTTTTAGATGTTGTTCCTTTATAACAATACACAAAACATAAGTATCTTTCATGAAACGCTACTTTAATTAATTAATAATCTAATCAAAGACATATAAAAACACAATATATATATATATATATATAAAATTAATATCATGACCTTAGAGTAATTAGTATACTAATGTGTTATTATATTAATCAAATATCCATTATTTAGTCCTTTATTTCAATATAGGAAAAACTAATGAACATTAATTGTGTGTTGTGTGGAATTCTACCTCAACGATGTAATGTTTTTCATTTTTTATCTGGATTTTCATCATTAATTAATAACACCTAAAATAGAATTTAAAAAATTAAAAAATATAAATAATCTCATTTTTATTCTCTTATAATAATATTATACACCTTCTTAACAAAGCTCAGTCATCCATATATTGTGTGTTCAGGTTTGGTGTACATTTTACCACTAACATTAGCAATATTGTAAACACTATATTGGATGACTAAGGTAAATTCAAAAAAAATTGTTACTATAATTTTTTTATCAAATGACTATAGGTTTTTTCTTCTGAAAATATTATATTATGTATTTTACTTCTTATTAAAATAACATTTTTGATCGCTAAAATTACAAAAATAAGCCGACACTGGTTTAATTTTCTTCCAAAATTAAGAAAAAATATACGATAAATAAATATATTATAGTAATAAATGGAATATATTAAAGGAAATATATATTAATATTTTCCAAAATAATTTACCTTATAAACATAATTTTCTTATTTAAGAAGTAATCCACATGTGAAAAATGAATCATGAATAAGGATAGAGTTTCTTGTCTCAAATTTTCACTCCTATGGACATATTTCCAATTATAAAGCATGATTTTTTAGAATGGATTATCTATTGAGTCTATAATACCTTTTACCATGATAATATAAATATTTTAATTATATTTAATGTTTCATTTGAAATAATACCCATAAAGGGTTTTTTACTCAAATGTTTCTAAGTTATTAAGGGTTCTTTATCTTAAATTTAGTTGCAAAATGCATATTTTATATTTCACATCATTATTTATTTTATATGGTGTATTAATTTCTTCATTTATATTAATTATGAAATATCTTTAATTTAATGTAACTTTGTTTAGCATTTCATGATATACCACTCAATATCCTCTCATTCTTATGTTACCCATATGGTGAGTGTTTCATCACCAATCTCATTTTCAAATAAAAATATATTTTTAACGATAATACATATGAATAATTTTCATTATTTTATAACTAAAAACCCTATCATTGTATTCTTATATGGTAATTCATTGGTTTTTAATTTTCTTCTTCCTATTTCATTTTCCCCTTGGATCATTATTTATCTATTGTTCGGAAATCCATCCTAATATTTTATCTTGGTTGAGAACCTCTATTTTTTCATTTCCATGTCCATTTGAGACTTTTTTAATATCATTTTCTATGAATCAATTATTGATTTAATGAAATTTTTTACCACATCAACTTCTTTAAATGTATTAAAAAAATATTAATGTTTTCTGTATGGGAAATTTTCAGAAAAGTGTTAAAAGATTAACTTTTTTTCATTTTCAATGTGAGCACATCTTTTTACCACCTTTATAATTTTATTTGAAATTTTCTCTCTATATTTTTATGGTTTTTAAAATTAATAATTTTTTCATCTAGTTTTATAAAAAAATATTTTATATTTTTTTCAAAAGATATTGGATATTATTTATTTACAATTTGACTTTTCTATAACTTTAAAAAAAGTATTCTAATTCATTTCCTTTTGAAATAACTTATACGAGATCAAATAATATATTCAAATATTACCATCGAACTATTATCTTTATATGGATTACATAATATTTCTTATTATCAAAAACATAATCCATAACAACCATTTTCTTTCCAAGCCATCCTCTTTTATATGCATGATCTTTTTTTCAATTCCATTTCTTTTGGAATACTCTATTGTCTATTTCTTTGATTTAATGGTATCTACCTAGGATCCATACATTGATTGATTTTGGAAAATTATTTACTAAAAAATATATATTTTTATATATATGGTGTATATACACTATACCCCATCATTTTAGTTGAAGGGTATTTACATAAAAACATACTAAATATCTTCGGATAACCATTTTTCCATGGGTTTATCTTTTTATAATTAAAAATGAATTATTTATGTGGTTACATTTGAAATATATATTAAACCCGTTTTCATTTTTTTTAATGATCTATTGAATAAATGTCATTTTTATTTCATTGGATTTTTTAGGAAAAGAATAATGATTTAATAAGTGGAACTCATATGTATACATGATGATAGGTGACGTCATATCTCACCATAGAATGCACTAATTAAATGTTTATATCTTATGAGATAAGTATTCATGAGTACAGTTTTGTTTTTATGATCTTGGGCACTAATTGTATGGCTCAAGAATGTAATGTTCCCTTTAAAAATGTGTCTACCACATTTCTAAGGAATTATGATGTTATTCCCTCATGGATCATTTTTATTTACTAATGTTTCTTCAATATAATGAGCTATGAATTTTTCATTATACTTTGATTATGATCTATGAATTTTATAGTATAACTTTATTAATAATCTTGGTTATACCCATGAACTCATAATATACTTATTTATGATATTTTATTGTTATCACCTTTGTTAAACAGTATTTATAATTTTATTTCACTCCTTTATTATGTTTTATATCCCCAAGTTGTGAAGATGAGTGAAATCAATCAAGAGTCTAGAAAAGAGTACAATATGGTTTTATTAGAGAGAAATATTCAACAGTTTTGTAAAATAATTTTTCTATATAACCAGCCCTCAAAGACACTAAACCCAATGGTTCGTTTAGATTTTTAATATTATTGTGAGTTTTAATAATAACGTAAAATTTGTGAAATATTAGATTGTATCATCTCACTTGATAACAATGATAATTTGTAAAAGTGTATTATTTTATCACCTGATCCAAGATGATGGTTCTGGGGAACCTCTTTTGGTATAAAAGAAGTTTTTTGTTATTTTAATGAATTAGTTAATTTTTTTTTTTGGATGTGAAAAATTTAATGAATCTTCTTTTCATAAGACTAAGTTATAAGTTTAAGTATGGGATAACATCCTGATGTTATTGTAAATTACCAATTGTGTCATTATCTTGATAATTACATCCAATTTTTGATACATCAGGTGGATACAGACTCTTGCACAAATGTACATTAAGGTAATAACCCGGAAAAGGGTGAATTGGGCATAATGTGAGTGTCGTCTTATGCACAATAAAGTTTCCTAACTATATGCATCTTTTGACACTCACAGTGAATGTACTATGGTAAATTCACATTATCTCCAATAACACATTATGAAATATTTTAGTATGATTTTGAAAAATTAGGTTAGAGAACCTAATTGGAAAATTAAAATGGATAACCAAGGATTGAACAAAGATTACAATGGGTTTTTTCAAAATAATCACATGTTAAAAATTAAGGGCTTATTAGGGAAGATAAATTTAGATAGATGTTTTCATATTTATATTTGGGATATAATCATAACCATTTCGGTTTTAGTATTTGGTTGAAACAGGGATATGAAAATGAAGATAGGAAAGGTATATATCTAAACCCACAATATATTATAACCATATAAATGATAATACTTAAAAAATTAAAATAATTATATATTCCTATTATAATGGAAAGGGTGGGCTTCTTAGTCATAACTAATGTAGTGAGGCTAATATTTTAAAAGAAATTAAATCTTTAAAGTGTTAGATATTTTCATCAGTTAGTGATATTTATCAACTATATTATCGAATATTTCAAATTTTATGAGGATTTTTTTGAACATATATGTATTGTTCTCCAATATTATTGAATTAATATTATGGAAACATACATTAAATCATATAAATAACCTTGAAATTTTATTTTATGACCTGATTATATTTTCTAGGATTACTATTAAAGAACACATGATTGAGGTATAAATAACCCATAGAATTAATATATGCTTAATGATGAAATAATAAATTGTTGGTTTATTTTTATAAATTAAGATAGAAATTATTGGTATCCTTGGGATTGATAACTGAATCATGATATTTTTTGTGTAGTTCATCACATTTTTTGGGATTGTGGTATATATTAGAGACTTTCTGACATTATAACATAGATATTGATACCATTTAATGGTTAATGATAGAGTTATAATTTGGGAGAATATTTTACTTCACTGAGGTTTAATGTATTGTAAATTCAAATGTTTATGGGACAGGTATGTTTTGTAAAATATATGACTATTGTATAAACATAATTTGGTATATGATAGTATAATTGATTAATTTTGTTTTAAGAAAGATAAGTAACATGTTATAGCTCAAGAGAGTAAGGTATATTTCATAAAATAATTTATATCCCAAATGATGAATATTATTTGAATACACTAACCAACTTTTATCTATAAGTATCATTTAAAAATCATGAGGTTGTAATTTAATTACTAGGTTGAATGTAATGACCCGTGATTTTAGATCCTATAAATTAATATTATTTTAGATGACTTCTTTCATATAAAAAGCACTGAACAAAGAAAACTCTAAAATAGAAAGAAATATGAAATATTAAAATTACATGAATAATATAATCATTAGTAGATAAAAAAGATAATAATTGATTAAAAAAATTACATATTATTATTTTTCTTCACTTTTTATGATCCATTTAAAGAAAAATGTATTGAATTTTACCTTAATAAAGTAAATTCATCAAATATGAAAGTTGGTTATAATAATTAATAATTACATTTTTTTGCTAATTTTTGAAAAATTAATTAATTATACATTTATTTTAAATAAGATAAAAAGTACTTGATGTTTAAAAATTCAATTTTTTAATAAAAGAAGTTATTCGTTATATATTTTATTTTAAATTAAAAGATATATTTATAAATATTTTAATATTAATTTGTAAGAATAAAATTCATTTTTGTATTAATAATAACAATATTATATTAGGAAAATATTTTTATATTTTTTCAAAAATAATTGATGTTTACGAGAATAGTAAAAATACGAATTTTGCTAAAAACAATACTTTTTATGACATTATTTTACTATAAAAATGAATTATAATTCTATGAATTATTTGATATAAAAAATATATATTAAAAATTAAGTATAAATTAATTAAAAATACAATGTTGAATTTATAAAATCCATGTTTAACATTTTGGAGACTGGGGTAATATTTGGATTTATAATTTTTTTCACTTAAATTAAAATTTTTTCTTAATAACATATAGAAAATTAATTTATCAAAATATATTTAATATTTTAGATGATAATAAAAATATAATTTAACAGTTTCTATTTCATTTTGGGCATAAAATTATGATTAATATGATTAAAGTTAATTACCATGACATTGATAAAACTGTTATTTTCCAGTAATTGTTTATTAATATTGTGTAACCTTTATATAATAAATTAAAAAATTATATTTTATATATTTAATATTATATTTTTTTATCATTTATAAATATATATATATTATCCCTCATTCAATTGGTGATTAATGTTATATAATTTAGAACATTTAATAGTGAAAACAACATTTTTTGACAAAAACAATTTATATAATAAATAATTTAATTTAAAGTTAATTTTCTCTTATATAGAAATTGAATTAGACAATATCAATAAAATATATATTTTTGCAACATCATAAGATTTTAATAATGTTTACCATATATTTTAAATATAATGTAATCTTCTATGGAAGAACTAGTTAGTAAGGTAAAACGAAAATGCTTAAATATAAAAATAAAGTGGTAAAATAATTGAAATATGTTTAAAAAATGAGGTGAAAAGGGGGGTGTTGCTTTGTAGACCTTATATCACCGAAAATTATACTATTTCAAACTTTTTGAGCCATGAGCCCCTGAATAGTATCATTATATTATAGAAAAATAATGGGTTACCACTAAAGATTCCTTTTCTTCACTTATAAATGGGGATCACTTCCACCATTTCAAAGTTACATATTCCCTTATTAATTTACATTAAAACCAAACTTATATTAATATCCTATAATTACTGTTCTCTTCCTAAATTCCATTTTCAATAAAATTTATCATATGCCCTTCATTTATAATGAGACCTTTAAGAGACAGTTCACAGTAACAAAGTGAGTATTAGTTTATCCTTATCCTTTTAATCTTAATTATTATCCTCCAAACAAAACCAATAAATAGTAATATAATGACCTAATTATATTTATTATATTTAATTTTTATTATATTATTTCATTAAAAATTATTTACCCATTTCCATCTACCTCGAAAAAAACAAATGATGTTAATCATCCATTGTGCAGACTACTTCCTCCCACAAGTAATGTTTTTCATCTTTATTTTATTTATTTATCCCAAAAAATTAAAATATGAATAAAAAATAAAAAATTATATTAATAACATCATTATTATTACTTTATAATTATATTTAACACATTATTAACCATACGCACCCATAAATATATCACATGTTCATGTTTGGGGTTGGTTTTACCACATGCTTGAAAAATGTTGTAAAACACTATCATCGATGGCTATGGGAAGAAAAATATTAATTTTTATAATAATTAATAATAAAATGATGATTTTTATATGGTTTTGGAAATATTATATTAATTTTTTAAAATTTTATTTAAATATCATATTTGATCTTTAAAATTACAAAATAAACCAATATTTATTCATTTTTCGTGAAAATATCAAAAAAAATATTATAACTAAATATAATATGATAATAAATGGTATATATTAAATGAAATATATATATAAAAATTCCATAATAAGTTATCTAATAAAATTACCATTTTTATTCCAGATGTTAGTTGTATTCCCAAAATGAATCAGGAACAATATAAGGGTTTTTACTCTCAAATTATCACTCCTTCAGACATATGTCTTATTATACAACTTTTTTGGAATAGAGTATCAACTAACACTATAATATTTTTATCATTATCCTATAATTTTTTATGTTATTCAATTTTTTATTTTAAATCATATCTTTCAATAGGTTTCGACTAGAAATTCTCTAAGGTTATAAGTTTTTTTGTCTAAAATTTAGTTTTATAAGGCATGTTTTAAATTTTACACCATTATTTCAATTATATGTTGTATTAATTTACCATTTTCTTGTTGAGAAATATATAGGACTCGCCTATTTTATTAAATAAAATGAAAATATATGATTCCAAAAGAGTTCAAGAAAACAAAACAATAAAAAATCTCATGAGAAAAAGCTATATGTTTGTTTTTTTCTAGAATCTTTTCATTATCCTCCATTACTATATGCCAATTTCATGCCATACAAATCTACCATGACAATAACTGCATCCCAGGTCTCTTGACCTCACCCTTCTTAGAGGAATGGTTTTAAACCATTCATGTAATGTCTCCGCATTACTGCTTTTAGAGTTAGATCTTTCCTCCTGTTGTACAACACAATTTTCTTGAGTGGCATACGTTGTTAGTGGTGTCTTCATCCCCTCTTCCTCAGGTGCATCAAGAGGATAAAGAGATTCATATTATATTTCCTCATAATAAGAGTGCATCATAGACTCTTACATCTTCATGTAACCATGTGTATTTTCAGAGAGAAGAGTGGGGTTACCTATATCTGATTACATTGAGGATGAAACCAAATACTTCATCTTTTTATAGGAAACAAGGTGAAATAGAGATTTATTTTGGATGATAATTTATGGGGAAAATTTATATAAATTTATCTATAACAAAATTATAATTTTTTTCTCTTCCTATTATTCGTGGGGTTCTACTTTTATTCTCCATATTTTATTTTCTACATTGCATCATTATCTACCCATTGTAAGGAAATAAACCATTCCTTTTATTTTTAGTGGTGCACTTCCATATTTTTTGTTATATATCCATTTTTTACTTTTTTGAATGTACTTTTAGATTCCTAGATAATTTATTAACACCATTTTCTATTAATTGACCTCAATTAAAAGTACTAAATTTACGTTTTATCATTTTAGGTATGGGTCATTTTCATCAAAGTGTGCAAGGAATATATTTTTAACATTTTCAATGTAATCACATATTTTACCAAAATTTACCTTTTATATGAAAATTTAACTATAAATTCTCGTTATTTATAAATAGATTATTTTTTACCTAATTTTATAAAAAAAATTAAAATGATTTCAAATGATCAGGGATATTTCTTATTTCCAAATTGATTTTTCAAAAACTCTAAAAAGTTTTTTCATCTAATTCTGTATCTTTGGACATATATTATGATTCATTAATTCCATTATTCAAATTTTACCATCAAAATTATTCAAATTTATAGATTATGTAATGTTGTTTTCTATCAAATATATTATCCATCACATCCGTTATTTTTCTAAACGATCCTCAATTATAAGCATGGTATTTATTCTAATGTATTTTTCTTTTTTAATGACTTGTTTTACATTTCATTGATTGAATTGTGGTCTCCAATATTTCATACATCAATTTTTTGGATATTTATGACTAAACCATATACATTTTAATCTATATAGTACAGATACCCTATACTTCACCATATTAATTTAAGGGTATTTTCTAAAAATGTTAATGAATATATTTGAATACCCATTTATTTTTCATGGGTTTATATTATTATGAATATGAATGATTTATTTATGTGATTATATTTTAAAATTTTATTAAACCCTTTTTCATTCTATGGGTTATTTATGATGTGTTTAATTGATATAATTTTTCATTCAATGGGTTCTTTATAATAAGATGAATGATTTGATTTTTATGTGGAACTCATATGTATTGATGATGATGGTTGGGGTCCTATATCACCCTCCAATGAATTGGTTGAATGTTTATATTTCATGATATAAGTATTAATGATTAAATTTTAGACTCATGAATGTAACATTTACAATACTAATGTTTTTGCCAAATTTCTAAGGTATCATGATATTAAACTCTCATGGATAATGTTTATTGAAAAATATTTCCAAGCTCCATTTATTAATAACTTTTTCTTTCTTCCATGGTTTATGATTTATTGGATATAACTTTCTTATGTATATTGATAATACTAATATGGTCAACATACATTCACTTATGATATTTTATTGATATCACCTCTGTTTACCCTTATTAATAATCTAATCTCACTCATTTCTTATGTTTTCATTCCTCGGGTTATGAATGTGATTGTAAAATATGGATAGTCTAAAAATGATTCAACTATGGTCCAATTATGGGTAAATATTCAAAAGTTTTATCAAACTAGTTTTTATGTAAGTTAGTCCTCAAAGACACTAAACCAAAAGGTTCCCTGAGTTGTGAGAAATTATTGGGGGATGTAATAACAATGTAATTTTTTCAAAGATTTATTGTATCATTGAACTTGGTATAAATGTTAATTTGTAAAATTATATGTTTTTAGTACCAAAATTGAGATTGAGGTTCTATGGAGCCCCAATATTGTCTAGGAACATCATTATAATAACAAAAAAAGAATTCATGACTATATTTAATTGAGGAATTATATACTTTGAAATGTATTCTCATAATTTTTTCAATTTTTTATCTCCATGTATAGGAGTATATGAGGAAAAATTCTCTAATAGGAGAACCATATGTTTTTTTATTCCATTAGTTGCTCCAATATTTTATCTTGGGAATATGTCTTTCAAATTGAGATCAATATCAATGTGTATCATTATTAATATACATATACATATTAATAAAACCACAACTCTTTCATTTTGTATTTAGGTGTATTTTATTAAGTATGTCATAAATTCTATGAAAATGAATGAATCATCGTGAAAAAATTTTTAACCTCAAAATATTCGAAGTGGATATTTTTAGAATTTAAATTAGAGGGTGGTTCATAACTCCAATCCATGGACATAGTGGTCATGGGAAAATTAATATAATATATGTGAAGAAATATATATCAAGAATACAAATATGATTACATAATTATATATTTTTCTTGATAAGATGTCAATTTCTAAGATTATTGCATTACATATTTCTGTTTATATGAAGTTTATAATTGTTATAACATAAATCTATCAATTCATGGTTCATGATGTGTTTCATGATTATACTACTGTTTTGTGGGTTAGAAACACTGATATTAATTTGGGGTCTATAAGGGTTAAACACTATGTTTATCTGTATGATCAACTCATTTAAAATAATCAATGTTTTGGATTAAAATTATCCCAAGAACATAAGTTTATTTCTGTTAGATTTTGATCTATCATATGAAAAATTAAATAAATTAATTAAATTACATGATAATAGAGTTTAGAATTAATGAATTGAATTTATTTCTAAAAGTATTGACAAGCTATTTAACATTAAATAACATAATATGAGAAACATTTTTTCAAACAAACATTATGAGTTTAAGGATTGATAAAATTATAATAGACTACTTGAGCAAATTTAATGGTTTATATAACATCATATGACATGATGATGTGTCATTATTATTTTATAAAATTAAAATGAAAAGTAAAATAATTTTGAAAGGTATTATTTTATATTTCAGGTCACTTTTATGATAAATTTTTATTAATTGTCCTGATTATAAATAAATGGACATTAAACCTAGTTATATATGTATTTTTTAATAAATAATTATATATTATACCTTGGTAAATTATTTATCATCCCCTTTCATAATTATTTCAATTATTACAGAGATAATTAATTGACAAGAATAACTATAGATCATTTCCCTCTACTTAAATCGAGTTCATATTACTCCTATGATCAAACGAGCATTGAGATGAACTAACATTTCTCATACTAACATACATGGAATTGGGATCATTGACCTAGTTCTTATAAATCACATGTATATTCTTTTATATTGGTTCTCAATTAGATCCATTGAGTTGTGATGAACCATTAATGGGAAAACATGAATTCCTCATAATTAAATAATTGAGATATTTTTTCATATTTTATTATATATTTAATTTGTCTATGAAATTACATGGGATTATTCTTGGTACTAGTTTGAGGTATATAGTGTTATGACATAGATTTGATATGAAAATTTTAAAAATACACACAATGAACTATTCTACTACATATAGGTTTCATCACCAACTACCTAGACTATACATAGAAAAACATTTCATTTTATTTTACCCATTTTACCTAATATATACAAATTATGTTGAATCTGCCTTAAAAACACCATTTTTCATCCCTATTCTCTCTAGTTAGATGCCAAAAATTAAACACTAGACCATGATTTCCCAATAAAACATCGATTTTTATTGCTCATCCATTTCTTATAGGGCTATCCATACTAATCATTTTAATCATACCATCTATAACATCCTAATTTAAAACCATAATAATACAAAATAACACATCTATTAAAAATAAAACAAGTAAATTTAATTGTTTTCCCTATATAATTTAAAAACATATTTGTATCCAAAAAAAATTCAATAAATTACTATTGTTTTGACCATATTCCTATAAAATTTTCCCATTATCGTTACTCATTTCCCTTTTATCCCAACATTTTACTTTAAGTTTTCCACATATAATACAAATTTAGTGAAAATATTTATTATTTCTTTCATTAATACCCAATACATTTTGACCATATCAATTTATTATAGTGAGAACCTATAATACCTTAATATTTTAATGTAGTATTGTGTTTTCTAGTATATACAACATGCAACAACGAGTTGAAATGATCCATGAAATTATATTATTTTAAATATAGTCTTTATAACTTAGTCATTGAATTGTACGGTATCAATAGGTGTAAAAAAGTTATAAAATATATTTATAATATTCCTAGTCAATAAAAATTCATTTATTAATTTTTAGTAAAGAAACATTGATTTTTTGGAAAGTAAATTGAATTTATTAAAAATACATTTTATTAAAAAATGATTTTAAATGATTTTTTAATAAAATATTAAAATTAATTTCCACCAATTTAATAAATTATATTTTATAAAAAGGGTATCATTTTATAAATCATCATATCAAAATTATCTTCAGATAAAATTTTGATATTTATTTAAAAATATTTTTTTTCAATGAATAATAAAAAATCCCGATTTTAATAAAATTATCATTTCTTTTAACTAAAACAAGTAATTTAAAAGTACCATTATGTTTTTAATTTGATATTAATATAATATACATATCATTTAGTATTATATAATCTAATTAATTTCTCATAAATCA
The DNA here is from genome assembly GCA_963277665.1 of Viscum album. Classification (NCBI taxonomy): domain Eukaryota; kingdom Viridiplantae; phylum Streptophyta; class Magnoliopsida; order Santalales; family Viscaceae; genus Viscum; species Viscum album. The sequence goes on from OY728135.1 coordinate 1,647,456,121, forward strand.
TCATAATTCATGACATTGGTCAATGTTTATTTTTTTATTAAAAACATGTATTTCTAAAAACTTTTTTCCTTACATTTGACAAATTTTTATTAATATTTATTTATACCACTTATATGAATTTAAATTAATTAAATTTATTACATATCATTAATTATGTGGTTCATATTTTTTGAATATTTACCTTTAATTTTTTTCATTATGAATAATAACTATGGTAAATATTTGTCACCTATGTAAGGGTAAATCAGGTAATTAAGGTAAAAAATAATTTGATAAGGGTTTAAAATTATATCTAACACTTGATTTATTTCAATTTAATGAGGTTATTAATACCATACTCATAAAATATTCAATTATATAGAAACATGGTTTCTTTTTCTTGTATAAGGACCATAATGTTATTTTAAGTAAAGAATATATAAAAACATCACTCTCTTTATTTTAGTAACTATAACATTTTTTGATTGGGATAAAATTATTTTATAAACAGATATAAATGTTTAGTTTTAATATGAAGAAACAATATTATGTTAAATTATTTTTATTTTTTACTGATTAAATAATTACCTGAAATTCTTAAACAATGTCATTGCAATGATTGTGCATGTTATTGGAAAATCAGGGAAATGATTTTAATCAAGTCAAAATTAATATAATTTTGATGAGTTACTATGTAACATGAATTTTTTTAGATAAATATAACATATTATTCATTTTTTAATGTTTATATTTTAATTTCATTACTATCTTGATGTCTTTAAATTCAATCTATGTGAATAATCCTAAAAATTACTTTAATGGTATCTTATATAAAATAATACTTAATCGAATGGTTAAAAACAAATAAAAATTACAAATTTGGACACATTAGTGGAATATTGTCTATCATATCGACCATTTTACAATTATGTGTCTATTTTACATTTATATTAAATTGTTTTACCCCTAAAGAGTAAAAAACATTGATATCATGATAATCATCCAAAGCATTAATGGGGATTAAAGCTAAGACATAAGGGAAAAATTATCAACAAAAATAAATATATTTTATTTCATGAGAGTATTTATAATAATGATCATCATATCTTATAAATATATAACAACATTTCCAATTTTCCATAAAAATTATTTTATTTTATTATAATACTTTATGTAATTCCAAGGGTGCCCCTCCCCTCTCTTGAATAAAGATATCAAATTTCCTCTTTTTATCACACTTATTAAGCCACTAATCTTGAAAAACCCATGAAAAAAAAATTATTAACTTACTTATATATATTATATATTTTATTTTATTCTTAAAATACCATCTATAGGGTCATTAAAGAGAGATCGAATTAGTTTATTTTAAGAGGAGGTAATTATCTCAACTAAGCGTCTTCATTTCACCTAATATTATACTACATAAATTATGTCCTAACCCTTAAAATATAATAAAATTAGTATCTAATATAAACTATGATGTTATTATGTTATTTTAATAACCTTATTCATCTCATTATTTATTCAAATTATAAATGGATCCATCATTCATGCATATATGTGGACAACCACCTCACAAACGAACGAATTTCATTTCTCATCACCACCTTTCATGGATGGTTATTATGGAAGATTTAATTTATATATATGATATTCATTATAAAATTATGATTTTTGAAATATAATATTTCAACTATCTTCATAATATTCCAATCGTTAAAAATGGACTCATCGCACGTGCTTACGTATAGACTACCGTCTCCAAAAAGGAAAGTACTTCACTTTTCAAAGAAATACTCTCATGGTTGGTTATGGTGATTGATTTAATAAATTTATTTTCTATATATAACATGATAATTATTCTATAAATATACTATTTTATTTTATATCTTTTTATATCATCCAATGAAAAGTAAAAACATCACTCATGTGTACGTATTGACTACTACCTTCAGAGCTGATGCATTTTGTTTTTCATATCTTATTTCCATGGATGACTCTAAATTAATATTTAATGAATAAAAATTACAATTATTTCATGATTTTTATTTTGGATATTATAAAACCCTGACCATTTTACCCTAGTTAATATACCAAATCCATTTTTTAATTCTAAACAAACATCCAAAAAACACCCGATGTGTACTTAACATATTAAGTTATAAAATATGTAATTAAATTAATTGAAATAAATGGTTTAATGATAAATTAATAAAACTGATAATTTTATTAAAAATTAAATAATTAATATAGTTTTATTATATAGAAGATGAAGGAAAAACCTAAGAAAGGCTGGACTCAAGGTAAGGGGATTCTTAACTCAATATCCATTATTTAGGTAATAATTATACATCATTAATGATATTATGAAATGTTGATTTTGAAATAATATATTATTATCTTTTTTTATTTGAAAATTTTTAATGCGGTTTTATACTTTTTACACAAAATCACATCAATGATTAATTCTCACTACAGTGATACGATTTTATAAGGATTATTCATATAAATATTGTTTCTTTGAGACATGTTTCATATTATGCACCTACGTCCTTTTATAAGGTGTGTATACTACCTACTAGGATATTATAAAATGAATGGCTCATTTATGATTATATTTAAAGTTCTTTTTGAGTTCTCTCTTTCATTATACATTTATTCAAAGGTTATAAAAGTTGAATGTGATTTCATCAACTTAATTTAAATTAGATGAGTCATAATTCATGTTATGTAGAATTATTTATTTTATACAGTGTACTTAATTCCCCTTTAATTTTCTTTCACATATTAATTTAATTAAATTAGGTGTTTTATATAGTCATGTTTTGTTCGTTCATTCAATGGATTTTCAATTTATGCATTACCCAAGTTTTAAGGGTTAATAATACCAAATATCAATCTTTGAGACCTGTTTTGATTAATAAACCTATATTCATTTATATGATGTATATAAAAAACATTAAATATAATATCATGAATAAAATTATACTCAAGAAATTTTTTGTTCAATATTATTTCTATCTTTCAATGTGTTTTTGATCACTTTAAGCTCTATTTATTAGTGTTTAAAAAAATATTTATTTTTAACATTTACAACATGAAGTGGGTTTCTCATCATCATAACTATTCTTTTATTCTAATGTTTATTTATTATTTTTCTTGTTATTTTAAAATAATATTATTTTATAAATATTTGGATAATTTTATGTTTTTAATGGTACTGAAAGAAATGTTTATTTTTTTATATATTCCAAACCATATTTTAAATTTTATTTTATATGTATTTTAATCTATGACAACATCCTTTAATGATTACTATTAATAATATGTTATATGATCTTATGATATCATTTAATTACATTCATATAATGGTTTATGATAATATTTTAAAGTTATTTTCAAGAAAACTATTTATTTTTCATGGGTAAGTCATGCTACAGAATTTTTGATGAAATACAAGCATACTTGTGTTTTGTTTCATTACAAAGAACAAAAAAAATGTTGATGAAAGATGAACTGGGGAGTGAAACCAAATATATATAATAATTTCTCAAATATGTGATGGGTGTGTCAATTATGTCCCTCAAATACATTGGCTAATGAGACAGAGGTTCCAAGATTTAAATTAATCCTCTGAGATGATAGAGTTATGTTACTCTTAAGAGACAACGAAGTTAACTGGATGTAATTTTCTTCTAATAGATGTTGAAGTTTAATAGTTATAGGTTAATCCTAAAAGATATGATAAATATCTGGTTATGTGATTTCAAGCTAAATATTTGATATTCCATGAAACCTACATAGTTTTTTAATGATATCTATTACTTTTAATAATTCCTTTACTCAAATATTATTTTGATATGGATCTTGAATAATAACATGTATAACTATTGTCTTATATTAAATTTTTATGCCTTGTCTCATTATTTAATATCCATGTGTTGATGGGTTTGAATTATCTTATGTTATTCACACTCACTTTTATTATGTCATCGTACCATTATGATCATCTTAGGCACATTGATGACATTCATTTGATAATGCTCATGTTTATCCTTAACGATCATTTGAAATCATCATTCCCATGTTTTTTATATTTTCCCATTTTATGAAGAATGAAGTTAAAAAAAATATTTCTCATAAATTATAATGTTTGAATAATTTTATGTTAGATGTTTAAGACTTATTTTAAAATGATAAAATATGGGTCTAGTAGAAAAAATTCTCACATAAATACAAATGTATTGTTATGGAATAGATTTTCCTAATTCTAAAAAACTTGAATCCTAAATGGTCCTTGGGTTTGTAAGTGATCAAATCATTATATAAGATGGTGAATTTTATGAATAGATAAAATTGGGTCATATTAATCAATATCAAATTAAAAAATTTAAATATTTTGTTTTAATCATATGATCTTGGAGTGTAAGTTTGAGACTGTTATAGAACCCTATTAAACCCTAAATCCATATCTTTTAAAATAATGTTTATTTTTTGTGATCCATTAAACCATATAAACCACATACCTTATTTATTAATCAATTAATTTCATATTCTATTCTCAATCTAAAATATATTTCATAAACTAAACACCAAATCCAAGATATAAAAAACCATGCTTTCTATTCATATTAGTTTCCACTGTTTAATTCTCAAAATTTTAATGAAATTGCATTTGAAAAACACAAACCAAACCTGATACCCATCAAAACTAGATAAAATTCTATTTCATATGAAATATAATAAAAAACTAATTATCACGAGATCATAATTACTTAATTCATTTCATTTATTAGTCAAATATTACATAAAACAACAAAACATTAAAAAAACATGAATACTTTTCTAAACCATGTCATGTTATTTCACATATATATATATATATGAATATACATATGTTTACATATAGTGACCCTTAAATCCTTAAATCATATAAGGATTCTTTAGTGATTTTCATTCATCCCTATACCTCATCTCCTATATAAGACCATATCGAACCCACGAATGACCCCAATTACCCTATAAACGTCTCCATTAATTCTCAAAACCACAAATTACTTATAATTTACCTTTAAATAGCCCTTTTTGTACATATTACAACCCTTAAAATTCATCATTTTATATTCACAAACCCATAATCTCTAGAATCCAAATAAATGACCGTTTTTTCTCCACCACCCCCATTATAAATCTCACATCCATTCAGCCCTAGAAAACATAAATTATATCAATAATAAAATCTCTATTCCATAATCCTGTTTTTATCCTATATTTAAAATACAAAACCCATTTAAAATACCTCTCAAAAGTAAAGGCATGATTATATGTAAAAAAGGAACCGAATAAAAAGATCTTTAAAACCATTAATAAATTTTCTACTATAAGCAATGTTAAAAATACCATATACTCAAGACCCCCTTCTCTAATATTAAATATCCCAATCCCATCCCAATATATTATCTCATATGAATAATCCACCCTCATAAAAATATATTATGGTATATATTTTCATGATATGAGGTATAAGTAGTTTTAATAATTTATTGTGAGAAATATGAATACTATAAAATTTTATTTTCTATAAATTGTTTTTAGTATTGGTCTAGTGGATCCCATTGAATTAATCCATTCATAATCCCTATCTTAATAACATTTTTTTTGTGAAAAAAAATATTTTTGTATTTTATCTTTGATATTTTCACCTTATTATCATATTACCAAGTTGTAATTGCATTTATATTAGGTATAAGTACTCAGGACATCACCCATTGAGATATTAATGCCTTAAATAGATTAAAAACTAAGTAATTCACCAAATTAGACTACAAGAACTCTCTCTAAATTATACTGAAAAAATTTATATAAAATGTGTAGGATTTTTTCAAAGGATGTCTATGAAAATCATGGGCCAATGTAGTTAAATAGAACTAACTAAAAAGAATCTGAATTTCAATTCATACATAGATAATTCACCATGTAATTTATATTAAAATTAAAATGTTCAGGGAGTTTAAAACGAAATTTATTATAAGTATAATAATGATATTCTAATTTTTTTTTCAAATATAATGGATAAAAACATCATACTTTACTAAAACCACATGACAATAAATTCACTTTAGAGTAAGTTAATGATGGTGGAGATGATTAATGCTTAAAGTATACATATTAATTTTTTTAGTTTTAGTTTTTAATTATATTTTAAGAGGTTTTCTTATTTTCTAAATTATTCAACACTAAATTAATATTTATTGTACATCAATTTAAAATCTAATATAAAAAAGGCGAATTTTCTATTTTGATGTGGTTTATGGTATATTGGATAGAAATTTGATCTTAAGGATATCTTATTAAAAATTAAAACTTTTAATTCCATCACATATTCATAAATAGAAAATTATTACAAATTATTAATCATAAATCACACCATTATTGGAAAACATAAACAAATTCACAAGTAAAAATAGAAAACACCAACAAACCCATAAATAAATTTTTGATTAATGGGAAGAGTTTTGTAAACATAATCAATGAAAGAATATTTAAACTGATTTTTTAAACCCTATCTTTTATTAATTTTTATAATCATATCATTTCTAAATATCTATCTTTATCATTATATCTTAATCAAAAATTGTGTGTGATGATTAGGTTATTCTTAAGGAAGGATTCTAGGAAATAAACTATAATTTTTTTTCTAAATCATTAATCTAAGATAAATAAATGCTTAATAATGATATTTGGTCTTTTAAAAAAAATTATATGAATAATTAAATTCATTCTACAAGTTATTAATATTGAAATATAATACCCTGATAATATTACTGATATATTAATTAAATTAATTTGGATTGTTTTAAAATGGAATAGGTTTAATTTTTTTTTCTTTATTTATGAAGAATGAGATTATTTAGAGTAGTATGTGAGTTATATATATAAAATTATATTTTATTTTATACTCATATGTGTCGGTATGTTTAGAGAGAAAATATATCGAATCCATAATAGGATACCTGTTTATTGGAATAAGATTTTAAAAAATTACCCCTTCATATTTTTAATATAAATAATATTCCCATGTTCTGATTGGTGGGGATTATAGAGGTTTTAGTTTGGCATGAATTTTTAAGGTGATTGGAAAAGCATTCTATCATAATTGTTTTAATAATATCTAAAAAATAATTAAAAACTGTTTTGATTATTATGATTTTGTATAACATAAAATGAAAATATATATAATTTTGAGTTAAAATTAATAATTGATGTTACTTTTATCATTTTCATTTTTTAATCAATATTATTAAAATAAAATAGATTTCAATTTTTTATTTGTTGAAATGTGTAAATTTTTTTATATTTTAATATTTTTATTTAAAAATAAATCAATTATATATTTTTTATTATTTTCAGGATTTTTTGTGATTTAATTTGATTAAATGAGTTCTCTTTCTGGCCATTTGTTGATATTTATTTATCTTGATAATAAAAAGTTCAAGTATGGGGAAATTTATACTCGTAAATAGTTCTTAATTTCTATATTGAATTTGAATGAAATTTGATATTTATAATCCCTAATTATATATATTCAAATATTTTTAGAAATTATAGATTTAATTAATGAAGCTTGGATTAGTTTAAAAGGATACCAAAGAAAGAGAAAAAAACCCACTGCACAATTCTCATGTAATGAATATGGACTATTACAAGGTATGATATTGGTGTTTTATTGTGAAAAAATCACTACATGGACTTGTTGAAAAATATGAATTTTTCATTGGGTGGAAATTGGTGACATTCCATGTGAGAATGAACGAGCACAACATGAACTATATACATAATTAAATAAACAAGTCTGGTTTGGGATAAGGTGTATGCCATGACAATATGATAAATTACACCATTATTTAAATATATTTAAAAAATTATATATATATATATATATATAAAGTTATTTTGAGTAAATTAATATATATAATAATAAATTATATAATTTTTTATTATTTATATTCTAAAAAATTAAAATTATATATATATATATTAATAAATATATATAAATATAATAATTAATTAATTATACAAATAATAAATGACATGATTATAAGATACGATAACCTATTTAATAAAGTGGATTTGTTTGGGTTTTCATATCATGACATGAATATTAAATAGGTTAATACAACACAGTATAAATCTCTATTGTTAGTTTATATTAAACTTTACAGAAGAAATTAAATTAGTAACTTTCTCTAAAATTATGGTGACTCAAAGCATTCAATGTTAGAATTTCCATCAAAATTATAAATTATTTTACAGTTTTTTTAAACTGAAGTTGATTAATTAATTTAGAAATGGTGGTCTGATTAAGATAAAATAATATAAGAGATAAAAAATTAAATTTTGAAAATATTATATATTTAATTTCAAATAATTTGTTTAACTTGAAAAGATATATTTCAAAATACCATGAAATATAATATTTTGATAAATAAACTTTGAACTTATGCAATCAATTTTTTATTGATGTTTTAATATATCCTTGCATTTTAAATGCACGTAGAAGTTCTCATTTTCATGGATATCTCTCTATTCCATAATTTATTGTAAACTTATACTCACTTTTAAATAATGTATGCAATTTTAATTATTTTTTGATAGTTCTATATAGGGTTTGGATAAGATTACATTAACCCATTGTTCCAAAATTGAAATGTGTACATTTTTCAATTAACGTGAAATAAATTTCTTTTCTTTTTCATGGTTCCTTATTCATTAAAATAATTAATATATTTTATTTACATTATTATGTTAAATAAATTATTATCCACAAATTATTCAATAAAAATCAATTATGATAATTTATTTCCCTAAAAGGGAAAAATATAATGTAAATGAATGTTCAAAACAGATTCTGATCAAATTCACTAATGAATAAAATTTAAATAATAATATCATATTGAAAATAAGTATTTTACTTTAATTATTAATACATATTTGATCAAAAATCATAATTAAAAAAGTAATCCCAATTTGGTAGAGTGAATAAAATCACATAGAATTATGTTTATTCATCTTTCTATTGATAAGTTTTGAACCTGATTCACTTAGATATATTTTAATTCTCTTGTACAAGGGTGTTATAATTTTCGAGGTTTTATTATTTTAAGATAATTATATACAAATAATTATTTTTATAATCTTGAAACTATTATATAAAAATATTTATTAAGTGAAATATATTTAAATATTTCTAAAAAATCTATCTATTGAAACTATTTCACTTATCATTTATATTTTATATTTTTTTATAATATGTTTTAATTTTCTATATAGGATTTAAAATAAAAATATAAAAAAAAATTAAAGTAATTTTTTGTGTAAAACATTAATAATATTCACTTTCTCCCTATGAGATCATCAAGAGACAGTTTTTTACAATATTGGGGTAGTTTGATGTGGAATGATTAAAATATATGTTATACACTTAAAAATCCATTTGGTTTAGCAGAACATCATCATCCTATCACTCATCACAATTAATAATTTGAAATAGACTATTAATGTACTTTAAAAGAAAAAATATGGGAAAAGAGTCAAAAATCCATTTAATAATGGAAAAAGATCTAGCTAATAAGATACCTCACCAACATGATCCATCAGCTTGAAATGTTTTATAATCCTCAAGGATAACCTATTTCTCTTTCAATATTTGTGATATAATCTCCTTAAAGAAGTTTATATAAGTACATAATATCTAAAAACAAGTCAAATTATCTACACATTTATTCTTTATATGACCATTTTGGCTCTATATAATCCAAATCTATTCCAAGATCATTTACACACAAACTATTATATTTTATTCCAAATTTGAACTGATAATTTAAACTCGCCAATTTCAACCTAAAAATTTCATAACTAAATTAATGTGAATGATAATTTGTATCATAAAACACTATATATTGTTCAATGATGATAGATAAATGTTAAATATTTTTTAAAGTTACTTTATCAATGTTAAATTCTAAATCTATGAACCACCAAAATTCAATATATATTCAATTAATATATCCATAATATGTTGAGTTGCATTCCATTTATGACAACCATTTTATGAATTAGATGACATAATGATAACATATATACTTATTAAATTATTTTAAATGAAAATTTATTATATTGCATAAAATATCAAACCCTAGAACCAATAGGTTTAGTGTTTTAGAGATTTATTACATAACTAAATTACTTTACAATAATTGTTCAATATCTCCCAAAAAAGATCTTTAAACATGATGCTCTTATAGACATATCATACATAATTCTCTTAGTTATTACCTAGGATATTGAAACATAAGAAATAGAGTGATCAGATTCTCAATAAGCAGTGAACATAAGAGATATCAATTGAAGATCAGAAGTGTTTATAAGAAGAACATGTGGGTATGAGAACATAATCAAGATACATGAAAAAAAAGAACAAAATCAGACCTAATAAAACACAGATCATAAATAATGAATCATTTCAAATGGTATTTGACATAACATGTGAAATTAGGTTTTGTAACGTGAAATCATGAGATAATTATCATACGACATAGAAATATAACATATACATGTGGAATAACAATGAAATATGGAACAAACAAAAGTTAAAAAGTCATTTCTTATATCAAATCTCACTTCCAAGACCATCATAATAGTGGATAGAGTACCATAACATAGTATATTGGGTTCAAAACCCATTCCAACAAACATCATGTATTGATTTTCTCCCTATTATTTTATATTTCATCTCATGATATATAAATCTTTACCCAACTCAATGGAAGGATATATAATTCAAGGCCACCCATAATATAATAAAATACCTACGTATATGTTCTACATAAATATGAAAACATTTATTATTCAATTATAGGTTTATTAACCCATGAGAAAGAAATTTTCATGACCCCTCCCCTAGAGCCCATGTCCTGACTACCCCACGCCCACCTCCCGAAGGCCATTGGATGGAAACAAGGACCGTAGGCGTTAACCAGTAAGTGGGAGGTAATTTCCTATGCACCAATACACACACACACACACCCAACTATGTCCCAAAAAACTGAAATGTAAAAACAATTATACTAAAAAAATAATGATTACATTATACTACTGAAAGAAAGTGGTCTAGAATACAAACCCATCAAAAATAACTGAAACAACAAAGAACAAAAAGGGGATTTGATGGCTATCCACCGAAAACCTCACCTGATTGTAAGATTAGTGAATCAACTGGAACCTGAAGTATTTCATCCTATCCTCCTAGTCCTAGTAGGCCCCATATAGATCTAGGCCACCAATTCCACCGTCGAAGTTCCAATTGGTCATGTCTCACTAGGCTCCACTGGGTCCTGGTCCACTGAGGTATCTATAAAATCATTGATCATCTTCATGGAAAATGACATGCATGGGCAGGGCCCATGAAGGGGTGAGTAACATGAAACATGGTAGGTACCCTAGAAAAAAGGAAATACCATGCATTCATCTTCAATGTAAAGCACGACGCACAAGAAAGCTCACACTAGGTATGTTCTAGGGTAGTGATTGTAGCATCATCAAACATATAATCGAACTCCCCGTATATTAAAGAACTCCACCTATATCAAGTATAGTGGGAATGTAGGGTCATATAGAGCCACTTCCCACTAACCTTGGACTTTTGTGGTAATCATCCCAAATGAGTATTGTGGCTATGACGGGTTGTATATAGTCGCTCTCCACCGTAGGATTGTCGTGTCACACAGCGATACTTCCAACCTTGGCTGAACTGAGGTACTCACCCTATTGAGTGACATGGGACTGGTAGGTCACACAAATATTCTCCCCATCATGGAACTACCTATTCACACAAAGTCTCATCTCATTGGTTCATCGTCAAGTAGTCTTCAGCTCTCAGTCAATTGTATGGTTCCGTACATAGCGTGCTTGGAAGAACCACCCCTCATGCAATTCTTCACATCTCTACATCAAAGAAAATCACCAAAAAACATTCCAAAAGATCTGCATTATCAAAGGGTTCCCTACTCTGCAAACATCTCGTCAATCGAACGAACAGTTTGAAAGATATTGGTGTTTAGTAAACAGAGGATCGGTTGCGACGGGGCCTAGTCCGACCCAATCAGATTGACACAACAGACCCGTCCCGAGGGTCCCACATACCCCTGTTCATTAAGATGACCCGACCAGATCTTGTTTGGTTTGGGGTTGGTATGGTCCAGCCTGCCAGATGGGCCATGCCTGTAACGCCCCGAACCTAGTTACCTAGAGTGGGTGCATTATTACATAACATTGGCATGATCACAAGAAAGATCAAATCTCGAAAGACCTATTAGTTTAGTAGCTTTGGAAACACTAGATATATTCATAAAGTTTTACATTACATCATAAAAATAAAAACTACAACAACATAGTCTCCATATTTCACACTCTTATCCACTCATACTATCCCTGCAGGTCATTCATAATTTACTTCTTCACATCCTGGGAAAAATAAAACATAGAAAAGGGGTGAGCTCAAATGCCCAGTAAGGATAAAAATATAGAGGAAACATTCATAAATAAGAATAAACATTTAAGGAAATGTATAACCAAAACAAAAGCCTTTTAAACTTGAACATCAACATATTATGGAAAAAATAAAATGAAATAATTTCATTTACTTATTCGCATGGATATTCTACTAATCGAATAATAACATGCAATATCAATAACCACTTTCATAATGATGGAATGCATAATGCCAGACTATCATAACCACATATCCAAGGCCTCGTGCCAAGAATACAAATAAGATTTTACCAACACCTTATGCCAAGACAGTAGTTTGTCTCATGAGACCTACCGATGCATCGAGGAGCTATAGCGGGCTCCACCCGTCACATATTAAGTCCAATGCATTCCCATATGAAAAGGTTTAAACATAACATAAACATTCATATTAAAACTAACATACGAAATTCAAATACTTCATCCATAAACAACAAATGGTATAAAAATAACACATCCACAATCAAACATATCACAAAACCTTCAATACAATATAAAAGTTTTGTATCATAATAAATCGACTTCAAATAATCTTCAAATCCATCAAAAGATGTTGATATAGATGAAATCGAAACTCTTTTTAGAGAAATATCTCTTTCTATTTTGAAATCATTTAAGAGTCATATATCTATAAAATAAAACATTTTCTTTGAAAATATTCTTATAATCTCTTAAGGGAAGCTTCGACGATTTTCTAACGGTGGAAAATAGCTGCACCCTCCGAATAAGTTAAAAAAACATTCTTACCTTAATTCTGTCGAAAAGGTTAAAAATGACCTTGTTTGGAAAATGAAGAAGAGATTCCATTATAATTCACTTATAAAAGTCAACAAGGGTATAAATGACTTTAACCCATATTCTAGTAAATAGTAAAAAAAATGTTTTGAAATACATTTTTAAGAAACATGGATGTGGATGATAAAGAAGTCTCAGTAGATTATTACATATAAACAACCTCGGATAATGAAGAGATTGCGAAATAAACCCTTACCTTGTAATTTTCCTTGGTTGAGGGTAGTTTAACCTCCTGTATAATGGTGAAATAATTGTTACTAAATTATACAAGAATTATATACATTAATATGATATCAGATATGATCTTTTAACATTGCTCTGTCAATAATATTTTAGAATTTTCGTCGTTTCGGGTGTTAACTTACTCATTTTCTTTTATATGTTTTGTTATTGAAGCCCTGTTAGTTTTAGATAGGTTGTATCTTATTCTTATCCAGAATTATATAAAGTTCTTACAAATTATTTTTAAATCATCAAATGATAATTATACTTTAATTGATACGATGGAGAATGAATCTCATCGTGTTCGTGGAGACGGTAGTCCGTACGTATGCACGAGCGACAATATCATTATTTTGATATTAAAATAATATATTATTGGATGGTATATCATATATACAGAATCATTATCATGTTATATTTATTATTTACATGAATTAAAAATCATTATTATACCCATCCAAATTATAATATATTGAATAACAATTACACCACGACGTGGAGAAGGTAAGCCGTACGTGCACACGTTTGGTGACATTTCATTCAAAAGATGGATAGAATACTGAATATGGTTGTACCATATTTATAATAATATTAAATTATATAGGAGATACTGGATTAATTATTTTATAATGGGAATAACAAAGAAAGAAGAATTTGAAGAAGAAATGAATTTGAAAAAGGGTGGTGAAAACATTACCTATTTTTCGGGTTCTTCCATTTCATTTGATCAAAAGAGCTATTTAGGTTGGCTTTATGATCAAAATAAGGCCTATAGGTTGAATTGAGGGAATTTTAGAGAGTATTTGGGAAGGTTTTGGCCGATCCAAAAGGCTTTGAATGTGTTAATTAGTGAGAAGGGGGAGTGCCCTTTTATAAGAGGGGTGAGGGGAACCTTTGGAAAAGCTAGAAATATTATTTTATAATAAATTTATATTCAGTTTATAATGGCTCAAAAGTGGATTATTTAAATTTTAAGGTGGGTATGGGTCTAAAACCACTCATCCACTATAATTTAGACAAGTTTGGGTCATTATATTAACATTATCTTTTTGTTTTAACTCTTAGTTAATTAGTTTGACACTTACCATGTCACTCTGTATTTTTATATTATATAGTTAATAAACTTACTATATACCTCCAATCAACCCCCAAGTGGTCCATTAATCATACACATATCATTATATAAGTCTTTTTTCTGATCCTTAGTTTTTTAAGAATTTAATATCAAATAATAATATAATATTTGTTTTTAAAACTCTTTTTTGTCAATTTTGACACTATTCAATAATTGATTTTTGTAAAAATCACAACAGATATATTACTTCTAAAAAAGTCAATTAAATCAATCCTAACATGTCATATTAACAAAGAAAATTATTTTAATTCATAAAAAGTCTCAAATTATATTTATTTGGTTATTTATAATATCAATTATTTTAATTTTATACTATTATGGTAATTACAACATCATCATTGGGTCATAAATAAATTAAGTTTTTTAATGTCTAAAATTTATAAATAAAATACCATTATGTATTAAATATTGTTATCTTTCTAATTAATATTTACAATCAAATTTATCTTATGTATAACGCTATATTAAAAATGTTTTACTAAATAGACTTTGAATTTAACTCTTTTAACTCTTCTTTGAATTAAATAATAATAAATGTCCAAATCGAATCCAAGTGGACCTAAATGATAATATTTTATTCATAAGTTAATTTATTGGTCTAGATACACTTTTCTAATAGAATTAGGACATGTGTTAGGGTAATATTAATATCATATTTACACTTAATTACCCTATTTACATTTAACCGTGGTAAATAAAAGTAAAAAGTTATTATTCACCAAATATTAGTTTCATCTCATTGAACCATATTTTACTCCTTCATATTAACCGTGTCTCTCATATTTTCAAAATTCCACTCCTAGAAGCGGTAAAATCATGTTTTATGAAAAATTCAGTTTTTTTTAACTACCACTTAGTGGTTTCACTATTCATCAAAAAATGATGTTTTTCAGAAAAATACCAAAAATTAACGCTAGGCTAATTTCGATATTCTGAATCCAAAAATGAAGTCAATTTTGAAAAATAAAATTTATAAATTTTAAAAAGTGGGTATTACTATTCATAACGGCTTGTTTGATTGGTTGTGGGGTGTTAGAACTCGATGTTGTATACAATACAAACTATTTCATTATCCAAAGAGAAGCGTACCATAGAAGCTTGGGGTGTTACAAGGCCCAATAGGCCTCTCTGGACCCAGTCTGATTTTCCCAACGGTCCAGCATGCCAGGTCACCCTAAAACCCGACCTAGTCCGGCCCAGCCCGAAGGGCGCGGGTCCATCCAGTTGGCACAGTTCCACCCTGCTGGGTTTGGGTTTGGCCCATTGGTGTTGGATCGGCATGATGGGCCATGGGTTCAGCCCACTGATGTGGGTCCATCCCACTGGGTGCGGCCCACCACCCCTAACCAAGTCCCCTAGGGGGTGGAACTGTGGTGCGCCACCAGACCGGGATGTGGAAACCAGCCGCATCCGTCCTCCACTAGCCTAGAGGATGTAGGGGCCAATCTCCTTCCATGGGGCACCCCCTAAATGCGGCACCCACCTAGGGCTACGCCACCCAGCAGCTGTCGTGGCAAGATGGCCACGACCTCTTGTCGTCATCCTCCAGTGTGGCCAATGAGGGATAGCTACCTCTTCTGCTACCACAGCACAGGTTGGTGCCTCCCCCTTTACACGGTCATTGTGGGCTGGCCTCCGTATTGGCATCACCATCTGCGGGACACCAGAGTGGCATTGGTGGCCCGTTGTTTTTTTTATGTGCTTATGGGCCTATCGGGTTGCCTCCATTCCTTCTAGGGCCTCGAAATCAAATTTCTGCCACATCGAGTATGCAGTCATCAAGAATCCCAGGTAGTAAATCCCCATGAATAGTCACCCTTCCACATAACGCATGAATCTCGAATCAACCTATTCATGGGTTTATCAATGTTCATTGTTTCATGAAAAAGAAGAGTGCGAAAGAACATTGAAATAAATATAAAACCCCTACCTCTCTAACATTTTATGTTGTAGCATTTTTCCTTGAGAGTTCAAGGCATCGACGTCATCACTTTCGGCTCTGTTATTTGAGGTTCGTCAAAGTCGGTGAAGTATCACTGGCATTCTTCATTCATCATTGGGGAGGATGTTCATCGAAGGTTCATCAGAAAATCCTCCAAGTTTAATTCCTCATCCACCAATGCATTAGACAACAAAAAGAAATTTATTTCCCAGCATTTCAGTTTTTTTGCGATGTCGCGTTGTTACACTGTTTCACTTATGAGACAATGTCATTGTTACACTTCCATTATTGCATTGTTATGCTCTGTGATATGGTCCATTATTTAGCCTCATTAATGCACCTTGTTTTCACCTCTTCTTCACACCGCAGCATCGCCTCCCTCCACACAATGGATGATAAATAATATAAAATAACTTCTTATGTTATTTTATTATTTTTCTTGAAAAGTCCTAAAATAAACTATTCTGTTCCGACCATGTTGGATGATGTTAATTCCATTCTAGGCGAATTCCAACATTTTGAATCCAATGGTTCCCATCGATTTTTAATCCAAGAACTGGTTCAAAAATAGAAAATCCTACTCAAACATTTACTAAATGTACCTTGAAAAAAGTTCAAAATTATATTTGATGCTCTCCAGGACTTTGGATCATGTTCTGTCTAAGTGTGCGGTCTCAGAATAATTCTATATATTTAAAAAAAATTACACAAAATTTCTGAGAAATTACATTCTACCCACCTTAGATATTTATTTACCAAAAAAAAAACAAAAACTAATCAAACAAACTGGGGTATGGAACATGAATTTGAGCCTCCCTCTCCCATTTTATCTTATGCATATTCTTGTGCTACCACAGAACTCGCACCAGAGGAATTGAATGCCTACATAGTACCATATCCTATCGATCCCCTATCTCGACTAGTAACTCGGTAAACATCACCCCCATCATCAATGTCCAACTCACCATGGTCGATGACTTACGATGGCTAATGAACATACCTCCTCAACATCGACATGTTGAAAGCATCATGCGCCAGGGGCATATGTAGGGGAAGAGCAAGTTGGTAATCCATTACTATAACTCTTCTTAGGATCTAAAAGTGTCCAATGAACCTCAGAGATAGCTTTTCACCCCATCCAAATCTATGTAACCCCCATTGGGGTGCGATTCATGAGAATGCGTGGAATCCCTCGTCAAACTCCAAGGGTCTCTATCTCCTATCCGCATAATACATTTTCCTACTTTGTGCAGTCCTCATCTTCTCTTGGATGATTTTCACCTTCTCAGTGGTAGCATGTACCAACTCCAAACCCATGATTGTGGACCCCCCCCCCCCCCAGGGTCTGTCCACCATATCGGTGATCTGCAAGGCTGTCTATACAAGGTCTCAAAAGGTGACATGCTAATGGTGGAGTGGTAGTGGTTGTTGTGGTGACTCGGGTTTTTGGCCCTGTCAGACTTTGGAATTTATCT
Organism: Viscum album; assembly: GCA_963277665.1. NCBI lineage: Eukaryota > Viridiplantae > Streptophyta > Magnoliopsida > Santalales > Viscaceae > Viscum > Viscum album. The sequence goes on from OY728135.1 coordinate 1,647,474,260, forward strand.
ATGAATAATTACAGAGCTAGGTGCAAAGATGGCGTGTGATTCTGAGGCCCGGTGTTCCCAGAATTAATTTTATAAAAATATTAAGTATTTTTATACTATGCACATGGTGGGGGTGTTATATCTCTTAAAATGTAGCTCAGAACGGGAATCTGAGTGCACGGTTGCGTCTGGAACGTGCTGTTTACCCTAGGTGAGGTGTAAACTTTGCGGGCGCGGGCCTGTGGTGAGAAACGCCACCAGGGGAGTTTTCGAAAAAAAATGGAGAAGTTAGTTTACGAGCGTCGGATCGAATAACTTCTGAACGGAGTCTCAGATCGCAAATCGGAGTCCGTCGTTGCATTCAAAATGGCACGTTTACACTAGGGGTGACGTTACCTTTGTTCGCATCGGGCATCGGGCGGAGGCGAGATGGGGGTCGGAGATATGAGATATTTTTGTTTTAAAAAAATAATATCTCCTCCTTACCTCCCTCCTCCCTCACGCGCAGGCGGCGACACCCCCCTCCTGACCTCCGGTTCTTCACCGTTTCGAGCTCCGATCGTCCGTTTTCAGTGCCGTTCGTCTGCAGACCCAGCTTCAGGGCGTCGCGAGCGCCGTTTTGCATCCAAAGGGTTGGTGGTCCGCCAACAGGTAGGTGTTTTATGTTTTGAAAATCTCAGATAGAAAATTTCTATGTTTTTCTCTATTTTGAACCTGCAGATGCGCTGATCGGGTCCCGGGGGGCGCACAGATGCTTCCGGATCTGCGTTTGGACCCCCGAGGTGCCTCCAGTGGACCTAGTAAGGTTCGCCGGCACGGCACCAGCACGGCGGCGCCGGTAGATTCCGGCAGTGGCGTCGGTAGGAGCGACCCGCGGCGGAGAGCCGCCGGCCAGAGCGGGCCGGCGGCGGTGGCCGGTCAGGCCTCTTTTTGTTATACGACGGTATTTAAACCCCCGTATCTTGTAATCTCGGAGTCAGATTCACGTGTCGTTTATGGAAACAAGACCCTGACGATGAGGAGAACCCTCTGGTGTGGGTTCTAGGGTTTTAAATTTCGGGATCGTGGCCCGATAGTTAGAAATGACGTATAAAATAATAATATTTTATTATTTTACGACTTCTTGTCGTTGTAACTTCTACCCGGAACGTCCGAATGACGTGCCGTCAATGGAGTTGAGACCCTAATGGTACGGCAGAAATTTTAAGAAAGTTTCTGGATGTTGGCACCAAGTTCGGGGTGCGGGCCCCACGAGGACGGGTTTTGGCGTTTGCGGAGAAACGCAGCTTTCGCACCAGGTGTCCAATTTTGGCGGATGAATAGTCGATCCTGTGTGTTTTTCCGAGAGAATCGCAATGGTGTGATCCATTCGATTAGTTTCGGGATCGATGTGTGGGTCCCACCTGAGCTGGCCTTCGGTGAATAGTGAATTTTTCACCGGGTGTTCGTTTTGGACGAACGAGTAGTTGATTCCGCTTGTTTTTCTGAGGGGATCTCCGTGGTATGATCCGCTCGATGGGTTTCAAGATCGTTGTGTGGGCCACGCATGAGTTAGATATGGTGAATACTGTCATTTTCACCGGTAGTCCGTTTTGGTCAAGTAAGCATCCTATCCTACATGTTTTTTCGCGTGGATCACATTGGTGGCCTCGGTATTGGCTTTGGAAGTGTGTGGTGTGGTGTTGTTCTGGGTCGCTCGGATTAGCGACGTTTTGGATCAGCAGTGGTTGAGGGTACTCCCTTGGTTCGTTCCCATGAGGGTTCGTGTGGCATCACAACCTTCGTATAGGTTTGTGATACTCTTGATGGGATGTTTAAACTGTTAGAGTTGTGGCATCCCTCATGTGGTCCCGGAGCGGGATCCTCTAGCATCTTCTCCCTAGATCGAGGTTCTTGGTATCGCTGTGACCGCTTATTCACGGGCGGTGATCCCCTATCTAGCAGGTTAACCTCATAGGGTTTGTGGCATCATCGGGAATATGATCCCTTACGCAGTGGGCCGTGCTGAGTAGGGTTGTGGAATCGTCAGGTATACGATCCCCTACTCAGCATTAGGTTTATATTAGGGTTGCAGTATCGTTGGTTATACAATCCCCTACTCATCGTGTGGTTTCGGTAGGGTTGCAGCATCGTCGGTTTGATCCCCTACATTGCGAGTTATACCAGAGAGGGTTCCGGTATCATCTTTACCACCTTTATATGGGCGATGATCCTCTATATGAGTGATGTTCTTCTGTCGAGCGAAAGATCGGGTTGTGGTATCCCCCAGCAGATCCTGGGTGTGATCCCCTATCTGTGAGAACTACGTATGCCAGATCGGGTCGTGGTATCCCCCAGCGGACCCTGGGAGTGATCCCCTATCTGTGAGCTTCGTACACTAGAGATGGTACAGTTATCCCCTAGAGGACCCCAGGGGAGATCCCCTATATGAGGCGTTTGGTGGTTATGTTGTTTCAGCGAGTTTTTATTGATGCTAACCGACGAGCGTGATCTCTCGGGTGAGCATCTGAGAGGTTTGTGGGAAACCCGATGGAGTGTATCTCTCGGATGAGTGTCATGTGGGATGACAGTGATCATGGAGTGTGCTCTCCTGGTTGTGGACATTTTCTGGCATGAGGTCGGTACCTCTTGTGGCTTTGTGGAATTAGCTGAGTTTATCTAGATTGTTTAAGGTGTATATATGGTCATACACTTGAGCTGAGCTGACTAGTTGTGTTTATCCGAGGATGGTCACGAGATGGAGTTTCTCTCTCGTATGGTTTCCCTCTGGCTGGGATGAGTGGACTGTTGCCTTTCAGTTTCTCTCTTTTGTTTGGGGTTTTTGGGGTTTCAACTGGGTATTTTTATACTCACCCCTGCATGGGCTTTGCCAGCACACGTTTGTGTCTTGTGTAGACCACATGCCTTTGGAGGGAGTCCCAGGAGGACCCAGAGCAGGCATAGCTGAGTTAGCGAGACTGACCGGGGGTTTGCCGGTGTGGTGCCGAGGGAGCTTTCTGGCAGTGTTTGTGGTAGTGTTTCCCTTCTTCGGAGCAGGTTGGATGCGCTTTTGTAGTTTACTTTTGGTGGGCCCTGTATTTTCCTTTGTACTTCTATTGTACTCTAGTTGTGGGATAGTGTATGCATGCATTTTATTTTTAGTTTTATATATCTCTGCACTGTTTCATGGAGGTGTATGTGGGTGCATGTGTACAGGTACCTTAGTCTAATGCCTCCCATGTGTGTGATAGCCTACTTGGCGCTGGTCTCCAGCCCCTGGCCTATTGGAGGTGGGCTTGGGGAGTCGAGGCTCGAGCCCCGTTGGGTCGGGTTGTGACAATTATTGTACCCAAACTCTACCAGTGGTAGGTGGTCCTCCCAACTACAACCAAAGTTATGTACACGAGCATAAAGCATGTCCTCTAGGGTCTGTATGGTCCGCTCTGTCTGACCATCTGTCTGGGGAAGAAAATTTGTACTCAAACACAACTATGTCCCAAATGTCTCCTTTAATAACTTCCACAACTGGGATCTAATGTGAGAATCACGATTAGAGATGATCATTGAGGGCACCGTATGAAGCCTCGCTATCTTCTGGATGTAGAGGCATCCTAAGCCCTCTACTGGTCCCTACTCTATAATGGGTAGGAAATGAGACGACTTGGTCAGTCGGTCAATGATCACCCAAAAAGAATCATGGCCTTTGGACATATGTGGTAACCCCTTAATTAATTACATATAGATAACTTTCCACTTCAACTCTGGTATCTCAAGTGGTTGGGTCATGCCTGATGGAACCTGATGATAGACCTTCACTTGCTTACAAGTGAGGCATCGTGCAATAAACTTGGCCATTTCACTCTTCATCCATGACTCCCAGTACTGGCGTCGGAGGTCCTGGTACATCTTCACCACTCTGGGATGTACTTCCAAAGGGGACTTATGGAAATCCCTCAACACCTCCTCCTGCAACATCACTAGTACTACAGTGAGCCCACTTAAAATTACAGCATGCTCCCCACAAATTGAAAATCCATTAGGAGTTCGACCTAAGGAAAACTGTGTAGTTTGGGCCTCACAGTCAACATCCCCCAGCTATGCCTCCCTGACTTGCTGTAAGAGTGAGGGAGTAATAGTCATCCAATATAGGTTATCATCTCAACTATCATCCATTAAGGGTATCTTCATTGTGGATAACTACTTTGTTGCCTCTCTTAGCAGCTGCAAACCGGTCCACCTACAAATTTATATATATTTTACAATTCATTAGGATTTATTTGGTTATTAATATGGATATTAGTTTCTTAAAGGGGTTGCTGAGAAAATATCAAGAGTTTCTAGACTTCAAGTACATTACATATTCTTAAATTTTGTACCCACATATTTTTTACCATTTTTTCAGTTTATGTATGATATTACATGTATTGGTTTTTCTTCTTTCTTTCATAAATTGTGTTAGTTGGTGTGTTATCCTTACTATCTATTTTTCCTTAAATATATATAGGCCAATTCCTCCAATGTGTGTGATTTATATTCCCTCAGTTCTAGTCACAAACCTATGATATATTGGATATGGACTTCGAGCATCATTGTATATCTTCTTTTATTGTTGGACCAGTTGGGGTACCTTTGGATGGATGGGTTTGTGACACATATAACCAATGACTATATCAATTTTTCATTTTTTAATTTCTATATATAACCATACATATAAATCTAAAATAATTCATCCAAGTATCTAATTTTTTTGAAGATGTTTATCTTATTTCTATTGTGTTTTATTTTTTCTATTGTCATCAATACTAGTATAATATTCATGGTACATAATGATGATGATAATTTCAATCTTTTAATAGTTTTATTTAGTAATAGTTTTGTTAAATTAGTTATTTTACTAATCCTGATTCATTTAGTTATCTTGTAATGTATATCATTTTATAGTTTAATAATTTAGCATAATAGAATAAGAAAATTTTAATTTTAGTTTAGTGTTTTTTATATTTTTTGTTATCAAACACATGAGATTTAATTAATGGTAAATTTTTAATAAAATAATGGGGTGTTACATTTTAACCCTTGAAATAATTCATCCTAACAATTTCATTACATAGAATATAAAAAATAACGGTACCTTTTCTTAAGTTCATCTTCACATTCCCATGACTCTTCATCAAACGTATGATTCCTCCAAAGCAAATGTTTCAGGAGTGTGTTCATTTTTTAGAGTAGTTATCCTCTATGATCTATGATTTCTACTAATTTTTCCCCATAATGGATATCATGTTCTAGTTTCACTAACTCAGAGTTAAGTGATTGTGATAGATCAAGAATACACTTCCTCAAAAGTAATATATGGAATGAATTCAGAACTTTTGAAATGTATTGTAGATGTCCAAGGTGATAAGATACTTTCCAAAACAATCATTTATTTTGTAGGGGCTAATGTTTCTGGGTCACAATTTTTCCTTATTCCCAAATCATACGACCCTCTTCCATGGTGATATTTAAAGGAATACCTTGTCTTTAACTTCAAACTCCAAATATCTCTAATGATATTCAATGTAGATATCTTATTAACATTGTTCATTTTAATGTGTCCCTGAATGGTTTGAATCTTCTCTAAAAATTATTGAATAATATTTAGTCCTAGAATCTTAAACTCTTTGAATTTATCCCAGCATGTTAAATTTTTTCACCTCTTCCCATTAATAGCCTCATACGATTTTATTTGAATTATAGAATATAAATTTTTATTATATGAGAACTATACAATGGTATTGTGTCTGTGCCAACCTCCTTTGAGATCCACCATGTAGATTCTCAAAAAATATTCTACAAATTGAATGGTCCTTTCAAAATGAATAATAGTTTGAGGATGATATGTTATACTAAAACTAAACTATTTATATAATGACTATTGAATTCTTTTCTGAATCCTCTAGGTAATCATTGGATCTTGTTAATATATAATTGATAGTGGTACTCCAGGTATCCTTAACACTTATTTTATGTTTATATTGGTATATTTATCAGATAACAAATCTTCTCAAATAACAATTAAATGTGATGATTTCGTAAAGGGGTTAACTACATGCCAAATGGAAGCATAGCCTTTATTGTCCTTAGGAATAAATAAAATGAAATCAATTGTGATGTTCTCCCATATCCGTAAATGTGTGGGTAATGGTTTCATCATCCTTTTAGACTTATATAATTCTTCCATAACTTTCTATGATGCCAAGGATTGAGACATACACTCTAAAATTTCCCTCTTTAGGATATCCCACCAATAATTATCATTATAGAATGATGTGTTATGTGAAACATCTAATATCTCATTATTTAATTCTGTTATTTAAGTGAAATCTATGAATTTCCAAAATCTTATAATTCAATCAATATCAAGGTTTAAACCTAGAATACTCCATATCTTCTTATATTGTTATATATTCTTCTTTTTCACCTTCTTGGTATTCACATGAATCAATGGTTGGTTATTCATTTGGGTAAGATATGATTTCTCTCCCTCCCTTATAATTTCCATGTCTATCAATTGAAGATAAATATTAATTGGGTCTCTTTAAATCCTCATTGTGGATAAAAAAGTACAATAATTCCTTATTAAGACATCAACTACCTTGTTTTCTTCCTAGGATGGTAATGTATTGCACAATCGTAGTCATTGATTAACTCCTACCTTCCCCTTTAGTGCGTGTTCACCTCCTTCTATAGGAATATATACTTTAAACTGTTGTAATAATTATATATTTTACACATTTCACTATATATATAATTCCTCCACATCAATAATTTAAATATTATTGATGTTATATTTAAATCATGTGTTGGCAAATTTTTCTCTTGAATCTTTAATTTACATGAGGCGTAATCTACTACCATGACATTTTTCATGGAGAAACATCCTTATACCTTCATTCATGCGTCATTGTATATTAAAAATCCTTCAACGCAATATTTTGGTGTTTTTTTAGGTTTAATGACCAATATTTTCTTATGATCCTTGAAATTTTCTTCACATTAATTTTTTAAGAGAAACATGACTCCCTTACAAGTTAACTTGTTTGGTCGATTTGACAGTCTGAATAAATTTCTCACAATGTGTAAATTTTATCAATATAATTCATGAAAACTATATATCTCTATTATATTTGTCGGTTTGGTCCATTCTTCAATCAACTCTATCTTTGAAGTATCTACAGATATACCACTACTTATGATTACATGACCCGATAATGATACTTTATGTAGCCATAATTCAAACATGAAAAATTTGGAATATAGTTTATCAATTATTATGTAATTCTTCACAATCCTCAAATTATCTTCCCATTATTATTTTCTCTTTAAAGATATGAAAATATCATCTCTAAATACTTCCAAAAATTGATTGAGGTAATTTATATAGATTCTGCTTATAAGATCCATGAAGATTGAAGGGGTGCTTGTAAGTCTAAAAGGCATCAAAATGAATTCATAATGTTCATATCTTTTACAAAATGTAATTTTTTGTATATCCTCTCTTTTTACCCTAATTGATGATATATTAAATAAAGTTATTTCTTTGAGAAGTAATGAGCCACTTTAAGTTGAATGAAAAAGTCATCAATATAGGGAATGTGATAGTTATTCATGACCATAATCTTAATAAGATAATGACAATAAATATAGATACTCATTGATCGACAATTATTCTTATTAATAGGATCATTTCACCCCATGGTGAAGGAATTTATCATATAAAACCCTTATAAAAATTCACCTTGATTAGCTACATTAATTCATTCAATCCAATCGGGGCCATTCTATAAGGATTCATTGATATTAGCATAACACTTGATATGAGTTCTATAGAAAAATAAACCTTCATGATCTAGGGTATGTAATTAAAATATTATAGAAATACGTCAAAATATTACCCCAAAAAATATATGTCATCAATATTTCGTTTTTCCTAAACCATTTGAGCTAAATATCCCTTATTGTTGGGTAATAAGACCCATACAAGGGATGTAAATTCCATTGGAAGTCCATAGTTAGAATTTAACTAATAAACAATCATGGATTTATTTGGTATATGAAATTTGATTTCCCTATACTAGAAATTAATATGGCCCTTATATAGAGAGACTCATTCCTCACCCAAAATTATATAAAATTTAACTAAAGGGATAATAATAATATTTTCAAGAATTTCATTCCAACAAAATTAAATCAATGTGGACTTATAGACATGGGATGTAATCATCATACAACTAGGATTATTTATTATGAATTCAATATCTAATCATTGAATTAGGGAATTTTTGTCCTTAAGAACATCCCTTATATGAATGAGTGGGTGGAACTAGAATGAAATATGACATTTGCATCTCTTAATTGGTCGATTAGTGTACATTTCACCACTTTGGTTTCATGAAAAACATATTTGATTTTAATTCATTTTCCTTCCATTTATCCACTAATTTTAGATGTTGTTAATTTTTATTATTATAACAATCAATTGAATTGGTGAATCGGTTAGTGTAATTTATATACTTCTTATAATTGAAGCATTGAAGGGTGGGTCATGTAATAGGTTGATCCTTCTTTTTGTCCATTTCATTGGTTAGCCTCTTCATATATTTTTCTCATTCATGTGCTTTATGGAATTATCTTCCACAATAAAAGGATTTCCGAATTCATTTCAGCTAATTCACTCCATTATTCCTCCCATATTTTTATCATGTAGGAAGATGAATTTTACTTTCTCTATGGGATTTATCATTTGAGTTTCTATGAATATTTATTTTCCAATTTTTGACCTAAAAAACATAATAATAATGTCCATATCTAATTTCCATTTCCAAATTGAGAACAAATAGGTTGATTCCTTTATAGATACCAAAGACCCTTATAGCTAATTACTTTCAAAGAATCAATTTTAATCTAATAAATAAATTATTGATTTTTCTTTTAAGGAAAATCATAAGACTAGAATGATGCCTTTAAAGTAGTTTTAATTTTACTTTTATAGTTATCATATTATTAATAATTTTTTCCTTCATATTATAGAATTTTCTATCTATTTTACTGTGAATAGTTTAGGGAAATATTTATTAAAATGTATATTCTTAAATAAGTCAGATTCATGGATTTGATATCTTCCTCCTACCTGGTATTCTTAGTGAGATTTTGTCATTGATCATCTCTACCTTTTAAATAATAAACATATAAAACAAACTTTTCATGTTATGAGCATTGTATATTGGAAAATATATTTTCGATTTTGTTGTTCTGTTATTGGTAATTAGTGGATCATACGACCCGCTAAGGGAGGGTGGGAATTTCAATATAATGTAATCAATGGATATTTTTCCCTGTTTGAAATGTTTTGGAGTTTGAATGTTTTCACATTATTTTTTATAGATTATGAAATATGGGTGATCATAGACGTGATATTTTACACTCAAAATCCAGTCATGTTTGTTTTCTCATTGGGATAATCATTTCATTGTCAATCACAACATTATTTATGTTGTTTCTCTTAGTTTCATCCATTAACTAAAACTAAAAATGTTATTCTGGGTATTTAACAATAATAACCTTAGTGAACTATATTATGATACCAAAAAAACTTATTTTAGGATTTCATTAATTACGATATCATTATTTTAACATATAACATATGAGGTAAAACTTATGAAACTCATTGTTTATCCTATAATTTATTTTTACATAGGTTGAATTAAATTTTATGATGTTCTTCTTTATAAATTAATCCCCAAAATTAATTAATCCCAACTCTGATACCAACTGAGATGACCCAACCATAACATATATATATATTATATCATTTTACAATAATATTCATTATATCTAAAAATAAATAATACCACAAAACATATAGGTTTATCACCTTTGAAGATTATATTCAAAAAAATTATTTTAAAAACAACAATTAACATTTTTGATAAATAGTATTCAAACATGATACCCTTATATAAATATCATACATAATACTATTTTAAATTACTTGTGTAATGGATTAATATGAAAGGGTGGGTTTAGAATATCGATAAATCTTGAACATAAGAGATATCAATTGAATATCATAAGTGAGAATAAAATTAACATGGGGGTATGAGAACATAATCAAGGTACATGAACATAATATGAGGAAATCATACATAATAAAACCTTTTTCATAAAATAGGGATCATGAAATTATTATTTTAGTATAACATCTAAAATTACGCATATGAATTTAAAATATTCAGAAATTTGTCCTGATCTATGGTAAAATAACATATAAATATAGTGTAAAAAATAAATGTGAAAAAAATATAATCATAGAAAACAATTTTTTATATCAAGGATCACTTCTCATACCATAATCAATTGGTGTATAAAATGCAAAAAAATAATGGGTTTAGTTCACACTTTATTCCAATAAACATCATGGATTGGGATTACTCCACATTACATTATATATCATCTCAAAAGATATAAATACTTATTCAATTAATTTGTGGACTATGTAATTCTAGTCCAACCAACCACATAATGAAGAACCATACTTTTTTTTACTTATGAACATGAAACCATTAATAATTTCATCATCGCATATTTAAATCCTAATAAATAAATGGGTTTTATGAAAATTTACACATGACATAATCATAATATATCCAAATAAATAGGGTTGATGGTTTCATTATACTATATCCCCAATTAAATATAAAAAAATTTAAATTATTTTTTCATTGATAAAATAATTTAAATAACATTAGAAAACTATTCTAAAAATAAAAATAAAAAAAATGTATATTTTTAATATAATTTTGAAGATACCCCGGCCCCAATATCCCAGAGTTGGGACCTACATTAATTTATTGGAATAAGATGCATGGATCATATACTAGGGAACTGAATAGTTTAGTATTATTGTTAAACTACATATATACATTATTGTATTTCAATTCAAAAATTAAAACATGATATTTTTTGAGAATATCATTATTTACTCTTGAATATTCTTGTATATCTTCTATAGTACACATAATGGATTCCTATTAAAGGAAAAACAATATGGTTGAGAACATATAATTTTTTGGTTTAAGTATAGTGGAAGCTATCATGAACTAGTGAGCATAATCAACATGTAATGTTAAACAATATAAAACACATTCAACTCAAATAATCTGACTATTATAATCAATATGGAAAGGTAAATAACTAAAAAGACATTTCATTTAATCAATATCATGAATATCGTGTTTGGATAAGAAATAATCAATATTACAAGGTTAATAACTGTAAACACATGTCAATTAATAAGTAAACTTTTAATTAGATACATTATAGATAATAAAATTGTTAAATATCTTGGAGAATAAGAACCGAATTCTTAATGAAGGAAATTATTAATTAATGGAGGTCATGATTGTAGGCATCATGATACCACTACCTTCATGAACTTTCACAAGAAGATTTAAACAAAATATAAAACCCAATTTAGTTAAATATTATTTATTCACCTCATGAGACTATCGATGCATCAAGATGAAAAATAATATCGGGCCCTACCCATCACTATAAGCCAAAAGTATTCCTCATATATCAAAAAATATATTTAATTCATAAATAAATATTCAATAACATCAAATATCTATATTGAGTAAAGGATATGCATTAATAAATATTTTCATATTCAATCAAATAACATTAAATGAAAAAACTCATATGTATAAATGAGAAATGATTTATGAAATACGATTATTTCTGAAAAATAATATAGATATTTAGGGTAAATTTAATTTCTAATGAACATAGGAAAGTTATTTATTCATACTGAATTTGATTACTACAAAAATTAAACAATGAATAAATTTTCAACACAATCATTAGTCAAAAAATCATAAATAATCTAGAGGTAGAATAATTATGGTATTAATATGTCATATCCCTAATAGAGTATATTTAAAATAAAGGGTTTATTTGGTGAATATAAATACCATAATAATATCTTTAAAAACATTCTTGATGAAAATATACTTTTTATTTTGAAAATAAAATTTAAAAACATAAATTTACAACAAAAAAAATTAAAATACTTTTCTTTTAAAATAACCATTAAAAAATATAAATGAATATTTTAAAAAAGGAGTGGTCATGATAGAAAGAAATTTCATTCCTAATGAGTATGATTAAAAAAATATTATTTTCATATTTTTTGTAAAATCCAAGTGGGAATTGTTTTGAAAACGACAAGAATATTATTTTCCGAAAACTGTTAAAAATCAAAATGGGTAAAAATATATTTAATAAATAATTTTTAAAATGTATGAAAAGATTTTTTAAAACATTTTTAAATAACATGGTTTTGGAATAAAATATATTTCTAACTGAATAGAGAAATAAAGTTAGGTTTTCTTAAAAGAATTATTAAACATTTTAAGTTCCAAAGAGTGTAAAAAGGGTAATATTTATTGAAATATAATGCATAATGAGTGTAGAATAAAATTAATTTATTTTATTATTAAATTTAAAAATAATTTAATACAACTAAAATTCAATAATAAAAAATCCCGATTAGAATGAGATTTCTAAATAAACCCTTACAATGATCAAACATTGAAATGAGAATTAATAAAATATTATGTGTATATTTTATAAATAAATTTTAAATAATTTTTAATATAATATATGATATGAAAAATAATTATACACATAATCTTATAATTTCAAAGGAAAATGAAGTAGATATATAACCCCACAAAAAGAAATTTAGTTATGAAATTTCATACCGCCTGGTAACTTTCATATAAAATCCTCTTGTATGAAATCAATGAAATTTAATCTTAAAATACCAAGAATTATAAATTAATCATTATATTACATTTAAAAGGGGATGTATATACACCATATAAAATAAATTATGTGCATAACATTATAAAATTTCTCAATGAAGGGAAATTGAGATGAAGTCTCATACCACATGCTTCCTTTTCAGTAAACATGATTAAACATCATATATAGTAGATTTAAACATGTTATTAATTTATTAAATAAACATATTAATATTTATAATATCATATATTATTCTTTTATAACATCCTAACACATTTACTTTATTAATCTTTCATTATTTTCATTGTTTCAGGGTTAATTGTCCTGTTTTCTCTTATGTGTTTTTTCAGGAAAGATCCCATTATATCACATATTATATAGTTATATAATCTAAATTATAATAATAGTGACATAATTATCATAGTTTTACATCAATTATACCTCAAAACCAATCCTAAAAATGGTTATTAAAAATGGACTATGATACAATCATAGATGCAATATGTCGTACGTACGTATGAGTAATGTTTCCATTTTTCAATGATCTTCATTGGAAGGAGTTAAGTAATATTTTTTTCATTAAAAAATAATATAATATCATAAATTCCATATTATTTCTTTAAAAATACTTATATATATAATATGTGTTGTGTGGGGATGAAAAAAGAGTCACATCATTTTGTGAAAGCGGTAGTGCACATGTACACAAGCGGCATTATAACATTTCAGTGTAAAAAAATAAAATGATATATTATATTTTAATAATGATAAATAATTTATTATATAATAATTATATAATTTATATCGCATATATTTATTGAATTTATAATTTTCACCTTCCATGAAGATTAAATGAAAAAAGAATCAAATCGCTTCTCAAGGTCCTAGTCCGACATACACACTAGTAACATTATTGTATCCCTTATAGAATGGAAAGTAAAAAAGTTATATATTTTATAATAAATAAATATGTACAAATTTTTTATTAATATCATATATATACTTTATATCTATCATCATACCCAACTAAGAGTGGTGGTAATTGAAAAAATGATTGACATCAGTTCACGAGGTGGAAGTTCTCAACACAAAAAGATGATGAATTTGTTACCCATTTGATGGAAGTGAATATAGTTGTAGGTGTTGAACATATTATAAAAACATAAAAGAATATGAAAGATAATAATGCTATAATATCATCAAGGTGTAATAAGTTCTTAAGTAGTTAGAGGGAGAAATAAAATAAAAATACTCATTGAAGAATGTTATATCTTATTCGGGTATCCACTTTAGGATTGCACTAAAATCTTTTTTATGTTTTATTTATTCCGAATTTAAGGCTTATATTATGAGAAAAGGGAATTTGGGAAGTTATTTTGGCATGTTATGGACGAAAAATAGTATTTTAATGTCTGAAGTGGAGAGGATAGTGGTGGCCATTTATAAGTGAGGTGAGTAGCATACTTATAATGTTTTGAAAAGATCGAATCTTATCCATATTTATATCAATAAAAAATCCCAAAAAATTTCCATTATAGAACCTACAAGATAGAAGGTTGTAATAAGGTTATGAAATGGGTTTTTTACAAATTTATCGGTCATTTTTAACCCTTATCTTCTTAGTTTAACCCCATAGTAAATCCATTTTACCTTAACCCAAATAATTAATTTTTAGTGTCTTCACAATTCATTTTTTTCAAAAATTATGTTGAAATTTTTATATAATATAAATTTTAATGATTCAAATTATGGGATCCATTTTTTAAAACTCCATTCACTTAAGTTGAAAAATAAAATTTAAAATTAATCCTATATATGTGATTAGAAAGAGTGTTTTTAAAGGGAAAAGGTGAAAATGTTTTCAAATATTTTATATAAAAATTATTCTAATGAACTAAATTAGATTAATTGACATAAATTTTATCAAATTTTACTTTAAAACAAATTCAAAAGGTAATTTCAAATTATAAATTATTTAAATAAAAAGAATGTTTTCAATTAAAATTTAGTATTTCTCTCTATCCATCGAAAAATAGAATATTTTTGAAAAATACAAAAAATTAACCATAGGAAAATTTTGATATGATGATTTAGAAAATAAAATCTATTATTACAAATAAAATTTCAAAAATTTGTGAAAACTAATTTTAAATTATGTGTGCAAGCCATGACTAATCCATCTTTTTGAAAAATATCAGTTTTCAGAAAATGTTTCTTTTTATTTTAAATGATTCTTATTTTATTAGTAATCAAGATATTACCATAATTTTGAAAATTAATTTAGTAATTTTCATACCCATAAATTCAGTCTCTAGTTTATGATTTTATATTGTATTATGGTTTATTTAGACTCGTGGTTGTGAGTTTTGCAAGCTATCGAAGAGATTACATTTAAAAGAAATGTATTTCATGGGATATTTAAGTTTGGTGTTACGTGTCTCAGACACTATCAAATAAAATGTTGTTCATTTTTAATTTTGAGTTGTCTTATTCTTTCACCCTTAAATAAATTTTCCCCACAAATTAAACATAATATCGGTAATCATGGGTTTGAAATTTGGAAATAAAATTATTAAAAAACCCATATCATAAGTCAATTAATAATATATCCTCTTAATAAGACATAATGGGATGTAAAAAAAGTAATATGGAATGACACATAAATAAATTTATAATTATGATAAAATTGGTGGAAAGTGAATATATGGTCATGCAGGAAACGTGTAAATAATTATAGATAGTGATAGAAGTCATTAATCACAAGAAAGTGAATTATCAATGGAATTTTAAGGCCCTCATAACCATAAATATCTCATGAATTAAATTACCATATAATTTATCAAAAATGAATGTAATATGATACAATTTTTGTTTCAATATCCTTTTACTAAAGTTGAGAAATTCATTTACTAACTAATTATATAAGGAAATATACTTACATGATTCATTTCTATTTCTTAAGTATAATTATATCCTTTGATTGTGCTTCAATCAATTTCCATTTGATCACTTTCTCCAAGAAATTAATATCTAAAATTTATTTTTTATACCTAAATAAATAAAATTCAATTTTAACAGATCGTATGATCTATAAAAGTGTCAAAAGTATTTTTATTTTTATCTCACTTTTTTTAATAACCAATATGATTAATACATGTTATTCAATATAATATAATTATTTCTAATCCTAAAAAGTGAGACCAATGCTTCATCGTTAATACTCAATTTTCAAATAATTTAACTAAATACAATGTCATATTAACCAGGATATCTTGTTGACCAGTGGTAGGCACTAAACCTTAATCTTCTTTTAGTCATGGGTTCATGCCCTGTGTCCTTTTGGAATATGATGGTTTTTTCACCAAGAATTAAGGTATAATGTTTCTAAAATATATTAATATAGTTACAATAACATTCCCAAATAAAATGATGGATATCCGTCAACTAAAATTAATAACTAAATAACCTTTCTTAATAATGTTTTCAATTCACCTTATTATTTTTCTTTTCTACAAAGTATAATAATATTATTGTAATATTATTAAAATTTTATTAGTGGTCATATCAACCCTATATGTTATAAATACCTTTAAAATTATGTATATAAAATTTAAATGCAATATTCCACAAATAAATTTTACACTAAAACATATTTTTTCCTTTAATTTCATCCCACATATCCTTAATCTTGGTAGATTCCCATCACATAAAACTTAAAAAGGGTGTTTAATACATTCAAATTATAATGAATCTTAAACACATAAACCCTGATGGTTTCATAGAACATTAATTTAATGAATAAACATGTGCATCTAAAATTAAACAAAATCATTATAGGTTTCATGATTATTATAAACAAAATATCATTTATAAAAATACATCAAAAATGTAATTTTTTGAATCCCAATACATAAATACTTCATCTGCTTTATTTCATCATAGGTCCT
Organism: Viscum album; assembly: GCA_963277665.1. Taxonomy (NCBI): domain Eukaryota; kingdom Viridiplantae; phylum Streptophyta; class Magnoliopsida; order Santalales; family Viscaceae; genus Viscum; species Viscum album. Next base: position 1,647,491,014 of record OY728135.1, read on the forward strand.
TCCACTATGGGAAATATAGTCTTTTGCAATGGGTTTAGTTCCCATCACCAATAGTCCATCCCACGAGTCATTTGCAACAGGGGGGTTTCTCCCATCACAAATAACTTGTTATTTGCGACAGGATTTGTGGTCCCATCGCAAAAGGTAACGCACGCTTTAGCGTGCATCCTACGCCAAAGCGCAGGTATTTTATTTGCGGTGGGCGGATCCCCCCGTCACAAATAGTGTCTTGGTCGGAGAGTATTTGCGATGGGACCCATCGCAAATACCAGCGACGGTAAATGAGTTTTTGCGACGGGATGTTTTCCCGTGGCAAAAGGTATGTCGGAAGGTCACCTTTTGCGATGGTCCCCACCGCAAATACCCTTTTAACCACTGATATCAATTAATGCGGGCAAAGTTATTTGCGACGGGCCTCATCGAAAAAATTACCTTTTACAATGGGCTTACTGTCGCATCTAATCTGACCTATATATACCACCCTCTGTTTTTCTGTTTATTCCTCTCATTTCTCACTTCCTTTCTCTCTCTAAACTCGAATTTTGGAGTGAAAATTTCTCTGAGTTAATTTGTTTTACAGAGAAGTTATGAAGGTGCTTATATCAATCGGAGATAAAGTTTAAAGGTATTTATATTTTATACATTATAGTGTTTATTTAATTTTTTATGTTAATTTTTATTATTGATGATTAGTTGTAATTAAAATAGATTTAAAATGTTTTTTATCTGTATTTTAGTAATAAATAGTAATAATTAGTAATAATTAGTAATAATTAGTAATAATTAGTAGTAAATAGTAATATTTAGGAATAATTAGTAATAATTAAGAATAATTATGAATAATTAGTAATAATTAGGAATAAATAGTAATAATTAGTGATAAATATGAATAAATATGAATAAATATGAATAATTAGTAATAAATAGAAGAAATTAGTAATAAATAGTATAAATTTGTAATAAATAGTAGTAATTAGTAATAAATAGTTGTAACTATGATTAAATTATTGTAATTTGTAATAAATTGTAGTAATTAGTAATTAATAGTAGTAATTAGTAATAAATTGTAGTAAATAGAAATAATTATGAATAAATTGGAATAAATAGGAATAACTAGTAATAATTAAGAATAAATAGGAATAAATAGGAATAAGTAGAAATAATTACCAATAAATAGGAATAATTAGCACTAATTAGGAATAATTAAGAATAATTAGGAATAAAAAGTAATAAATCAGAATAAATAAGAAAAAATAAAAATAAATAGGAATAAATAGGAATAAATAGTAATAAATAGTAATCAATAGTAATAATTAGTAATCAATAGTAGTAATTAGTAATAATTACTAATAATTAGTAAAAATTGGTAATAATTTGTAACAAATAGTAATAAATTAGAACAAATGGGAAAAATAGTAACCAATAATAACAAATAGGAACAAATAGGAACAAATAGGAAACAATATGAACAAATAGGAACAAATATTAACAAATAGGAAAAAATAGTAAAAAACAGAAACAATTAGTGACAAATATTAATAATTATTAATAAATAGTAATAATTAGTAATAATTAGTAATAATTAGTAATAATTAGAAATAATTAGTAATTAATAGGAATAATTAATAATAAATAGTAATAAATATAATTAATTAGTAATAATTAGTAATAATTATTAAAAATTTGTAATAATTTGTAATAATTCGTAATTATTCGTAACAATTCGTAATAATTTGTTATAATTTGTAATAATTAGTAATAATTAGTAATAATTAGAAGTAAATAGTAATAAATAGTAATAATTAGTAATAATTTGTAATAATTAGTAATAATTATGAATAAATAGAAATAATAGGAATAAATAGGAATAATTAGGAATAATTAGGAATAATTAGGAATAATTAGGAATAATTAGGAATAATTATTAATAATTAGGAATAATTATTAATAATTATTAATAATTAGTAATAATTAATAATAATTAGTAATAATTAGTACTAATTATTAATAAATAGTAATAAATATTAATACATAGTAATAAATAGTAATAAATAGGAATAAATAAGAATAATTAAATAGGAATAATTAAATAGGAATAATTAAATAGGAATAATTAAAAAGGAATAATTAAATTGGAGTAATTTAATTGGAATAATTAAATAGGAATAATTAAATAGGAATCACTAAATTGCGACCAATAGCGACAAATAGCGACAAATAGCAGTAAATAGGGACAAATAGCGAAAATTAGCGACAATTAGGGATATTTAGGGATAATTAGGGACAATTAGGGACAATTAGGTACAATTAGGGATAATTAGTAAAAAAATAAATTGTAATAAATTATAATAACTTGTAATAACTTTTTACAATTTTTAGTGGATTGACGACACTCCTTTTTCTCGATGACTCTTCTCCTTTCAACTTTCACCGACTCAAAACATTATGAAATGTTTTCTTCTAAATATGTATATCTAATCTCGTATGCATGAGTTTGAATATGCAGTCATATGACCACATTTTTCATAATGTGTTCAGGCGGTGACAGTTGCAAGAAGATGATTCATCGGTGAAAAGGGGGCTCTTTTTTCTAACGTCTCATTTACATGAAACTTTATCACATAGAAATCACAATTAAGAGTCTGCTTGGAGGTACGCATATTCATTCTCATGCATACAATAATGAATATGCGTACTTCTTATCAGAGTCTTCCTTGTGATTTCTCTGTGTGAATGTTGCATGTAGATGAGCCGTCAGACAAATGAGAAGTTGTCAATCCACTTGAAATTGTGTCTCCCATAAGTAATAGTAATTATTAAGAAGTAATTGTAATTTTTTTCCTTTTTCATATAGTGTTTTTATATTTTTAAATTATTCAAAAATAGTAAATATTTTATATTTTGTAGAAAAATATGGAACAATGATGTCGACAGAAATCATTATTAGATGATCGAGCTTAGATAAATCAGTCTAGATTTCCAAACAGTTCTAGTTTAAATCCTGTATATATTAAGGGTGTTGAAGCTTTATTATGATGTGCATCATCAAAACTCAATTATGTTTCAGAAGTCACAATAATGTGTCCTTGTAAAAGATTTTCTCTGAGAACGTTTGACAAATTTGACACGGTTGGGGGACATCTCTTGCAGTTTGGTTTTCAACCAGATTATGTTTTTTTTTTGTATCAACACGGAGAACATAGTTCCAGAGAAGATACTAATAACTTGATTCTAGATCTATCATGGTTTAAAAATTTAGTACATGATGTTGCAGGTTCATCTGTTCAGCAAACTGAAACTCAAGATGATACTGATTTAACTCCTGATTTGGCACCATCTGAATTTTATGAGTTGTTGAGGTCTGTTAAGGAAGCATTATATCCTAGTTTCAAGATAAGAACATTATAAGCGGTTAACAAATTTATGGATATTAAATAATATAACACAATGTTAGATAACTATTTTGATCAGATATTTTCTTTTGTTAAAACATTATTACCTGAAGGAAATGTTTTTCCTACAAATTACTATGAGAGCAAGAGGCTGGTTCATAATCTAGGCCTTAGTTAGCAGAAGATTCATGCATGTCCAAATGATTTCATCTTATATTCTAGTTAAAATGATTTGTTGGGCAGTTGTCCCACATGTGGAAAATCAAGTTATAATGAAGCTCAACTAGGGATGTTTGGATCTATTATAGTAAAATAGTGATATATTTCCCACTTACACTTAGGTTGTAGCATTTATTTATGGCTCATAACTCAGCGTCAATGATGTCATGGCACAAAACCTATATTTCAACTAATAAAAGCTAGAATCATCCATATTATTTTGATTCATGGAAACATTTTGACTATCTACATCCATATTTTTCATTAGAAGCTCTAAAGGTGCGATTGGGTCTTTTAACTGATGGTTAATGTCCATTTGGTTCTTATTGTAGTCATTATTCATGTTGTCCTGTCTTTATAACTTTGTAAAATTGACCTCCATGGATGTTGATGAAGGATCCCTATATCTTTTTGACTTTACAAATCCTAGGACATTCGAAAAAGAATATTGACGTTTATTTGAAACCATTGATTGATGAGTTAAATACATTGTAGAGTGATGGTGTTAGTACAAATGATGTTGTTGCGAAACAAAATTTCATATTAAAAACTGGATTGATGTGGAAGATTAGTGATTTTCTGTCATATGGAATATTATCTGGATGGAGTACACATGGTCCGAAATCATTTTCATGCTGTATGAAAGACAATAAAGCCATTATGTTCATCAATGGAAAAAACCTTGTTATTTCTACTATCACTGCAAATTTATTCCAACCGATCATCCTTTTCAAAGGAAAAAATCCCATTTTAGAAAAGGTGAAATTTAAAGGAATGAACCACTAAAAATGATCTCACGTAATGATTTAAAATCAGTTGTATTTTCATTACCTCCCATAACATCTAGGACAAAAGTAAACCAACAGAAAATTCACGACATTGGGAAAGAACATAATTGCATAAAACGAAGTATGTTTTGGGATATTCCATATTAGTCTGATTTATTGGTCCTCCACATGTTGGATGTCATGCATTTTTAGATGAACTATTTTTATAATTTATTTCATACAGTTTTGGATACACTAGATAAGACCAAAGATACTGTAAAGGCACAATTAGATCTTGCCCAAATTTGCAGGCAACCAGAACTTGAACTATTTGAAAATGTCAGATCAATGATGTTAATGAAGCAAAAAGTAGCTTATACAATTTCCAAAGATATTATCTTACTATATTGTTAGTGGATTGCAGATTTGAGAATTCCAGATGGGTATGCTTCTAATTTGGGAAGATGTGATAAGAATGGGTATATTACAGGATTAAAAAGTCATGATTTTCATGTTATAATTGAAAGACATGTGTAGAATGGATTCAAAGGTTTGTTGAATTATATTATTTGGGATTCGATAACAGACATATCATATTTTTTTGAGACATTTGTGCTGTGACAATAGACTACGATGTGCTAAAAAAAATGGAAGAAGATGTTCTAGTAATTATATGTAAACTGAAAAAACTATTTTCGCCATCTTTATTTGACTCAATGGAACATCTAATGTTACATTTTCCACATGAAGATAATTATGGAGGTCTAGTACAGTTTCGATGGATGTACCCATTCGAGAGATGTATGCATAAATTGAAGAAAAAAGTAGGTAACAAAGAATCAGATTAAGTCTCAATTGAAGAAGCTTTTTTGCAAGAGGAAATTTCTTTTCTCTCCTCTCATTATTTTGAATCTAAATATCCCTCCAAAAAAATTGTATGGGATGAAATGAGGGTAACGTTAATGATGAAATGGACAATCAATTATTAGTTTTTAATCAGCCAAATCATTGTTTCAGTGGAATTCATGAATAATTTCTTTTTGATGATTAACATCACAGAGCTTATACATATATTCTGCTCAACTGTGAAGAAATGAAATCATTTGTACTGTGAGTGCTTCTATCACTTATTCTAAAATTTATGTTACTGTATGTAAACATATTTTATTTTTAGTTTATATGATAATAATATCAAGAAACAACATCCACAAATTACAGCAACTACTCTTGAAGAACGCTGAAAAAACATATTTCTCAATTGTTTCAAAAACTGTTAACATAAATTATTAATGGTTTAATATCATTTCTATATAATATTTATCATATTAATAATTATTTTAAAAAAATTCAGTTGTCTCAACAGGGTGATAAAATTGATAATTGACTGTGTATACTGAGAATTCCACGATCCAAAATGGTTAAATCTTATAATTCATATGTGATGAATGGTTTTCGATTTCATACACGTGCATATGGGGAATCAAAAAACAATGAATAGTGGAGTTTTCTAGAGAGGATCACATCATAGAGAAACTGTAGTTGACTTTTATGGAATTCTGGATGAAATTATTTAGCTGTGTTATCTAGGACATAATTACATAATGATGTTAAAATGTCGGTGGTTGGATACTGAGAGAGTCTTACATGTTCATCTGACTCATGGAATCATCGATATTAAATATAAAAGTATTTGTGTAGTAAATGAACAATTTTTACTAGATCAAAAAGCACATCAAATTTATTATGCAAATTACTATGCTACTTCAAGAGTATTGAGTGATTAGTGGATCATAATAAAAAATAAAATCTCGGGAAAATCAATTTACTCAAACTGAATGTGGTTCTGCTGAAGTGGATGGAATTGAATTTCTTCATGAGACTACTCAAAATCCATCTTTTTCACAAACAGACGTGAATATTGATGATGAAAATCCACAATTAAGGATCGATGATGATGAAGATGTTAATGATGCTACAAATTAATTTTAAATGACAAGAGATGATGAAACTGAAACTCATATGGATATTGATGATGCTGGGGAGGTAGATGAAGACATTCACATGGAAAACTATGGATATGAGGATTAAGATGGACATTGAAATAGTTAAATGCATGTTATAATCATAACTAATATATATCTATATATAATAGTTATTTTCAATAATCTACAAACAACAATCATTTTGTGTTTCAGATGGATCATGATCTATATTGAGAATTACAAGAGGATAATCTACCTTTGGATTAGGGGGATTGTGGACCATCTGACCCTCAGCCTACTGATGGTTCAGGGGGTAAGTGGAGGGGCACAATCTTGCATGATTGATGATTCTTGGCCCTATCCCTGACTGACGTTCACGTCTTGGCTTCGATCCATGCACACGGAGGTATGGTAACCTATATATTTTAGTTTTCTTTAATTAGTTTATTTATATATATACAAGTTGTTTTATTATTTATTTTTTTCACTGTTTTTTCATGTAGATATTGGACAGGGGGAACTATCTTTTGCAATTATCTTTCTCATCCATGGATCACATGGGAACAGATTCCCATTTATGTGTAGCGTGACATGATCGATGATTGGATGGTACGTAAATAATGAATATTTTTTTGGAAATTTATTTTATTAATAACATGATATAATAAATTATTTTTAGGGTTTATGGTTTCCCATAGATGATAACATGCATGACGCTATCCACACGGTATGGAAGGTGTCTATGTGTGACCATTTCTGTTAGTTTTGGCACAATTTGAGAAGAACAACCATTAAGAAAGTAAGACTGACAGAATTTGATGATTCATGTAGAGCCCACCGACCAGAGTACATTTCATCTCACATTTAGGATGGATTATCTTTACACTAGTTAGGTGGGGGATATTAGAGGAGATCTTTTGTGGGAGGTTATAACAGAGGGAGACAGGAGGTGACGCATCTAGCTGGAAGTCGTATATTTAGTACGCATAGAGAGCATATGGTAAGTATATTTCTTAAATATTTTATATAAGTTTAAATATAAATAGTTTATTTTATATTTATGTAGGTATTCGAGAATCTGTATATTACGAAGTTCGACTTTTATCAGAGGCTGTACAGTGATCCAGCCACTAAAGATATCAGAGGTGATCGCCAACGTCGGATTTTGGTTAGTATTTTTTTCAGTTTGAAAATTAACTGCAAATAATATTTTCAGTATTTTAATTTCAAATTGGAATTGAAGGAGTCTTATGAGGTTGTGACCTCTTAGACATAGGATGAGAGTTAGGATGAGACGACTAAGCAGACCAGTGCCCACCATTTCGATGAGGCGGCAGGGATGCAGGCGATGCATTATAGCTTTGAGAAGGGCCATGTAGTTCATATTGGTTGTCATTTGACTCCTGGAACTTATTATGGTACTTCCATATTATCGGTGTCCAGGTCGGGAGGAGCTCTTAGAGAGGCATCATCTTCTACCTCACAGTATCAGGAGTATTTGTGAACTCAGTCTAAGCTTATAGAGAGTTTTTAGAAGCATCATGAAGAGAAGTTTCAGTGACAACAGCAGTAGTATTAGCAGCATGAGGAGGAGATGCGTCGATGGTAGCATCAGCATCATGAGAAGATGGAGTACATGTGTCGTCTGACTCATAGTTTATCGATGGAGTTACATACACCATCTCCTACAGCTCCTCCACCTCCTCAAGAAGTTGACACCCAGTGATTTTTTTGTAAAAAACATTTGAATTTATGATTTATTATAATATGAACTATTTACAGTTTATGTCTTTTATATTTATACAAATATTTCATAATTTAATTTTTTTTATTTTTAATATTTTATTATTTATTATTAGTATTATATTTTTTAATATTTTTTTATTTTACGAATAATTATAATATTTAATGATTTTTTTATATTTTTTTAAATATTGATAATTGTAATAATTTTTTATTTTTTTTATTATTTTAATAAAATAAATATTAATATTTTATTAATCATAATTTTATTAAATATATTTTTTTTAATGTGTGTTCGTTTTACTAATAATATTTTATTTTTTACTTTTTATTTTTTAATAATTTTAATATAATTGTTTCATTATTCATACTTTTATTAATTATTTTTTTTATTAATTTTAGTATTTGCGACAGGAACTTTTGTGATGGGATCTCATCAAAAATAATCTAAATATCATTTTTATTAATTGTATTTGTGACGGGAGGATGGTCTCGTCGCAAATACTATTTGTGATAGGCCCGTTGGAAAAGGTTATTATATATAATGTATATAATTCAAGGATTAGTTGTGACAGGGAACTGCCCCGTCGCAAATAGAATTTGCGATGGTCTGTCACGAAAGGTTTATTAATATATGTAATGTATATAATTGGAGGATTATTTGTGATGGGGATCTTTCCCATTGTAAATACTATTTTTTGCGATGGGCCCGTTGCAAAAAATAGTATTTGCGATGCAGTTTTTTGGAAAGGGCTATTTGTGATGGGGCCACGTCGCAAAAGCCTATTTCTGACGGGCTCCCTTCGCAAATAGCTCATTACAAATACCTATAATCCTAGTAGTATTCATATTCTAGGGATTAACATTTAGAAGGGGGAATTTATTTAGATAATTCCTAGGCTCCTCAAATTTAAGACAACGAACTATAAATGGATCCTTAGGATGGGATTTATTTCTTTCCACCATAATCTTAATTTTTCCTTAGTGATTCTTTTATTTATTCCCTTCTTTTCCTCACATAAATAATTTTCCCCTTCTATTTCAACAATTTCTTGGTTGTATCCATATGTATTTTTTACTTAGTGTAAATTTATCCTTATTTCCTCCCTGCTCTACATCACTTGGTGTCATAGTGAACTCCATCTTTATCATCATCAGAGAATGTAGGAGTAAGTTAATGTTTATGTTTTTAGTCATATTTTTGGAAAACTGATTTGGAATAATCATGGTTTCATTCACTCCTATCATCACCCCATTTGGTTTCTCATGGTCACCACATTTTCCTTCATGTTCAATATTATTGTGACTCTATCAAGTTCCATCCATTAACTAAAATCAAAAATACACTTTAAGAAAAAACAATCATAGTGGGAAAACTATATAATCATTTATAGGATGTATAAATTATTTCACATTATTTTCAATATATGAAACAATATGTTTAACCTTTATAATTAATTTTTATCATATGTTAATATCCTTCATAATGGTTATAAATAAAATTTGAATTATCCTTAAAAAATATCCTAGGAGTGTTAGGCCAGGTGTGTAGTAAGGCCTATTTTTATGCACCAGGTGATGATAAGGTCAAGCCCAATTCACCCTTTTTGGATTTATTACCCCTAGGTACCTTTTTTAGATAACTATTTCCACTTCTAGTATCAATATAAGGATGAATTTTTATTAAAAATCACATAATCTATTCCTTAAAAAACATTAGGATTATATTCTATACTTATCTTAAACTTATATTATGGAGTTATGTTCCCTAATATATGTTTTCCTTAATCAAGCTCCTAAGGCTCCTACAAAACCACCTATGATACCCAATGTAGAGACCCCAACCCCAGTAGCCAAGAGTCAGTGCATGTTTTAATACATTAGGATAAGATAAAAGGAATCAAATCCTTAAGGACAAAATAGATTAGTACTATTGGTAATCTAAATAAATACATGATTATATTTTAATACAAAAATTAAAACATTGTTTTTTTCAAGAATATATTTATTCCCTCAAGAATATTCTGGTATATATTTGGTTGTACAATTCATGGATTCCTCGGAAAAGAAGAAAAATAAGGGTGAGATTAAATTCTTTGTAAGGGTTATGTACATTGTAATCTATCATGAACCAATGAACATAATGAACATGAAAAGGTAAATAACTAAACACACATTTCATTTAAATAATTTGACAAGCATAATCAATATTGAAAGGTAATTAACTGAAAACACATTTCATAAAATCAATATCTTGAATATTATAATTGGATAAGGCATAATTAATATGTAAAGGTAAATAGTAGAAAACACATTCCATTTAATCAACAAAATGAAAAGGAAATGGATCCAGGGATAATATCATTGTGAAAATATCATGGATAAAAATAAAATAATTCTTAACGAAGGTAATGCTTAATTATTGGTTTCTTTGATCTCAGCCATCATGATACCTCTATCACCAAGACATTTCACAATATAGTTTAAACTACATGTAAAAACTTATTTAATGATAGCTTACTTATTCTCCCATTAATATTACTGATACATTAAGGGGATATGTAATATCAGGCCCCACCCATTTCTACATGTACATATCATTCTTCATATAACTAATAATTGATTTAATTCATGAATCAATATTCCTTAACTTCAAAAAACTATATTGAGTAAAGGATAAATATTTATCAATATTTTCCCCACAAATAAAATAACACTCAATATAAAATATATTATATATAAATGAGATATGGTTTAATAAAAAAATCATATACATGATAAATAATATGGACCATTATGGTAAATTTTATTTCTAATGATCATAGGAAAATGAATATTTAAAGTTGATGATTATGAAAACAAAAATTAACTATGGATGTAAATTTTAATACTATCATTGGTTAACATATTCATAAACCCTATAGCTGAAGAATAAGGATGGTATCTATAAAACATATTTCTAGTGGTGTATATGTAAAATAATGATTTTTTTAGTATAATTTCCATAAAAATTCCATCAAAAATATTCTTAAAAAAATATCTTTTTCATTTTGAAAAAATTTCTTAATACTAAAAGTCCAAAAAAAGTGAAAATAATTTTGTTTGAAAATATCCTTTTAGAGTAATAAAAATTATTTAAAACATTGAGGTTTCATGATGGAAAGAAATTCCATACATGATCATTATATTAAAATAAATATTCCATTCAAATGTTTTATAAAATACAAAATGTGATTTTTTTTAAAACTACATGAATGTTTCTTTAAAATTATTTTTTTGAAATTAAAAATGGAATTTTTTTGTTAAATAAATAATTTTGAAAAGGGTTTAAAATAATTGAAAACATGTTTTCGAAAGAAAAAATAATTTAACCGAAGAGAGAAAGGAATTCAGATTTTCTTAAAAACATTTTAAGAACCAAAGAGTTGGATAATGGTATTATTACTTGAAAATGTCAAAAATAAACATAGGAGAATAAACATTAATGGATCTTTTGGTAATTAGTGGAATAATTTCCTTCAACTAAAATTCAATAGTAAACAATCTCGATTTGAATTAGATTTTCAAATAAACCCCTATAATGATCATAACGTTGATTTTAAAATTAATCAAATGAAAAAATTATTTCTATAAGATATAAATCCACAAATAAAATGTAAATACAGCATATAATAATAAAATGTAATTATAAACAAAAACTCATAATATTTAATGCAAACTAAGAAGAAATATAACCTAATGAAAAGAAACTGAGTTATAAAATTCTTTACCACTTGGTAACTTTCATTCCATATCCACGTAGATGAAATAATTCAAATTAAAACAAAAAAACCATGAATTATTAATTAATTTTGATATTATATTTCATTTGGGAATTATATACATCATATATAAACATAAGTGTATAACATTACAATATGACTTAATGAAGGGAAATTTAGATGAAGACCCTTACTTCACACTTCCTTTTGGATTAATGTGATTTGACCTAATGTATAGTGGATTTAAATAGATTATTAAATAATTAATAAACCATATTAATATTTATAGAATCATATATGATCCTTTTATAAAATATTACTACCCATACATTTATAATATTTCATTATTTTAATTATTTGGGGTCATAATTATTTTGTTTTCTCATGCATGTTTCATCATGAAATATTTGGTTCATGAAAATATTATATTGTTATATCATATATATACTAATAATAATGAAATAATTATAATATTTTTATATCAATTATATCTTTAAAACTAATCATTAAATTTTATTTTAAAAAATTGACTATGTTACAATCATGGAGACGGTAGGACGTATGTTTGCTTTAGAAACATTTCCATTTTTAATGACCTTCATGGAAAAAAGGTGAGTAATATTTTTTTATTTCCATATTGATTATAATATCATAAATATTATATTTTTTCTTTAAATATACAAATATATATCATATGTCTTGTGTGGTGAAGAAAAGACATTTAAATCACTTCGTAAAGGTGATAGTCCACATGTACACTATAGATGTTATCATATTTCATTGTAAAAAATAAAATGATATATTATCCATTTATAATGATAAATATATCATTAATATTATAATTATTTTACTTATATCACATATATTAATTAAATTTATCCCTATCTCCTTCTATGAAAAACATTAATAAAATATGAATCACATCACTTTGCGAGGCGGTAGTCCTCCGTACACATGAGCGACGTTATCGTATCCCCTATGGAATGGAAATTAAAAGTTTATATATAATATAATGAATAAAAAGTTATAATTTTTCTATAAGTATGAAATATATAATTTATATCCATCATCATATCCAACCATGAGAGGAGTTTTGAAAAAATAAAACACATCGGTTAGCGAGGCGATAATCTATCATACACACGAATGATGATTTCATAACCCATTTTATAGAATTGAAGTTAGTTGATGGTCGTGAACGTATTATAAAAAAATTAGTATACCTAAAACAATTATCATATTATATAATCATGGTTTAATAATAATTTAATGAGGTGGAGGAAGAAATAAAATAAAGAATCCCATTGAAAAATGTTACCTCTTATTTGGGTGTCCTCCTTATGATTTCACCAAAAGCCATCATAGATGATATTTCATTCAAAAATAAGTCTTCCAATAATAGTGGATGGAAGTAAGGAAGTTATTTGGGTAGTTATTGTCCGAAAAAAGGTTTTAAGGTCTAAATTGGAAAGGATGGGAGGATTCCTATTATAAGTGATGTGAGTGGAACAGTTGTATTTTTTTGAAAAGATTCAATCATACACCTATTTTTATCATTCCACAAGCCTCCGAACGGGGAAATTCTAAAATATAGAAGATAAAAGGTAAAAATAGGGTCATCCAATTTGTTTTGAAAAAGTTGGTTGTTCGTTTTTAACTATTATATTCTTAGTTTAACCCTTTAGTAGATCCCTTTTTACCTTAACTATGGTAATTAATTTTTCTTATTTTCATTATTTATTTTGGACAAAATTTGTTTGAACTTATTAAAATATTTAAATTATGACTATTCAAAATATGGGAACCATTTTTACAAATTGTATTCACATAAGTTGTAACACCCCATGACTTTACAATATTTTTATTTTTATAATAAATTTTATTTTATTTCATCATTTCTATATATGAAACACCAAGTTAATCTTACGATATACACAACACTGTGTTATCTTTTGTTACACACAAGGCCAGGCTTCACCAGATTTTAATGAAACTCCTATTTTAAAAATAAATTTTGTAAATTTTATAAATTTTATTTGTCTAAATAAACATCATTTTTTTAATCTGGACTATGAAAACATAATTAGGGTAAATGTTTTGTATTTTTCTAAGCGGATTCATTTTTTGTTAAATAGTAAAATATACAACATTTTTGTTAAAAACATCCTTTTTTTAATATTTATTATTGTAAAATTATATTTGAAATTGGTTATTAAATTAAAAATATATATTTTATAGATATTTTTATCCAATATATGTCATTGAAAATTTTTTACGATGAAATTTGATTTAAATACATATAGACCTTTTTAATGTTTTTACATTAAAAATTCACTTCTTCGCTACGTTTATTAGATTAGTGTCAATATTAATTTTCCCACTTCTATGATTTTAAGTTTTAAAAATGGACATAAACACATATAATCAGAATAATATTTGTGTTCTAATAAGATAAACATATGTTTTGACCAAAAATATTAGTGAATTTGATAAAAATTAATTACGGTGATTAAGGTAAAATTAAACATAAAATTGGACTAAACCTTAATAATAAGTTCCAAAATGTGCTAGAAACCTATACAAAATCCATTGTATACTAATAGTAAAATAATCCCCTATTGGTTGTATTTTTATGGTTTATTGGTAGAATATTTCATGAAAGATCCCTATATGACATGTTACATAGAAAAAAAGACAAAAATGGTACCTTCCTTGCCTTTAACATTTATAAAACTTTGAGTTATTTGAAAACCATCATATTTTCGGTTATAAATATCCTTTTGAAATATAAATGTGTTTTTTTATCATAATATGTCATCATTACTTTTTATAGATGAATTAGTTACTTAAAATTCTTATGAAATGCCAACCCATGGATTATTTAGTTAATAATAAACAAAAATAAATGAAACTATAAATATAAAAAGAGAATTAAATTGAATAAAATATCATATTTAATTATTTTTTTAGATTAATATGTTATGTTACATACCTTTGATATTAATATATTTTAATTCAAATATAGTTTTCGGAACCACGCATTAAACTAATAAAAACCACAAACCACCACATGTTTTTTTCCAAATGGGAGTGGAAAAAATTATTTTACAAGGAAAATGGCCTAATGTTTTAAAATATTAAGTTTTCTTATGTGATGTGAGTCACACTCTCAAGAAAATAATTTTAAAAAGTTAAAATGTTTTATTAGTCTTGGACGGTCCACTAAAGCATTGAAAAATAAAAAACCCTATAATCATATTATTTAATGGTAAAAACAATATTTTCAGAAAATACCAATTATAATATTTTATCACATCACTATTAAGTCATTATGATGTCATAAAACAAATTATATAATTAAATGCTATTTAATTTTTACCCAAAAATTCGTCTGTCTCCGAAAATTATGAAAAATTCACTGTTGGATAATTTCAATGTCCTGATTCCAAAAATAATATTCATGTTATCTTAATAATTTTATAAACATGTCAATTTTCACATTTAAAATAAAAATGGACATTTAATAAAAATTCATGGCTTTTACAAAAATGGTTTTCAAACCATAATAAAAATTAAAATTTGTATTCATAAAAATTATATGATCATTTATATTTAATAAAAAGTAATTGAGTAATAAAATTAAAATATTGTTTATTTTAAAAATTCAATAAATTATCAAAATATATTTCTTTATTTAATATTAATTAAAAATTATATTTTTGATTAAAAAATAATTTTCAAGGTAACAATATTTAAATGAATTTATATTCATTATTATATAAAAAAAATTCACATAATTATAGTGATAAGGGATTGTAACATAACCCCTTATAACACATGTATAAGATTGAAGGGTAAGGTGTGTGATGGTGAAAGACTCTTGGGGTCTCTTGGAAAACTTCTCTTTGGTGGTAATCTCTATCGACTTCCAATTCTCCTGTAGGCAGTTTTGTTCGAGCATAGAGTGTTGAAGATCAGCTTGGGCCTAGTCAATAGTGAATTCCAATGAAGCCACATCCTTCCCATGCTCTGACAAATGGGGTTTGTACAGAGAAATTCTAGTGGATAAGGCCACCGCTTCCTTTGTCTATGTAAATTGGATTTGTTAAATCCATATATTTATACTAATTATGTGATCATTATTCAATAGCATTATTAGTAATGGTAATAATTTATTATGGTATTTCTAAATCCAAAAACATATAACCTTTGAAGTGAATATTTTATATAACCATTTTACATAATAATACATTTAATTAGATCAAGGCGAATTTTTATTTATAAATGTTTGGGTCATTACAATCATCCCCCCTAAAAAATTTCACCCTCGAAATTTCCTTTTCCCACACTAAACTTGATGCATGTAACTCTGCTTTATCACTTCCTATGATTCCCATGTTTCTTCTTCAAACATTTTGTTTCGTCACAACACCTTGACAAGGGGAACTGTCTTATTTAGTAGAACATTTTCTCTATGATCTAAGATCTTTATCAGATTCTCTTTATTGGAGAGGTCATTATCCAATTGTACCACCTCTAGATTGAGTACATGTGATGGGTTAGGTATGTACTTATTCATGAGTGATACATGGAATACATCATGTACTTGAGCCATGTTTTGTGGGAGTGATAGTCGGTAGGCCACTGCTCCAATGTGATCAAGGATCTCAAAATGGCCAATATACCTTAAACTAAGTATTCTCCTCTTCCAAAATCGCATAACTATATTCCATGGTGATATGCGTAGAAATTCCATGTCTATGACATCAAAATCTTGGTCTCATTAATGATTTTCAACAGAACTCTTTTGTCTACTTTGAGCAGGTTTAATGTGTGATGGATGGTCTTAACATTCTCCACCATTTCTTCGACCATTTATGGACCTAAATGATTTCACTCCCAAACTTCAACCCAACATGCTGGTATTCTACACCTCTTCTCATAATGCTATTCATAAGGATCCATTTGGATGCTTGAGTGGAAACTGTTTATGTATGAGAAATCAACTACAGAAAGATGTTGATACCATCCTCCTTTTAAGTCTATTGAGAATTTTCTCAAAATGTCTTCAAGTGTTTGGATAGTCCAGTCAGATTGGCCATCAGTTCGAGGATAATAAGCCGTATTTAATTTTAGCTCAGTATCTAGAGAATGTTTTAGACTCTTTTAAAACATATAGGTGAATCTTCAATATTGATCTGATACAATTGATAGTGGAAGTCCATGTAGCCTTACCACTTACTTGACATATATCTGTGTCATTTGATCCAATGAAAATCCTATTAAATTTCAATGAAGTGAGAAATCTTTGTAAGACAATACACAACAACCCATATTTCATTTCTTCCATTGTATGTCTTCGGAAGTCCAGTGACAAAGTCCATTGTGATGTTCTTCCATATACATACTGGTATGGGTAATGGTTTCATCATCCCCTTATACTTCTTCCTCGCATCCTTCACATGATGACATACCAAAAACATTGATGTATGCTAAGTGATCTCCTTCTTCATGTTATCCCGCCTATAATTCTCTAATAGATCTCAATTCATCATTGTGTTTCCTGGGATAATCGATAAATGTGAACTATGTGCATCATAAAAATGTTCTTTCTTTATCTCTGGGTTTGATGGAATACATGGTCTTGTCCCAAATCTCACAATTCCTTCTTTATTAACATGGAACTCCTATGATTTCCATTTCTTGATAGTTTCTACCTTTTTCACTTTCCCATGGTGGTAATATTCTCTATAAAGATAAGATTACTACATGAAACTCCAGATCATGCGTTGGGCATTTTTTTTCTCGTGAACTTTCAATTTCCATGAAGCATGGGAAATTAATTTTTCATTTTTCATCACCACACATCCCAGACCCTTCTTTGAGGCATCACTAAATACCACAAAAAGTTCTCCACTTATGGGTAGAGTGAGCACGAGCACTGTGATAATCCTTCTTTTCCACTCCTTGAATCTATCGTTTCATTCATCACTCCAAGAAAACTTTTCTCTCTTACGAGTAATATGGGTAAGAGGGTTTTCCAATCACGAGAAATTTCTCACAAATTGGTGATAATATCCAGCTAACCCTAGGAAGCTACGGATATCCATTATCGATTCGGGCCTTGTCCATCCATCAATTTCAACTACCAAGGAGGGATCCATATATATCCCATTTCTTGTGATGATATGACCTGATAATGAGACCTCTTTTTACTAAAACACACACTTGTTGTACTTTTCCAAGAGCTTGTCTTTTCTCAAGGTCTCTAGTATAGTTTATAGACGATCCTCATGATCCTCCTTGGATTTGGAGTATATTATAATATCTTCAATCAATACTACCAAAAATTTGTCGATGTAAACTCTAAGGACTCTATTCATCAAGTCCATGAATATTGCTGGAGAATTACTGAGTCTAAAAGGCATTACTTGGAATTCATAGTGCCTGTATCTTGTACGAAAAGCAGTCTTGGGGATATCCTTCTTCTTCACCCTTACATGGTAATATCCCAACCACACATCAGACATAGAGATGTATTGTGCTCAAAATAGCTTATCGAACAAGTAATAAATTCGTTGATGATGATACTATTTATTTATCGTTATTTTTATGAGATCATGATAATCAATGCAAAGTAACATTGACCCATCTTTCTTCATGACCCAGAGGAATAGTACACCCCATGTGGAAGAACTTGGCAATATAAATCCTTTATCCAAATTATCCTGTAGTTGTTTCTTCGTCTCCTCTATCTCCACAACATCCATTAAATATGGAGTCTTGAATATTGGAAATTCCCCAGGTATAATATCAATTGTGAATTCAACATCTATTCTAAGAGGAAGGCTATGAAATTCCTAGGGAAGTTCTTCAGCGAATTCCCTTAAAATAGAAATCTTTTCAAGGATGGGTGTTACCTTGACTCAATAATCTAAGCCAAGTATGAATGCTCATAGGGAAGTAATATCCATGCTTGAGAAGATGGTTCAGATGAAGATTCATCATCCTCCTTGGACTTGTACAGAATCAGGGGTTGATTTTCCATATGGAGAGTAATTTCCATCTCACTTAAATTTATGTTGTCACTATATAAGGAAAGTCAATCTATGCCAAGAATTGTATCAAATTTAACCAAAGAGAGTATGACGAGGTTCTTCATGAAGTTCAATCCAAAAACTATGACAGAAGAGGAGTTATATTCTTGTGATGAAATGATTTAAACATTTTCCCTTCTCACTGACATCTTTACTTCTAAAACATGTGGTGGCATTAGGATTTTTCTACCAATCGTTTGGGATATAAAATAATGCATAGAACCAGAATCAAAAAGGATGTTCTCTGTAATTTAATGAATAAATAGAATATCAATCACCCCTTCATTGTCGAGGTTCACTTCGGTGGTGGTGATAGAAAAATATCACCTTTTCTACCTTGAAGGTTGTTGGTTTCCCCTGGAAACCCTTAGCATAGGACACTGGTTTTCAAAGTGCAACAGTTCTTTGTAGTTGAAGCAATGAAAATTCATTGAGGGTCGAATGAGTAATTATTATCTTGTATTATAGACGTGGTTTTTTCTTGTCAGTAGTTCATGGCCAGGTTCCCTTCTCTTCCAACCTAAAGCATTTCCTCGTCCCCTTTTGGAAAATTCTAGGGTGCTTCTTCCCGCACCATTGCCAAGGGGTGATGTATTCTCTTAGAACTGTTGGATTTATCCATGGGACCACCAAAATCAATGTCCACCTTGTTCTTATTATCCCCATGACACCCATGAGATTCTTTAAACTCCATTTCAACATTGAGGTGACATCGAAAAATATCCTCATCGCTCTCGAAATCACTAATCGATAGGGATTTCTATAGGATTGGTTTTATCACACCAAAAAAGATGTCACCCTTGCATTCGAGAGTAATGGAAAATTTGGAGGCATAACATGAAAACATTGTAAATTTTGACTCGTACACTCTTATGGATTCATTTTCTCCTTGCATGAGGTCAATGATGTCCCTTCTGTTTTAAGTAAGTGGGTGCATAGAAAATATTTATCAAATAACCTTTTCCAAAAATCCTTTCTTTCCAATGCATTGATCTCCTCCTCAACCTTCATATTTTTTTATCAATGTTTACCATTGATCAGTTTCACCCTCTATACGATAATAATCCAGAAGTACCTTTTCTTATTCAAAACATTGAAGGATGGATAATATCTTCTCAATGGAGAAGATCCATTGTTCGGTGATTAAGGGGTTATATTATCCATTAAAAGTAAGAGGCCGTTGTCTCATGAAACTCTTGATTGAAACTTTTTTCTTATGGAGGTTGAATATTCCTATTGAACCCTGTTTTTATTCAAAACATGAGTTAATTGAGATATTATCATGATAAATTTTATGATTCCCGCTCCCATCAGATTGGGCATCTCATTTGAACAGTCATCACATTGATCTGTGCATCAGTTGTTAGTTTGAGTCTTCCTATTGTTGGAAAGTAGTTATAATAAAAGGAATGTTAGTGTTAACACAAAAAGGGTAATCCAAAGACAAAAATTTATTACTTATAAATTACTTTTATTTCCTTAAATTAATAGTTTTTATGCTTTAATCTATTTTTTCCATGATCTAATTTCCAACATATATTCTTTGGAGAATTTTTTTATTCCATTAATAATGGTTCATACTAATCTTATGAGTTTACAAAATCATATCGCCCATGATTTTCATAACCAAAAGTGTATCAAGGCCCATTGTCATGCAGCAATTCTTATTCGAGTCCAGCGTAAAGCGGTGTTTTTGGGTTTTACCTATTGATACATAGGTGTTAAATCCACCTATACTGGATCATATCCCATCAGGGATGTATTATCTTGATAAATAAATTAGTCAATACTAACCAAAATTCAGGAATGTTTTAATTATACTTATTCTTTTCCCTAAGGATTTCACTATGGTTTTTTAATCCTAATCCCAAAAATAACTAAACATATTCTCTGATACTAGCTATAACAACTCTGGTCTTTATTACACACTTAAACATATTTTTTTAGATAAAACCATCACTTGAAAAAAAAAATTAGATGATCAAGAGGTCTGGTTTATTTGGGTCTTAGTAACATTACATAATAACATAAAACATGATATATATATATATCTTTATTTAAAACTTGTTTTACATGACCACAAAATTCCTTCGTACTTAGATTTGAAAGGGATAACCCGAGGACTTGAATTAAAAAAGGGTGAGCTATAAAGCCCAGTAAGGAAGTAAAAAATTCATAACATGAAGAATATAGTACATTTTAGGAAATAGGCATATCAGTGGAGAACAATAGAAACATTAATATAAAGGAATGATATAGAATGATTATCAAAACCTAGAAATGTGGCAACAACACTTAACATGATATTAGCTTAAAAAAAACTCATTATACATGGAGCATTATTAAACCATCATTTAACTTGAATTATCATGAGTAAGACCTCATTGAACTTGACGTATCATGATACTGATCTTTACCCAATGCATTTGAGCACTATCAAGGTGAACCCTTCTTAATCATTTCATTTCATGCAATGTGTGCCACATGGATTATATAACATGGATTCATTAAACATAATAATTTATTCCATAATAAAGGAATGTGTAATTAATAAATGAAACACTATAATAAATAACTCAATGTGAATAAAGGTGGATACCCTTGATAGAGAAATGGGCATGGTATTCAGGACACAAAGACTTTGGCTTGGAAAATCACTGAGCAATTTCAACAGCATAATAGCGTGACATAAAAATTCATAAAAAATGGTTAATGAGAGTAAAAGGGGTGTATAATAATATTTAAATGAAATTAAATATAGGGGTCATATAGATATAGGTCCCAAAATATGTAATGAATATTATATTTATAATACAATAAAATTTCTTGAATGTAAATGAGAAGGGAAAAATTCATTACGGAATTTCTCCATGGTAACTGTTGTGCATGGGTGGCCTTAATATAGGAGAAAGGGGTCTCTATTCATTCAAATTTAAATAGTGTAGTATGGGGGAGTTTCTAAATCATACCAAAATAGTTGAAATTTCAAATTCAAGGGTATATAAATATAAAAAAACATGGAAAAAAATAAGAGAGGAAGAAATCCCTTAGTTGGAAGTGTGATCCCAAAGGCATGGGAGAGGCTTTAGAGATGATTATTTTGAGATTGGGGTTCCTTGAAAGGATTATAGAGAGAGGATAGAAGAGGTTGGTTGAGATCCAAAGGCTTTTAGTGGAGAGGAAGTGGGATCTTGGGTGGGTTGATATAGGAAAAGGGAAGGAATTCTTTATTATTTAGGTTCTGGGAACCACACATTAAACTAATCAAAACCACAAACCATCTCATGGTTTTTCCCATGTAATTTTCCAAATGGTAGTGGAAAAATTATTTTACAAGGAAAATGGACTAAAATTTTAAAATATTAGGCTTTATTATTTGGAGGTGAGTCACAATATCAAGGATATCATTTTAAAACGTTAAAATGGTTATAAGTCTTGGAGGATCCACTAAATGTTTGTAAAATAAACCAAAAAAACCTAAAATATCATTATTTTAATGGTAAAACGTATATTGTCTTAAATTACAATTTAGAGTATTTTATTACATAGCTATTAAGCCATTATGATTTCCTAAAACACATTATATTATTAAACGGTATTTAATTTTTACACAAAAATTCGAAGGACTTAGAAAATTATGAAAAAAATCATAATTGGATAATATCGACATCTTGATTCCAAAAATATTATTAATTTCATATAAATAATTTTACAAACATGTTAATTTTAAATTTTAAAATAAAATCTGACATTTATCGAAAATTCATGGGTTTGACAAAAACTTTTTTCGAACCTTAATAAAAATTACAATTTTATTCATAAAAATTATAATATCATTTTTATTTAATAAAATTTAATTTAGTAAAAATATTAAAATATAATTTAATTCAAAAATCTATTTATCTATCAAAATATATTTCTTAATTGAATATTAATTAGAAATACTATTTCTGATTTAAAAAACATTTACAAGGTAAGAGAAATAAAATGACTATATATTCGTTATTATATACAAAAATAATGCACACAATCATAGTGTTAAGTTCTTGTTACATAATCCCTTATTACACCCGCATCAAACCAAATGGTATGGTGTACGATGGTGGTAAACTCTTGAGGTGGATCAGATAACATTGATGGGGTGGTAATCTCTATCAACATCCATTTCTCCCAAAAGAGGTTTTCTTTGAGCTTAACATGTTGAAGCTCATCTTGTTATTATTCAATAGAGAATCCCAATGATGCCACCTCCTTTCTAGACACCAATAAATGGGCTTCGTATGGAGAAATTCTATTGGATGAGGCCATCACTTCCGCTGTCTGAGTAAATTAGATTTTTTTAAAGCCCTATATTTATACTAATCATGTTATCATTTTTAAATGATTATATTAGTAATTATAACATTTTATAACGATATTTTTAAATCTAAAAAAATAAATCCAAGGAAGTGAATATTTTATATAACCATTTTAAAAAATAAGACATTTAATTAGATCAAGGGGAATTTTTTTAATAAATTTTTGGTCCGTTAAACTCTGGGATAATGACAATTGAATTCATAATGGAGGTAATCCTTAATTATTAGATTTCATGATATCAAGAATAATGATTCCTCTACCTTCATGACATTTGACAAGAAGGTTTAAACTACTGGTTGAATCTCATTTAATTCTAACTTACTTATTAACCTCGTGAGACTACCAATTCATTGCAGGTATATAAAATATCAGTCCCCACCCATCACGGTTGGTCCAATTAATTTCTCATATATAAAATAATTTATTTAATTTACGAATCAATATACCTTAAAATAAAATATCCATATTGAGTAATGGATGTTGATTTATCAATATTTCTCTAGTAAATCAAATAAAGTTCAATGTAAAACAATATAAATATAAATTAGATAAATTTTAAGGAATAAGAATATCCATGATAAATAATAAGTATATTCAGTAGAAAATTAATGTCCAATTATCATAGAAAATTAAATATTTCATGGTGAATTTAATGATTACAAAAATGAAAAAGAAGAATTGAATTTAAATACCATACTTTGTCAAAATAATCATAAACCACCTGGAGGAATAAAAAGGATGGTTTCAATACAACATATTCCCAATATATCATATGTAAAATAATGGTTTATTTTTATTGATGAATAGAAATACCATAAAAAGATCATTAGAAATATTCTTGAGGAAAATATCCTTTTCATTTTGAAAATCACATTTTGAAACTAAATGTTCACAAAAAAATATGAAAATAATTTTCATTGAAAGTAACCATTGAAAAATATAATGTAATAATTAAAATCTAGAATGGTAATGAGGTCATAAAATTATGTGCATAATATGTTTGATAAACTATATATTCTATTAACATTTTTTGTAAAACAAAAATGGCCACTTTTTTCAAAACATCATGAAGATATCTTTCAAAAACGTTTTTAAAAATTCGAAATGGGTAAAATTTTATTTAATAAATAATTTGGATAAGGGTTAGAAATATTTTTAAAAAAAAATTTTGAAAAAATTTTTTTGGAATAAAACTGATTTCCGACTGAAGAGAGATATTAAGTATAAAAATTTTAAAACATTTTATAAAACAAATATAGTTCCAAAGAGTAGAAAAACAGAACTATTACATGAAAATATCATGAATAACCATAGCAGAATAAAATAAAATGGGTTCATATTGAAATAATTAAATAATTTCCTTTAACAGATATTCATGAATAAACAATTTTGGTTAGAATGTGGTTTCGAAATAAACCCGTTAAATTACCATAATGTTGATGTGAGAATTAATTAAATGGATCAATTATTTTTATCAGATTTAAATATATATAAATGAAGTTTAAATGCAACATATGATAATAAAAATAAATTGTTCACATAATCATATAATATAAATGGAAAATGAAGAAGTAATATAAGACAATAAAAGAAATTGGTTAATGAAATTCTTTACCACTTGGTAATTTTTATGTAAAATCCCCTTAGACAAAATAATTCAAATTTAAACTTAAAATAACATTAATTATTAAGTAATTGTGATATTATATTTAAAAATTGTTTTATATAGACCATATAAAATAAATTAGGTGTATAAAATTACAATATTCTTTAATGAGGGGAAATTGAGATGAAGTCCCTTACCTCACACGTCGTTGTGAATGAATGTTATTTATAAAAATGTATAATAGTTTTAAAAATGATATTAACTTATTAATGAACTATAATATTATTTATAATATCATATATGATTCTTTTATAACATCTGATGACCCTTTCATGAATAATCTTTCATTATTTTTATTGTTTCGAGTGTTAATTGTCTTCTTTTCTCAAGCATGTTTCATTATTAAAGATCACATTCTTGCAAATATTTTATAATTATATCATCTATAGAATAATAATAATCATGAAACAATAATCATATTTTTATATCAATTATAACATTAAAATTAATCATGAAATATGGTTATGAAAAAATGACTATGTTACAATCATAGAGGTGATAGGCCGTACATACGCATGAGTAACATTTCTATTTTTCAATGATCATCATGGATAAATGGTAAGTAATATTTTTTATTCTCATAATCATCATAATATCTTAAATACCATATTATATATATATATATATATATTATAACAATCCTTCTCTTTATTTAATATTTAAGCATGATTTATTACAAAAACATGTACTTAATACAACTCAGAAGAATGAGAGGTCACATTTCTTTGGGTCATAGTAACATTATATAACAACATAAAACATTAAATACATAACTTTATTGAAAAAATCCTTTAAATGACCATAACATTCCTTCGTACATAGCATTGCTTGGGATAACTTGAAGATGTACATAAGAAAAGGTTGAGCTATTAATCACATTAATAAAATAAACATGGAATAACATGATGAAGACAATACAGTTTAGAAAATAGGCCTATCAAAGGAGCATAAAATAAACATGAACATAAAGTCATGATATAACATGATAATCATAACATGGAAATGTGGAAACAACTTACAATAATACATATTTAACATAAAAGAATTAGGTAAACCTTTAACAAAACAAGGTGGAAAAATTACTATAAAGGAATCAGGTAAATCCCAATCCCAAAATTATGTATCAAGATACTAAAAATTACCCAATTCATTGTAGCATTATCGGGGTTCACCCTTCATATTCATTTCAATCTCATGCTTATGTGTGCCACATAGATCATATAACACGGATTCATTTAACATTATAATTTATTCCATAATAAAGTCATGTATAATTCATACATTTAAGTCACCATTTCATAATTATATATTCATAAAGGTGAATACCCTTGATATAGGAATGGGTATGGTATTCACTACATGAATATTTTTCCATGGAAAATAACAATGCAATTTTGGAAGAATAACAATGTCATATAAAAATTCATAAAATTGGTTGATAAGAGAGAAAGGGGTCTCTCATAATTTATACATGAAATGGAAAGTAGGGGTTCATGGAATATAAGATCCCAATATGTGAAATGGAATTTTAGATGCATAATATAAAATAAATTATTGAATGAGAAAAGACAAATCCCTTAAAAAATTTCAGCATAGTAAAGGGTGGGATTAAAAGATCATAGGGGGTTAATGGGAGTGAAAGGATGATCCCACCATGTATACAAAAATGGAATGTAATGAGGTACTGAATAACATATACCAAATCAACAAAATGGAAATTAAAATTCATGACATAAAAGTGGTGCTTGAAGAAAAAGAATAGGGGGAGACCCCTTACTTGGATGTGTGGTCCCAAAGGCTTGGGGGAGGCTTCTTGGGAGATTGGGGGTGCCTTGGAAGGACTGTGGCGAGTAATAGATTGAGGTTGGTAGATATTCCAAGAGATTTAGTGAAGAGAAATGGGATCTTGGGTTTATTTATATATGATATGTGGGGAAATTCTTTATTATTTTGGTTTTGGTCACTCCACGATAAAATATTAAAAACCACAAACCATTTGATGGTTTTTGCCAATGGTTTCTAGAAACAGTGAGTGTTATAAATTATTTTATACGTCTAAGTTCCGAATATATTAAAATATTTTCTTTTCTTATGTATATGTGATTCACAAAATCAAGGAAATTATTTTAAAATTATAAGATATTTAATATGTTTTGGAGGATTCACTAAGGCTTTATAAAATAAATCAAATACACCTAAAATTAAATTATTTTAAAGGAAAACATATATTTGGAAGAATATACTTTTTATAATATTTTATTATGTCACTATTGGGTCATTATGATATCATAAGACACATTATATATTTAAACGGTATTTAATTTTTACCATAAAATCGATTGTCTCAGAATATTATGAAAAATCAACTATTGGATAATTTTGTCATCCTGATTTAAAAAAATAATATTCATTTTATCTAAATAATTTTATAAATATGTGAATTGTCACTTTTAAAATGAAAACTGACAATTATTGAAAATTATTGTGTTTTGACAAAAACAGTTTCCAAAACTTAACAAGAATTTCAGTTAACTTCATAAAAAATACATGATCATTTATATTTGAAAAAATTATTTTAATAAAAATATTTTTATTAAAATATTATTTAACTCAAAAATACATTTATTCATAAAAATATATTTTTTTATTTTAATTTTAATATTAACTTAAAAATAATATTTTTTCTTTAAAAATCATTTACAAATTAAAAGTAACAGAATGAAAGTATATTCATTTTTCTACTCAAAACAAATGCACATAATCATAATACTAGGGTCTTGCCACATTTCCCTTTATTACACCAGCATAAACCTTAATAGTAAGGTGTGTGATGGTGGAGCATTCTTAGGGTCGTTCAGTGAACGTGGTTTGGGATGTGATCTCAATGAGCTTAAAATTATACTTTAAATGGTTTCAGTCATGCTTAACTCATTGGATCTTGGCTAGGTATTGGTATAGGTAAAATACCAAAAATTCAATCTCCCATGGAAGCTCTGATAAATGGTCTTTATAGTGTATGATCTTGCTGGTTCAGACCATCACTTTCATTATCTGTATCAAAAGGATTTGTTGGAACCCTATATTTATACTAGTCATGTGATCACTATTCTATGGCTATATTATAAACATTAAGGATACATAAAGGTCATTTAAATTCAATTTAATATAATGAAACAAAAGGAGTAATTTTTTTTCTATATCCATAAGTCATTTAATTAATAGAAAGTGAATTTTATTCTAAATGTTCAGGTCATTACAACCTTCACCCCTTAAGAAATTTCACCCTAAAAATTTCATTTTCCCGATCTAAAATAGATGAGGGTAACTATGCCTCATCACTTCATTTCTTTCCCAGATCACTTCTTCAAACATTTGGTTTCTCCACATTTCTTTGACGAGGGGAATTGTCTTATTTTGTTAAACATTGTCTCTACGTTCTAGGATTTTCATTGGCTTCTCCTTATAAGAGAGGTAATTCTGTCATAGTAACAACTCTAGATTGAGCACATGAGAGGGTTTTGGTTTTTAATTTCTCAATATTTATAGATGGAATACATCATGTAAATGAGAGAGGTTATGTGGGAGTGGTAGTAGGTTGACCACCACTCTGATGAGATCAAGGATCTCAAAAGAGTTGATATACCTTGTAGTAAACATTCCCTTCTTCCAATATATCATTACTATCTTCGATAGAGATATAAAGAGGAATACCATGTCTCTAACATAAAACTCTAGGTCTTATCAATGACTGTAAACATAGCTTTAATGTCGACTTTGAGCAACATTGATGTTTTGTTGAATGGTCTTAACCTTCTCCACCATTTCCTCAAACATTTTTGTACCTAGTAGTTTTCATTCTCCAACTTCATCCTAGTATGAAAGTGTTCTACAACTCTTCCCATAAAGGGATTTATAGGGAGACATTGGGATGCTTGAGTATAAATTATTGTTGTAAGAGAACTCTACCAGATGAATATGTTGATCCCATCCTCTATTGAGGTCCATTGAGCAAGCTCTCAACATGTCAACAACTGTATGGATAGTCCACTCATATTGGCTATTAGTTTGTGGGTGATAGGCTATTTATAAGTTTAACTCGGTATTCAAATCATGTTGGAGACTCTTACAGAACATGGAGGTGAATCTTGGAGATCGATAGGATACAATCAATATTGCTACACCGTGCTACCTCACCACTTCTCTGATGTATATCTGTAAAAGTTGATCCAATGAAAAATTCCATCAAATCGTAAAGAAATGTGCAGTTATAATAAAAAAAATCCACCATAACCTAGATATCATTATTTCTGTTATATGTCTAAGGATTCCTAGTGAAAATGTTTATTGTGATGTTTAACCATTTCTATGTTGTTATGGAAAATGTTTGCATCATCCCCTTAGACCAATGCCTCTCAGTATTCACTTGTTAACATACCAAGAGCATTGATGTATATTTCTCAATCTCTTACTTCATGTTATCCCACCAATAGTTATCATAGAGATCTCAAAACATCTTTGTGATTCCGTGTTGAATGGAGAAATTCAAACAATGTGCCTCATCCAAAATTTATTTTCTTAACATAGTATTTTATGGAATACGCAATCTCAATCCTAATCTCACAATTCCTTCTTTATTAACATTGATCTCTGAGGAATTCTATTTTATGATAAGTTATGATTTATTTTGAATTTCCTCATCATGTTGTTGAGCATCCTTTAACCTATACAAAAGTGAATATTGCGAAATCATTTCTGAAGGGATTGATGGTGTTCCCTTCTTTATGATTCACATGTCCATCATCTTCAAATCTTATAAGATTGGATCCTTTTAAATTCTCATCAATGATAGAATTTTTGTGTCCTTTCTACTTATAGAATTCTCCACATTTTTAACTTTCACTAGGGGGTAATGGATTGAGCTATCATAATCCTTGATGAGATCTATCCATATTTGTATGTTCATATTTAGCTCTTTCTATGTGAATATATATTTGAGACATTTTTGATCCATATATATTTCACACTTCTCCCCCAAATAGGTAATGCCTACAAATTTTCAAAGTAAATATCACTAAAGCCAACCCTAGATCGTGTTTTGGATAGGTATTCTCATGAACATTACACTACCTTGAAGTATAGGCAATTATTTTTTCATTTTTCATCAACACATATCCCATAACCTTCTTCAAAACATCACTAAATACCGCTAAAAGAACACCACTTGTGGGTAGTATTAGAATGGGTGTAGTGATAATCCTCTTTTTCAACTCCTTGGATCTCTCTATGCATTCGTCATTCCAAGAAAACTTGAATTCCTTCCATGTTATCTTGGTTATAGGGTTTTAAAATCATGAAAACTTTCCCAAAAATAGATGATAATACTAATATAATCCAAGGAATCTATGGATAACTGTCATAGATGTTGTTTTTTCCATCCATCATTTGCCTCAGTATTTGAAGGGTCTATAAATACCCATTTCTTGTGATGATATTCCCCAATAAAATGACACTTGTCATCCAAAACACAAACTTTTTGTACTTTTCATTGATCATATCATGTCTCAAGGTCTCTATAACAATGCTCATATGGTCCTTGTACTCATACTTGGTTTTGCAGTATATTAGAATATCATCTATAAAGACCACCCCAAATTTCCAAGCTAATCTCTAAAGACATTATTCATCATGTTCGAGAATATTTTCAGATAATTAGTGATTTTGAATGGAATCACTATGAACTTATAATGCCCATACATCATATAAAAAGCTGTATTGGGGATATCCTCCTTCTCCACCATAACATGGTAATATCCCGACCGCAAATCCACCATAGAGAAGTATTATGCTTCATTTATTTGATTGATCAATTCATCAATTCATGTAAAAAGATACTTTTTCTTTATCATGATTCTTTTATCTTTTGATAATCAATACAAAGTTGAATGAACCCATCCTTCTTCTTAACAAAGAGGATTGATGCACCCCATAGTGAAGCACTTGGGTGTATAAAACCTTTATCTAGATTCTCTTATAGTTTTTTATTTAGCTCCTCCAGCTCCAAATATCTATTTTATAATGATTATTGTATATTTTAAATTCCCTAGGTACAACATCAATCAATAATTCAATGTCGTTTTTACAAGGATGACGAGGGAATTTGTCAGGAAAAACATCAGTGAATTCCCTCACAAAAGTCTTGTCTTTGAGGATGGTTCTTTCCTTAGACTCAATCATCTGAGAATGAAACTCATACTCATGGGTAATAATATCCATGATTGAGATGATGGTGCTAAATAATATTCATCCTCCTCATTTCAATTGTGTAGAATTAGGTGTCAATTCACCATATGAAGAGTTATTTTCCTCTCGTGACAATTGTTTTTGGATCTATATAGGGAAAGCCAATCTATTCCAATAATTGCTTCAAATTCCACCCGAGGGAGTATGATGAGGTTCACTAGGAAGTTCAATCAAAAAATTGTGATAGGGGAGGAGTTATATACATAGGATGAAATAATTTTTCAATTTTTCAATTTCAACAACATCTCTACTTCCATACATTGGGGTGGTGTCCGGATTGTTCTACTATATTTTTGAGATATAAAAGAATGCATAGAACCATAGATGATAACCCAACCATTCACTTTTTGATTATGGTTCTACATATACTTAGGGATGAGTATCTTAATGATCTAATAACATAAAGGGAATCTAATTACATTTAATGGATAAATTATAAATTACATTTATCTCTTTAACTTATGAGTTTCTATAATTCAGTATATGTTATCCATGATCTACTAAATAACATATATTTTTTTGGATTTTTTTGTGTTCCCTTAATAATGGTTCGTACTATGATTATAAATTTACCAAACCGTATTCCTTGGAGTATCAAACCAGGAGTGCAGCATGGCCCATTTTCTTGCACCTGTTCCTATTCAAGTCTATCTCAAAGTGGTGTTTTTTGGGTTTTACCCCTTGATACATCTGTGTTAAAGCCACCTCTACTTGTTCTAATCTAGATGGGGATGTATCTAATTTATAAACTAATTACTCCATACTCACCAAAATTTAAGGATTATTTTTTTAAACTTAGTCTTATCCCTAAGGATTTAACTATATTTTTCTAATCCTAATCCCAAAAATAACTAAACATATCCTCTAATATCAACTATAACAAAACTGCACTTTATTTACTATTTAAACATTTTTTATTAAATAAAATTCCACGTAATACAACATAGAAGATAATATGTCTAGTGTATTTGGGGCATAGAAACGTAACATTACACCTTAAAACAGGAAATGCAAATCTTTATTGAAAACTTATTTTACATGACAACAACATTCCTTCGTACTTAGCATTGTATTAGACAACCTAAGGAAATACATAACAAAATGGTGATATATAAAGCCCAGTATAGGAATTAAAATAAAATAACATAAGGAGTAAAATAAATGTTAGAAAATAGACATATCAATGGATCATAAAAGGAACATGAACATAAAGGCATGATAAAGCAAGATAATAATAACATGGAAATGTGGAAACAACTTAAAACACTGCATCGTTAGCAAAAAGGAATCAGTTAAACCCCTGCCCCAACATGGTAAAAAAATACCTATAAAGGAATCAGGTAACCCCCTCTCTCAAAATGATTTATCATGATACTAAATATTACCCATTGCATCAGAGCGCTATCAGGGTGCACCATTCATAATCAATTCAATGTCATGTTGAAGTGTTGCACATTGATCATCTAACACGGATTAATTCAACATCCTCATTTATTCCATTATTAAATAATTTAAAATCCATACATATAAGTCACCATTTTATAATAATATGTTCATAAAGTTGAATACCCTTGATAGAGGAATGGGTATGATATTCACTAAATGATGATTTTGGCATGTAAAATTACAATTCAATTTTGGCACCATAATGACTTCATAATGAAATTCATAAAATGGATTGATGTGAGAGAAAGTGGTCTCTCATAATTTATAAATTAAATGTACAATAAGGGATCATGGAACATAATATCACAATATGTAAAATGGAATTTTAAATGCATAATAAAAAAGTAATTCTTGAACGAGAAGAGATAAATCCCTTAAGGAATTTTGGCATAGTAACAGGTGGACTAAAAAGATCATAGGTGGCTAATGGAAGTGAAAGGAAGATACCAACATGTATAAAAATGGACATTATGAAGGTATGGAATAAAATATCTCAAATCAATAAAATAGAAATTAAAAGGCCTCACACAAAAGAAGTGCTTGAAGAAAAAGGAGTGAAGGAGATCCATTACATGGATGTGTGATCTCAAAGGATTGGGGTTGGCTTCTTGAGAGCATATGTAACCTTGGGAGGACTCTAGGGAGTAATTGAAAGAGGTTGGTAGATCTTCAAAGAGCTTGACTGAAGAGAAATGTAAGCATGGGTGGGTTTATATAAAAAATGTGGGGGAATTCTTTATTATTTTGGTTTTGGACATTACACACTAAAATATTCAAAACAAAAACCCATTCGATGGGTTTTTGTTAAGGTTTATAGGAAAGTGGATTGGTATACATTATTTTATAATTATAAGGGCCATATATATTAAAATATTTTCATTTATTTTGTAGAGGTGAGTCACACATTCATGTGAAATGATTTTAAAATCTTAAATTATTTTATATGACTTGAACGATTCACAGTGGATTTATAAAATAAATCAAAGAAACCTAAAATTAAATTGTTTAAAAAGAAAAAAATATACCTTTTTTAATATACCTTTTATAGTATTTTATTACATCACTATTGGGTAATTATGATGTCAAAAAGAACATTATATATTTATATGCTATTAATTTTTTTTCCAAAAATTTGACTACCTTAGAAAATTATGAAAAAATCACCATTGGATAATTTTTAACTCTTGATTCAAAAAATAATATTAATTATATATATATAATTTTCCAAATATTTAAATATTATTTTTTTATATAAAAACCATCAATTATTGAAAATTGATGGGTTTCGACAAAATATTTTTTAAAACCTTAATAAGAATTAAATTTAAATTCAAAGAAGTTATATGATCATTTATATTTAATAAAAGTAATTTAATAATATTATTTTATTAAAATATTATTTAATTAAAAATCCATTAATTCATCAAAATTGATTTCCTAATTTTATTTGAATATTAACCAAAAAATATTATTTGTTCTTTAAAAATCATTGAAAAAGTAACAATAATAGAATTAAGGTATATTCATTATTAATTAAAAAATAATACACATATTCAAAATGTTAGGGTCTTGTTACGTATCCTTTTATTACATAATCATACTCTCTAAGAGTAAGGTGTGTGGTGGTGGGGATTT
The DNA here is from genome assembly GCA_963277665.1 of Viscum album. Classification (NCBI taxonomy): domain Eukaryota; kingdom Viridiplantae; phylum Streptophyta; class Magnoliopsida; order Santalales; family Viscaceae; genus Viscum; species Viscum album. The sequence continues at coordinate 1,647,525,381 of OY728135.1, forward strand.
CTTGGGGTCGTTCGGTGAACATGGTTTGGGTTGTGATGTCAATGGGCTTGAAATTCTCCCTTAAAAGGTTTCACTCATGATTAAGTTATTTTATCTCATCTTGGGCTTGGTCTAGGGAAAATCCCAAAAATACTAAATCCCTCGGAAGATCTGATAAATTGGATTTATAGGGAATGATCCTACTAGTTGAGGATATCTGTTTATCTGTGTCAAAAATATTTGTTAAAACCATATATTTATACTATTCATGTGATCAATGTTCAATGGCTATATTATCAATGGTAAGGATAATTAAATATCATTTAAATCCAATCGTATATAATAAAACAAAAGGATTACTTGTGTTATATATATATAATGTATTTAATTAAAATAAAGGGAATTTTATTCATAAATGTTTGGGTTGTCACTACCTTCTCCCTTAAAAAAAGTTTCCCTCAATATTTCCTTTTCCCAAACAAAAACAGATGAGAGTAACTCTTCTGCATAACTTCCTTTGGTTTCCACATCACTTCTTCAAAACATTGGTTTCTCCACTACACTTTAACAAGGGGAATTGTCTTATTTTGTAGAAATTTTTATCTACAATCTAAGATATTCACTGGATTATCCTCATTGGATTGGTCATTCTACAATGGTACCACTTCTAGATTGAGTACATGAGATGGTTCTATTATGGGATTTCTCAAGAGGGATACATGGAATACATCGTGTACATCATATTGGTTATGTGGTTGTTCTATTTGGTAGGTCACTGCTCTGATGTGATCAAGGATCTCAAAAGGGATATTGTACCTTGGAGTAAGCATTAAATTCTTCCCAAATCACATTACTCTCTTCCATGAAGATATATGGAGGAATACCATGTCTCTAACATCAAACTCTTGGTCTTGTCAATGATTGTTAGCATATATTTTCTGTCAACTTTCAGCATCCTTGATGTGCTACTTATTGGTCTTTACATTCTCTACCATTTCCTCAACCATTTGTGGTCCCGGCAGTTTTTGTTCTCTAACTTCATCCCAGCATGATGGTGTTCTGAACCTATTCATATAAAGGTATTTATAGGGAGACATTTGGATGCTTGATTATAAACTAATTTTGTAAGTGAACTCAACCATATGAAAATTTTGATCTCATCCTCCTTTCAAGTCTATTGAGCATTCTTTCAATATATCCTCAAGTGTCAGGATAGTCCACTTAGATTGGCCATCAGTTTGAGGGTGATAGGTTATGCTGAAGATTAACTCAGTATTTAGACCATGTTGCAGACTCTTCCATAACATAAAGGAGAATCTTGGATCTCAATCAGATATAATTGATAGTGTTTCACCATTCAGCCTCACCACTTCATTTATGTATATATGTGCATGTTTATCCTATGAAAAATCATATCGAATAATAATAAAATGTGAAATCTTTGTAAGATGATTCACCACAACCAAGATAACATTATTTCCTCAAGATGTCTTAGTAAGCCCTGTGATAAAGTCTATGGTGATGTTTTCCAATTTCCATGTTGGTATCGGTAATGGTTTCATAATCCCCTTATAATTATTCGTCTCATCCTTTACTTGCTGACATACCAATCACTTTGATGTATATTTAGCGATCTCATTCTTCATGTTATCCCACAAATAGTGCTCTCGAAGATCTCGAAACATATTTGTGTTTCCCAGGTTAATGGAAAAATTTGAGCTATGTTCATTATATAAAATTACTTTTTAAAATCATTATTTTATGGAATACATAGTATCAATACAAATCTAACAACTCATACATTATTAAAATTAAACTCTAACAATTTCCTTCTTCGGATGGTTTCCACTTTATTCTGAATTCCCTCGTAATTTTTTTTGAGCATCCTTTAACCTTTCCAAATGAGATGGATTATATATAATTTGTTAATGTATTGATTATGTTCCTTTATTTGTTATTTCCATGTACATATTCACCAAATATAATAATATTGGATCCTATACAATTATCATCAATGATATAATTGTTGGGTTTTTTCTACTTGGGGCATCTGACACTATGTTTGCATTACTATGGTGGTAATAGATTGAGCAGTCGTAATCCTTGATGAGTTCTAACCATCTTCGTTGGCACATATTCAGATCTTTCTAAGTGAATATATATTTGAGACTTTTGTGATCTGTATATATTTTACACTTCTCTCCAAAGAGGTAATGTTGCCAAATTTTCAAAGTAATGATCACTATAGCCAACTCTAGATCAAATATTGGATAGTTCTTCTCATGAACTTTCAACTGACTTGAAGCATATGGAATGACTTTGTAATTTTTCATCAACAAAAATCCAAATCCCTTCTTCTAAGAATCACGGAATACCATGAAAATAAATCCACTTATGGTTAGTCTGATCAGGGGTTCAGTGTTAAGTCTCCTTTTGAACTCATTGATTCTCTCTTAAAATTCATCATTGCATTAAAACATGACTCCCATAAAACTTATCTTGGTTTGAGGGTTTGAAAATCATGAAAAATTTATCACAAATCAATGATAATACCCATATAATATAAGGAAACGACAGATATCGGTCATAGATGTTTCCCTGGTCCATCCTTCATTTTCCTCAATCATTGAAGGGCCCATAGATATCCCATTTCTTGTGAAGATATTCCACAATAAAGTGACCTCCTTAAACTAGAAGTCACACTTTCTATGCGTTTCATTGAAATTATCCTTTCTCAATGTCTTAAGCACAGTGCTCGGATATCCCATTGCTTGTGATGATATTCCCCAATAAAGTGACTTCCTTAAACTAGAACTCACACTTTCTAGGATTTTCATTGAAATTATATTTTTGCAACGTCTCTAGAACTGTGCTCGGATGCTCCGCATTCTACTCCTTAGTATTGCAGTATATTAGAATATCATTTATAAAGACTACCAGATATTTTTTGAGGTAATATCTAAAAAATCTATTAATCAAGTCCCTGAAGATTCATGGAAAATTAGTAAATCCAAATGGCATCCCTATGAACTCATAATTCCCATACCTAATACGATGTTAGGCTTGGGGATATCCTCCTTTATCAATCTAACTTGGTAATATCCCAAAAGAAGAACCTCTATGGAGATGTATTATTCTCCATGTATTTGATTGAACAATTCATCAATTCATGGAAAAGGATACTTGTTCTATATCATGATTTTTTAGTACATGATAATCAATGAAAAGGTGCATTGACTCGTCCTTCTTATTAATAAATAGGACTCGTTCACCCCATGGAAAAGCGGTTGGGTGTATAAAACCTCTATCAATAATCTCCTATAGTTTTTTATTTAGCTCTTCATGATCTACAAAAACTATTCTATATATATTCTTGGATATTGGTAATTCCCATGGTACATGATCATTCTAGAATTAAATATCTATTCTATGAGAAACACCAAGAAATTCCTCGGGAAACACATTAGTGAATTCCCTCACAAATGGAATGCCTTTGAGGATGGTACCTTCCTTATACACAATCATCTGAGAAATACATGTGTGCTCATAAGGTTTTAATATCCATGATTGTGATTATGGTTCTAAAGAATAATCATCCTATTCCTTACACTTGTATAGAAGTGGGGGTCGATTCACCATATGGAGAGTGATTTACCACTCATGACAATTTATATTGGCTCTTTATAGGGGAATCCAATCCATTCCAATAATTTCAACCAATTCCACCAGAGGGAGTATTATGAGGTTTTAGAGAAATTTGAATCCCCAAATTATAAAGATGAGGATTTGTATATATAGGATGAAATAGTTTCCCCATTTTTAAATTTCCCCAACATCTCTACTTCCATGACTTGTGGTGGTTTTTAGATTATTCTACTAAACTTTTAGGATATTAAAGAATGCGTAGAACCATGGATGATAACCAAACCTTTCACCTTTGGATTCTGATTCTACGAATACTTTAGAATGAGTATCTTAAACAACTAAACCCATAAATGGAATCCAATTACATTTATGGGATAAATTATAAATTACATTTATCTCCCTAACATATGAGTTTCTAGACTTTTGTATATGTTATCCATGATCTACTTCCAAAAATATATTATTATGGGAATTTTTCTGTGTGTTCCCTTAATAATTTTTTATACTAATATTATAAATTTACCAAATCATATCTTCTCTTCTAGGAGTGTTAAACCAAGAGTGCAGTAAGTCTCATTGTTGTGCCCCAGTTCCCATTTGAGTCAAGCTCAAAGCGGTGTTTTCAGGTTTTACCCCTAGATTCATTTGTTCGAGAGAAACTTATACTAATTCATACCTAGATAGGGATGTATTTTCTAGATAGTCCACTTACTCTATACTCAAAAAAATTCATGAATTATTTTCTTATATGTATTCTTATCCATAAGGCTTTTAGTACAACTTTCTAATCATAATCTCAAAAATAATGAAACATACACTCTGATTCCAAATAAAATAACCCTACCCTTTATTTTATATTTAAACATGATTTATTTAAAAAACATGGACTTAATAAAACATAGGAGATCAAGAGGTCCAGTGTCCTCGGGGATTAGAAACATTATATAATAACATAAAACATTAAATATACCTAATAATTGTAAACTTCTTTTACCTAGCAATAACATTCCTTTATACTTTTCATTCCATGGGAGATCTTGAGTACATACATAAGAAATGGGTGATCTATAAATCCCAGTAACTGAATAAACATGGAATAACATAATAAATTCAATAAATGTTAGATGATAGGAATATCAATGGAGCATAAATGAAACATGAACATAAAGGCATGATATAGCATGATAATAATAACATGGAAACATGGAAACAACATAAAACACTACATCAGTATAATAAAGGAATCAGGTAAATCCCCATCCCAACATGGTAGAAAAAAATCATAAAAAGGATTTTGGTAGACCCTTATACCAACATGACGTATCATGATACTAAACATTTCTAAATTCATTGGACCACTATCAAGGAACAACCTTCATAATCATTTCAATCTCATCATTAACTGTGTCACATAGATCATATAACATGGATTAATTCAACTTCATCATTTATTAAAAGATCAAGGAATGGGTAATTCAAAATTTTATGTCACCAATTGATAATTATGTGTTCATAAAGGTGAATAACCTTGATATATAATTGGGTATGGTATTTACTCTATGATGATTTGGACATGGAAAATCGTGGTGCAATATTTGCAGCATAACAACATCATATAGAAATTCACAAAATGGGTTGATGATATAGAAAGAGCTCTATCATAATTTATAAATGAAATTTAAAGAAGGGAATCATGGAACATAATATCCCAACATTGGAAATTGAATTTTAGATGTATAATATAAAATAAATGATTGAACGAGAATAGATAAATCCCTTAATGAATTTCAATATAGTAATAGGTGGGATTAAAAGATCATAGGGGTTTTAATGGGAGTGAAAGGAATATATCAACAACTATACATAAAATGGACAGTAATTATTAATGTAAGAACATATCCCATATCAATCAAATGGAAATTAGAAGGCAATATATAAAAGAGGTTCCATATGAAAAGGGGGAGAGGGAGATCAGTTACTTGGATGTACGATCCCAAATGCTTGGGGAGTCTCTTTTCGAACTTTGGGCACCTTGGGAGGAATCTATGAATAAATAAGAAGAGGTTTTTCAAGATTCAAAGAGCTTTAGTGAAGATAAATGGGATCTTGGGTGGGTGTATATTAGAAAGGTGGGGGAATTTTTTATTATTTTAGTTTTGGACAGTATACACTAAAATATTCAATATCACAAACCATCTAATTGTTTTATAGTAGCGTTTCTATAAAAGGGGGGTTTTATATATTATTTTATACGTATAAGATCCCATTATATTAAAATATTTCCTTTTCTTATGTAGACGTGATTCAAACTTTCAAGGAAATGATTTTAAAATCATAAAATAATTTATATGTCTTGGAGGATTCACTACAGCTATATAAAAAACTCAAATGAACCTAAAATTACTTTATAATAAATTAAAAACATATATTTTGAATAAGATACCATTTATATTATTTTATTATAGAACTATTGGGTCATTATTATTTCATAAAACACATTATATATTTATACCGTATTTAATTTTTACCCAAACATTTGACTATCTAAGAAAATTAGGAAAAATTTACCGCTGAATATTTTTGACAACATGATTACATGAATAATATTCATTTTATCTTAAAATTTTTATAAATATGTGAATTTCCACTTTTAACATAAAATTATACATTTATTGAAAATTGATGGCTTTAGAGAAAAACAGTTTTTTAACTTTAATAAGAATTACATTTAACTTCATAAAAATTATATAATCAAAATTTTTAAATAAAAGTAATTTAATAATTATATTTTATTAAAATATTATTTAATTTAAAAATAAGTTAATTCATAAAAATATATTTCTTAATTGACTTTGAATATTAACCAAAAAACTATATGTTCATTAAAATCATTTACAAAGTAAAAAATAATAGATTGAAAGCATATTCATTATTCTATACAAAAATAATGCACAAAATCATAATTCTTGGGTCTTATTACATATTCATTTATTACACTATTATACACCCTAAGAGTAAGGTGTTATACGATGAGGCTTTCTGAGAGATTTTTGGTGAACATGGTTTGGTTATGATCTCGATGAGCTTGAACATCTCTTGTAAATGGTTTTGCTCATGCTTAAGTTATTGGATCTCAGCTTCGTATTGGTCTAATAAAAATCCTAGAAATTATATCTTACTCAAAATATCCTATAAATTGGATTCCAAGGGTATAATAATATTGGTTTAGGACATCACTTCCATTTTCTATGTCAGAATTATTTGTTAAAACCCTATATTTATACTAGTCATGTGATCATTATTCAATAGCTATATTATCAACTGTAAGGATACTTAATGGTCATTTATATCTAATTAGATATAATAAAACAAATGGCGTACAAGTTTTTTCTATATAATAAGATGCATCTTATTCATGAATTTTTGGGTCGTTACATATACCTATCATCTGTGTGGTGTGGTGGTGAAACCTCTCTTTGTGAAAGTGGTAGTCCACTTGTACACAACAGACATTATCATATTTCAGTGTATGAAATAAAATGGTATATTATATTTAAAATGATAAATATTTCATTTATATAAAGATTATTTCATTTATATCACATATAGTAATTGAATTTATCCTTATCACCTTCCATTTAAAGCGTTAGTGAAAAATGAATCACATTGCTTTACATGGAGGTTGTCCACCGTACACACGAGCAACGTTATCGTATCCCCTAGAGAATGTAAATTAAAATGTATATATTATATAATGACTAAATATGAGTAATTATGTTATAAATATCATATATTTTCTTTATACCCATCATCATACCCAACCATGAAAGATGATAATGGAAAAATAAATGAAATCAGTTCGTGAGGCAGTAGTCTCTTATACACATGAATGATGATTTTTTAACCTATTTAATGAAAGTACATAGGAATGTTGGTAATTTAATTATTACAACAACATAAAATTATATTAAATATACTTAATTTATTATATCATCATGATTTAATTTTAATTTATAGATGTGGTGGGGGAAATAAAATAAGAACGGTTGTTGAAGAACATTGCCTCTTCATTGGGAAACCTCCTTAGTTTTTCACCAAAATCAATAATTTCTTGGATTTAAAAAATAAATAAGGATTATAATATAAGAGAATGGAATTGTTTAAGTGATTTAGGTAGGTTTGGGCCAAGACAAAATGGTTTTAAGCTGTGGAGATTAGTGGATAGGGTGGACTTTTATAAGTGAGGTGAGTGGAACACTTGTATTTTTTGAAAAGATTCAATAATACCCATGTTTATATCATTACATAATCCTATAAAATGGTCCATTATCAAACCAAGAAGATATAAAGTAAAAATATGTTCATAAAATGATTTTTGTAATGGTCTTTTGTTTTTTCATTTTTAACCCTTATCTTCTTATTTTAACCCTTCAGTAAATCCATCTTTACCTTAACCGCATAAATTAATTTTTATTCTTTTCATTTTTAATTTTGTATAAAAATTATTTTAACCTTAATTTAAATTATAAATTATTGGTATTATAAATTTGGAATCCATTTTTCAAAATTCCATTAACATAATTGAAAAAAATTAATTTAAAATTAATCATGCAGAAGTGACATGAAAACAGGGTTTTAAGAAAACAATGTTCAAAAGTTTCCAATGTTTTTATAAAAGAATTCAAAATTATAATTATTAAAATGACCAAAATCAGATTAATTTATATATATTTTAAAAAAAATACTTTAAAACCAATTTAAAATATAATTTATCATTATAAATCATTTTTAGAAATGGAATTTTTCAATTAAAATTCATTATTTTCACTATTCATTGGAAAATAAAATAATATAGACAATTACCAAAAAGTCACCCTCAGATAATTTTGATATGATGATATAAAAAATGAATTTTTTTTTGAATTTTTTTTTGTAAAAATATAAAAAAATTAATTTCAAATTGTTGGCGCAAAGAATGATTAATCTTCTTCTAGAAAAATATTGTTTTTCAGAAAACATTTATTTTTCTTTTAAAAGATTAATATTATATTTATAATCAATATATAACCATAATTTTCATAATTTAGTTATTACTATTCATACCCATCAATTTAACACCTAGGTTATAAAGGTATACTATATTATGGTTTATTTCGACTTAGGGATGTGTGTTCCACAAGATATCGATGAGATTAAATTTAAAGAATTGTATTTTGTGGGTTATTTATGCTCAGTGTTAACTGTCACAAACTCTATTGAATAAAATATTGTTAATTTATAATATTTGGTTATTAAAAATTTATTTTTAAATTAAATAACTTATAAATAAATGGTTTTATAAAATAAATGGGACGCTAATTAAAAATTTATTGGATAAACTATTAAATATTTGAATGAAAGATTCATTAAGTAAACCAAAGATACTGGTGGGAGAAATAGACCTTGAAGAAAACATTAAAAAATATTTAGTTCATACTTTTTTAAATAATGTAGAATTTTGTATAAAATAACATGAAATAATCGTAGAAGTAGAGATAATGACATACATAAAAGCAAATGAAAAACATGGAAATTATAAAGAAATTTTCACTACTGGAAAAGGAGATAATGTTTAGTCCACTTAAAAGTGTCTTTTTAGTTGAATTATGAACCAAAGAGAATAAAAAATGAAATGGGACTATTATATGAAAAACATTAGTGGAGAATAAAATATATGTGATTTTATTTATAAAGAGTATAAAATTTATATTGATGAAAATTTAGTCATAAACAATTTAGATTTCTAGGTGATATTGGAAAAGAAACCATTACCTTTACCCTTGACTTCCATGAAAGAACCTTATACTCATTTATAATAAAAATAAATTTATTAATAAATTATTTCATAACCTTATAAATATTTTTTACCTTTTAAAAGATTCAATTGTAATCTTTTATAACATGAATATCAGTTATTTATTGTTCATTTTCATCATTTGTTGTCAGTAATTTTGATTATTTCGTACAAGTTTTATTTGGTGATGTCGATCATCATTATTTCAAAAGAAGTTTATCATTATCAAATTATTCAAGGTAGTGAAATAATTATTTTCCAATGATTCATATAGTTCCCTGTTCATTCTATGGAAGGTATAATTTTGGCTCATGAGAATATAATTTATGACGGGCATGTTTCAGAAAATTTTATAACAGAAAAGTGATATTTAATAATGACAATTAATTTTAGTATTACCCTTAAAAATTAAAATAATGAAATAAATTATGATTTTAAATAATATATTAGCATAACATTGTAATCAATTATTATCCATGATTTATATTATGAAGATAGTATATTGTCATTCATGTAGTTGGTATGACCAATGAACTTGTTAAACCAAGGAATGAGCATGAGTATAAGGTGATATTATAGTAATATTATATTTATAAAATCTTAATGATATTAATATAAAATCAATATAGTGAATAATTAAATTTTTAAATAGTTTATATTATAATGTAATTAAAAAATATGACGAGAACTATGTACTATATTTTATGAATTCGTTCCTTTTAGAAATAGGTTCCTGGTGGAATGAAGGATTTAAACCTATTTTATGGAATTATAGGATAAAAATAGGTGTTAATCCTTCAAGATAGGTAATTTGGTTTAGAAATTAGGATATAATCTAAATCAAATAGCAGTGTTGAAGGGGTAGAGGAGGGGTCCCTTTATAGGTGATTTTCATGTTGCATCTTCAGAAATACTCATTCCCTAAGTTGAAAGGCTGTCATTTTACATATAAAGTGGATCCAAAGTGGAAAACTAATGTATATGAGCCATTAATCCCATCATAATATAATTAGTTGATTTTATAGATATTTTATCCCTTTACCCATTAATATAACCTTTTTATCTCATTTTACATTTACTTTGGTTACTCATTTTTTTACATTAGTAACTTTTTTCTGAAAAATGAATTTTTCTCTATTTCCTAATATTGAAATTAAGATTCCATATTTGAACTCGATTTAATATTACTAAATTTATAAATACAATAAATTTGAATTTTAAATGAAAAAAATAAAATAAATAGAAAAAATACTTTTTATAGAAAAAATTACTTTTTAAAAAATTATATGTTTTTATTATTTTTTCATATCTTTTATAAATAAAATTATAGTTTAAATAATTTATTATACATGTAAAATGTACATTTTAAAAGTGATAAATTTAATTTATTAATATAAAAATACACAACACAAGGAAAAAAATTATTTGAAAAATATTCATTTTTCACATTAAATGATTTTAATCACATCCCACTAAAATAAATTTTTTATCTTATAACAAATAATTTTTATTAAAAAAAAATTATTTTCTAAATTTTCTTTGAATTTTTAAAACAAATAATATTTTTATTTAAAAACAATAACCATAATAATAATATGTAATGAATAAAAACTATTTTTTTATCATGACCTGACCTACATAGAACTACGTAGCTGACATTAAGCTGACAGAGACACCTGAAGCCCCCTTCCAATAGGACCGAGGCTAAAAACTAGTGTCGAGTAGACATATCACACATATAAGAGGCATTATCCTAAAGCGCATATCTCTATGGACCAATATAATGTATAAGGGAAAAAAATGATATTGGAAATTAATTTATAAGATATAATCTCATATAAAAGTATGAAAATGGATAATGAAAATAAAAAAGGACCAATAAAATTCCACCAAAACAATAAGATTATAACCTAAAAATAATAGGGTAATGTTATCAAAATGAATCTTTTGGAACTATTTATGGTCTTTTTAACACAACTAATAACCCCTAAACAAAGTATACTTAAAACTATTTCAAATATCTTTCCATATACATAATAAATGACATGTGTGGGAATATCTAATGTAGGGGTGAGTGTAAACATACCCAACGGGGCACCCTAAAATCACTAAACATATATCATCAAAAAGGGAGCTATCTCTAAACCAAAAAATAAAGGGGAAAATACAGGATAACACAGTCATGACCCAATAAATACTCCAAGTCTCATGTAGATGTATTTCTTCTTCTCCTACATAGAGATTCTACTTGAGGCTCTAAGGTAACACTCATCCGAGATAACTCGCTCATCGGGTCATCCTAGAATTGATGTCATGGATCTAAGAGGTCACACTTGTTAGGCCTTACCATGATTAAGTACAAACTATGGATCACAAGATCTCAATACAAAGATAGGGGATAAAACCCATGGAAAATAGTGGACACATAACCCTTAGTATAATAACCAACTAGACAAGGGATCGAACGCCCGATGTGTATGTTATATGATACCTGACCCAACCTATGTAGAATATTGGAAATGTAAATCCAAACATCGTACATAGAGAAGGATACATTATCTAATACTCTAAGGGGATCTTGTATTCAATTCTTAGGAATATATTTACCACTAAACCCTCATGGCGACGGACTAATAAATCTCACCCCTGAATAATGGAACAAAATCATACTAGATCGGAATGAGGGAATGCACCCAAGATAAAACTGAAGCTATACTAGAGGAACGTGGTCTCTACCCTACCCTAAATGGATTATATGGAATGTAATAGAGACACATGGTGTGTCCCTCCAATTTTTTCATGTTCATGTCCACATATGTAAACTCATCCTATGTTTGGGTACTCATCCTGTGTTAGTGTACACAACTCATGTTCATGCTCTTGTACCATGGATGGTACACACCAAATTGTCAACCCAGGGGTCATGTGATGTGTAAACCAAGTAAAAGGACAAGTTATATTTTTCATCCAAACAAACAGTATTTTTCACTTGAAGGGGTCCACATGTAATTTATTCTTCCAAACTACACCATGTATAAGTCTAAATTTACCAGAAAAACCAAATATTTAACACTAATCCTACTATGATATTTTCTCCTACAATTTCATCACAGTTATCATTGAAAAATCCTATGGATTATATGGAACATTCTGGATTCATCATCATATCACTTCCAGAAAGAATCACCTACATGATCTGACTCACAAAAAATCTATCACTTGCACCACCATTGGATTTTCATAATCACCATTATGCCTTTTTCACGTCTTCAATCCTGAAACAAAAACTATATAAAAAACATAAAAACCTAGAATCAAATGCACCATGAAATGGGTTCTTAGATATAGTTGATTCATCATACAATTGAAAATCAATGAAGAATGTAGAATGAATGGATTAAGGTTAGAAAAAAAGGTGATCATCCAATGAGGGTCATGTTTAGTGGCCAATATTGAAAAAATATTTAGTATTTGGAGTATGAAAAAAATAAAGAATGAATATACAATCCCCAATTCTCATAAATTGAAAAATTAAATGAGTAAATCAAAAAATAATGATTAATTAATTAGTTTCGAATTAAATTAATTCATGTTTTCACATAAATAAGGAATTGATAATAATCCACTAAAACCAAATCCCTACCTAAGATTGGATTGATCATTAAATAAATAAATGTACACAATAATTAAACAAGAATAAATTTTTACACATACTATCATCTATAAGGATAATCAATTCCATCTATTTTCAATTAACAAGAACAAGCATCCACCACCCTAGCTAGTATATTAGAGATAGGTTGGAATAACCTCCCTCAATAGCCAAAATAAGAGATAATTTTATTCTCACCCAGGTTCATATAGAGCCTCTAAAAATCACCAAGATCATATGGATTAATAGGAAGAGGTAAAATCAATTGATAAGGGATGGGACTATATAAAAATGCTTTAAAATTCCAAATGATGACGCCCTCATCTATTTTCTTATTGAACTTAAAATCCCCATAATACCAACTACTAAAATCATCCTTTATGAATTTCAAAATAACCATCCGCACAAGCTACACCATGGCCTCCACCATGGTCATGGTGACATTGAACACGCCAAGACAGGCCCCTAATATGAAGAGCCATCATAGTCATGGTCCAAAAGGATGGTCATTTTATTCTCACCATGACCTCCAACATTATCATGGTGTGGAATCTATAGTTGTGGCCTAGAAGAGATCCTCCAGTGCTCTACAACTAAGACAAATCCCTATCCTGGTAGTTTTTACCTGACTCATGGCCCGTAGGGGGATCACCAATGACCAATACAACTAGAATAAGAGTTTTTTGTTCATATTGAAAAAAAAGTAATAAAAACCACTTAATCATAAAAAACATTCATCCGCCCAGGAAAACCATGTCAAAATCATGCCTTACTATGAAAACATCATTTAAAATATTAAAAATCATTAAACACTAAAAATGGAGTTGTTAAATTCTCCCCAACTCAAGGATCGTAATCCTAAAAAGAAAAACATACTCAAATAGATGAGGATATTGAGAATTCATCTGGTTATCCCACTCTCATGATCTCACCTGAAGGTTCCCATACTACCAAACAACACACACTAAGGGAATCGATCACCCATGAAGGTTCTTCTCCCACCAATACTCAGTCTGCACAAGATATATTGCATCACATTATTTATATACATTGATATCACCTCATAATTTAAGTATATTTCTTAAAATATATAACATAACCATGATAGGACCATATAGATATGGTGTCTTTAGAAACTGGGAAATATTAACAACTGGTTCATAAAACATCTACATTGTCTCCAATTTATTTCATCATAACTAGACTCCTTTTTGGCTTATCATACTTGATAACATTCTTCGTGTACTTGAGAAAATAAAAATATAAAAGGGTGAGCTCAAATGATCTGTAAAAATAAACAAATTAAATAAAAATCATATCATATTCATAAGAACTTAACATTTGAAAATCTTATCTTACGTATAAAAGATCACGATATCATGTCATGGGATAAATAATAAAAGTGAAATGTACTCCCAATAGTCATAACATAAGACATGAAATTTTTCTCATACACACATAATCATATAAAATCGTATCATATTAGTCATGGATCATTGACAAGACCTTCATAGCGGACAAAGTCCATTACTGAACCGAATTATCTCCTCCTTCCATCCATGTATCACTAAACCAAGTTAACTTGTGTTTCCAGCCATTTCTATCTCATGAGATATAAAACAATACCCAATGCATTGTTGGGATAAATAGGTACCACACATATCATAACGAAACCATTATTACATGTTCCACATTAGCATAAAAACATTCAACATAGCAGAACCCATGAAATCAAATGGGTTTCTTAAATATCATTCAAACATAATTGATATAAAACAAATGGATTTCGTAAATAACATTACATCATTAACACAATAATATCATATTAATAACAGGGATAGAAACAAATATCTATTTAATATTAGATATAATTTAATTTTCATAAAACACATGGGCTTTATTCCTGAGGAAAATATCCTTTCTTCTTCAAAAACATATTATTTTCCCAAAATGACTGGAAATTGATAAAAAAAGATTTTAGATGAAAAGATGAATGTAAACATTTAGAGTAATATTCATGTAAATAAGTCATTATGAATATTTATAAACTCTTTCATGACGTATAAGTTAACAAAACATTCTCCTCATGCTTTTTCCAAAAAAGTCAAAGTACCTCATTTGGTAAAGAAAAGAACGATTCCTTATAAACCATGTTATAAAATTAAAAATGGATAAAATGAATTTCAAAATACATAGAATAATAGTACACATTTTATGAGAATATTTTTAGAAAACATGTACATGGATGATAAATATATCCCTAGTATATACTTACGAATTAACAATCTCGGATAAAACAAGATTGGAAAAGTTATCCCTTACATTAGGGGTGATGTGCTTTGTATGTATTTAAACCTTATGTATAATGATTAAAATAATGTTACTAATTTATTCCAGAATCATAATCCTTTTTATGGTAACATTTATGATTATATTTTCATCTGTTAGTAATATTTCATTGTTACTTGTTATTCGGATATTAACTGCTTTATGTTCTTATGTATGTTTTTGTGGATAAGTTTTTATTCATATTTTTATGTTATATTTATATAATTTACAGAATGGTATTATTATAATATATATCATATTTATTAATTCAATTAATTTATATAATCAGGGTCTAATGATGATTATGTAGAAAGAATCACATCACACCATAGAGATGATAAGTTGTACATATGCACGAGCGACAATATTGTTCCCATAATTTTTTAATAGTATTGAATTGGATGATGTATAGTATCTCATAATTAGTATCATGTTGTAATAATAATATATATTTATTATTTCAACCACTATACCCATCCAAGTACGGTGGTGGTGAAAAATATATTACACTATGGCATGGAGATGGTAAGTCGTACGTACGCACGCATGATGATTTATTTTTTCATTGGAAGGGTATAAGGTGAAATAGGGTTATTTAATATTTATAATAAAATATAAGTATATTATTGATACTGATGTAATTAATTTATGATGAAACAAATAATATTTGTAAGTATAAGATAAAATAAATTTGAAAGAATCATTAGAAGAGATTACCTCTTCCTTAACATGCATCCTTTAAGTTTCCCCTTAGGGAACTAGAGTTGGTCTATTGAGATGACCAGAACCTATAGAATCCTACTAGGGAAGTTGATAAGATAAATGGGTAGGGTTTTTCTAATATTTAATTCTCAAAATGCAGTGAATATGAGAGGGAGGAGGATCCCATTTATAATAGAGGAAATGGTTACTTTAGGAAACTCTCAAAATATTAAGTTATTATAAATTCATGTTCGACTAAAAATGGTCCCAAATTTATTTAATTCAAAGATAAGATAATTATGGTTCGAATAACCTTCATCCAATAATTTTTAGACTAGTATAGAATATTTTTTTATCCTTTTCGTTTTGGTTTAATCCTTATTTTACCCTTTCTAATCTTATTATGATATCATTTATTTACACGTTGTTGGTTAATGTAATTAACATATCATGGAAAACGACCCACAAAAAGTTATTTATGAAATATTTGGACTTATATTTACCATTATGATGAACCTTATATTTTTTAATTTAATGTCATTTAATAAACTATTTTGTGTTTTATGTTGTAAATTTTGGACACTATTCATACGTGACTTTTAAATAAAATCATAACAATTGGATTCCTTAGAAACATAGTCAATAAATTAAAGAAAATATGTCAATATTATCTACAATATTATTGTAAAACATAAAAATAACCAAATTACATTTGACTTTATATTTATAAATTCATTTATTTGAATGTTTCATTAACGAGGTAATCACTACATCCTAATTGTGTCATAAATAACTATATTTATATAATGACTAAAAATTATAAATAAAATACCATGATGTATGAAATAATTTTATATTTATATTATCTATTTATATACATGGTGTTCAATTATATAACCCAACAAAATAATTTATTTAGTAAAAGATATCTGTTTAGGTTATAATTATCTTTACATTAAATTAATTTTTATAAATGTCATTTTCACATCCAAGTGAATCCATGGGGTCCCAAAATAGACACAAGGATTACCATAGTGGGAACTATCTCATAAAATAGGATTAGGACATTTTTTAGGGTAGTTTTATATTATTAAATTATTACTATTTTACCCTTATTTACTAGATTTACCTTTTAACCATGGTAAGTAAATTCATTACTAAAGTTATTATTCCTAATGCCCAAAAATAAAAGGTAGTTATTTACACAATTTATATGTTATGATTATAAATATGGAATCCAATTTTATGAATTCAAAACATATAACTTTCAATAACTCATTTAAAATTAATCTCATTGTTGAAACGGGTTTTAAAAGTTTAAACATTGAAAAACATTGAAATGTTTTTACCAATGAATTCAATGAAAAATTAATGGTAATGGAATAAATTATATTGAATGGTAAAAATATATTCTATTTATACTTTAAAACCATTAAATTTGATAATTTAACCAGTTGAATTATCTCAATGATAAAAGTTGTTTCTAATTATAATTTAGCATATTTTCACTATTCAACAAAAAATGAAAGTTATAAGAAAAATATCCGAAATTTATCCAAAGTAAATTTTTATATACAACTTCAAATTAAAATTTTTTATGTTTCAATATATAAATTATTAATGTTCCAAAATAATAATTTAAAATTCTTTCTCCATTCAAAGGTGTAAAATTAACCATTATAAAAATATGTTCATATACATAAAATGTGGTTTTTCATACCCTATGACTAAAATATCCATTAGATGCATATAAAATATATTTTATTAACTATATAACACATACATATCAGTAATTTTTTTACCAAATATAATTCAGTAAAAAATTAAATTATCTAATTAATTTACATTTTTCATAAATAATTAATAGCTAATGAATTCATAATGCATTTTCATAATTTAGTTGTAATTATTCCCGCTAACCTAACTGCTATGGTATAATGGTAATTTTATATTAAGTTCATCTTGTGGTTTGTTTAAACTCACCATTACATGAAACAAAAATCTTCTGAAGAATAAAAATTATTTACAGAAAATCATTCATAAAAACATTTAGGTGTTACATTTTACCCCCTAAAACTGAATTTCTCCCTCAAAATTCATCACATGGAAACAAATAGATGAGGATACCTCTCCCTCGTCGTATCCTCAACTTCCCATGTAGCTTCTTCAAATTTTCTGTTCCTCTATAAAACATTAACCAAGAGAGTGGTCTTGTTTCATATAACTTTTTCACTACAATCCAGAATCTATATCAGTGGTTCTTCATAAGAATGATATTTCTCTAGCAGTATAAATTTTGAGCCTAGTACATGTGATGGATTAGGTATGTAATTTCTCAAGAGAGATTCATGGAACAGATAATGAACTTGATAGATATTTGGTAGAATCTACAATCGGTAAGCTACATTCCCAACACGATCTATTATTTCAAAAGGACTGATATACATAGGGGTCAGCATGCCCTTATTTCCAAATCTGATTACTCTCTTCTGGGGAGATTTTCATAAGAACACCTTATCATCCACTTAAAACTCTAGGTATTTCCATAGGTTTTCATTATAACCTTTTTGTCGACTCTAAGTTTCTCTTATGTGTTGTTGAATCGACCTGACCTTTTCTTCCATTTCATCAAAAAGATCATGCCCTAATAGATTTCTCTCCCCAACTTCATCCCAACAAGTTGGATTTATGAACTTCTTTCCATAGTGGGCTTCATAAGGTGCCATATGAATACAAGAATGAAATCTATTATTGTAAGGAACTTATACTAATGGTAGGTAATGATCTCAACTACCTTTCAAATTTGTAGAGAAAGCTCTCATCATGTATTCCAGAGTTTGAATTGTCTTCTTAGACAGACCATCTGTCTGAGGCTAATAAGCAGTGATGAAACGTAACTCTGTATGCAGATCATGCTGAAGACTTCACTACAACATCGAGGTAAACCTTCGATCCTGATCATATATAATGGTAAGTGGTACACCATGAAATCTTACCACTTCCATTACATTTATCCAGTAAAGCCGATCAATAGAGAAATACTCTCTAATAGCAATGAAGTGTGTTGAATTCGTAAGACGATCAACTATAACTCAGATAGCATTATTTCCATTTGATGTTTTGGGAAGTTTGATTACAAATTCCCTAGTGATGTTTTCCCATTTCCATTATAGTATTAGTAATGGTTCTAACATCCTCTTAGACTTCAGTCTCTCATCCTTAACTTTATGACAAACCAATCATCAAGAGAAATATTCTATGATATCTATTTTCATTCCTTCCCACCAGAATTACTCTTTCATGTCCATTTACATCTTTGTGCTTCCAGGTTGATTATATGATGATGAACTACGATCCTCATCAAATAGATCCTTCATTAATTATGGTATTGGAAGAACACAAACCTGATTCCTGAACATTATTATTTCATCACAATCAATGTTGAATTTATGAACATTTCTCATCTTCCATTTTAATTCTAAATCCTCCCTCTATGACTCTTTAATCTTAACTTTTATAGATGGTTGAAAATTCATTTGAGAAAAATAAGATTAATCACCTTCCACTAAAATTTCAAGATCCATCCTTTGTAAATCCATAAATATTTTACCTTTCATGATCTTCATCATGGATAAGCTAGCATGGTTTTTTCAACTCAAAGCATCTACCACCTTGTTCGCTTTCCCATGGTGGTACTGTGTTGAGTATTCATAATAATTAATCAACTCCAACCATATTTTTTTGTGTATATTCAGCTCCTTTTTTGTGAAAATATACATTAAATGCTTATGATCAGTATAAATATCACACCATTGACCATAAAGAGAGTGCCTTTATATTTTTAATGCAAAAACTACCATAGCTAACTCTAAATAATGATTTGGGTAATTTTTCTCATGGATTTTTAACTATCGTCAGGAATAAGCTATCACCATATAATATTTCAGGAAAACACACCCATACCACTTTTTTGAAGCATCAATATAGATCAAAAACCTTTCTACACTATAAGGTAGTGTCAATACAGGTGCACTGGCTAAAATTCTTTTTATCTCTCTGAAATTCTATTCACATTCCTCCATCCTAACAAACTTAACTCATTTATAAGTCAAATTGGTGAGTGTGTTAGATAATTGTGAAAAATATTTCACAAAACGTCGATAATATCCAGCCAAACCAAGAAAACATCCGATCTCAGTTACTATTATTGGTCTCGACCATCATTCAGTATCCTCTTTTTTTGAGGGATCCATATATATCTTCACTCTTGAGAATATGTGATCCAAAAATAAAACATTTTTATGCCAAAATTAACACTTGGGAAATTTTTCATAAATTTTCTCTTTCATGAGGGTCTTTAGTACAATTCTCATGTGATTTTTATGTTCTTCCTTTCTCTTTGAATAGAAAAAACTATAATCTATAAAGACTACCAAAAACTGATATAGATAGTCTCTAAAGACTTTATTCATTAGTTCCATTAAGATTGAATGATAATTAGTAAGACCAAAAGGCATCACTATAAATTCATATTGTACATACCTTGTACAAAATTCCGTCTTTGATATATCATCTTTTTTGAACCATAATTGATGATACCCTAAACAAAGATAAATCTTAGAAAATTATTGATCCCCACATAGTAGGACAAATAATTCATTAATGCACGAGAGAGGATATTTGTTCTTGATTCTGATTTTGTTATGTTCCTGATAATCAATGCAAAGTCTCATTGATCCATCTTTCTTCTTAACAAACAACACAGGTGCTCCCCAAGGTGACGCACTAGGGTATATGAATCAATTTTCAATATTCTCTTGATGTTTCTTCTTCAATACAGAAAATTAAATTTGGGGAATTATATAAGGTGTATTTGAAATAGGCATAGCACCCAGTATGGGTTCTTTTGAAAACTAAACTTCTCTATTTGGTGGAAGACCTAGAAATTACTTTATGAAGACATCTTCAAACTCCCATACCATGGATGTATTATTAATCGTGAGTTTCTATCTAACCATTTGAGATAAATAACCTTAATTTATTATAATCAAGACACATAAGATGGAATAAATTTACAATGGAAGGTTATATTCATCCTTTCATAAATAGATGTTCATAGATTGATCTGGAATATGAAATGTGACTTCCCATATTTGGAAATTGATATGGTCTCGATATAAAGAAAGGAAACCCATGCCAGGAATCACATAAAATTCTTCTATAGGGAGAATCAAAATATTTTCATGATGAAATTTCCCAAATACGTCAATCTTAGAGGAATTGTAAACTTTTGATGCAAATATTGTTACATTAGGAGTTGTCATAGCTAACTCAACATAGAATTTTTGATTTAATATGGTGATTCCCTTAGAAAATTATTCAGAAGTAAAATAGTGGGAGGATCTAGAATCAAATAAAACATTTTCTACATTAGAGTGGAATTTAAGTGTACCTTTCACCACTTCATTATCTTAAACCACGCCACTGATAGTAATTGCATTTTAATTTCCTTTTTCTTTGGCCTTAAGAGTCTTTTGACATCAATAACCCTTGGATTAAGGCATTGATTAGCATAATTCCCCATTTCCTTACACTTTTAACATTTAAGTGTAGGTGGTACATTTTGTGTATCCTTTTCATGGTTCACATAATTAGGCATCATTTTCCCATCACTTCAGCATTCAATTTCCCGATGACCTTCTTTTCCACATATAAAAAATTTATTATCCCTTTATGAAAATTCCAACCATGTTTCTTTCCACACTTTGAGCATAATGGAAAACTCATCTTCTTTTCAGTGTGGTCTTTAAATTCTCCATTGAATTCCATTTTTCTCTAATTATCAGACCCATATGACTGATGGGTTACTCTAATCTCCATATCAACCTTGAGAGTACATCGAACAATTTACTCATAGCTATTGAAGTACCTTATGGGTAATTCCCTTTAGAGACTTGGTTTTAAGACTCTAAAAATTCGATCAATCTTACACTCATGTTGGATAATAATTACAGAATCATACCTTGCAAATCTTGTAAAATTTTCTTCATATGTACAAATGGATTAATCACCCTTTTTCTTCAGTTCAAGAAACTCCTTCTCCATCTTTGTTTGATGAATACAAGGAAATTACTTATTGAAAAATAAGTTCTTGTACTCGTCCCATTACATGGACTCAATTTCATCTCTTTGCCCCATATTCTTGAAAAGATTCTACCATTGATCAGTGTTACCTTTTAAACGATATACTGCTAACATGACATTATCATGTTCCGAACATTGTATAACTAAAAATATCTTTTTAGTGGTGTTGATCTATTATATAACCACTAATGGATCAGAAGACCCACTGAACGAAGGTGGATATTTCCTCATGAAGGATTCAAGAGAATGTTTCTCCCTCTTTTGTTCATTTGGAAGTCTGGAATTATTCTTAGATTGATAAAGTTTCTTAATAAAGGCTACCAGATTTTTCATTCCATCTCCCATTACATTTCGTTTCTTAGGGAGGAAATCATTTCATTTTCCGTCAAATTTAGCATTAATGTTATTCCTTCGGGTTCCATCCATTGATTAAAACCAAGAAGTATAGTGTGAGAAACACTAATCGTAATAGGAAAACCACATAATAAAGAATAAAATTTCAATTTAAGACACTTTTGGTTTTATCCTATGTTATTCATGGTTATTTCTAAAACACTAGGATTATATCCTATACTTATACATATCCTTAATGCTTTCTCATCCTATCTTCCAAAGGTTAACTATACCTTTCCTATGATACCAACTATAGAAATCGGTTCTTTAAATATATTGATATCATCTCAAAATTGATGTAAATTTATTAAAACATATAGAAAACCCAATAGAGGACCATATAGGTATAGTGTCCTTATAAATTGAGAAACATAATCATATAGTTCACAAAAAATATACATTGACTCCAAATTATTTCATAATAACTAGACTATTTTTGGGCGTATCATAATTAATACGCTTATTTATGTCCTGGGAAAAATTAACATATAAAAGGATGAGCTCAAATGATTAGTAATGGTAGAAAAATGAAATAACAATCATATCATATTCATATGAACATAACATTTAAAAATCATATCCTGCATATAAAATATCACAATATCATGTCATCGGATAAATCATAAAAGTGAAATGTAATCCCAATAGTCATAACATAAGACATGATATGTTTTGGAATACATAAATAAGCATTGAAAATCATATCATATTAGCCAATGCTCATTTCCAATACCATCATAGTGGATAATGTCCATTGCTAAACAAGGTTCTCTCCTCGTTCTAGCCCAGTATCACTAAACCAGATTAACATGGCTTTCCAACCATGTCTATATCATGATATATATGTATTTACCCAATGAATTGGAGTAAGATATAGGTCCCACCCATCCCATAATTAATCAATTCTTATGTGTGCCACAAAAATATAAAAACATTCACCATAGCATAACCCATGAAGTCAAATGGGTTACTTAAACATCATTCCATCATAATTGACATAAAACAAATTGATTTACTAAATAATATTCCATAATAAACATAATAATACCATAGTAATAACCAGGATAGAAACATTATCCTATGTAATATTAAATAGAAAATAATTTTGATAAAACACATGAGCTTCATTTCTGATGAAAATATCTTTTCTTCTTCAAAAATGATTTATTTTCTCAAAACTTCATTTAATTCTAAAAGAAAATAATTCTGTTGAAAATACACTTTTAAAAGTTTTGAGGAAGCTTCTGGGAAATAAGGCGTTATGAATATGTAAAAACACATTTATATCGTATATGTTAAAAAAAACATTTTCCTCATACTTTTTTCAGAAAATCCAAAAAGTACCTCATATGGTAAACAAAAAATATATTTCTTAAAAACCATGTAGTAAAAGTAAAAATTGGTAAAATTGTACCTAAACATACATAAAAATAATATTACACATTTTATGAGAATATTTTTAGAAAACATTGAAATGGATGATAAATATATCCTCAGTAGATACTTATAAATAAATAATCTCGGATAAAATGAGATTAGAAAAATTATCCCTTACCTTAGGTTCAAAATTATTCGTATGTATCTAAACAGACTGTATAAATATTTAAATAAAGTTACTAATTTATTCCAGAATCATAATCATTATTATGATAACATTTATGACTATATTTTCATCTATTTGTAAGTAACATTTCATTGTTAGTCGTCATTCAGGTATTAACTGCTTTATGTTCTTATGTATGTTTTATATGAGAATTTATTATTCTTATTTTTAGGTTATAGTAATGTAATTTAAAAAATTCTATTAGTATAATATATATATATTAGTTATTAAATAAATTAATTTATATAATCAAGTTTTAATGATGATTATGTTAAATGAATCACATCGCACCATGGAGACGGTAGGCCATACGTGCACACAAGCGATGATATTGTTCCCATTATTGTTGAATGGTATTTAATTGGATAGTGTATAGTATATCAGAATGATTATCATGTTGTAATAATCATATATAGTTATTATTTCCACTATTATACCCATCCAAATAAGGTGGTGGTGAAAAACAGATTACACCACGCCGTGGAGACTGCAAGCTGTACGTACGCACGTGAGGTAATTTCATTTTTCCTAGAATGGAAAGAATGTGAAATAGGGTTGTTTAATAATTATAAAAACATATAATTATATTAGTAATACTTATGTAATTATTTTATAATGAAACAACTGAATAAGAGGATTTATAAGAAGAAATAAATTTTAAAGAATCAGTAGAAGATATTACCTCTTCCTTGACGTGCCTCCTTTAAATTTCTTCTTAGTGAACTAGAGTTCTTCTTTTAGGAAGACCATAACCTCTAGAATGTAACTAGTGAAGTTGAGAAGACAAAGGGGTAGGGTTTGGCCAATATGTGAAGCTAAAAATGTAATGAAGTGGAGATAAAGTACGTGCCCCTTTAAATGAGATGAGAGGGGCAGTTTATAAAACTCTAAAAATATTAATTTATTCTAAATTCAATTTTGACTAAAAGTAGTCAAAAACATAATTAATTCATATATAATATATTTTGGGTTATAATTCACATAATCCAATAATTTTTATACAATTCTAGAATATTTATTTATATTTATCCTTTTGGTTTAACCCTTATTTTACCCTTTTTAATCATACCATGATATCATGTTATTTACAAATTTTTGCTTAATTTAATTACCATATCCTGTTAAACTACCCCCAAAAAAGGTATTTATGACATATTTGGACTTATATTAACCATTTGTAATAATCATCATGTTTTTTTAATTTAATATCATTTAATTATCTATTTTATGATTTAAGTTACGAATTGTGTCATTTTTAGACACTATTCAAACGTGACTTTTCTTAAAAAACATCATAACAACCAGATTTCTTCAAAAATATGGCATTAAAATAAATATTATATGTAAATATAATCCCAAAAAATCTTGTATAACATCAAAATAACCAAATTTCATTTTATTTTAATATTTATAAATTCATTTATTTGAATCATTCATCATTGAGGTAATCACAATATCATAATTGTGTCATAAATAAATATATTTATAAAATATATATAATTTATAAATAAAAAAAAATTATATAGGAAATATTTATAGATTTCTAATAACTAAATATATACATGTAGTTCATTAATATAACCTTATATTAAAATCGATTTAGAAAAAGATATATTTTTAAGTTATAATTATCGCTACATTAAATTAATTCTTATAAAATGTTATTTTACACGTCCATGTGAATCCATGGGGTCACAAAATTGACCCAAGGATGAAAATGGTCGGAATTATCAAATATAATAGTATTAAGACATGTTTTAGGGTAGTTTTATATTATTAAATTATTATTTATTTACCCTTATTTACCAGATTTACCCTTTAACCATGGTAAGAAAAATAATTACTGAAGTTACTATTCAAAATGTCCAAAAATAAAAGGTACCTATTCAAAAAATTTGGACCTTATGATTCTAAATATGGAATCCTTTTTTCCAAATTTGAAATACAGAATTTGTAGTAATTAATTTAAAATTAATCTCGTTGTTGAAACGGGTTTTAAAATTTAAAACATTACAAAAGATTGAATTTTTTTTACCTATGAATTCAATATAAAATTAATTCTAATGGAATAAATTCTGTTAAATGGTAAAAATATAGTCTATTTATACTTTAAAATCATTCAGTGTTATAATTTAACCATATAAATTATCCTGATGAAAAAAAAATTAATTAAAATTTAGCTTATTTTTAATATTCATCAAAACATTAAAGTTATGAGAAATTTATTAAAAATGAATTTTTTTCCCACTTCAAAATAACATTTTTACTTTTTCATATAGAAGTTATAAATATGATAAAAAAGTAATTTAAAATGGGTTCTCCATTAAAGAAGAAAAATTAACCATTAAAAAATAGGTTTTTTACATAAAATAGGGTTTTATTAATACCCTGGGACTAAAATATCCATTGGATTAATATCTAAAATATTTTATTAAATATATAAAACATATATATCATTAATTTAATTACCCAATATAATTCACTCAAAAATAAAAATATCTAATTGGTTTATATTTTTCATAAATAATTAATAGCCAATGATTTCATAATGCATTTTCATAAATTAGTTATAATTATTCCTGCTAACCTAATGGCTAGGCCATAACTGTAATTTTATATTAATTCCATCTTGCGGTTCGTTTAAACTCATGATTGCATGAAAAAAAAGATATTGAAAAATAAAAATATTTTAACGAAAATATTTCATAAAAACATCTAGGTATTACAGCATAGTTTGGGAATGCATC
Source organism: Viscum album (assembly GCA_963277665.1). NCBI lineage: Eukaryota > Viridiplantae > Streptophyta > Magnoliopsida > Santalales > Viscaceae > Viscum > Viscum album. The sequence goes on from OY728135.1 coordinate 1,647,552,407, forward strand.
TCGGTACTCAATGAATATCTCACCCCAATCAATAACCTGTGATCGGTCATGCACATATATCCTTATCTAAAACTTGTATAAGACTTTATTCACCCAATATAATTGTAGTGTTTATTCCAACCAGTTTTCCACCTCGCTAACTCTACATAGTATCTAAAAAGGACCAATGAACCTTGGGGATAACTTACCACCTCGCAAAATCCCCATAGTCCTCATTAAGGTGAGACCATTAAGAACACACAGTCTCCATCATAGATATCAAAATTCCACAATCATATATCCATATATAAATTTTAAGATCTCTTTCTACTCTTCATTCACTCCTAGATGATTTTATCCTTTTTATCATCACTTGCACTAACTATAGGACCATAAGAATTTTCTCCTCTAGATATATCCATCATAGTGCTGATTTGTAGGGTCACCCATAAAAGTCCATAAATTGTGTCATACCAATAGTGGAATGGTAACTATTATTCTTTAAAATTCTACTGAGGGTTGATGATCCTCCCAACTATTGCCAAAATCCAACACGCAAGCTCGTAGCATGTCCTCCAGGACCTGAATGGATCACTCTATCTAATCATATTTTGGGGGTGGAACATCAAGCTCAACCACAAATGATTCTTGAAATCATCATTTAAGCCTCTCCTCAATCATTAAATAAAGTGGGAATCATAATTTAAAAATTCATCAAGGAAATTCTATAATGTCAAACTCTGTCCTATGTGAAAATGTGTCCCAAAGTCTCCAATGGAATTTGCTCTCCGGGGGATAGGGAGTGGTCTAACATGGTGACTTAATATATAATCACATAGATATAATCATGACTTATCACAGATTAAGGAGGTATTGTCATAGATATATGGAGATATCATCCCACTTCTAATCTAACGGGTTGGGCTAAGCCCATTGTCACCTAACACTCAACCTTCACCTAATGAAAAATGAGGAATCTAAAGATAAACTAAATAACACTTTTCTTTATCCTTGACCTCAAAATATACCATTAAAGGTCATGTTAAATCTTTTCTATACCTGGATGTACCACTAAGGGGTGTATAAAACTCCCTCAGTACCTCCTCCCACAATATAACATGTATCACCACCCATCCTTGTAAATTGTTGAAATACTCCCCACCTTCATAAAATCCATAAAAAGGATGCCAGGTGAATATCTAGTCACAAAATATCGCATAATTGATATCTCTGAGTTGTTCTTTCCTTGTGAAATGAGGAAGAAGTGTGTCATAATAATCAATATATGGATAGATTCTCCACCCTCATCCACAATGGGAAACACTAAAGTGTCCAACTACTCTATTTCCATACCCAAAATATATAAATTATATTTCCTACTATGATCATCTTCCACTACATTACCCTTCCCTTGAGTATAGACTATCTCAAAACTATGGTCCTAAAATAACATGTTCTTTGATACCACTCTATTATGACTCAACCTACCAGGGCCCTCCTGGACGATACTAAACTAAATGTGACACCACAATCCCACCTCTATAAGAACAAGGTATGGAGACTGGTGCTTAGTGGGAATTTCACACAAATGGGAGGCCTTAGTCTAACTAACTTGTAAACACATACACATCTCTATACACTAGTATAATGTGTAAGTGTAAAAAATAATTTCAAAAATATATGTATAACATCTAATATGTTATCAAAGTATGAAAAAAGATAATAGAAATGAAAAGTGGACCAATATGTTCTCAAAAAACTATAAAATATACTCACTAGATAATAATAGTGTAATTATTTCAAAATGAAATTCATGGAATCATTAATATTCTATATTAAAAAACTATGCTCTAACTTCTCCTGGACCACTTAGAACTCCATGAAATGTCATATCATCTGTATAAGACATGGGACATGTGGCTATAACCCATATAGGTGTGAGTATAAACATATGTAATAAGACACCCTGAAATCACCAAACACAATGCATACTATAACACCCTGATACATTATAATATTTTTATTTATAAATATATTTTATTTTATTTTTTCATGGTTTTTATAAAACACCATGTTAATCTTAAGCTACACACAATAATGGGTTGGCTTGAATTTCACATAAGGACTATTTTTAATGAATAATAATATATTAATAAAATATTGTTATTTAATATAATATATAAACTAGCATTTAAATTAGCAGTTATGAATAGTATTAACAAAATTTTAAATTTTTCATATTCCATGTAATATTAAAATGCATATTATGTATTCTATTGACATGATATAAGAAAATATTGAATTTTTCGAATAAAAGAACTATTTTTTAAAAAATGATTGTTTGTAGCCTTTTAATGGATAACCCTTTTTAAATCCAATATTATACACTTTTATATATTAAATTTGAGAAAAATTAACTTCTTATTTAGAAACAAGAAATAAAAATTTAGTCTGGAAAATTTTGGGGGGTTTTCCTGTTAACTATCATATATTAAGGTATAGTGAAAATACCGTATTTTAAATCAAAACTGCTTTTTTCCTAATTTATTTATATTGAGTGATTTTAATTTTATTTGGTTTTATAGTGTATATATATTATTATTCTTATCATTTAATTCAATATATGTCATTTTAACTAATTTGAAATTGAAATTCCATATAAAATCTATGTCAACTTTTGAACATTTCACTTCAAAATACCATTTTTTATTCTTTGTCTGCAAAATTAATTTTAAATCCAATTTTCCCAATTCTATGTATTAAATTAGATAAAATGGATTTCATATTTTTAATCATAAGTTCCAAATTATGTTGTAAGGTAAATATCATTTTTAGGTACAAAAAAATTACCATGGTAAAAAAAATTATTTACCATAGTAAAAGTAAACTTTTGACAAGAGTTAAAGTTGAAAATTAAAAGCATAACATACCTAAAAACTACAACTATTAATGGTTTTTTGAGTTGTTTATTGACCATAAACATCCTATTAATCATTAATTACAATCAAAAGATGTGTACTTTAAATCCACCTCTATAAGGTTGGATTTTAATATAAAATAATCAATAAATTAATCACTTGAACCCACATATTCTCAAGTATAAATACCACCTCTCCAAATCCCTATATCGAACCAAAAAGACTTCTAACTCCTAAAAACTCAGCCCAAACCTATCCTCATCTCTCTCTCCACGTCCAAGTGATTTTGTTCTCACCAAAAGTACAAATATAAGGCCCTCAAGGGACTTTCTAAAAGGTGATATTCAAGATGAGGTTAAAGAAATGTCACCCAAAAAATGAATCGCAAGGTAAGGGTTAATTTTTCAATATGTTTCTTATCTGAGATTGTTAAAACATATGTATCTATTGGGACATATTTATCATCCATGCTCATGTTTCTTAAAAATGTAATTCAAAATATTATTACTATTCCTCAAATAGAATTTAAAGACATTTTTATCCATGTTTGACTTTTTATAAAATGTTTAAAATAATTCATTCAATAATATTCAAAATAAGGAACTTTATGACATTTTTAAAAAAATTATGAAAATAATGTTTCTTTTAACTTATATGGCCTGAGAGGCTATTTCTTTAATTGTGACGCCATAATGTTTTGAAGCTTCCATTACAAGCTTACAATGTTTTTCTTTAAAGAATTTTTTTTTATAATTGCGAGGATTTAAAATGAATTAAAAGTAAGAAATATATATTTTTCTCAAATTGTTTTAATAATTTTATTATATTATTTTCATCTTTGTCAATATCATTTATTGTATTTTATTCATAATTGAGGTTTACTTATTATGATAAAATCATCCATATTTTACTGATGGTCTATGATATATTTGACTGTAGATGTGCTATTTTGATATCATTCATAGTTTATTGTTCAAGTATGGACATTTTGTATGCCAGTTTTAATATAAATGTTTATGTAATGTTTTAACCCTTTTATAAGTGGAATGCATTGGACTTAGTATGTAACATCCCAGGTAAATGAAGAATAAGTCATATTTCATATCTAATAATATTTTTGAATTATATATTAATTTCATTTTAAAGAGATTCTATGTTTGATGGTGTACCCGATACGCAACAACGGGTTTCTTTGGAATCATACATTGTACACTATTAATATAATATTATTATTTTAAACTGTAGTTAAATCCTATCCATTGTATTGGCGTGAATGAACAAAACTAATTACAATATTATTATACATGTTTGTTAAATATATTTAGATTTATCCAATAAAAGTTAGAGGCTTAAAATGTGAATGAATCTAATTTTAAGCATAATTTACATTAAAAGGCCGATTTATCGCCTTTTAATGGTGAACCCTTTTTAAATATACTTTTGGTCACTTTAATACATTATATTTGACCAAATAAAATCTTTATTTATAATGGGGACATAAAATTTTACTTTGGGTAATTTTTTGGTATCTTTCTGATAAAGTTCAATTTTTTATGAATAGTGAAAAATATTGTATTTTAATTCAAAAGTGCCTTCTAATAAAATTTATTTATATGGTTAGATTATCTTTTTAATTGGTTTTAAAGTGAAATTAAAATATATTTTTACCATTTAATTCAGTAATGTTCATTTTAAGTAATTCCACTTTGAAATTGGACATAAACAAGTATCAATCTTTTGATAGTTATTGTTTCTTGAAAACACGCTATTTGTTTTTACAGCGGGAATTAATTTTTAAATTAATTAATTCCACTTCAATGTTTTGAATTTGGAAAGATATATATCACATTCTAATTCAGAATATCAAATATATCTTAGGCTACATTTTTGGTATTTTTCTGAAAAACATCAATTTTTTATGAATAGTGACACCACTTAGTGGTAGTTAAAAAAACTGACTTTTTCATTTAAATGTAATTTTACAACTTATGTGAATTGAATTTCGAAAATCCAACATACATGGTTTTTATCAAGAAGTAAAATTTTGTTCAATAAGATGAAAATAATTTTTTGTGAATAGTAACTTTTGACTTTTATTTACCACGATGAAAGGTAAATATGGTAATTCAAGGTTAAAAGAATATTATAATAATTAAAAATTACCTTAACACTTGTCCAACCCTTATTGAATGAGTCATGGCCGACCATGAGCATCTTTGGGTCCATTTTGGGACCCCTTTGATCCACTTGGGAGTGAAAATGACAATTTAGATCAATTAATTTAAAGTAAAGGCAAAATAGACATAAACAAAAATCATTTAGTAAATAATTTTTATATAGTGTTATATAAGTCCTATTTTATACTATAAATATTATTTGTAAAGCTAAAAATATTTCCTATATCATGGTATTTGTTTTATAATTTTTAGTCATCGAATAAATTTAATTTTATATGACACAATAATGATGCAGTATTTACCTCATTATTAAATGATTAAAATAAATAAGATTATAATGATTAAGATATTATCCTAAACATGTCCAATTATGAGTGGATGATTTAATTTAGAATCTGAGTCATCTTATCTTTTACCATAATGACTTTTTGACCATTAGAAACCGAATATCATTATATAATAAAAGAATGTTTTCATACTTTCTTAAAGAGCCCCTCCTCTCCCTTATAAAAGGAGACCATTTCTATCCAATTCCTCACACCTCTCTAGCCATTTTCTCGTCCAAACTCTACCCAATTAAGCTCCCTATATCACTTGACTCCTCCTATAAGCCTTAACTTAGGCAGAAGGAATTTCAAGAAGTCCTTTGTTCAAACCAAAGAGAGTTACCCAAATTAAAGGTAAAGGTTTCTCTTAAATTGTTTTCTTTTATTTTACTTCTCCAAACTCTAAACTCTTTTTATTTCCTTTCTTTTGTAACAAAAATAGTATCCTCAATATACAAGTATGTTGTTATGATAAGGATTCTAACTATGCTTAAACACACCTCCATCTAATGGATGAAGAACATAATGTTTCTGTGGATGGAAAACTAACGCCTCACGAAATAATGATTATTCAATTACATATTACCGCCTCTCATGGTGTACATTATGATGGAACTGTATTTATATATGATATATATTGTGTTTATTATTTCATTATTCTTCTGTACTTACCTTTTTATAGCATGCCTTTATGGTTTCCATAGTGGTTAAAATATGATAATCTCATTTGAGGAAGTGCGGACTACCGCACCCTCAAAGTGATTTGATTCGTTAATGCATTATGTGGGATGTATAAAGGATGGAGTTAATGATATGATATATGATATTATAATGGAATTATAATATACTTATATATCATTATGTTTTATTTCCATTAAAATAAGAAATATAAATGAAAGTAGCATTCATGCATACGTACGGCTTACCGTCTCCATGAACGGTGCACTCCATTTCATACCTCTAAATATTATGTACTATTATAAAAACATGTATATACGGGATATATATGATATATATGATATCCAAATCATGAATATAATTCTGGATATAATGAACTGTTTTCCACATGGACAACTTCTAAATATAAGGTGTCCATTTTGACTCAAGTACCAAATATCGACAAAATGAACATTATTAACGTAAATGATTAAATAATGTTATAACATTGTAATAAGTTATATAAAATGAATAACAAACATGAAATAGGTTCTTAAGAAAGTATAAATTAACTTTAATTTATTATTCAGGAGATTAAAGAATGATCGAGTCATGGCAGACGTGAGGTAAGGGACTTCGTCTCAATCTCCTTTCATTGAGGCATTTTTAGTTTTATACACGACTTTATTTTATATGATGTATAAACCCCTTTGAAATTTCATTTTATTCAAAGGGAATATTTTTATACGAATATTTTTACTAAACGACAAAAAGGAATGTTTATTTAACGTAAAATGTGACAATGACCTTTCCGCCGTCGCGAGTATTATTTGATCTTTGGCTTCCTTAACAAGACAAAATGTTTTTAAAAGTAAAAATAAATATCATATACTCTTTTTACGTATTTTGGTATTGAAAATTCTTTTTTGATTGTATTTATTATTTCAATATCTTGAAATTATATTTTATTATTTCAATGTGGAAATGATATATTTCCTTTATGTTTATGTTATGTGTTATGATCATGTTATGGTTCTTAGGCATTATTTACATATATGGGTGGTTCCATGATAAACCTAGGGCGGGTGAGCCCAAGATATCTCTCCAATGCATTGGGTAACATGAAGGAGGTAAACTTGAATGTTTCTCCTAAGAGATTTAGGGAATATATTGTGATGGGTATTCCAAAGTAACTCCCTACGTAGCTGTGATAGCTAAAATGTAAGTATTATATGGATGCCACAAGTTACCTTTATGATATCTGATTTCTATGTGTCTTTCATAAATCTTATGATTTCATGAGGTAATTAAAAGAGTTCTTGTTTTGTATGTATTTATGAACAAATGTTTTCATTATTTTTTTTAGAACCCTTACTGATATTTTTATGCTCATCCCAAGTTTTGAAATGTTTTCACAGGAATTAAAGATGGATTGTGTCAAGGATGAGATCAAGGAAAAGTCATGATGTATAAAACATGGGACTAGACATGTCTCTTTTTTCAATAGTTTTTAGTTTATGAAAAAAAAGGAAACTATGTAGATATTGTTACCTTGTAATCTTTTGAGATGTAATAGATATGTCCTAATATCTGAAACTCTAAAACTGAAAGGATCCTCAATGTGAATTATTAATTTAATTCAATATTATGTAATGTTTAATATTGTGTCCTTATAGTTGGTATCAGAGGTCGATTTAGATAACTTTAGAAGTTAGGGTATTGTTAATGTAATATCCATAAAGTAATTTATGTTAATATTGACATCATATAGCATTTCCATATTACAATGTTGCTTCTCCTAAGATATTTTTGTGTTCAGAATGGTTTTCCGTAGAGGAAACATGGAAACTATATTGGGACGACATCAGGATGAAGACAAACATCCAAATAAGAAACCTGAGATGGTCGGAATCGGAATTGAATAGTTTGTTGCAGTGATGGCACAGTTGACTCAGGCGATAAACGGTGGTGGTATCCATGTACGAGATCATCCAGATCAACCATAGAGGATCATGTCAATAGTGGAGCATTTCATGAGGCAACATCCTGCATCATTCAGAGGATAATCTTACCCTGTGCTAGCTGAAGGTTGGATTAAAGCACTGGAAAAGATTTTTTATGTCATGGGTTATTCATAACATAAAAATGTTAGTCATGCATTTTACCATTTTGATGGTGAAGCTGATCAGTGGTGGTTGATGGTGAAAAATATCAGAGATAGTGAGGAGATTGATGATCTCGATTGGGATGAATTCAAAGGTTTGTTTCTTGTGAAATATTTTTCTAAGGTGGTTCATCTTAGGATGGAAAAAGAATTCTTGGAATTGAGGAAGGAGGATGAGTCAGTGGCTGCTTATGAAGAAAAATTCACTCAACTAGCAAGGTATGCTCCAAATTTTATACGAGATCTTGATAGTAAAATCAACCATTTTCACTCAGGATTAAAGCCAAAGTATTGAAGGGATTTAGCTTCTTGTGAGTTCAAAAGTTATGAAAAACTGGTTCGTTGTGCGGAGAAGTTGGAAATGGAGTTTGTCGACGATCCGGTATTCCTTGACAAACAACAAAATAAGAGGACGAGGTGGTAAGAGAAAGGGAAGAACTATTCAAAAAAGTCTGGTGGTAAGAAACTTAAGTTTACAGTTTGTGAGAATTGTGGTAAAAATTATTCTAGGTAATGTCTTTTGAATTCTGGTAAGTACTACCGATGTGGTAAAATGGGACATAAGGCTCGTAATTGCACTGAAAAAGATCAGGGTAATGGTATGAACAAATCTGATTTACAGTCCGTAAAATGTTTTAAGTGCAAGGAAATGGGTCATTATGCAAATGAGTGTCCAACAAAGAACTAAACCGAAGGAAAGCAGCCAGACTACAAGAAGAAAGGTGTGGAGAAATCCTTTGCAACTACTTCAGCAGATGTTGGGCCATCAAATGAAGTTGTATGAGGTACATTGTTTGTTTGTTCAGATTATGTCAATGTTTTGATTGATTTAGTGTATACACATTCTTTCATTTCTAAGAAATTTTCTAGTAAATAGGGAATTCCATCTCATGATATGAATACGGAACTTATGGTAAAAAACCTGGAGGAAATGTTGAGACAAAAAGAAAACATAAAAACATTCTTTTCCTTGTGTGCGGAAATAATCTACCTGAAAACCTTATTGTTTTGCCTCTAGTAGAGTTTGATGTTATTTTGGGCATGGATTGGATTTCTATTTATCATGATAATAATAACTATAGAGCTAAAGAGGTTTCTTTTCAGATTGATTTTTAGTTTTTGTACAAGAATGAACCCTTGATTTTGATAACATATCAGGAAGTCGAAAAACTGGTAAAAGATGGAAATGAATGTTACCTCACACATATTGTTGAAAACAAAGGAACTATTACTATTAATGATGTTCTAGTGGTATATGAGTATGTTGTTTTTTTCCCTGATGAGTTTCCTGGTATTATACCTGATCGAGAAGTTGAATTTACTATTGACTTAGTTCCTGATGCTATGCCAATTTCAAAACCACCTTATCGAATGGTTCAAATTGAACTTTTAGAGTTAAAAAAGAAATTGCAGGAGTTATTAGATAAATGTTTCATTCGACCTAGCACATCACCATGGGGTTCTCCTATCTTGATTGATAATAAGAAAGATTGTTCAATGAGACTTTTCATTGATTATATAGCATTTAATAACATCACTGTTAAGAATAAGTATCATTTGCCTCATATCGATGATTTGTTTGATCAGCTCTAGGGAGCTCTGTATTTTTCAATGATTGACTTGAGGTCGGGGTACCATCAGTTGAAATTAATTGAAGCATACATTCCAAAGACCGCATTTTGTCCTTTATATGGCCATTATGAATTTGTAGTTATGCCTTTTGGGTTAACCAATGCACCTACTATATTCATGGATCTTATGAATAGAATTTTTCTTGAGTTCTTGGATAAGTTTGTGGTTGTTTTCATTGATGATATTTTGGTTTATTACAAAATTAAAGAGGAAAATTAAATTCTTTTATGTTTTGTCTTGAAAACCTTAAAAGAAAAGAATCTTTATGGGAAATTCAGAAATTGTGAGTTTTGGTTACAACAAATTTCTTTCCTTGGTCACATTGTTTCAACAAATGGCATAACTGTTGATCCTGCTAAAACAAAATTTGTTGAAAAATGGCCATGCCCACAAATATAAATGAGATATGTAGTTTTCTGGGTTTTCTAGGTTATTACAGGAGGTTTGTTGAAAACTTTTCATGGTTATCTAGTCCAATGACTATGTTAACCTGAAAAGGTGTTAATTTCATCTAGACAAAGAATGTGATGATTGTTTTCAAGAATTGAAAAGAAGATTAGTGAATGCTCCGATCTTGGCACTGCCTTCCAGAAATAGTGAGTTTGTTATCTATAGTTATGATTCATTGAAAGGACTTGGTTTTGTCCTAATGAAAAATGATTAGGTAATTTCTTATTCTTCACATTAGTTTAAACCACATGAGTTAAATTTCCCTACACATGATTTGGAATTAGCTGCAGTTGTTTTTTCTTTAAAAATTTGGAGGCATCATTTCGATGGAGTGAAATGTGAAATATATACTAATCACAAAAGTTTGAAGTATATATTCACTCAAAATAATTTAACATGATACAAAGGAGATGGTTGGAAGTAATCACGGATTATGATTGCATGATCCAGTACCATCTGGGAAAAGAAAAAAAAAGTAGTTGATGCATTGAGTCGAAGAAGTAATGTCTCATTATCCATACTGAATTTGGAATGAGATCCTTTGGTTTTTGATTAGAACTTTGGAATAGAATTTTTTGTTGTAGGAAATTCTTCTATTTTGTTTCAGGTGTCAGTGAAATCATCTCTATCAGACATAATTAAGCAATCACAAAAAGAGTACAGTGGCTTGCAGAAAAAGGTAGAGTTGGTTCAGAAGGGTATGTTGCCTGAATTTAACATTGATAATGATTGTGTTCTGAGATTTGGGAAGAGAATATGTGTACCTTATGATTCATTTTTGAAAAATGAGTTGTTATGTGAAGCTCATAGTTCTTCGTTTTCAGTTCATCCTGGCAGTACTAAGATGTACAGAGATCTTTGGGAGTATTACTGGTGGGATGGAATGAAAAGAGATATTGTTTATTTTACTATGAAGTTTTTGACTTGTCAGTAGGCTAAAACAGAGCAGACAGAAAAGATATGCAGATAACCGGAGGAAGGATCTTTCCTTTGAGGTAGGTGATCATGTCTTTCTCAAAGTTTCTCCATGGAAAACTGTGATACGTTTTGGTAGGAAGGGAAATTTGAGTCCAAGTTTCATTGGACCTTATGAAATTCTGGAGAAAGTTGGATCAGTTGCGTATAGAGTGGCTTTACCTCTAAGTTTATCCCAGGTACACAATGTTTTTCTGGTTTTGATGTTGAGAAAATATATGCCAGATCCATCGCATGTTTTGAGCCCATAGGTAGTTCAGTTGGAAGAGAATCTCTCTTATGAAGAACAAAAAGTTCAGATTTTTGACCATAGAGATTTGGTGTTGTGGAATAAGGTAATTCACCAGGTAAAGGTATTGTGGAAAAACCATATGGTTGAAGAGGCAATGTGGGAATCTTAAAATTCTATGAGGTATAAATACCATCACTTATTTTGATAAGTGAATAAAAATTGTGAGGACGCAATTCCCAAAAGGGGGAAGATGTAACATCCTAGGTAAATGAAGAATAAGACATATTTCATGTTTACTAATATTTGTGAATTAAATATTAATTTCATTTTAAAGGGTTTCTATGTTCGATAGTGTACCTGATACACAACAACGGGTTTCTTTGGAATCTTACATTGTACACTAATAATATAATATTATTATTTTAAATGGTAGTTAACTCCTAGCCGTTGTATTGGCAAGAATGAACAAAACTAACTACAATATGATTATACATGTTTTTTAAATATATTTACATTTATCCAATAAAAGTTAGAGGCTTAAAATGTGAATGAATCTAATTTTAAGCTTAATTTACATTAAAAGGCCGATTTATCGCCTTTTAATGGTGAACCCTTTTTAAAAATATTTTTGGTCACTTTAATACATGCTAATTTACCAAATAAAATCCTTCTTTAGAATGGGGACATCATATTTTACTTTGGGTAATTTTTTGGTATTTTTCAAATAGAGTTCATTTTTTAATGAATAGTGAAAAATATTGTATTTTAATTCAAAAGTGCCTTTTAATATAATTTATTTATATGGTTATATTATCTTTTAAATTTGTTTTAAAGTAAAATTAAAATATATTTTGACCATTTAATTCAATTTTGTTCATTGTAAGTAATTTCACTTTGAAATTGGACATAAACAACTATCAATCTTTTGACAGTTATTGTTTCTTAAAAACAGGCTATTTGTTTTAACAGAAGAAATTAATTTTTAAATTAATTAATTCAACTTCTATTTTTTGAATAAAGAAAAATAGACATCATTTTTGAATATGGAATATAAAATATAGCTGAGGCTGAATTTTTGGTATTTTTCTGAAAAACATCAATTTTTTATGAATAGTGACACCACTTAGTGGTAGTTAAAAAACTGACATTTTCATTTAAATGTAATTTTACCACTTCTGTGAATTGAATTTCGAAAATCCAACATACATGGTTGTTATCAAGAAGTAAAATGTGGTTCAATAAGATGAAAATAATTTTTGTGAATAGTAACTTTTGACTTTTATTTACTGTGGTTAAAGGTAAATAGGGTAATTCATGGTTAAAAGAATATTATAATAATTCAACATTACCATAACACTTGTCCAAACCTTATTTGATGAGTCATGGCTGACCATGATCATCTTTGGGTCGATTTTGGGACCCCTTTGATCCACTTGGGAGTGAAAATGAAAATTTAGGTCAATTAATTTAAAGGCAAAATAGACATAAACAAAAATAATTTAGTAAATAATTTTTATATGGTGTAATATAAGTATTATTTTTCACTATAAATATTATTTGGAAATATAAAAAGATTTCCTATGTCATTTTATTTTTTTATAATTTTTAGACATCGAATAAATTAAATTATCTATGACACAATAATTATGCAGTATTTACCTCATTATTAAATGATTAAAATAAATAATATTATAATGAAAAAAATATTATCCAAAACATGTCCAATTATTATTGGATGATTTTATATCTAATATAAGTCTTGTTATCTTTTACTATAATTATTTTTGGACCATTAGAAACCGAATATCATTATATAATAAAATAATGTTTTCACACTTTCCTAAAGAGCCCCTCCTCTCCCTTATAAAAGGAGACCATTTCTATCCAATTCCTCACACCTCTCATAACATTTTCCCATTCCAAACTCTGCCCAATTACGATCCCTACATCCCTCTCCTCATCCTAGAAGCCTTAACTTAGGCAGAAGTCATTTCAAGAAGTCCTTGGTTCAAACCAAAAGGAGTTACCCAAATTAAAGGTAACATTTTCTCTTAAAGTGTTTTCTTTTATTTTACTTCACCAACCTCTAAACACTTTTTATTTCATTTCTTTTGTAACAAAACCAATATCCTCAATATACTAGTATGTTTTTATGAGATGAATTCTAACTACACTTACACACACCTCCATCTAATGGATGAAGAACAAAATGTTTCTGTGGATGGAAAACTAAAGCCTCACGAAATGATGATTGTTCAATTACATCTTACCGCCTCTCATTGTGACCATTATGATGGAACTGTATTTATATATGATATATATTATGCTTATTATTTCCTTATTCTTCTGTAATTCCCTTTTTATAGCATGCCATTATGGTTTCCATAGTGGGTAAATACGATAATCACATTTGAGGAAGTGCGGACTACCGCCCCCTCAAAGTGATTTGATTCATTAATGCCTTATGTGGGATGTATAAAGGATGGAGTTAACGATATGATATATGATATTATAATGGAATTATAATATACCTATATATCATTTTGTTTTATTTCCATTAAAATAAGAAATAAAAATTAAAGTAGCGTTCACGCGTATGTACGGCATACCGTCTCGATGAACGGTGCATTTCATTTCTTACCTCTAAATGTTATGTAGTATTATAAAAACATGTATATACTGGATATATATGATATATTTGATATCCAAATCATGAATACGATTCTGGATATAATTAACTATTGACCACATGGAAAAATTGTAAATATAAGGTGTCCATTTTGACTCAAGTACCAAATATCGACAAAATGAATGTTATTAACTTAAATGATTACATAATGTTATAACATGGTATTAAGTTATATAAAATAAATAACAAACTTGAAAACGTATCTTATTAAAGTAGAAATTAACTTTCATTTATTATTTAGGAGATTAAAGAACGATCGAGTCAAGTCGGACGTGAGGTAAGGGAATTCGTCTCAATCTCCTTTCATTAAGGCATTTTTAGTTTTATACACGACTTTATTTTATACAATGTATAAACCCCTTTTAATTTTAATTTTATTCAAAGGGAATATTTTTATACGAAGAGTTTTACTAAACGACAAAAAGGAATTTTTTTTAACGTAAGTGGTAACAACGGACTTTCCGCCCCCGCGAGTATTATTTGATCTTTGGCTTCCTTAACAATCCTGAATGTTTTTAAAAGGAAATAAAAATACCATATACTCTTTTTACGTATTTGGGTATTGAAATTGATTTTGAGAATGGATTTATTATTTCAATATCATGAAATGATATTTTATTATTGAAATTTGGAAATGTTATCATTCCTTTATGGTTATGTTATGTGTTATGATCTTTTTATGGTTCTTGGACGTTATTTACATATACGGGTGGTTTCGTGATAAACCTAGGGCGGGTGATCCTGATATAGCTCTCTAATGCTTTGGGTAACGTGACGGAGGTAAATGTGAATGTTTCTCCTAAGAGATTTAGGGAATATACTATGATGGGTATTCCAAAGTAACCCCCTATGTAGATGTGATAGCTACAATGTAAGTATGATATGGATGCCACAAGTTAACTTTATGATTTATGATTTCTATGTGTATTTCATAAATCTAATGATTTCATGAGGTAAGTAAAAGAGTTCATGTTTTGTATCTACTTATGAACAAATGTTTTCATTCTTTGTTTTATAACCCTTACTGAGCTTTTTATGCTCATCCCAAGTTTTGAAATGTTTTCACAAGACTAAAAGATGAATAGGGTCAAGGATGAGATCAAGGAAAAGTCATGTTGTCTAAAACATGGAACTAGACATGTGTCTTTTTTTCAACAGTTTTTAGTTTATGAAAAAAATGGAAACATTGTATATATTTCTACCTTGTAATCTTTTGAGATGTAATAGTTATGTCCTAATTCCCTAAAACTCTAAACCTGAAAAGATCCTCAATGTGAATTATTCATTTAATTCAATATTATGTAACTTTTACGGTCGATTCCTTATATAGTAAGTGATGAGTGGGTCACACTATATCCCCTCAATGTTTTGGTAGGTATCTTGAGACAAAAAAGTGTCTTGGAAGAAGACCTTGACAGTATGGTTATTTATGTACATGGAACGAGGCCTTGAAGGTATGGTTATGATGTCCAGCATTATGAATTCCCTAATTATAATATTAGTGATTAATATTAGATGAGTTTATTCAACTAGTATAATATCTATGTGAATGTTTAAATTTAATTATTTGGCTTATTTATTTCCATATTATGCTAAATATTGTGATTAAAAGTCTTATGTTTCAATTTTATATATTTTCTTAAATTTTTAGGCTTATTTATAATAGCTTCTTGTATATTGATTACCTATACTAGGCATCTGATCTCACCCCTTTATTATGTTTTATTTTACCAGGAAGCCATGAATTGATTCATGACTAATATACAGAGTTAATGTTTTAGAATAATAGTGTTCTCAAAATATAATCTATATTGTATTTAATGTTTTAAATTGTAATATAATTCTTTTTTATGTAATACATTTTCCAAGACTGATAAACTTATCTGAAATTTGAGATTTTATTACTTATAATCATTGAAATGTATTAAAATAATTCATTGTCTCTGAGCTTCTGGGGTTAGGACATTTTGGGGTTCTTAGGTGTAGTAGAGTGGCTGACCAAGGTCGTCTCTCAAAGGAGGAAGTGAATTTAACAATTTATTAAAGGTATTCTAAAACAAATAAAATATAATATAATAAAAACAATACTTTAAAGGATGGGGTTTGGTTACCGTTTATGAATCTAGAAGAAGTTTTCTAGAAGAAGATTATATTTTGTTTTGTTTTTAGTTTTGAAATGAAGTTCGATTAAAATGACACAACAAAAAGATGTTTTTTAGAAAATATTTAAAAGCCTTAAAAGATCTAACTCTACCTCTTCAATAATTTATTAATCATTATCATTTAACTTAATATTCACTTAATTATGATCCCTTAATTTGTTAAATCCTGAACCCTATGAGAATTAAATTTAACACGAATATTGAAGTGAATTTAACCTTAGGCTAGCTTCGGAACATGCAATCGCAACACCCTGCATTGATTGATGTTATAAAATTAGCTTATGGTCAGTGCTAAATTAAAGAACATAACCACTCTATAAATGAGGATTAATTGAGTTTAGGGATTATATTTGAACTCTACAAATTGATCCCATGTGGTTTTGAATTACCGGTTAAGGTTGCGCTCTCACAGTTCACACAATTCCCGACCTCACGTGTTTTGTGTTAACTATTAAATTTCTTGCTTAGTTTCATTTAAATTAAAAACTAAATTAATAGATCATAATATATGAATTACATTAGATCATTGATTCAAAATAAATGAATGAAGAAGGATAGAGGTCGATCGATTTATAATAAGGACTAGACTTCCATGGGTGGCGTAATAATCGTAGAAGCGTTTTGCATGTGCAAAGGTTTATAATGGGTATAACCCAATAACGCTTCTACTCAAGAATTCCAGCCCAAAGAGGAATATTAAGAGAATAAAGTTAAAAAAAACAGAAGAAAATAGAAGAAATAAAAGAATAACAGCGAAGTTTATTACATAAACAAAATCATTACAACATGAAGGAGAAGAAAAAGGCTTCGTCGAAGGGATCCCTGCTCCAAGAGCTACCCTTATTGAAATGGTTGGAGAATTGGAGTGGATCCACTTCTCTTATACCCTAAAACATCCCAATGCACGTCCCCCAACCCCACCAATTGAGAAAAACACCAATTTATAGAGTGGTGGGGAGGCTAGGATCAAAGTGGTTTCAAATGTGAATGGGGAATCTCGGCCAAATATTTTATGCCAAATTTCACCACCCATTTAACCACAAAACGCATGAATTGGCCGGTCTTCTATAAGGATGAAATGTGAGTATATGGGGCTTCTATCTCATATCCAAATTTGGACTCAATCCACGATTAGATGAAGGATTTATGGCCTAAATACAGAAGCATCTCCATTCTGAAGAGTCCATCCCAACTTTGATTTCATGGCCAATTTTCAACAACCAAATGCACTCTTTAGCTCTAGTGTCCTGAATAAAAGTTGTAGATAATTAAGTTAGGAACACTATTACAATATTCGAATTCAAATAATAAAAATATTTATTTTTGAAATGCTATAGTGAACTATAAAGGGTAAAACTGGAATTTTCATCAAATATTCAAATGATTGATCTAATCCCAAATACTTTCTAATTAAACATATTTAAGACAATGTGAGTAAATTATATCATTTATTATCAATAAAATATTCAATAAAATAGTGTTTTATCAATGAACCATATAAAAATGTTAATAAATTCATTACTACTTATAAAGAAAGTAAAATTAGTATAACATGACCTTAAAAAATTATTAATTGAAAAATAAGGACATTCAAAAAAAGCATCCATTAAATATGGTCATGAATGAGGCAGATTTATAACTGAAAAGAAGAGGTAGGGTCAATTTCCTTACAATAGTAAAATAATGAGACAATGGGAAAATGAAATAGTGTTAAGATATATAAATACTAAAAAAATTAGTAGGGAAAATTATTTTAGGTTTCAAAAATAAATATGATACAATTCCCGGGATGAAATAACATTAAAAATAATCCCGATTTCAAATTGAGATCGAAGAGGAAACCCTTATGGTAAGGATAACATAATAATCAATAGAACATAATAGGTTTAAAATTAAATGGATGTTAAAATATATTTAAATGAAATATATTATTTATAATTGATGGAAACATGGTTGGTAATACATCAAATAAAAGAAATTATGGTTCAAAATATCACAAATATATCATGTAATTGAAAATGGAGACAAATAACCCTTACAACATTGGTATATTTTGAATCTAAATCCCACATAAAATAAAATTTGAGACGTAGTTTTAAAACCCATTGATTTTATTAGAATAATGATAAAATAATTCATGTTCAATTTACATATCACATAGAGTAAGAAAAGGTGAGTACGCATCATTTCCCATTGAAGAAAATTTGATATGAAAAAACCCTTAAAATTTTTATATCCATTACATCAAACACACATGAGAGAAAAAATATATAATAGAATATTTAATATCATGAAATATAATAAGACAATGATGTAAATTGACATTGGGACATTATGTGCACCATAAAAAGGAAAACATTGTGCATAATAAAAACATGTCCCAAAGAATTGAAATTTGAGGAAAATAACACTTACCATATTTACTTACTTATTTTAATACCTTTTAGCCTCTTGTTCAAAAAACATAAATTTCATAATATTATAATTAAGAACCTTATTCACAAACATTACCATTTATATGCATCATTTATCACCATTTATTATGAATGTATCAGTTAGTAATAGATTATTTTAACCATCGAGTGTTAGTAACATTAATTGTCTCATTGACGCTTTATGATATCTATTTTGGTTAACATTATTTTATAATATTATAATATTATCTCCTTCTACAATTTTTTTATTTATGTTTCATGAGTATGGTATCGGTGTCGGCTTATTTTGGTAATTTTCAAAATTATAGATGTTATTTTAGTAACAAGACAAATACATAGTATAATATTTAAAAAAATAATGTAATTATTTGATTATTATATTATAATAATATTATTATTTATTTTCTAATAGTAATCCATGATATAGTTTTGAAGAATTGTTCAAGTAGGTGGTGGGACCAACCCAAACCTGAACATTTTGTAATTAATGTATGAGTATGTTAATGAAAGTTTTTTATTTTCACATAATATCATTATTAAAGAAAAATAATGATATTGTTTATATATATTCAATGTTATTAATAATATTTTAATATATTTTAATAATTAATAAACTATATTAAATTGAGATATGCTACATCATGGAGGCAGCAGTCCACACATACACACAATTAATGTTTTTATCTCTAAAAGAATGGGAGAGAATAATGATATATAATAAATTAATATTTCAGAAAAAAAAATCAGGTAAAAATTTTTGTTTATTAAATCCTTACATGTTACCAACTATGAGAGTCGTTGGAGAAAAACCCAAACATGTCACTTCATGGAGGCGGTAGTCTACACGTACACGCAGTCAATGTTTTTATATTTATTAGAAGATGGAAATGAATAAATAATGATTAGTAAATTAATATAATAAAATTAAAAAAAGGTAATGACACTGAATTATCAATATTAAAAAATATTTTTGGGTGGTAAATATAATAAAAATTAAAGATAGGTGAGCCACTATATGTAATAAATAATCTTCCATTCAAGGCCTCCTTGATTTTGAAGGGGTTTAAGAAATTTTAAGGAACCAAAATCTCAAGAAAGTGGGAGAGGGTTATAGGGGAGGTAAAATTTTAGATTTTCATGAATAAATTAATATTAACAAGGGTGTTATTATGGTGTGTAAGAGGTCCCCTTTTCTTAAGTTAATAGAAGGATTATTTTGTGAGTACTAATTACTTTTCAATAATAGAACGTTAGCATCCAATGGTAAAAATTTTCAAAAGTGTAAACTATGAAGTGGAGAGTATTATTGATCCAATTAACCACTCGACCACTCAAATTTTATATAAATTGGAGTTATTTATGGGCATTTTATTTCATGTTTTCAACATTTACCCAATGTACTTTTACATTGGTAATACATTTTTACATTGATAATTAATATTACTGAGAAAAATTAAAAATAACCTTATTAAATAATTTAAAAACAATTATTATATATTTTAAAATAATTTTATCAAATAAAATTTCTATGTGTGAGAAATATAATTTTTTTGTGTAAACACTCATAATGCATAAAAACTGTTTTTTTGTAAAAGTATGTTTCTAAGATTAAAATATATATATAGGTTAAAATTATAAATTTTATTAACTTCAATGAAATAAATTGGTTTATTATAAAAAAATACAAGTTTTTTATCATTCAATGATATCCAAAAGTGAATTTTATCGTAAACATGTTTAATTAAAAAAATACAAAAAAAATTATTTCTAAATTAGAAAAAAATTTAACCTGAGTTCTAAGAATTAAATATAGTTTTTATAGGTTCATAATAATATTTAAAAAGAATAATTTTATCCTTACATATGACTTTTATAAATGAAAATTTTTAATCAATTTATAATCATGTAATATATAATGGTAAGTTCATAAAATTTATAATTTTGGGAAAAATGTTTTTTTTTTAATATTTACATAAAAATAAATTATTTTAGAAAAAATATCAAAAATTTACCCAATGAAAACATTGACATGATGAGTTCCAAAATGAAACAATTTTATTGAAAAATTCCCTTTTAAAACATTAAGTGTTCTTAATCCTAATTTAAATACATTTATAATTTATATCAATGTTTATATATATAATATAATTTATTATTCATAAATTATATTAACAATATTCATCTAGTATGTTATAACTCATTTTAGAGGGATGTTTTATTATTTATCTATTCTGTGTGGAACAAGTTATCGAAGATATTATTAAATTAAAGGATCCAAAATCGAGATTTGTTACATTCTACCCCCTTAAATAAATTTCAACCTTGTAATTTTAATTATTACTCATTTATGAAAGTATGTGATGGTTTTCTTAACATATTTATCATTCAGGATATAACTTATAATATGACATCCACCTTAATCACTTAGATTATATTAAGTTACTTATATTTACATAAACAACATTATTTTTTATACAATCATATAATCAAGTATGTATATACCCTAATCATACATTCTACCGAAATATACCTTCCCTAAAACCATCGGAATATTAAAGATAATAAACCATAGTGAAACCATATATTATTCCCAAAATTAACAATATCATTAACCCACAAATGATATTAATATCTCAGTCATAAAATCACATAATTTCCAGTATATACCAGAATCTCAAAAATGTGATGAACTTCACTAAAAATATTAGGAATAAATTATCAATACCAAGGTTACCAATACTATAAAACTTACTTAAAAAAATAAATCAACCCTTAATTATATCAAAATTAAGTATAGATTAATCCTACTAATTTTTTATCCATATATCATGTGTTCTTCAATAGTTTTCCTCATGAATATAACCTTTTTATAAAATCACTATTCAAGTTTATTGATACCATTTAATATATATTTACAAACCATTAAAGAAAAATTACTGAAGGAAAATACTTAGATATTTTAAAAAATCATCAAAACATTTTCAATATACCAGAATATATTAGATAAATATTACTCACGGATGAAAAATATCTAAGAATTTCAATATTTAATTTATATTGAGATATCAACCACACTGCCTTAAAAAAGACATGAAAACTCACATTTTCCCTCACAATAGTAATATAGTATGATTCTCAACCATTTAAGTATACTCCCTTATTTAATTATAAGATATAGTGGTTTCTACATACGTACCATTCTCAGCATCAATTAAGTGATCATGTTTTAACCAAATAATAAAACAAAAGTGGTTACGATAACATCCAAAACATGAATATGAAAACATCAACCAGAAGATGTTTTCCCCTATGACTCCTTTTTTTATATATGATACTTTTGGTTCAACCAAAAAATCTCTTTTATCATTCCTAGATTATCCATGGCAATTTTCTTATTTGGTTCTCTAACCTAATTATTTATAATACTACTCAAATCCTTAACAGTCTAGAAAGAGAATGTGATTAACCATAGAATATCTCCCAGGAGTGTTAAATATGTTTTTCAGTTAGGCCTCTTGGTCATGTACTATGTGAAGATATATTTAATATCCAAACCATCCATTTGAGGTTTATTATCCCCAGCTACATCTGTGTAGAGTTTGTATCCATATATAATATCTAAATAGGGATTTCATTACTTTGAAAACCACATACTAAAAAATACACCAATATTTTAGGATGTTGTCATATGCATAGTCTAATCCCTTAGACTTACTAAAATCCTCTTACCATAATCCCTGAAAAATGTAAATTATTCCATATTACCACAAACTGACTAAAGGTTTATCTATACCATTGAAATTATCCTTATCCTAATATTATTAATATTTGATGATATTTTTTAACGCATAAATTAACCTCAAATGATAAAATCCTAATCTAAAATGTTATCTAACCCCTACTATGATACCATCTATTATTCCCCACAAATGTGATTGTCCCATAATTACAGGATTTATATAAAATATTGAATAATATACATTCCCAAGGACTTTTAAGTTTGTATTTTTAGAGAGAAAAACACAAATAGTAACTAAAAACCCCATTTCTTTTTCATCTAATAAAAACATTTCCCACTAATTATTAATATATATAATTTATTCAACATTTACCATAATTTTTCACAAATAATAATTTTCTATGAACATCATATGTATTAATTTTCTTCATAAATAGTGGAAATGAAAACATTAGAAAGGGTTCATCTCTGATTCTCGTTAAGGGTAAACAAAAGTGATAGAAATCAAATATCATAAGTGATATTAATATGAGAAAATGGGTATAATTAACATATATAAGAAATTTATTCCCAAAAATAACAATTGGCAATAAATCGTGGCATAAGGAATGACAAAACAAAAAAGTGTGTAATATCTTTGAAAAGAGGAATAAAAATGGAATATAACATATCCTTAAAAGAAAAGAAATTTGTAAAGCTGTAATAACCATAAGCATAGAAAAAATATGATTATAATCATTTTTTCAATCCATTTGGGAAGAAATTCATTATTTATATACAATAAAATGTGGTAAAACTCATTATTCATTTTCCTTTTTGAATAAACTCATTGTGTTAATGCCTTACTATCTCAAGATATATCAAAGATAACCAATACATTAGTGGGAGTTACAGGTCCCCACCCATCATAATCCATACATATGAGTGCTAGTTCATATCAAACATTAATCATGTCATAGAGAACCCATGTAAATAAAATGGGTTTATTGTCATTTTCAAATGTAACAATATGTGGAAAACATTCATAATTCCATCATTAATTATAACATGATATATCTAGGGAAAATAAATAGGTGATCAAAGTTATTAATTAATTTTTATGTAAATACCATTAAATAAAGTTAAAAAATCTTATGGTATTAACACCATATAGATAAAGGTTATGCAGTTTAGTCAATAATTTCCCCAATAAATTTTGGCATTACATCAAGTTGAACATCCTTCAATCAAATAAATAGGAAAAGGAAATGTGTTAAAAAAATTATGACTATTCACAAAGTATGGTTAGGTAAGAAAAAATTATTGATATATCACACCTCTGATAGAAAAGAAAATTCCATTATCCATCTTGAAAAAATTTTGTATGGTATGATTTGAATAAGATCCTTGATCAAGAATAAAATATGTCAAATGTCATTAAATTTAATAAAAAAAATTGGTTGTGTTTGGAAAATAAATTTGGAAATGCAAAAAATTATTAATCATTTTTAAAATAATTGAACTTATTATAAAAAATTTATAAAACCAGTTGAATAAAATTTTATTTTTAAAAACACTAAAATGTAGATAAGAAGTTTCATAAAAAGAAAAAAATGGTGGAAATAAATGTTTAGAAAAAAAATGTAAAAAATAGATACTTTAAAACCCATATGAAAAATTTTAAAAAATTATATAAAATTTTTAAATAAGGGAAAATTAATATAATATGGCCATAATCAATTATTAATTATTATTTAAATACATTCATAAAATCTAATTATGAATAATATCATACAATAGGATGAATCCCGACCAAAAAGAAGAGGCGGGCTCAGTTTCCTTAAATTGGGTAAATAATGAGCTAAAGGGTAAAATTAAATAGTTATAAGAAATATAATACCATAAAAATGGGAAGCTAAGGTTAAAATGACAAGGTTTTCATAAATAAATAGAATACAAAACCCCAAGATGAATTATCTATAAAAAACAATCCTGATTTGAAATTGAAACCCATACGGTAATGGAAACATAAGAATCATAAGAAAATAAGAGGGTTACAATGAAATTAACACTCAAGAATATTGAAATTAAATAAATTCATTATACTTGAATTAAATAGGGTATTTAATACACTATATAAAATAAATTATGATATGTAATATCAAACATGTCTCATGGAATTTAAAATAAAGACCAATAACCCTTATAACATTGGTATCTTTTGAATCAAAACCCCATGAAAGAAAAAAATGTGATATTGATTTTTAAATACCATATATTTCATTAAAGGTATTATAAAATAAATCCATTTCTAGTATATACACCGTAAAAAGGAACTAATGAGTGATTATGGATCATATCTCAATAAAACAAACTTGACATGAAAAAACTTGTACAACTTATATAACTTTTGAGTCAAAACTCATGAGAGAAAGAAAATGGAATAAAACATTTAATATTATGAAATATAATATAAGCATGATATATTATTAAAATGGGACAATAATTTCAAATTAAAAAGGAAAACATGGTGTATAACACAAACATGTTTCAATGAATTGATATTTGAGATAAAAAACCCTTACCTTGTTTCCAAGCTTAGAAAAATGTGATCCAACCTCCTATTCAAAAAACATAGATATCAAAATATTTTACTTAATAAACTTACTCACATAAATTACCATATATATAATTAATTTATGATCATTTATATTTTATGTATTAGTTAGTTATAACTTTGTTTACCATAGGGTGTTAGTGACTTTAATTTTTTTTCACATGATTTTTTGATATTGATTTTGGTACCAATCATTTCATACCAAGTAAATATTTCAAAAAAAAATTAAAGTAATATAATAGATAACTTATATTTATTTATAAATATATTATATCATTCCATTAGTGTTTTAGTAATGTTTCATAAAACTATAATCATTGTCTGATTATCCATTAATTTTAACTATAGAATATGATATCTTAATAATAAGTAAAATACCTAATATAAATTTTCTAGAAACATAAAAAAATATTTTCTTATTAAATTATAATAATATTAGTATTAAGTTTTTCATATTCATCCATGATAGAGATTTATATCATTGTTCAAGTAGGTTTTTAGACCGACCAAACCATTAACATACCAAAATTAATGGTTGAGCATTGTAATAAATGTGGTCTAATTTTTAATAATATCATTTTTATATAGAAATTATTATGTTATTTATTTATTTTAAAAATTTTGAATCGTATTTAAATTTATTTTAATAAATCATAATGAAACTAATTGAAAAATGAGATATGTTACTTTGTGGAGATGATAGTCGGCAAGTACGCAAGGTTAACATTTTCATTTCTCATAAAATGGGAGGAAATGAATGTCTGGAATAAATTTTCAATCAAGAATAATTATTATGTCATGGAAAATATATTTATTTATAAAACACATCCTTTTTACCTATTGTGAGTGATGTTCATGAAAAAGGAAACATGTCACTCTATGGTAGCGATATTCTTCATCTATAATGGTACACCATTTTTTACCGTAGAAGATAGAAAGGAATAAATAATTATTTTTTAAATAATAAAATAACATTTAATAATTTTAATAAAACTTATTTAATTATATTATAATTTATTTTCAAGTGGTAAAAGATTAAAATAATGAATAGAATCTAAATAGAAGTGAGATACAAATATAGAAGAAACTATTATTATCTTGGAAACATCTTTGATTTTGAAGGGGTTTAGGAAATATTAAGGAACCATAGGCTCATGAAATTTCGATACAGATTTATTGGAGGTAAAATTATAGATTTTTAATAAGAAATTTTAAGGAAAAAGTTCATAATGGTGGGGTGTAAGATTTTATTTTTTATAAGTGGAGAGAAGGGTAATTTGGTGAGTACTCATTAGTTTTCAATAATATAATATTACTATTCTAGGTTAAAAGATTAAAAAAGTGTCCAACATGATGTGGATATAGTTATTATACGTATCTTTCTCTCCAACACTCTTTTTGGAGGCAAATTGGAGTGATTTAAGGTGTTTTATTTTTGGTTTTTTAAATTTTACACTAATTTACCAATACCGTGGTAATAATATTTTTACTGTGGTAGTTAGTTTGAATGAAAAAAATTAAAAATTAAATTATTAAATAGTTAGAAATTTTTGATTTAAAATTTAAAAATTATTTTATCACTTAAATTTATAATTGTGATAAATGTTTTTTTAAAACAAATGCACATAATGCATAAAAACTCTTTTTAGAAAATGTGTGTTTTAAAGTTTAAAATTTATGTTTAGGTAAATATTTTCAATTTTTTAAAATAAAATGAAATAAATTTTTATTATTATAAAAAAAATATTTTGGCATTAAAATAATTCCAAAACCTAATTTTACTATAAAATTTTATAATTAAAGGAAATGTCAGAAAACTATTTTAAAATTAGAATAAATTGTTGTGTACTTTTTAAAAATTAAAAAAAAGTTTTATAAGTTAAGATTATTATTTAGAATGAATAATTTTACCCCTTAAATTCCTATTTTATGAATTAGAATGTTTTAAGTAATATTTTTTCTTTTAGATCAATTATACTGGTCACCATAACTTCTACACAAAAACAACACAACTCAAGTGTTAAGACACCTAAACTCGAGTGGAAAGACATAACATATGTTTTATCATTGAGATGGTAGAAATCCTAGTTCCATCACATATTTTTTATGGAATTCACAAGGAAATTGTATTCCACTTTAAGGTAGAGCTTTCCTCACTAGTATAACCCCTACCATCTTAGATTTGTACACCATAGTTCTTATAAAAGCATGTTAAATCCTCACCTTCAAAGACTTTGAATATCCCTACCCCAACCACCAATACCACCACCCATAACCTTCAAGGACTAGGAATAACTTCATAGAACTTTAAGGACTTATTTTTATCCATAATACACAAGGATTCTACCAAGTGACCTAGAAAACCAACACACTTTCTCATATTGACCAGAATTTCATGCCTGTTAAACATAGATAATTTTATATATATAGTTTCCTACTAAACCAAACTAAAAATAATTGGATAAAATTATTATTGGAAGAAATATATTCAAGTCCATTTGAATCTTTAACTCTTGTTCATTAAACCTAACTAGGTTTTTGTTTCAACAGATTATCCAATAGACTGTAGAAACAGGTACCAAGAAGAATGTTCATGAGTTGCATTGAACCAGTCTTCTTGTAGTGGCTAAATAATATACCCAAAACAGATTTATCCTAAAATTAATTAATTTTAAATATATTAAATTTAATTTACCATAAGAATTTGGTAGATTAGGGATGTAAGAAGATTTGTTCAATAGAGATAGTTATCTGCTTTCAAAAACTACACATTGGGAAAATAGTCATTATATATTTCATCAAGAAAATTTCATTTGTAAATTTATTGTAATAAAAAACCACAAAATAAAAATATATCTAGGGGATAAATCCATGGTCTATAAAACTGATACATCCAATTTGAAAGTTAATGGACCTACCCATAAGAGATCGATAGAATAACATACATGTTGAAGTCTCATGCCCAAATGGGTTCTAAATTAACTTATCCCTATTATGAATGAACCTATATCAATAAATAGATCCCCTTATAGAATTAGGGATATGATAATAAATGTGATATTATTTTATCATTTATCTTGACATTAGGATCAATAATTTCCCCTTGATAATAGTTGGATGATGGAGTTCCAAGAAATTATCT
The DNA here is from genome assembly GCA_963277665.1 of Viscum album. Lineage (NCBI taxonomy): Eukaryota > Viridiplantae > Streptophyta > Magnoliopsida > Santalales > Viscaceae > Viscum > Viscum album. The sequence goes on from OY728135.1 coordinate 1,647,580,680, forward strand.
TTCCATAAATAAATATTAGAGCTTAAACTAACCAACCGTCAAGACTGATTCATGATAGAAGTGTATGATTGATTTATGCATGGATAAATAAAGTTACATAAATATTGGGTCTGCCTATAGTTTTATGTCTTTCAATGAATCTTGATTTAAGAAAAAGTTTTCCTTTCAAGTAATCAGATTAGTGCCTCCAGAAAACATATAACAACCCTACTCTTTATTACATTATTAAACATAATTTATAACATAAAATCTTCACTTGATATAGAATGGAATATCTATAGATCTAGTGTCTTTGGGGTTAGTAACATTACATAATGACATAAAACATGAAACACAACATCTTTATTGAAAATTTCCTTTACATGACCACTACATTCCCTCGTACTTAGCATTGCATGGGATAACCTGAGGACATTAATAAAAATAGGGTCACCTATAAAGACCAGTAAGGGAGTAAAAAAGGCATAGAAATAATAATACAGTATATGTTATTCAATAGTCATATCAACGGGGCATAAAAGAAACACAAACATGAAGGCATGACGTAGCATGATTATCATAACATGGAAAGGTGGTAACAACACTTAACATGATATTAGCATGATCCAATGCTCATTGCACATGGAGAATGAGTAAACCCTCATTAAACAGGAATTAGAATGTGTAAACCCTCATTTCACTTAATGTGTCATGATACTACTCTTTTCCGAATTCATTGGAGCACTATCAGGGCACACCCTTCTTAATCATTTCTTTTCATGCATAAGTGTTCCACATGGATGATAAAACATGGATTCATTAAATATCATCATTTATTCCATGATAAAGGAATATAGAATTAACAACTGGAACTATATAATTAATAATTAAATATTAATAAAGTAGAATACCCATCATAGAGAAATGTGCATGGTATTCACTACACAATGACTTTGTCATGGAAAGTTGCAGTGTGATTTAAACAGCATAACTATGTGACATAAAATTCCTAAAAATGGTTGAGGAGATAGAAAGGGGTGTCTCATCATATGTACATAAAATTTAGAGTAGGTTAATATAGATAAATTTACCAACATAATTAATTTAATTTTGATTCATAATACAAAAGAATTTTTTGAATGTAAATGAGGAAAGATAAATTCCTTACGGAATTTCAGCATGGTAACAGGTGTACAAGGGAGGAATTAATGAGAGAGAAAATGGGTATATCAACATTCAAACATAAAGATGTAAGTATGGGGGAGGTGATAAATCATACCCCAACATTTGAAATTGAAAATAAATTGGAATAACAACCTAATAAAATTTGGACAAAAATGAGAAAGGAATAAATCTCTTACTTGGAACTGTGATCCCAAAGGCTTGGGAGGGGCTTGAGAGAGGATTCTTGGGAACTTGGGGAACTTTGGTAGGATTCTAGGGATAGGAGGGAAAAGGTTGGTAGAGCTCTGAATTCTTTGAGTGAAGAGGAAGTGAAAGCTTGAGTGGGTTTATATTGGAAAATGGAAGGAATTCTTTATTATTTAGGTTTTGTCCACCACACATTAAACTAAAAAAAACAACAAAACAACCCAGGGTTATTTCCCATGGTTTTTTCCAAAGGGAGTGCAAAACATTATTTAATAAGTAAAATGGCCTATCTTCTTAAAATATCAGGCTTTCTTAGGTGGAGGTGATTCACACTCTCAAAAAAATCATTTTAAAAAGATACAATATTTTATAATCCTTGGAGGGTCCACTAATGCTTTGAAAAATAAATCAAACAATCATAAAATCTCATTTTTTAAATGGTAAAAAATATGTTTTCCAAACATCCCATTTATTGTATTTTATTACATCAATATTAGGTCATTATGACGACATAAAATACATAATACAATTAAATAATATTTAATTTTTACCCAAAAATTTGACTCTCAAAAATTTATAAAAAAATCTCCGTTGAATAATTTAGACATCCTGATTCCAAAAATTATACTCATTTTATATAAATAATTTTCTAAATATGTGATTTTTTTACTTCAAAAATAAAAACCTACATTTATAAAAAATTCACGGGTTTTGATAAAAATGGCTTTCAAACATTAATAAAAATCAAAATTATATTCAGAAAAATTATACGATAATTTATATTTAATAAAAATTAATTTAGTAATAATAGTTTATTAAAATATTAAAAAATCCATTAATTTTAAAAAATATTTCTTAATTTAATATTAACTAAAAATATACATTGTTCTTTAAAAAATATTTACAAATTAACAATAATCAAATGAATATATATTCTTTATTATAGACAAAAATAATGCATATAATCATAGTTCTAAGGCCTTGTCACATAACCCCTTATAACACCTTCATATGACCTAAGGGTAAGGTGTGCAATGGTGACAGACTCTTGGGGTGTCTTGGATAACATCACTTGGGTGGTGATCTCTATCATTTTCCACTTCTCATGTAGGCAGTTTTGTTCGAGCTTAAGGTGTCGAATCTCAGCTTGGTCTCGATCAAGAAAGAATCCCAATGATGCCACCTCCTTTTTGAGCATAGATAAATGGGATTCGTACTAGTAAATACTGTTTTATGATGTCATCCCTTCGTTTTTCTATGTAAATTGGATTTATTAAATGTCTATATTTATATTAATCATGTGATCATTGTTCAACGGCTATATTAGAAACGGTAACAATTCTTAATAGTATTTTGAATTCCAAAATCATAAAATCAAATAATTTCATATATTTTATAACAATAATAAGACATTTAATTATATCAAGAAGAATTTTCATTAATAAATTTTTGGGTCATTACACATACTAAGCATTAAGTGATTCATTAAAGCATCTATGGTTTTCGATTCCCAAACCAACATCTTATTTGGGCTTTCATGTAGTGCTCAATGAACTATTATCACTTTACTCTCATAATTTTAGACACTCCCGATATAGTTTTTGATATTCAAATTCATATTCTTTATAATGGAAAACGTCTATTTGTATACAATGAATAAATAAAAAAATAATTACAATTACTTTACTAAGTGATATTCTTACTGAAAGGGATAGTGTCATTACCTTCAATGCAGTTGGTTGATTCATGTTTCTACTAAAAATATCCTAAAATTAAGATAATTTTGGTCTACCCCCAATAAAATAATTCCTAGATAAGGGAAAATAATATTCCCTTACATAATAATTAGATTCCTCCTAATGAGAAGCTTGCTTTAACTATTGAAATTTTTTTAAAATAAAACAGACATTTTTCATAGCTTATGTGATACCAAGATAACATCCCATAGTGACTCAAGAGGTATTTGAGTGCTTAAGTGTTAGAAATTATCCCATGAAAGACGATAATAAAATAATAGGCATAGAATATGTGTGTTGGTGCCTTGAGGATTATCCATTCTTGGAAGAAATTTAGTTGTTCGTTCTCGAATATCATGATAATTGATCAACTAAGATAATCTTCTAGATGATTTATGATAAGTGTTACCCCTACCTAACACTATATGAGCAGCTAAAATACCCATATGGAGTACCATTGAACATGAATTAAATCCAAAAATATTACAAAATAGTCTTATCTTAAAAATAAATAAAGGATTAAAGATAAAATTGTAAAGGAATTTAAAAATTCCCAATGGATGGTGTCAAAATATTTCTTAACATCCAAATTGAGAGAAATAATACTTGTCTAACCAGCTTTACTGAATAGATTAGTACATTTAGAAGATATTATCAGATAGTCATGGATTCTCTAACCATGGACATGGATGAATAGAATGTAATATATTTTCCTTTCAATGACCAGAGATATTCCTTCCATGTCAATATTTTAATTTTCAATAAATATAATTTTTATGGGTTCAGTGAGAGCTAACACGCAAAAAAATCTCAAATTAGATTACATCACCAACATTATACAACCAGATTTCACTATGGTAGCATCAAAAATAAAACCATCTAGAATTAAAAATTCAAAAAAACATCAAAACAAACAAACACTAGAACATAAATTTTCAAAATAAATGAATAATCCAGTTCATCTAGGTCACCCTAGATCCTATCATTGTTTTCCATGATCACCACCATCGATCACCATTTTTTTCATCCCCACACTACTGAACCACCATCACCATCTTGAACAATCTCTCTAAGGAACATCAATTGTCAAATCATCCCAATGAACCATCATAGAGCAACGGGAAGCCTCATAACCACCCTGGAAGAAACACCTCCCCTCGCCATCATGAAGCCAAAGGGTTAATCAATCCTACCAAGGATGCACCTCCAAAAACATCATCGACCATCAAATAGAATATTATAAAGCCTCTTAGAAACCACTACACTAGACTAACAGGTAGAGGAATGATGAAATGTGAAGTTATAGATGATTTTGTTGGGAAAAATCCATCAAGGTAACATTGAAGTATTTTTGGGATGATTGTGTTTGTTGACAAAGTAGGTCTCCATGGAGAATTGTCGAGTTCCTGAGAATTTGTTGACAATCCATGTTGAAAAAGAATGATGACAAAGGAAAGGACAATCTGGAGGCGGTACAAAAGAGCAGTACAAGGTGGCGTCGTTTCCCAGTTTTTTCCAAATTTTTGGGGTCCAAAATTTGGAGTTTGGTGAGCATCGCGAAAATAGGATTTCCATGAAGATCATAATTTAATATGGAAAAGGCATGAATTTCATGAAGATATGATGCATGGTTTGGAAATCGCGAAGACCAGAAGAATGGAGGCGGTGAGTCTTCGCGATTACGACAAACTTCACGGACGGGAGTGGCTGAAGCGCATCGTGGAGATGAAGGGCATTGCGAGGGAGCATCGCGGCGAAGGCGCGAAGGAGTTGACGGGATGCTCCGCGATTACAATGAGCTCCGTGAATGGAAAATTGTTGTGGTGCTTCGCGATTTGGACAGAATTCCGGCAGAATCTTCGGAGCTTCGCGATTTGAGATGACGTGGCGTTGACTTCGCACGGAATGTTCGAGGGTCTGTAGAATCTCCTATAAATAGAGGCTGACCCCCTGGAGAGAAGTAGAGAGAATTTTCAGAGAAGATCATTTGCTCTCATATTGCGAAGGTGGTTCGCGGAGCCAGTGTGCTTCGTGAAAGAGGAGCTTCGCGGCGGCTATTGTAGCTCCGCGAAACCTGCGAGCTCCGTGTTGGCTTATTAAGCTTCGCAAGGGATGTTTCTTTGCGACGGCTTGAGCTTTGCGAAAGTGCTTCACGAAAGTGCTTCGTGAAAAGGCAGGATCTTTGCGAAGGCTTGTTTGAGCTTCACGAAATTGGGAGCCTCGCAAAGTAGGGTTCTTTGCGAAGGTGTTTCCAAAGTGAATTGCCCAGTGGTCAGAGGCAAAGTGGTATTCATCAGTGCATGAAAGTTGGACTTCAACAGAGCATCTATCAACAGTTGAAGATGCATTATCTCATGCAAATGAAGAGACCTACAGGTCTATAAACTGTGAGTGGATTCCTTCCAAGTGCAGTGATCATAGGAAGAGGAAGTAGGTGATCCTCTCCACCGGCAGTGAGCCCGAGAGAGAAAAATAGGGAGTGACCCTTGGGAAAGCAGTGAGCTGACCCTAAACCTTTCAAAGGCAGTGAGCTTGGGATAGAGTGACTGTACCCGAACATTGTAATCCACATCTAGTGAAGTATAGTGGAATTTGGTACGACCAGAAACTTGTCGGCGTATGCTCCTTGGACGTAGCCCTTAGCGGTGAACCAAGTAAAATTGTTGTGTATTGTGCTAGCTTTACTTTATGTTTACATTGTGCAATAGGAAATAGAGAGAATATTGTTTTTCTTAACAAAAAAACAAGATCATAATGGGCGTTAATTTTAAATTAGCCATACCCTGATTCACCCCCCCTCTCAGGGTATTCAGCCTTGTGGACCTAACAGAGTTGAAGTAGACTTAAGCCTTAAAAGAGAGTCACAATATTTGCAAAGACTAAACAACCCCTTCCATCACAATGGCCATAAACCCACCTACATTAACTCCCCTAGAGGAACAATAGAGTAATTAAACCTTTAGAAAAACTGAAAACCAATTTTTCATCAGATTTTCCACAACTTCTACAAACATTCAAAACAAACTCCTTTAAGATAAATGTAATAAAACATAAATTCCAACATGACCAAATGCAAGTCACACATCATGGAATACCAACAAAATCTCATCAATAACCTCCCAAAACATTTCGTAAAAATAGTGCTCTAGACTAAAAAGATCAAAACATAGACGTAAATGGAAAGAGTATAGGAAGAGTTGCAATCTTCATAAACTGGGATATGCAATCACACATGAGAGGCTGAGGGAAGAGAGAGACACTCCGATGAAGAAATACAACCCAAAGGAGAAAACCAAACCCAAAATAATTAAAACCTAATAGTAGATGTAGGAATTGAAAACAATAATGGGGTTAAGGGGAATAAAACCCTTTATGAAAGAGGAAAAGGATGAAGAGGAAGAAACAATAAAGACTAATAGAATGGGAAGCCTGAACTCAAATGAATCCAATGAAGAAATTTCATAAAGACACAAGAGGTGAACTAAGATTGGAAAAATGAATCAAACTGAAGATATCATAGGATAAAAAATTAGGGTATTAAAATCCATTAGTACAATAGAAGAAGTAAAAGTGAAAAAAAAACTAAATGAAGAACTGGTAGGAGAAAGATCAAAATGATAAAATAGGGACACCATAAATATTTACCTCTATGAAGAAACATTGGGAGAAACCCCAATAAAGGAAAAAAATGATTGAAAAAATAATGTGTGGGGCCATAGGTTCCTTGACTAGAGATAGTAAGATTTCCAAGATCTTACTCATAATTTGGTAGATACTACTAGATAGTAAAAAAATTCTGAAATAAATAAGGGAGTATGTATCCTTAAACATCATTAAAAGGGCAAAGAACTATGAGTTTATTCCCTTGGTTAGGATACCATTCTAGAATAATATGTAGATCAGATTAAGAATATCTTCAAAAAAAAATGGAACAAAAATCCTAGAAGACCCAATTTGTGATGTTATATCAACCATGAGCACTAGATGGATTGAGATAGAATAGTGCATATTTCTACTCCTCTAGGTATAAAATTTTAGTGATCAACCTTACCTTCATCAAGAACCCTTTATAATAACATCCATCATGTCTCTGGTGTTCACCATGGAATACTTATTAAATAGATCCTTCTAGTATCCCAATATGTGTTCCCTTGTTTTTTCATTTCCCAAGATAGAAGTATTATAATTGTTCAAGAAGGTAATGGGATTGTTAGCATTACAAAATTTTGGGAGGATAATGAAAATGAGGTGTTTTTATCTCCCTCTTTGATCCATTTAACCCTACATTTTTTCTTATGGATTGCTTCCTTAGTACTGGTCTTGGAATTTATTTTAGTGGATAAGACTACTTATAACAAATTGAGATTTAAAACTCCACATTATGGTTGTCCTATATTTTCTTCCACCTAATTTTCCAGGGAATCAGTCTCAAATCAATATTTTTGAATTTCTCCTTACTTCATGATCTTGTATTTTTATTCACGTTATTCATTATCGAGATACCATCATAAATATTATTTTTGAAAGTAGTGTTAAACAATTTTTCTTGAATAGTTCACCAATAATATAGATACCTTATACAAGAATTTTATAATATAAGTGGAAAATGGACCTTTTTTCTCCGTATTAAAGGTGGTAAGGATAAGATGATGATATGATTTTATCTTCAGCAAGGTTTTGGATTGCACATTGTCGCACTCCTTAAAATTAATGATGTTGAAAAAGCTTATTTCCATCTTGTTGGATACAACTATATTGGATTATTTTCTATACAACATGTATTTAACAGCATGTAATTAAACTTACTATATCTTAAGATTCAATACATTCCCTAAATTACCTACTATAAATAGTTATTCTTAGTTCACCAATCCTCTCATGTGTTTACAAGACTACATTAAAGTACCCATTGACTAACCAAGAGCCCCAAATAATGGGTTTCATATTTTCAATTTCCACCCAAAGTGAGCTATTTGAAAATTATTTAGGGCATAAATGAAGGATAACAAAAGGTGGTTCCATCAAAAGTGAACTTACTTTTTAGTAACTGTTGACTAATAAGAGTGACACTAAATTCTGTCACCTTCGTGGATACAAGTACCCATATAGGTTCTATAGTAGTCGTGTGTGTTTTTATCCCCAATGTTAGGACCCAAGCCAGTGAAATGTGGAAGAAGGGTCATTTGGTTGTTATCCTTCCCTGACTATATGGAAATTATACATACCAATGACTTGAACCTGAGACCTCAAAGGTTTATTTTCTACGATAATAATAATAATATAATTTTATTATATATATAAGGATAATAATAATTATAATAATAATGAAATAACATGAATAGATCCCTTTTAATAATAATCATGATGATGATGTGAATCTCTTTAGTGAGGATACTGATGAGAAAAGAAAGTTTCTGAAGAAGGTACATTATCGGTTATCAAGATTTAAAGGATAATATTTAGAAACCAGTTTGAAGCAAAAAGGATTGTATGATCTAGTATAAATAATGGAGAAAATTGTCTATTTTCCTTGTGTTGTTCTGATGATGATTTATCATGATGGTGATGCTCGAGTTTTTGAGATGATGGTGATGGTGACATGATGGTGTCGAGCCATGTTATCACTAGTGATTCGTCTGGACACTCTTTTCTTAGTTCTCTACTCTGGTGCCAGGATTCCTCCATTATCTTCGAGTTGGAGTAGTATGGTGGTCTTCTTTGTCCTTTGGGGTGTGATTTTAAGCTGCTAGTTTAAGAATATCAAGGGTAATTATTGGTTTTCTTGTTTTTTGGGTGACTTTGTGGGTTTGAATTTGCATTATTCTTAGTAGGAATTTTTTAATTATAAAATGGGCGGGATTTGATGCAACTTTTTTATTTTGGTGTTATATTTTAAATTTTGATGGTGGAAGAAATCATAGATCTACAAGGATCAACTATGTATGAGGATAAAGGGAAAGAATCATTCATCTAGAATTATCACTCAAATTTCGATGAATGAGAGGGTATGGATTTGCCATCGGTAGTAGGTATGTGTGACTCTATGTTGGACAGCTTGTAGAGTGGTCATGTGAGGTGGAGTCTTGAAATATCTATGTAGTTATTGGGAGGGGTAGTTCCTATAATTTTTTATCTTCTATAACTCAAATGTGATTGGTTTTCTGGGTCCCCACATTTTCCTCAAAAGATATTTTGAAATATAAAATTAATTTTCTGTGAGTTAAGTACAATATGACACTAAAATTAAAAATTACAGTCCTAGAATATATCACATTTATAGAGAACTTAAATCATTATTTCATATAACCATTTACCCCCCATCATCATTTCATCTAAAAACATATAAATCAATCATCTAATAACAAATAAGAGTGTCAATCTTAGTATAACAGTTCCTTCCAAGGATCTTCTTCCAACTCAAAATCAATATCTCTATCCTCTTCTGATTTGAAAAAACACTATGAATTTTTGGATCCACTAATTGATCTTGTAATCATAGTTATTTGTAGAAATTAATTTTCCTTACATTTCCTAGAATTTTTTGTGGAAGATCAGTAAATCCTTAATCATCAGTTTTTTTTATTCCCCTTGAAAACAGAATCCTTCGAAGGATCATCCATAGTTTCCCTCACATTATTAGATTGTATTGGATCTCCACTCTAATATATTATTTATTGAATATATTGACTCTTTATCATCATAATCATTGACATTATCCTAGATTCTAGTTATCAAACTATTTTTTAAAGTGACCATCCTCGTCAATATTTTGTGAACTACCCCTACTTAACATCTTCAATCAATTTTTCTATAATCTCATCTTATTTTTTCTCAACCTGATAACCACATTCATTTCTAGGAATATGAATCTAATTTCAATCCTTCAAAGAAATCATGTCTACCTATGAATTCCAAGAAAACATATAAGGAACATATTCATTCAACTTGTTTAAAATATCATCATATGAAACCTGATGGACAAAAACACTACTAGACATTTCCATCACATTTACATAAACTTGAGTGGCCAAAACAATCTCTTCATTCTTTGTATTCACTAATGGAACAAATATCACATCAATAGGGGAATAATATATATGAATTTTAGCATTTTTATTATCACTCTCCTCAGGTTTTACTATGACATTATTCTTAGTGGAAGTAACCAGCATTTCCATTGGCGAAGTGGCCACATATTCATTACCTTGAGTCCCATCGTTCTGGATAGTATTAACACTAAAAGTATGGTTTTTAAAATTTATTCTTCTTATTGTTTTTAGAAAACATTTTTTGATAGTTTTTGGACCCATAAAAATTCAAAGAACAATGTGTACAAACCAATGAACTACAATAATTTTCATTTAAATGACCTATAAATTTAAAAGTAGAGAAAAAATATATAATTTTTCCATACTAAATAAACAAATGAAGATAGTCATCCTCTGTAGATAAAACCACTTTATAAATCAAATTTTATCCCATATCCACCTCAACAAGATCCCCCACATACTGAACCTAACACTTCTGTTTCCTTGTCTATTCTAACCAGAACACCAATTGATGAAGAAATATCAAATAAAATATTAGAATGCAACAAAAACTAGTTGAGAAAAAAAACGTTAATTCATACAAAGGAATGTGTATTTCTTACATCAAGGGGATTCAATATAAAATTATATTATTGATAAAAAATGGACCCAGTTTTAAAATAATAGATACAAAACCCCATGACCTTCATTTGGGTTCATCCAAAGGGAAGAAGAAATAGAAATAGCCACAATTCAAGGAGATACATTCCCAACATGAAAATCCCTAAAAGGAATAAATTAGGAAAGCCATATCTTTAATCCTCTAAGGATTTCCTCCACTTATCAAGATTACTCAACCCAAAAAATAATTCTTACACTTATTGATTAATTCAGAAACTACCTCTTCAATGGAGATGAAATGATCTATTATTCTCTTTATCACAATTCTCTTCAATAATAAAATCCTTAATGGATTTATAATTTCTTTTCCATATTTCTTCAAAAAATTCCTTGAACCCTTCATAGAAGTATAGTGATGGCCCTATAGAAAATCAAATCGAGAATAATATTTTCTTGTTAGTAAATTTTTGATGTCAAATTCTTCATTACAAGTAAATTCCAAGGATTGAACCAAACCCAAGTCACCATATAAATCACCCAAAATCATTTATCTTGGATCACCTCACAAAACCATCCAATATTAAAGATAACATCATCATCAATAACAACAACAACAACAACAACAACAAAATATTAATATGAATATATAATTATAATTATAATATATATATATATCACTTTTTTTGTAGAAACATCAGGAGTTTCATTGATAAAAAAGGTTTGTAGAGGAGGAAAAGATAGAAAAACAAAAGATTGGGAAGAAGACCATAGGAAATAGTAATTTACATTGTTCAGGAAAAATATTTATACCCATGAAGATGAAAAATCACTTCACTAATTTTAGAGGAGAATTATAGGAAGATAGTGATACTTTTGCACACATAAACCCTACCTCGAAGGAGGTAATAAAGAATATGGTGCATTGTTCCACCAGCCTAAGTGTAAGTCCATTGTGCTACAGTGTTGCAACCATCCAATTCCACATCACTAAAGTACCGCATCAACCCATGTCTAAACATCTATAGTGTTTGTGACCAAAAGTGCATGGAGCAACACTACCATTACCTCAAAAGTATCAGATGCTATAGTGCTCTATTTGCGTCTCCTAATCAGCTCTTCTAAAATTCCATGTCAAAGTCCACACTGCTATATTAACTTATCGATGACACTGGTAAGTACATCTATAGTGATTCATCATTTCTACAATTTCCAAAATTTAGGTCGAGGACTTTCGGCCCTCGGACCCCTGGATTATGGGTGTATTGCCGCCTGCAACTCTCAATGACCTCATCTAGGAGTTTCGGTCTTGTGTGCAGTATGCGCCACTTGCATCTAGCCCAAATCCATCCAAATGGATCAGGCTACACAATTACAACAACTTGTACTGATATTATTAATAATTAATGTCAGTTATAAAAATTATATCACATATAAAAAAATAAAATAAAATATATATATGTATTATACATAATTATAAATAAAAAATTAGATATAAATTTATATATAATTATATAAAATTAAATAAATAAATAAAATTAGATATAATTAGATTCACTTATAATTATACATATACTAATAATAACATAATATTATACATTATTGAAAAATTTAATAATAATATTTAATATTAATATAATAATTATTATTCTTATTATTATTATTATTCTCGTTGAAGGGATTACAAAGTATAAACACACAAATACACACTCTAGGTACACAAGTGGGTCAAGTCTCATTCCTCTCAACTAGGAATGACTAGCACTCATAAGGGCCCATTCCAATTTCAAATTCCCTTTGAAGGTCCAAGAGGGTGAAAAACCAAAAGACAACGTGAATGACATGAAATCCCTATGTCCAAAGACCATAGTTGTAATATTTGATTCTCTTCTAGATTACCTTGTCATTGTTTTGTGTTATATCATGCCTCCCTATGCACCACTAGGTCCTTCCCACCTATGTTTTATTGTCCCACTTGTGTCCTCCTATCACATGTAGAACACGCGGGCTGATGAACACTATATAAAAAAATAATGTGAACAAGAAAGAAATACCGCCACCAAATATTGGAGGGCCAATTTTACAATGGCTGGGTTTTTTTATCCCTAGCCACAAGGATGTAGGCAGGGTGCGTTGAACCACTCAGTTGAACTCCCATTTATATAATAGTATTAATAATAACAATATCAAAAAATATTATTAATAATAATTCATATAAATATAAAATTAAATATGAAGTACAAAAATACCATAAATACTATAAAATAGTTAAAGTAAATTCAAAATCAAAAATTAATAAATTTAAAAAAATTAAAAATATATTAAAAATATTATAAAAATATTATAAAAATATTATAAAAATCCACATGCATCATGGAATATGAAGAGTATGCTACTTTAAATAAAAATTTACAAATATTTCCTAGGAATTTAGACAAACTGAACTTATATAATTATTATTATGTTTACTTCCCTACAAAAAAAATTATCTTATATATTTTAGACTACCCCTCCTTATATACAATTATATATATACGTTATGATCATTATTATGACATATTTTTATACTCTTATTTCCTTATGTAAAAATTTCCTTGGAATATTTATCACATCGATAGGTCATAGAAGTCCCCACTGTCAAAAGATTCTATGTATGTTTTGGAATGAATCTTAAATATTTTCCCTTTAGTATGGACACATAATTTTGATAGGACACAAATGATCTATGACAATAAGATGATGGCGGACCATAATCACATAAACTTATTCTCATTAAGTTCACACCAATGATCTTTAAGTTAGAAGTTAATGAGGGAAGACATGACCGAGGAATTACATATATCACAATTTTTTTTGGATATTTCTATATGTGGATGTGTGTTTTGGTCCTTGGACTTGAGTACATTGACAATGTATATTTCATTAAATATGTAATTTGATGTAAGTAGGAAAGATTGATATATATGATCTTGAAAATATTGTTTGAGTTTGGTACGTCATGAATGGTATAATGATTTATTGAATGATAAATAGAGGATTTTTATATTCTTCTATATGGAGGACGATATCTTTGAACCTTTGAAAGAGATAGAAGTGTCTTAAATCCATAGCCAAAATTGTAATCAGAAAGTTCATATTCAATATTCAAAGAAAGAGAAATCGGTCATTAACAGGTGATGAAACATGTATGTGTTCTTCTTGATGATATATCAATTTAAAAAGGGATTATATTACATATTATATTTCATAGTAGGTCATTATTACTATGAAATAAATATTTCTATATAAGGACCATGATGTGTTTCTAGAAACTGATCATGGTCAGTTGGTTATAATTGGTGTCATCGGAAAAGGGGTATGGAGTGTCACATACTAAGTGTATCCAGAAGCATATTAGAATCAAAAAAATATATTCCTTAGAATATGATCTTTCAAATTTTATAGATCAATATGTTCAAGTTTCATTGATCACAATTCTATCTAAAGTGAGTCTTGATCGGGATAAAGCAGTTGAATTATATTTATAAAATATTTACATGTTACTCTATTTATTGAATAAGAAAATATTAATTTATGGGAAAAGTATGATCAAGTTAATGATTTGATTCCATAAATTTATTTAATTGTTTAATCAATTTATAATATGGTCATTTATTTAATATATTTATTAAATTATTTAATAATTTATTGAAGAATTAATTTATTAATTTTTTTAATGAGTTTTCGTTTTTATAAAACAATTGGGATAGGGTTTCAATTATTTTTTTAAAAAAAATCAATGAAGTGTGAACGAGGTTTATTCTTCTCTCTATACCACCAAGGAAGCATTAACCTTGTGTGGGAATTTTTAGTGTGGTAGAGGAAGTGTGAACCTTGTTCATATTTCCTTCCAATTTTTTTTCAAAGGAGGTGTGAATAGGGTTCATGCATCCTACCAAAGAAAATTTATAAATTGGGTTCCTACCCCCTACATTTTCTATTGTTCTACTATATAATTTACTATAAAGCTCTATTGGATTTGTTTCTCAACATATATTTCCATCGTTTAATAAGGTTAAACTTCTATTTAAATTTTTAATTTTCTAATTGTTTTTATTCATTTTTTATGATTTATTTATTTAATATGTATATAAGTATGAATTTAGGGATGTATAAATTAGTTTCCTTTCACTACCTCTGAATTGGATTTATCTATACCTACCTATTATAAGTTTGTTTCTTAGCACTGATAAAATTATGTCATTTATCAGTGGTTAAAAAAATTTAAAACTGATAAATTGTGTATTTCATAAAATAATTTACCATTAAAGATAATATATTAATATATAAATATATTTATATTGATAAAAATATACTATATTCTTTAAAATATGATTTATATAAGGATAAATACATATTTCCTCAAAATATATAAGATAATTAGTAAAAATAGATTATGAAATAATTAAAAAATATTATTAATTAATAATGTACTAATTATTATTTAGTAATAGTCATTTAATAATAATTAGATGACATAAAAATTAAATTGAATAATGAACGTTCTATGAAAAGTTGAAAACATTACTTAAACATAAAACAACCATAACTTTCAATCTTAGTGTCCATTTTGGATCTTTCACATATCAAATAGAAGACTTTTAACAGATGTTTTCCCTAGTGACAAAAAACTAGGTAATATATCTCTTTTTAGGATTTTATTTGATTTTTGTTAGAGCCAAAATGGATATCCGGATCAAAATTTATGGGTGTTTGAATTTTAAGTCATGTTTTCAACTTATATTAGAGCGTTCATTAATATATTTAAATTTTATATCATCTAATTATTATTAAATGAATATTACTTGATAATAAATATCAAATTATTAATTAATAGTATTTTTTAATTATTTTATAATCTATTTTCACTAAATATCTTATATATTAAGTGTAAATGTGTATTTAGCCTTACTTGAATCATAATTAAAAAATATATAATACTTATATCAATATAAATATATTTATGTATTAATATTTTATTTTTATGGAATTTTTTTAAATATACCCTTTATCAGTGCTGGTAAAAAACCACTGATAACCCCCCCCCCCCCCCATTTATCATCAAATTTATACTAGCACTAATAAAGGTCCCCAATTATTAGTGCTTTTTTATAATGCTGATAAAGGTCCCCTTTATCAGAACATTTTTATTATCACTAAAAAAGTTACCCCCTTTATCAGTGCTTTTTTTCTAGCACAAATAAATACCCATTTCCCCTTTCTTCAAACTTTTTTAGCACTGATAAAAGGGAACTTTATCAATGATTTTACCTAGTTCTATGAAAAAAGCCTATTTTTTAGTAGTGTGGTCTCCATAGATGACATCCTAGTGTTCTCAGAGTCTAAGGAGGAGCATAAGAGACAATTGAGGATAGTCCTAAACATAATCTAGGAGTACTAGATTTATGGGAATCTCTCGAAGTGTTATTTCGGGATTCGAGCAGCCCACTTTCTAGGACATGTAATCTCAGCAGATGGTGTCATAGTGGACCTAGTGAAAGTTTAGGTGGTGTTAGATTGGGATTCATCCAAGATCGCTGATTTATGGTGCTTCCTTGGGTTGGTTAGTTACAATCAATGATTTTCTCTTGATTTCACTAGAATATCAAAACCTTTTGTTGCATTGATACAAATGGGAAATCCTTTATTATACACAAAAATGTGGTATTAGGGTTTTTAGAAGTTGTGAAAAAAGGTTGGAAAGTAACCCCATCTTGAGACTTATAGATAAGGGTGTTGAATATGTTTTGTTATATGATGTCTTTAGGACCAAAACTGGTTTTTGTCAAATGTGGACGTAGGAGATTATTATCTATGGGTCCTGATATTTGAGACCACATGAGAAGAACTACATGACCCATCAAATAGATCTAGTAACAATAGTCTTCTCCCTGAAGATGTGGTGACACTACCTTATGGGTGACTGGTTTATTGTTTATTCATACCATAAAAGTCTAAAGTATATCTTCTTATATAAGGACTTCAACTTTAGATTGATGTGATGGACATATTTCTTCTATTATTATTAATTTATGATAGTATATACTCCTAGGAATGGAAATGTGGTGGTATATTCACTCAGGGGGTGATCTTGTTCATAGTTCTTGAGTGAGGTATCAGACTGGTTAGCCTTTTTGTAGTTGTATGTGGAGGATGAAGATGGTAAAAATTACCTCTAGTAGAGGGTTGTTTCCCCTACACATCTAAAACATGTTAGGGAGTCTCATATTAGAGATACTGATTGTAAGACCTCGCATATTCATATATCCATTGGACATGCTCCTGATGTATTTTTTGAAGGTTGGGAGCATGTTAACCTTTTCAAAGGGCGTATGATGGTACCATTTCCATTGTTTGAGGGTTTTATAAAGTAGTTTCATAAATCCCCCTTGGAGGTACATCTAGGTATTTAAATTATGTATTATGACATTTGGTTTCAGTTCTAGTGGATAGGAATATTGAAGGGTGTGGTGGAGATTGTCTCTCAATGCCTCAGTTGTCAACAAGTGAAGTTTAAGCATAAGGTTATAGCCAGTTTAGCTCAACCCCTATAGTTTCTGGATAGTAGGTGGGATGGTATATATATGGACTTCATGAAAAGGAGTTCATGGTCATATAGAAGACATGATTCCATCTGGGTGATCATAGATCTGCTCACCATGTTTTCCTACTTCTTAGCTATTTGAGTGCATAGTTCATTTTAGAATTTGAGATGACTTTACATAAAATATATATTTTGGATTTATGGATTCCCTTAAAAATAATTTCAAACCATGATCCTCGCTTCACATAAGGGTTATATAGGGGATTGCAGGATGCCTTTGGGACTTGGTTGGGTTTGAGCACGACATTTCACCCCAGGGCTGATGGTCATAAAAAGAAGACCATTCAGGTTTTGTAGGAAATATTGTGGGATTTCTTGTTGGTATTTGGTCATATTTGGGAGGATCACCTACCATTGTGGATTTTTTATGCAATAATAGCTCTAATTAAAACATCGTTATGACACCATTAGAGGCACTGTATAAGAGAACTTGCAGGTTGCAACTGTATTGGATTGATCAAGGGGAGTCTATACTCATGATCCTAAAGTTAGTGTAAGAAATGAAGGTGAATTTTTATATCATATAAGTGTATATGGGGACCAAAAGAGCCATTATAAGTCTTAGGAGGACTAACGATGGATTCCTTTTGAGTTTGATGAGGGAGACCATGTGTTCATATAGGTCTCACCTCGAAATGGAAAACAAATATTTTTCAAGGGTTTAAAGTTATATCTAGGATTCATTGGCCCTTTCTAGACACTACATAGGTTCAGTAGGGTGTTGTTCTACCTGTCCCACCACTGTAGTTAGATTGGGTACACAATTCCTTCCATGTGTCACAGCTGATAAGTTATGGGCATGAACCATAAAATGTTATCGACTAGGGAAATATGGACATGGAGGTTGAAGCTACCTTTGTAGAGTATGTGTTAAATATTGATGATCAGCACTATATGATCCTGAATGAGTGATTTATTACCTTGTTGAATATATGGTGGAAGGTCAAAAATCATTAGGAGAACACCAAGGAGTGGTATAACTTAATGTGAACTCAATACTCTCATCAGTTTGAGTTTTTTTCCATTATCGATGAAAATCCTTAATGTTGGGAGAATGTAATTTTTTTTCATTTGCTTTTAAAGACTTTAGAATATATTAATGAATATTCTCATAGTTATGTATTGAGATGGTGTGAGATTCTGAGGCCTAGTGAGTCTCAGTGTGGATATAATAAAAATAATAAATATATTATATCATGCGCACGTGGTTTTTTTATGAAATAATGGAATAACTCCTGAATATGGTCTTGGAAGGTAAATCTAAGAAGTCGTTGAGTCTAGAATATGGGTTTTACCCAAGTCATGCCACAACCTTTATTAGCATTGGGTGTTTCTTGAAAGTGTATTCGTGAGTGGATTAGTACATAATTTAATATATTTATTTATTTATTTATTATTTATTTATTTGTTATATCTCCATGACATAAACCCTTATTTATAAGCACAGAGGTAAAAATATCTAGGGTTACCCTCACAACCCTAGGTATAGGGAGAGGAGTTTTTAGAGGATCATTCATGGATGATCA
This sequence comes from Viscum album, assembly GCA_963277665.1. Classification (NCBI taxonomy): domain Eukaryota; kingdom Viridiplantae; phylum Streptophyta; class Magnoliopsida; order Santalales; family Viscaceae; genus Viscum; species Viscum album. The sequence goes on from OY728135.1 coordinate 1,647,599,581, forward strand.
ACAACGGGTCAGACTTTGGAAATTGGTGTGACAATGGAACTCATTGATCTCAAAAATGAAAACGGTCACACTGCAAAACAACTAGTGTTTAGTGGAAGTTTATTAGTATAGATTCAAAAAAATGTCTCAAAATAAATCATATATAAAAATTATATAATATAGTGGTGGTTTTATTAAACTATCAATATATTTTTTTAATTTTAACAAATATTAGTGGTTTTATTTAAACTATCCCTACATATTTTAAAAAAAACCAATTTCACCCCCCCCCTCCCTCCTTCACCCAAATCCACCCCACCCCTTCTACTCCCTTCCTAGCCCCCCCCCCCCCCCGACCTCCCTCTCCCCATGGTGATGACCCCCCCCCCCCCACCCTCACCCCACCTCTTGATCCCCTCAGCGGAGACCCCCAACCTCAACCTCCCCACCTCGCAATCCCCTCGATGGAAACCCCCCTCCACCTATCACTCCCCTTGAAGGTAACCCACCAAACATGACCCCCCCCCCCCACCTCGCACTCCCCTCAGTAGTGACCCCACCCCCACCTCTCACTCTCCTCAGCGGAGACCCTCAACCCCAAAACCCCCCAACCTCCTGCTCCCATTGGTGGTCCCCCCCCCCCCCCACCTCCCGCTCCCCTCGGCAATCTTCATGACCCTGACCCACCTGCTGGTGACCACCATGAACTCGACCCTCTTTTGGTGACCGCTATCTGGCCAACCCCCCCCCCCCTGCCAGTTATTGTCGTGACCCCAACCAACCTTTTTGGTGACTGTCGTGACCCAGACCCCGACCCCCCAACCCATCAGAGACCGTTGTCTCCCCCAACACTTCAGATCATCTGTTACAGTGACCCTAATCCCGCTTTTGGTTACCTCCATGACCCCAAATCCCTTTTTGGATACTTATTTTCTCCAAACCCCCTTATTAGAGATCGTTGTCACCCTACCCCCCCTTCAGCGACTGTTGTGGCCCTAACTCCCCCCATCTCATTTATGGTGACTCTATAAGGCTTCACTTCCCATTTTCCTGGTGATGGCAACCCCTGACATTGTTAAATGTAGGATTTACTAAACTTTTATAATTGTTTTAAATTAATTATATAATTTCCTATTTAATTGAATGTTTTTTATGTTTTTTATATTGTATTGAATCATTTTGATGTTGAATTTGTGTTATGTCAAATTAGAACCATACCCTGTTCAATGATGAAGTTGAGTGATATATAACTTTGAATATAACTTTTTTATTAAAATTTATATATTTATATTTATATTTATAGGGAGAATAAAATCCAATACCTATGGATAAAAGTTGGATTAATTTACCTCAAAACACACCTCAGTTTTCCAATGGTCTGGATGATTTTTTAGATTATGAAACTGCAAATCGATCGGTGGATGGTAGAAAAAAAATGTTTGTGTATAGATTATTAATCCAAAAATGGTTGAATAGAAATAATGTAAATGAGAATTTGATGTTGAAATAGATTTCTTCTAGATATGTTTGTTTTATTTGGAAAGGTGAATTGAATGTTATGGAATGTCAAAAGAATGACAATACGGTTAATGAAACACAATGTGAACCAAAAGAGGATAATTCAATTCGATTTTGGTTAAATTATGCATTTGTTTTTTTAGAATACATTGTAAAATATTTAAATAGATAATCATAAATTTCAGTTGATCATGATCAGGTAAATCTTACTCATAACATTAGTGACAAAAAAATGAGTATTATAAATTATTTGAAGATGGAGAGAGAAAATTGTATGAAGTGTTTTTCACATATTCAAAGTCTTATTTTCAACTTAAGTTGTATTATATCAAGTTTCTTGATGGGATTATTGAAAAATCAATTTCCATGATTTTAGAGTTGCATAATGATGAATTTATTAAATCTAAGATTAATTCCTCATTTTTTGATACAAATAAATTCCTTAACAAACTTGGACTTTATTATATTATGATACATACATGCCCTAATGATTCCATGCTTTACTGGGGAGAAGATTCTGATAAAGAAGAATGAATGAGATATAATACAAGAAGATGGAATTCAATGAACAATAATGAGAATATAAATCAATGCAATTCCAAAAAAGAAACCAAATAAGAAAACTCCTTCATATGTATTGTGTTACATTACTCTAAAACCATGTTTGCAAAGAATATTCATGTCGTATAATATTGCATATGACATGAAGTGGCACGCTCAGTAAAAAAAATATGCCTTGATGAGACATCTAAAATAATCAAAATCTTGGAAGATGTTTGATTCATTATATCTGTATTTCTATTTGGATCCAAGGAATATACATTTTGGATTGGATTCTGAAGGTTTTCACCCTTTTAGTACTTTAATTACTAATTATAGAATTTCAAAAAAAAATTGGTATCGAATAAGCTAGATCCATAGATGTGTATGAAGAAGACTTATTTTATTATTTTGATCACAATTCTAGGAATAAAAATTCTTAGAAATGAAATTTATGTATACCTTCAACCTCTAAAAAATTAATTGTGATAATTATGGGATGATGGCTCAAAAACATATAATTCTTCAATGAGAAAACTATTCAAAATGAATACTTCTTTAATATGTAAAATTATTGATTTTCCTAGATTAGGAAATTTATCTGGTTGAAACACTCATATTTTTTTCTTTTTCAAGTTTCTAATTTTGATTTTGAACCTCAAATATTACCTCATTGTAAAAAATAGTGTTTTAGGTGTCATAAATGATTTCTTGGTGCTTCTCATAAATTCAAGTTTAAAAATACAAGATTCAATAGAGATATTGAATTGATAAAGACATTTAAGGAGTTATATGGTTCAAAAATATTTGTAACATTAATTTATATCAATAAAGATTTTGGAAAATGTCATTTGTTTAAAGAATGGGGAATGGGGTACAAGGTATAGTATCTGAAGCAGCTGGAATAAAAAATTGAATAAAAATACTATATTTTTTAAAAATACTTTTTAGGAGTTTAATTTGATACGTCATAATCTTTTCATAATGAATATTGAGAAGAATATCTATGAAAATTTAATATTTACATTTCTTAATAAGAATGGTAAATTAAAGGATCACCTTAATGCTCATAATAATTTAGAGTTAATGAATATAAGCCATGGTTTATAGTAAAATGAGATTGTAAAGTATCATTGAGCAATTTTTACAATGAAAAAACATGATAAAGATATATTCCTTAAAACATTAAAGAATGTAAAAGTGATATATGGATATTCAAGTAACATATCAAGGTTTTTTATCTTAAAAAATCAAAGTTTACATGGACTAAAAATTCATGACTTACGTATTCTAATGGGGAAGTTGTTTCTATTGGAATTTCATAATATACCACCTGAAAAAGTAACTATGTTTATAGTTGAGTTGTATAACTTATTTAGAGAGAATTATGGAAAAACTATAAATCCAAATGAGCTTGATATGCTTCAAGAAATAAATTTTTTGAGACTTTTTCCTTTGGAGATATTATTTCCCCCTTCATTATTCATAGTCATGATTCATTTGATTATTCATTCGTTTTAATAAGCTATACTTGGTGGACGCGTACCCTATCAATGAATGTATCTAGTTCAGAGGTATATTGATATTATTTTTATTTTCATTGGTGAATTAAATTTAATCAAATCATTGAATAATTTTTTTAAATATGTTTCTTATGTTTTTCAGCAGGTACATAGGTCATTTGAAATCATATGTGAGGAATAAAGCCCAACTAAAAAGATTTATTTCTAATAGTTACATAGATGAAGAGTGATTGAGCTTATATTATAGTAATTTGGATGGGATTGAGACTAGATTCAATCATGTTGGATGTGTTAACAACTTGAAAACTAATTATTGTTCTGAAAAATGGTCATCGATATTTACAACGATTGGAAGACCAATTAGAAAGGGATTAAATTTTACACTAACTATATTGGTGTTGTTAAAAGCATATATATTGGTGATTCTCAATAGTTTTATTACAAATCCATTTATTAAATAACTATTATTTGAAACAAATATGCAACTAAGGGGTCAAGATCAAAATTAGATAGAATTAATAAAAGATGTAAATAATGTGATAATTTAATGGTTTGCCCATCATGTAATTATATAAACATATTAATATTATTGACATGTTTCTATTTTGTCTATTTTAAAAGTAATACCTTCTATCTATTTTTCTTGATAATTAACTTTTGGAATTGATTTAATATATCAAAAGATTTGATATTTTGGCTCGAGGTCCTCTAATCCAGGTTAATAGATTCAATGCATACAATATTCAAGGCTACAGGTGTTGTACAATTTATCATGAAGAATAATTGAAAAATAAATATAGTGGTTTATTTACACTTTTATAGGTGGGATACTATAGAAAAATGAATGATATAATTCAATTAAATTATTATATTTATATTTCAATTATCTTATTCAAATGAAAGTGGGTCATCATTGATAGGGCTATAAAAAATTATTTGTTAAATTTTATATTTGTCAACTTCCCTCACTATATCCATAACCATGAGCGTGCATATCGTGTTCCATTTATCTTGGATTCACAAGTGAAGATGGTTTATTATGTGAATGATGAAATACATGAAGGTTTTAGTGTTGTTTTAAAATGTATAAAAGATACTTATATAATATAGGAGATGAAGATAAATTGTTACTTTGTGACAGTGTACCTCATCAACTGCAAAAAACATTAATTTTTTTTTCCTGACAATATCAAAAAAATAGAACTAAAAATGGAAGGTGAAAGTGAAGGACTTTTCACAATAGAGGTTTATAAAAATGATGATAATAAAGATGAAGATAATTGAATTTATAAATTGGTAATGACAATATATTACAATTTATCATTGATAGGTGTTTTGTACATGCATTATTCTAGTTTTTTTTTGTAAAAAAAATTTAGTTTTTCATTTTTTAAAAATTTAATATACTTGAACCATTAGAATTGTAGGAATGTAGAGAACAAAAAAATCAGCATCCTAGACGATCAGAATCTCAGATCATTCCACCACTATAGTTTTCTTTTATGGATCCAAGAAATTATATTGTAGCAAAGACTACTAGCAAGCCATTTGATTCAACATATTTTGATGGTATCCCACCACTTGATTCACCTCCAATGATGGATAAATTGGTCACCCCTCCATCTATGGGATATTGTGAGATATCATTACTAGTATATATTTCATTGTACAAAAAATAATACATTTTATTAATATTTTAATGCATTTTTCAAAAAGATAAAGACAACCATAGAAGGGATACAACTATGAACATGAAAAATGTATGGGACCTGAGGAAATTTAAGACTATCATTCTATTTAATGAGTTCTGGGTGCCTGCAAGTGACACTACTAGAATCTATTGGCAGACTCTTGGGTATATTTCTTGCCAGATGGTGAGCTATCTCATTAATTATAAATATTGGATGCATATTATTACAGCGTGTAAAAATGAGTTCTTTGATACTCAATTAAAGGTAATATTAATTTAACATTCCTTGATAACTAATTTAAAATACATGAGTAAATTTTATTTATATAATTATAAAGTGTTATGTATTTTATTTCTATATGTTTTTCATTTTGATGTCCCTGACTCTATTTCTCACCCATAGACTTTGAAAATTTTCGGTAAGAAATTGAGAGATTTTAAATCGATATTATGGAATGATTTTAATGACACATCTATAATATCATGATAGATATATGAAAATTTCCTTTTAATGAATTTGTTGTGTGAAATGAAAGCTCTTTGTATAGATTAACATAGATGTATCGTTTGGTGTAATTTCATATCGTAAAGTATCTTAATAACATAAACACAATAAAATTATAATTTTTATTAATTTTGATAGTTAATGTAGGAATTATCTAAAAAATAATATAAATCATGAGAGGCATTTCATTCCACACCTCGCTAGGTATATGGTCCTGACCTTGTTACATACATAATCTTAAATTTAGTCAAGAAAACACTTCCTTTTACATTGAGGATCTTTTCAAGTATAGAACATTATTGAATTGGGACAATACATTCATAACATTACACTTTATTATAGAGTGGATACCATTAAAATAGTTTCCATCTTTTTAACAAGGATTCCTTGTCTTACACCTCTATTAACCTAGTAAAATCATTTAAAAACTTGGGATGAGCACAAAATCTCAGTAAGGGATGGAAATGAAGGAAACATCACATTAGTCCATGAATACTTGTAATGCATGAAAGCATTTACAAAAGACATGCTTGTCACCGATATATACTTACTTTATGTAACATGAGATTTACACAAGATCCAAACAAAACCTGAGAAAATAAATATAATCATAGAAGTGTCTTGGGGAATTACTTACATAATCTTGTAACCATTCTTGGCTACCTTATAATTTGTAACCCTCACGACTACCGTACTTTGTGTAACAATCGCAGTTACACTTGGAGTAACCATATGGACAACCTCCAACATACGCATACACAATTCCTTTGAGGGAGATATAGGCCCCACACTTCATCATAAATAATTGGCAAGAACCAAAACATAATCATAAAACATGAATTATTCCATAAAAACATGGATTTAGACTTTCATAAAAACGAATTTTAAAAGGGGTTTTTTATAAAAGAAATCCACTTATAAATTACATACAATTGAAGAGAGGATTAATAGAGTGGATAAAGTATGTATATATATTGAAAATACATATAATAAAACATAATATAAACATAAACCATCACACAAACAATTTAAATAGCACATAAATAATGAAGTATAAGGTTAACCCAATGAATGGAAATCGGGTTAGGAATTCCCTTATAAAAACTCCGCAGCCTAATGACTACGCATCATGGTTTTAGAAAATATTAAAAAGAGAAGGTATAAGATTCACCCATCCCAAAATGAATAATAACATAGATTAGATCAATAATAATATGGAAATAAGAGCATGGTATGGAAAATTGAATGTTATATTATATAAAAGAGAACTTGAATGGAAAAAGAGAGAAATTGATAATTTTCTTACCATGAAGAGTAACTTTTAGAACGTGAAGGTTGGGACCTTGGGGGCATGGGGAAACCTTGGGAGGAATACTAGGAATTTAAGGAGGCCAGAGAATCATTGAGGAGGAATTTTGATTGATGTTAATGATGGAATGGGTTTTTATTTATAGGAAAAGTAAGGGAATATTTTAATAATTTCCCAGGGACATCTTAAACGTGGTATTTGAAAACCCATGGGCTTTCCCATGGTATTTTCTCATGGTATAATCCACTTGGGACACCTCACATCTTATTTAACTATACACAAGTATACCAGATTTATGACATCATTATTACATCATTAATGATGTCATTAACACACCGAAACTAAAAACTGTATTTTTTAGTATTCACCGAAAAATCAACGGTTTCAGAAAAATTCCCAAAAAACACCCAAACCATTTATCAATGTGTAGATTTCAAAAATGAAGTCCATTTTTTGAAAATAATTTTCTAAATATTTTTTATTTAATTTTTAAATAAAATCATACTTAATTCAAAAATTAATTATTTAAAAACTATAACTTATTTTATATCGTATTGAAAAATTAATCAAGATGTAATTATCTGAAAGCCTTAAGAAATTAAAATAATAATACAATTTACTATTCATTAGGGTCATATTACTATTTATAAGGGTATTTTAATATTCACCAAAAAAACAAGTTGGTTCCAATAGACTCCAAATAACATACCGAACACAATTGTAGATGACAGTTTCTTGAAATTCAAAACATATGAGTGGAAAAGTTATGTTTTAAAGGCTAGTTACAAATATCTACTTTAAAACAAAGTTCCATTCATTTTAATTTCTTTTTAGAAAAAATTGGCGTGTTACCTTATCCCCGCCTTCTGGAGATTGCGTCCTCGCAATTTTATTTACTTATTAAACAACTGAGCGTTCTTTTCCCTCATAGAATTTTAAACCTCCCATGTTTCTTCTTCAACCATGTGGTTTCCCCACAAAATCATTACCTGGTGGATTACCTTATTCCCCAATACATGTTCCAATAAATCAAAAATCTGAACTGGTTTCTCTTCATAAGAAAGGTTCTCTTCCAACTGAACTGCTTCTGGGCACAAGACATGCGATGAATCTTACACATTCATTCTCAACATCGAAACATGAAAATATTTTGTACCTAAAACAAACTCGAAGGAAAAGATACGTAGTATGAAACTATTCAAACTTTCTACAAGATTTCAAAAGGACTGATGAATCATGGACTTAGCTTACCTTTCTTACCTAAATGCATCACACTTTTCCAAGGATAGCTTTTAAGGAAAACATGGTCACCTACCTCGAAAGAGAAGTATTTCCTTCTTTTATCTGCATAACTTTTCATCCTGCTATGAGCTATCCTCATGTGCTACTGGATCATCCTCACTTTCTCAGCCACTTCTTTTACTAATTCTGGACGCATCAATATTCTTTCACCGACTTCGTCCCAAAACATTGGAGTTTGACACTGCTTCCCATACAAGGCCTCAAAAGGTGCCATCTGAATACTAGAATGAAAAATGCTATTATAAAAAAACTCAACTAAAGAAATATGTAGATCCCAACTTCCCTAATAGTCCATTGAACAAGCTCTGAGCGTATCCTCCAAATTTTTAATCATTCATTCTGACTTCCCATCTGATTGAGGATGAAAAATTGTACTGAAATTTACCTCTGTTACCAATGACTTTTGAAGTCCTTCCAAAAGTTAGAAGTGAACCTGTGATATCGGTCAGATACAATGGAAAGAGGAAATCAATGTAACCTGGAAATCTCCTTGAGATACAATCAAGAAATCTGATCCAAAGACATTATATCTCGAATAGAAAGAAAATGTGAATATTTTTTCAGCCGATCAACAATAACCTAAATCACATTGTTACCTCGAGAAGTCTTTGGTAGTCCCACCACAAAGTCCATGGATACATTCTCCCATTTCCACTCTGGCACTAGAAAAGGCTGGAACATCCCCTTCAGTAACTATCGCTCTGCTTTAACCTGTTTACATATCAAAATCTCATGGTAAAATCAGCAATTTCTCTTTTCATTCCATCCCACCAATAATACTCCTGAAGGTCTCTGTACATCTTAGTAATACCAGGATGAACTGAAAATATAGAACTATGAGCTTCACAAAACAATTAATTCTTTAATTGTGAATCCCAAGGCACACAAAACCATTTACCAAATCTTAAAACACAATCTTTATCAATATTATATTCTATAAACTAACCCATTTTAACCAATTGTAACTTTTTCTGTATCCCACAGTCTCTTTTCTGCGGTTTCTTAATTTTGTCTAACAATGAAGATTTCACTGAAACCTGAAACAAAATAGAGGTATTCCCTGCACCAAAAACTTCTAATCCAAAATTCATCAAATATTTAATCAACGGATCATGTTTCAAAAATAGCATTATTAATGATGCATAATATTTCTGACTTATGTCATCTGCCACTTTTTTTGCTTTTTTAGAATGGTAATTGATCATGCAGACATAATATTTTATCAGTTCTATCCATCTCCTTTGCCTCATGTTTACTTCCTTCTGAGTGAATATATACTTCAGACTTTTATGGTGAGTATATATTTGAAATTTGGTTCTGTATAAATGATACCTCCAAATTTTCAAAAAAAATCACATCTTCCATTTCAAAATCATGTGTGGGATAATTTATCTCATGTGGTTTATGTTTTCTTGAAGCATAGGCAATTACCTAATCATTCTGCATCAAAACACAACCAAGTACCTTCAAAGAAGCATCACTGTAGATGACAAACTCACCATTCCAGGAAGGTAAGGCCAAAACTTGAGCATTCACCAATATCTTCTTCAGTTCCTGAAAACAATCATCACATTCCTTTGTCCAAACTAATTTAACCCCTTTCCATTTTAACTTAGTTATCGGGCTAGATAATCGTGAAAAGTTCTTAACAAAATGTCGGTAATAATATGAAAACCCAAGAAAACTACGAATCTCTAAAACTTTTGTGGGTCTTGGGCATTCAACAAATACTTTTGTTTTGGCAGGATCAACTATTATTCCATCCTTATTTATAATGTTCCCAAGAAAAGAAATATTTTGCAACCAATAATCACACTTGATAATTTTTTCATAGAATATATTTTCTTCTAAATTTTTTAAAACAACCCTTAGATGATTTTCATGCTCCCCTTTATTTTTAGAAAATACCATAATGTCATCAATAAATACAACCACAAACTTATCCAAGAACTCAAGAAATACTCAATTCATAAGATTCATAAATATAGTAGGTGCATTATTTAATCCAAATGGCATAACAACAAATTCATAATACCCATATCTAGTACGAAAGGCTGTTTTCAGGATGTCATCCTCCTTCACCTTCAGTTGATGGTATCTGGATCTGAAGTCAGTCTTGGAAAAGTACTGATCTCTTTAGAGCTGATCAAACTAGTCGTCGATATGAGGCAAAGAATACTTGTTTTTAATTGTGATGTTATTTAAATCTATATAATCAATGAAAATTCTCATGGAACCATATTTCTTTTTAACAATCAAAATAGAAGCTCCCCATGGTGAAGTGATAGGACTAATGAAGACTTTGTTAAGAAAATCTTACACCTGATTTTTCAATTCAAAAAGATCTATTGGAGCTATATGATAATGGGGTTTTGAAATTGGATTAGCATCAGGAACATTTTTTTTAGTAAGCATCAGGAACTAAGTCAATTGTGAATTTGAATTCTTGATCAGGTATGACACAAGGTTACTTATCAGGAAAAACATCAAGGTATTCATTTACCACTAGCACATCATTAATTTGAATAGTTCCCTTGTTTTAAACAATATAAGAAAGATAACTTTCATTTCCATCTTTCAATAGTTTCTAAGCTTCCTTATATGTTATCAATTGTATGGGTTTATTCTTGTATACAAACTGAAACTCTTTCTGAAAAACAAATTATTTAGCTGTACAGTCAATCATAGAATGATAATTAGAAAGCCAATCCATTCCAAAAATAACATCAAACTCGACTAAAGTCAAAACAACAAGGTTTTCTGGTAATGTCTGAACACATACCATAATATAAATATTCTTATAATTCCTCTTTGCTATAACATTTCCCCATGGTGTCTTAATAAAAAGTTCAGATCTCATTTGTTGAGGTGATATTTCTAATTTACCAGAAAATTTCTCAGATATGAAGGAATGTGTAGACCCCTTATCAAACAAAGCATTAGCAAAATCTGAGTGAACAAATAAAGTACCTGATACAACTTCATTGGATGTCCTAACATCTGCTGACATAGTCGTAAAGGATTTTACTACACCTTTCTTCTTGTATTCTGGCTTCTTTGCATCATTCAGATCACACTTTGGGCAGGAATTTGCATAATGACCCATCTCACCACATTTAAAACACTTTACAGTTTTCTCATTAGGATTAGTCTTAGGATCATTTTCATTTCAATATTGGGCTATATTTCCAAACATACCACATTTAAAACACTTCTCAGTTTTTCAAAAACATTCCCAAGGGTGCTTCTTGCCACACTTTTCACAAACTAGAAATTGAATTTTCTTACCATCAGATTCCTTTGGTTGATTCTTACCAATTTCTTGTCATCTGGACCTCTTCTTCGATTTGTTTCCAAAATTCATTTCATCATCAAAAACCTCTATCTCTAACCTCTCATTACATCGGACAAGCTTCTCATAACATTTGAATTCCCGGGAGGCCAATTCCCTTCGATACCTTGGCTTTAATTTTGATTAAAAGATGTTGATTTTGCTGTCAAGATCCAGAATAAGATTTGGATCATACCTCAGTAGTCGGGTGATGTTCGCTTCATACACAACCACTGAATCTTCCTCCTTTGGTTTCAATTCAAGGAATTTCTTCTCCATTCTATGTCGCACCACCTTAGGAAAATATTTTTCAAGGAAAAGACTTTTAAATTCATCCCACTCCAAGGAATCAAAATCATCTCTGCCCCTGAAATTTGCTTACCATTGCCCACCACTGATCAGAATCCCCTTCAAAATGATAAATAGAAAGACTTACCTTTTGATTGTCTGAACATCCCATAACATCGAATATCTTTTCAGGGGCTCTGATCCATCCTTCAGCTGCTACTGGGTCAAAAGATCCACTGAAATCAAGTGGGTGTTGTCTCATAAAATGTTCCACTACTATCATGTTTTTTTTGGAACCTCTGGTTGTTCTCTTACAAGGATTCCACCACCATTTATTGTCTGTGTTAGCTGATCCATTACTATCACAAACTACTCGGTTCCAATCCCTACCATTCTAGGTTGTTGTTCCGGAAGGATGTCATTCTGTAGGTGCCTCTCCTCTTTAGCATCCCAGTTCCTTCTGCGTACAACCATTCTGAAAAAACATATCTTGGATGAACCAACATCGTAATCTTTAAATTCTAAAACACATCAAATTAAAAATAAGGTGAAAATAATTTATGGTATTCTATTAACATCACCTTAACCCCTAAAGTAATCTAAACCATCCTCTGATACAGGACCCGACCTTATTACATACATAATCTTTAATTTAGTCTAGAAAACACTTCCTTTTACATTGTGGTTCTTTTAAATTTTAAAGCTTTAGAGAATTGGGAAAATACATTCATAACATTACACATTATTACAGATTGGATACCATAAAAACAGTTTCCATTTTTTTCAAAATATAAAACATAAAAACCTTAACATGACTCCTTGACAATTATTCAACATTTAACATGGCTTCCTTCTTTTCCTTACACATCCATTAACCTGTGAAAATCATTTTAAAACTTGGTATGAGCACAAAAGATCAGTAATGGATGGAAATGATGGGAATAACACATTAGTCCATGAATACTTGTAACACATGAATGCATTTACAAAAGACATGCCTGTCACCCATATATACTTACTTTGTGTAACATGAGATTTACACAAGATCCACACAAAACATGAGAACATAAATATAATATTAGAGGTATTTTAGGGCATTAATTACATAATATTTTATCCATTCTTGGATACCTTATAATTTGAAACCATCACGGCTACCTTACTTTGTGTAACCATCATAGTTACACATGGAGTAACCATACAGCCGACCTCCAACATACACATAACCAATGCATTAGAGGGATATATAGGTCCCACCATTAATCATAAATAATTCCCAAGAACCAAAACATATTCATACAACAAGAATAATTCAATAAAAACATTTCTTTTGAATTTCGTAAAACCGAATTTTAAAAGAGGTTTTTTAAAAAGGAAAGCCACTTCTAAATTACATACAATTGAATAGAGGCTTAATAAAGTGGATAAAGTATATATATATACTATAAATACACATAATAAAACATAATATAAACAGAACCCATCACAAAAACAATTTAAATATCTCATAAATAATGAATTATAAGGTTAACCAAAAGAATGGAAATCGGGGTAAGAATTCCCTTACGAAAATTCGGCAGCCTAACGGAAACGCAACATGATTTTAGAAAATATTAAAAAGATAAGGGACAAGGTTCACCATCCCAAAATGAATCATAATATATATTAGATCAATAATAATAAGGAAATAAGAACTTGGTAAGGAAACTTGAAAGTTATACCACATAAAAGAGAACTTCAATAGAAAAAGAAAGAAATCGAGAATTTTCTTACCTTGAAGAGTAACCCTTAGAACCTGACGTTTGGGACCGTGGGGGCTTGTAGAATCCTTTGGAGGACTACTAGGAAAGTAATGAGGCTAGAGATCCATTGAGGAGGAATTAGGAATGAATTAAATGAAGGAATGGGTTGGTATTTATAGGAAAAGTAAGGGAATGTTTTAATAATTTCCAAGGGACACCTCATGAGTGGTATTTGCAAAACCATGGGCTTGCCCATGGTATTTTCCCATGGTATAAGCCACTGGGGAAACCTCACATCTTATTTTACTATAAAAAAGTCGACCATATTTATGACATCATTATTACATCATTAATGAGGTCATTAACACACCGAAACTAAAAAACTGTATTTTTTTACTATTCACCAAAAAATCAACTATTTCAGAAACATTCCCAAAATTCACCATAACCATTTATCGATGTGTAGATTTTAAAAATGAAGTGTATTTTTTTAAAATAATTATCAAAGTATTCTTAATTTAATTTTTAAATAAAATCAGACTTAATTCAAAAATTAATTATTTAAAAACTACAACGTCTTTTATATCACATTGAAAAATTAATCAAGATGTCATTATCTTAAAGCCTTAAGAAAATAAAATAATAATACAATTTACTATTCATTAGGTTCATATTACTATTCATATGGGTATCTTACTATTCACCAAAAAAACACGTTGCTTCCAATAGACACCAAATAACATACTGAACTCATTTGTAAAAGACAGTTTCTTGAAATTAAAAACCTAGACGTGGAAAAGTTATGTTTTAAAGGCTAGTTACAGATATCTACACTAAAAAAATTTCCATGCATTTCAATTTATTTTTTGAAAAACATGGGCTGTTACACTGCGTCTCAGAGTTTTTTTTTGGAAAAATAATATTTTTGTTTCATATTTTATTTATTATTATTTATATCATTTTTTATAAGTAGATGTTTTTTATAACTTGTTTATATTTATTTATAAACTATAATAAATTAAGTCACTCTATTTTCTGAACAATGATGTGGTTTAATGTTCATAGGAAACACAATAGTGGTTTTCTAAATGAACCTACCAATTACATTAAAATAAGTACTTTTCATTATTATTTCAGGTAATTTCATTACTAAAAAACATAATAATGAAAAATATATTATAACAACTGAAAATACATACACCTAATTAAATGGGGCCGACTATATAGATCAAAAGATTCCAATTTATCATTGTTTAATATATCTATCTAGACCCAATTAATTTGGCTTAAGACTTGTTTTTTTTATAATTTTTTTTCAATATTATATTTTTATAATAATGAAATAATAATAAATAGTAACAAAAAATTTATTAATTATATATTATTATGATGTTCATATATTTTGGAAAAAAATTATTAATATATTTTTATTATCATGTTAAAATTCAAGATGTTTTGGATGTGAACCGTTCATAGTGATCATCGATTTCCCAAAACAATGTCTTTGAAATCATTTTAGAGAAGTATCATCCTAGAAGTGTATGGGGATGTTTTCTCAATATACTCCATCAGATTTTGTTGGTAGGGAGTTGTGAGCTGTAATTACTACTCCCGATGGGGGTTCGAGTAGTTCTGTTGAATAATAATAACAAATAGAAATTGAAAGTTGAACAAAAATATAGAAATATCAAGAAACGTATATGAAAAAATAGAATCAATGGTGGTCAGTAATGGAAAATGCTTTAGTTTTTGTATTTTAGCAGTTAACTCGCATGATCCCTAAGGAAATTTCCAACCATATAGATCATCCTAATGAGGTAAATTATAAATTTCATATATCATTCACACATTTGAAAAAGAACACTTAGAAATTCCGTAAATAAAACTATAGTGGAAATTTTATATAGAATCACACACTTCTTGTCATACAAAACACATCTTGTTCCATATTTATGTTTGGTTAATTCCTATACATTAAAAATAAATTATAAATCTTTATCTATAATTTTAAAAACAATTGTAAATCATTTTCTCATTTTTCAAATATTTAATAGTTTATAATGGTACCAAATCCTTTAAAAACATGTTTTAAGAGGTCAAAATTTTGAGAATAAGCATCGGAATTTCATGAAATTAGATGAAAATGGCCGTAGATTTAATTTTTAAATGTACGAACTAACAACACGTCATTTCATGTTATATTTTTTGCCGGATGGATATAAATGTGTTTTAGTGTTTTAAAACACGAAAACTTGTATGTAATGGTAAAAACCATATAAAATGACTTAATATTGATATGAAATTAGGGTACAATCACCAATGTGTAATTTTTTATGTGTATACACACACAACACATCAATATGATGTGTGGTGTGGTCGGAATGACTCTGTAAACACGTTTTACAGGTACCAAACCCATTAAAAACAAGTTTCATGTGGAAAAATCTATTAAAATAATGAGGGGTTACCATTAAATCAAAGGAAAATTTACATAGATAGAGTATTGAAATGTAAGAACCAACGTAACATCATTTTGAGTTATGGTTTTCCTAGGATAGCCCTAAATACATTTTTAGTGTTTTAAGACACTAAAATGTATATGTGATGGTAAAAACCATATAAAAACGTCATATTGATGTGAAATAATTGCAAAACCACTGAAGATTTTTTTTTTATGTTTATGCGTAGACAACATGTCAATATGACATGCGGTGTGGTCGGAATGACCTAGAAACACTTTTTAAAGGTATAAAATCATTTAAAAACTTGTGTGGGTGTAAAAATAAGGAAAATAATGTCATATTTCCATGAAATTGGAAGAAAGAACCCATAGATTGATTTATGAAATTTTCGAACTGATGAAATGTCTTTTCATGTTACAGTTTCCCAGGGTGGTTAAAAACACATTTTTAGTGTTTTAAAACCCTAAAACTAACATGTAAAAGTCAAAACCATAGAAAAAGAGTTCATATTGGCCTAAAATTTTGGGAAATCACTGTTATGTTATTTTTGACATGTAGATGCTGACAAGACATCAATCTGATGTGTGGTGTGGTCAAAATGACTCAGTAAACACTTCTTACTGGTACAAAAGCCTTTAAAAACATGTTTTGGGTAGTCAAACCATAAGAAATGACATTATATGGATATTATATCATAGGAAAATGATCGTATATTTATTTTTGGAAATATAAGAATGGATGAGACATCATTTCGAGTTAAGGTTTTCCCGAGATGTTATTAAATTCACTTTTAGTGTTTTATAATAGTAAAACGTGTGTGTATTGGTCAAAAATATAAAAAAAACAAGATTAAATTGATGTGAAATACTGATAAATTATCATTGAGTTATTTTGGATGTGTAAGTGTAGAAAACATGTCAATATGATGTGGGGTATGGTCAGAATGACTTGGTAAAGGCATTTTAAAGGTACAGAAACATTTAAAAACATGTTTTGGGATGTCAAAACTAGAAAATAATTTCATATTTCCATAAAATTAAAGAAAAAATACCATATATTGAAATTTAAAATGTAGGACCTAATAGAACATCATTCCAAGTTATGCTTTTCCCAGGATGGCTATAAACACATTTTTAAGGTTTTAAAATAGGAAAACATACGTGTAACAGTAAAAACAATATAAAATGACCTTATATTGATGTAAAATCATGGTAGAAACAATGTTAAGTTACTTTGGACATGTATGCATAGAAAAAAAATCAATATGATGTAGGGTGTGGTTGGATTGACTTAGTAAACTCATTTTAAGGTTAAAAAGCCTTTAAAAACATTTGTTGGGGGATCAAACTAGGATAACAACATTTGATTTCCCAAAAATCATTAGAAAGTAATCAAATATATAATTGTTAAATTTAAGAACCAAAGAAATTTCATTACAATTCATGGTTTTCCTGAGATATCACTAAATGAATTTTTTGTGTTTTAAAATACTAAAACGTTTGTATGATGATAAAAACCATAGAAAAATATCTCATATTGATGTTAAATCATGGGAAAACCACGGTTGAGTTATTTTTGGCATGTAAACAAAGATAAAATGTCAATCCAACATGTGGTGTGGTCATAATGACTCATTAAATACATTTTAAAGGTACCAAAGCCCTTACAAATATGTGTTGGGGGTAAAGACAATATAAATGATGTCTGATTGCCCTAAAATCTGAGGAAAATGATGATCGATTGATTTTTGAAATATAGGAATAGACGGAACATCAATCTGAGTTAAAATTTTCCCGGGATGGCCTTATACTTATTTTTAGTGTTTTTGAAATACAAAATCATGTATGTAACAATCAAAACCGTAGAAAAAAACAATATTTTGATTTTTAATCAAGGGAAACCCACCATTGAGTTATTTTTTACATGTACGTGTAGAAAACATGTCAATATAACATGTGTTGTGGTTGTAATGACTCAGTAAACACTATTTAAAGGTACCAAATCCTTAAAAAACATTTGTCGGAGGGTCAAAACCAAGAAAATAGTGTCGTATTACCCTGAAATCATAGAAAAATGATCGTATGTTTATTTTTTTAATTTAATAACTAATGACACATCATTTTAAGTTATGGTTCATTTGGGATGGCTTTAAATGCGTTTTTTATTATTTTAAAACACTAAAACATGTGTGGAACGGTCAAACCCATATAAAACAACCTCATGTTGATCTGAAATCATAGAAAACCCATCATTGATTTTTATTTGACATGTACACATATGAAACACATCAATGAGATGTGTGGTGTTGTCAGAATGACTTGATAAACACTTTTAAAGGTACCTAAGTCTTTAAAAACAAGTGTTACGGGTCAAAACCAAAAAAAAATGATGTCAAATTTCTCTGAAATAAGTAAACTGTGACTATAGAATATTTTTTGAAATGTAATAATTAAAAACACATCATTCTGAGTTATAGTATTCTTGAGATGGCCCTAAATGTGTTTTTAGTATTCTAAAACACTAAAACATGCATGTAATGGTAAACCTCATAAAAACTGACCATGTATTGACATGATATCATGGGAAAACTATTATTCAGTTACATGTAGAAAACACATCAATCCGACATGTGATGTGGTTGAAATGATTCAATAATAACATTTTAAAGGTACTAAAGTCTTTAAAAATATGTGTCGGGGGGTCAAGACCAAACAAACGATGTTATATTTCCATGAAATCATAGTAAAATAACCATATATTTGTTTTTGAAATGTAGTAATAGAAACCATGTCATTTTCAGTTACGTTATTCATGAGATGGCCATAAATGCATTTTTAGTGTTTCAAGACACAAAAACGAGTGTGTAACGGTAAAAAACATATAAAACAACCTAAAATTGAAGTTCAATCATAAAATCCCACCTTTTATTTAAATTTTATGTTTATATTTAGACAACGCTTCAATATGACATGTGGTGTGGTAAGAATGACTCAATAAACACTTTTTAATGGTATCAAATCCTTTAAAAATTTGTTTCGGGGGGTCAAAACTAGGAAAATAATTTAAAATTGCCCTATAATTAGAGGAAAACAACCATATGTTTATTTCTAAATTTATGAACTGATACAATTTCATTCCAAGTTACAGTTTATATAGGATGTCCATAAATGTGTTTTTAGTGTTTTAAAACACTAACATGTTAGTGGAATGGTCAAAACCATAGAAAATGGATTCATATTGACATGAAATAATGTGAAAACAATTTTTGTGTTATTTTTTATGTGTATTCATAAACAACACATCTATATAACATGTGGTGTTGTTGGAATACTTGGTAAACACGTTTTAAAGGTACCAAAGCCTTTAAAAATATATATGGGGGTCAAAACTAAGAAAATGATATCAGATTTAATGTAAATCCTATAACAATGACCATAGATTTATTTTTGAAATTTAAGAATTGAGGAAACATCATTTTGTGTTTTGGTTTTCCTGTGATGGCTATAAATGCATTTTTTGTGTCTTAAAACACTAAAACATGCGTGTAATTGTAAAAAAAACATAGAAAATGACCTCAGATTCACATGAAATCATGGTCCAACCACCACTGAGTTTCTTTTTATGTGTAAGTACGGATAAAACATCAATTCAGTATGTAGTGTGGTTGGAATGACTTGGTAAACACTTTTTAAAGATACCAAAGTCTTTAAAAACATTTGTTATGGGTTAAAAGCAAGGAAAATGATGTCAGATAACCCTAAAATCAGTTGTAAAAAACTGTAGATTAATTTTTGAAATATAATAACTAATGGAACATCGTTCTGAGTTATAGTTTTCCCAGGATGGCTATAAACATGTTCTTTGTGATTTAAACCACTAAAACATGCATGGAACGGTCAAAACAATAGATAATAATATCATATTCTCATGAAATCATTGTAAACGCACTGTTGATTTGTTTTTTATGTGTACATGTACATTACCCATCAATTTGATATACAGGTTGGTCAGAATGCCTCATTAAACACATTTAAAAGGTAAAAAAACCTCTAAAAACATATGTCAGGGGTGAAAACCGGAAAAATTAACGATGTTAGATTGACCAAATATTAGAAGAAAATAATAGTATACTGATTTTTGAAATTTATGAACTTATATTACATCATCCCAAGTTATATTTTTCCTAGGATAGTCATAAACGTATTTTTAGTGTTTTAAAACTTTAAAACATGAGTGGAAATGTCAAAAAAATAACAAATGACTTCAGATATATGTAAAATAATGATAAAACCATAGTTGATTTATTTTTGATGCATAGACATAGATAAAAAGTCAATATGACATCTGGTGTGGTCTTAATGACTCGGTAAACACTTTTTAAAGGTACCAGAGCCTTTAAAACATTTTTCAGGGGGTTAAAACTTGGATAAAGATGTTATATTGACCTGAAATTAAAAGAAAATTACTGTAGATTTATTTTTGAAATATAGGAATTGACAGCACGCCATTCAGAGTTATAGTTTCTTATGGATGATTGTAAATTCATTTTTAGTGTTTCAAAACCCTAAAACATTCTTATAATGGTCAAAACCATAAAAAATGACCGCATATTGACATGAAATTATAAACAACTATATTTGAGATATTTTTTACATGTATGCACAGACAACACATCAATCCAACATTCTGTGTGGTCGGAATGACTCGGTAATCAATTTTTAAAGTTTCCAAAGCCTTTAAAACATGTGTTTGGGGGTAAACCCTTAGAAAGTGATGTAAGATTACCATTAAATTAGAGGATAATGACTACGGATTCATTTTTTAAATGTATTAATGTAAGGCACACTATTCTATGTTACGACTTTCCTGGGATGGCCCTAAATGCATTTTTAGTGTTTTGAAATAATAAAACATGCATGGAACATTCAGAACCATATAAAATGATCTTATATTGACCTAAAATCAGGTTAAAACCACAATTGTGTTATTTTTTATGTGTACATATAAACAAACCATCAATCTGACATTTGGTGTGCTCATATTGGCTTAATAACACTTTTTTAAGGTACCAAATCCTTTAAAAACATGTCTTGAGGGGTCAAAATTATGAAAAAATGTCATATTGCCTTGAAATTAGATAAAAATGACCAATGATTTATTTTTAAAATGTAAGAACCAATGGAACATCATCACGAGTTACAGTTTTCCCAAGATGGCCAAAAATGTGTCTTCAGTGTTTTAAAACACTACACATCAATCTAACATGCAGTGTGGTCAAAATGACTTGGTAAACACTTTTTAAAGGTACCAAAGCATTTAAAAACATTTTTTGGGAGGTCAAGACCAAGAAAACGACGTTGGATTTCCCTAAAATCATATGGAAATGGTTGAATATTTACTTTTTAAATTTTAGAACCAAAAAAACATCTTTCTGATTTATGGTTTCCCCAGGATGGTCCTTAATGTGTTTTTAGAGTTTTAAAACACTAAAACATTTTTGGTATTATAAAACCATAGAAAATGACCTCATATTGATGTGAAATCATGGGATAACAACCATTGACGTTTTTTATGTGTATTCATAGACAACACATCAATATGATGTGTGGTGTGGTCAGAATGACTCTGTAAACATTTTTAAAGGTACCAAAGCCTTTAAAAACAAGTTTTATGGGGGGTAAAAATATGAAAATAATGTAATATTTTCCTAAAATAAATGGAAAATTATTATATATTAATTTCTGAAATATATTAACAGATAGAACATCATTATGATTTATGGTTTTTCTAGGATGGTTATAAATGCATTTTTAGTGTTTTAAAACACTAAAACATGCATGGAATAGTCAAAACCATAAAACACAGCCTCATATTGATGTGAAACCATGATACAACCACCATTTTGTTATTTAAATGTACACACATAAACAAAATGTCAATATGACATTCCACATGGGAAGAATGACTTGGTAAACACTTGTTAAAGATACCAAAGCCAATAAAAACATGTGTCATTGGGTCAAAACTAGGAAAACAACATTATATTTCCATTAAATCAAAGTACAATAACTATAGATTGCTTTTTTGAATGTAAGAATTGACGGAATGTCTTTATGAGTAACGAGTTTCCTGGGTTGTTCATAAACTTTTTTTTGGTGTTTTAAAATACTAAAACGTGTGTAAAATGGTCAAAACCATATAAAACAACATTAAATAGATTTTAAATCATGGTAAAACTTCCATTGATTATTTTTCATGTGTTTTCATAGACAACACATCAATCAGACATGCGGTGTGGTTGAAATGACTTGGTAAACAATTTTTAAGGGTACCAAAGCCTTTAAAAACATGTGTTAGTGGGTCAAATCTTGGAAAATGACATCAGATTTCCCTTAAATCATAGGACAACAACCATAGATTTATTTTTGAAATGTAGTAATTGACTTGACATCATTCCAAGTTATGGTTTTCACGGAATAGCTGTAAATGGATTTTTAGTATTTTAAAACACTAAAACGTGTATGAAATGGAGAAAATCATAGAAAATGCCACATTTTGTTGTGAAATCATGGGGAAACACCATTGTGTTATTTATAACTAGTTTTTATAGAATACACATCAATATGACATGCAGTGTGGTCGGAATGAATTGGTAAACACTTTTTTAAGGTATCAAAGCCCTTAAAAACATGTTTCGGGATGTCAAAATGAAGAAAATGATGTCAGAATGCCCTAAAATCCTAGAAAAACGAATATAGATTGATTTTTGAAATGTAGGAACTGATTAAACATCATTACAAGTCACGATTTTCTAGGGATGATTGTAAATGTGTTTTTAGTATTTTAAAACACTAAAACATGCATAGAACGGTCAAACCCGTAGAAAACAACCCTATATTGATGTGAAATCATGGGAAAACCACTATTGAGTATTTTTTGATGTGAAAACATATACAACACATCAATTTGACATGGGGTGTGGTCATAATGACTCAGTAAACACTTTTTAAAAGTGATGAAGCCTTTAAAACATGTTTTGGAGGGATAAAACCAGGTAAAAGACATTGGATTGCCCTAAAATCAGAGATTAATGAATGTAGATTGATTTTTGAAATTTAGGAACCGGAAAAATTCAATTCTGAGTTATGGTTTTCTGAATATGGTTGTAAATGAATTTTTAGTGTTTTAAAACACAAAAATGTGTGAGGAATGATCAAAAGAGTAGACAATGCCCTCAGGTTGATATGAAATTTGGGTACAACCACCCTTGAGTTATTTTTGATGTGTGAGCATTGACAGCACATTAGCCTAACCTTCAGTGTTTTCATAATGGTTTGGTAAAAAGTTTTAAAATGTGTTAAAACCTTTAAAAATATGTGTTGGGGGTCAAAACTAAGAAAATAATGTCAAATTCCCCTAAAATCACTGTACAACAACTCTAGATTGATTTGTGGAATATAGGAACCGATGACACATCAATTCAAGTTAAGATTTTCTTGAGATGGTTATAAATTCCATTTTAGTGTTTTAAAGCACGAAAAAATGCATGGAATGGTCAAAACCATAGAAAAAACCTCATATTGACTTGAAAAAATGGGGAAATCACTATTGATCACTTTTTGAATTGTAAGCGCAGATAACATATCAACCAGACGTGTGGTGTCATTGGAATGATTTTGTAAACACTTTTCAAATGTATTAAAGACATTAAAAATATGTTTTTAGGGGGGTTAAACTAGGAAAATGATGTCATGTCACCCAGAAATAAGTGGACAATGACCATAGATTTATTTTTGAAATTTATGAACCAACGACACCACATTCTGAGTTATGGTTTTCCTTAGATGGATGTAAATGCATTTTTAGTGTTTTAAAACACTAAAACATGTGTTAAAAGTTCAAAATCATAGAAAAAGACCTCATATTGATGTAAATAATCATAAGCCCATCGTTTAGTTATTTTTGATGTCTACATGAAGACCCCACTTCAATCTGACATGTGATGTGGTCGGAATGACTCAGTACACACTTTTTAAAGTTTCTAAAGCCATTAAAAACATGTGCGGGGGTCAAAAACCCAAAAATAATGTTGTATTTCCTTTAAATCAGATGATAATAATCGTAGATTTATTTTTCTAATGTAATAATTTATGGAACATAATTCCTAGTTATATCTCTCTTGGGATGGTCGTAAATGATTTCTTAGTGATTTAAAACACTAAGACGTGCATGTAACAGTAAAAACCAAAGAAAACGGCCTCAGATTGATGTGAAATAATTTTAGAACCAGCATTGAGTTATTTTTTATTTTTATTCATATACAACACATGAATATAATGTTTGGTGTGGTTTCAATGACTCAATAAAAACTTTTTAAGGTACAAAAGCCTTTAAAAACATGTATCGCAGGTTCAAAACCCAGAAAATGATTCTATATTTCCATGAATTCAAAGAAAAACGGATGTATATATATTTTTATAATTTAGGAACTAAAAAACAACATTTTATGTTTCATTTTTCCTGATATGGTCATAAACATGTTTTTAGTGTTTTAAAACACTAAAACAATGCTTAAAATGGTAAAAAAAACCCTAACAAACGACCTCAGATTGATGTGATATCATGGGATAACCACTGATTAGTGATTTTTTATGTGTATGCATAGAAAACACATCAATCTAACATTCTATGTGGTTAGAATGACTTGGTAAATAATTTTTAAAGATAAAATTGCTTTTAAAAACATGTTTCAGGGGTTAAAAACTAAGAAAACAGTATTTTCATACCCTAAAATCAAAGGAAAATAAAGATACGATGATTTTTGAAATGTATGAACTATCGTTACATCATTCCGAGTTATGGTGTTCTTGGGATGGTCATAAATTTATTTTTAGTTTTTTAATGCACTAAAATGTGTGCGGAATGATCAAAACCATTGAAAATGACCTCATATTGATGTGAAATCATATGAAAGCCATTGTTGAGTAATTTTTGACATTTATAAAGAGAAAAAACGTCAATATGACATTTTTTGTGCTCAGAATGACTCATTAAACACATTTTACAGGTACCAATGCCTTCAAAAACATGTATTTGGGGGGTCAAAACTAGGTAAACGATTTAGTATTTCCATGAAATAAATAAAAATAGAATGTAGATTTATTTTTGAAATATAGGAACTGAAAATACATAATTTTGAGTTGCAGATTTCTTGGGAAGTCCATAAATGCATTTTTAGTATTTTGTAAGAATAAAACATGTGTAGAAAGGACAAAAAAATAGAAAATAACCAGAGGTTTATGTGAAAACATGGTAAAAACTATCATTTTGTAATTTTTGATAGGTATGTGTAGAACAAATGTCAATCTGATGTGCGGTGTGGTTGGAATGACTCGGTAAACACTTTTTAAAGGCATAAAAGCCTTTAAAAACATATATTAGAGGTTCAAAACCAATAAAATGATGTCGAATTTCCCTAAGATCGTATAAAATTATTGTATATTTATTTTTGAAATGTAAGAACTAAAAAACATCATTCAGAGTTACGGTTTTCCTTAGATGGTTGTAAAAACCTCTTTTGTGATTTAAATTATTAAAACATGCATGTAATGGAAAAACCATAGAAAATGACATAATATTATTGTGAAATTAGGGGAAAAGATAGTTGAGTTATACTTAATGTCTATATGCATAAAACACATCAAACATACATTTTTATTGGTTAGAATGACTTGGTAAACACTTTTTAATGGTACAAAATCCTTTAATAACATTTGTCAGGGGGTTCAAAACTTGGAAAACTATGTTAGATTGCCCTAAAATTATAGGGAAACGAACATATATGGAATTTTTAAATGGTGTAATGAACGAAACATAATTCTATATAATGGTTTGATCAAGATGGTCGTAAATGCATTCTTAGTGTTTTAAAAATACTGAAACGTGTTTTTAACATTCGAAATCATAAAAAACGACCTCAAATTGATGTGAAATCATGGGAAAAACACCGATGAGTTTTTTTTGACATGTATTCATAGAAAAAACATCAATATAATGTGTTTTGTGGTCATAATGACTCCGTAAATACTTTTTAATGGAACAAAAGCCTTTAAAAACAAGTTTTCAAGGGTCAAAACTAAGAAAAAGATATCACATTTCCCTAAAATTAGAAGAAAATGACAATATATTTAATTTTGAAATATAGGAACTGATAGAATGTCATTATGAGTTATGGTTTTTCATGTATGGTTGTGAACATGCTTGTAGTGTTTTAAAACACTAAATGTGCATGTTAAGGTCAAAACCCTTGAAAATGAACTAAGGTTGATGTGAAATCATGGGATAACCACCATTAAATTATTTTTTATGTGTACGCATAGATAAAACTACAATGTGACATGTAGTGTAGTTAGAATGAATTTATAATCACTTTTTAAATGTACTAATGATTTTTAAAACATGTTCTAGGGGTCAAAACAAGAAAATCATGATCAGATTGTCCTAAAATCAGAGAAAAATTCCCATAGATTTATTTTAGAAATATAAGAGATGACGACACATAATTCCAATTATGTTTTTTCTAAGATGGTTGTAAACACATTTTTTGTGTTTTCAAATAATAAAATGATCATGCAATGGTTAAAAACCAAGAAAAAAATGTCAGATTGATGTGATATCATGTGAAAAAATACGTTGAGATATTTTTTATATTTACATATAAACAACACTTCAATTTGACAAGTGGTGTGGTCAAAATCCCTCATTAAACAATTTTTAAAGGTACACAAGCCTTTAAAAACATGTATCACTGGAAAAAATAGAAAAATAATGACATATTTCATTGAAATTATAGGAAAAATGTATATTGATTTGTAAAATGTAATAACTAAAAACATGTCATTCCGAGTTAGGGTTTTAATGAGATGTTCGTAAATGCATTTTTTGTGTTTTAAAACACTAAAATGTGTATGGAACGTTCAAGAACCTAAAATATGACCAAATATTGATGTTAAATCATGGTAAAACCATCCTTGAGTTATTTTTGACATGTACCTATAGACAACACATCAATCCAACCTGCGGTGTGATCTAAATGACTCGTTAAACACTTTTTAAAAGTACCAATGCCTTTAAAAATATGTGTTGGGGTCAAAACCCATAAAATGACTTCTTATTGCCATTAAATCATAGGACAATAGCCGTAGACTGATTTTTAAAATTTAGGAACCAACATTACATCATTCTGAGTGACATTTTTTCCGAGATGTGTGTAAATGATTTTTTAGTGTTTCAAATCACTAAAACATGCATGAAAGTATCAGAACCAATGAAAACGACCTAATATTGATGTAAATTCATGTGTAAAGAACAATTGAGATATTTTTTAAGTGTACACACAAACAACACATCAATCCAACATGTGTAGTGGTCCGAATGACTCAGTAAACACTTTTTAAAGGTATTAAAGGCTTTAAAACATGTATCATGGGGTTAAACCTAGGAAAATGATGTTGTATTTCCATGAAATTAGAGGATAATGACTATAGAATAATTTTTGAAATGTAGTAACCCCCCACATGTCATTCTAAGTTATGGTTTTCCCAAGATGTTTGTAAATTCCTTTTTAGTGTTTTAAAACACAAAAACTTGCATGCAACTATAAAAACCATAGAAAGAGATATTATGTTGATGTGAAATCATGGTGCAACCACCGTTGAGTTATTTTTGATGTGTATGTTGATACAACACATCAATCTAACATGCGGTGTAGTTGGAATAACTCGATAAACACTTTCCAAAGGTAACAAAGTCTTTAAAAACATGTGTTAGGTGGTTGAAACCATCTAAACAATTTCGAATTTCCCTAAAATATGAGGAAATTACCATAGCTTGATTTTTGAAATATTGGAACTGATAGTATTCCATTATGATTTATGGTTTTCTCGGGATGGTAGTAAACACATTTTTCGTGTTTTAAAACAATAAAATGTATGTGCAATGGTTGAAACCATATAAAAAGACCTTATATTGGTGTGAAATAATGATAAACCCACCGTTGAGATATTTTTTATGTGAATTCATAGAAAACACATCTATCCAACATTTGGTGTGGTTAGAATGACTCAGTAACCTCTTTTTAAAGGTACCAAAGCCTTAAAAAACTGGTGTCTGGGTGTCAAAATCTGGATAACAATATATTATTTCCATGAAGTCATAAGAAAATTATTCTAGATTTATTTTTAAAATGTATGAATGGATGAAATGTCATTCAGAGTTTCAATTTTACTAGTATGGTCGTAAATGTGTTTTAAGTGTTTTAAAACACTAAAACATGCGTGAAACAATCAAAACCATAGAAAATCACCTCATATTGACATGAAATCATGGGGAAACCACTGTTCAGTAATTTTTTATATTTATGCATTGAAAACGCATCAATTAGCTATGTAGTGTGTTCGGAATGACTCAATAAACACTTTTTAAACGTACCAGAGCATTTAAAAAAATGTGTCAGGGGGTAAAAACTCTGAAAAACACAATAGATTTCCATAAAATCATAGTATAATGATTGTATATATATTTTTGAAATATAGTTACTGAAAACACAGTATTCCAAGTTACAGTTTTCCCAAGATGTCCATAAACATGTTCTTAATGTTTTAAAACACTAACATGTGTGGAATAGTCAAAACCATAGAACGACCGCATATTGATTTGAAATAATTGGACACCAACTATTTTTTTTATTGTACGTTCAGACTACATGTTGATCTGACATGTGGATTGGTCATAATGACATGGTAAACACCTTTTAAGGTATCAAAGACTTTAAAAACATGTGTCGGGGGGTTGAAATAAGGGAAACAACATCATATTTCCATGAAATAAGAGGTAAATTTCCATTAATTTATTTTTAAATATAGAAATTTACGACATGTAATTCCGAGTTACGGTTTTTTTAAGATGGTCGTAAACACATTTTTAGTGTTTTAAAACACTAAAACGTATATGGAATGGAAAATCCCATAAAAACCATAGATTGATAGTAAATAATAGTAAAACCACTATTGAGATGTTTTTGATGTGTATGCATAGACAACATGTCAATATAATGTGTCGTGTAGTTGAAATGACTTGGTAAACACTTTTTAAAGGCACCAAGGCCTTTTAAAACATGTGTCAGGGGGTCAAAGCAAGGAAAACAATGTCATGTTACCCAAAAATCAGAGTTCAATTATCATAGATTTATTTTTCAACTGTATGAATTGATGAAACATCTTCTTGAGTTATGGTTTTCTTGGGATGTCTATAAACATGTTTTTAATTTTTTAAAACACTAAAACATGCATGTCTGGGTAAAAACCATAGAAAACAACCTCATATTGACAGAAATCATGGTAAAATCATCATTGAGTTATTTTGTACGTGTACTAATAGAAAATAATTTAATCCTACATGTGGTGTGGTTTCAATGAGTCAGTAAACACCTTTTAAAGGTACAAAACCCTTTAAAACATGTGTCAGGGGGTCAAAACTAAGAAAATGATTTTGGATTGACATGAAATTTGAGGAATACTACCATAGATTTATTTTTGAAATTTTTTAACTAACATAACATCATTTTGGGTTACGGTTTTCCCAGGATGGTCATAAATGCGTTTTTAGTGTAGTAAAACACTAAATTGTGCATGTAATGGTAAAAAACATAGAAGAAAACCTCATATTGAACTAAAATCATTGTACAACCTCCTTTGAGTTATCATTTATTTTTACGCATAGACAATGCAACAATTTGATATATAGTGTGGTCAAAATGACATGGTAAACAATTTTTAAAAGTACAAAAGCCTTTAAAAAGATGTGTCTAGGGGTCAAAATTAGGAAAATGATATCATATTTCCCTAAAATTGGAGGGTAATGACTATATAATGAATCAAGAAATTTAGGTATGGATGATATGTCAATCTCAATTATGGTTTACTTATGATTGTTGTAAATGCATTTTTAGTGTTTGAAAAAACTGAAACATGCGTATAATGGTCAAAATCATATAAAACAAACTCGGATTGACATGAAATCATGGGATAACAACCAATAAGTTATTTTTTATGTTTAATCATAGAAAACACATCAATCCTATGTTTGGTGTGGTCGAATAACATGGTAAACACTTTTTAACGGCAATAAAGCCTTTAAAAACATATGTCAAGAGGGTAAAAAATAGGAAAACGACATTATATTGACCGAAAATTGGGGAAAAACGACCGTATATTTTTTTTGAATCATAGGAAACTAGGAAATGTCATTCTGAGTTACATTTTTCATAGGATAGTCCTAAAATCGTTTTTAGTGTTTTAAAACACTAACACTTGTGTGTAACTATCAAAAACAAAGAAAATTGCCTCATATTTACATTAAATCAATGGAAAACCACTTTTGTGTTATTTTTTACTTGTATGAACATAAAACATGTAATTTTAACATGCATTGTCGTTGTACTGACTCATTAATCACTATTGAAAGGTACATAACCCTTTAAAACATGAGTTAGGGGAAAGAACCAGAAAAACGATGTTAGTTTTGCCCTGAAATCATAAGATAATAACCATAGATTTATTTTTTTAAATGTAAGAACTAACGGAATATCATTCTGAGTTATGGTTTTCTGGATATGGTTGTTAACATGTTTTTAGTGTTTTAAAACACTAAAATGTGCATGTAATGGTAAAAAACATAGAAAACGACCTCAGATTGATGTGAAATTATAGGAAACCCATAATTGAGTTATTTTGACATGTATTCATAAAAAACACATAAATCCTAGGCGTGGTGTGGTCGGAATGACTCTGTAAACATTTTTTAAAGGTTCAAATGCCTTCAAAAACATGTTTTGGGGGTCAAAATCATCTAAACGATGTCGTATTATCTGGAAATCATATAAAAATATTCGTATATTGTTTTTTTAATTAATAACTAACACAAGATCATTCAAATTTATTGTTTTCCCAAGATGTCCATAAATGTGTTTTTAGTGTTTTAAAACACAAAAATGGGCAGCGAACGATCAAAATGATATAAAAAACATCATATTGATGTAAAATCAAGGGATAAAAACCCTTGTTTTAATTTTTATGTGTATTATTATACTAAACATCATTTTGATGTGTAGTGTGGTCAGAATGACTAGTTAAACACTTTTTAAAGGTACCAAAGCCTTTTAAAACATGTGTCAGTGTGTCAAAACCATGAAAATAACTTTTTATTAATATGAAATTAGTAGAAAATGATCATAGATTGATTTATGAAATTTAGGAACTGACAGTTTTTCCTTATGAGTTGCGGTTTTCCTGAGATGGTTATAAATTTATTTTTAGTGTTTTAAAACACTAAAATGTGCGTGGAACGGTCAAAACCATAGAAAACAACCTCATATTAATGTGAAATATAATGAAACCCACATTTGAGTTATATTCTATGTGTATAAACATATAACCCATCAATCGGATGTGCAGTGTGGTCGAAATAACTTAGTAAACACTTTTTGATGATATAAAACCCTTTAAAAACATGTATCGTGAGGTCAAAACCTGGAAAGACAAATTGGATTGGCATAAAATCAAAGGACAACAGTCGTATATTGTTTTTTGAAATTTAGGAATGTAACGACCCAAATTTTTTCAATGGAAATTCCCTTATTATAATTATGTCATAAAATCACATAGAAACACAACATAATGAACTACTAAGTGCTAAGTGACCTTTAAACTTAAGTTTTTCACTTTTGTGTTTGGAATTTTTAAAATTTGACATACACGGTTGTGTTAAAGATTTTTTTTGGAGTCTAATAAAAGAAAAATATTTTTTGGTGAATATTAACCTGCCCTTATGAATAGTAGCATTCCCTTATGAATAGTGATATACCCTAATTAATATTAACCTTACCCATGATAGTATACAAATAATATTCAAGTGAAAATATGATGTACCTATATTTTAGAATAAGTAAATGAATGTTTTAAAACTATTTTTTTTTAATAAGTTTTGATTTTAATTAAATATTAAATTAATCGTATTTAGAAAATTATTTTTTAAACATGGACTTCATTTTTCGTTTCTACACGTCAAAAAATGGTCAGGGTGAATTTTTGGGATTTTTTTGAAATACGTGAATTTTTTATGAATAGTAGAATCCGATAATTCACAATAAATTCTAAATAATGTATTAAGTGAGTCATCGATGATGTTCTGCTAATGTAATCCCACTTGGTTTTGGATCACATGATAAAATAACTATTCTTTGTCATGGAATACATACTATTCTTTGTCTTGGGAATAAATAGTAAATTAATGATTATAATATTATGAAATCTCTCCTCTCTCCACTATAAAAAACCCCCTTCACCCCCTCTTCTCTCCACTCCTCTCAAGCCTTGTGCATTGACATTATTCTCCCTAAATCTATCCCCAAGGTCCTCCCCCACTTCCAAAATCTCTCAGCCTCCTCAAAATACCAAAAACACTCCACTTAAGAGGTTCTCAAAGGAGGAAGTCTCAAGAGGTAAATTTCTCTTCCCAATTTCTTCTTTTATTTTAAGTTCGTTTCTTTTTTATTTCTTTCCTCACCTCCCTTCACCAAAATAGTATGATAAATCTGGTAACATATATGTATTGTAATGTCTTCATTCTAGTGGTGTATTTCATTATCTTCTCTCCTTTCCCCACCCTTTTATTTGAAAGAAATGAAATCACCATTTGAGATGTGCTAATTTAGCACATTTAAGGACAATGGTTTATCAAATTCTATTATTATCTTTAATTCTGGTCATGAAACCATTTTTGTTATGGTTTAACCAGAATATTATATATGTAATATATCCTATTTTTGTTCTTTAATCCTTTGGTACAAATGGAATTAAGTTATAAAGAAAACACATTCTTTGTAATCAAATCAACCAATTAACAAAATCGTTTATCACTATTGTTATATATATAATAATTCGACTTCACTCTAAGTAAATTAATTAAAATTAAAACCATTTAATCTCCTGGATATGAACAAAATAATATAACTTCAATTATGGACAACCACATTCATCTTGCATATAATTCAAACTTGAATATAAGTGAACTGATCTTTTATAGCCAAGTAAACAAATGAGCTCGAACAATGAAATTGAACCTTGTAACTAATCAAAAAGGATTTTAATGAACTACAAAGGTTTATAATAAATATATTTAATATATAAGAGGTTCTGGAGTTATTAATTAATAAGCCTACTTTCTTTATTCAGGTCGTTAATAACAAGTGGATAACACCAACAGATCTAAGGTAAGGGATCCTCCCCTTTTCACTCTTAATCATGATTTTTCTCTATGCTACACCTTTTTGTGTAATACCAAGTGATGGGGAATGTTTATACACCTTCCCCATACTTCCCTAATTTTTTTATAAGTGATGATAAACCCCTTACCTCTCTCATCAATCCCTCTTAATTACACCTGATACCATGCCGATAAACCAAAATGGATTCTACCTGAACATCCTTTATTCCTTCAGGTTGCTCTATCTTTATTTTTACCATAATATAGTTGTATTTTCCTTTTATGTATAACTTCAACATTCTGTTTATATGCTTCAAACTCATGTTCCAAAATCCATATCTGATTCTCTTTCAGAGATATACATGCTTTTAAGTTAATCTCTCCTCAATACGTCCCAATAAGAACACTCGTTTTAAAGGAACTTCACGAACTTTTACCCAATTTCCAGTGCACTCTATCTTCTATTTTAAGACACAATTATATTTTTAAATTCAGTATTTTTATTATGAGAACCTTCTTGGTTCAATTATTTTTTGATAAAAAATAATTTCTTCTTTACTATTTTAAAAGCTCTATAGTATTTTCCTTAAAACCTCACAAAAATGTTTTAATGCTAATGTCTCTCAAATACATTTCTTATGTGATGTCACTTTTATTTGTTACCACATACCATATATTATGCCTAAATTATCTTATAAACTTCCATGTATATTCTAATCCCTTTCTTTCTTGGACAATTTCATGATACACTTATTGGTTGTTCTTTATGTCATGATTGTGGTACCCAATTCTCTCCAAGGGTAACCTTATGTTTATGAACAATTGATTATGTATGATTACTCATGTGGAAATAATATTTATGTGGTAAGAATATTTATTTGGCAATAATATTCATGAAAATGTTGAGATGGTTGCGCCCAGATAGGGCTCCAATGCATTGGGTAAGGATAAGTTTCATGAGATGCGATGTGAAATGGGATTGGCGGTTAGACATGACCCGTACTGAAATGGGAAACAGGATTGGCGGTTAGCATTTACATGTACGAAAGAAATGTTTTATGATTCTTCCAAATTTATATAAATCCATGTTAATATGATCCTATGCTTATATTATATGATTTTATAAGTTTCATGCTTCGGATATCGTTATGTCATGCCTCCTAACTCATGTGCATGAGATGTATCCTTATGTTCATTCCTTTACTGGGCTTTTTAGCTCGTCCCTTTGTCCATGTGTTCCCCAGGATACCCTATGCATATGTAAGGGCTCAAATGAAGTTAGAATCTCTTTATGGAGATAAAATAAAGAAGTATTGTAGCCCCATGTTTTATGTTATATGTACCTAGCCTTCCAAGACACTTGACTTGATGATCTATGGCTTGTACTCTGATGATTAATTATGCTTAAAATCATGAAATGTTTTATGTAAAAGGATCAGGTCGCTATAGTTGGTATCAAAGGATGGTCTTGTTATTTTTGGGGATTAGGAATAGAGAACCTTAGTGAGAACATTAAGGATGAGACTAAGTATAAGAAAAGAGTCCAAAATTTTGGTGAGTATAGAGTAAGTGGTTTATCAAGAAAATATATCCCCATCTGGATACGAGCAGGTAGAGGCATATCTGGAATAGATATATCTAGTGGTAAAACCTGAAAACACCTCTTTGAGCTAGACTCAAACGGGAACTGGTGCATGATAACGAGGCTTGATGCACTCTTGGTAACGACACTCCCGAGGGATATGCTTCGGAAGATTCACGAGCTTAGTACAAACTGTTATTAAGGGACAATAAGAATCCCATAAGAATATAAATTAAGAAATATATCAATGATAACCTAGATATAAACCTAAGGAATCGCAAGTTAGGATATACTTATTCACTAATGTTCATACTTTTATGTCCAAAGTTTCTATTTATACTCAATAGCTAAGTATTCAAGACCTCTAATTATACGTTATTTTTCATAGTTAATGGTGGGAAATATAAGAATGCGTTCCAACAACCAATGTGATAGGCAATGTGATGATTTCCCTAATGAAATGCCTGATGTGACGAAAGGGTGTTCTCAAAAACTTCCTGGATGTACTTGCTCAGCTGGCATGAGTTATTAATAATGACATAAATTAGGTGGAACGTCTCCCTCCTCCAATGAAAGATAAAGTTGCAGTAGAATCCTACATGCGGCAAAGGCCTCCCATGTTAAGCGGGTCTTCTGATCCCCTCCTCGTAGAATAATGGATTAACTCTGTTGAAAAGATTTTATCTATCCTCCAGTGCCCAGAAGAAGAGAAATTTATACTGACAGTCTATCGTTTTGATGGGGAAGCTAATCAGTGGTGGACACTGATCAAGAATAAAAAGTCCCAAGAGGAAATTAATTCCATATAATGGTAAAAATTAAAGAGGATTTTTTTCAACAAATATTTTTCTCGAACCCTCCATCTCTAGATAGAACGAGAGTTCCTTGGACTCAAGAAGAAGGAAAATGAGTCCATCGAGGCGCATGAAGAAAACATTACAAGGCTTTCAAGGTATGCCTCTGGCTTTTTCATAAACACCGAAAGCAAGGTGGATGAATTCTTTAGCGGACTGAAGCCGAGTCTAGGAAAAGTGTTGGTGATTCGAGACTTTGAAAACTATGAGGAGATTGTCTGTTGTGCCCTCAAGGTTGAAATGGCGATTTTAGACACTCAGTGGTCTCATGGGCCTAGTGAAAAGAAGCGGAAAATGGAGAACAACATGGGTTTTTCATCAAACAAATCCCGAAATGGAAATAAGCCTCACATTCCCCTTTGCAAAAATTGTTGGAAGAAGCATCTTGGTGACTATCTCAAGGGAACCAATAATTGCTTGAAATGTGGAAATTTTGGTCATATGGCCATGAAATACCAAAGGGATATGAAAAATACTGCTAATGTTGAAGAATAAAGGAAGGTTTAGATCAAAACTCAGCCTGCAGTGCAGTGTTACAATGTCAAGGATCATGGGCATTATGTGAACAATTTCTCTAATCCTAGGGTTTCTAAAGGCAATCAGAAACAACCTCCAAGGCAAAAAGGAAGGGCTTATGCTATCACTACTGCTAAGGTGAATCCAGAAAACGATGTGGTGATAGGCACACTTGTTATTAATTAAAAAATAGCATATGTACTCTTTGATTCTAGTTCTACACATTATTTCATATCTTGAAAGTTTAGTGGAACTATTCAAACATCACCTCAAAATTTGAAGGAAAATTTATATGTGAGAATAGAGAATGCAAACATTATCGAATCCATGGATTATAACTCCTCCTCGATTAATTTTTGTGGACTGAACCTCCCAAAAAATATTTTCATACTTCCTTTAGTGGAGTTCGATGCAATCTTGGGCTTGGATTGGCTTTATTTATACCAGGACAACATCAATTGTCAGGAAAGGGAGATAAAATTTCACATCCCAAAGCATCCTACAATTCTTTACAAGTGTAAAGAGGAAGATGAGTCTTCTTTAGAATCACCATATCAAGTTTGGATATTGCTTCCTTGTGAGCAAGCATATCTAGATAAAATGATTGGGACAAAGGATAGAATCATTCTTGAAGACATGCCCATCATGAGGGATTACACTGATGTATTCCCCAAAGTGTTTCCTGGTCTTCCCCCTGACTGATAGTTTGAGTTCTCAATTGAACTTATCCATGGATCTCTATCAATATCAGAGAACCCTTACAGAATGGCCACTATAGAGATAGAAAAGATAAAGAAGCAGTTACAGGAGAATATGGAGAAGGGTTTATACGCCTGTGTGCTTCACCGTGGGGTGCTACAGTTCTCTTCATCAAGAATAAGGATGGATCAATGTGCCTATGCATTGATTATCATGAGCTATATAAAATCACTATAAAGAACAAGTATCCCCTTCCACGGATAGATGACTTGTTTGATCACCTTTGTGGGGCCAGTTATTTCTCTAAGGTGGACCTTCGGTCGGGATATCACTAACTAAAGGTGAGGAAGGAAGATAATCCCAAGAATACCTTTTGAATGAGGTATGGAAACTATGAGTTCATAGTGATGCCCTTCAGACTCACTAATGCTCCAGAAATTTTCATGGATTTAAGGAATAGATTCTTTAGATATTACCTCGAAAAATTTGTGGTGGTATTTATTGATGATATTCTGATATACTCCAAGAGCAAGGAGGAACATGAGGAGAATTTGGAAACTGTGTTAAAGACTTTTCGAAGGGAGAAGATGTATGAAATGTACCATAAATGTGAGTTCTGGATGGAGGAAGTATCATTCTTGCTGCATGTTATCACCAGGAAAGGGATATCTGTGGACCCTTCCAAGACCAAGGCAATTTGAAGAGTGGCTGAGGCCAACTTCTGTAATAGAGATCTATATATTTTTATGTCTAGCTGGGTATTATCGATAAATCATGAAGATCATTTCACGATTTTCAAACCCAATGACCAAGCTGACACGGAAGGGAGTAAATTTCGTCTAGACACAGGAATGTGGATACTGTTTCAAGGAGTTTAATAAGAGGCTTATAAATGCACCATTACTCACACTCCCTTCAAGTTCATAACTCTTTATGGTGTATAATGATTCTTCTAAGAAATTCTTAGGCTATGTTCTAATGCAAAATGATAAATTGATTGCCTATGCCTCAAGTCAGCTTAAAATCCATGAGAAAAACAATCCCATGCATGATCTAGAGTTGGCAGTTGTGATCTTTGCATTGAAAATATGGCATCATTATCTCTATGGGAAAAAATGTGGGACATATACTGACCAAAAAAGTATCAAATATATATTCACACAGAAAGATCTTAATATGAACCAGTGATGTTGGATAGAGCTCATCAAGGATTATGACTGCTTAATCCACTACCATCCTGGTATGGCAAACAAGGTGGCGGATGCTCTAAGTAGAAAGGATCATGAATCTTTATCAATGATGAGAATTTAAAAGGATCTGATCTTCTTATATTTTCAAAGGATGGACATGGGAATCATTAAGGGAGGAACATCATCAATCCTTTCTCAAAGGATTTCTCAACCATCCCTCTTCGATAAAATAAAAGATGCTCAAATAAACGATGTGGAAATTCAGAAAAGGGTGGAAGCTGTTAAAAATGGGAAATCCTCCGATTTCAAAATTGATGAGGAAGGATTTGTACGATTTGGGACAGGATTATGTCTACCATATGATCCAGATATAAAGAAGGGTCTATTGGATGATGCACATAGCTCAACCTTCTCAATCAATCTTAGGAGTACCAAAATCTATCGTGATCTCCGAGAAAACTTCTAGTGGGATAAAATGAAGAAGGAGATTGTGGAATATATATCAAGGTTCTTGGTATGTCAGCAAGTTAAAGTTGAGCAACAAAAGTCTAATGGTATGATGCAGTCATTGCCTATACCCATGTGGAAATGGGAAAATGTTACTATGGACTTTGTCACGGGTCTCCCGAAGATGTCGAATGGAAATAATGTGATATGAGTTGTGGGTGACCGACTTAGCAAGACTTCCCATTTCATCGCTATTCAAAAAGATCTCTCGCTTGAACAAATTGTAAAGATATAAGTGAAGGAAGTGGTGAGACTGAACTGTGTTCCACCCTCATATGTCTCTGACCGTGATCCATGGTTCACATCTAAATTCTAGAGGAGCCTTCAACATTCTTTAAGTACTGAATTAAATTTCATCATAGCCTATCACCCCCAAACTGATGGAAAGTCTGAAAGAACTATTCAGACGCTTGAAGATATGATTAGAGCCTGCTCTTTAGAATTCAAATGTGTATGGGATCATCATCTCCCATTGGTTGAGTTATCATTAAACAAAATCTTCCACTCGAGTATTCAGATGGCTTCGTATGAATCTCTGTATGGAAATCGATTTAGAACTCCAACCTGTTGGGATGAAGTTGGAGAAAGAAAGCTACTTGGACCCGATCATGTTCAATAGATGGTAGAGAAGGTTCAAGTCATCTAGAATCACATCAAAGCTGCTCAAAGTCAGCAAAAGAGCTACACTGACATCTGTCGAAGGGACTTGGATTTCAACGATGGAGATAAACACTTCCTTTGAATATCTCCATGGAAGAGAGTCATGTGATTAGAGAAGAAAGGGAAGCTAAGCCCAAGGTATATTGACCCCTTTGAGATCATTGACATCATTGGATCCATGACCTATCATATTTCACTTCCACCGAATATGGCTCGAGTTCATGATGATTCTCATGTATCACTCTTGAGGAAGTACATAACTGATCCCTCACATGTACTAAACTTAGAGGTGGTGCAGCTGGAAGATGATCTCTCGTATGAGGAGCAGCCTATAAAGATTCTAGAAGTGCAAGGCAATAGGCCACGACTCTACTACGGTCAAGGATCTCAAAGTGGCCAATGTACCTTGTGCTTAGCTTCCCTTTCTTCCCGAATCGCATGACTCTCTTCCATGGAGATATTCGAAGGAAGACATTATCTCCAATGTCGAACTCCAAGTCCCTTTGACACTTATCAGCATAGCTCTTTTGCCTACTATGAGCAGCTTTAATGTGATTTTGGATGACTTGAACCTTCTCTGTCATCTCTTGAACAAGATCGGGTCCAAGTAGCTTTCTTTCTCCAACTTCATCCCAACAGGTTGAAGTTCTACATCTCTTTCCATACAGAGATTCATATGGATCCATATGAATACTCGAGCGGAAGCTATTGTTGTATGAGAACTCAACAAATGAGAGATGTTGATCCCAACCACATTTGAATTCAAGAGAGCAGGCTCATACAATATCTTCAAGAATCTGAATAGTCCTTTTAGACTGGCCATCAGTTTGGGGGTGATAGGTCATGCTAAAATTTAATTCACTACTCAAAGAATGTTGAACGCTCCTTCAGAATTTAGATGTAAACCATGGATCAAGTTCAGAGACAATTGAGGGTGGAACACCGTGCAGTCTCACCACTTCCTTCACATATATCATATCAAGTTGATTAAGCGAGAGATCTTATCGAATAGTGATAAAATGGGAAGTCTTGGTGGGTCGGTCAACCACAACCCATATCGCATTACTTCCCTTTAACGTATTCGGGAGACCTGTGACAATGTCCATAGTAACAGTTTCCCATTTCCACATGGGTATAGGCAGTGGTTGAATCAAACCTTTGGACTTTTGTCGCTCATAATTTACTTGCTGACATACTAAGCACCGTTATATGTATTCTGCAATCTCCTTCTTAATGTTATCCCACCAGAAGTGTTCTCGGAGATCACGATACATCTTGGTACTCCCAGGGTGGATAGAGAAAGTTGATCTATGTGCATTATCCAATAGCTCCTTCATTATCCCGGGTGATGAAGGCACAAAAAGCCGCGTTCCAAACCGAATCACACCATCATCGTCAATATGGAACTCTTGCAGATTCCCTTCCTTTACTTCATTCACCCTCTTTTGTATCTCCACATCACCCCTTTGTGCTTCCTTAATCTTCTCTTGGATGGATGGTTGAGCAATCATTTGGGTCAAGGTAGGATGTATCTCTTGACCTTAAAATTCCAAATTCCATCCTTTTCATATCCATAAAGATATGGTCTTTCTCAATCTGCAACATGGACTGAGTATAAGGTTCTTTTCTGCTTATAGCATCAGCTACCTTGTTTTCCTTTCTAGGATGATAGTGAATAGAGAAATCGTAATCCTTTATTAGCTCTAACCACCTCCTTTGACGCATATTGAGCTCCTTTTGTGTGAATGTATACTTTAGGCTCTTGTGGTCGGTGTATATGTCACACTTCTCACCATAAAGGCAGTGCTGCCAGATTTTGAAGGCAAAAAATCACGGCTACCAGCTCTAGATCATGCATCGGGTATTTCTGCTAATGGATCTTCAATTGTCATGAGGTGTGGGCTATCACATTATCATTTTGCATGAGTACACAGCCCAAGCCTTTCTTTGAATCATCACTGTATATCAAAAAACATTCTCCACTTCTCAGTAGTGTGAGTACATGTGCAGTGATCAGCCTTATCTTTAGCTCCTTGAAGCTTCGCTCACATTCTTCCATCCAGACATACTTTACCCCATTCCTTGTTAACATAGTTAGAAGGCTTGACCATCGTGATAAGTTTCTCACAAAACGTCAGTAGTACCCAGCTAATCCAAGAAAACTATGGATTTCTGTGACACTAGAGGACCTGGGCCATTCCTCAATCGCCTTTGTCTTTGAAGGATCCAGATAAATTCCCTCACTTGTGATCACATGTCCCAAGAATGTGACTTGATTCATCCAAAAGTCACACTTGCTAAACTTGGAGTACAACTTCCCCTTTCTCAATGTCGCCAACACAGGTTGTAGATGTTCTTCATGTTCCTCCTTGTTCTTGGAGTAGATGAGAATATCATCGATAAACCCTACCAGAAATTTGTCAAGGTAATGTCTAAAGACTCTATTCATAAAATCCATGAAGATTTCACGGGAATTAGTAAGTCCAAAGGGCATCACCAAAAACTCATAATTCCCTTACCTTTTACAGAAGGCAGTCTTATGAATATCTTTCTTATTCACCTTTACCTGACGATATCAAGAAAGAAGATCCACCTTTGAGAAGTATTGACCACCTCTTAACTGGTCGAACAAGTCATCAATCCTTGGGAGAGGATACTTGTTATTTATGGTGATCCTGTTGAGTTCCTGAGAATCGATACACAACCACATTATTCCATCCTTCTTCTTCACAAAGAGTACTGGTGCACCCCAAGGTGATGCACTAGGGCATATAAACCCTTTGTCTATATTCTCTTGCAGCTGCTTCTTTAACTCCTCCAGTTCGATAAGGGCCATCTTATAGGGGCACTTTGAGATAGGTGTAACTCCAGGTATGAGTTCAATTGAGAACTCTACCTCACTATCCGGGTGAATTCTGGGTAACTCTTCAGGAAATACATCGTTGTATTCCCTCACGATGGGCATTTCCTCAAGGTTGGAACATTCCTTCAACTCAACCATTTGGGCGAGGTTTGCTTCTTCATAGGGAATCAACACCCACACCATTGAATGATTTGTCAAAGGAGATTCATGATCCTCCTTGAATATTTAGAGGAGCATGGGATAGTTAGTAATATGAAAAGATATTTCCTTTTCCTAATTGTTGATATGCACTCTGTATAACAAGAGCCAGTCCATTCGCATTATAGTATCGAATTCCACCAAGGGAAGTATTACGGGATTTTCTGGAAGAATCTTCCCACATACGCCAACAGGAGAAGAGTCAAACACTTGGGTTGCAATGATTTCACTACTTTGTGTTTTTACATATATCTATACTTCAAGGTTTCGGGGCTTCAATTCTATAGTTCTAACAAACATGCAAGATATAAATAAATGTATAGAACCAAAATCAGATAAGACTTTTTCCATTATTGATTGAATAGGAAGTGTACCTTGTATGAATTCATTATCTTGCTCCACCTCCACAGTAGTGATGGAATAAGCCTTCCATTGTTCCTTTGGATTTGGTGGTTGCTGACACTGATTACCCTCGAGGTGTCGAGGTTTAGTGCACTGGTTTGCATAGTGCCCTAGCTCCCTACAGTTGTATCATTGAACCATGGGTGGTTCTCTCCTTTCATCAGCTAAATTCTCCTTACTTTTCGTGTATTTTGACACTCTTGGTCATGGTTTCCTTCTTTCCCACACTTGATTCATTTCTCCATCCCTTTGAGGTAGTTCCCATGGTGAAACTTCCCACATTTTTGGCATGCAGGTCGTTGATTTTTCTTCCCGCCTTTATCATTAGATCTACTAGCTTGAAACTCCATCATTCTTGTCTTATCACCATAGCCATGGGACCATTCTCCAAACTTCATATCCACTTTGAGAGAACACCGAACAACTTCTTCATAACTCCCAAAGTCATGATTTTCAAGAGCCTCTCAAAGGTGTGGTTTTAATCCACTAAAGAATCTATCAATTTTGCTATCATTGTTGATAACAAAACCCGAAGAATACCTTTCTAGCCTTGTGAAATTCGCTTCATAGGTTGTGACAGATTCTCCTTATTTTTTCTTGAGATCTATGAATTCTCTCTCCATCTTCGTACGAAGAGTTTTTGGGAAATACCTATTAAGAAACACTATCTTAAATTCTTCCCATTCCATCTCTTCAATTTCCTCCCTTGACATGGTGTTCTTAATGAAAGCCCACCATTGATCAGCTTCTCCATCTAGATGATAAATAGCTAGAGTAACCTTCTCCGTCTCAGAACAGTGAAGCACAAAAATGATCTTCTCCATGGAGTCGAC
The DNA here is from genome assembly GCA_963277665.1 of Viscum album. Taxonomy (NCBI): domain Eukaryota; kingdom Viridiplantae; phylum Streptophyta; class Magnoliopsida; order Santalales; family Viscaceae; genus Viscum; species Viscum album. The sequence continues at coordinate 1,647,643,396 of OY728135.1, forward strand.
CCACTGTTCCATAACTAGTGGATCAGAAGATCCACAAAACGTCGATGGTTGTTTTCACATAAAACATTCGATAGCCAGTTTCTCCCTCTTTGGTGAAGGAGGATGTTCTCCATTATTATGGTTATTATTCATAACCTGAGTTAATTGGGTAATCATTGCCATGATGTTTTGAACTCCACCTCCCAAATCATTAGGGATGTCATTCGGGCAATCGTTGCATTGGCCCCTGCATGAGTTGTTGGCCTAATTTCTCCTGGTTCCCACCATTTTCTAAAATAGAAAAGGATAGAACAAAACATAACTAAAAAAGTAGTGAATAGCTTATTAATTTAAACAATTATACCAAAAACATAACATATGGGATCCTAGGTAAATATTCTTGTGTGCATATTTTTACTTAGTCTCATACTAGTGGTTTTCTCTAGGGTTCACTAATCCTAATTCCCAAATTAACTAAACCTTGCCTCTGATACCAACTATAGTGACCAAGCCTTTTATTAATTTACTATTAAATAATTTCAAAGATAAAAAACATAATAGTATTACACATAGAGGATCCAAAGGTTTAGTGTCTTGGGAAAACTATGACCATACATTACAAATACATCATCAACCATAATCATTTATTTAATTTATTCTTCCCCAGATTCTAAGTGGCACTTGTCCTCTCTTTAGTACATGTAGCCACCTGAGGATATACATAAAAAGGGGTGAGCTAGAATCCTAGTAAGAGGATAGATAAAAACAATATATCATGGGGTGAGCATAATCATAACATAGTCAAAAGATCATCAACATGAGAGGAGCATAAATAAAAGACTAGAAATGTGGCAATGCATAAAAATGAAACATCATGTCTTAGTGTTTAACTACCACACATACTTGTGAACCAAGCTAGAATCTTTTTCAAATATCATTTCACATTTACACATGAAATTAATCACTTTACCCAATGCATTGGAGCGCTGTATAATTCTGGGCACACCCGTCACTTTGAAACATTCATATTGCGCTACATAATTCTGGGCGCACGTATCACATCATAACATTATCATTATCATTATTGTCGTGTAGAACAAATATCAAAAGTTAACATAACTAACCAATGTAATTGAATGGGTTTCATCTCATAAGAATACATTCCTAAGCTTTGGGTTCCCAAAATAAAGAGGGAACAACATACTTGAATCAAGAACCATCAACCATGAATGAGAGGTAAAAGTTGAGTTCTTAAAAGAAGAGTTCTTATGGAAAACATTCATATTGACATAAAAATCATTATAAAACATTTATATCCCAGAAAAGGAAATTCAATGATGAAAAAATTATCTTTAAAGAGTTTCCATATCAAAAATGGAGTGAAAGAGGCAAAACCCAAACAATGAAAGTTGGGTTCGAGAATTTCCCCTTACCTTGTACCCAAATGATTCCTTCCCATTAATGTCCTATATAATGACATTATATTCATTAATAAGAAATCCAGAACCATGTTTACATTAATAGGGTTAAATCAGGTTTCATTATGTCATATTATGTTCCTTTGGATGACTTATAGTGTTTAAAAACATTGTTCGGGGATGTTCATTTTTATGGTTTTTCTTGGGTGGTTCACTTGTATTCTTAAATTGAAGTTTGGGTAGAACAACAGTAAACATTCAGAAATGATATTACGTGTCATTAATGATATTACAGGAGCTTGAATGATTTTATAATGAATTATATTAGATCCATGTTGGTGAATCAATAGATAAGAATTAAAAGATGATTGTTTGGGTTAATTTGAGCGATTTTTTTCAATCATAAAGAACTTGTTCTAACTTATCACTTAGTAATATGTCCATAGGTTATTTACAGAACATTAAATAGAACGTAATAAATTTAGAATATTTTGCTTCATTCATAAAAATGGTTTCATGACCAGATCTGAAGGTAGAAATGGAAGAAGAAAGCATGTCGTTCTTGAAGGTGACAAATTAACACCTCACGAACAACGTATTCTTTATTAAAATAAAAGGATGATGGGAAAGGGGTATGGATGATATAATATCCAATTATAATCATAAAATTACATTATATGTATAATATTGGAGTTACAATACAAATTGGAAGAAGATAGGTGGGGAGAGATCAATCAATGAACTTGTACTTGAAAGGAAATTAAAGGAGAAGAGGGATGGAAATTACCTCTTGAATCCTTCTATTGAGAACCTCCTTAAAGGCCTAGGCTTGGTCTTTTGATGAAACCAGCAGCTCTTGGACGTGGGGGACGGGCTAGGGAAGGTGTTTGGGTAGATTTTAGAGAAGTATTGGAGCTTGAGAGGTGTGAGGAAATGAGGGTGTGAAGGGAGGCTTTTATAGTGGAGGGGAGAGGGGTTTCCTTAATATAAAATTCATTAGTTTATTATTTCCCCACAACACAATGAATAGTGAGTCTGGAATGACCAAGAATAGTAATTTTATAATGTAATCCCGAACCAAGTGGTCTTACATCAACATAACATCACACATGACCCTATAATTAGCTTATTTAGCTTATTTTGTAAATTACGGTATTGCACATTTCATCAAAAATTCAAGTATCTTAGAAAAATCCCAAAAATTTACCCCAACCATTTTTCAATGTGTAGAATCCAAAAATGATGTCCATTTTTTAAAAATAATTTTCTAAATATTATAATTTTAATATTTAATTAAAATCATAATTCACTTAAAAAACAGTTTTTAAGATTAAAACTGATTTTATAGTGCTTTCAAAAATTACGTAGGGTCCTATAAAATTATCTAAAAACTATAATAAATTGATTAAATAATTTATGAATACATTTTAGGGAAATAAATATTCTTTTAAATTAATTAATTAATTATAATTAATTATTTATGACTTACAAATTACCAAAACATTTACTAAGGTCAAATTGTCACTTTCTAAGATGTATAAATTTTATTCTATTATTCATAGGTAATGATACTCCTATATTGGATGATTTACTATTCATAAGGGTCTTATTACTATTCATAAGGGTATGTTACTATTCCTAAGGGTACGTTACTATTCACCAAAAATTATTTTTGTATCCTTAGACTCCAAAAATAATCTTGAACACAACTGCGTATGTCAGATTTTCAAAATTCCAAACATAAGAGTGAAAAACTTATGTTTAAAGGTCACTTATCACTTAGTAGTTCATTATTTTGTGTTTTCATGAGATAAATATAAGAAGGGGATTTTCCATTGAAAAAAATTGGGTCATTAATGTAACGACCTAATGTTTTTCAATGGAAATTCCCTTCTTATAATTATGTCATAAAATCACATGGAAACACAACATAATGAACTACTAAGTGCTAAGTAACCTTTAAACATAAGTTTTTCACTTCTGTGTTTGGAAATTTGAAAATCTGACATACACGGTTGTGTTCAAGATGTTTTTTGATGTCTAATAAAACAAAAATAATTTTAGGGGAATAGTGACCTACCCTTATGAATAGTAACATACCCTTATGAATAGTGATATACCGTAATTAATAGTAACCTTACCTATGATAATATAAAAATAATATTCAAGTGAATGTATGATATACCTATATTTTAGAATAAGTAAATGAATGTTTTAAAACTATTTTTTTATTAAGTTATGATTTTAATTAAATATTAAATTAATCATATTTAGAAAATTATTTTTGAAAAATGAACTTCGTTTTTCGATTCTACATGTCGGAATATGGTTAGGGTTAATTTTTGGGATATTTTGGAAATACTTGAATTTTTTATGAAAAGTAGAATCTGATAATTCACAATAAATGCTAAATAATGGATTAAGTGAGTCATTGATGGTGTTCTACTGATTTTAGCCCACTTGGTTCGGGATCACATGATAAAATCACTATTATTTGTCATGTAATACTTACTATTCCTTGTCTTGGGAAGAAATAATAAATTAATGATTATAATATTATGAAATCCCTCCTCTCCTCCACTATAAAAAACTATCGTCACCCCTATTCTCTCTACTTCTCTCAAACCTTGTGCCTTGCCATTATTCTGTCCAAATATCTCCCCATGGTCTTCTCCCACGTCAAAAATCTCTCAGAATCCTCAAAATACCAAAACCACTCCCCTTAAGAGGTTCTCAAAGGAGGAAGTCTCAAGAGGTAAATTCCTCTTCCGAATTTCTTCTTTTCTTTTAATTTCTTTTCTTTTTTATTTCTTTCCTCACCTCCCTTCACCATAATAGTATGATAAATCTAGTAACATGAATGTACTGAAATGGCTTCATGCTAGTGGTATATTTCATTAACTTCTCTCGTTTCCCCGCCCTTTTATTTGAAAGAAATAAAAGCACCGTTTGATATTTGCTAATTTAGCACATTCAAGGAAAACAGTTTATCAATTTCTATTATTATCTTTAATTATGTTCATTATACCATTTGTGTTATGGTTGAAACATATTATTTTATATGTAATATATCATTTTTTCTGTAGTCCTTTTGTACAAATGGAATTAAGTTATAAAGCAAAACATATTCTTTGTAATCAAATCCACCGATTAACAAAACCGGTTATCACTGTGGTTATATATATATATATTAATTCTATTTCACTTGAAGTAAACTAATTAAAATTAAAACCATGTAATCTCTTGGATATTAACTAAAGAATATAACTTCAATTATGAACAACCACTTTCATCTTACATATAATCCAAACTTTAATATAAGTGAACCGGTATTTTAATGCCAAGTAAACAAATGAGCCCGATAAATGAAATTGAACCTTGTAACTAAAAAAGGATTTGAATGAAATAAAAAGGGTTACAATAAATAAATTGAATATAGAAGAGGTTTTGGAATTATTAATTAATAATCATGATTTGTTTAATCAGGTCATTAATAACAAGTGGAGAACACCAATGGATCTAAGGTAAGGGATCCTCCCCTTTCCACTCTTAATCAAGATTGTTCTCTATGCTACGCCTTTTTGTGTAATACAAAGTGATGGGGTATGTTTATACAACTTAAACATACTTCCATAATGTTTTATAAGTGATTATAAACCCCTTATCTTTCTCATAAATCCCTCTTAGTTACACCTGATACCATGCCGATAAACCAAAATGGATTCTACCCGAACTTCCTTTATTCTTTTAGGTTACTCTATCATTTGTTTTACCAAAATATAGTTGCCTTTTTTTATTTAGAACTTCAAAATTAGGTTTATATGATTCAAAATCAAGTTCCAAGATCCATCTCTCATTATCTTTCGGGTATATACATGCTTCTAAGTGAATCTCCCCTCGATAATTCCCAACAAGCACACTCGTTTTAATGACAAATCCGGAACTTTTACCCAATTTCAAGTGCACTCTATCTTCTATTTTAAGGAACCATTGTCTTTGTAAATTTAGTATTATTATTATTAAATCCTTCTTGGTTAAATTCTGGTTTCATATAAAATAATGTCTTCTTTACTATTTTAAAAGCTCTATAGTATTTTCCTTAAAACCTCACAAAAATGTTTTAATGCTAATGTCTCTAAAATACATTTCTTATGTGATGTCACATCTATTTGGTACCACCAACCTTGTATAATGGCTAAATTAGCTTATGAATGTCCATGAATGTTCTAATCCCTTTCCTTCATGGACAATTTCATGATACACTCATTATTTATGCTTTATGTCATGATTGTGGTACCCAATTCACTCCATGGGTAACCTTATGTTTATGAACAATTGATTATGTTTGATTAATCATGTGGAAAGAAGATTTATGTGGTAAGAATATTTATGTGGAATAAATATTCATGAAAATGTTTAGATGGGTGGTCCTAGATAGCGCTTCAATGAATTGGGTGAGGATAAGTCTCACGAGATGCGATGTGAAACGGGATTGGCGGTTTTCCATGACCCGTACTGAAATGGGAAATAGGATTGGCGGTTAGCCTTGACCCGTACTAAAGAAATGTTTTATGACTCTACCACATTTACATGATATCATGTTTAAATGATCCCATGCTTATATTAAATGATTTTATAAGTTTCATGATTTGGATATCATTATGCTAGGCCTCCTAACTCATGTGCTTGAGATGTATCATTATGTTCGTTCCCTAACTGGGATTTTTATCTCATCCCTTCGTTCATGTGTTCCCCAGGGCACCCTATGCAGATGTAAGGGCTCAAAGAAAGTTATAATCTCTTTATGGAGATTAAATTAAGAAGATTTTTTAGCCCCATGTTTTATGTTATATGTACCTATTATTTCAAGAAACTAGACTTAACGATCATTGGCATGTACTCTGATGATTAATTATGCTTAAAATCATGAAATTTTTTATGTAAAAGGCTCGTGTCACTATAAGGAACTAATGAAAAATCATTCTAAGTTATGATTTTTTCATGTATGACCCTAAACACATTTTTAGTGTTTTAATACACTAAAACATGTGTGTAATGGTCAAAACCATAGAATATGACCTCAAATTGGCATCAAAATCATGGCCAACCACCTTTGACCAATTTTTGATGAGAATGCATATAAAATATTTCAATCTAATGTGTGGTTTGGTATAAATGTTTTAGTAAAAAAATTTAAAGTTAGCAGAGCCTTTAAAAATGTGTATTGGGTGGTCAAAACTATGAAAATGACATCGGATTACCCTAAAATCATAGGGAATTGACTATAGATTGAATTTTGAAATGTAGGAATTGACATAATTTCATTCCGAGTTATGATTTTCTTAGGATTGTCCAAAATTCATTTTTAGTGTTTTAAAACACTAAAACATGCGTGTAACAATCAAAACCAAAGAATAAAACCTCAGATTGACATCAAATCATGGGAAAACTTCCATTAAGTTATTTTTTAAGTGTATGCATAGACAACACATCAATCTGAAGTGTGTTGTAGTTGGAATGACTCATAAAACGTTTTTTAAAGCTATCAATAGTTTTTAAAACATGTATAGAGGGGTTAAAACTAGAAAAATGACGTCGGATTTCCCTAATATCATAGAAATGTGATTGTATATTTATTTTTAAAATTTATGAACCAATTTCACATTATTATGATTTTTTGTTTTCAGGGGATGGCTTTAAATTCATTTTTATTGTTTTAAAACACTAAAACACATATGGAATGGTCGAAACCATAGAAAAAGACTTTGTATTGATGTTAAATCCTATAAAAACTAAAGTTTTTTTTATTTTTGACATGTACTCATAGACAATACATCAATATTATGTTTGGTGTGGTTATAATGACTTGGTAAACACTTTTTAATGGTACCAAAGCCTTTAAAAACATGTGTTGTAGGGTCAAAATTAGGCAAATGATGTTTGATTTCCATAAAATCAGAGGAAAATGGTCATAGATTGATTTTTGAAATGTGGAAATGGTAAAAATGTGATTTCATGCTACAGTTTGACTAGAATGGCCTTAAATTAGTTTTAAATGTTTTAAAATAGTTAAACATGTGTGGAATAGTCAAAACCATAGAAGACAACCTCATACTGGTGTGAAAATCATGGGTAAACCAAAATTGTGTAATTTTTTAGGTTTATGTGTAGACTTTATGTCAATCTAACATGTTGTGTGGTCTGATTGACTCTAAAAACAATTCTTAAAGGTATAAAAGTCTTTAAAAACATGTTTTGGGGGGTCAAAACCATGAAAATGACATCAAATTGCCTTAAAATATTTCTAAAATGATCTTATATTGAATTGTGGAATTTAGGAATCGACAACATGTCATTACAGGTTATGGTTTTCCCAAGATGGTTATAAATTCATTTTTTGTGTTGTATAGCACTAAAACATGCATGAAATGGGCAAAACCATAGAACATTAACTCATGTTTATGTGAAATCACGGAAAACTTATAATTGAGTTATATTTGATGTGTACGCATAGACAACACATAAATCTGATATGTGGTGTGGTTGAAATGACTTGTTATACACTTCTAAAGGTACAAAATCCTTTAAAAACATGTGTTGGGGGGTCAAAACCTGAAAAACGATGTCATATTTTCCTAAAATCATAGGACAAGGACAGTATATTTATTTTTGAATTTTTGGGACCAACAACACAACATTCTGTGTTATATTTTACCTAGGATATCTTTAAGAATGTTTGTATGGTTTTAAAACAATAAAACGTGAGTGGAATGGTTAAAACCATTGAAAATGGCCTTATATTTATATCTAATCATGGGAAAACCATTGTTGTGTTATTTCTGATGTGTACCTACAGAAAACACATCAATCTGATGTATAATGTTGTTGTAATGACTCATTAAACACTTTTTAAAGGTACCAACAAAACTGTAGGTATGGCCATTAAAAGCATGTAAAAAAGGGAATTTACAATGCAAAAAAAGTGTTGATAATCAAAGAACTATTACAACTGGCTACCTTTTATCAATTCTAAAAAATAGCACTGATAAATTCCTCTTTTATGAGTACTTTTTTAAAAGTGCTGATAAAATTCAAAAAAATAAAACTAAAACAAATTCTGCAAATCAGAAGACAAACCCACCCCCTTTTAAGAGTGCTTGACCCCCCCCCCCCCATTTAACAACACTAGAAATCCCATTTTCACCACTTTAACAGTGTTACGAAACCCCCCTCAACCCCTTTAATAGTGGTAGACCCATTTCACCCCCAGCACATACCCCGTCCTTTTTCAGGTTTTGAACCTAAGACCTCCCCCTAATACCACTACACCATTTCCACTCACCAATAATATGTTCTTCTTTATTTTATGATATATTTATATATTTATATATATTTCATCACATTTTTTATCCATATATATATATATATATATTTAAATACATATATATATATAATTTTGTGTGTCTATGTGTGTTTATAAATACATACATAGATATATTTATATATGTGTGTGCATCTATAAATATAATTATATATGTTTATATTTGTTAAAATATAATATATATTAATATATATATATATATATATTAGAATATATATATATATATTAGAATATATATATATATATATATTAGAATATATATATATATCTGTTTGTCAATATACACACACAAATATATATATATATATAAACATTATATATATATTAATTGTAAAGGTATATAAATATTTAGACATTTTTTATTTTAAATAAAATGGATATTATTTTTTATTTGGATGATTTTATATATTGAGAAATATATTTTATATATATATATATGTTTAATTATATATTTATGAAATTGAATTTTCATGTGTGAATATATAAAAAATATGTATATATTGTTATATATTTAATTATAAACAATAGTACATTATGAAAAATGAAAAAAATAAATAATAGTCGTGATATCAATATGAATGTAATCCATAGGAATAAATTTTGTTCCCACTGAAAAAAGGAAAAAAGACCCCCTCCCCCCTAAAAAAGGCTGAAAATCTATTGAATGTTAAAACATTTGGGTACCCCAACTAAAAACACAGTTTTAGATGCCTTATGAACCTTTTATAGCCATGAAAAATGATACAGATGATTCCACTATACAATTCAGTCCTAGAGCTCATCATTGGATTCAATTTGATATGTGGTAGAGCTCAAACGGACACCTAGATTAGAAGTTATGGTCATTTGGAGGTCTAGTTACATTTTAAACTTATTTTAAATCTTTTATTAATTTTTTGATTTTTTGTGTCTTCAAATTGTTATTAAATAACTATCACTTGATTGTAATTAACAAATTATTAATTAATAATTTTATATAATTATTTTAAAAAACATTTTCAATAAATATCTTATATATTAACTGTAAATGTATATTTAGCCTTATCTAAATCGTATTATAAAAATTTAAATTATATTTATATCAATATAAATATATTTATCTATTTATATATTAATATATTATTTTTAATGATTTTTTTTAATATACCCTTAATCAGTGCTAGTAAAACACACTAATAAAGACCCCCCTTTATCAGCACTATTAAAAACCCTCATAAAGGAGATCAACATAACAACACTAAAAAAATGCTGATAAAGGGGTGCTTAAAACAATGCTTTTTATCATTATTAAAAGAACTTTTTATCAGCACTTTTTTGTTAATTTTGATAAAGGTAACCCCTTTATCAATTCATTTTTATGCTCTTAAAGGGTGGTGTTGCATAAATATGTATTTATGGTAGTTCAAAGACTTTTAAATACAAGTGTTGTGGGGAAAAAACTAGTAAATTGACGTAGGATTTGCCTAAAATTAAAGGAAAAACCATACACTTATTTTTGAAATATAGGAACTGATGGAACATCATTCCGAGTTACAATTTACCCAAGATGGCCATAAACATTTTTTTAATATTTTAAAACATTAAAACATACGCGGAACAATAATAACCATAGAAAAAACCACAAATTAATGTGAAATCATGATAAAAATACCATTGTGTTATTTCTTAAGCGTACGTAAAAAACATCAATCCTATATAGGGTGTGGTTATAATAACTCTATAAACAATTTTAAAGGTACAAAATCCTTTAAAAACATGTGTCGAGGGGGTCAAAACCAAGAAAACAATGCCATTTTCTCCAAAAATAAGACAATAATGACCGTAGATTGATTTTTGAAATATATTAACCAATGAAACTTCATTCTAAGTTATGGTTTTCTCGGGATGCCTGTAAACATTTGTTTCGTGTTTTAAAACACTAAAACATGCATGAAATAGCGATAACCATGGAAAATGATCTCAATGTGCGGTGTGGTCGGAATGACTCAGTAAACACTTCTTAAAGATACTAAAGCCTTTAAAAACATGTTTCGGGGGGTCAAAACTAGTAAAACGATGTCGGATTACTCTCAAATTATAAGACAATGATCGTAGATTTATTTTTAATATTTAGGTATTGACGGAACATCATTTTGGGTTATGGTTATTCCAGGAAGGTTGTAAATGCAATTTTAGTTTTGTAACATACTAAAACATGTATAGAATGGTCAAAACTCTATAAAATGAACTCATATTGAACTAAAATCATGAGGAAACGCTTTTGAGTTATTTTTGACAAGTACATATGGAAAACACATCAATATGATGTGCAGTGGGGGTTGGAATGACTTGGTAAACACTTTTAAAATGAACAAAATCCTTTAAAAAACATGTGTGAGGGGATCAAAACCCGAAATATGTTTTCGGACTACCCTGAAATTAGTAGAAAATTAATATAGATGTTTTTTAGAAATTTAGGAACTTAAGGCACATCATTTAGAGTTATATTTTTTCTAGGATGCTTGTAAACACGTTTTTAGTGTTTTAAAAAGCTAAAATGTGTGTGGAATGGTTTAAACCACAGAAAAAAAATTCACACATTAAGATAAAATCATTCAAAAACTACTATTGAGTTTTTTGTGATATGTACATATAGAAAACATGTTAATCTGACATGTGGTGTATTTATATGGACTTGTTAAACACTTTTTAAATGTAAAAATTCCATTAAAACACGTTTTGGGGATCAAAACCAAGTAAATGATGTCAGATTATCCTAAAATCATAGGAAAAACTGTAGAATGATTTTTGAAATATATTAACTGATGGAAGGTAATTACAAGATTTGGTTTTCCTTTGATGATTGTTAATGTGTTTTTAGTGTTTTAAAACACAAAAACATCTGTTGAGAGATCAAAATCAATGAAAAAACCCTCATATTTATGTGAAATCCTGGAATAACCACTGTTGAGATATTTTTTGATGTGAACGCATAGAAAACACATTAATCAGATTTGAAGTGTGGTTATAATGACTCGGTAAAAACTATTTAATGTACCAAAACCTTTAAAAACATGAGTGAGGGGGTCAAAAGCTTGAAAACAACCACCACTGCAAATATGGCCTATAAATTTAAAAAAAATCATTTATATATCTAAAAAGAATTTATAGTCAAAGAGATATTAAATGGGTGTCCCCTTTTTCAGTGCTAAAAAAAGCTATGATAAAGGTCCCTTTTAGCATCTATTTTTTTAGTAATGATAAAAGAACTCCATTAGCGGTATTAAGAAAATGTTGATAAAAGTCAAAAATGAATTTTATTGAAAAGAAATTTTTTTCTAGAAATTCTGAGGTGGACCCAAACCCCTTTTATCAGCGGCTAGACCCCCTTTGATAGTGCCTTCCAAGCCTCTCACCACCCCATCCCCCCTTTAACTATGTATGGAAGCCCATCTCCCCATTAACTATTATATGCATCTACCTCACCTACCTGCATGCACCCTTACATTTGGTGGGTTTTGAACCTGAGACCTCCCTCTCATAATCTCGCGCCTTTTCCACTCACCAATATTGTTTTTTTCTTTATTTTATAATCTATCTCTGTATTTATATATATTTCGTTACATTTTTTATCCATATATATATACATAATATTTTGTGTGTTTGGGTGTTTATAAATACATACATACATACATGTATATTTATATTTATATATATGTTTGTGTATCTATAAATATAATTAGACATATTTATATTTCTTTTCATATATTATATATTCATATTTATATACATATATAAGAATATATAGATAAATAAATACCTATTGGTCAATACACACACACAAATATAAAAATATATATAATCATTACATATATATATATATTAATTTTATAGGTATATAAATATTTATGCATTTGTTTTTTAAATAAAATTGGTTTTATTTTTTAACTAGTTAATGTTTATATATTTATAAATACATTTTATATGTAAATATTTCTATTTATTTATTCATTAAATTAAATTTTATATGTAAATATATAAAAAAATATGTATATATTGTTATATATTTGAATATAAATAACATTACATTCTGCAAAATGATAACATTTAAATGTCATAATATCAATATGAATGTAATCTCTAAGAATAAATTCAATTCCACTAAAAAGGTCAAAAACACCCCCTTAAAACAGGCTAAAATCTATCGAATGTTAAAAAATTGGAGTACCCCGAATAAAAAGTTAGTTTTGGAGGCCTTCTAAGCATTTTGGGGGGTCAAAAAACCGGAAAAAGCTCATAGAGCTTGGTACACCCCTCTACTGTGTAGTGCTCGTCAAAGGCTTCGATTTGATGTGGTAGAGCCCAAACGGATACCCAAATCAAAATTTGTGGCTGTTTGAAGTTGAAGTTAAATTTTTAACTTATTTTTGATCACTTATTAATTTTTTTAAATTTTTTTATCTTCAAATTGTTATTAAATGACTATTACTCAATAATAATTAGTTAATTACTAATTAAAATATTTTCTAATTAATTTATAAATTATTTTCACTTAATATCTTATATATCAAGGGTAAATGCCTATCTACAATATCCAAAAAAAATTAAAAAATTTATATTATCTTTATATAAATATAAATATATTTACAAATATATATATTAATATATTATTTTTAATGGTTCTTTTTTTCAAATATTCTCTTTATCATCCCTTCTAAAAAATCACTTATAAAGGGGGGGGGAATTTAGAAGCGCTAAAAAAAGCACTGATAAATGGGGTGTCTTTATCAGTGCTAAAAAACCCAGATAAAGGTGGAATTTTAACAGCTATTTTTTAGAATTGTTAAAAGCATCCATTATCAACACTTTTTTTAGCACTATTAAAGGGTGATCCTGCTTAGAGATATTTTTGTGGTTGTGAAAGATGGATTTCCCTAAAATTAATGGACAGTTACAGTAGATTGATTTTTGAAATGAACAAACTTGTGGCACATCATTCCAAGCTGCAATTTTCCAGATATGGTCGTAAACACGTTTTTAGTGTTGTAAAACACTAAAACATGCATAGAATGGTCATAAACAAATAAAAGGACTATATATTGATATAAAATCATGGAAAACCCGCATTTTTTTATTTTTTATTTGTATGCATAGACTACATGTTAATCTGACATGCGATATTGTCAAAATAACTCTTTAAACACTTTTTAAAGGTATAAAAGCCTTTAAAAAAAGTTGTCATGGGGGTCAAAACTAGAAAAATGTTGACATGATTCCTTGAAATTAGAGGGAAATGACTATTGATTTATTTTTTAAATGTAGTAATAGACTAAACATCATTTTGAGTTATGGATTTCACATAATGGTTGTAAATATGTTGTACTATTTGAAAACACTAAAACATACATGGAATAGTCAAACACATAACAAATGACCATTGAATGATATGAAATAATGGTAAAATCACCATTGGGTTATTTTTTATGTGTACATATAGACAACACATCAACATAACATGCGGCGTGGTTGGATTGAATCCATAATCAATTATTAAAAGTACCAAAGCCTTTAAAAACATCTGTCGAGGGGTCAAAATGAGACAAACAATGTCACATTACCCTTAAATCCGAGGAAAATAACCATAGATTCATTTTTGAAATATAGGAATTAACATTATGTAATTGTGAGTTACTTTTTTCTTGGGATGGTTGAAAATGTTTTTTTAGTGTTTTGAAACTCTAAAATAAGCATGGAACAATCCATACCATAGAATATGACCTCATATTAACAAAAATTCAAAGTAAAATACACATTTAGTTATTTTTTATTTTTATGCATAGAAAACACATCAATATAACATATGTTGTGGTTGGAATGACTCAATAAACACTTTTTAATGGTACCAAATCCTTCAAAAACATGTTTCGGGGTGTCAAAATTAGGAAAACAAAATAAAATTACCCTAAAATTAGATGAAATTATTGTAAATTTATTTTAGAAATGCATTAACCAGCAGAACATCAGTCTAAGTTATGGTTTTACTCGGTTTGTCGTAAATGAATTCTTAGTGTTTTAACACACTAAAACATGCGTGGAACGGTCAGAATCATGAAAAACGACATAATATTGATGTTTAATTATGGTACAAACACATTTGTGTTATTTTTTATGTTTACGAATAGACAATTCATCAATCTGGCATACAGTGTGGTCGGAATAACTGAGTAAACACTTTTTAAAGGTGGCAATGGCTTCAAAATATGTGGGGGGTGTGGTCAAAACTTGAAAAATGATGTATGATTGTAATGAAATCAAAGGAAAACAACTGTTGATTTATTTATGAAATATAGAAACCAACAACACATCATTCTGTGGTACGGTTTTCCTGAAATGGCCATAAATATGTTTTTATAGTTTTAAAACACTAAAACATGCATGTAATGGTTAAAACCATAGAAATTACCTCAGGTTAATTTGGAATCATGGGAAACCAATTTTTGAGTTATTTTTGAGGTGAAAGCATGGGCAACATGTCAATATGATGCACGTTGTGGTCTAAATGGCTTACTATTCACTTTTTAAAGGTACTAAAACCATTAAAAACATGTGTCAGGGGGGGTCAAAACTAGGAAAATAATAACGGATTTCCCTAAAATCGGAGGAAAATGGCCGTATATTTATTTTCAAAATATAGGAAACAATATCACATAATTATGAGTAATGGTTTTCTCAAGAGAACCATAAACACATTTTTCATGTTTTAAAACACTAAAACATGTGTTAAACTATCAAAACCATAGAAAACAAGATTATATTGACATGAAATCATGGAAAAACCACTGTAGAGTTATTGTTGACGTGTGTGCATTGACAACACTTCAATTCGATATGTGGTTTGGTCGGAATGACTTGATAAACACTTTTCAAATGTACCAAAGCATTTAAAAACAGATGCATGGGGGTCAAATGTAGGAAAAATGCATCATATTTCCCTGAAATCAAAGGAAAATAACTGTAGATTGGTTTTTTAAATGCATGAACTGACAACACATTATCATGAGTTACAGTTTTCCGGGGATGGCCATAAACATGTTTTTAGAGTTTTAAAACACTAAAACATGTATGGAAGAGTCCGAATCATATAAAACAACCTCGGATTGACATAAAATTATGGGAAAACAACCATTGAGTTATTTTTGAGATAAATGCATAGACAATATTTCAATATGACATGTGGTGTGGTCAGAATGTCTTGATAAATACTTTTAAAGGTACCAAAGCTTTTAAAAACAGGCATCGGGGGGTTAAAACCAATAAAACAATGTCGTACTATCTTGAAATTAGTGAAAAATGATGGATGATGTATTTTTTAAATGTAAGAACCAACAACACATCATTCTGAGTTACAGTATGCCCCGAATGGCCAAAAACGCGTATTTAGTGTTTTAAAACACCAAAAAATGGGTGTAAGGGTAAAAACAATAGAAAAAACCTCAAATTAATGAGAAATAATGGGGAATCTACCATTGAGTTATTTTTTATTGGTATGGGTATAAAAATCATAAATATGATATGTTGTGTGGTATGAATGACTTAGTAATCACTTTTTAAAGATATTAAATCCCTTAAAAACATGAGTTGGGGGGTCAAAACCAGGTAAACAATGTCGGATAACCCTAAATAAAAGAAATATTTTTGTAGATTTATTTTGGAAATGTAGAAACCAAAATCACATCATTCTATGTTAGGGTTTTCTTGGGATATCGTAAACATGTTTTTAGTGTTTTAAAACACTAAAACGTGTATAGAATAGTCAAAACCGTAAAAAAAGAATGCATGTTGACGTGAAATCATGGGAAAACTACCATTTTTTATTTATAAAGTGTAAACATATACAAAATGTTAATATGATGTATAGTGTGGATAGAATGAATTGGTAAACACCTTTTAAAGGTACTAAATCCTTTAAAAACTTGTTTAGGGGGGGTCAAATCTAGGTAATTGATGTCAGATTTCCATAAAATCAATAAATAATAATCGTAGATTGATTTTTGAAATATAGGAACTGATGAAACATCATTTCAATTAGGGCTTCCTACGATGGTCATTAATGCATTTTTAGTGTTTTAAAACACTAAAACATGAGTGGAGCTGTTAAAACCATAGTAAATGACCTTTGATTGATTTGAAATCATGGTAAAAGCACTAGTGTCTTATTTTAGACATGTACATACTGACAACACATCAATCTGATGTGCAATGTAATCATAATGACTTAGTAAACACTTTTTAAAGGTACCGAAGGCTTTAAAAACATGTGGGGGTCAAAACTAAGAAAATGATGTCAAATTTCCCTAGATTCATATGAAAACCATCGTATATTTATTTTTGAAATGTGTGAACTGGCAAAATATCATTCAAAGTTACAGTTTTCCCAGGATGGTCATAAATGTGTTGAACTATTTTAAAACACTAAAACATGCATGGAACAATCAAAACCATTTTAGATGACCTCATATTGACATTAAATCTGGGTAAAATCACCTTTGAGTTATTTTTAATTTGTACATACAAGATACACAGAAATCCAACATCTGATGTGGTCAGAATGACTTGGTAAACACTTTTTAAAGGTGAAAAATCTTTTAAAAACATTTGGGGGGGGGGGTTCAAAACTAGGAAAGTGATTTTAGGTTGCCCTGAAATCAAATAAAAATTACCATAAATTAAGTTTTGAAATCTAATAATAAGCAACATGTCATTTCAAGTCATGGTCTACATAGGATGGTCGTAACCACATTTTTTGTATTTTAAAACACTAAAATATGCATGAAACTGTTAAAACCATGGGATAAAACTTCATATTGATGTGAAAACATGGTAAAAGTATTATTGAGTTATTTTTTATGTGTACACATAGGAAACATATCAATCTGATGCGCGGTGTGGTAGAAATGACTCAGTAAACACTTTTACTGTTAATAAAGCTTTAAAACATGTTTTGAGGGGTCAAAACTAGAAAAAAGATGTCAGATTACCCTAAAATAAAAATAAAATAGTCGTAGATTGATTTTTAAAATTTAGTAACTAACAACATGTTATTCTGAGTAATGATTTTCCCAGGATGGATGTAAACACTTTTTAGTGTTTTAAAGCACTATAGCATTCAAGGAATGGTCAAAACCATATAAAATGACCTTAAATATACATGAAATCATGATATAACTACCATTTTTTATTTTTGACATGTTCAAATAGACTACACATCAATCCAACTTTTGTTGTGTTCAGAATGACTCGATAAACACTTTTTAAAGGTACGAAATTCTGTGAAAAAATGTGTCATGGTGTCAAAACTTGTCAAAACCATAGAAAACAATCTCATATTGACATAAAATCATTGTATAACCATTTCTGTGTTATTTTTTATGTCTATTCATATACAACATGTTAATACAACATGCGGTCTGGTCAGAATGACTTGGTAAACACTTTTTCAAGGTACAAATCCTTTAAAAACATGTTTTGGGGGTTAAAACTAGGGAACAAACATCATATTTCCATACAATAATAGTAAAATGACCATATATTGGTTTTTTAATGTTAGGAACTGATAAAACATCATTCTGAGTTACAGTTTTCCCGGTATGGTTGTAAACACATTTTCTATGCTTAAAAACACGAAAATGTATGTGTAATGTTCAGAAGAATATAAAATGACCTTATATTGACTTGAAATTATGTAAAACACACCTTTGAGTTATTTCTGACATGTACTTGTAGAAAAAATGTCGATCTGATTTGTGGTGTGTTCTAAATAACATAGTAAACTCTTTTTGATGGTACAAAAACCATTAAAAACATGTATAGGGGTCAAAACCTAGAAAACGGTGTAGGATTTCTTAAAAATCAGAGAAAAATGACCGTAGATTGAATTTTAAAATTTAATAATTGAAAAAAAATCAATATGAGTAATGGTTTTCTCAGGATGGATGTAAATGAATTTTTCATGTTTTAAAGCACTAAAACGTGTGTGTAGTTTTCAAAAACCATAGTAAACGGCCTCATAATGATGTTAAATCTTGTGAAAACTACCATTGAGTTATTTTTGACATGTAAATATAAGAAACACATCAATTTTATGTGCAGATTGGTTGGAATGACTTAGTAAAAACTTTTTAATGGTACTAAAGTCTTTTAAAACATGTGACAAGGATGTCAAAACCATGAAAAATATATTTTAATTCCTTGAAATCATGGAAGATCACTGGAGATTTATTTTTAGAATTTAGGAACCAACTACACGTCATTCTGAGTTATGGTTTTCCTGGGATGGACATAAAATCATTTTTTGTATTTTAAAACACTAAAACATGTGTGGAACAGTAAAAACCACATAAAATTACCTCATATTGATGTGAAATCCTAGAGAAACCACCGTTGAGTTATTTTTATGTATACATATAGAAAAAAATAAATCTGATGTGCAGTGTGGTCGTAATGGATCGGTAAATACTTTTTAAAGGTTCCAAAGCCTTTAAAAACATGTATCAGGGGTAAAAACCTAGAAAACAACATCAGATTCCCCTCAAATCAAAGGAAAATCACTATAGATTGATTTGTGAAATGTTAGAAATTACGGAACATCTTTCCAAATACTATTTTCATGGGATTTTTGTAAATTGATTTTTAGAGTTTTGAAGTAGTAAAATGTACGTGAAATGATCAAACCCAAAGAAAACAACATCATACTGAAATCAAATCATAGTAGAACCATTGTTGATTTTTTATTGACATGTATTCATAGAGAATACATCAATCCGATGTGTGGTGTGGACGAAATAACATTGTAACCACTTGTTAAAGGTACAAAATCCTTCAAAAACATGTTTCTGGGGGTCAAAACTAGATAAAAAATATCAAATTTCAATGAAATAAGATTCCAATGACTATAGATTGATTTTTGAAATGTATGAAGTGACGACACATCATTTAGAGTTAATCTTTTTCTGGGATTGGCGTAAATGTGTTTTAAGTGTTTTAAAACACTAAAACATGTATAAAATAGTTAAAACCATAGGAGAAGTCCTCCTATTGATGTTAATTCATGATAAACTACCATTGAATTATTTTTGATGTGTATATACATATCACACATCAATCCGGCGTGCGGTGTGTTCAGAACAACTCAGAAAACACATTTTAAAGGTACAGAAGCCTTTAAAAACATGTGTATGGGGGAGAAAACATGGAAAACAAAGTCAGATTTCCCTGAAATCAATGGAAAATGATTGTAGATTTATTAATCAAATAAAGGAACAGACAGAACATCGTTCTGGGCTATAATTTTTATGGGATGGATGTAAACATGTTTTTCGTGTTTTAAAACACTAAAACATGCATGGAATGATAATAACCATATAAAATGTTCTCATATAGATAATAAATGAAAATGAAACCACTATTGTATTGTTTTGGATGTGTACGCATAGATTACACATCAATTTGACATGCGGTGTGGTCAGAATGACTTGGTAAACACTTCTTAAAGGTACCAATGCCTTTAAAAACATTTGTTGGGGGGGTGAAAACATAGACACCAATGTCATATTGCACTACAATTAGAGTAAAATGTTTATAGATTAATTTGTAAAATGTGTAAACTTACAGCACATCATTTTGAGTAACAGTTTTCCTCAGATGGCCGAAAACGCATTTTTAGTGTTTCAAAACACTAAAACGTGTGTGGAGCGGTTAAAATCATGAAAATTTATTCCACAATATGAAATCATGATAAAAATACCATTTTATTATTTTGGACATGTATATGTAGACATCATGTTAATCTAATGTGCAGTGTGGTCAGAATGGCACAATAAACAGTTTTTAAAGGCACCAAAGCCTTTAAAACATGTGCCAAGGGGTCAAATCTAGGAAAACAATGTCAAATTTCAAAAAAAAAGAGAAAAATGATCTTAGATTTATTTTTTAAATATTAGTATCGACAAAACATCATTATAAGTTTTGGTTTTGCTGGGATGGTCGTAAATGCGGGTTTAGTGTTTTAAAATAATAAAATGTGTGTTTAGTAGTACAAACCAAAGAAAACCTTCTTAGATTGATGTGAAAATAATGGGACAACCACCGTTGAGTAATTTTTGACAAGTATATAAAATTCTTCAATCTAATGTGTAGTGTTGTCTAAATAACTCAGTAAACAATTTTTATAAGTACAAAATCTTTTAAAAACTTCTGTTAGGGTGGTCAAAACTAGGAAAACAACATTGGCATTCCAGGAAATCAGAGTAAAAAACTACAGATTGATTTTTGAAATTTAGGGACTAATGCCACAACATTCTAATTTAGTGTTTTCCTGATATTGTTGTAAACACTTTTTTAGTGTTTTAAAACACCAAAACAAGAATAGAATATTCAAAACCATTTTAAAAGACCTCAAATTGTTATGAAATCATGGTAAGATGACCATTGAGCTATTATGCACAGAGAGCATGTAAATATGATATTTAGTGTGGTTTGAATGACTTAGTAAACAATTTTTTGAAGTATAAAAATATTTAAAAACATGTGTTGGTAGGTCAAAATGAAGAAAATTGTGTTGGATTGCCCTGAAATCAAAGCAAAATTACTGTTGATATATTTTTGAAATATAGGAACTAACAAAATATCATTCTGAGTTATGGTTTTCTTGTGATGTCTATAAATGCATTTTTAGTGTTTTAAAATACTAAAACATGAATAGAATGGACATAAATGTCGAAAAAGATCTCATATTGATAAGAAATCATTGTAAAACTACTGTTGTGTTTTTTTACATGTACATATAGAAAATATGTCAACCCAACATGTAGTGTGGTCTGAATGTCTCAGTAAACACTCTTTAAAGGTATCAAAGCCCTCTAATACATGTTTAGGGAGGAAAAAACTAGTAAAATTAACTCTAATTTCCTTGTAATTATTAGAAAACAACCATATATTGATTTTTGAAATATAGGAGCTGATGTGACATCATTTTGAGTTATAGTTTACCTAGGATGGCCGTAAACGCATTTTTAGTGTTTTAAAAAACTAAAACACCTGTGGAATGGTCAAAACCATTGAAAACACTCATATTGACCTAAAATAATGGGAAACCCATAATTGATTTATTTTTTAGGTGTATTCCTAGAAAATATGTCAATCTGACATTTGGTGTGGTTCAAATGACTCAATAAAAAATTTTAAAGGTATAACAACTTTTAAAAACATGTGTCGGGAGGTCAAAATAAGGGAAACAATATTGGATTGCCATGAAATCATAGTAAAACTACCATATAATTATTTATAAAATGTAAGAACTGAAATTATATCATTTTGGGATTCAGTTTTCCGGGAATGACCATAAACGTGTTTTTAGTGTTTTAAACCACTAAAACATGCATAGAATGGCCAAAGCTATAGGAAATGACCTCGTATTGATTTTAAATCATGGGAAACCGCCACTCAGTTATTTTTTATGATTATTCACAAAAAACACTTCAATAAAATGGGTGGTGTTTTCTAAATGACTCAATAAAATATTTTTAATGGTACCAACGCCTTTAAAAACCTGTGATGGGGGGTCAAAACCATGAAACAATGTCAGATTACCCTAAAATCAGAGTACAAGGGCCATAGATTGATTTTTTAAATATAGTAATTGAAGGTATGTTATTTTAAGTTACATTTTTTATAATATTTCCATAAATTCATTTTTAATTTTTTAAAACACTAAATGGTGCGTGGAATGGTCAAAACCATAGAAAACAACCACAGATTGACATGAAATCATGGGGTTACCACTGTTGTGTTAATTTTGAATAACATGTTTTGGGGGGTTAACAACCATGAAAACAATTTTGGATTTCCTTGAAATTATAGGACAATGATAGTAGATTGAATTGTGAAATGTAGGAACCCACAACATTCCATTCAGAGTTTCAGTTTTTCTTAGATATCAATAAACATGTTTTTAGTGTTTGAAAACACTATACTATGTATGTAATGGTAAAAAACATTTAAAATGACCTTATATTGACATGAAATCAAGGTAAAACCACTCTTTAGTTTTTTTAATGTGTATGCATAGGATACATATTAACCTGACGTATGGTGTGGTCAGAATAACTCAGTAAACACTTTTTAAAGTTACAAAATACATTAAAAACCTGTATCGAGGGTATAAATTAATAAAATAATGTCATATTGACCTGAAATCATGAGATAATGACTAAATATGTATGTATGAAATATAGGAACTGATACCACATCATTTCGATTTACGTTTTCATGAGATGGTCTTAAAAGCATTTTTAGTATTCTAAAACACTAAAACATGCATGTAATGGTAAAAACCATAGAAAAAGACCTCATATTTATGTAAAATCAGGATGAAACCACTTTTGTGTTATTTTTTACATGTGTTTATAGACAACATGTCAATCTGATATACAGTGTGGTTATAATGACTTAGTAAAAAAAATTAAAGATAAAAAGGCTTTAAAAACATGTGTCGGTGGTCAAAACTAGAAAAATAATGTAATATTTTCATAAAATTAGAGGAAAATGAATTTATATTGATTTTTGAATGTTAGGAACTGACATCACATCATTATAAGTTAAGGTTTTCTCAGGATGGTTGTAAACACATTTTTAGTGTTTTAAAACATTAAAACATGTGTGTAATGGTCAAAACAAAAGAAAACGATCTCATATTGATGGGAAATTATGGGAAAACAACATTTTAGTTATTTTTAAAATGTTCTCACATGAAACACATCAATATTATGTGAGGTGTTACTTAAATGACTCAATAAACACTTTTTAAAGGTATTAAATCCTTTAAAGACATTTGTCTAGGGGTCAAAACAAAGAAAAAAATGTTGTATTTCCCTAAAATCATAGAATAATGACAAAAGATTGTATTTTGAAATGTAGGAACTAAAAAAACATTACAAGTTATGTTTTTCTTCGGATGTCCATAAACACATTATTTGTGTTTTGAAACACTAAAATGTGTGTGTACAGTCAATACCATAGAAAACAACCTCAGATTGACATGAAATCATAAGAAAAAAAATTTGTGTTATTTTTGATGTGTAAGCATAGACAAAACAATAATATGACATGTGGTGCAGTTAGAATGAATAAATAAACACTTTTTAAAGGTATTAAAGCCTTTAAAAACATATATCAGAGGATTAAAAACAAGAAAATGACATTAGATTTCCCTGAAACCAGAGGAAGACCACTATAGATTGATTTGTCGAATTTAAGAACCAAAATCACATCATTCCTTGTTATAGTGTACCTTGTATGGCTGTAAAAGCATTTTTAGTATTTTAAAGCACTAACACATGTGTGGAACGGTCAAAAGCATAAAAAACAAGCTCATATTAACATGAAATCATGTGATAATTATGGTTGAGTTATTTTTTATGTGTAATCATGAAACAAATCAATATGACATGTGGTGTGGTCAAAATGACTCATTAAACACTTTTTAAGGGTACTAAAGCCTTTAAAAACTTGTATTAGGGGGGGTAAAAACTAAAAAAATTATAGTAGATTTCCTTTAAATCTGAGGAAAACAAACATAGATTGATTTATGAAATTTCGGAACCAATGACACATCATTCTGATTAAAATTTTCCCATGATATATGTAATGCATTTTAAGAGTTTTAAAATACTAAAATGTTCCTGTAGTGGTCAAAACCATATCATACCACCTCAGATTGATGTGAAATCATAGTGCAACCACTATTTTGTTATTTTTTGACATATATTCATAGAAAACACGTCAATATGATATGCAGTGTGTTTGGAATGACTCTATAAACACATTTCAAATCTATAAAAGCCTTTTGAAACATATGTTGGGGGTTCAAAACTTAACAACAAATGTCATATTTCTATAAAATCATATGAAAATGATTGTACATTGATTTCTAAATATTGTAAGTAACAATACATCATTCCAAGTTATAGTGTTCCTATGATGGCCGTAAACACATTTTTAGTGTTTTAATGCACTAAAACATGTGTGAAATGGCCAATACCATAGAAAAAGCCCTCATATTGATGTGAATTCATGGTAAGACTGTCATTGAATTATTTTTGATGTGTATGCGTAGACTGTACCACAATCCAGTGTGCGGTGTAGTCAGAATGAATCTGTAAACACGTTTTAAAGGTACTAAAGCCTATAAAAACATATATCAGGGGGTAAAAACTAGAAAACAATGTCATATTTCCCTGAAACTAGAGGAAAA
Source organism: Viscum album (assembly GCA_963277665.1). Taxonomy (NCBI): domain Eukaryota; kingdom Viridiplantae; phylum Streptophyta; class Magnoliopsida; order Santalales; family Viscaceae; genus Viscum; species Viscum album. The sequence goes on from OY728135.1 coordinate 1,647,668,462, forward strand.
TGATCACAGATAGATTTTTGAAACATAGGAACTGACATAACATCATTCTGGGTTATGGTTTTCCTAGGATGGTCATAAACCCATTTTTAGGGTTTTAAAATACTCAAATGTTCATAGAATGGTAAAAAACATAGAAAATGATCTCATATGGATGTGAAGTCATGGTTAAACCACATTTATGTTATTTTTTATGTGTACATGTATACTAAAATACAATATAACATTCGGTATGGTCAGAATGAGTCAAAAACACTTTTTAAAGGTACCAATGCCTTTAAAAATATGTGTCGAGGTGTCAAAACCTAGAAGCCAGTGTTATATTACTCTAAAATCATATTACAATGATCATACATTTGTTTTTAAAATATTAGAACTGATAGTATAGTATTTTGAGTTACGGTTTTCCCAGGATGGTCATAAATGTGTATTTAGTGTTTTAAAACACTAAAACATGCATAGAATAGTCAAAATCATAAGAAATGACCTCACATTGATGTGAAATCATATAAAACCCACCATTGTGTTATTTTTTACATGTAAGTTTAGACAACGCATAATTCCGATGTGTGGTGTGGTTATAATGACTCTGTAAACACTTTTTAAAGGTACTAAAGCCTTTAAAAACAAGTGTCAAGAGGTCAAAACCAATAAAATGATATCGTATCTCTCTGAAATCCAAGAAAAAATGCTCTTATATTGATTATAGAAATGTACTAACTAACAACTTGTCATTCAGAGTTATGGTTTTCCTAGGATGGTTTTAAATGCGTTTTAGTGTTTTAAAACACTTAAACACACGTGTAAAGGTCAAAAACATAGAAATCGACCATAGATTGACATGAAATAATCGGAAAACCGTCATTGAGTTATTTTTTAAGTGTAATCATAGAATACACATTAATATGATATGTGGTTTGGTTGGAATGAATTTGTAAACACTTTTTATAGGTACAAAATCACTTGAAAACATGTGTTGGGGGTCAAAACTGGGAAAATGATTTGTGATTTCCATGAAATAAAATAACACAATTATATATTTATTTTTGAAATGAACAGACTAAAGACACGTCATTATGAGTTATGGTTTTCCCGAGATGTCCATAAACACGTTTTTAGTGTTTTAAAACCCTAAAACATTCATGGAATGATCAAAACCATAGAAAATGGCCTCATGTTGATATGAAATCTTGGGAAAGCTACTGATGAGTTGTTTTTTATGTGTACACATAGAAAACATGTCAATCCGACCTACAGTGTTGTCTAAATGACTCGTTAAACACTTTTTAAAGGTACCAAAACATTTTAAAACATATGTCGGGTAAGATAAAATATAGAAAAAAATATTGGATTTCCCAAAAATGAATGAAAAAGGACCATAGGCTGATTTTTTAAATGAATTGACTGATCAAATATCATTCTGAGTTATGGTTTTTCCATGATGTCCATAAACATGTTTTTAGTGTTTTAAAACACTAAAATGAGCATGGAATGGTCAAAACAATAGAAAATGACCTCATATTGACACTAAATCATGGAAAACCAACCATTGAGTTATATATTACATCTACATAAAGACAACACATCAATTCAATGTGTGGTGTGGTTGGAATGAATCAATAAACACTTTTTAACAGTATTAAATCCATTAAAAACATTTTTTTGGGGGTCGAAACTTGTAAAACGACATCGGATTTCCCTATAGTGAGTAGAAAATGAATAGAGATTGATTTTTGGAAAGTAGTAACTGAAATCACATCATTCCAAGTTACAATTTTCCCATGATTATTGTAAACGTATTTTTAGTGTTTTGAAACACTAAAACATGCGTGGATTGTTCAAAACCTTAGAAAACAACCTCAAATTGACATGGAATTGTGGGAAACCCATCAATGATTTGTTTTTTACCTATAAGCATTGAAAATATGTCAATAAGACATGTGGTGTGGTTGGAATGACTCTACAAACACTTTTAAAATGTATAAAATCTTTTAAAAACATGTGTCAGGGGGGTCAAAACTACACAAATAATTTCAGGTTTCCATGAAATCAAATTACAATGCCCGTGGACTGATTTTTGAAATATTGTAAGGGGCTATGCATCATTCCAAGTTACATTTTTTCTATGATGGTCATAAATGAATTTTGATGGTTTTAAAACAGTAAAACATGCGTGAAATGGTGAAACATATAGAAAATGACCTTATATTGATGTGAATTCATGTTACAAAAACAGTAGAATTATTTTTTATATGTATGCATAACTATACATCATGTTGATATGCGGTATGAACAAAATGACATTGTAAACACATTTTAAAGGTACCAATGCCTTTAAAAGTATTTTTAGGGGCTAAAAACTAGGAAAAAGATGTTAGATTGTCATAAAATTATAAGATAATGATTGAAGATTGATTTTTGAAATATGGGAACTAACAGAATGTCATTAATCGTTATGATTTTCCCAGGGTGGTCGTAAAAGGATTTTTAGTGTTTTATAATACTAAAACATGTAAGAAATGGTCAAAAACATAGAAAATGTTCTCATATGAATGTTAAATCATGTGAGAACCATTGTCCTGATGTTTTTGATATATATGCATAGAACAATGTCAATCCGACATGTGGTGTGTTCAGAATGACTTGTTAAATACTTTTTAAAGGTACCAACGCCTTTAAAACATGTGTCGGGGTGTCAAAACAGAGAAACCAAAGTTAGATTAAACTGGAATCATATTGAACTGACCATAGATTTATTTTTATTTTTCTGAATTGATACTACATTATTCTAATTTACAGTTTTCATAGGATTGTTGTAAACGCATTTTTAGTGTTTTAAAACACAAAAACATGTGTGGAATGGTCAATACCATAAAAAATGACCTCACATTGACATGAAACCATTGGGAAACCACCACTGTGTTATTTTTGACATGTATTTCTAGACAAAATGTTAATCCGATGTTCGGTGTTGATAGAATGACTCAGTAACTTTTTAAAGGTATAAAAATCATTAAAAACATGTGTCATGAGGTCAAAACTAATAAAACAACATCAGATCTTCCTTAAGTCCATTAAAAAAATTATTGTATATTATTTTTTGAAAATTAGGAACAAATGACACATCATTCCAAGTTACTGTTTTCCCAGGATGGTTGTAAATGGGTTTTTAGTGTTTTAAAACACTAAATTGTGCATGTAACAGTCAAATCCATTGAAAACAACCTCATATTCATATGAAATAAATAGACACCCACTATTGAGTTATTTTTTGATGTGTAATCATATGAAACACGTTAATCTGATGTTCAGTTTGGTCAGAATGACTAGGAACACACATTTTTATGTACAAAATACTTTAAAAACATTTGTATGGGGGTCAAAACCAGGAAAATGACGTTAGATTACATTGAAATCAATTGAAAATAATTTTAGATGTCTTTTTGAAATTTAGGGATCGACAAAACATAATTATGAGTTACAGTTTACCGAGGATGGACATAAACACTTTTTCGTATTTTAAAACACTAAAACATAACTGGAATGATAAAAACCATAGAAAACTACCTCATGTTGATACGAAATAATGGGAAACCCACCAATGAGTTATTTTTTATGTGTTCACATAGACAACATGTCAATATGGTCTATAGTGTGGTTGGAATGACTCGGTAAACACCTTTTAAAAGTACCAATGTATTTAAAAAGATGTTTTGGGGGTTAAAACACGGAAAACAATGTCAGATTGTCCTGAAATTAGAAGAAAATGATTATTGCTTGATTTTTAAAATGAAGGAACTGAAAGAATGTCATTTTGAGTTATAGTTTTTCTATGGTGTTTATAATTTTTTTTATTGTTTTAAAACACTGAAACATTCATGGATTAGTCAAAACCATAGAAAACAACTTCAGATTAACATGAAATCATAGGAAAACCACCATTGTGTTATTTTTTACATCTAGGCACAAACAACACATCAATTCAGCATTCGGTGTGGTTATAATGAATCTGTAAACAATTTTAAAAGGTATCAAATCATTTAAAAACAAGTGTTGGTGGTGAAAACTAAGAAAAAAAGATCGTATTCAACTGTCATTGGCAAAAAATGACCATAGATTGGTTTTTGGAATGTAGGAACTGACAGAACGCCGATCTAAGTTATGGTTTCTCTAGGATGGTTGTAAATGCATTTTTTGTGTTTTGAAACACTAAAACATGTGTGGAATGGTCAAAACCATAGAAAAAAAAGACAAAAATTATCATGAAATTCTGGGAAACCCACCATCTATTTATTTTTAATGCGTACATAGAGGCAACATATCAATATTATGTGTGGTGTGGTTCGAATGACTCAGTAAACACTCTTTAAAGCTACAAAAGCCTTTAAAAACATGTGTTTGGGGGGTTAAAACAATGTAAAAAACATCATATTTTCATTAAATCAGGAAATAAATGATAGTATATTGACTTTTGAAATATAGGAACTGCCAACACATCATTCTGAGTTATGGTTTTACCAGAATTTTTGTAAACACATTTTTGTTTTTTTAAAACACTAAAACAAGTGTGTAATGATAAAAACCATAGAAAATGACCTCATATTTATGTGAAATCATCGTAAAAACATTGTTTTTTTATTTTTTATGTGTATCCATAGACAAACATCAATCTGATGTGCAGTGTGGTCAGAATGACTTGGTAAACACTTTTTAAAGGTACAAATTCCTTTAAAAACTTGTGTTATGGGGTCAAAACCTAGAAAAAAAATTTATATTTCCCAAAAATCATATTAAAATGATCTTAGATTTATTTTTTATATTTAGGAATAAAATAGACATCATTCTATGTTTTTGTTTTCCTAGGATGATCGTAATCATGTTTTTAGTGTTTTAAAACCTTAAAATGTCTATGTAATGGTCAAAACCTTAGAAAACAACCTCAGATTGATATGTAATCATGGTAAAATATATTTTGAGTTATTTTTGTCTTTTATTCATATACAACACATCAATCAGACATGTGGTGTGGTTGGAATGACTATGTAAACACTTTTTAAATGTATAAAGACTTTAAAAACATGTATCGGAGAGTCAAAAACCAGGAAAAAACATTGTATTACCCTGAAATCATAGGAAAATGACCATATATATATTTTTGAAATTTAGAAACTTATGAAAAATAATTCAGACTTATGGTTTTCTTGAGATGGCCATAAACACATTTTTCATGTTTTAAAACATGAAAATGTGTGTGAAATGGTTAAAACAATAGCAAACGACCTTAAATTGATGTAAAATCATTGGAAAACCACTTCTATTTTATTTTTTACATGAACACATAGACTACATGTCAATCCGATGTGTGTTGTGGTCAGAATGACTTAGTTAACATGTTTTAAAGGTACCCAATCCTTTAAAAACATGTATCAGGAGGTCAAAACATAGAAAACAATGCCGAATTGACATGCAATAAAAAGAAAATTACCATATATAGATTTTTTAAATTTAGGAATAGATGAACACCATTAAGAGTTATATTTTATCTGGGATGGTTATAAATGCAATTTTATTGTTTCAAAACACTAAAATGTGTGTGGAATAGTCAAACCCATATAAAACGACCACAGATTGATGTGAAAAATGGTGAAACCACATTTGAGTAATTATTTACATGTATGCATAGAAAACACATAAATATGATGTGTAGTGTGATAAGAATGACTCGGTAAACTCATTTGAATGTTAAATAACCCTTTAATAACATGTTTGGGGGTCAAAACTATGAAAATGATGTTGTATTTCCATGAAATTAAAGGAAAATGGACATAATTTCTTTTTGAAATGTAGGAACTGATAAAATTTCATTTCGAGTTACAGTTTTCTATGGATTTCCATAAACACATTTTTAGTGTTTTAAAACACTGAAACGTGCATGTAATGGTCAAAACCATAACACACGACCATAGATTAGCATGAAATCACGGGACAACTATTTTGAGTAATTTTTTATGTGTGTGTGCAAAAAACACATTAATCCAACATGTGATGTGGTCCAAATGACATGATAATCACTTTTTAAATGTATAAAAGCCTTTAAAAACATTTTTGGGGGGTAAAAAATAAGAAAATGACATTGAATTTCCCTAAAATCATTAAAAATTGTAGATTTTATTTTGAAATGTTGGAACTGACGACATGTCATTCCAAGTTACAGTTTTCCCAGGATAACCATAGACATGTTTTAGTGTTTTAAAACACTAAAACATCAATGTAATAGTTAAAACCATATAAAATTACCTCATATTTATGTGAAGTCATGTACAGCAACCGTTGAGTAATTGTTTGCATGTACGTATAAAGAACACATCAATCCGATTTGCGATGTGGTCAAAATGAATTGGAAAAAACTTTTTGAAATGCTTGAAAGACTTTAAAAACATGTGTTGAGGGCTCAAAACTAGGAAAATAAAGTTGGATTTCCCTAAAATCTATGGAAAATTATCATATATTTATTTTTAAAATATATGAACAAAGTTCATGTCATTTCGAGTAACAATTTTCCTAAGGTGGACATACAAGTATTTTTATTGTTTAAAAACTCTAAATCTAATATGGAATGGTCAAATCTATATAAAAATAAATTTAATTTACATGAAACCATGTGAAAACCACCTTTGTGTTATTTTTTATGTGTAAGTGAAAATAACACATCAATCTGACATGCGGTGTTCTCAGAATGTATCAATAAACACTTTTTAAAGGTATCAAAGCCTATAAAAACATGTGTAGATGGGTCAAAATGAGGAAAGTATGACATATTTCCCTAAAATTAGAGGATAATTATCGTATATTTATTTTTTAAATGTAAAAAATGATGGAAAATATTTCCAAGTTACAGTATTCCCAAGATGTCCGTAAATGCGTTTTTAGTGTTATAAAACACTAAATTGTGTGTGAAATGGTCAAAGTCGTAGTATAAGACCTCATATTGATGTGAAATCATGGGAAAAAAACCATTGTGTTATTTTTGTGGTGTAAAAATAGACTAAATTTTAATATGAATTGTGGGGTATAGAGACCCTATCCATTTAAATATATTATCACATAATTTTAAGCATAATAAAACATCAAATAAAAAGCCTATGATCGTAAAGTCTAGTGTCTAGGAATACTAGGTATATAATAAAACATTATAAAAAGAACTTCTTATTTAATCTCCATAATGAGATATTATCTCTCATTTTTCTTATATATCTGTATAGGATAACATGGGGATAACATGAACAAAGTGATGAGCTAAAAGCCTAGTAAGGGAAAAACATAGTAATGAGGCTTTAACACATGGGTTAGAAAGAATGGGATAATGATATAAGAAGGAATGGAACATGTGAAATAATAAAATATTAATATATAATCAAATAAACATAGTGGAATAATTATGTGGTAACAATATAAAACATAACTTTCGCATGTTTCAATGCTCATTGCACATAAAAGAGAACAAGTCAAGGTTAACCACCAAGACTGTTGCACATTGTAGCACGAGTCAAGGATACCTGCCAAGACCTTTTCATATAACATCTCATGAGACTCAACATTTACCAATTTATTATATATCTATTTAATTACACTCATCTTAACATGTTCATGAATATGCCTTCCACATAAATAATAATACATAATCAATCATACATAAACATAAGGGTACCTATGGAAACAAATGGGTATTGAAATCAATCCATAAAGCCTAATTTAATGGGTGTATCATAAAAGTGCCCTAAAAAAGATTCATATAAATCATGGCCATTAATAAGGTATATTAGTCATATATCATAATATGTGATTCCAAATTTAAGTGATAACATGTAAAACAGTTTTAAAAAAACATTAATATTAAAATATTTTTGTACCCTCTAATGAAAATATCAAATATGATTTAAAATAGAAAAGAGCATAATATTTTATATAAAACAATAATTAAACCAATACTGTGTTCATAATAAAAATATTGGTTTTTTTAAATATAATGGTTTCTTAAACATAGATCATATATTGTACTTGAAATTGGGTAAGAATTCAGAAATTTCCCTTAAAACGGGTTTGCTTATCGAGAAGTATTGAAGAGTGAATCAATTAAAAACATGTATATCAACAAAACAATGATGGATGAATCTTGAAACATGAGTTTGGATAATATAAATAGTATGTATATGTTTTACATAAAAATAAAAGTCAACTTCATTTGAATAAAAATAAAGATATAGCAACCCGAAGGAATGTAGGAGGTTCAGGTAGAATCCCTTTCAGAATATCAGTATGGAACCGAGTGTATATAAGAGATCTTAATGAGAGAGAAATGGGTTTATCATATTTTATAAATCATGAGGTATGTATGTAGGAGGTGATAAAATATACCCCAATATTAGTAACTACACATAAAAGTTCATAACATAGAGGAGATTCATGAATAAATGTTAGAAAGATGGGATCACTTACCTTAAGTATGATGGTGTACTTTGCTTGTTCTTAATGACCTGAATAATCAAAATAGGTTCACTAATTAATAATTCCATTTCCTCAAATACATTTTATTTATTTATTATAACCTTATTAAGTTCATCCATGTATCTTTTGATGAGTAATGAGGTTCAATTTCATTGTTTGGGAGTGTTTGCTTCCTCGGTTTTAATTATCAGTGCACCTATATTCATGTTCAAATAAATGTATGGTAAGAATAGTTTTCCAGAATTTAAGTTATATTGAATTAGTGAACATCAAAAATATTACATGTTTATAAAATTCATTTGGATATTTGTAGTGAAGGTGAATCATTATATAAAACATTAATGATAAATGCTTGGATTAATTTGGTGATTTTTCTCATAATTAACTTGTTTTGTATTATTATTTTACATAATGAGTGAAAAAGGTTTCCAAAACATCACATAACATAAAATAAATATATAATAGTATGTTTCAACCATAAAATGGTTTCTTGACTAGAATTTAATATGGTAATAGAAATTGGTAACTCATCTTCCTTGAATATGATAAATTAACACATCTCAGACAGTGTTTTCGTTGCTTTCATATAAAATAAGGGGAAAGTTGAGATAATAATGAATTATCCCATTAGAATAACATAATTAAATTAACATTATGGTACTGTTTTTTCATACAATTTGGATGAAGTGAGGTTAGGAATGAAAATAGGACAGAGGAACATAAAAAGAAACTGAATGAAAATAAAAGAGGAATTTACCTCTTGATTTTAATCTTCTATGAGAGCCTCCTAAGAGGTGAATATTTTTTCATTTTAGGATACCACAGGATGATGTACTTGGGTGACGATCTTGGGGAGACATTTGGGTAGAATTTATGCAAGGCACAAGGCTTGAGAGGAGTGAAGAGATGAGGGAAGTGTGGGTGGTTTTTATATTAGAGGGGAGAAGGGTTTTCTTAATATTTTAATAATTAGTTTATTATTTCTCCATAAGACAAGAAATGGTGATTATTAAATGAAAAAAAATATAAATAATTTCATGTGAGTTCGAAACAAATGAGCTTAAATCAGCATAACATCACCCATGACTCAATAATTAATGTATTTAGCTTATTTTTTGAATTATCGTATTTCACCATTCATTAAAAATTCATCTAATTCAGAAAAATCCCCAAAAATCATCCTAACCAATTTTCAACATTTTTAATCCAAAAATGAAATCCATTTTTCAAAAATAATTTTCTAAATATGATTGATTTAATTTCAAATTAAAATCATAATTTACCTGAAAAATACCGATTTTTAAAACTATAAGTGATTTTAGAATGCTTTCAAAAATAACATAAGGTCTTATAAAATTATCTTAAACCCAAAAGAGATAAAATTATTAATTTATGAACCCCTTTTAGGGAAAATAGATATTATTTTAAATTAATTAATTAATTTTTATTAATTTTTTATGACTTACAAAAATACCAATACTTTTAATATGGTCATATTATCACTTATAAAATGACTAAATTTTATTTTTACATTCAAGGGTGAGGTTACTATTCTTTTGGATGATTTACTATTCATAAGGGTCGTATTACTATTTATAAGGGTAGGTTACTATTCATAAGTGTAGGTTACTATTCACTAAAAATTATGTTTATTCCGTCGGACACCAAAGATCTTACGGATCACAACTACGTATGTCAGATTTTCAAAATTCAAATTACAGAAGTGAAAATACTAGGTTAAAAGGTTACAGAGTAATTAGTAGTTCAAGGGTTGTGATTTAATTTGATTATATGACATAATTATAAGAATGAAATTTTAATTGATAAAACATTAAGTTGTTACATTATTCCCCCCTTCTGAAATTTCAACCTCGAAATTCCATTTTACATTAAAATCTATAAACAAGTGTGGTTACTTTTCCTTCATTGCCTCGTCCAGTTCCCATGTTGCATCTTAATACTTATGGTTCCACCATAGTACATTTACCTAGGGAGTAGTCTTATTATGTATAACTTTATCTCTATGATCCAAGATCTTAAATGGATAATCCTCATAAGAATCATTCTCAAAATGCACCACCTCTGAAGATAGTACATGTGATAGATTTGGTATGTACTTCCTTACGAGGGGTATATGGAAGAAATCATGTACTTTACACATTGTAGGTGGATGTTTCAGTTTATAGGCCACAACCCCGACATGATCAAGATTATCTAAGGGTTCTAGGTACCTAGGACTTAACTTTCCTTTCTTCCCAAACCTCATGACCTTATTCCATAGAGATGTATGTAGAAACACCATGTCTCAAACATTGAACTCAAGATCTCATTAATGATTATATTCATAACTCTTTTGTTGAACTTCGGCTACCTTGATGGGATGATGAATAGTTTTCACCTTCTCTCCAATTTCTTCGACCATTTCAAGTCCTAGTAGCTTACGCTCACCGACTTCATCCCAACACGTCGGTGTTCTGAACCTTTTCCTATTAAGGGATTTGTATGGTTCCATTCAGATACATGAGTGGAAACTGTTATTGTAGGAGAATTCAACCAGTGGAAGTTGTTGTTCTCATCCTCCATTGAATTACATAGAACATGATCTCAACATATCTCTTTTAGAAACTTTTGGCAGGGCACGTGCATCCATCATTTCGTGGGTGGCGACGCTCTTTTTTCCCCACATTTCACCTTTCCAAAGGTAGGTGACATTCATTCCATGTTCAGGGATGTTTTCTCCTTGATCTAAACGAGGTGATGGGATGTCGGTTCTTCCTTGTATGGATTTATCATCAGAACTCATCACCTAATCCGGGACTCCCGTATAAATTATGATGTTGTTCATGAAACTCTTCTTAGTTCCATATCTTCATGGACACCAGATAATTACATTGCTTCTGTCGGGACATTCCAAGGGGTCCGATCAGGGTAGTAAACTTCGGTAAGGGGAGTAGTCACGTTGGACATCACTGGAGTGTCTGGATGCTGGAACACTGGCGTGTCTAGGTTTCTTCCCCTTATTATAGGGATTCTCGAGGGCGCGGAAGCCTAGGGCATCCTAAGTCGGACGTAGGGAATTTTATGCCATAGCCATTTATTTGAGGTTTTCCTCAGCTTCCTATATTTATCACAGGGTATGTTGTAGGTTTAAAATCTAGCGGAAATAGATTGGACTGATCGGAACACTGACTAGAGTGGATCGGGTGATTTCACCCCCAAGAGGGAACACCGATGTGGGGGATAACACATGGTTAGCTACCAGATTATTGTTAAAGTGAATAAGGATTGGGCTGGCATGATCGCACCGAGATGTGGCAGCCCGGGTAAGAAACAAAATGGATGATTGATGGTCAAGTGAAGTGGGTGGATAATGAGACGGAGTTGACTTGAGGATTATTGTGATGTTTGGATTGAGTCTCTAAGAGACCTCCTACATATCCCTATGAAAGGGAATCAATGTTCTCATAGTTCACCTGACAATGGATTACTACTGGATGGGGTTGACAACGGCTTACTGCTGGATGGTGTCACAAAGCTTACCATTGGATGGGGTTGAACCTCAGGGAGGCTTCCTACGTACCCTACCTAGGATATCGGGATCAAATCCCACATAGTTTGGAATGGGTTTGTTGAACCGACGTGAATTATGGTAAAAACCAAAGAGTGGTGGGTTTGAACCTCACGGAGGATTCCTACATACCTTTCCATGGAAATGATTAAAAACCTCATAGTTTAGTTTGGGATGGAGAACTGATGTGAATGGGGTCGGAGAGACCAATGGGTGGTGGGCATGAACCTCAGTGAGGCTTCTTACGTACCTTTCCTTGGAATGGATCAAAGACCTCATAGTTTAGGTGGGTTGGAAAACCTATGGGAAGAGGGTTGGAGTGACCAATGGGTCATGGGATTGAACCTCAGGGAGGCTTCCTACGTACCCTGCCTTGGCAAGGATCAAAGTCCTCATAGTTCGGGTGGGTTGGTGAACCGAAGTGAAGGGGGTCAGACTGACCAATGGGTGGTGGGTGTGAACATCAGGGAGGCTTCCTACTTACCTTTCCTAGTAAAGAATCAAAGACCTTGTAGTTCAGGTGGGTTGGTGAACCGACGTGAAGGGGGTTAGAGCGACCAATGGGTGGTGGGATTGAACCTCTGGTAGGCTTCCAACGTACCTTGCCTTGGAAAGGATCAAAGACCTCGTAGTTCAGGTAGGTGTTTGGGTATTACACTCTAGGCTTACCAAATAGGATGTCATGGTCGATGTTTACACGAAACCCATGTGAGTCATGCTCGTTGTGAGAAACAATAGGTAGAAAAGACCTGATGATCACGTCGCGTAAAGTGCGTCTGTGGGAAGTGGAATGGGGGGGCTTACGTGTGGTTAGCGGCATAAAAGAGGAAATAGGGTCTTACACCTTGCTAGCATCCCGAGGTGATGAATATTGGAACTTCCTCCAGGATGGAGACTCAGGCGGTGACAAAGCCTGGGGGGAGGGGGATTTGACACTCCAGAAGAGAGGAGGACCAGGGATGCTACCTCCTGCAAGTAATGTTAGGGGCTTACACCAAGGTGGTTTCCCTTTCCCCAAAGACAGATGTCGCTCCGATAAAGGGGATCTCATTCCATGTAAGTAATGATCTCACTCCCATAGAGACCAGTGGGCATGAAGAATGTCTATGGTGGTGGAACCCCGTATCTGAAAAACAGGGCATGGTCACAGTTTAATGTCACATTCTTAGGACGATGGAACTTGGAAGTTTAATGTTTAGCAGCTCAAACCAGGTGGGTTCACTCCGCACCCCTTGGACATACATAACTGATACGAACCTTCTCTTGAGGGAAGGAAGGCATCAGTAATGCTGTGAATGGGGGGTATTAAGAGGTGATCCCATTGGGGTTCCCTGTTATAATGGCTATGTGGAGAAGAAATAGTCGTTAGCGTGCCTATGTGAAGAAGCATGAGGCAAAGCAACAAAATGTGAAGCACCACCAAAGGGACTTTGAAGTTACTTTGTGTAAACATGGAGGGTTGCATGGGAAAATGAGTTGCAGGGAAAATGAGTTCATAGGTAGAAGCCTTGTAGAGCTCTGGTGCTCCATGTATTGAAGAGGATTCATGAAGGGGTATGCTTAGTGAAGAAAAGTGTCTTAGAATAGGCATAGGGAACAAGTGCATATAAAACGTGCTTTGCGAAGTGGAAAGACATTCGCGAAGCAATGCCTTGCGAAGAAAGGGTACCTCATGAAGCAAGGTGTTGTGAAGCAATTTTCTTTGGAAGAACAGTGACCCTGACTTAGCATGTGGGTCTCACGTGCATGGAGGGTGTTTCATGAAGCGTAAATGCTTCACGATGACCCGAGTCCCTGTCGGGATCCCCTTTCTTCGCAAAGGCCCATGGGATTTGCAAAAGGCATCTCTCTTGGAAGAGGTGTTGAAATAAAGCAAAGGGGGAGGCACTTCGCAATGCAAAATTACCTTGATAATCTCATGGTTTGGAAAGCAAGAAGTGCTTCACGATTTGAGAGCTCATAATGTGAAATGTTGGATGATTCATCCTTTGGGATCTAGGGGAGCTTGTATTTTTAAGCGAGAGGCACCATGAAGCAGAGATCGCTTATCACAAACATGGAGGTTGCTCTGCCGTAGGCTTGTGAACGTCAAATGTAATGCCCTGAACCTAGTTACCTAGAGTCAGTGAATTATTACATAACAATGAAATTATCACAAAAGATCATGTCTCGAATGACCTATTAGTTTAGTAGCCTTGGAATTACTAGATACATTCATAAGGTTTACATTATATCATAAAATTGAAAACTAAAACAACATTGTTTCCATAGACAACACTGAGATCCCATAGACTATCCCTACAAGTCAGTCATAATATACTTCTTTGCATCCTGGGAAAAATAAAGCATAGAAAGGGGTGATCTCAGATGCTTAGTAAGGATAACAATATAGCAGAAACTTTCATAAATAAGAATAAACATTTAAGGCAATGTATAAAACAAAAACAAAAGCCTTTTAATCATAAACTTCATCATACTATGGAAAATATAAATCAAAATAATTCCATTTAATTACTCATATTGATATTCTACTAGTCGAATAATCACATGCAATATCAATAGACACTTTAATAATGATGGAATGCATAATGCCAGATATTCATAACCACATAGTCGAGGCCTTGTGCAAAGACTACAAATAAGATTTTGTCAAGGCCTTGTGCAAAGACACTTGTTTGTCTCCTGAGACCTAACGATACATCTAAGATCTATAGAAGGCTCCACCTGTCACTTAATAAGTCCAATTCATTCATCATATGAAAATGTTTAAACATAACATAATCATTTGTATTAAAACTAGCATACCAAATGTCAATACTTTTTTCATAAACCATGAATGCTGTAAGAAATAACACATCCACTGTCAAACATATCCCAAAACCCTCAATACAATATGGATGTTTTTTATCATAATAAATAAACTTCAAATAAGCTTAAAATCTATCAAATGATGTTGATATAGATGAAATCAAAACCTTTTTTTTAGAGAAATATCTCTTTCTATTTTGAAATAATTTAAGAGTCACATAATTATAAAGAAGAAATTTATTTTTAAAATATTCTTATAAGATTTTAAGAGAATCTTCGACGATGTTATAACGACATAAAATAGCTACACCCGCCGTATAAGTTAAAAACATTCTTACCTTAATTTTGTCGAAATGTCATAAAGTACCTTATTTGGAAAACGACGGAAAGAATCATTTCAAATCATATAAGGTAAAATAAGGGTATCAATGACTTTACCCCATTTTCTAGTAAATAGTAAAAATGTTTTGAAATACATTTTTAAGAAACATGGATGTGGATGATAAAGAGGTCCCAGTAGATACTTATATAAAAACAACCTCGGATAATAAAGAGATTGTGAAATTCACCCTTACCTTGTACTTTTCCTTGGTCGATGGTAGGTTAACCTTCTTTATAATGGTGAAATAATTTTTATTAAATTATAAAAGAATCATATACATTAATATGATATCATATATGATCTTTTAACATTTATTTGTTAATAATATCTTAGTATTATCGTTGTTTCAGGTGTTAACGGGTTCGTTTTCCTTTATATTCTTTGTTATGTGAGTCATATTTGTTATGAATGGGATGTATCATATTCATATACAAAATGATATCAATTATTTAAACATTATTTTTAATCATTTAATGAAAAATAGTCTTGAGTGGATACGATGGGGAATGAATCTCATCGCGTTCATGGAGATGGTAATCCGTACGTACGCACGAGCGACAATATCATTCTTTTGATGTTAAAATAATATATATTCTGATGGTATATCATATATAAATGATCATTATCATGTTATATTTCTTATTTACATCAATTAAACATCATTATTATACACATCCAAATAATAATGTATTGAATAACAGTTACACCACGACGTGGAGACGGTAAGCCGTACATACGGATGTATGGTGACATGTCATTCAGAGGATGGATAGATTAATTAATTTGGTTGTACCATATTTATAATAAAATCAAAGTATATATAATAAAATGAAGTTATTATTTTATAATAGAAATAAAAAAGAAAAAGGAAGTGGAAGAAGAATGGAACGTGAAAGAGGTGATGAAATATTTACCTCTTCTTCGGGTTATTCCTTTTGATTTGATCAAAACCAATCCTTATGTTTGATTTATAACTAAAGTAATGACTCTAGGATAAAGGGAGGATATTTGAGAGGGTATTTGGGAAGAGTTTGGCCGAGAAAAATTTGTTTCAATGTGTGAATTAGATAGAAGGGGGAGAGCCCTTTCATAAGAGGGGTGAGTGGATCCTTAGGAAAAGATAGAAATATTATTTTATAATAAAATAATTTTCGGTTTTTAATGGCTCAAAAAAGTATTATTTAAAGGATAAGGTGGGGATGGGTTGAAAACCACTCAAAAAATAGTTTTTAGATAGGTTTGTTTCACTCTATTAACTTTATCTTTTATATTTAACTATTAGTTAGATAGTTTGACATTTACCATGTATCTTTGTATTTTTATATTATATGGTTAATAAACGTACTATATAATTCTAGGATAACCTCAAGTGGTTCATTAATGATTCATCTATCAATATATAAGTTCATTGGATGATCCTTAGATTTTTAGGAATAGAATATCAATTAATAATATAATATTTGTTTTAAAAACTCTTTTATGTCAATTTTGACACTATTTGGTATTTTGTTTTTTCTAAATTCATAACAGTAGGATAACTTCAAAATAAATTCATCTAACCAACCCTAATAGGTCATATTAACCTAAAAATTATATGAATTCATAAAAATCCTCAAATTACATTTATTGGGATATTTATAATATCATTTATTCAATTCAGGACATCACGTGGGCCAGTGGTAGGTGATACAACCTTGTCACCCTTCGGTTGCGGGTTCAAGTCTCACAGGCTTGCCGGACGCGATGGGTTGCTGCCCGTCCTCCGGGTTGTCCTTTCATGGAAATCCAAAAATAATCCCAAACTATAATTATCCAAAATAATTTTATCCAAACTCAAAGTCCAAAATTTATAAGGTAAACATAATGAAGATCCTTTTTTAAAGGTAAAAACATGTGAACACCTTCATCATGTATTCTTTTAAAACACTAAAACATCCTAAATTACCATAAAACCTTGCTGATTACATTCAGCCTCCCTTATTCCTTATAGAATACTATATATAATACTTCTATCCAAAAATGTTGTAAACTCCAACAATGATGGAATATACAAATCATTAATCAGTTTCAAGGTATTCAAGAATATCCAATATAATTTATCCAAATCAACCATCTCTTATTCCAAAACCACTACCTCATTATCGGGACTATATTAAGGATTACCTTTACTTCAAACATGTATTTTTAAAAAAGTGTAGATTATTATTAAGTCACTTTTCTTAGAACCATATAATCTTAAATCCTCAATAAAATAGTACTGCAGTACTATCCTTATTTATCTCTATAATTCATATAACCATTATATTTCTAATACAACACTCAAATGAAATAATTCTATAATAACAACATAAGAACACTTGTCATTCCTCTTCATCTTATGTAGTATCATAACATGATTATTATCGAATAGCATCATTTGTAGTATACTCTGATGACTGGGACATTGATTCGCGTAGTGTCCCAATGCCTTGCAGATGAAAAATTTTACATTTGAAACTTTTTTCTTTCCCTTGTGATTACGTACTTGGTGTCCTTTTTCCCGAAACATATAAAAAACTCTCATTACCTTTAATCATTTACCATGGTGATTCTTTCCACAGTTATAACATATGGGAAAATCCTTCTTTTCCATCTTCCCTTTATCCATCATTCTCTCTTCCATCCTTTTCTTTTCTTGCTTCCCTTCAAAGCCATAGGATTCAAAGAATTCATTACTTATCTTATTAACACATGATACTATTTCTTCATATGTTGAGGATACATCGGAGACTATTTCCCTTCTATAGGTTGGATTAATACTATGAAAGATATGATCCTTCTTTATCTTTGGATCATACGTATTGTTGGAGTTCACATTCCTTCTACTCGGCTCCCTCTCAATACAATGGCATACAATTGTTCAGTTTATGAATTGAATTGAATAATTCCAAAATTGTAAAATAACTAACGTAAATTGAATAACTTATGGATATAATCCATAATCATAAAAATATTTTCTTTGAGGAGGTATATACTCGTAAATCCTTCATAATGATTTGTAAAGAAAATGAGAATTATCCTAAGCATATCCCCCGGGAGTGTCATAACCAAGAGTGAAGCAAGGCACATTTTTGTGCACCAGTTCCCGTTCGAGTATAGATCAAAGCGGTGTTTTCAGGTTTTACCCCTAGGTACATCTATGCCAGAGCCTCCTATACCTACTTGTATCCAGACATGGATGTATTGCTTGGAAAACTCACAAAATCTCTACAATAACAAAATTCTAGGAAGTTCTTCTATAATAATCCTCAAAGTCTATCTTAGGGCTATGTTCTCTAATAAGAGTTTATCTAAATCTAGTTTTGATGGATTGTACTAAACATCCTTTGATACCAACTATAACGCCTCGACCGTAGTTACCCAGATTTGGTGCATTATTACATAACATTTGTATGATCACAAAAGATCAAGTCTCGAAAGACCTATTAGTTAAGTAGCCTTGGAAGTACTATATAAATTCTTAATGTTTACATTACATAATAAAATGGAAAACTACAACAAGATTATTTCCATAGACAATATTGAGATCCTATAGACTATCCATGTAGGTCAGTCATAATATACTTCTTCGCATCCTAGGAAAAATAAAACAAGGAAAGGGGTGAGATCAGATACTCAGTATGGATAAAAATATAGCAGAATCTTTCATAAATACTCATAAACATTTAACAAAATGTATAAAACCAAAACAAAATCCTTTTAAACATAAACATCATCATAATATGGAAAATATAAATCCAAATAATTCCATTTAATTACTCACATGGATATTCTACTAGTCGAATAATCACATTCAATATCAATATCCACTTTCTTAATTATGGAATGCATAATTCCAGAATTTCGTAACCATATAGTCAAGGCCTTGTGCCAAGACTACAAATAAGATTTTGTCAAGGCCTTGTGCCAAAACACTAGTTTGTGTCATGAGACCTACCGATGCATCGAGGAGTTATAGCGAGCTCCACATGTCACTTACTAAGTCCAATGCATTCCTCAAAAGAAAAGGTATAAACATAACATAAACATTCGTATTAAAACTAGATTACGAAATTTCAATACTTTTTCCATAAACCATGAATGGTGTAAAAACTAACACATAAACAGTCAAACATGTCACAAAACCTTTAATACAATATGTAAGTTTTGTATCATAATAAATCAACTTCAAATAAGCTTAAATTCCATCAAATGATGTTGACATAGATAAAATCAAAACCATTGTTTAGAGAAATAACTCTTTATATTTTGAAATAAATTAAGATCCCCATAATTATAAAGAAGACATTTTTTAAGATATTCTAATAAACATTTAAGGGAAACTTCATCGATGTTATAATGACGTAAAAAAGCCGCATCCACCGCATAAGTTAAAAAAACATTCTTACCTTAATTTTGTCGAAAAGGTCATAAAGTAACTAGTTTAGAAAATGAAAAAAGATTCCTTTCAAAACATATAAGGTCACATAATGGTATAAATGAAATTACCCCATTTTCTAGTAATTAGTAAAAATGTTTTGAAATAATTTTTTATGAACCATGGATGTGGATGATAAAGAGGTCCCAATAGATACATACGTAAAAACAACCTCAGATAATAAAGAGATTGTTAAATTAACCCTTACCTTATACTTTTCTTTAGTTGAGGGTAGGTTAACCTCATTTATAATGGTGAAATAATTGTTATAAAATTATACAAGACTCATATACATTAATATGATATCATATATGATCTTTTAACATTGCTTTGTTAACCATATCTTAGTATTATCGTTATTTCTGGTGTTAACGGATTCATTTTCCATTATATTCTTTGTTATGTGAGTAATATTTGTTATGTATGGGATGTATCTTATTCATATACATAATTATATCAAGTATTTAAACGTTATTTTTAATCATCTAATGAAAATTAGTCTTGATTGGATACGATGGAGAATGAATCACATCGCGTTCGTGGAGACGGTAATCCGTACGTACGCACGAGCGACAATATCAATCTTTTGATTTTAAAATAATATATAATTGGATTTTATATAATATATTTAGAATCATTATAATGTTATATTTATTATTTACATCAATTACACATTATTATTATACCCATCCAAATAATAATGTATTGAATAACAATTACACCACGATGTGGAGACGGTAAGCCGTATGTACGCACGTACGGTGACATGTCATTCAAAGGATGGATAGAATAATGAATTTGGTTGTAAAATATTTATAATAATGTCACATTATATAGAATATACTATAGTTATTATTTTATAATGGAAGCAACAAAGAAAAAGGAAGTGGAAGAAGAAAGGAACTTGAAAGAGGTGATGAAATATTTACCTCTTCTTCGGGTTCTTCTTTTTTATTTGATCAAAAGGGCTCTTTATATTGGCTTTATAACTAAAGTAATGCCTCTAGGATGAATAGAGGATAGTTGAGAGGGTATTTGGGTAGAGTTTGTCCGAGACAAATGGATTTGAAGGTGTAAATTAGAGAGAATTGGGAGTGCCCTTTTATAAGAGGGGAGAGGGGCACCTTAGGAAAACCTAGAAATGTTATTTTATAATAAAATAATTTTGGGTTTCTAATGGATAAGAAATATATTATTTAAAGGCTAAGGTGGTTATGTGTCAAATACCACTCAACCAATAGGTTTTAGATAGTTTTGGGTCACTATATTAGCTTTATCTTTTATATTTAACTATTAGTTAAATAGTTTGACATTTACCATGTCTCTATGTATTTTTATATTATATAATTAATAAACATACAATATACTTCCAAGTGAACCCCAATTGGTTCATTAATTATTCAAATATCATTATATAAGACCTTTTTCGGAACTTTAGATTTTTAAGAATAAAATATCAATTAATAATAGAATATTTGTTTTAGAAACTCTTTTATGTCAATTTTGACACTATTTGGTATTTTGTTTTTTCTAAATTCATATTAGCATTATTAATTCATAAAAAAATTTCTATAAACATCCCTAATAGGTCATAATATCTTATAAAATTTGTGGAATTTATAAAAGATATCAAATTAAATTTATTTGGATATTTATAATATCAATTATTTTAATCATTCATTAATACGGTAATTATTGCATCATCATTGTGTCATAAATAAATTAAATTATTTAAAGTCTAAAAAATATTAATAAACTACCATTATTCAGGAAATAGTTTTATATTTTTAATGAATATTTATAGTCGATTTCATATTATGTGTAACCTTATATTAAAAATGGTTTAGTTATTAATCTTTGAATTTAACACTTTTAACTCTTCTTTGAATTAATTAATAATAAATGTTCTAATCTAATCCAAGTGGACCTAAAGGATCATATTTTATTATTATGGTTGAATTTGGTTGAATTACACTTATCCAATAGAATTAGGACACGTTTTATGGTAATAATAATACCATTTTTACCCTTAATTACCCAATTTACTTTTAACCACGGTAAATCAATGTAAAAAGGTACTATTCAACAAAATGATTTTAATCCTATTGAACCACATTTTACTTAATAATATCAACCGTGTCACTTTTATTTTTTAAATTCAACTCACAGAAGTGGTAAAATTAAGTTTTTTTTTGTAAATTTGCAAATGCTCCTAGGAGGTGGGTAAAGACGGTAAAAAGTTCAATAAAATTTTTATATATCTAAAGATATTATAAACTGAATCCAATGAATTAAATTGAAAATATATAGTTATTATGTATATATTTTGAAATAAAATAAATTTAAATAATAATTATTATTATTTAAATAAAAATTCGGTTTTAAACTATAACTCGGTGTTTTTCACTATTCATCGAAAATTGAACGTTTTCAGAAAAATACCAAAAATTCACCCTAATATAATTTTGATATTCTGAATTCAAAAATGAATTCTATTTTACCAATTTAAATACATAGAATTTTCATTAATTAATTCCCATTGTCAAAACCAAAAAGCATATTTTTAAGAAATAATAACTATCAAAAGATTGACACTTGTTTATGTCCAATTTTAAAGTGAAATTAATTACAATGGCCATCATTGGATTAAATGGTAAAAATATAATCTAATTATAATTCCAAACCACTAAAATGTATAATTCAACACTATAAATTATTTTGATTAAAAAAGCTGTTTTCAGTTAAAATATAGTATTTTCACTATTCACCCAAATATGAAAGTTATCAGAAAATCACCAAAAATTTATAGACACTAAATTATTATGTCCCGATTCTAAATAAGAAGTTTATTCTTTCAAAATGAATATATAAAAGTTTCAAATATTATATTTAAAAAGGTTTCACCCTTAAAAGGCGGTAAAATTGGATTTTTTGAAAAATAATTCTTTTATCTGAAAAAAATGAATTTTGTTCTTACATTATATATAAGAAACTCATAATATGGATTCTGAAATTATAAGGATTATATAAATTTAAAAATTCAGTCAATACTATTCATAACCTCTTTTTGAACAGCTAGTTTTGTAAGTCGTGGTGCGCTTGAACTCAGTGTTGCATGTAGTGCAATTTATTACATTACTTTGAAGAAATAACGTACTATGAAATCTTTGGGTGTTACATAAAATCTGTTCATGAAGCATCCCGACTCCTTGCTCCGCGACAGGCTAGCGAATGTCAAATCTGTTCACGAAGCATAAAACCTCCTTGCTCCGCGGTGGGCTTGTGATCGTCAAATTCATTCACGGAGCATCTTGCCTCCTTGCTCCACGGTGGGCGTGAAGCTATGGAGCTCTGTGAAAGGTCTTCGCAGGGCAGCCTCAATGCCTTCCCTCTTGTTCCTCTTCTTCATAACTTTTTGCGTCAACAAATTCCCCCCCCCCCCCCTCAGACATGGATCCCATGAGAAATCAAGGGTCAAAATCTGATGGTCAATCGCCAAAATCCCTCGGTCATCCGTGAAGCAGTTTCGTGAAGAGGGATCGCAAGGAGGACATGCGACATGAAGGCTGACATATCTTTTTTCCTTTATTTCTTATGTGAATTTTTCTTTTAGTTCTCTAGATTTTCAATGCACTTGCGTACTCCATGATTGCTCTCTGTGAATCAGGTCTTCTGCTTCACGACGCATAGTGAGTCTTTGACTTCACGTCGGAGCGATTTGGGTCTGGACGTTGGCATGCTGGGGCTGGCTTCCATGGATAGTCTTCGAAAATGTACTCCACGAATGAGCATCACGAATAAAACCTAAAAATCACACAAACTCAAAACTGAATGGATCAGTGAGAGGCTTCCAGGAAAGTCCTTGTGGATGTTGTCCGAAGGGAGGAGATGGTGAATAGCTTGGGCCTAGGGAAGTTAATACGGAGCCATTCTATCCATGGTTTATTGGTGTAGCTGCAATTGGAGAGCCAGAGGAACTATCCGTTGTGCAATAGGATGCCTTTGTATGGCTTTGAGTTGAGGGACAACATCTTCATTCCTGAAGAAAGTAGAGACGATCTAGCTGACTGGTTCAGGAGTACGTCGTGTTAGCGCCAATGGATCAGGGCGACTGATGGCCATGTTCAAGAATACTTTATGGCCATGAATTTTGACGGTCTATATAATCACCTGAACAACATGGATGGGAAGGCACTGCAGCCGGAGATGTCCCCCCTCTATACCAGACAATTTTGAAGGCAGAATTGAGGAACCCGAGGAAGGGATGGTCTGAAGAGTGGGACCTGCGCTAGGGTGGAAACTTCACAGATGACTGGGCCTTGGCCTATAGGGTAGGTTCCCTGTATGAGGATTTTAGGGTGGAGATGAGAATAGTGGGTCTATATGAGGTGGCTTGGGCCTCCCAATTCCACATTTATCAATCGAAGCAGCTGATGCTAGAATTATTGAGTAGGCGGTCATCGAGGACCAATACCTTCCACTTGCCCCACGGGGAGGTTGGTATCAGCTTGTGGGATGTGAACCAAATATTAGGGGTCTTGATAATGGGGGTGATGTTTGATGAATTAATCCCCATTATGGGTGTGTGGGAGGATCCATAGTAGAAGTTTCCATTAGCAATAGCGTTGATGAAGCTTGTGCCAGAAGAGGACAAGGAAGTAGTAAGGGATTTCTGTTTCAGGAGGTGGTTCATGTAGTTTCTGAATTTTCCAAAAGAGACAAAGTTTCCGGTGAGTCCTTATACTTTCCTGAAGGGGGCTCAATGGGTCAAGGATCACTCATAATGGCAGCTATTGGAGGATATCCAGTGGAAAACCTAGGGATTTATCATCAGCACTGAGCAGTAGCCGTTAGTCTGGCTAGAGGCATTCATTATAGATCTCATCTATGGTTGGATCCTACCTGTGAGTGATATAAACATGGGTGTGCAACCAAGCACATTCATCATGAAATCCATGCTCACGACAGGAGGCAAAGTCAACCTCTGAATCCCGATGTTCACCAAACTATACAAGATGTTATGGTACATTAGCAAGGGGAAGAGGCCGCAGAAGATATTCGGTCAATTACATCTCCTGTATAGGTGGATAGCGGTGCATGTTAGAGGGTTTTATGAATACCTGAACCCCATCTCCCCTTTGAGGTTTAACTTACACCTGTTAATCATGAATTCCACAGGAAGCATCCTGGACAAGCTGACCACATCGTTGGTACTGAACCAGGTCTGGAAGGTGGAGGAATTAAACTTTCACCCATTTCCATTTCCAATGGGTTCTTTTACCGATGACGGACAAGGAACGGAAGAGAACCTCTCCTATCTACTGGAATTTCCATGTGGAGTGATGGTGGCAAGGGTGGACCGTGATCCCCTCTGCGAGCTGTACACCCCACACCGATTTTTCAGGAAATTTCGTTGTCTATAGTGACTAACCCCGTATGTCTATCTAGGGGTGCGCCATGAGTAACACTCATGTTTGATGATACATATGTGGCTCATGTTCACACAGGAAGATGAGGAGATGCGGAATGAGATTCCTTCACCCACTATTGTTTTCATGTTGGTAAATGAGTATTCCCAAAGCTGGAGGTAGCCTAACTGGGGGATATGCAGAAGCATCCAACCATTCTGGTCAGTGATGGTGAGCCTTCCCAACCTTAGGGTTGGGGCCAAAATGTAGAAAGGTAATCTCACGGTGGTGTCTTTGTTGTGGCGATGAGGCCCACACCTATTGAGGGGGTGGTAGTGGCAGTGGATCCAGCATCTGAAGCGAACCCGATGATCCCAAAATAATAGGGTTATCCAGAGGGGAGACCACCGAGAGTATTCTGTAGGATATCCACCCTGGATTTAGGGTAGAGGTTTCACCATATATACATGTTGGAGAATGTTGTCTTCTCGGAGGCCTGGGACATCTCAGAAGTCAACCGGAAATTCCTCGGCCCGTCTAAGATGTGGAAACACTTGAACCACCTCGAGATCTATTTTCCTATGATAGGCCCTATCAGGGATGGTTTTTAGGTGTCTCGGGTAGAGGTGGAGCAATACCTGTAATATTTGGTGGACTTTTTGCATTCCCAGGGTGCCTCTCGCCCAATGAAAGACCGCGTGAAGGTGCTGCTGGATCGTACGGTCCCACTGTAGTTGTCAGCCGCTGAACTGAGAGAGCACTTCCCTCTTCCAGAAAAATCGGAAGAGTCCTCCAGGGGGATGAGGCTGGTAGAGGGAGCCCGTTGGAGGAGGGAGAAGTCGGCGATCAATACTTGTATCTTGAATATTTCGCAGAGGACCTCAATGTAAAATACCAAACCCCTTCCTTAGGGTATGATTCTAGGTCATTTTGGAATCCTTACTAACTTCGGAACTGTGCAGGAGGACCTTGTACACAGAACTATTTCTCATCCCTCAATGGAAGTACATTTAGGGCCTTTAGGATCCATGCCCGCCCCTTGAAGATTAGTACGTCTGGAAGTTCCAGGACACTCGAGGTGGCTCTAGAGTTTTTAGACCTTCTGACAATATACGGAGGGCCATGCCTTGGGGCCCCTCTGTCATCAATCCAAGAACGAGAACGAGAATTCGATCTCTATAAGTTTCTTAACAAATTCATGACAGTCACCCCTTGACCATGATAACTGGAATTCATGCCCCACTTTTGGTATGCATAGTTCTCTAGATGGTGTGGGTTGCCTTTGAGAGGTCATTTGGTACTCTCGGTAGTGCCTTTCCCAGGGGAATGCCGGTGATTGTGGAGGCGGATATCCAGACCTACCCTACTGTAGAGCTCCCAATCACTTTTGGGGATTTCAGCAGGGTTGAGCCTGAGATTATGGAAGTGGGGTCCGATAATGAGGATCAACGAGATAGCCCAAGTCCCACCATGCCCGATCAAACACCAGACATGGACCTTGCTGACGAGTTCCTAGGGGAATTCCCCATATATGATCCTGCCAATCGCGCTGACTGGGGAAAGATGACATTTGACGAAGAGGATATTAAGACAGTCTTTTTCCGATCATGGAAGTTGATCAAGCACTTCATCGATGACACTCCCGAAGCACTATGGTTGGATGAGATGAATAGACTTCTCTCGCAACTACGAGAACTCTGTGATGGGGAAGTGGATGCCCAGCATCTCCACAAGCGTGTCTGAGATCTTATGGTGGAGAAGCTTTGGGACTATGGCCATATCCTTGATGTGGTCTGGTAGCGGAGGAAAGAAGGGAACATCAAGAGGCTCTAGGAGGCTGAAAATGAGGTCCAGTAGCTGTAGAGTCAGGTGTACAAGCACTCAACCTTCCTCAGCACACAATCAGAGCTAATATTGCAATTGAAGGCCCAGCTAGCCAAGGCCGAAGAGGTCCTGAAGTGAGCCTCTGAAGAAATGACCGTCATCCGGACCAGAGTGGAGTGGGACCAGATTGTGGCTGATGAGTTGCGCCCCATTCCTGCTGAGGAGGAGTAGGATCTAAACAGGTGGTAGAAAATCCTGGACGCCACAAGCCAGAGAGTGGTGTAGCTACAATGCTATTTTGATGGGTTCAACCCGTCCATGGGAGGTGTCGATCCTAGGGTGATGTAATGAATGAAACCAATGAATGTACATTCACTCTTGGAGATTTTATGCCAATTGTATGCATGATTTCTATTATTTGTGTTGGTTTATTGCATTCATGTGACATTTATGGTGTTTCCAGCGATCATTCCCTCAACTCACGTGGGTCAGGCCTGATGTGAGAAGCAAGGGATGACCACCTTATTACTCCATTCAAACGTGGGAGTGAAAACCAGGGTTCAGGTATCCCGGGGTTTGAATAGTTGATCCTAATTCCCATGAGAAAAGGGGAGAGGCTTTACTGGAGGAGAAAGACCTTAGAACAATCAAACTTCCATTTTCCCAATTTTCTCTAGTGCATGAGCGGGGTAATGTCGGGGCATTGGAAATCAATTCGAACATAAGGGAGTGAAAAGTGTAAATTATGATACCCCATATTCGGAACACTTTAGGGGTGGTGTGACAATAAAGGATAATTGTTGACCATGCTCGACACACAGTATCCATATTGCATTATCATGAAACGGGAATAAAAAACGAGGGCTGACTGCTGACCATGTTCGAAGCATGGGGCCTGACTCAGAATGTCATCCATTGGTCTTCCATAACATTAGCCCAAGACAGCAGGAAATACATAGGCTGAGAATCCATACTGTTAGGGGGTCCATTTTTAGATGTGAAAGAGGACGAGGGTCTGAATACGGGGCATGGAGAGAGTGAAATGTGGAGTGATGGTTTGTTCTAACAGAACACTATACTCTTGATATTACGCCACCTTGGTGGAAACCCATCAGGTGGGAACACCAATCTGATCATGGATAATTCCTACTTCTAGACAGGACCTCTTGGTGAGGAATCTATCACGTCCCAACATTGTTGTGGGGCATCCCGAACTTGTTCAGGGTAGACCTGCAATTTCATGGTTCCTCAAAAGAGTTCAGGAAAAGGGACCAAAACAAGAGGGGGAACATGACTTATGATTTTTGGGGATGGACCTGAGGCATAACACTTGGGTGTCTCTACGTATCTCATGAGATTGAGAATCAAGCCACACGTAGTTCTTGAACACAGCGTGGTCAAAGACCATTGCTGGTAGGGGGAATCCCTTATAGCGAGGAAGTTGACGCATCCCATGATTATCATGGGGAATTATGAACTTATTCAGGGTAGAACTACAGTTTAATGTCTTTCATCAAGGACATATGAGACCAAGTAGTTTAATGTTACATGGTAGGATGAACTATGAAAGGAGAGATCCTTAAAGATGAGTACATGGTGTGGTATCTTTAAACCAAATGAAAAAAAAGGTTAGGATGGACCAGAAGGAAAGTACACGGGTGGTCCTACGTATCCCATGTGGATGGGAATCAAGCCTTACATAGTACTGGGATAGCATGGTAGGATACTATTTCCAGAGATAATAAGGTTGTGCAGGTCTGGCCGTTGCACCGGAAGAAGCGGCATTTGATGGATCTTGCTTGTCCTTTAGGATGACTGTGTGTTTATTTAAGCAATGGACCTAGGATATAAAATCTAGGTATGTCATAGGAATCAAGCTGTATATTGGCATTGAAAAATGGTATGGTGTGTGACTGATACCATACATGATGCCCCCTCGAGTGGGGATATCACAGTGCAGTGTCATTTTTCGTCGTGCGGCCACGCTAATGTCATAGTTTAGGGTCATGTGAGGGGACCAACCATGCATTTTAATGTCGTGTGGTAAAAAAATAACATTTTAAATTCCCGTGGGACAAAGAATCATAGTTTAAAGTCATCTTAATCCGACATATACGGGAGATATGAGGTTCCATAGGGAATTTGCATAGCGTGATGAAGCATACCTAACAAGAATAAGGATGAGGTCCACATCATACCATTCACGATTCTAAGGAGGAAACCTTGGGCCAAGGGGGATGAAAAGGTTAAAGTATATTGGATAGGAGAGGCTAGCCCCCTATTGAGCTAGACCTGATGATGAGATTTCCGGGTGTTCATACGTATCCCATGAGGATGGGAATCAATCCACACGTAGTTCTTGAAGGTGACTTTTAACATCATGCGGGACAACATACAGTTTGATGTCATGTGGGACAAGTAGTAGGGGGACTAACTCCTAGAAAGAGGCCCACGCGGTGTGGTTATTGCAATCCCGATGTGAACAAGGGAATAATCCCACATGTGCCATGCCATGCGGTCCTATAAGAGTCGGAGCCCAGAAGACAGAACAGAAGAAGTAAATTAGTGGAACTTGAGCTGGACCCAAAGTTGATATGTTCAGGTGTTCCTACGTATCCCATGAGGATGGGAATCAATCCACACGTAGTTCTAAAATAGATCTTAGTTTAAGGTCTTAGAGCTCAGACCATAGAGGAATGGAATCCTTCTAAGTAAGTGTGTGCCTCAACTCGGTCCATAAGCCCACGTGAGTCAAACTTGGTGTGGGAAACAATTGTGGAAGGGGTTTTTTCAATACCTAGAATGCATTCCAAAGGGATGTTGGTGCGGGGCCCAAAATGATGCCTTCACTGTGGATTTCAAATGTGCAGTGAAGGATAGTGTCAGGAGTGTCAAAATTCTATTTGTACATGATGGGAATGAAAATAATGTGAATCATGTAACCAACGTTCGAGGCTTGAAGGGGATCACATGACGATGGTGGATAATTGTTGACCATTTTCGAAACACAACATCTATATCGTGTGGCCTAAAGCAGAAACAACAAATGAGTGTCAACCACTGACCATATTCACAACATGGGACTTTTATTGATTTGTTATCTAAAACCCTCGAAGACATTGGCCCATAATGGTAGGAGAGCCCTTAGGCCTAGCATCTCTGCCATTTGGGGGTCCCTTCAGGTGTAAAAGGTAATGGAATCCCAAATGAAGATGAACAAGAAGCCTGAAAATTAGGATAAATCATGTCCACGTGGAATCTGACACTCCATGTTCTAGCCCAATGTACTCATGGGGAAATTGGTGAATCACTGAAGAGGGCATAGGGACCCGACTTAAGGGCAGCCGACTCAAAGGTATGAGATCAGGGAAAGGGAGTGAAGGTCGCTTGAGAGAGAGAGATAGGTATGTGGCGTGGTTTTCATAAACCCAACGTGAATGAGGATGTTAGATCATACCACACTATATACCCCTCTTCTGAAAGAGCACGGGCCAAGGGGACCAAAACCATAGGGAGGTTTCTAAGAGATGGGGTTGGACCCAAAGTTTAAATGTTAGGGCGGTCCTACGTATCCCATGAGCATGGAAATCAATCCACACGTAGTTATGGGGGTGTCGTGCAGTTTAACATCACGCGATAATGACGAGGATTGGGGCAAGGTATCTGAACAAGGGATGTTTATGACACGACGAGTAACCCAACGTGAATGAGTAAATAATCCCACACCGCACTGCACCACCCTAATTGAGAACATGGTCCAGGGGCCCGAAAAGTCCGAGGTGCTTGAGGCTGGTCCATAGACAGAATTTCATGTCCAACTTGCATTTTAACATCTTACAATGACAATGAAGGTGATCTTAGTTTAGGTTCATAGATCTCATATCGTATATGCCAAGTTTAATGTCATATGTGTGGCACCGAGAGGGTGAATCATCATGCCTATGGAAGACCCCAAAATGGCGATAATGATAGAGGACAACTATTGACAAGGTTTGCAACACAGTATCCACCCTTGTGTGATTGGAGTTTGGGGAAAGCAATTGAGCATCAACCATTGAACATATTATCAACATAGGAGTTATATCTATATTTTTCTAAAACCCTTGAAGACGTTCGATCATAATGGTAGGATAGCCCTTGGGTCAATCATGCATGCCATTTGGGGGCCCTTTTGGATATGGAAGGTGAAGGGAGACCAAATGATGGGACTCACAAAGCATGGATGGGCATGTACTCGTGGAATAGACCATAAATGAAGGGATGGATTCCTCAAGGGGATATATGTGGCATGTATAAATAAAACTAGGTAAATGAGGACGTGTTTCCATAACGTACTACACAATCCTAAATGAGAACTTGGGCCAGGTGGCCGAAGGACTCGAAGGACCTGAGGTTGGGCGCCCCAGCCAACTGTAGCTATATGGCCTCTCCTGCAGGCATTTCCACATCATAGCTCTTAATCCTATGTGAGAAATGCTCAGTGTGGGAAACAAGGAGTAGTATTAGGCTCTCCCCATCACATAAGGGTCAGATAGCTGGCATCACCTGAGGGAGACCACGGCTTGAAGATATAGTAGGGAAGAACGAGCCACTAAAACTCAATATTTGGGACTAATGGGAGTGGTGATAACGTCAACGGATAGTTGTTGACCATGTTCAAAACACCGCATCCACATTGTGTGTCCTAGAATGGGAACAAAAAACATGAATCGTCCGCTTACCATATTCACAATGCGGGGCTCATGTCAATTTGATGTTCAAAATCTTTGAGGACGTTGGACTATAATGGTAGAAGGGACCTTCGGCTGAGAATCCATGACATTCAGGGGCCATTCTGGACATGAATGATGAAGGAGTCCCAAACAAGGAGCGTGAGTGAATCATAATTATGCCTGTGCATTTCAACGTTAAGAAGGATGGTGAAAGAGGTGGAATTCTCTAGGGAGTGGATCGCATGGCGGGGCTATGATGAACTCGATGTGAATTGAGGCAAAACAAGAAAAACACCATATGTATTGACTCGAGGAGAGATTCTAGAGTTTGGGGATGGAATGACAAACAAAATTTCAGGGAATTCCTACGTATCCCATGAGTATGGCAATCAAGCCATACGTAGTTCTTGAAGGCCATGTTGTTTAACAACATGCAGTGAGTACGTGGGAGGATCAATGAATTGGGAGGGGAACATGGTGTGACCGTCGTAATCCTGACATGATTGGGGATAAATAATCTTACACTATACCATGCAAGGACCCTCCGAGGGAACTATACCCAGGGGGGATAGTTGAAGAGAAGAGTCTGGGGGCTGGACTCAGGGCCGAGTGTCTGAGCATTCCTACATATCCCATAAGGTTAAGAATCAACCCTTAAAGACTTCTAGAAGAACCATATAGTTTAATGTCTTGCATGATGATGAATAGTTTAACGTCATGTAGGATGATGAAAAATTTAATGTCGTGTGGGATGAAGTAGTTTAGGGTCATGCAGGACATGACAGTTCTGGGTCATGCTGGACCAGCAGGATCAAGAAAAGTATTTGTTGAGAAATTTGGAATTGTTGGGAGGAGTTATATTCTCACCATCCATGGTCACCAGTGAGTATGCACCATTCGGGTAAACCCTATGAATTATGTAAGGTCCTTCCCATTTGGGCTCCAAATTGGGTGGTTTCCATACAGGTATCATTAGTGTCCAAAGGGCCAATACCAAGTCACCTTGTAAGAAGGTGTGGAGATGAACTTTCTTGTAAAAATCTCTAGACATCTTGTTATGGTGTCTTTGCATGTTTTGCAGGGCACGAAGCCTATTTTTGACGAGTGCTTCCAGCTCAGCCATGTGGACTTCAGCTACCTTATCTGGTGCTTGCTGATCAAAGACCATTGTGCGTAATGAAGGAAACTATATCTCGATGGGTAGGAAGGATTCTGTTCCACATACCAGGGAATATGGGTTCACCTAGGTGAAATTACAAGTCGTCATCTGATAATCCCATAGAGCATTGGGAAGCTTGTTCGGGCAACTCTTCTTATTCTTACCAACCATTTTCTGCAGAATGTTAGAGAGGGTTTTGTTGAATGCCTCGATCTGTCCATTTTCTTGTGCATGATAGAATGAGGTATGGTTAGGAGGGATGTTATACTTAGTGTACAATTTCTTCAGCTCAGCTGCTCGAATGTTGGTGTCGTTATCGGTGAGGACGGAATGAGGGACTCCAAATCGGTAGATGATATTTGAGCTCATGAAGTCAACGATGGAATGGGCCTTGACCTCCTTGAGTGGAACTGCCTCTAACCACATGGAGAAGAAATCTGTAGCTGTTAGAATGATCCTACACTAGCGAGCTGTCACCGGTGGATATGGTCCCACGACATTGAGTCCCCACACTGCAAATGGCCAAGAGTACTTGGTGCAGTGGAGAGGCTTTGGTGGACGATGCATAAAGTTTGCATGAATTTGGCATGCATGGCATCTCTTGGTGAACTCGATGCAGTCGTGGATCATAGAGGTCCAGATGTACCCCAATCTCTGGATCTGGTGAGATACCTTTGGATCGGTCAGATGAGCCATGCAAGAACTGACATGAGCCTTTTACATAACCTATGAAATCTCAACTCCTTGAATGAAACAGAGTAGAACCCCATCAAATCCGCGCTTGAAGAGGATCTTCTCATGGCATGGGCCGTCCTGGAGGGTGAACTGTGATGTGCGTGTTTAGATTTTCTCGCGCTTGGCCTGATCAGTCGGGAGGTAACCATTTTGTGGATACTCGACAAAGGGGGCTCTCCAGTTAGGAGTCACTTCAACCACTGCATCTAGGGGTCTTGAAGTGGAGGCTCTGATGGTAAGATGGCTCACCATCAGGCCATCATCGTCATATGGGGTGATGAGAGAAATGAATCTCTGATGTCCCACATGGATAATTAGATCATCCCACTCGGGTTCTGCAAGTGATGCATCTAGGCCGGCCAGGGTGTCATCTCGACCGTACTGAGTTTGAGGGACATGAGTGACATCTTACTGAGTTGGGAACTAGGCTATTAGCTAGAGAGTGAGCTCCAAAAAATGGTACGAGCTCTTACTTTCTAATGATGTAGTCACCAATGATTTTCTTGATTACTAATTCAGAATCCCCTTTCACATGTAAATGGGGAACATCAATCTTGAGAGCCAGCTCAAGGCCAGTGATGAGAGCCTGGTAATTTTCTTAATTGTTGGTGTAGCCTTCTGAAAACATGATAGAGTATGGAAGAATGGCTTGTGTTTGGGTTATAAAGACGATACCCAGGCCTAATCTATTGAGTCTGGGATCATTTAGCCTCTTACCAGTGGGGCTTCAGGAAGCACCATCGATGTGAATCTGCCAGCACAACATGTCTTGGTCTACCGAGAGGATCACCTCATCAGGGAAATCGAGATCCAAGGATTGGTCAGTAGGAGATGGATGCGCAGAAAGGAATTTTGCCAATGCTATCCCCTTAATAGCCTTCTGAGGGACAAACCTGATATAGAACTACAAGAAAATCACTGCCCACCGAGCTAGATGTCCTGTCAACATGGGGTGGCTCAGGATGTACATCAATTGGTCTACTCGGGACAACAGTTTTACCTCGTGGTGCTGCAAGTAATGTTGCAATTTTGTTACTGCAAATACCAGCGCAAGGCAGCTCTTTTCGATGAGGGAGTATCTGGTTTTCGTATCAAGGAGCATGCGTCTAAGGTAGTAAATGTTGCTCTCTATATCCTCGTTGTTATTATGGGTGATAAGGGCACCAATGGATCTTTCCAGGGAAGTCACATAAAGAACCATTGGTTTTCCAAAGACAGGTGGCATTAAGACCGGAGGCTGGAGAAGATACTGCTTGATTTCCTCAAACGCGGTTTGGAACTCTTCGTCCCATTCATAAGTAGTTCCTTTCTTCATGTGCCAAAAAGGGCTTACACATGCCAGCCATATTCTCAATGAATCGGTGTATATAGGCCATGTGGCCTTGAAAACCTCGAAGCTCCTGAATATTGCTCTGGGGAGGCATGTGGCTGATGGATTTGGTCTTCTCTAGGTCTATATCAATGCCCATATATCTGAAAACAAAGCTAAGAAATTTTTCAGAGGTGATCCCAAAGGAACATTTCAGTGGGTTCATCTCCAAGTGGTGATAACGAAGGAAGCCGAACACTTTCTCAAGGTCTTTGAGAAGGTCTTGGTGCTGACAAGATTTGACCACCAGATCGTCCACGTGGCATTCCACCAATGTTCTGAGGATTAGATTGAATATGCGATGCATAGACTTATGATAGGTGGAACATGCATTCTTTAGACCGAAGAGTATAAATTTGTAACAGAAAGTACCCTGTGGCACCCTGAAAGCTGTGGAATCCTAATCCCCAGGGGCCATTCAGATCTGGTTGTATTCTGACTAACTATTTATGAATAATAGGACTTGGAACCTAGTTGTGGCATCAATCAACAATTCTATCACTGGAAGGGGAAAGTCATCCTTTAGGTACTGACTGTTGAGATCCCGTAAGTCGATGCAGACTCTGATCTCCCTGTTCTTTTTTCTGACTGGCACATTGTTGTCTAGCAATTTGGGGTATTGGAATTCCTGAACGAAATTGTCTCTGATAAGCTTATCAACTTCCACCTATACCACGACACCGTGATATGGGTTCATCTTCCTAGGTGGCTTCTTGAACCGGCGATGATTTGTTAGGAGACCGAGGTGGTGTGCCACTACCTGAGGATCTAGTCCTGGCATCTCATCGTAGCTCCAGGCGAACACATCGTGATTTTGTTTCAGGAAGTCAGCATACAGCTACTGCTCCACGGGAGGCATGGCGGCACTGATCAATGTGGGTCTTGGATCTGCCACACCACCGAGGTTCACCTGTACTAGTTCATCTACTATGGTAGAGACGCCCTCCTCAAACGTAGGTGGAGTGTCCTCTAAATCCTCTTATTCGCTTGCGGAGGAGGGATCCTTAGAGGGAGGAGCTTCCTCTGGGTCGACATCACCCTGTGAGAGGCTAGTACCATCATGTGTGGTAGTGGACAGCACATCGAGAGATTCATTCACTGCCGAAACCATAGCAATGAAGGTTGTTGATATGATCTCATCTGTTTTTCATCCTAAGGGGCCATGATTGATGATATAAAAGCAATAGTGGTGCATTGTCTTGAGACGGTTGATTCCAGCCCAGCAAAATAGGAAAGCATGACGTATTTCCGTTTCCATGGGGAAGATATCTGGATAACTTATGGGAGTCGGGGGATCAGGGATCACTGAGGATTTATTCATATAAAAATACGAAGTGATCTACTGACATCACTTGGATGTGAGAATATGTTTACCCTTGTACCAGATACAAAAAACAATGCCCCATATCGGGGGTCATGGCCTCTAATCGATGGATTGGGATGACGTAAGAGTCATCCAAACCTACCCAGGGGTCAGTTTCAACCGCAACGGGTTCAACCTCACTGGCCTGAATCTACGTGTCCTTGATCTTGTAATAGTCGGAATCCATGTAGTAGGATTCACAAGAGGCAAAAAGAGACGTGTCACCTTGGGGAACACCCAGTCGACCATTGAGGGAGTACTTGAGGCACTGGTGTTACGATGAGGGGACCACTGCGTACAGGTAGAGCCATGGTATGTCGATCAATGCATTGTAGGTGGTGTCCTGAGAGACTACCATAAATTTGGTGCTAGCAACTAGGACACCAAACTCGGTCTTCAAGCAGGTCTTTCTTACCGGTGTCTATTCCATCCAGTCATAACCTTGGATTCATAAGTCAGAGGGACTCATATCTTGTTCAAAAAATCCCATCTTTCACAGTGTCTGAGTCAGGATTAGATTAATTTCAGAGCCCGTGTCGAAAGGATAGTTACGAGCCTCCAAGCCATTGAACTAGATGGTGATGTACAGTGGGAGAATGTTCCCATGTATGGGATAGCTTTCATCTTTTCCAGAGAGCGAGATGATGTCCTGGAATTCAGAATTTTCAACCGCTTCATCATGAAAGGCTTATGTGGATGCTACTTTCGTCTCAAACTGGAGGGGGCTTCTTAAAGCCTCAGCGAGGGCCTCACACAAATCTGAAGATAGAAAGAGGGACTCAAGGATGAAATTCCATTATGGAATTATGGAATGATTCTTAAGAACATTGTACTTCCACACCAGTCATGAACTTCTGCTTGCAAGAGGTCGCTCTATGACATGAGGTACGGTGGCCCCTACCGGCAGGACCGGCGGCTGACAGGTGTTGGGAATGTCCCGCTACTCACAATTTAAAGCATTTAGAGTACCTTCCGTATTGGAGCCAGCAGACTTGGACCAGTATGGTGTGGAGCGTGGATGATCACAGCAAGGCCTAGGTGGCTCTGCTTGGTCTAGTAGCACAAACGACGGTGGAGGCGGGCCTGATGACACCAGATGAGGAGGTTGCACATGCGGAGCTCTACGCTGGACCTAATTTCTAGTATCAGTGGCATTCATAGCCTGGACAGAAGTGCCAATTGTTCTGTCTTGATGACTCATATGGTCACGGCTTCGCCGACATTGGCGTCGGTTGGGGACGTTGTTGAGATCTTCCTGGCACTCCCCATCGTCGGGAGTCATGTAGGGTTTTACCAGCTCCACGGTGTTAACAAATGCATACCCTTAACTATAAATCTAGGATTCATCCACTACTTGGTAGATTCTGGGAGTAATTTCCATCTCCGAGGGCATGAATGTAACGCCCTGACCCCAGTTACCCAGAGCTGGTGCATTATTACATAACATTGGAATGATCAAAAGAAAGATCAAATCTTGAAAGACCGATTAGTTTAGTAGCCTTGGAAACACTAGATATATTCATAAAGTTTTACATTACATCATAAAAATGAAAACCACAACAACATAGTCTCCATATTCTACACTCTTATCCCCTCATACTATCCCTGAAGGTCATTCATAATATACTTTTTCTCATCCTGGGAAAAATAAAACATAGAAAAGGGGTGAGCTCAAATGCCTAGTAAGGATAACAATATAGCGTAAACTTTCATAAATAAGAATAAACATTTAAGGAAATATATAACTAAAACAAAAGACTTTTAAACTTGAACTTCAACATAGTATGGAAAAAATAAAATGAAATAATGTCATTTACTTATTCCCATGTATATTCTGCTAATCGAATAATCACATGCAATATCGATAACAACTTTCATAATGATGGAATGCATAATTCCAGACTACCATAACCACATAGCCAAGGCCTCGTGCCAAGACTACAAATAAGATTTTGTCAAGGCCTTGTGCCAAGACACTAGTTTGTCTCATGAGACCTACCGATGCATCGAGGAGCTATAGAGGGCTCCACCCATCACTTACTAAGTCCAATGCATTCCCATATTAAAAGGTTTAAAGAAAACATAAACATTCGTATTAAAACTAGCATATGAAATGTCAATACTTTCTCCATAAACCACGAATGGTATAAAAACTAACACATCCACTAAAAAAACACAAAAACTTAAATACAATACAAATGTTTTTTATCATAATAAATAAACTTCAAATAAGCTTAAAATCCATCAATGATGTTTACATAGATGAAATCAAAACTATTTGAGAGAAATATCTCTTTCTCGAAATCATTGAAAAGTAACACATTTATAAAGGAAGTAATTTAAAAGAGATTTCTGAATCAATGTGTCCCATACCACTTTGAAACTTTTAAAAATAAATATCATTTCAAAACTTTCATGTCCATATAAATAAATCCTTAAAATCATTTTGAAAACATGGACAATAATTAAAAAGATTTAGAATGATAAATCTTTAAAACATTTACAATTATGATCTTGATAAAGAGTACCTTTCACAAAATTTTAAAATATTCATTTTGAAATCATTTAAAAGTCACATAATTATAGAATAAAACATTTACTTTGAAAATATTCTTTTAATCTTGTAAGGGAAGCTTTAGCTATTTTATAACGGCGGAAAATAACCGCACCCGCCGTATAAGTTTAAAAAGACATTATTACCTTAAATTTGTCGAAAAGGTTAAAAAGTACCTTGTTTGGAAAATGATGGAAAGATTCCCTTAAAAAAACATAGAGATATAAATGACTTTAACCCATTGTCTAGTAAATAGTAAAAATGTTTTTAAATACATTTTTATGGAACATGAATGTGGATGATAAAGAGAACCCAGTAGATTATTACGTATAACCAACCTCAGATAATGAAGAGATTGCGAAATAAACCCTTACCTTGTACTTTTCCTTGGTTGGGGTAGGTTAACCTCTTGTATAATGGTGAAATAATTGTTATTAAATTATACAAGAATCATGTATATTAATATGATATCATATATGATCTTTTAACATTGATTTGTTAATAATATCAAGTATTATCGTTGTTTCGGGTGTTAACTTACTCGTTTTCTTTTATATGTTTTGTTATGTAAGCCGTGTTTGTCATGGATTGGTTGTATCTTATTCATATCCATAATGATATCAAGTCCTTAAACATTATTTTTAAATCATCAAATGATAATTATACTTGAATGGATACGATGGAGAATGAATCTCATCGCGTTCGTGGAGACGGTAGTCCGTACGTACGCACGAGCGACAATATCATTATTTTGATATTAAAATAATATATAATTGGATGGTATATAATATATACAGAATAATTATCATGTTATATTTATTATTAACGTGAATTACACATCATTATTATACCGATCTAAAAAATAATTTATTGAATAACAATTACACCACGACGTGGAGACGGTAAGCCGTATGTATGCACGTATGGTGACAAGTCATTCAGAGGATGGATAGAATACTGAATATCGTTGTACCGTATTTATAATAACATCATTGTATATATAATATACTGGATTTATTATTTTATAATGGGAATAACAAAGAAATAAGAAGTTGAAGAATAAAGGAACTTGAAAAAGGGTGGTAAATCATTACCTCTTCTTTGGGTTATTTCTTTTGATTTGATCAAAAGGGCTACTTAGGTTGGATTTTTGACTAAAGGAAGGACTCTAGGATGAATTGAGGGAAGTTGAGAGAGTATTTGGGCAGGTTTTGGCCAAACCAAAAGGCTTTGATGGTGTGAATTAATGAGAAGGGGGAGTGCCCTTTTATAAGAGGGGTGAAGGGCACCTTTGGAAAAGCTAGAAATATTATTTTATGATAAATTCATATTCGGTTTATAATGGCTAAAAAGTAGATTATTTACATGTTAAGGTGGGTATAGGTCGAAAACCACTCAACCAATAGGATTTAGACAGGTTTGGGTCATTATACTAACCCTATCTTTAAGTATTAACTCTTAGTTAATTAGTTTCACTATTACAATGTCTCTTTGTAATTTTATATTATATGGTTAATAAACGTACTATATACATCCAAGAGACCACAAGTGGTCCATTAATGATACACCTATCATGATATAAGTCTATTGGACGAACCATAGATTTTTAGGAATTGAAAATCAATTAATAATACAATATTTGTTTTAAAAACTCTTTTATGTCAATTTTGAAACTATTCAATAGTTGATTTTTGTAAAAATCATAACAGAATTATTACTTCGAAAAATGTTAATTACATCATTTATAACATGTAATATTAACCTAGAAAATTAGTTTAATTCATTAAAAGTCTGAAATTATATCTCTTTGGGTATTTATAATATCAATTATTTTAATTTTTCACTATTATGGTAATTACTGCATCATCATTGTGTCATAAATAAATTAAACTATTTAATGTCTAAAAATTATAAATAAAGTATCATTATGTATTAAATATTTTTATCTTTCTAATTAATATTTATAGTCGAAAATCCAACATATATAACCCTTTATAAAAATTGTTTTTCTAAAAGATATATGCTTTTGTCATTTTTGTATTTATTTTAACTTAATTAAAATAATGTGCCCTATCACCTACATGTGGCTCCATGGGGTCCCACAATCGACCCAAATATGGCCATGGTAGAACATGTATCCACCAATAATGTTAGGACACGTTTTAGGGTAATTTAGTATTATTATAATATTATTTTTTAACCCTTATTTACCGGATTTACACTTTAACCGTGGTAAATAAAATATTTACCGAAATAATTATTCAAAATGTCTAAAAATAAAAGTTACCTATTAACACAATTTGGACATCCTGATTCCAACTATGTAATCCAATTTTAAAAATTCCAAACACAAAAGTGGCAGAAATTAATTTAAAATTAATTCCCACTGTCAAAAGAAAAAACGTGTTTTTAAGGTATAATAACTATCAAAAGATTGGTACTTGTTTATGTCCAGTTTAATTGGGAAATTATGTCCAATGGACAACATTGTAATAAATGGTAAATATATATTCTAAATATACTTTAAAATCACACAAATTAATAATTTATCACTATTAATTATTTTGATTAAAAAAGTTGTTTTTAATTAAAATTTAGTAATTTTCACTATTCGTCAAAATATTAATGTTATCCGAAAAGTACCAAAATTTCACCTTAGGATAAATTCGATACTCCAAATCCAAAAATGAAGTCCATTTTGAGAGATAAAATTTCTAAAATTGTAAAAAGTAGGTATTACTATTCATAACAGCTAGTTTGATCGGTTGTGGTGTGTGTTAGAACTCGATGCTGCGTACAACACACGCTATTGCATTATCCAATGGGAAACGTACCGTAGAAGCATGGGGTGTTACATTCTCCCCTCCTTCAATAAATTTCTTCCTCGCAATTTGAAATTGTTCTTCGAAAATAAAAGGTTGAAAATAGAAAATATCATTGTGGGAAAACCCACATCGGAAATTGGGTTACTAAAATTTAGTCTTAATATGAGGAAAAGGGAAATGAAAGGGTCACCAACAAATTATGATCTCGATTAAGAGAACATTAGTGGAAATTAGAGACATATAATTGGAGGAAAAACATAAATATTTATAGGTAGTGATTGAGGTCACCAATCAAAAACAAGTGTAAAATTGAGGGCCTTAAATTCATCAATTTATGGTGATTTAAAATACCATCGGTTCAGCAAAACATATGGTATTAGGATAACACATTTTTTTGTTTTAATATCCCTTCACTAAAGTATAAGAATTAATTTCTTCATTGAATAAGAGAAGAGGAAAAATATATACTTGACAAATAGAGTCTCATCCTTTAACTAAGTTCTACCACAAACTCATCTTTCACTCTAAAAGATAATAGAACTTTAAAATAATATTCTATTTATCCTATTAGTATAGGGTTAAAAAAATTAATTTATAATTCATCTAGCAGAAACATTAAAAAACAACATTATTCAATCTAGTACATCACATGGGTCAGTGGTAGGTGATACACCCTTGTCTACCTTTGGTTGTGGGTTCAAGTCTCGCGGCCTTGCCGGATGTGACGGGTTGCCGCCCGACCTCCGGGTTGTCCTTTTATGGAAATCCAAAATAATACAAACTAGAACTATCCAAAATAATTCAGTCCAAAATTTATAAGGAAGGTAAACACAATGAAGATTTTTTTTCTGTGTAATAACATGTGAACACCTTCATCATGTATTCTTTTAATACACTACAACATCCTTAATTACCATAAAACCTTATTGATTACATTCATGATCCCTTATTCCTTAAAGAATAATGGATATACTCCTTCAATCCAAAAATGTTGTAAACCCCAACCATGATGGAATATAAAAATCATTAATCAGTTTCAAGGTAGTCAAGAATATCTAATATAATTTATCCAAATCTATCATGTATTATTCTAAAATCACTACCTCGGTATCAAAACCATATTATGGTTTATCATTCTCTCAACCATATATTTTCCAAAACTTTAACCTGATATTGAGTCACTTTTCGTTGTTCCACACAATCTCAAGTCCTTAATGAAATAGTACTGCAGTACAATCCTTATATACTTCATAATTATTATAACAAGTACATTGTTGATACAACACTCAGATGACATAATCAACATAAGAACTCTAATCATTCCTCTTCATCTGTGGTAGTATCATAACTTGATTATTATCCAATAGCCTCATTTTTGGAATAGTATGATGACTGGGACATAGGTTCTCATAGTGTCCAAACTCCTTGCAAATGAAGCATTGTACATTTGAAACCATTTTCTTACCCTTGCAGTCACGTACTTTGTGCCCTTTTCCTCCATACTTATAACAAACTCCCATTCCATTCAGGAAAGTTCCAGGGTGTTTCTTACCACAGTTATCACATATGGGAAAATTCATCTTTTCCATCTTCCCTTCATCCATCTTTCTCTCTTCCATCCTTTTCATCTCATGCTTCCCTTCAAAACTATAGGACTCAGTAAACTCTATACTTATATTATAAACACATGATATTATTTCTTCATATGATGATAATACATGTGAGACTATTTCTCTTATAAATTATGGCTTAAGACCATAAATGATATGATCTTTCTTTCTCTTTGGATCATGTGCATTATTGGAGTTCCCATTCCTTCTACTGGGCTCCATTTCTAAACAATGGCATACACTAGATTAGTTTATGAATAACAATACCTAATCCCAAACTTGTAAATCACATAACATAAATTAAATAGTATATGGATATAATATATAATAATAAAAATGTCTCCTTTGAGGAAGTATATACTCATAAAACCTTCATAATGGTTTGTAAAGAAAATTAGAATTATCCAAAGCATATCCCCCGGGAGTGTCGTAACCAAGAGTGAAACAAGGCCCATTGTCATGCACCAGTTCCCGTTCGATTCTAGCTCAAAGTGGGTTTTTCGGGTTTTACCCCTAGGTACATCTGTGTGAGAGCCGCCTCTA
Organism: Viscum album; assembly: GCA_963277665.1. Classification (NCBI taxonomy): domain Eukaryota; kingdom Viridiplantae; phylum Streptophyta; class Magnoliopsida; order Santalales; family Viscaceae; genus Viscum; species Viscum album. The sequence continues at coordinate 1,647,712,280 of OY728135.1, forward strand.
CCTGCTCGTATCCAGACAGGGATGCATTGCTCAGAACACTCACAAAATATCTACAATACCAAAATTCTAGGAAGTTATTCTATACTAATCCTCAAATTCCATCTTAAATCTATTTGCTCTAATCAGAGTTTATTTAAATCTAGTTTCCAAGGTTTTTGCTAAAATTCCTCTAATACCAACTGTAACGCCCTGGCCCCAGTTACCGAGAGTCGGTGCATTATTACATAACATTATCATGATCAAAAGAAAGATCAAATCTTGAAATACCGATTAGTTTATTATCCTTGGAAACACTAGATATATTCATAAAGTTTTACATTACATCATAAAAATGAAAACTACAACAACATAGTCTCCATAGTCTACACTCTTATCTCCTCATACTATCCCTGTAGGTCATTCACAATTTACTTCTTCACATCCTGGAAAAAATAAAACATAGAGAAGGGGTGAGCTCAAATGCCCAGTAAGGATAACAATATAGAGTAAACTTTTATAAATAAGAATAAACATTTAAGGCAATGTATAACTAAAAAAATCCTTTTAAACCTGAACTTCAACATTGTATGGCAAAAATAAAATGAAATAATTCCAATTACTTATTCCCATGGATATTATGCTAATCGAATAATCACATGCAATATCAATAACCACTTTCATAATGATGTAATGCATAATTCCAGACTATCATAACCACATAGCCAAGGCCTCTTACCAAGAATAAAAATAATATTTTGTCAAGGCCTTGTGCCAAGACACTAGTTTGTCTCATGAGACCTACCGATGCATCGAGGAGATATAGCGGGCTCCACTCGTCACTTACTAAGTCCAATTCATTCCCATATGAAAAGGTTTAAACATAACATAAACATTCGTATTAAAACTAGCATACAAAATGTCAATACTTTCTCCATAAACCATGAATGGTATAAAAAATAACACATCCACAGTAAAAAATATCACAAAACCTTCAATACAATACAAAAGTATTGTATCATAATAAATCAACTTCAAATAAGCTTAAAATCCATCAAAGGATGTTGACATAGATGAAATCAACACTATTTTAGAGAAATATCTCTTTTCTTGAAATCATTGAAATGTCACACATTTATAAAGGAAGTAATTTAAAAGATATTTTTGAATCAAAGTGTCCCATACCACTTTGAAAATTTTGAAAATAAATATCCTTTCAAAAACTTCATTTACATATAAATAAATCCTTAAAATAATTTTGAAAACATGGACACTAATTAATAAGATTTAGAAAGATAAATATTTAAAACATTTAAAATTATGATCTTGATAAAGAGTACCTTTCACAAATTCTTAAAATATTCATTTTGAAATCATTTAAAAGTAACATAATTATAAAATAAAACATTTACTTTGAAATTATTTTTATAAGATTGTAAGGTAAGCTTCAGCGATTTTATAACGGCGGAAAATAACCACACCCGCCGTATAAGTTTAAAAAGACATTCTTACCTTAAATTTTTCGAAAAAGGTAAAAAGTACCTTGTTTGGAAAATGACGGAAAGATTCCTTTCAAAACACATATAGATATAAATGAATTTAACCCATTGTCTAGTAAATAGTAAAAATGTTTTAAATACATTTTTAAGGAACATGGATATGGATGATAAAGAGATCCCAATAGATTATTACGTATAAACAACATCGGATAATGAAGAGATTGCGAAATAAACCCTTACCTTGTACTTTTCCTTGGTTGGGGTAGGTTAACCTCCTGTATAACGGTGAAATAATTGATATTAAATTATACAAGAATCATATATATTAATATGATATCATATATATGATCTTTTAACATTGATTTGTTAAAAATATCTTAGTATTATCGTTGTTTGAGGTGTTAACTTACTCATTTTCTTTTATATTTTTTGTTTTGTAAGCCATTTTTTTCATGGATATATTGTATCTTATTCATATATAGAATGATATCAAGTCCTTAAACATTATTTTTAAATCATCAAATCATAATTATACTTTAATGGATACAATGGAGAATGAATCACATCGCGTTTGTGGAGACGGTAGTCCGTACGTACGCACGAGCGACAATATCATTCTTTTGATATTAAAATAATATATAATTGGATGGTATATCATATATAAAGAGTCCTTATCATGTTATATTTATTATTTACTTGAATTACACATCATTATTTTACACATCCAAATAATAATTTATTGCATAACAATTACACCACGACGTGGAGACGGTAAGCCGTACGTACGCACGTATGGTGACATGTCATTCAAAGGATGGATAGAATACTGAATATGGTTGTACCATATTTAAAATAACATCACAGTATATATAAGATACTGGAGTTGTTATTTTATAATGGTAATAACAAAGAAAGAAGAAGTTGAAGAACAAAGGAACTTGAAAAAGGGTGGTGAAATCATTACCTCTTCTTCGAGTTCTTCCTTTTTATTTGATCAAAAGGGCTCCTTGGTTGGATTTATGACTAAAGGAAGGCCTATAGGATGTAGTGAGGGAAGTTGAGAGTGTATTTGGGAAGGTTTTGGCCGAACCAAAAGGCTATGATGGTGTGAATTAATGAGAAGGGGGAGTGCCCTTTTATAAGAGGGGTGAGGGGCACCTTTGGAAAAGCTAGAAATATTATTTTATAATAAATTCATATTCGGTTTCTAATGGCTCAAAAGTGGATTATTTAAATTTTAATGTGGGTATAGGTCAAAAACCACTCATCCAATAGGATTTAGACAGGTTTGGGTCATTATACTAACCTTATCTTTAAGTATTAACTCTTAGTTATTTAGTTTCACTTTTACAATGTCTCTTTGTATTTTTATATTATATGGTTAATAAACTTACTATTTAAATCCATGCAACCCCCAAGTGGTCCATTAATGATACACCTATCATGATATAAGTCTCTTGGACGAACCATATATTTTTTGGAATTTAATATCAATTAATAATATAATATTTTTTTTAAAAACTCTTTTATGTCAATTTTGACACTATTCAATAGTTGATTTTTGAAAAACTCATAACAAAATTATTACTTCGAAAAAAGTTAATTAAATAATTCCTAACATGTCATATTAACCTAGAAAATTAGTGTAATTCATTAAAAGTCTAAAATTATATTTATTTGGGTATTTATAATATCAATTATTTTTATTTTTTACTATTATGTTAATTACTGCATCATCATTGTGTCATAAATAACTTAAACTATTTAATGTGTAAAAATTATAAATAAAAATATCATTATGTATTAAATATTTTTATATTTCTAATGAATATTTATAGTCGAAAGTCCAACATATATAACCCTTTTTAAAAATTGTTTTTCTAAAAGATATATGCTTTTGTCATTATTTTATTTCTTTTAACTTAATTAAAATAATGTGTCCCAATCACCTACAAGTGGCTCCATGGGGTCCCAAAATCAACCCAAATATGCCCATGGTCGTTCATTTATCCACCAATAATGTTAGGACACGTTTTAGGGTAATTTAGTATTATTATAATATTATTTTTTAACCCTTATTTACCGGATTTACCCTTTAACCGTGGTAAATAAAATATTTACTGAAGTAATTATTCAAAATGTATAAAAATAAAATTTACCTATTTACACAATTTGGAAATCCTAATTCCAAATATAGAATCCATTTTTCCAAATTCAAAACCCAGAAGTGGAAGAAATTAATTTAAAATTAATTCCCGCTGTCAAAACAACAAGCGTGTTTTAAAGATATAATAACTATCAAAAGATTGGTACTTGTTTATGTCTTGTTTAATTGTGAAATTATGTCCAATGATGAAAATTATATTAAATGGTAAAAATTTATTCTAAATATACTTTAAAACCACCCAAATTCATAATTTATCACTGTTAATTATTTTGATTAAAAAAGTTATTTTTAATTAAAATGTATTAATTTTCACTATTCATCAAAATATTAAAGTTATCAGAAAAGCACCAAAATTTTACCTTAGGCTAAATTCGATACTCCTAATCCAAAAATGAAGTCCATTTTGAGAGATAAAATTTCTAAAATTTGAAAAATTTGGTATTACTATTCATAATGGCTAGTTTGATCGGTTGTGCTATGTGTTAGAACTCAATGTTGCATACAACACACGCTATTGCATTATTCAAAGGGAAACATACTGTAGAATCTTGGGGTGTTATAATGAAGTTACCGAGAGTACGAGACTATGATGGAATTTTTGGGGTGCATTGCTTTCCCTTCCACTGTTGATGTGTGCTCTTCTAGGAAGGGGATGGCTGAGACGATGATGCAGAAGTAGTAGTTGTGGCTTCTGAAGGCTCTGGCTGATTCAAGAGTGCACAGATGATACCATGGGACTGGGAGACCATTTTGTGAGCCATCCATTCATCATACTTCTGGGACCTGTGATTATAAACCTATTACCACTCACCTTCGTTGTCACTATTACTATATTCTGTTACGAAGATACATGCCACTTATGTCGAGGTCGAGCCCAACCTTACTATGTTGTTATCAACCTGGTCTTGGAGCCAGTCTTTGAACACATAGCACTGCTTGAGGATGTGCCCCAGGAACCGATTATAGGGGCAATAGTTGTGGCGATCAGTGAGGTTTTCATCTTCTGGCCTTTTGCACACTTGAAAACGTACAATCCCTTGTTCCAAGGAACTTTGTAAATAGATGAAAACCTAGTTATCAATGATTGATTAAGTGTAGTTTCTTCTTTTCGGAAAGGGGGACCTTGGAGCTTGATTCTGCGGAGGGGCTGGAGGAGCCTGTTGAGGAGGCGGGGGCTGATTGTCCCACCTAAGTGGTGGCGGCACATTACGCGAGGGCACCTACCGATATTGAGGCGGCCACTTCTGGGCTGGAGGCTGCACCTGTGGTGGAAGGCCTCTGCGAGGTTGCAGAAGTGGCTCCACTAGTAATAATTCCAGCTGTCTGAGGCCCTATATTTGGGCCACCGTAGTGGGCTCAGTTCTGACAGCCCTCCTCACGGAAATTGCAGGAGGCAACGGACATGCCTGGTTGGCCTTTTTAGGACCTCTTCCAGGCGCTGGGCCTTATCAAAGTTGTCTTGAAATCCCCTATGGTAGTTATGGGTGATCAAAGAGGGAACTAGTTCTGTCTTGATATTCCCTACACACATTGTCAGTAATTTCTCCTGAGTCAGTGGCATGTCAAGGGAATAGGTGATTCCTTTCCACCGGGTCGAAAAATCGGCAACGCGCTCATCAGGCCTCTACTTGAACTTGAAAAGGTCTACGATACTCATCTTCTACATGGTGGAACTGAACTGGTAGAGGAACTACCTATGGAGGTCCACCCACCTGGTTACTGATCTAATGGGGAGCTGGTTGTACCAGACAAACGAAGGCCCCTCCAATGTCTGCACAAAACATCAGAGCTATGCGGCCACCTATTGCACCAGAGATCCCAAATGGGACCACACCTTGATGTAAAGTGGGAAAAATGTTGTGGAGCGTCCCCTGTCCAATTGAAGGGGGGAAATGTGGGATTACCAAAACATGGAGGTGTGTGCATATCATCAATAGATGATGGATATGGCTTGCCATCAGGTGGGAGCGCCACCTGTCGCATTTCCAATGCCTCAAGGCAGGCGATGAGTGTCACCATTGGATCATCTAGGAAGGAGTCGTTGTCTTGACAGGGATCCCTAACCACGAGTGCGGTGGCAGCTTCTTCAACACGTTAATTAGGCCTAGCGGCTCACAGAGTAGCTGGTGGGGTGGCCTGCTGAGCAGTTGGGGGAACCTAAGATCGGTCTCGCGGGTTGTCACACCATTCAAGAGGATTTGGAGATACGTATCATGCCCTTTGGTCGTATGTTCTAGCCTCTACCCTATCTACATGGGTAGGTTGTCCAGGGACACCCAGAGGCAACTCAGCAGGGGGATGTTGCGTCGGCCCCTACTGTACTGGTTGGAGATCCCCGTAATCTGGACATTGTTCCACAGCGTGTTTGGCCAGGAGGTTATCGACCAAAGTTTTTTTTCAGAAAATAATTGACGCAATGAGGCCTTCTCAAATTCCTCCTCTGTCTTCTACACTGAGGTGGATGGGTTGGAGTGTCTGGCGGCTCTGAGGTTCTCTTTACCCTTACCAAAATTTCAGCTGAGTACTAACGCCTCGGTGGGCACAGGGAGACCTAGTAGATTCCTCTACTGGAGAGTAACTCTTCCCATTGAATATAATAGTGGTGTCATGCCCTCTAAGTGTAAGTCCCCGTCATGAAGATCCATCTCGTTCTCATATTTCAATATGTCAGCCATGTTGACTGTAACCCTTCCCGGGCGCATGTCCTCAATATCGCCTAGCGAGTCAGGCGGCCATCGGATATGACTAAAAAGAAGGGAGGCATAATTCCCCCATCCATGTATTTTCGCATAGGGTAAGCCTCTTTTATAATCTTGCAGAGTACCTTGAATCTCTGAACGGATTATTGTTGGAGTGCCCTACGGCGGTCTGGTGACTCAAGGCGCTGGGCCACAGGGAGTGTATCCCAGTCAACCAGACGACATTGCCCACATATGTCCTCGAAATGCTCTTGGATCCTAGGATAAGGAACTCTCTGGTGATGAAGGTGGATGTGCATCGCCCAGAGGGTTTGACAAAAACACTCAAACTCCTCTTGGGTAAGAGATTCCTGCGCACTGAAATTTGGCACTGCAACTGACCAGAACATCTCTAAAAAGTGGTTGGTTGCGAGGATATTATATAATCTCCTTGGTTCAGATTCAGTGTTTGGCCCCTATTTTCCCCATTCATCGACTGGGGGTGGCTATGGAACTGGAAAAGGTATTATGGAAGACCGCTGGGATGGAAGGCTGGCCAGTGGAGAATACGGCGAATGGGCTGACAAACCGCTGAATCTCGGGCTGTCCTCTAAAGAGTGTAGTGACCTAGCTGATACGTTGAAGTAAGATGGGCTAGGGACCCGGGTTTTCGGCACAACATCAACATTCGCTGGTAGAATACACCACGGCCCTTCCGACATTTCTCCCCAAAACAGATCTCCATGGTCTCTAGTCAAGGTAGAGGGTGCTCTTGGTGATGATGGTGGCGACTGCATGGTCGGTCCCTAGGGAAACGCCAGGTTTCCGTCCACATGGATGTACATAAGGAGGGAGGAAGGGATCAAGTGGACCTCAAATTCTGGGTGTACGAGGCTAATGCACCTCGTTCCTGCCCCATCCCTTAAGTTGGAGGAGTTAGGGGAGGGTTCCAGGACTGAGTTTTTCTCTACATCAGAGTCTGAGAAGTGGAATAGTTTGATCTATTTTCGGACCTTCCTAGAATTCTTCTTATGGATACGATGACCCGCCTTCCTGTCTCTGGATGGCTCTTTTGGGAAGGGTAGATTTTTGACATGAAGAGGTCCTTAGACCACACTGGTTCTAGGACGGAGAGGGTTTCCACCTGAATAAGCCAAGGTGTGAGGAGCACCAGGAAAAATATCAAAGGGAACATGGGGAGGACCTCCCTAGGTAGCGCTAGAGCAGGTAAGACCTCCGCTGAAACCGGTAGAAGCATAGGGGGGACCTCCATGCTTTTTTCCCTTGGTGACATCAGTATGAAGAGGGTCCTCGTACTGGGAGAGCTGGACATGGGTAGTACATCTGTGTTGAGCATTGGTGAAGTGAAGTCGGCCCTCACTCCTCTGATTTCTAGGGCACGGAGGACCTTCTCCAGTTTCTATGAGGACACGGGTAGGGTCCCCATGTTGGAGAGTGATTGGATGTGCAACATCCCTATACCAACAGTTTGTGGCGAGAGGAATGACTCCATATTCGGTGTACTGGGAACCGGAGATACTTCCGTACTGAGTGTCACTACCGCAGGGAGGACCCTTATTTGGATTGAAGGTGGCATGGGGAAGAACTCCATGTTGTTCTTGGAGTCGGGGAAGTTCAATGTTCTCCATGGTAGAGGTACGGGAATGACCTACATATTGGGTGGAATCAATGCAGGTTAGTCCACGGTGTCCACTACCTATGCTGGCGACCAAGAGAGTCAACCCAGTCTGCCTGTGGGGAGGTTGGGGACTCAATCCAGGTCGAGTGTATGAATTTCCCTGCTCAGCGTACACAAGGAGTTGGTGATATGCATCAGCGGTGGCTCGGGAAATAGTATCTGCTGACGTTGACGCCCCTTGGAAAACGTCTTCTTCAGCTAGTGCCTGACCCTGGTGTCGGGTTAGACGGACCGGAGCCAATGGTGTAGGTACATGGCTTACCTGCTCCTTGGCCAGAAAGACTGGGTGGCGGCGCTGACGCGGCCTAGCGGGAGCCCTTGCTTGGAGCCCCTGGAACGGGATCCTGGCTGGGCTGACCTGGATATCCCCTACCTCGTCGGTGTAGGGAAGGGATTCATCGAGACATTATAGGGAGAGGCTCTTTAAATGGTTATATGTTGGAGTGGGGAGCAGTGGCTCCCTGTGCGGCCCTTGGGGGCAGCGTTGACGACGAGGTGCAGATGCCTCTAAATCCAGGCAGGCCATATCCTGAGTCGGGATAATACCATCCTCCTCATACAGGCGTATGAGTTCATTGATCTCCCTTTGCTGGATGAACTCTGAGGGAGAGATGGGGTGGAGGCGCCTAGCCATCGTGGCCATTGAGACCATTGCAGAAGAGGCAGAACTGTGCTAGACTATGGCGTGGGTACTGCCCCTGCCCCTGCGTCGGTGGGTAGGTGGTGATTGAGTTCCAGGTATAGTAGCATGGTTTCTAAATGTAGGGAGATTAACACATCAGTGCTGAAAGAAAATGTGAATCAAAGACCAGTGCCCTAGTGTCATTCCATCTTCCATGACTGGTAAGAGGGATCCACGCGGACAACATCGTAGATCTGGATGCCCAACGTTCTGTTTCACCAACTTATGTTGAGTTTCACGGCAATCCGACTATTTTCATGGTGGGACACGGGGCCAGATATCTGGATCCGGTGACAAACTAATCTATTGATGTCTCAAATTCTACTAATCTTCATATTGAGGAGAGGATATTCATGTCAGGTTCACCATTTATATTTCCAACGCTTTCGCCAGGGCACACACTTCCGTCTGTTCAAGGGCGGAAGCACTGTTTGTTGCCCTGAATTCCCGCATTCCAAAGGAGGGAGACATTCATTCCTTGTTTAGGGACGTTTTCTTCTTAATCAAAATGGGATGATGGGATGTTGTTTATTCCTTCTGTGGATTCCTCCTCAGAACTCATCACCTAATCTGGGTCTCCCTTATAGATTAAGACGTTGTTCGTGAAACTCTTCCTAGTTCTATATCTTCATTGAAACCAGTTAATTACACATCTTATGTCTGAACATTACAAGGGTTCTGATCATGGTAGAAACCTTCAGTCAGGGGAGTAGTCACGTTTGACATCACTGGCATTTCTGGACACTGGAACACTGGCGGGTCGGGGATTCTCCCCCTTATTATAGGGCTTCTTTAGGGTGTCGAATCCCAAGGCATCCCATGTCAGATGTAGGAAATTTTATGCCATAGGCATGTATCTAATGTTTTCCTCAAGTCCATATGTTTAATACAGCATATGTCATTGGTTTATCGTCTCGTAGAGATGGATAAGACTGATCAGAACACTGAATAGAGTGGATTGGGTGAGCACAACCCCCGGAGGGAACACCGGTGTTGGGGCTAACGCGTGGTCAGCTACCCAATTGTTGTTAAAGTGAATAGGGAATGGGGTGGCATGATCCCACCGGGATGTGGCGGCCCAGTTAAGAACCAAAATGGATGATGGATGGTTAAGTGATGTGGGTGGAGAATGATATGGATTCGACTCGAGGATGACGGTGATGTTGGGCTTGAGTCTCGAAGAGACATCCTACATATCCCTATGGTTGGAAATCAAACTCCTCATAGTTCACCTGACAATGACTTACCGGTGTATGGGGTTCACAATAGCTTACATCTAGATGGGGTCACAACAGCTTACCGTTAGATGGGGTTGAACCTCAGGGAGGCTTCCTACATACACTTCCTAGGATACTGAGATCAAATCCCACATAGTTTAGAATGGGTTTGGTGAACTGACTTTAATGATGGTTGAAACCAATGGATGGTGGGCCTGAACCTCATAGAGTCTTCCTACGTACCTTGGTTTTCCAAGGATCAAAGACCTCATAGTTCAGGTTGGGTTGGTGAACTGACGTGAATGGGGTCAGAACGACCAATGGGTGGTGGGCTTGAACAATAGGGAGGCTTCCTACATACCTTGCCTTGGCAAGGATCAATGACCTTATAGTTCAGGTGGGTTGGCGAACTGATGTGATGGGGGTTGGAGTTGCCAATGGATTGTGGTATTGAACCTTAGGGAGGCTTCGTACATACCTTTCCATGGAAAGGAACAAAGGTCTCGTAGTTCTAGTGGGTTGGAAAATTGACGTGAAGGGGGTCAGAGCGACCAATGGGTGGTGGGCTTGAACCTCAGGGAGGCTTCCTATGTAACTTTCCATCAAAAAGATCAAATACCTCCTAGTTCAGGTGGGTTTGCAAACCGACATGAAGGGGGTCGGAGTGACCAATGGGTGGTGAGACTGAACCTCAGGGAGGATTCCTACATACCATTCCTTGGAAAGGATCAATGACTGCGTAGATCAGGTAGGTATCTAGGGGTTACACTCTAGGTTTCCCAGAGAGGATGTCATGGTCGATGCTTACTCTAAGCCCACATGAGTCATGCTCGGTGTGAGAAACAAGAGGTAGCAAAGAACTGATAGTCACGTCATGGATGGTGTGTTCGTGGGAAGTGGAATAGGGGAGGGGGAGCTTAGGCGTGGTTAGTGGCCCAAAGAGGAAAAAAGGGATTATGCTAGGTTAGAATCCTGAGGTGATGAAGATTGGGACTTACTCCAGGATGGAGGACCAGATGGTGACAAATCCCGGTGGGAGGGGGAATTTACACCCGCGAAGAGAGCAGGAGCAGTGATTCTACCTTCTGCAAGGAAGGATAGGGGCTTACACCAAAGTTGTTTCCCATTCTCCATAGACATATGACGCTCTGATAAAGAGGATATCATTACATGTGGGGAATGATCTCACTCCCGTGGAGACCAGTGGGCGTGCAAAATGTCCATGGAGGGGGAACCCCTCATCAGACACATGAGGCATGGTCCCAGTTTAACGTCATGTGCTGAGGAAGATGGTGCTTGGTATTTTAATGTCCTACAGATCGGATGAGGTAGGTTTACTCCACACCCTAGGACTTACATAACTGATACCCGACTTCTCTATAGGAAAGGAAGGCATCATCAATACTGTGAATAGGGAGAGTCTAGAGGTGATCCTGTTGGGGGTCCACATAAGTGTGGCTATGTGAAGAAGAAATATCCGTTAGTGTGCCTATGTAAATAAGCATGAGGTGAAGCAATTAAATGTAAAGCACCACCCAAGGGACTATGAAGTTACTTCATGTTAACATGGAAGGTTTCATGGGAAAAGGAGTTGCAGGGAAAAGGAGTTTGTAGTTAGAAGCCTTGTAGAGATCTGGTTCACCATGTAGCGAAGTGGATTCATGAAGGGGTATGCTTCATGAAGCAAAGTGGCCTAGACTAGGCATATGGCACAGGTGCATATAAGAGGATCTTTGCGAAGTGTAAAGGCATTCTTGAAGCAAGGATACATTGTGAAGCAAGGTGTTGTGAAGCAATGTGCTACGCAAAACATAGTGAACCTACCTTAACATGTGGATCGTGTGTGCAAGGAGGGTGTTTCACGAAGTATAAATACTTCACGATGAATCAAGTCCCCATTGGGATCCCCTTCCTTTGTGAAGGCCCATGGTATTCACAAAAGGTATCCCTCTTAGTAGAGGGGTTGAATTAAAGAAAAGGGGGAGGCACTTCTCAATGCAAAGGTACCTTGAGAAGCTCATGGTTCATTGAGAAAGAAGTGGATCGCGATTCGAGAGCTCAGAAGGTGAAAGTTCGGATGATCCTTTCTTTGGGCTCAAGGGGAGACTGTATTTATAGGCAAGAGGCTTTGCAAAGCAGAGTGCGCTCAGCGCAAATATGGAGGTTGCTCCGAATCAGGCTCGCGAACATCAAATCAGTTGGCAGAGAATCCCACTTATTTACTCCACGTTGGGCTCATGAATGTCAAATCCGTTAGAGGAGTGTCCCGCCTCCTTGCTCCGTGGTGGGCACTCGAACTTCATATCCATTTGCATAGCGTCCTACCTCTTTTCTCCATGGAAGGCTTGCAAACATCAAATCTGTTCGCGGAGCATCCCACGTCCTTGCTTTGTGGTAGGCGCGGGATCGTGGTTCTTCACGAAAGGTCTTCACGGGGTAGCCACGGGGCCTTCCCTCTTGTTTCTCTTCATCCCAAATTTTTGAGTCAACAATATCTTTTTGTGTATGAATCATTTGCTTGGATTTTCCATCAGTTTGAGGATGATAGGCCATACAGAAGTTTAGTTCAATTCTTAGAGCATGTTGGAGACTTTTCCATAACTTCAAGGAGAATCTCAAATCTCAATTAGATACAATGGATAGTGGTATTCCATGCAGATTTACCACATCATTGATATATATCCATCCAATTTGATTCAATGATAAGTCCTATAGAATCGTGATAAAGTGAGTTGTCTTTGTAAGATGGTCCACTATGACCCATATAACATTGTTTCCTCAAGATTTCCTTGGAAGTCCAATGGTAAAATACATGGTGATGTTCTCCCACTTCCATGTTTGTATGGGTAGTGGTTTCATCACCCCCTTTCAATTTTCTATACTTCACTTACTGACATACCATGCACTTTTATGTATACTCAGAAATCTCCTTCTTCATATTGTCCCACCAAAAGTTCTCTTGGATATCTCGATACAACTTTGTGCTCCTAGGTGAATAGAGAAGCTTTATCTATGTGCATCATTAAAAAGATCCTTCTTTACCTCTGGATTTGATGGCACACATAATCGTGACCCAAATATTACAACTCCTTCCTCATCAATCTTGAACTAAACGAATTTCCCATTTCTAATAGCTTCCACCCTTTGTTGAATTTCTAGATCATTTTATTAAGGAGAATTTATTTTATCCAATAGAGATGGTTGAGAAATCAATTAAGAAAGGATCAATGATGTTCCTCCCTTTATTATTCCCATGTCCATCCTCTAAAAATCCAATAAGATTTTATCCTTTTCAATTTCATCATTTATAATGATGTAGGATCCTTTCTACTTAGAGCATCTGCCACCTTATTTTCCTTTCATGGATGGTAGTGGATTTATCAATCATAATCCTCAATGATCTTTATCCATCTATGCTAGTGCATATTAATCTTTTTTTGTGTGGATATATATTTGGACTCTTGTGATCAGTATATATCTCGCATTTCTCCCCATAGAGATAATGCTGCCATATTTGTAATGAAAATATCACAACCGCCAACACCAGATCATGCATAATATAGTTTTGTTCTTGGATTTTCAGAATCCTAGAGACATAGGCTATCACTTCATCATTTTTCATTATCACACACCCTAATCCCTTATTTGAAGCATCACTGTACACTACAAAGAGTTCTCTACTTGTTGGGAGTGTTATTATTGGTGTGGTGATAAGCCTCTTTTTCAATTCCTTAAAGAAGTCTTCACATTCTTGAGTCTAGAAAAACATCACTCCCTTATATTTCATCTTGTTCATTGGGTTTAAAATCATGAGACGTTCTTCAAAAATCGTCGATAATACTTGTCTAGACCCAAAAATCTACAGATCTTTGTTACAAATTTCGGCCTGGTCCACTCTTCAATTTCCTTTTTCATGGAAGGGTTCATAGATATCCCTTTGTGGATGATAAAATTCCCCATGAATGATATGTACTCCATATAGAACTCACATTTATTATAATTTTCATATATCTTCACCATTCAAAAATACTTTAGCACAGTATTTAGATGCTTCTCATGTTCCTCCATGCTCATGGAGTATATCAGAATATCATCAATAAAGACATCCACAAATTTGTTGAGGTAATATCTAAAGACTATATTCATTAAATCTATGAATATTTCTGGAGCATTAGTGAGTTTTAAGGGAATCACTATGAACTCATATTTTTATACCTCATTTAAAAGTCACTCTTGGGAATATCTTCCTTCCTCACCTATAATTGGTGATATCCCAACCAACCTTCCACCTTAGAGAAATAATTGACCCATGAAGCTGATCAAACAAGTCATCTACCCATGGAAGGAGATACTTGTTTTGTATCATGATTTTATTGATCTCGCAATAATAAATTCAATGGATCATTGATCCATCATTATTCTTTATTAAGAGGACAAGTGAACCCTATGGGGAAGCAATAGGGCATATAAAAACATTCATTAGATTCTCCTATAACTGCTTCTTTTTCTATTCCATCTCTACGGTGGCCATTCTATAAGGTTTATTTGATATAGGTTTGGATACATAAATAAGTTCAATTGAGAACTCAACCTCATGATCTGGGGGAAGACCTGGAAACTCTTCAGGGAATACATCAGTGTAATCCCTCACGATGAGCATGTCTTCCAACATGATTCTTTCCATTGACCCAATCATATGATCTAGACATTCTCGGTCATAAAGAATAAATATCCACACTTGAGAAATTATTCTAAAGGATAGTCATCTTCCTCCTTACAATTTTAAAGAATTTAAGGGTGCTTTGGTATGTAAAGAGTGATATCCCTTTCCCAAAAGATTATGTTGTCTTTGTATAATGATAGTCAACCCTTTCACTATAAAATATCAAACTCTACTAAAAGAATTATTAAAAGATTTTCTATGAGTTTTATCCCACAAAATGTTTTTGGGGAGGAGTTATAAACCATGGACACAATAAGTGTTCTATTCATTGTTATCATAGATAACATATCCTCCAAATTTTGAGGTGGTGTTTGAATAGTTCTACAAAACATGAAAGATATGAAATAACGCGTAGAACCATTATCAAATAGTAAGTTCACTATTCATGAATTAATATCTAGCATACATGTCACCATATCATTTTTGGCTTCACTTTAATAGCAATAATAGAATAATTAATTCCTTATTACATTTTAGGATGTTGTTTGTTTCCTCCAACAACCCTTGGTTTAGGGAAATTGTTCGCATAGTTCCCATACTTCTTGAATTTATAACACTACACCACTGGATGAGAGTTTATTTGAACCTTAATTTCTTCTTCTACATTAGTAGGATTAATCATATCCCATCGGCAGTTTTTGTTCAGATGTCTCATCTTTCCACATTTGAAGCAATTCCTAGTTCACTTTAGAAAGTTCCCAGGATGCTTCTTCCCATAATTTTTACACGTGGGATGGTCAGGATTCTTTTAATCAAGGAATTTATTTGCAGAATCACCCAAATTAGATTCCATTTTCCTTTTTTTCATTGGGCCCTTCATACCACTAAGAGTCTTTGATCTCTATTTCAACCTTAAGGGCACAACAGACAATCTCTTCATAGTTGTCAAAGTCTCAAATCAGAAACGCTTTTTTGTAGACTCATCTTTAGTGTGATAAATAAGAGATCCACCTTTCTTTGGGTGTTCATGATATATTCGGTGGTGTATCTTTCAAGCCTTGTAATGTTTACTTCATACACCATGATGTAATCATCTTCCTTCTTCTTGATTCTGAGGAACTATCTTTCCATCTTGAGGTAGAGGGTTTGAGGAAAATATTTATTGAAAAACATCTTCTTGAATTCCCCCCAATCCATGGAATCAATTTATTATTATGACATCGTATTCTTGATTAGTTCCCAAAACTGATTAGCTTCCCCATAAAAACGATAGGCCTCCAACACATCTTTAGATTCTTCTGAGCACTTGAGGGCATATAATATCGTTTCAATGGAGTTAATCCACTGTTCCGTGAGGAGGGAATCATAAGATCCACTAAACATGGGAGTCCTTTTCCTCATGAAGTATTCTACAAAAAATTTCTCTTTAATTTGTAGAGGATGGTATTCCACATGGTTCAAGTTATTATTCCCAACTTGAGCCAGCTGAGCAAGTAATGTCATGAAGTTTTGATCACCCGCTCACATTGTATTTGGTATATCATTAGGGAATGTAGCGGTTGAAAAGTTCATACCTACTGAAGGAAGTGTATAAATGACAATGTTATGTCATATTCGGACCCGGAGGCTCGGTCTGGGGGGGGGGGCGGAATTGGTTTGCGGAAAAAAGGGGAATGTGCACGAAAAAACGTGTGCCACAAGAAAGGTGTCTGGGATTAGCGAAGGATCCCCGACACAGGCGCGCAATAATTGCACGCCCACACCCGCATGGTTAACATTCCATGCCTCCGTCCCTATAGAGCATGTTTTGCGTGCTAACCTGCA
Organism: Viscum album; assembly: GCA_963277665.1. NCBI lineage: Eukaryota > Viridiplantae > Streptophyta > Magnoliopsida > Santalales > Viscaceae > Viscum > Viscum album. Next base: position 1,647,728,685 of record OY728135.1, read on the forward strand.
TTCTATGCTGCCGGATGCCTATAAATAGAAGGAGACCCCTTCCATTTTGGGGTTTCGGAATTCGAACCGGCTCTCATGCACGAAATCGGACTTTCGCGCGCGCAAGATGTCCTTTAGGTACTGATCATTTTCGCACCACCTCACCCCGGGATCCGCCTTTGCGCGCGATCCCATTGTTTTAAACAGAATTCCAAACGCTTCAGGGTTCTTCCCTTGCACACAATTCCTCATGCTATGTGAAAAACATTCCAATTGCGTTCAATCCCTTTCACTGGGTACGTCGTTACCCTTGGGTGCGGCCTTTTCCACTTGTGCCGAATGAATATCCCTTGGGTGCGGTCCTACTAGTCACGCACCAGTCCTCTGCCTCGATTACGCGTCATCCCATTGTTTTTTGTGCCAAACATTTCTTTGCACACAACCCCTGGGACCCCTCAACTTGGTGCACCCCGGGTGCCTCCCTACATAGGTGCTCGATTTCCTTCTTCTGGATGCCCTGGGCGCACACACCAGACATACACACCATGCGTTTTTTTCCAGTACGACCTTACAGGCTCGTACAAAGTAACCTCAATGTCCCTTGGGTAGTTTTTCCCATTGCGTTGCTTGGCCTCATGCTTCTTCACATAGGCACGCTAACGGCTATTGCATCTTCACAGAGCCACGCTAACGTGGACCCCTTCATGGTTTGATCTGCGACCCCCCTTCTCTATGGAATTTCCGGTACCTTCCCTCCCACAAGGAGCAGAGGGTACCGGTCATGTAAGTCCAAGGATTGCAGAGTAAACCCACCTCGTTTGAGTTGCAGGATGCTAAACTTACAAGCACCTCATCCTCAAAACTTGACGTTAAATTGTGATCTGGCCCCGTGCCTCACATGTAGGGTCCCCCTAGCTCGGACATTCTTTACGCCACTCATCTCCATGAGGATTGGATCACCACTCACATGGGATGATATCCTCCCTCTCTGAGTGGCGTCTGTCCGTGGGGGAAGGGCAACCTCCTTGGTGTAAGACCCTAGCCCCTCTTACGGAAGGTAGAACCCATGCACCTTCATACTTCCCCCCTACTAGATCCAGCATGGAGGATGATGGAAAGTGGGACTCCTCCTTTATTCGATCCCAAATCCCTCTCCATCTGCGCTTTGTCGACCCCGGGCCTCCATCCTGGAGTAGTTCCCACCACCATGGGCCGCTCAACGCGTAAGCCCCTCTTCGCTTCCCACGAACACAACCTTCGTGATGTGATCATTAGGTCTCTACTATTACTTGTTTCTCACACCGATCATTACTCATGTGAGCTTAGAGTGGGCACTGACCCATACCCCCACCGACAGTGAACTACGGGGACATTGATCCATGCTAAGGCATGGTACGTAGGAAGCCTCCACGAGGTTCAAGACCACCACCTGGTCATTCCGACCCCTTCACGTCGGTTCACCGACACTTTGGGCCGCCTCAAAGCATAATCCCCAAATGCCCCTCCCGCATGACGTTAAACTTCACACCCGAACTACGTGGAATTTGATTCATTTCTACGGGGATACGAAGGAAGCCTCCACGAGGTTCAATCCCACCACTCGGTAGTTCCGATCCCATTCACGTCGGTTCACCATACCACCATGGGCCGCCTCAGAGCATAAGCCCCATATATCCACCATCGTGGGCCGCCTCAGAGCATAAGCCCCATCGATCCAGCATCAGGGGCTGCCTCAGAGCGTAAGCCCTATATATCCACTATCATGGGCTGCCTCAGAGTGTAAGCCTCATCCATCCAGGATCATGGGCCGCCTCAGAGTGTAAGCCCCATATATCCAACATCGTGGGCCGCCTCAGAGCATAATCCCCATCCAACCAGCATCATGGGTCGCCTTAGAGCGTAATCCTCATATATCCACCATCACGGCCGCCTCAGAGCATAAGCCCCATCCATCCAGCATCATGGGCTTCCTTAGAGCGTAATACCCAAATATCCACCATTGTGGGCCGCCTCAGAGCTTAAGCCCCATCCATCCATCATCATGGTCCACCTCAGAGCGTAAGCCCCATCCATATATCCACCATGGGTCGTCTCATAGTGTAAACCCCATCCATTTGGGCCCCAGATCCCTCTTCACATCAGTTCACTGACCCCATATCATTGGTTCATCCTAGAACGTAAGCCCCAAATGCCCCGTCCCACATGACATTAAAATGTATTTCATCAAACTACATTGACTTTGATTCCCTGCCATGGGGATACGTAGGAATCCTCCATGAGGTTCAATCCCAATAACCATGTCTCATCCTGGCATCTCCCTCGAGACCATGTGCCTCAGGAAGTTCATGCCCTAACCCAGAGCTTTTACTCCCTCTAGGACCCATCCATGTGTTCATTCTCACGGGTCAACCTTTCAGGTGTCGCATCGTATCATCCAGAACTACGATGACTTTGATCCATGTCAAGGCATGGTACGTAGGAAGCCTCCATGAGGTTCATGACCCTTCACCTCATCATCCATCCTTATTCTTACCTGGGATGGAACATCCTGGTGGGATCATGCCACCTCATTCCACTCCATAGCATTCGGGTAGCCACCCACATGTCGGCCCCCAACATCGATGTTCCCTCCAGGGGGTTCCTCAATCCGATCCACTCTCAGTGTTCCAATCAGTCTGATTCATCTCAGTTGGATGTTAAACTCGCGGCATACCCTGTGTTAAACATGGGAAGCTTAGGAAAACCACAGATACACGCCCATGTCATACAATCCACTGTGTTCGATTTGGGATGCCTCAGGCTTCCGCACCCTCGAGAAGACCTATAATAAGGGACAGAAGACAGATATGCCAATCCCCAAGCATCAAGACATGCCAACGATGCCTCAGCGTGACCAATCCCTTAACCGAAGGTTGCTTCCCTGACTAGACCCCTTGTAGCATTTCGACGGTAGCAGCGTAATTAACTAGTGTCCATGAAGATATGGCACTGGGAATGAGATTCTTGAACACGTTTTAAATCTTAAAACGAGTCCCAGACTAGGTGACGAGCTCTGAGGAGGAATCCATGGAAGGAAGAACTAACATCCCATCATTCTAGTTTCGATCAAGGAGTAGACATCCCTGAATAAAGAGCGAATGCCGCCCTACTTGGAAAGTGGGAATGCGGGGTAACAGCTACTTGTCATCCATAGACGGATGCGCGCGTCCTCGGCGGAAAGCGTCGGAAATAGAAAATGGAGAACCCGATGTGAATCTCATATCCTCAATCTAGAGACTGGTAGCGTTTGGGGCGTCGAAAGATTAGCATGTCACCAGGTCCGAGCACCCAGCACTAGGACATGAAACCTGCCAGGGGTTGGGGCGGTTAGGATGTTGATCACTCCGTTCTGTGACATTGTTAGTGTGGATCCCTCTTACCGAACATGGAAGATGGAATGGCGCTAGGCTACTGGTTGTCGATTTCGTTTCCTATCAGTGTTAATGGGTTCATCTCCCTACTTTTAGGAATCAGATCGCTGCATATGGAGCTCGATTGCCACCTACCCACTGGTGCAGGGGCTGGGGCGGTACATATGCGGCCACCAAACGCATTTCTTCTTCTTCCACACCTGCTCTGACCGCCACGACAGCTGGGCACTCACTCCCCCTCTCCCCATCAGAGATTATCCAACGAAGGGTGATCAACGAACCTGTGCATAGGTACATGGTGGAGGGGGGCATCCCCAACAGGGTCATGGCCTGTTTGAACCTCGAGAAAGCTGTGCCTCACCACCAACGCCGCCCCCAAGGGCCGTGCAGGGATCCACTGCTCCCCACCCCGACATTCAACCGTTTTGGGAGCTTATCCCTGGAATGCCTTGACACCTCCCTCCCCTATGCCAACGAGGTAGGGGATTCCTGAGTTGGCTCATTCGGAGACCCTCTTCAAGGGTTCACAGAAGTGGCCCCCGCCAGGCCATGTCGGCTCATCGCCCGACTCCCCCGGGCCGAGGAGTAGGCAATCCATGTACCCACACCACCAGCTCCAACCCACCTGACCCGACGCCAGCGTCGGGCATGAGCGGAATAGGATGCTCGCCCCGGGGTATCAACATCAGCAACCACTATGGCCTGAGCCACTTCTGGCTCCTATCATCAAACCCCAACACACGTTGAGCAGGGGTAGTTATATGCCTGATACAGATCGAGGCTCCGACCACTCCACGGGCAGGTTTGGACAAATCTCCTGGTTGCAGGCACAGGTAATGGCCGCTGCAGACCAATTCGTGGTAGTTCCATCTAGTGTGAAGGCCTACTCCATTCAACCATTCTGGATAGTATGTGCCCTCCCTGCTTCCAGCCTCAGCCCAGAGGCCTGCCTGGTGCCACCCTCGCCTCATTTAAGGGGCTTCCCCACGACAGAAACACTCCGGGTCGGGCTCTCTCTAGTGCTCACTACACTAGGTACGATGTCACTTCCCCTACTGCAGACCGCGAGTATGGAACCGTTGTATATACAGTCACTCACCCACATAGAATTCCTCCTCGTGTCCCTTTCTACATTTGACCAGGTGCTCCCCGCACCCCAGCCTTCAATCCTCTCCGCCCCAACACTAGTGCGGAAAAAGGACTCCGTGATGAAAATCAGCCCTACCCCGAGGAGCCACCCAGGGGAAGGAAGGCGGGACATCGTCGCCGTAAGAGAAATGTCCGGGAAGGCCGGATGAAAATCAGACCAGTCCATTTATTAGACTCCGAGGTGGAGTACGACTCGGCGATGGATCCCTTCCCTCAGTCCTCTGAGTCATAGGATAGGATAGGGATGCGGCGTGTCAGCCTCATACTCCCCGAATGTGAGATCCATATGATCCCCGCCACCCTCCGAAGGTATATCTAGGAGGATGAGGACTTGGCGTACCCCAAGGGATTGAACTTTAAATCACCATCAGCCTCTCCGGAAGCACCTTCCACCTCAGCCAGAGACGGCAGAGATCTTTTTTGGGATTCGATAGCGGAAGAGCCACGACATAGCACACCCCCATCAAGCACTGACACTGTGACAGGAGGCCCATTCACTAGTCCATCCTATCGTGACATGGCAGCCTAGAAACTAAAACCCTTGGAGGAAAACCTAAGATTCTGCAGCCAATCAGCCTACTCATTGTATTCTCCGCCAGCCAGCCCACCGGTCCAGTGGCCTGCCTCGGCACCACTGCCAGTTCCCCAGCCACACCTAGATGATGAGCGGGACCATCAAGGGCTGGATCCTGAACCTTATTCATGGAGCTTCTAGACCACCCTCATAGCAGGCCACTTCCCTGAGAAGTTTTGGCCTGTAGTAGGGTCGGATTTTGATACACTAGAATTGCTCACCCCGGGAGAGTTTGAATGTTTTATCCAGACCCTCCGGGTGACTCACTCTTGTCTTTGCCACCAGCAAGTGCCTTATCCCGGGAGCCAGGCACACCTAGAGGATATCGGCGACCAATGTCATCGGGTCGACCTGGCCAAGCTCCCCGTGGTCTGGCACCCCAAGTCACTTGGCCACCACGGGGCCCTCCAAAAACAATGCCTTCAGAGTTTTCAAGTACTCCGAAAAGTTATCGCGGAGGCCACCCCCCACGTGCACGTCTGTGGATGGGGGAAGTATGTTTCCCTTCTCTTCATTGCGATTCGCCGGCAACCCGACTCACTAGGCGGCTCTGAGGACATGCCCCTGAGGGCAGCGACGGTCAACATGGCCGATCTTTCGAGAGAGGGGAACGGTGGGGAACTTCCTGATGGGGACTTACCCCATGAGGACAAGCCACCACTGGACCCATCATGGAGGATTACTCATCATAAGAGGAACCTCCTAGGTCTCCCCGCACCCACTGAGGAATTAACACTGAGCCGGAATATCAGAAAGGGTAAAGAGCACGTTGGGGCTATCAAGCTCTCCGACCCATCTGCCCCAGTGCAAAAGGCATAGGAAGTCCCCAAGAAGGCCACACTGCGCCAACAGCTCACTGAGAATAATTGGTTGGTCGATGATCATCTAGCTGAATGCATTGCAGAGCGGTGACCCGACTTTGGTGATCCTAGGCCGGGGCAGTAGGGGAAGGAACAACTACCCCTCGGTGAGATTCTCCCAGGAAAACTCGACCATGTCGTGTTCGCTGACAGAGGGGAGGCTGGAGCTCATGTAAAGAGGGTGCGATACAATTCTCCAAACCCTCCTGAGCGGTGTGACCACCCAAGAGACCCCACTCGGGTTCCTCCCACCGCCCCAAGGGTTTCTCCACCAGCTGCTCCACGAGCTGCTGAGCTTGTCTACAGAATTGAAGAGCCCGACAATGTGCCTGTGGTTAGGGATCCCCATCAGGACAGGAACTCCCGTCCAGACGATCTAATGGCAGCACTCATCGCCCGCTTAGAGGCTTTGGAAACTTGATAGGTGGCGAGCCAACCAGACGGAAAGTCATACCCAGCATGGGTGGATGATATGCTAGCACCTCCAGAATTTGGGAACCGCACTTTCTCCACCTTTAACGGGACAGGAGACCCGCCGCAGCACTTGGCCCGCTTCAACTCAAGGTGTGGGCCTATGTTAGAGACTACAATGTAGTAGGAGGACTCTAAGATCCATTGCTTTGTTCAGACACTGGAGGGGCCAACGTTTGTCTGGTACAGCCATCTCCCTATCAGATCTGTGACTAGCTGGGAGGTCCTCCGCAAGAAATTCCTCTACCAGTTCAGTTCCACAACCGGGAAGATGAATATCACAGACCCCTTTAGGTGCAAGAAAAGTCCCGATGAGCGAGTCGTGGACTTCATCACCCGGTGGAAGGGGCTCCCATACTCCCTTGACATGCCACTAACTCAAGATAAATTACTGACAAGGTGCATAGGGAACGTCAAGGAAAATTTGGTTCCTTCACGGATCACTCAAAATTACCTCGAAGGGTTTCAGGACTTCTCATACAAGGCTCAGCGTCTTGAAGAAGCCCTATAGCAGGCCAGTCAGGCACGCCTGCTGCCTCCTGTAATCCTAGCAAGGAGAGATTACAGAGTCGAGCCCGCTGTTGTGGCCCAGATAGAGGCCCCTAGGCAGCTAGAATTACTACCAGTGATGCCAACTCCACAACCCAATAGGGGTCCACCCCCGCAGGAACAACTTCTAGCCCAGTTGCGACTACCTAAAAAGTGGCATGTGCCTCCGCGTAACGTGTCGCTACCGCCTAGGAGAGATAATCAGGTTGTTCATCCTCAGCATGCTCCTTTGGCCCCCTGTCAGGGTCATCCCCCTAGATCACCCCTTTCGGACAGATGAAATCAGACCTAATGGTTTGATGAGGCTCAGGTCCTCGGTTACTTCCACAGTGCCTTGGAGCAGAGGATCGTGCAGCTTCTTGAGTGCCGAAAGCCAGAAGAGGCGCATCTCACTGATCACCCCAACTACTGTCCTCATCTCTGGATCCTGGGGAACACCATTAAGCAATGCTACTTCTTCAAGGACTAGCTCCAAGATCAGATTGACAACAATATAGTCAGGTTGGGCCCAACCCCGGCACAAGTGGCAGGTGTCTTTGTGAGATCGGATGGCAGTAGCGGCGACGAAGGGGAATGGCAGCAGGTTTCCGACCATGGGTCCTAGAAGTATAACGACTGGATGTCCTGCAAGATGGTCACCTGCACCCATGGAATAATCTATGAATGCCTGAATTAGCCAGATCCGTCCAAAGATATGGTTACTAATTCAGCATCGTCGTCTCAGCGAGCCTCTTCCTAGAATAGCGAGCAGTGACGACACAAGAAGAAACAACACACCCTTCCAATGTCATCATCGTCCCACACTCTTGGAGACTTTATGCCCCTAGAAATGGGTATCCCCCCAAGACTCCTCCCAGTAGATTACAAATCCTCAAGTGACATTCAGGGGTATGCATCGGTTAATACCTTAGAGTTGGTAAATCCTTATTTGACTCCCGACGATTGGGAACTCTAGGTGGACCTTCCCAATGTCCCCAGCTATTGCCAACGTCGTCAGAGTCGTTGTTACATGGACCGTCGGGGCACGTCAGTTAGGAATTCCAGCCAGGCCGTGCATGCTGATGAGACCAGACAGCATGCCCAGTGAAAACTCATCACATGCGGCCCCTTCATCTGGTGTCGACAAGCTCGCCTCCACCACCATTTGTGTTACTCGATCAGGAGGAACCACATCGGCCTTGCCGCGACTAGATTATCCCTACCACCAGCCAACCCCAACCTTCCGGTCCTCATCCGGCAGCCACTCTTCGGGCATCGACTAGTGAACAGCGTGATATGCCTAGTACCAGTCAGCCGCCGGTCCAGCCGTCAGGGCCCGTCGTGCCTCCAATTGCAGAGCGGCCTCCTGTAAGCAGAGGCTCGTGTCTGGCCCAGAAGTATGATGTTCTAATGTACCTTGTCGGTATTCCAGCGAGGATTTCTATCCTAGAGGCTCTTCACCTGTCATCTGAAATGTGTGAGGCGCTTTCTGAGGCCCTAATGAACCCCCACTAGTTCGAGACGGATGTAGCAGCTGAAGAAGCCTTCCACGCCGAGGCAATTGAGAACGCCGAATATCATGCAGTTATCTCATTCTCTGGTGAAGACAAAGACCCTCCTATACAGGGGCACAGTCGTCCGCTATACATCACCGGCCAGTTCAATGGTGTGGAAGTCCAACACTGTCTTGTTGAAACGGGTTCTGGGATTAACCTAATCCTGACTCGAACACTGTGGAAGCTGGGTTTGTCTGAGGATGATCTATCTCCATTAGACCTCGGAATCCATGGATACGACAGGACAGAGCAATCCTAGGTCGGCAAGATCCATTTGAAGACCCATTTCGGTGTTCCAATTACCAGCACCGAATGCATGGTTGTCTCCCAGGACACCGCATACAACGCGTTGATGGGATGGTCATGGATCCACCTTCGCGTGGTGGTCCCCTCATCATACCACTAATGCCTCAAATACTCCCGTTATGGTAGAGTGGGTGTGATCCAAGGCAATGTGTCTGCTTTTTCCTCTTTTGAAGCCCATTATCTGGACGCCTACTATTAAAAGAGCAAGGATAAGCAGATTCAGGCAGGTGATATTGATCCCGTCACTGTCACGAGTGATCCCTGGGCAGGTCTAAATGATGCTTACGTCTTCCCAATCCATCGGTTGGAGGCCATGACCCCCCTACATGGGGAAATGCTTTGTTGTTTCGGGTACAATAGGAAGGTATATTCCTAAGTCCATGTGATGGCGGGAAATAACCTCATACTCCTCCACCAACCAGGCTTGGGTGATCCCGGAACCTCCTACCCATGTGCGGTATCGGGATGTCAGGATCATGGAAATGGCGGTACGTCATACGTGTCTATTTCACTGGGCTGGAATTAACTGTCTCAAGCCGACGCAGCACTACTACTTTGATGTTATCAAGCGTGGCCCCATGGGCCGAAGACCAGATGGGATCGGATCGACGACCTTCATCACTATGGTCTCAGTGGCGCATGAATCTCTTGATATGATGACCACTGTCGCTCAAGCCGACACCAGACTCCCATCAGATTCTGGTGGCTCGAAAGCAACTCCACCCATAGAATATACCTCAACAAGTGGAGAAGGGGATCTGGAGGATGCTCCCCCCGCCTTTGAAGAAGGCGTCTCCACCACGGTCGACGAGTTGGTACAGGTGAACCTAGGTAGAGAGGAGGACACGAGACCCACACTGGTTAGTGCATCCATTCCCCCTGAGAAGCAGTAGTGGTATGTGGAATTCCTCAAACAGCATCGTGATGTGTTCTCTTTGAGTTACGACAGGATTCTAGGGCTAGATCCTCAGGTAGCCATCCACCGCCTTGGTCTCCCGGCAAACCATCGCGGGTTCAATCAGCCTCCTAGAAAGATGCACCCTTCTCATGGTGCAATGGTCGTGGACGAGGATGATAAGCTCATAAAATCCAACTTCGTTAAGGATGTCTTGTATCCCAAGTGTCTAGCCAACATTGTGCCAGTCTTGAAGAATAAAGGAAAAATTAGGGTCTGTATCGACTTCCGCAATCTCAATCACCACTGTCTGAAGGATGATTCTCCCCTTCCAGTGAAAGAGTTGTTGATTGATGGCAGGACTAGGTTCCATGCCCTCTCCTTCATGGATGGGTATTCCATGTACAACCAAATCCGGATAGTCCCCAAGGACAAGGAGTCCACCGTTTTCAGGGAACCCCAAGGTTCTTTATGTTACCGGGTCATGCACTTCGGCCTGAAGAATGCGGGTTCCACCTATCAGCGGGCCATGCATCGCATATTCAAGTCGATTATGGTAACATTGGTGGAATGATACGTGGATGATCTGGTGGGAAAATCGTTCCAGCGCTAGGACCATCTGAAGGACATTGAGAAAGTGTTTGGATTCCTCGGTTCCTGCCACCTGAAGATGAACCCATTGAAGTGTGCATTCGAGGTTACCTCTAGAATGTTCCTTGGATTTGATGTCAGATACCGAGGCGTCGATATTGAGTCGGAAAAGATCAAGTCCATCAGCCAGATGCCCCCCAGGTAATATTCGGGAGCTTCGAGGTTTCCAAGGCCACTTAGCCTACATATGCCGATTCATTTCGAATCTAGCTGGCAAGTGTAAGCCCTTTTTCCGGCTTATGTAGAAAGGCACCACCTATGAATGGGATGAAGAGTGTAATTCCGCCTTTGAGGAAAACAAGAAGTATCTTCTCCAGCCTTCGGTCTTGATGCCACCTATCTCCAAGAAGCCACTGGTCCTTTATGTGACCACCCTGGAATGGTCCCTTAGCACACATCTCTCCCATAAGAACAACTAGGGGACATATAATAGCCTCTACTACCTCAGTCACAAGCTTCTCGATACAGAGACTAGATATTCTTTTATCGAGAAGAGATTCCTTGCGCTCGTGTTCGCCGTTCAGAAGTTGTGGTACTACTTGCAGCACCATGAGGTACATATAGTCTGTCGGGTAGACCCACTAAAGTACATTCTGAACAGACCTATGTTGAATGGATGACTAGCACGGTGGGTGGTGATTCTACAGCAGTTAGACATTAGGTCTGTACCTCGGAAGGCTATCAAAGGACAGGCATTGGAAGACGTTCTAGCTACCCACCCAACCTCCGCAGATCAGCCACTGGACCTAGGTTTTCCTGATGAGGCAATCCTCTCAGTCGATCATGTCGTCCAATGTTGGCAGATGCACTTTGACGGTGCCGCATGGAGCCCCATTGGTAGGAGACTCAATGATCCTAGGCTCAACATAGTGGGCATGGGTATCGTCTTCATCACCCCAGAGCAAGCCGTTCTGCCATACTCATTCTTGTTGTTAGAGGGCTACACCAACAACGAGGTAGAGTATCAGGCTCTCATTACTAGTCTCGAACTGGCCCTTGAGATCGATGTACCCCATTTTCAAGTGAAAGGGGATTCCGAGCTGGTCATCAAGCAGGTCAATGGTGATTATGTTGTCAGAAAGCTGGGAGTCGTACCATTGTCGGATTGCACCCTCCATCTAATGGCCCAGTTCCCTTCTCGGCCAGAGGTCATTCACATCCCTCGGCCGCAGAACTGTCAAGAAGATTCTTTGGCCAGTCTGGCCACGTCGCTTGCAGAGCACAAACAGGATGACCTGAAAATCCATGTGGCGCACCGGAGAGTCATTTCTCCTGTTACCCCGGAGGATGATAATGGAACGTGATCTTACCATTGGTTCCCCTACGTCAGGAGCCCCGGGTACTTCATATGCGGTGATCCAAATAGTATCTGATTGGATGACTCCCTTGGTTGAATACCTCCAATACGGTAATCTTCTGTTAGACCAGGTAGAGCACAACTGAATCTAACATTGTGCGCTACAGTTTACCATTCAAGGTGGTCTCAGCCTTGGGAAGATCCTTTATAAGCACGTATTTGATGGTGTTCTCCTCCGTTTCCTTCAAGGAGTCAAGATTCCACAGGTCACGCAAGAGGTTCATGCTGGTTCCTGTGGTTCCCATCAAGTCGGGTCAAAGTTGTCTCACCAGATACGGAGGTTGGGGTACTTCTGGCCCTCCATGATCCATGACTGCATCAAGTTCTCCAAGAGGTTCCATGTGTGCCAGGTTCATGTTAACTTTGTACAATGGCCACTGGAGCCTCTCCACACTACCAAGTATTCTTGGCACTTTTCAGTCTGGGGGTTGGATGTCGTGGGACCTTACCCACTGGCAACGGCTCGCCAATGCCGATTCATTCTAACCACTACTGATTTTTTTCCAAATGGGTAGAGGAAATTCGGCTCAGGGAAGTCAATTCATGTTTTATAATCGATTTCATGAGTTCCAATATCATCTATCGATTTGGAATACCTCACACTATCCTCACTGATAACGGAACCAACTTCCGAGCAGTTGAGCTGAAGAAATTGTACACTAAGTACAACATTCGCTCTAACCATATCGCCCACTATCATGCACATGAAAATGGACATATCGAGGTGTTTAACAAAACTCTCTCTAACATTCTGAAAAATATGGTTGGTCTGAACAAGAAGAGTTGGCCGGATAAGCTCCCCAACTCCCTCTGAGCTTATCAGAAGATGACTCATAATTCAACCCAGGTGCCCCCGTATTCCCTGGTGTATGAAACTGAGGTTGTCCTGCCCGTCGATATTCAGTGGCCCTCATTACACACAGCAGTCAACGACCAGCAAGTTCCAGATAGAGTTGCCGAAATCCATCTAGCTAAATTGGAAGCACTAGACTAGAATAGGCTTCGTGCTTTGCACAACATGGAAAGGCATCATAGCAGGATGGCTCGAGCATTCAACAAGAAGGTTCGCCTCCAGTTCTTCCTACAAGGTGACCTAGTACTGGCCCTCAGGGTGCTAATGATCCCCGTCAGGAAACCACCCAAGTTGGAGCCCAAATGGGAGGGACATTTCATTGTCCATAAAATCTATCCTAAAGGTGTATAATTTCTGGTGGCCATGGATGGTGAGCGTATAACTCCTCCCACCAATTCCATTTTACTCAAGTAGTACTTTTCTTGAGCACTACATTATCGCATGACCATAAACTGCATCATGCCCTGCATGACCTTAAACTGCATTTGGTCCAATATCTGGGCTCCTACGGTCTCGCATTACCCTAAACTGCATCAGGTCATGCACGAACTTAAACTGAATTTGGTCCAATATCTGGGCCCCTTTGGTCTGACATGAACCTAAACTGTTTGGTCCTCCATGACCTTAAACTGCACCATGGTCCCATATGACCTTAAACTGCACGCTCGTCCTGCATGACGTTAAAATGCAAGCCGGTCAGGCCTCCCTAACCAAGGCCCAGCCTCGGGCCCCCGGCCCGGGCTCTCTCATGTGGGATTGTATGGTGTGGTGTGGGATTATATCCTCATTCACGTTGGGTTACTCAACAAACCATACACATTCCTAGATGGAATGCCTTTCATTGTCCTACATGACTTTAAAATGTTCTTCTAGAACTAAGCATGTCTTGATTCCCATCTTTATGGGATATGTAGGACCACCTGAACACCTAGGTTTTAGGTCTAGCCCCATCTCTTAAGATATCCCACGATCCCAGTCACCTCAACCTCATGTCTTGTCCCTCTCCATGAGGGGGATATATAGGTGTGGTACATGGTTTTTGGCGCCATGCCCCCTTCTCCCGGGAATCCGCCATATTTTGGAAGCTCTCAAACTGAGCCCTTCGACCCTTTTCAGTGGTCCACTAATGTGTTCATAGTACTTTAGTCCAGGACCTGGAGTGTAAGATTCAACTTAGGAAAGTTCCGTCCACATGTCAAGGTTCGTGCTCCCCTTCATTTGGGCCCCCAGTATCATTCATGCCCAGAGGGACCCCCAAGAACGGTCTGGATACAACGCCTAAGGGATCTCTTACCGTTACGATCCAATGCCCAAGAGGGTTTCAGACAACAAATTGATACAAGTCCCGTGTTGCAAACATGGTCAGCGGTAGACGCTCATTTCTTTGTCCCCATTTCAGGCTAACGTGACGAAATGTTGTGTTGTGAACGTGGTCAGTAGTAATCCTCCGTTGTCAGGACGACTCCTTCAGGCCCTGAATGTTGGTTTCATGATTCACATTATGTTCCACCCCATCGTGTCAAGGTGGTATCTCGACACTCCTTGCACTAACCCTCAGTGCACTTCCACACGCCAGGCAGACAAATCTACATTACGGCATCTCTCGGGGCTCCCGCGATCCGAGCGCTAGGATTATGGGCTTGGGTATTCTCTAAGATCCATGAACAGCTTGACCCTCAACCCCACGGGAAATGAGGGGTCACCCAGACATTGCGTTTTGGTCCAAGCTCCACTGGAGGCTAGTGCCTCCTGCCCCTTGACCTTTAAACCCTCGCCGGACCCTTGGCACGAGGCTCTCCTCCCAGAATCGCGCGCGGTGATGGTATGAGATTGTGTCCTCATCCACATAGGGTATGCTTTATCGCATCGTATGAATTCCCCCAGGTCCAAGCCATATGACCTTAAACTGTGCTGGTTGGTCCTACCACATGTCCATAAACTGTGATGATATATTCCCGGCCGCACGACGAAAAACAGAACTGCATTGGGATGACCACTCCATAGAGGGAATCACATTGTGTATTGGTCATTTACCATACCATTTGTCAATGCCCGAATACTTCTTGACAATTGTGGAGATACCAAGAATTTCTACCCTAATCTAGTCTCTCCACAAAAGAAAAACCATTCACCTTCATGGACAAACAAGATATATCAAATGCCACTTCTTCTGGTGTGAGGGCTAGACCCGTACACTCCTTTCATCCTTTGCACATGTACCATACCATGACATGCCACCCTCCAAGAACTATGTATGGATTGATTCCCATTCTTATGGGATAAATAAGAGCACCTGGGAACTTCCCCTTGGGCCCAGCCTAAAGTTCGTGTTTGATCCCTTGACCGAAACACTTCTCCAGGGAACACATGGTAAGTGGGGCTTATGTCCTCATTCATGTCGGGTTTCGTGACAGCCTTATCATGTGTCTCCTACTCTCCTTACCCCTTAGTCCGAGTCCAAATACCACAAACTAAGATACCCTACAATAACTATGTGCGGCTTGATTCCCATACTTATGGGATATGTTGGAATGCCCAGACATTTCATCTTGGGTCCAGCCCTAAGAATCACAAGTCTATCCCGACCCTCACTGTCATCCCTTTGGGCTGACTTCTCGGGGAGTTGTGTGACTATAGCATTAGCCTCAAATAAGTTCGGGATTCCACATAGTGATGTTGGGAAGTGACATTTCCCTCACCAAAGTGGTCCTGTCTAAGAGTAGGAATGGTCCATGACCAGATTAATGCACCCACTTAATGTGCTTTCGTTGCTGTGGCATAGTTTCAAGAGTGTTGGATTCTGTTTGAACAAACCACCACTTCACTTTCCACGCTTTGTGTACCCCATTTTTTGGATCTTCATCCTCTTTCAAGTTTTATGGGACCCCCAAACAGTATGGACGCTCGACCTATGGTCCGCCTACTGTCTTGGGCCAAAATTCTGGAAGACTGGTCATGTTTTAGGGGACCCTCTAATAGTATGGATGCTCGACCTATAGTCCACCTGCTGTCATGGGCCAATGTTCCGGAATACTAGTCATGTTTGATGGGACCCCCTAATAGTATGGATGCTTGAAATATGGCCATCCTGCTATCCTGGGCGAACGTTCTGGAAGACTAATCGATGATATTTGAGTTAGGCCCGATGTTGTGAACATAGTCAGTGGTCATCCCTCATTTGTAGTCCCCATTTCAGGCCAATGTGATATGGATGTTGCGTTTCCACCACGGTCAACAACTATCCTCATTGCCACACCACCCTCACCGTGTTCCAAATTTGGGTAACGTGATTCACATTTTCCATCCCCCTCTGTTCGGACTGATTTCAATGCTCCTGGCATTGCACTGCTCATGTGTTAGAGCTCATTGAGAAGATGATACATCGGTTAGGTCTGAGGTCTCCTTTCTTTGTATGGGCCTCCCTCTTCTCCTCGGAAATAGAGGCTCGATTTCAGATGTCGGAAGCTTGGTTGACGCCCCCACGGTCGAACGAAATGATAATATGAGCATCCTTTGTTTCTCACATTGGGTATGACCCACATGATCTTAGGGGTGAATTGTTATTTATTTCAGGATTATGGTTGAGTGTATTAAACCAAAGGTACAGATAAATATATTTTTACACACATTGGTTCGAAATGATGACCAGTAAAAGAAAAAATTTCATGAGATGTACAAAACAGGGCCCTTAAGGGTCAGCTTCCTGAAGAGATCTTTCCAACGCTGCTCACCTTTGGCTGGTGGCCTCCAGGACTCTTTCTCACTCCCGAAAGACTCTTTCTTCATCAGAAGATGCAAAGAGCAGTTCTCCAATCATAGTTTTTTCCCAATCCTGTTCAGTTTGAAGCACAGTCATCTGGTGACTCGCCTCCATCTGTTGTTCTTGGGCGTCAGCAAGCTGGGATGTCAGTTGCTCGACGAGCTCAGATCATGTTTCAATGAAAGCCTCATTCTCTATTGCATGCTCTTCAAGGCGTTGGACTTCCTGATCCGCCCTCAGGAACGCTCAGGTGCTCACTGATTCCTCCTGACACTAGGAAACGTCGGTGCACCGGCAGATCTCATGTATATTCTCGTCCATGTAATCACAGAATGTCAGATGAAGGCATTGAGCGTCATCCTCTCCGGCACACAAGAAACGCAGCCAGGTCTAGAGTGATCCCATCCGCCTCATCCAATCCGTCTGGGGCTGCTTGAGAAAATGCTGGATTCAATTCCACCCTTTGCGTCGTGTCATCCAGCTCTCCTCAGCCGCTTCCAAATCTGAATCATCTATTTATTCATGATCAGCAGACCGATATATAGTGAAGACAACCAAGAGGTCAGTAACAAGATCTGTCTCAGCGATTCCTTCCTGAGGAATATGATCCTTGCTGTCTGGGCAACCTTCCTCTCTCGCCCCTACAACAACAGTTCCTTCATCATCTTTCGGCCTCACTCTAATGACAACACCACTGATGTCCTCTACCTCCTGCTCACCAATTTCCGGTGTGGACCCATTTTGGGAAGTATGTTCTTGAGGAGGCATTAGGTCCACTACTAATTCACTCACTGACGGCCCGGGCTCATCAGCCCGACGAGCTTCCAACGCCGAGATCACTATATAGGGAGCATCCATATTAGTTGAGTTCTCTGACAGTAAGAACCAGTAGTAAAGAAAATGACATACAAGAACTCAGAGCATCAGTCTCTTGTGCTCTGGGCACTGCCAGAGCTGTCGTGGCAGGAGATCCCTCATCGCTCGGCAGCTCAATAATGGGCGTCGGTACCCTGCCTGGCCTTATTGATGCTTCCTCCCCTCCTACAACTGGAGACGCTTGATCAGCACCAATGTGATCCTGAGTAAGATAAGGAAGATGGGATATGGGTTTCAAATGGAAGAGACTACGAAGATGGATTAGGGTTGAAGCATACCTCGAGTATCTCAATTATTTCAATGTCAGAGCCGAAAATCTCGTTGCTCTCCCAGAGACTCCCTTTGTAGGGTGCCCCTTGTGACCCCTCACCATTGTTTTATCCTTCACCTTCTCCTCCATCTTCTCCTTCACCTTCTCTTTCACTTTCTTCTTATCCTCCCACTTCCTCTCTGATCTCGTCGTCCTTCGACTCGTCACTATCACCTTCTCCCGGCTGCATCACTTCCAGATCATGCTCTTGGCGGAGCATCACTTTCACCAGGAAAGGTGGCTCCCCACGCCGACCCCGTTGGCACGTGTATGTGTCCATGGCCATTAAATATGCATGTCGTCCATGGAATTTTACTCTCTCAGAAATCCGAACAAGCCCAGCTTCGGGCTGCTGGACTCATTCCCGCATTATCTTCTGCGAGAGAGATTCGACGCTCATCGACTACCATAGGGTTAACCAGGATGACCATATCTCTGGGAAGATTTAGTCATGGGAAGGTTGTAGTAGGTATCTTATCTTCTTCCTGGGTAGTTCTCTGGCCGCCCCGTGTGACCCTCCTCTGGGCAATGAGGTCGCAGAAACACCATGTGATGTCCCCGCTGCTACGGTCCTGGCCAGCCCATGCCTCACTTCCTGGCACGCCCCTAGTCTCCCCCTTCTAGTGGCACCTTTCCTACTCTTTCGTTGCCCTAGTTCCACGCGGGTAGTCTCGAGTTTCCCAACTCGCTTGCGCAAAATCCCCCTGGGGTATGCGATGACCCAGTGTTCAACAGACTCGGTTGCTAGGCCAGCGTCGGCCCCGGTGGGAGGAAGGGTAATGATATCACCAGATCCATAAGTTATGAACATTAAACACATATGTAGAAGGACATAGGGATTCCTATCCTACCAAATATTCGTGAATACCCTCTTCGGCATTCGCTGGAGGCACCTGAACTGCCTGGCGAATCGAGACGGCACGTAAGGCTCACAAAAGATTTTCCCGTCAATACGATCCACGAACACCCCACCTCGGATGCTCTAAATGTATTACTACTTCTCCTATGAGCATTTCCCATTTTATACCATTTGGCCAGTCAGGGTGGGGAATGGGATGAAGGAACAGTTGGCATGGTTACCAATTCTGATCCTTACTCCCTCCTCGCTGAGCATCATCGGTACGACCCCAACAATGTTCAGCAAAGATGGTCACATGCCGTTTCCCAGAGGACGAATTGCATTTAGAAAAGTGTACCCACCAAGATGAGCCACCACCCAGCCGTGGAAGATCTGGAAGGGGACACACACCCTCCGAGGCGACCCCCCTCTTGAGATGCATCCCAGAATGGCGTACAACCTAGCCAGCACGGAGACCCCTAGATTAAACCTTTTGTTAGCCACCATGGTGCCCGCCATCACCAGAGTTACTGGACGAATTCCCATCCTTTCATCCCACACAGGTAGGAGCCACCCTCTCAAGAAGGTGGCGAGGAACCCGGCATATTGAAAATTTGGGTCCCGGGCCTCATTAAACTGGTATCCCCATGATTGGTATTTCCCCGCCTCTAGGATCCTCCAGTATGATCCATTCTTGCTCCTCTGAGCCGTGGTTAGACACCATTTCCCCCATCCCGACATCTTGACCGCTAGGTTATTCTCTAGGAATAGGCGGAACCAGTCCTTGTAGGCGATGTCCTTCAGGAAGTCCTTGACCTCCAGCCTCTCTTTCGCCAGCTCCAACAGATGCCACGTTAGCATAGGGGTCCATTATCTATACTACCAGGTGCTCATCAGAGGAAGGAACTCTTTATATTGATATATCTCCAGTGGGATACCTCCGATGTAGTGGACGTCCCAGAGGCTGATGCCAACTTCCCCATGGTGAAGATGGAATGTATTGGTGTCAGGGGACCACCGGGTGAACAGCTCCGGCCCGAGCTCGGGATGGCAGTAGAAGTGGAACTGCAACATCCACACCGCCTCGAATAGACCAATGTGCCGCTGCTCGGCCCTGAATTAGTCGCAGGTATGGAGAACCCAGTACGCCCAGGCCCACTCATTGGTTAAGAGGCCTATGGACTGCAAATCCCAGTCTTGCATCCAACCCTTAGTATCGTCTGTGATGCTCTGACGGAACATGCTTGCGTAGAGGGATGAGGAACTCTCCTCAACAGGATAACCCCAAACAATGGTCCTAATCCTCGAGTTCAAGACATATAAATCCATGTTCCTGGTCTCTCTGGGAGGACGACCATTGTTAGTGATATTGTATTGGGGAAGGTCATCCTCTCGGGTCACCCATGACCGCGGTGTATCAACCTCGAATTCCAGCAGTGGAACCTCCTCCATAATGCTGATGTTCCATAGCGGAAGGTTGTTGGACAAAGGGTACTCCTTCTGGGTGGGGGTTAGAAGGTTGAACAAAGTATGGTTGTTGGAAACAACCACCCTGGAGAAACAAACCTCCTCGTTTGCTGCCATTTCAGCTCTACGAGCGGCGGCTTCCCCCTCATCTACTTGGATTTCATCCATATTCTTCCATCCAATTTCTTCGAGAGTGTTGCATGGAATCTGGGTGTGTTGCACGAAATACGGAAGCTGGTCATGAAATCGGAGAAGTCGGTGTGAAAAATCCTGGGTTGGCGCATAAATACAGCCAAAGCATGGAGCAATTACGCACTGCCAAAGAGAGTTTTACGCGCAGGCACAGAGGCAATTTCGCACACGAGAGCTCTGAGCCTATCGCGTGAGAAAGTTGCATACGGATCATGGGACCTGTGGCCCCTTTTAAGGCAAAGCAGGGGATCCGCACTGCGCAGAAGGCGGGTTCCACGCCAGCCGACATTTTGCGTGCCACAAAATTTTTTTTGTGCGCAAGGGGGCGCACAAAACCCAACACTTTGGTGTTTCCCTTGAAATCTGATCGTTGCGACCCCTCAATGATCCAATTACTAGGGGGGAATTTTTAGACGCTGAAAGGTCCATAGCTACTGATGGAAGTGTTGAAATGACAAATCATAGTCATATTCGAACCTAGAGGCTCGGTCCAGAGGGCCCGGAATTGGTGCGTGGATAAAAGGGGAATGCGCGCGAAAAAAAGTGTGCCACGCGGAAAGGGTCCAGGATTCATGAAGGATCCCTGATGAAGGAAAAAAATAATTGTGCACCCGCACCCGCACAGTTAGCATTCCGTGGCGCCATCCCTGGTGTGCATGTTTTGTGTGGAAAACTCCATTCCGCGCCACCGGATGCCTATAAATAGAAGGAGACCTCTTCCATTTCAGGGTTGCAGAATTCCAACCATATCTCATGTGCGAAATAGAACTTCCACGCGCGCAAGATTTACTTCATGTACTGATTCTTTTTGCACCACATTGCCCGGGGATCCACCTTTGCGCGCAATCCCACTGGCTTAAACACAATTCAAACCGATTTAGGGTTCTTCCCTTGCACGCAATTCCTCTTGCTGCGCACAAAACCTTCCAATTGCACGCAATCCATTTCACTAGGTGCAGCCTTACCATTGGGTGCAGCCTTTTCCACTTGAACACAATTCATATCCCTTGGGTGCGGTCCTACTAGTCACACGCAAGTCCTCTCCCCCGATTACATGCAATCCTAGTGTTTTGTGTGCCAAAAATTTCTTTGCACGCAACCCCCAGGACCCCACACCTTGGTGCTCCCCGGGTGCCTCCCTGCGTAGGCACCCGATGTCCTCCTTCTGGATGCCTCAGGCTCACACAACGGGCATACACACCATGCGCTATTTTCTCGTATGTCCTTCCAGGCTCGTACAAAGTAACCTCAAGGTCCCTTGGGTGGGTTTTCCCGTTGCATGGATTTTCCTCATGCTTCTTCGCATTGGAACGCTAACAACTATTGCTTCTTCACATAGCCATGCTAACGTGGACCCCTCAATGGTTTGCTCTGCGACCCCCTTTCACTATGGCATTGGCGGTACCTTCCCTCCCACAAGGAGAAGAGGGTACTGGTCATGTAAGTTCTAGGGGTGCAGAGTAAAGCCACCTCATCCGAGCTACAAGACATTAAACTGCCAAGCACCTCGTCCTCAACACATGACGTTAAACTATGATCCGACCCTGTGCCTCACACGTAGGGTCCCCCCGGATGGGACATTCTTTACGCATTTCGTCTCCATGGGGATGGGATCACCCCTCACATGGGATGATATCCTCCCTCTCGGAGTGGTGTTTCTCCATAGGGGAAGGGAAACCTCCTTGGTGTAAGACCCTATCCCCTCTTGCGGAAGGTAGCACCCATGCACCTCCGTACTTGCCCACCGCCAGAGCCAGCACAAATCATGATGGGATGTGGGAATCCTCCTTTCATCGATCCCAAATCCCTCTCCCTCTGCACTTTGTTGCCTCCGGGCCTCCATCCTGGAGTAAGTCCCCGCATCATGGGCCGCTCAACGCGTAAGCCCCACTTCGCTTCCCACGGACGCACCCTTCACGACGTGATCGTCAGGTCTCTGCTATCTCTTGTTTCTCACACCGAGAATGAATCACGTGATCTTAGTGTGGGAACCGACCCTAAACCCCACCAACAATGAACTACGGGGACTTTTATCCATGATAAGGCATGGTACGTACAAAGACTCCTTGAGGTTCAAGCCCACCATATGGTCGTTCTGACCACTTCACGTCAGTTCACCAACACTTTGGGCCACCTCAGAGTGTAATCCCCAAATGCCCCATCCCACATAACGTTAAACTATACACCCTAACTATGTGGACTTTGATTCCTCGCCACGGGGATACATAAGAATCCTCCACGAGGTTCAATCCCACCTCCCGGTCATTCCGACCCCATTCACGTTGGTTCACCATACCACCATGGGCCGCCTCAGAGCGTAAGCCCCATCCATCCAGCATCATGGGCCACCTCAGAGCGTATACCCCATATATCCACCATCGTGGGCCGCCTCAGAGCATAAGCCCCATCCATCCAGCATCATGTTCTACGTAAGAGCGTAAGCCCCATATATCCACCATCATGGGACACCTCAGAGCGTAAGCCCCATCCATCCAGCATCATGGGACACCTCAGAGCATAAGCCCCATATATCCACCATCGTGGTCCTCCTCAGAACTTAAGCCCCATCTATCCAGCAACATGGGCCACCTCAGAGTGTAAACCCCATATATCCACCATCGTGGGACGCGTTAGAGCATATGCCCCATCCATCCGTCATCATGGGTTGCCTCAGAGCGTAAGCCCCGTCCATCTATCCTCCATGGGTCAGCTCAGAGCGTAATCCCCATCCATCTGGACCCTAGGTCCCTCTTAACGTTTGTTCACCGACCCCATATCCTTGGGCCGTCTCAGAACATAAGCCCCAAATGCCCCGTCCAACATGACATTAAACTGCATTTCATCGAACTACATGGACTTCGATTCCCCGCCATGGGGAAACATAGGAATACTCCACGAGGTTCAATCCCAACAACTATGTCTCATCCTGACCTCTCCCTCGAGCCCATGTGCCTCGGGAAGTTTATGCCCTGACCCGGAGGTTTTACTCCCTCTGGGACCCATCTATGCGTTCATTCTCACGGGTCTCCCTTTCAGGTTTCCCACCGTATCATCCTGAACTACGAGGACTTTGATCCATGTCATGTCATTGTATGTAGGAAGCCTCCATGAGGTTCTATCCCCTTCACTTCATCACCCATCTTGATTCTTACCCGGGTCGCCTCATCCCGGCGGGATCATGCCACCTCATTCCACTCCACAGCATTCGAGAAGCCACCCACGTGTCGGCCCCCAACATCAGTGTTCCCTCCAGGGGGTTCCTCAATTTGATCCACTCTCAGTGTTCTGATCAGTCCGATCTACCTCTGCTGGATGTTAAACTCACGGCATACCCTGTGTTAAACATGGGAAGGTGAAGAAAACCTCAGATACACACCTATGGCATACATCTCCCACGTTCAATGTGGGATGCCTCAGGATTCCATGCCCTCAAGAAGCCCTATAATAAGGGATAGAAGAGAGACATGACAATCCCCCAGTGTCAAGACATTCCAACGATGCCTCTGCGTGACCACTCCCCTAACCGAAGGTTGCTGCCCCGACTAGACCCCTTGGAGCGTCTCAACGGAAGAATCGTAATTAATTGGTGTCCATGAAGATATGGCACCGAGAATGAGATTCACTAACATGTCTTAAATCTATGAGGGAGACCCTGACTAGGTGACGAGCTCTGACGAGGAATATACGGAAGGAAGAACCGACATCCCATCATCCTAGTTTTGATCAAAGAGAAGACATCCCCGGAATAAGGAGCTAATGTCACCCGCCTTTAGAAGGCAGGAATGCGGGGTAACAGCTGTGTGTCCTCCACAGACGGATGTAGGTGTCCCCGACGGAAAGCCTCAAAAACAGGGAAATATCCACATTTCCAATCACATTTATTGTTGGCACGTGTTCTTCTATTTCCTTCCATTAACTAAGAAAAATAATTTACAATTTGAGGGCTGGAATACTTATCTATTAAGAATAAAAAATTAACTTTGAACATAAAAGGATAAACTTGTGAAGGAGAAGAATATCCTTACTTATGATTACCTAGGTCTAAATCTAGGTTATCCTTGATATATGTTTATAAATTATATTCTTATGGGATCTTTTTTCCCATAATAGGGGTTCTTACTACGATCATAAATTTACTAAATCATATCCCCCAGGTGGGTCAAACTATGAGTTCATAAAGGATCATTGTCATGCACCTGTTCCCTTTAGAGTCTTACTCAAATTGGTGTTTTCGGGTTTTACCTCAAGATATATATTTTCCAGAGCCACCTCTACCTGTTTCTATCTAGATAGGGATGCATTTTCTTGATAAACCACTTACATGATACTTACCAAAATTTAGGGATGTTTTCTTATAATTAGTCTCATCTTAAAGGTTCTTACTAAAGTGATCTATTTCTAATCTCCAAATATAACTAGACCATCCTCTGATACCAAATATAGTGACCCTATCCTTTTACATATATCATTAAATGATTTTAATCCTAATCAAACATCATATTAAAATCCATGTATCATAAAGTCTAGTGTCTTGGAAGACTAGGCACATAATCAAACACTATAAAAACAAATTCTTATTTAATCTCCATAATGAGATCCTATCTTGTATTGTGATCATACATTGTTATAGGATAACATGGGGATAACACGAAAAAAGGGATGATCTAAAATCCCAGTAAGGGGAAAACATAGTAATGATTCTCTAGTACATGGGTTAGAAGGAATGGAATAATGATATAAAAAGGAATAGAACATGTGAACTCATAATATAAAAACATGGGATCATATAAAAATAGAGTCATAATAATGTGGAAGCAACCTAAAACATGAATTTAGCATGAGTAAAGGCTCATTACAGATAGAGGATAACAAGTCAAGGTTTACCACCAAGACTATTGCACATCGTAGCACGAGTTAAGCCTAATCACCAAGACCATTGCATATAACGCCTCATTAGATTAACTTTACCCAATGCATTGGAGTGTTATCTGGGTGCACCCATATTAACATGTTCATGAATATTCTTTCCACATAAAGAATCATACATAATCAATCATACAAAAAAAAAGGTACACATGGAATGAAATGGGTATCGTAATGAATCCATAAAGTATATTTTAATGGGAATATCATAAAAGTGTCCCTGAAAAAATAACAATTAGATCAAGCACAGACATTCATAAGGTATAATAGGCATATATCATAATAAGTGATTTCAAATTTATGTGATAACATGTAAAAGAGTTTTTAAGAAACACTACTATAAATTTAGGCTTTAGGCACAGTTTAGAACCGTGGCTATAAGCCCAAAAACCTTTGTTATGGGTTATAGCCATGATTTAACTAACTGTGGATGGTATTGGAATGGTTATTTGGAAAGGCCTATAGCCAAGGTTTGAAACTGTGACTAAATCCCTATAGCCACAGTTCAAACCCATTCTAAATACCAATATCCATGGTTTGCACTGAGGATAAAGACCTATAACCATTGTTTGAATCATTGATAAAGCCCTATATCCATGATTTGAAATTGTATCAAAAGCTTAATCCACACATGGATATAGCCATAGTGTCTATAGGGCTTTATCCATGGAATAAACTATGGATATATGGATTTAGAAATAATTTAAAACTATGGCTATGGGCCTTCCCATATAATAAAAAATACCCCCAGCCTCCCCCCTACACCCCCACTCCCCTTAACATATCCCACCCACTACAACCCCCACCCCCCCACTCCTTCTATAGCCCCTCTTTCCAAATATAATGCAACCCCTTCACTCCCCCTGGACAACCCCCTCCACTCCCCTTACAGTATCCCAACCCCTAAAACCCCCTCCCCCTCCACTCCCCAAGGACAGCCCCCTCCTTGAACAGACCCCCTAGATAGTCCCCCACCACTCCTTCCTAGATAGACCCCCCCTCTTGGATACACCCCTCCCCCCCACACCACTACACTCTTCCCCTTGCCCCACTGCACCCTCACCCTTGCACCCAACCTCTCATACCCTACATCCTCACCCTACACCCCCTCCCTGGACAGACCCCCCCTTCCCGGATAGACCCCCCTTCCTGTATAGACCCGCCTCCCTAGATAGACCCCCCCACACACACACATCCCCTTGCACCCCATCTGCACCATCCCCCTTGCTGGACAGACCCCCTTATTCGGGAAAAAACCCCCTTTC
Source organism: Viscum album (assembly GCA_963277665.1). Taxonomy (NCBI): domain Eukaryota; kingdom Viridiplantae; phylum Streptophyta; class Magnoliopsida; order Santalales; family Viscaceae; genus Viscum; species Viscum album. The sequence continues at coordinate 1,647,754,905 of OY728135.1, forward strand.
ACCTCTACACCCTCCCCCTTTAACCCCACCTATACCCTCCCCCCTTGTACCCCACCTGCACACTCCCCCTTACACAACACCTTTCGTCCCCCCATTCCCCCTCACATTTTACCCCCACCTAGACAGACCCCTCATCCCCACCCCCTCCATGGACAGACCCCTTTCAACCTACACCCCCCTATACCGCACCTGCACCCTCCCCCGTGCACACTACCCCTTGCACCCCACCTGCACCCCCCCCCCCCCCCTTCACCATCCCCTTTCGCCCCACCTACACCCTCCCCCTACACCCACCCCCTTTCTGGACATACCCCCCTTCCTAGAGAAAACCCTGCTGGACAGACCCCCTTTACACCCCTACACCATCCCCCCCCCCCCCCTGAACCCTTACACCCCCCTTCACCCCCTGCACCCTCCCCCTTTCTCCCCACCTTCACCCTCCCCCTTACACCCCTTGCCCCTCACCCTATACCCCCATTTCCCCTTACCCTGCACCCCCTCCTTGGACAGACCCCCCACCCTCCTTAGACATAGCTCCCCTAGCACCCTCCCCCTTACACCCCACCTGCACCCTCCCACCTACACCCCCCCTTGCACCCCACATGCACCCTCCCCCTTTTTCCCCACTTAGAACCTCCCAATTACACACCCCCTCCCACCCTACACACCCCTTCCCCCTCACCCTACCCCTGTTACGGATGTTATTTGAAGAGTAACATAAGAATTAGATTTACAAATATAAGTCTTCTAGACATGTTGATTAGAACGAAAATTAGTGAATTTTGATATACAAATTAATAAAGCCTTAATGGAAATAATGGAAACTTTGAAACAATATTGTATCATAAATTTGGGATATAAAAAATGAAACAAGATTCTGTTTTCTAAAAACACGCATGTTTTTATTAAGAAATTGGTTCTAATACCTAAGATACATTGAAACATCCATTATTCCCGTAAATAGAGGACACATGAGGTACTTTAAGACCAACAATCTACAAAACAATGGTTATTGAAGTGTTTATAAAGGAATTTGTGATGTCAAATGGAATTCCATGTGCTATTGTTAGTATCAAAGATGAATCATTACAGTAATATTGAGTGAATATAAAGTGAGATCAATGGCTAATTAGGAATTTTTTAAATAAACATTAAAGGGATATGCCCTACTATGATGTATATATGATTAGGGTTGAGTTGATAAATAATCATCTTAGGGTTACATCTAAGATCAACCAGAAGTTGGATTCCCGATACTATGGTCACATTTGTGATTTATTGGAAAATTAGGACTATTTCATACAATTTATTACTCCATCAAAATAGTAGGATACATACTAGGTTTCATTTGTCCCTATTGAGAGAAAAAATTGAGAAACATTTCATAGAATAATTTTTAAATGATTTTTTTGAATATATAGAATATACAAAGAATGTATTGATGAATATTATCTAGGGAAGCACTCAAATATGGCAAGCCATGTGGAATAGAAGAACAACATGCGTAAAACATGGGATTATGCAGAGTTAAAAATAAAATCCCTAATTTCCTCCTTTAGGTAATGGTGGATTTTCAAGAGAGGATGATGATGGTAATATCTATGAAAGAGATGACGACTAAGAGGCCAGTAAGGTAGAATGCCTTATCCTTTCACTCGGTAGTTGATCGATGCCTCCCATATACTTCAAATACACAAAATATTGGATATGTAATGGTAATAATATTGATATTTTAGTGTATTATTGTTCATTTGTAAGGTTGTAGATGACATCAAAGGGTTTTTTATTGATACATAATTGTGTTTCTGATAACACCATAGGGGGATATATAAGGGTGTTGTTAGGGATGGAGTATAAGTGTGAGTTTTTTTAATATGGATGGTATTAGACTATTTCTATTTTGGAAGGTAAAGATTTCCTTGGGCTTGAGGCTGGGAGTATTCTTTTTAGTGGTGATAATAAATCTCTAGAACATTAATTCTGAAGTAGATATCTAATTCATGAATATAAACATCTCCAATACTCTTTGAATCTCTACCAAATTGTGGCCAATGAGGGGCCTTAGAAAGGCTAAGTGAAATTGAACTAAACATGGGAACCCAAAAATAAAGGGTGGTACAATAGTATTATTTTGGCATGACTCATTCGTACATTAGATGTCCACGTTGAAGGAAAAGAAAATAGAAGCAACATAGTATAAATAAAAACAAAAATGAAATACAAAAATTAATCTCTCCACTACCCCAATGTCCCTCCCCTATAAAGAAAACCATGTAGTCGCCTCTAGTGCCCTTCTGGACCCCTTTACAGAATATAAATAACCTCTATCTGTAGAATGTTTTAAAAGGCCTAATTGTTCGATGTGATAAAGAAAATGAAATAAAAACTAAAATATTACATTCATGTTCCCTATGAAGAATTATATCTCTAGGCTATTGAATTTTGATGTAGAAACGTAATGCTATTGTGGAAACCCTCTTTGATTGTGAAAATTCAAGAAAACGAATAATAATAATTCATACCTTTCATACTAAAAAATAATAAATATAGTATATTTAACCTTTTTCAATGATTTTTATATTTAGGATGATGTTCTGAGATGTCTAGTCTCTTTCATTTTTAAAACACAAAGACGATCAGTTGAAATTTTAATCAATGTGGTCAAAGGAGTGATAAATGATTTTCTAATTCAATTATGTATATTTAAAAATCCAAATCGAGAATTAAGACCATAAATGTAGAAGGAAGAAACAAGTTTACTTTGAGAATATATCAATTGTATAAATATGAAATCACTAGACATAAGTATAAGCATATTCTAAGATGTAAAAAAGCATAATAAAAAACATATGTTAGAAAATTTATACACAAAACACAGTAGGAAGGGGATCTTGAACAAATATAAATCACAAATATCTTCTATATAATAATTCATTTGGATATTGAATTAATCATAATCATAAATAACTTCTATATAATAATGTAATAAAAGTTTATAAGTAATTGGTATATCATAAATAAAGATGCATTAAAGTGTAATCCTCTATATGCCCTAGAAACCCTATACCCTAATCCTCATGCACACATCCCCCTACACAGCGCCCCTACACACAGCCCCCTACACCATCCCCCCCCCCCCCCCCGCACTAGCCCCCTCCCCCCACTGAATCCCCCTCCCACATTGCACAACTCTCCTCACCCTCAGTAACCCACCTACACAAAGCCCCATGCAGCCCTCCACACTACACCAACCCCCTACACACATCCCCCCCCCCCCAATCCCTGCAGCCCCCCGCACCATAGCTCCCCCCACCAAATGCACACCCCCACCCACTACATAGCCCACACACCCCCCACTGCACAACCCCCAAGGGTTTTATAGAGATTATATTAATTTTCTATGTTTTACTTCAATTCTATTTCTTTGATTCAGTAAGGCAGTAAGGGTAGAGAGCGGGTTCATTGATCTTCACTCTGGTCTTCTATCTATATTGCTTCATTCTTTAAATGTTCATTACATAAATCCTTCCTATTATATTTATTCACTCTCCATACCAATAGAGGTGAGTAAATTGAGAGATTAAATGGCATGTGATCACTATCAGCTTGGTTGAGTAGGTTTACTCTCTCGATTAAGGAGTGTACTTGCATAATTCACCATGGAGGATAAGTGATTTACTAGTGTGATTGAGGATCCTCCGGTATAATTTTGATTTTAATCTTAAGAAATATTATGATATGAGTGGATGAATGATATTGATTCCTATTATAGTGTTAGGTAATTAAGAATAATAAGGATTCAGGTCACCTTATACACCCTCTTTAGTAAGCTAAACATATTGAAAAATAACTCACCAAAGATGAAATGATTATCTTGTATGAGAAAATCATAATTATCAAAAACTGAAATCTAATAAATGAATTAAGGTGGAATTATACTTTTAAGAGGATCAATTCTTATTGAAACTAGTAAAACTACTACTATATTTAGGTAGGATTTAAAGAATTTGGAAATCAGAACCCATATCATTTTACCATCAAAAAAATTTAAAACATTGATTATGTAGTCCCTAAGAGTATAGTATAATAGATGACGTATTAATTGCCTTAGTCGAACAAATTTCTCACCCCACTATGCAAGAATTTATTTAATAATATGTACCTAAAATATATTCCTTGTTATTTTAATAATCTAGGTGGAGGGAGAACATAATGTTATTAAATAGTTGGATAAATTACCATTGTTTACAACTGAACTCATCTTCTCAGTGGCCCTAATCATTTTAGAATAAATTGTAGTTTATTTTAATGAGGAAGATAATCTTTCTTATGATTCACTCTCATAATTTTATAGAATATTGTTTAATTTGTTATTCACTTTATATTGTGAATTCAAAATCAACACTATTCTTGTAGGCCATAGTAGATGAATATGAAGAAATATATGAACTCAAATTTGATTAAAATATATAATACCCAACATTTCCCATTATATACTAGAAGTTTTTTGTGTGGCATTTTACCTAGATGATGAAGTATATGCCAAAACTAAAGGGGGATTTGATATGAAAAAATATTCATATTTTCCACATTTTATTCATACTAATTTAGAATCTAACCTCTCTTATGATATAATGGAATATTATTCCCAATTGATGCATATCTTGGATAATGATGAGGAAAAGATGGAGGGATGTTTTTTAGGATAGACATGAAGAACTCTAGATAGAAATAATTTTGATCTAATTCTCAGGATCCTTGTGAAAGGAGGAGGACCATGGAAGGTGGTGTGACCGTATTGTAGGAGGATCGTAGAAGGGGGTGTGCCCGCGTCATAGTGGCATCGAGTGGCATCGAGATACATCAGAGGAGTGTGACTCATAATATATCATTAAACATAATGCAATATTTTAATATCATGATATGATAATAATTAATGAGAATGTGAAGTATTAAATAAATTAGAAAATAGCATACACTAAATCAAAAACATACTTCTATATATATAATTCCACTCTCTACTAGTGACTAGAACCACATCACTTATATAAATATTACCATTACCTAAATTTTTAATCACACGATTCGATGATATCTATGATTTCTAGGGTTGTTGTCAAGGACACCCTCGTGTACCGTAACATGTTATCCTAAAATATGGATGTGTCTTCTTAAAAAAGTGATGAAGATGTTGAATCATGTCACACTGGTGAAATTTATTAGGTTGCCTTGTGCATGGTGTACTAAAATATCCCTTCGATTAATAATTATAGAAACTATTCAAATTTCATCCCATGGATAGAGTAATAGAATCCATACCCTACTCTTCCTTATTTCTAGATTTAGATGCACCCTCATCCTTATTCTCCTTACTATAAGAATAGATGCATACAATAACACTAGGAAATCTGGTCATTAGTGCAATATAATCTCAATGAAAACCATAAATCATATCCTCCTAATGAATATTCTCAAATGTAAGGTTCCTATAATAAACCTATAGATATGATGTACGTCATAGCACCAAACATGATGTCATAGCATAGAGGAAGTCAAATCTTGAACATATTAATATAATGTTAATTGTTCGAAACTATGTTTGAGGAAACATATAGAATCAATGTGGAACAAGATATATAAGCAAGAACCACGATATTCCCTTTATTAAATCTGTATAAATAATTGAACTAGATCTAGATTTGGTCTTTTAGGAAATAAATCATTGAATATTATCTCATTAAAGGCATTCTAAGTAAGATTTTCATGTGTGATTACCAGACATATTCAATCCCACCACCCCCTAGTGAGTCCCTAAATCATAAAGGGTTCACTATTCAATATTATATCCCCATAATTCTCTATTATATCAAAAATATTACATACACATGATCTATCCAAGAACATGGAAACTCCACTAACAAGTTCCAAATAGTCAATCTCCTTTTAACCATAACCCAAAACAGTTTAATAAAAAAAGGTACATCAATCCATTAACACCATATTATAATGACCCAACCAATACCTATAGGTCTGCACCAAAGGGCCGCATAACCTCATGTGAGTATCCTCATATAAAAGAGTTTCCCTACTAGTGGTGATGATCTAATTTAATTTTAGGAGTATACCATTGGAAATCATTTTAATTAATGGATCCTAAAAAGTAACCATGATCTAAATAAGTATCACAATAGAAAAATTACACCAATAAATTCTACTGTATATTTTAATCCATGTAAAACATAATAAATTCTTTATAAACAATTTGAAAATAAAATTTTCTTAGGAAAATTCCATAAAATATAGGATATAGCCACAAAGACCATGAAAGTATAAAAATAACTAAAAAAAGGGGGAAACTTTATTTTTATAAATAAATCTTTTAAACCACCCAAATAATCCCATATGAAAAAATAATAGGAGTCAAACACCATTTTATAATACTTAAATTCTGTTGAAAGATCCACTCGCTAATTTTCACAAATGATAGACATGAAATAGCTCCATTCCAACTATAAAAACCAGTTGAAAACAATTTAAAATCCCTCATGGGTATCACATATAGGTATATTTTGAAAATAATAACATTTTAAAACTTTCATGATACCCATGGAATTCAATATAAACAAAATGAATAGAAAAAACATCTTTAATCCTATAGGAAACAAGTCCCAACATGTCTCTTTCAATAGAAGAAGAAAAACTAAGCAAGAAGATGACCTATACAAACCCATGAAAACCAAATCCCATTAACTAGAACTTACTTGAACCCTAAATTCATAAAAAATAGGAATTGGGGAAAAAATAAATAAACTCATATAAAAAATAACACCACACTTAACATTATTTCTCAAAATCCATGGAATGAATCATTAAGAATTATCAAACCACCTCAAACATAAACCAAATCACAGCCATACGACATGAATCAATAAAGAAGATGAATACATAATATATGTCTTTAAACCATTTAGAATTTATATAGTATAGTGAAACAAACTATAGACACACCCATGAGAGAAAAAATCACCAAAACAACCATATTTCCACTAATCATCAAAGGAAATAGTAGGATTCTACCAACCATAGGAACCCTTGAATGACTATCTCAAAAAAATAAAGGAATATAGTTCTAAAAACATCTAAGAGGTTACTAGACTAGGTTAAAAATCCATGAAATCCATTATGAATAAGAGGAACACACCAATAGAATACTCTAACATGGTGAAACTCACAGTCTAATCGGAAACCAACTGCTCAACCCTATTACCCTAGCATGTTCCCTTGGTATCCCCATATTATCCATCAACAAAACTACATCCCATGGTCCAAACCATGAATGAACAATAATTATCATAAAAAACCAATAAGGCATGAGAATACCAAAATAATAACCACTCACATAAGAATAATCTATAAGGTAACCAAAAGGATACACCAAACAATGGTCACCTCAAAACCTTAACCAATTTATGTCCCTTGAACAAGAATCCCAATAAAATTAATCTCCCAAATCACAACCATGTCCATAATTCACCCCACATCACATCCTAATGAAACTATTAACGGTGAACTGAGTATCCACATCTAATAAATTATAAGATATAAAAACTATAGGGGCATAAAAATGCTTGGGTTAATATATGAAATCACATAAAATATCAAAGGTTGAACTAAATACCTTCTCTAATGAACTATGAAACAAGCGCCATTGAACTTAACTACTATACTTCCCTAAATAAGTACTCATGAACATAGTGTATTATTCACATGTATAGTATAAGGATAATTCCACTAAAAACACTATCTTGAATAATTATCCAAGATACACTAGTATATTATGTGATGGAATAATAGCATCTTCCACTTAATTTAATGCTCGGGTGGTGAAAAATGATAAAAGGACCTCACATAAGAAATAACGAGATTCACCATAAGGTTAATCCCAAGAAACTTTCTAGGAAGCATTCTCAAGAAACAAGAAACATGAATCCAATCCATTCATGTTTCCCAAACCAAATGAATGATTCCCAGTACTCTAGGGGAAAATTTCAAAAGCAGTCATTCATTAAAGAAAAGAACATGCCAAAACATTGCCTTTTCAAAAGAATACTTTCTTATTAAAAACACTATATTACATAATTAATCAAAACTATTTTTTTAGAAATAGTTGTTTAAAATACAACAGACCATTAAAAAACACCATGCTTCATTTAAAAATCCTAATTTTTTAGGGAATTTCAAAACATTTAACTCATCTTAAAAACTCAATAACATATTTTTTAAAATTAGATACACCCTTAGGATTTATAAAGATATTATTTATTTCAATCAAATTATATAATAATACACTTTTTATTTCTATGAGTTTTACCCATTACAACATTTCAGAACACTTCGAAATTATTATTTTAAAACTGACCACTCTGGATAGTGATTATCATGATGGAAACAGATTAGAAAATAAAACCTCTGAAGTAATAGAAAAAATGATAAAATATATTAATAGAAGAAGTAAGAGGAGGTATATGATTATACCAAAATATAGTGGAAAAATAAAACAACTCAAAAGATTGGTAATTAACTGCACTAAACAAAAAAGAATTATATTTTTTCATCATCACTCTAACCACATGATTATCGGGTCACCGAAGCATGGAGTTGTGAGAACTGGATATTTATTGTTTTTCATTACTGATGAATATAATATTTAATGAAGGATATTAGGGGTTGAAAATAGATGAAATATATACGTTGAAAATCTATATTATATTATGGGATGATGAAATACATACCTTCTATTGGTTTTTTTTGGACAAGATCCTGTAAGACGAAGGTGGATATGGTTTATAGGATCCATGAGGGAGGCGATGTGAAATCCATGAGGGAAGGGATTAGTGATGGGTATAAATAGAGATGATCATTGAGGGGGATCCAAAAATTGAGAGGATAATGGCATTGAGAATCGATGAAGGTGGGGAAGTGGGGAGGCGGCAATGTGGAGATAGAGATGCGGGAAATAGGAGTTGGGGATGTGCTGATGCAGATGCAGGAAGGGGGAGGCGGAGTGGCCGGAAGGCGTATGACGCACTCCTGTCGTGGGGCGTGGAAAAACAATATTTTATTTACCTAAGTATAGTATAGCAGTTGATCCTAGGTAGTCTCCCGAAGAGGAGTGCACACAAAACAAGGTTGTCACTTTTTGTTGGTTTTCTTAAAAAGATTGGTTTTAATTAATATGAATGACTATGAGAGAAACAAACAACAAAAATTGATTGATTTTAACAAATTATAAAGTTTGTGATCGGATTAGGTTCGGCTAGACTTAGTGTTGTGCCATCATGGTTTCTAAATTTTATATCTTCTTCTTCCTTAAACTGGTAAGAGAGATGTGATGAGAATTTTCCTTTCTAAAACCTTAGATTGGTCTATCCTCCTTCCAATGTGTTTAGGGTTGTAGAAGGTCTCTTGATTAATTAGAGAAATCCCAGACCTGGAATTGTTGTTCCCTAATAAACCAAGATTTCAATATACAATCCTACACAGGTGCTTGACAACCGTCGAGCAATCACCACCCAGCCCTAATCATGTTCCACCGTATACAGATTAGAATTGGGTGGAGGGAGATGTGATCATCGACCAAACAATTTATAATTTCAGAATAAAAACCTTAACACAACCGCATTCATAATTTAATACTGAATTAAGAATTGGAACCAGAAGAAGAAAGAAGAACACATTTTATTCATTTCAAGCACAAAAAAAACTCAAGCACAACACATAGGTCTATCCTCCCCTCTTTCCGATCACTCAAATGAAATTACCCCTCCATGGATGGGGTAAGCGAGATAATACGGGAGAGGAGAGACATTTTAAAATAAAATAAATAAAAGAAAAAGATGAGAAGTTCTTCTCCTGGGTTCCCGAGAAGGAATGGGGTGGAGAATGGGATGGATTTAGGGGGAGGAGCTCTCCTCCTTTTATAGGCAGAATTCGACCCCCGAAAGATTGAGTATTTTAGACCCCATTAATGACCTCTTCACACATTCCACCCTTCATGAATGTTGTGAACAATTATCTTGGTCGTCTCTCTCCAAAATTTCAGCTCATTGGAAAACCGGATGAAGGAGTTATAAATTTTGCATTCTCGATTTCTGTTTCTGGACGAAGTTTCCAGGATGGTTCCTCCAAATGTATGTCGTTTAATGGACTCCTTAATGACTTCTAAACTTCCCCAAATTTCTTGTAGAGTCGGCACTATATGTCCTCGTCATAGCCCAGGTGGAACCACATCATGTAGATATTTTTAGGCCGAGTTTGATGTCCTTTATTTTGGGTGGGTCCACGCTGTCCGCCCCGAAAAATCCCCAACTTTAATGAATTTTTAGACCCTTTAGATGGCCGAATCAGCTCCTGGTCCATAAGAAAAAAATGAAGGAAATAAAATAAGGAATATAAAAAAAATTAATCAGAAAATTTGGAATTTTATTTTTCCAGAAATGACCGAAATACCCCTGACTTAAAAATCTGTCAAAAATCCAGAAATAGTCGTTTTTCACATTTGGGTTCAAAATAACATTAAAATCTAAAATCATGACAATTACCCATCCAATAACACTTTTTTGGGATTATAAACAATGATATTCAATATAAATTAATTGAAAATATTTGCTCTATCAATTCCCCCACACTTAAACTATGCTTGTCCTCAAGCAAAAAATCTCAACATGGAATTCAAAGGACACCAATGTCACCAATATTTAAATTTCAAATGAAATAAAATAAAATGATTATCAATGTCCAATAAAATTTTCCAGTTCCACAAAAATACCAATTTAATTTCCCATTTTTCAAAGAAACAATCAATTCTTGCATTTTACTTTTCCCCTTTGAAAAATAATGAAGCTTCTCCTTTCATTCATTCAAGCTTCTCAATTTATTATTATTAAACATGACAAATCATGACCTACCTCACTTTTGAATATTTTCTCTAATCACTCATGATACAATTAATAGTGGATTTATGCTCATATCATGAGAACATGCTCCTTACCCATAGGCTTGTAAAGTAACTACTTTCTCCACTTTGTAAAGACAAAACACACATAAAATCATGAGGACTTGCAATAAAGGTTCAAATGACTCTGTGGCTTAGGGTTGGTGGGTAAATGATTGAAATAATTTATGGCCAAAAGTAGGAGGTTTGACTCTTAAGTACAATGCATGATTAATCAAGTGAAAACACAAGATGAACCTCACTCAAATCCCCTTGAAATGTGAATCACAACACCACTCCCCTTTCAATGACATGGGTCATGAGTCAATAAATGATTACAAAGAATGATATCATCCAAGTTCTCCCTGTTTTTTGTAAAGCTCCAAAAAGGCACAGCTTTATTTTTTTTTGTAAAGCTCCAGAAAGGCACAACTTTATTTTGATTTTTTTTCTTCTTTTTTTGGAGAACCGGATGAAATAAAAGAAGCATAATGAAATGATGACTCATGCCCAATTTTCTAATAATACATTGCCCAAAATGATGAAAGACACATTACACCACCCAAAAATGATACATATCCCAAGGAACGCACACGAAAGGACCTTTCCCCACACTCAAACTTGAAATAACCATGCAAAAATACTAAAAGTGTGGGTAGGTAAGGAAAAATTGGATTGTAATGTGGGTTAAACCTATAAGGCATTTCATGGAATCTAAGGGCTTACGAAGGATAAATGTAAAGGTGGGTATTAGGATAAAATGTGGCTAGCCAAAGATATGCCTCAATCATTTTAAAGGTGGTTTTGTACAGTCATAGCTTTGACAAGTTTCAATACAAGTTCTAGCAGGTGGCATGTCCCAAGATCACTCAAGAAATATGCTCAATATAAAATAGGAAATATTTGGTCTAGAAATCCTCTCAGGAATGAGAATATGATATTGGACAATCACTCATGGCATGATTAATAATAACAAATTGATTCACATGAATTTCATAAATTCAAAGAATGAAAAATGGAAGGGAAATTTCATTTACATGAATCAATTAATTCCCTTAAATCATGAGTCCTTATTTCAATACCCTTGCTTCACTTTAATCATCCAATTATCCATTTTAATCATTCAATCTCATTAACATTGAAATCTAAAACATAGAATCACTGGATTTCTAAGAAACTCATGTCTCCTAGATAAGTTGAGTAAAACATTAATTCAAGTGAGGGTATGAAATTCTTATCATTAAAGTTTAAAACATGTTTTGGACAAAAAATTTAAGGAGTTTAAAATTTAAAATTAAAAAATGAACTCCCTTTTGAAATAAAGATTCAGTCCCCTTTAACAAATTTTTGGGGCTTCCTTCTTCCATAATGATCCTACAAAAGAAAATTTCAAAATTAAGAACAAGTATCATGTCATTAAATCTAGAAATGATAAGGAGGAAAGGGATGAATGCTAAACTACTTCTAAGAAATGAAATTGAAATCTAAATTCCTATAAAGCAAGGGATAAGTCTTGGTATGATCCCCCAAGTGGGCCCTGAATTTTTACTGCCTCCAATGGGCAGTACCAGCTGTTATCCCAAGTCTGATGGTGGATGTAGCTTCTTTGATTTGAACCACCACATGTGGCTTTTCCCATCTTGTGCTTCATTTTCCTTGTTGAGGAGGATTCCATGTATAGAGTACACCAGATCCACACCCTTTGCAATGGGGTATAGCTGGCATGGTGGGGGTAGGATGAAGTATGGATCCTCCTCCTTCTTCGTTGCTTCTTGTGCAACATCTTCTTCTATTTCCAGTGGTTTCTTCAGATGTGAAGCAACATGTGTCTCTGGTTCATCAGGAAAAGCCACTAGAATCTCTTCATGATGGGTCTCCTCCATTAGATGTTCAATGACTTCAGGGAGCTCTAGGTGTTCCTCAACAGGTGCATCTTCTTTTTCCACATCATCCTCCAAGGCATAATATGATTCACACAATTCTAAAAATTCTAAAAAGTTGGGAGTTATACTCAAATCAGATTCAATAAATTTAAAATAGTTTGAGTTCAAGATTGTATCATCTCCCTGATTCGGTTTGGCTTGAATATCTTCTTCAATAGAAAATGCCACATGGATTTGATCTTTGATAGATGAATATTGATAGTCAGACTCCTCCAGCTTGAGTTTTTCTTCAACATCATTGATGTATTCAATGAAATTTGGGAAGACAAGTGGAACATCCTTATTGGCCTTGAATCTTTGAATGTCTTTTTGGAGTTCATCGGCCAAGACCATCAAATCTTCCAGTGAGATCCATGTTGCTAATCCTTTTTCCTTTTGTTTGAGCCTTATCATTAGAGCATCAACCCTTCGTTGGAGGAACTCCTCAGTGTAGCCGATTTCTTCTTCCAGCACCTGTGAGTAATTGTTCCATGAATTTGAATTTAAGATTGAAGACATTATGGGAAATGGTTTTTTTATGATTTTTTTTAAAAAAAATGAAAAATATTAAAAAAATGTGAATTTAGAAAAAAGTGATTGAATTAACTACTTAGCTCCCCGACAACGGCGCTAGTTTTGATGCAAGCCTGTCGTGGGGCGTGGCAAAACAATATTTTATTTACCTAAGTATAGTATAGCAGTTGATCCTAGGTAGTCTCCCTAAGAGGAGTGCACACAAAACAAGTTTGTCACTTTTTGTTGGTTTTCTTAAAAAGATTGGTTTTAATTAATATGAATGACTATGAGAGAAACAAACAACAAAAATTGATTGATTTTAACAAATTTTAAAGTCGGTGATTGGATTTGGTTCGGCTAGACTTAGTGTTGTGCCATCATGGTTTCCAAATTTTATATCTTCTTCTTCCTTAAACTGGTAAGAGAGATGTGATGAGAATTTTCCTTTCTAAAATCTTAGATTGGTCTATCCTCCTTCCAATGTGTTTAGGGTTGTAGAAGGTCTCTTGATTAATTAGATCAATCCCAGACCTAGAATTGTTGTTCCTTAATAAACCAAGATTTTAACATACAATCCTACACAGGTGCTTGACAACCGTCGAGCAATCACCACCCAACCCTAATCATGTTCCACCGTATACAGATTAGAATTGGGTGGAGGGAGATGTGATCATCGACCAAAGAAATTTATAATTTCAGAATAAAATCCTTAACACAACCGCATTCAAAATTTAATACAGAATTAAGAATTGGAACCAGAAGAAGAAATAAGAACACATTTTATTCATTTCAAGCACAAAAAAAACTCAAGCACAACACATAGGTCTAGCCTCCCCTCTTTCCGATCACTCAAATGAAATTACCCCTCCATGGATGGGGTAAGCAAGATAATGTGGGAGAGGAGATACATTTTAAAATAAAATAAATAAAATAAAAAGCTGAGAAGTTCTTCTCCTGGGTGCCCGAGAAGGAATGGGGTGGAGAATGGGATGGATTGAGGGGGAGGAGCTCTCCTCCTTTTATAGGCAGAATTCGACCCCCGAATGTTTGAGAATTTTAGACCCAATTAATGACCTCTTCACGCATTCCACCCTTCATGAATGTTGTTCACAATTATCTTGGCCGTCTCTCTCCAAAATTTCAGCTCATTGGAAAACTGGATGAAGGAGTTATAAATTTTTCATTCTCGATTTCTGTTTCTGGACGAAGTTTCCAGGATGGTTCCTCCAAATGTATGTCATTTAATGGACTCCTTAATGACTTCGAAACTTCCCCAAATTTATTGTAGAGTCGGAACTATATGTACTCGTCATAGCCCAGGTGGAAACAAATCATTTAGATATTTTTAGGCCGAGTTTTATCTCTTTTATTTTGGGTGGCTCCACGCTGTCCACCTCGAAAAATCCCCAACTTCAATGAATTTTTAGACCCTTTAGATGGCCGAATCAGCTCCTGGTCCAGAAGACAAAAATGAAGGAAATAAAATAAGTAATATAAAAAAAATTTAATCAGAAAATTTGGAATTTTATTTTTACAGAAATGACCGAAATACCCCTGACTTAAAAATCTGTCAAAAATCCAGAAATAGTCGTTTTTCACATTTGGGTTCAAAATAACATTAAAACCTAAAATCATGACAATTACCCATCCAATAACACTTTTTTGGGATTATAAACAATGATATTCAATATAAATTAATTGAAAATATTTTCTCTATCAGCGTAGGAGGATTCAGTGACCAGGTGATGTTAGGAGGAGGCGGGGATGTAGATATAGGAAGGGGAGCCTCATATGAGTATTTGAGGTGGAGGAGGTGGATAAGAGGAGTGGGAGACTGATGGGAAGAATCATGAGGGAGGGAAACGGAAAAGGGTTTGCGAGGAGGGAGGGGATGGGGAGGAGTAAGCACAGATGGGTTTGGGTATAGCCACAGAAATCATAGCTTTATGCTGGATATTTCCATGGTTTTTATAAACCAAGGCTATAAATCCGTGGTTATAACCCAAAATTATAGTATTTAAACTTTAAAATTAAAACATTTTAGTATAGTCTAATGAAAATTTCAAAGGTCATTTAAAACAGAAAAGGGAATAATCTTTTATATAAATCCATAAGTGAACCAAAAAGGTTTTCATGATAAAAATTGTTTTTTATAAATATAATGGTTGCTTAAAAATAGATCTTATTGTGTACTTGAAATTATGTAAGAATTCGGGAATTTCCCTTAAACTGGGTTTTCTTATCAGGAAGTATTGAAAATGGAATAATTTCAAAACATGTATATACACAAAATAGAATGAGGGATATATCTTGAAACATGTCTTTGGATCATATAAACAGTATGTAGAAACTTTCCATAAAAATAAAAGACAACCTCATTTGGATAAAAAGAAAGATTGAGCAGCCTGAAGGAATGTAGGAGGTTCGAGTAGAATCCCTTACGGAATATCATCTTGGTACCTGGGGTACTTAGGAGGGTTTAATGAGAAAGATAGGGGTTTATATTATTTTATAAATAATGAGGGATGTTTGGGGGATATTTTAAATCATAACCCATCATTAGGAACTACACAAAAAAGGACATTACATAGATGATATTCTTGAATAAATGTGAGAAAGAGGGGATACCTTACCTTAAATCTGATGATGTTTTTTATTGATATTAATGATCTGAAAAATCAAATTAGTTTCATTAATTAATAATTAAAGAACCTATCCTAAATTTTATTAATTTAATATAACCATATCAAGTTCATACATGTTCTTTTTTATGAGTTTAAAAGTTTAATTATATCATTTGGGAGCATTTGCTTCCTTAGTTTTAATGATTGGTTCACTTATATTCATGTTCGAATAAACATGAATGATGAGAATGGTTGTCCAAATTTGAATTTATATTACATTAGTGAACATCCATAATATTACATGGTGATAAAATTTATTTTTTTATTTGGAGTGAAGGTGAATCATTATATAAAACATTAATGATAAACGCTTGGATTAATTTGGCGATTTTTCTCGTAATTAACATGTTTTTATTAATAATTTACACCATGAGTGAAAAGGATTATAGAATATCACATAAGATAAAATACATATTTAATATTCTGTTTCAACCATAAAAATGGTTTCATGACCGTAATTGAAGATGGTAATGTAACGCCCCGACCCCAGTTACCCAGAGTCGGTGCATTATTGCGTAACATTGGCATGATCACAAAAGATCAAGTCTCGAAAGACCGATTAGTTTAGTAGCCTTGGAAACACTAGATACATTCATAAATGTTACATTACATCATAAGGTGAAAAACTACAATAACAAAGTCTCCATAGTCCACACTCATATCATCTTCTTACTATCCCTGCAGGTAATTCATAAAATACTTCTTCACATCCTGGAAAATATGAAAACATTGAAAGGGGTGAGCTTAGATGCTCCGTAAGGATAACAATATTGCGGAAGCTTTCATAAATAAATATTAACATTTAAGGCAATGTATAACTAAAACAAAAGCCTTTTAAACTTGAACTTTAGAATAATATGGAAAAAGCATAATGAAATAATTCCATTTACTTACTCACATAGATATTCTACTAGTCGATTAATCACATGAAATATCAATAACCACTTTCATAATGATGGAATGCATAATTCCAGACTATCATAACCACATAACCAAGGCCTCATATCAAGACTACAATTAAGATTTTTTCAAGGCCTCGTGCCAAGACACTAGTTTGTCTAATGAGACCTACCGATGCATCGAGGAGCTGTA
The DNA here is from genome assembly GCA_963277665.1 of Viscum album. Classification (NCBI taxonomy): domain Eukaryota; kingdom Viridiplantae; phylum Streptophyta; class Magnoliopsida; order Santalales; family Viscaceae; genus Viscum; species Viscum album. The sequence continues at coordinate 1,647,772,112 of OY728135.1, forward strand.
GTGGGCTCCACCCGTCACTTATTAAGTCCAATGCATTCCTCATATGAATAGGTTTAAACATATCATAAACCATAACATAATCGTATCACATAAAACATGCATAAAGGAAACATAACATTTCCACATTTCAATCACAAGATATCAATACAACAAATTGATATAATAAAAACACTTTCAAAACCATTTTCAATACAAAAATAAAAGAAAGTTAAAACTTTGTATTTATTATTCATTAAAAAAAAGTTATGGCTTGTAGGGGAAGCCGAAACCCAAATAATGGCCATGGCGGGGGAGAAGTCGTTGTCGCCGCATACATACGACAAGAAAAACATTCCTTTTTTTCATTTAGTAAAACACTTCATATAAAAAGATTCCTTTTTAATAAACGTAAAAGTCAAAGGGGTTTATACACCGTATAAAGAAAAGTTGTGTATAAAACCAAATATGCCTCAATGAATGGAGTTTGAGACGAAGTCCCTTTCAAAGATCATTTTTTAAAATAAAATAGATCTATTATGTGTATTAGCTATATTTACACATAAATAAAGTATAAATACAAGATAGGACATAATAATATCATGACATAATTTGAAAGTAGGAGATTAACCCAAAGAATGGAAATTGGGTTAAGAATTTCCCTTACCTTGCGTCATGTCTTGACTCGACCGTTCTTTAACCTCCTGAATAATAAACTAGAGTTAATTTATAATTGCTTCAGAACCTTTTTCAAGTTTTTTATTCCTTTTATATCACTTATTACCATGTTATGAACATTATGTAATTATTTAAGTTAAGAACGGTAGTTTTGTCGATCTTTGGTACTTGAGTCAAAAATAAAATTCTTATAATTACAAGTTGTTCATGTGGTGAAATATCCATTATATCCAGAATTATATTCATGATATATATATCATATATCTCATATATATCCAGTATATACATGCATTTATAATATTCCATAACGTTTAGAGGTAAGAAATGAAATGCACCGTTCATGGAGACGGTAAGCCGTACGTACACATAAACGCTACTTTCATTTCTGTTTTGTATTTAATGAAATCATAATGATATACAGGTATATTATAATTCCAGTATAATATCATATATAATATCATTTAATCCATCCTTTATACATCCCACATATGGCATTAACGATTCAAATCACTTTGAGGGGGTGATAGTCCGCACTTCCTAAAATGAAAATATCGCGTTTACCCATAATGGAAATCATAAAGGTATGCCATAAATGAAAAAAAAGAAGCTTAAGTAAAACATAAACATATTATATATAATATAAAAATATAGTGACATCTTAATGGCCACCTTTTAAGGTGTTATATGAGTGTTGAACAATCATCGTTTCGTGAGGAAGAAATTCGCCATCCACAGAAACAGTATGTTCTTTAACCATTAGATGTAGGTGTGTGTAAGTGTAGCTCGAATAATTATTATAAAAACATCTTAGTATATTGAGGATACTGGTGTTGTTACAAAAGAAATTAATAAAAATAGTTTAGGGGGTTGGATAAGGAAAATAAAACAAAATAACATAAGCGAAGTCATTACTTTAAAATCAGGTAACTCTTTTGATTTGAGCCAAAGGCTTCCTTGGGAAGAATTCTGACCAAAGTGAGGATTCTAGGAGTAAAGTAGGTAATTTGGTATAGTATTTGGGCAGAGGTTGGACGAGCCAAAAGGCTTTGAAAGTGTGAGTAAGGTGGTAGTGGTGGGGGCCTTTTATAAGTGGAGAGGAGGGGCACTCTTGGAATGTCATGAAATGTTACTTTATTAAGAAATGATTTTCGGATTCTAAAGGTCCCACAATGATATATTTCAAGGATAATGTGATAAGGGTTCGTAATCTCCTCATCCAATAGATTTTTGACAAGTTTAAGCCTTATATTTTACATTATACTTTCATTTTATTTAAATCGTCAATTAATGAGGTAATCGCGGCATCATCATGGTTTCATAAATAATTTAATTTATTTAATGTCTAAAAATTGTGAAAAAAATATCATTATGTAGGAAATCTTTTTATATTTCTAATGAATATTTATAGTCAAAAATATGACTCTATAACCCCATTTAAATTTTTTTTAGTAAATAACTTATGTTTGTGACATTTTTATTTTCACTTTAAATAAAAGTTATTTATGTCATTTTCCTACCAAAGTGCCTCCATGGGGTCCCCAAGTTGACCCATGGATTGTATTGGTCGTCCATGACACATCCAATAGGGGTAGGACAAGTGTAAAGGTATTTTCATATTTTTATAATATCATTTTTACCTTAAATTTCACTAATTACCTTTAATCGCGATTAATTAAACTTAAAAGTTACTATTCACCAAAAAAAATTATTTTAATCCCATTGAACCACATTTTACTTCTTAATTACAACCATGTATGTTGGATTTTTTAAAATCAAATCATAGAAGTGGTAATGTTTCATTTAAACAAAAAATCAGTTTTTTAACCACCACTTAGTGGTTTCACTATTCATCAAAAATTGAAGTTTTGCAGAACAATGCCAAAATTTCACCCTAAGCTATAATTGATATTCCGAATTCCGAAATGATTTATATTTTAAAAAATTCCAAAAATATAATTTGCATTAATTAATTTCATAATTAATTCCCGCTTTCACAACAAATAGCGTGTTTTTTAGAAACAATATATATCAAAAGATTAACAATTGTTTATGTCAAATTTCAAAGTGAAATTAATTATAATGAACACCATTGGATAAAATGGTAAAAATATATTCTAATTATACTTTAAAACCACACAATATTATAATTTATCACTATAAATTATTTTGATTAAAAAGTTGTTTTTAAGTATTTTTCACTATTCATAAAAAATTGGAAGTTCTCAGAAAAATACCAAAAATTCAGAATAGGATAATTTCGATATTCCGAATCCAAAAAATGAAGTCAATTTTGAAATATAAAATTTATATAATTTCAAAAAGTGGGTATTTCTATTCATAACTGCTACTTTGATTGGTCGCAGTGTGTTAGAATCTCGAACTTGCGTACAATTCAAGCTATTGCATTATTGAAAGAGAAGCGTATCGTGGAAGCTCGGGGTGTTACATTCTCCCCTCCTTCAATATATTGCGTCCTCGCAATTTGAAAATGTTCTTCAAAAATAAAAGGTTCAAAGTAGAAAATACCTTTGTGGAAAACCCACATCGGAAATAAGGTTAATAAAAATATAACTTTAAAAGAAAGAAAGATAAGTACAAAGGTCACCCGAGATAGCCCATACTAGGATTCTATGAAATTATGGATATGGAAGAAAAACAAACCATCAAGGTTTGATGGAGAGTTGTAGAAAACTGGATTAAGAGAAAGTTAACCATAAGAAAATCACAAACTTGTGATTGGTTAAACGGTCATTGAATCCCCCGTTGGAAAAGTTAACCGACAATGTTTTTGTTTTAAGTTTCCTTTCATAAAGTTGAGGAATTTATTTAAGATATTTACTAAGAATTTAAGGAAATATACTTACTTGTCGTGTAGACTTTCATTCTTTAATAAATTTTTACCACAAACCCATCTTTCACTCCAAATGGTAACAGAACTCAAAAATATTCTATTTATCCTAATTGTATAAGGTTCTAAATATTTCCACATACCATTTAGATTAGGAAAACTATTTTGTAATAACCAGGGACTTCTTGTAGGCTAGTGGTAGGTAATAAAGGCATGTCGCACTATGGTTGTGGGTTCGATTCCTACAACTTTGTCTGACGTGACGAGTTATGCCCCACCCTGTAGGTTGTCCTTTTCCTAAAAAATATAGTATTATAATATTCCAAAAATAATCTTCAGAAATGTTTTAACCTTAAAAAATATTATTCAAAGTTCAACTTAATCTATCCTAAACGTTATAGTTATCCAAAATACCTCTGTCTAGACATTATCTAAAAGGTCTCTTAATTCCAAAATCAATTTATCAGATTCCCCAAACAAAGTAAAGTTTCTCTTATTGTAACATACTAAAAATATGATTACCTTCATCATATTAAAACCTTAATGAAATCAACAAGTACAGCAGTACAATCCTTATATATATATATCACATTATTCTAATAACCAGAATATAATCCATGAGTCCAAAAGCACCAATACATTAATTATTCTGCATCAACTGTAGTCACAGCATAAGATTGTCCTTGATCCCTTAGCCTTTTATGAGGTAAGTTTACCTGACGCTTAGGACATTCATTTGCATAATGACCCATTTCTCTACAATTGTAGCATTCAACATTGATATCCTCTTTCTTTCCCTTGCAATCATGCACCTGGTGACCTTTTTCTCCACATTTATAACAAACTCCCATTCCTTTTAGGCAAGTACCAGAGTGATTCTTCCCACAATTATCACATAATGGAAAATCCTTCTTTCCCTTTTTCCCTTTATCTGTCTCTTGTTCCACCATTCTCTTCTTCTCTTGCTTTACATTATTGTCATAAGATTTAGATAATTCCTTTTCTATCTTAATGGCACATGAGACAATGTCTTCGTACGACGAGAAGGTTTGTGAGACTAATGCTCGACGAAGAAATGGTTTTAACCCATCAAAGAAACGATCAATATTAATTCTTGGGTTACATATATAATTTACAGCATGCCTCGATAACCTTGTAAAGTTGGCCTCATACTTTGCGACATTCTCATCCTCCTTTTGTCTCAGACTCAAAAATTATCTTTCCATATCTGCTCGATGGTCGTGAGGATAGTATTTTTCTAGGAAAATATCTTTGAACTCCTACTATTCCATATTTTATACTTCATCATCTTCCTTTGTGTTTTGAATCAATGACCACCATTGATCGGCATCTCCAGTGAGGCGGTAGACTGCCATGACAACCTTCTCCCTTTCGCTACTCCCCAAGGCATGAAATATTTTCTCTATGGAGTTTATCCATTTCTCATCTACTAATGGATTTGTACCCCCATTAAATGTTGGTGGTTGTTTCCTCATGAAGCGTTATAACATTGATCCTCCACGTTGCGGATAAGGGTGCTCCATACGAGTAAGGTTATTATTCATAACCTGAGTGAGTTGTCCCAGTATGGTAATAAGTTGATCAGCACCAGTTATATCTCCAGATCCACAATAATTATCTTGAGCATGAGGGAAATCCCTACACGGAGTGCGTGCATTGATACGGTTTCCATTCCTTCCACTAGGTGCCATTTATAAAAAATGGCATAAACTAGATTAGTTTATGAATCAAAATACATAATTCCATACTTATAAAATACTTAACATAAATTGAACTATTTATGGATATAATCCATACTCATAAAGATGTTTTCTTTGAGGAAGTATATACTCATAACCCTTTATAGTGGTTTGTAAAGAAAATGAGAATTATCCTAAGCATATCCCCCGGGAGTTTTGTAACCAAGAGTGCAGCAAGACCCGCTGTCGTGCACCAGTTCCCGTTCGAGTCTAGCTCAAAGCGGTGTTTTCGGGTTTTACCCCTAGGTACATCTGTGCCAGATCCACCTCTACCTGCTCGTATCCAGACAGGGATGTATTGCTCGGAAAACTCATAAAATCTGTATAATACCAAAATTCTAGGAAGTTCTTCTATACTAATCATCAAAGTCTATCTTTGGGCAATGTGCTCTAATCAGAGTTTATCTAAATCCAGCTTCCAAGGTTAGTACTAAACTTCCTCTGAAACCAATTGTAACGCCCCGACCCCAGTTACCCAGAGTCGGTGCATTATTGTGTAACATTGGCATGATCACAAAAGATCAAGTCTCGAAAGACCAATTAGTTTAGTAGCATTGAAAACACTAGATACATTCATAAATGTTACATTACATCATAAGGTGAAAAACTAAAATAACAATGTCTCCATAGTCCACACTCATATCCTCGTCTGACTATCCATGCAGGTCATTCATAAAGTACATCTTCACATCCTGGAAAATATTAAAACATTGAAAGGGGTGAGCTCCGATGCTCAGTAAGGATAACAAAATTGCAGATGCTTTCATAAATAAACATTAACATTTAAGGCAATTTTAACTAAAACAAAAGCCTTTTAAACTTGAACATTAGCATAATATGGCGAAAGTAAAATGAAATAATTCCATTTACTTACTCACATAGATATTCTACTAGTATAATAATCACATGAAATATCAATAACCACTTTCATAATGATAGAATGCATAATTCCAGACTATCATAACCACATGGCCAAGGCCTCGTGCTAAGACTACAAATAAGATTTTTTCCAGTCCTTGTGCCAAGACACTAGTTTGTCTCATGAGACCTACCGATGCATCGAGGAGTTGTAGCGGGCTCCACCCGTCACTTATTAAGTCCAATGCATTCCTCATATGAATAGGTTTAAACATATCATAAACCATAACATAATCGTATCACATAAAACTTGCATAAAGGAAACATAAAATTTCCACATTTCAGTCACAAGATATAAATACAACCCATTGATATAATAAAAACACTTTCAAAACCATTTTCAATACCAAAATAAAATAAAGTTAAAACTTTGTATTTATTTTTCATTAAAAAAAAGTTATTGCTTGTAGAGGAAGTCGAAACCCAAATAATGGCCATGGCGGGGGAGAAGTCGTTGTCACTGCATACGTACGACAAGAAAAACATTCCTTTTTTTCGTTTAGTAAAACACTTCGTATAAAAAGATTCCTTTTGAATAAACGTAAAACTCAAAGGGGTTTATACACTGTATAAAGGAAAGTTGTGTATAAAACCAAATATGCCTCAATGAACGGAGTTTGAGACAAAGTCCCTTTCAAATATTATTTTTTAAAATAAAATATATATATTATGTGTATTCACTATATTTACACATAAATAAAGTATAAATACAATATTGGACATAATAATATCATGACATAATTTGAAAGTAGGAGAATAACCCAAAGAATGGAAATTGGGTTAAGAAGTTCCCTTACGTTGCGTCATGTCTTGACTCGACCGTTCTTTAACCTCCTGAATAATAAACTAGAGTTAATTTATAATTTATTCAGAAACTTTTTCAAGTTTTTTATTCCTTTTATATCACTTATTACCATGTTATGAACATTATGTAATTATTTAAGTTAATAACGGTAGTTTTGTCGATCTTTGGTACTTGAGTCAAAAATAAAATCCTTATAATTACAAGTTGTTCATGTGGTGAAATATCCATTATATCCAGAATTATATTCATGATATAGATATCATATATCTCATATATATCTAGTATATACATTCATTTATAATATTCCATAACGTTTAGAGGTGAGAAATGAAATGCACCGTTCATGGAGACGGTAAGTCGTACGTACGCATGAACGCTACTTTCATTTCTGTTTTGTATTTAATGAAATAATAATGTTATAAAGGGATATTATAATTCCAGTATAATATCATATATAATATCATTTACTCCATCCTTTATACATCCCACATATGGCATTAATGATTCGAATCACATTGAGGGGGCGGTAGTCCGCACTTCCTAAAATGAAAATATCGCGTTTACCCATAATGGAAACCATAAAGGTATGCCATAAATGAAAAATACAGAAGCTTAAGTAAAATATAAACATATTATATATCATATAAAAATATAGTGACATATTAATTTCCACCTTTTAAGGTGTTATATGAGTGTTGAAAATCATCATTTCGTGAGGCAGAAATTCGCCATCCACAGAAACACTGTGTTATTTAACCATTAGAGGCAGGTCTGTGTACGTGTAGCTCGAATAATTATTATAAAAACATACTAGTATATTGAGGATACTTGTTTTGTTACAAAATAAATGAATAAAAATAGTTTAGGGGGTTGTATAAGAAAAATAATAAAAAATAACATAAGCGAAGACATTACCTTAAAATCGGGCAACTCTTTTGATTTGAGCCAAAGGATTCCTTGGGAAGAATTATGACCAAAGTGAGGCTTATAGGTGTAAGTTAGGGAATTTGGGAGAGTATTTATGTAGAGGTTGGCCGATCCAAAAGGCTTTTAAAGTGTGAGTAAGGTGGTAGTGGTGGGGGCCTTTTATAAGTGGAGAGGAGGGGCACTCTTGGAATGTCATGAAATGTTACTTTATTAGGAAATTCATTTCGGATTCTAAAGGTCCCAAAATGATATATTTCGAGGATAAGGTGATAAGGGTTCGAAATCTCCTCATACAATAGGTTTTTGAAAAGTGTATGCCTTAGATTTTACATTATCATTTCATTTTATTTTAATCGTTAATTAATGAGGTAATCGCGGCATCATCATGGTGTCATAAATAATTTAATTTATTTAATGTCTAAAAATTATAAAAAAAATATTATTATGTAGGAAATATTTTTAGATTTATAATGAATATTTATAGTCAAAAATATGACTTGTATAACCCCATTTAAAAATTGTTTTAGTAAAATAACTTATGTTTGTGACATTTTTATTTTAACTTTAAATAAAAGTTATTTATGTCATTTTCCTACCAAAGTGGCTCCATGGGGTCCCCAAGTTGACCCATGGATTTTCTTGGTCTTCCATGACACATCCAATAGGGTTAGGACAAGTTTAAAGGTATTTTCCTATTTTTATAATATCATTTTTAACTTAAATTTCACTAATTACCTTTAATCACGATTAATTAAACTTAAAAGTTACTATTCACCAAAAAATTATTTTAATCCCATTGAACCACATTTTACATCCTAATGAAAACCATGTATGTTGGATTTTTGAAAATCAAATCACAGAAGTGGTAATGTTTCATTTAAATGAAAAATTAGTTTTTTAACTACCACTTAGTGGTTTCACTATTCATCAAAAATTGAAGTTTTTCAGAACAATGCCAAAATTTCACCCTAAGCTATAATTGATATTCCGAATTCAAAAATGATGTCTATTTTACAAAATTCCAAACATATAAGTTGCATTAATTAATTTCATAATTAATTTCCGATGTCACAACAAATAGCGTGTTTTTTTGAAACAATATTTATCAAAAGATTGACAATTGTTTATGTCCAATTTCAAAGTGAAATTAATTATAATGAACACCATTGGATAAAATGGTAAAAATATATTCTAATTATACTTTAAAACCACTCAATAGTATAATTTATCACTATAAATTATTTTGATTAAAAAATTTGTTTTTAAGTATTTTTCACTATTCATAAAAAATTGGTAGTTCTCAGAAAAATACCAAAAATTCAACATTGGCTAATTTCGATATTCCGAATCCAAAAAATGATGTCCATTTTGAAATATAAAATTTATATAATTTCAAAAGGTGGGTATTTCTATTCATAACTACTACTTTGATTGGTCGCGGTGTGTTAGAATCTCGAACTTGCGTACAATTCAAGCTATTGCATTATTGAAAGAGAAGCGTATCGTGGAAGCTCAGGGTGTTACAGGTAATATAAATTGATAACCCATCATCCTTGAATGTGATAAATTAACACATCTCGAACAATGTTTTCCTTTCTTTTGTATAAAATAATGGGAAATGAGAGATGGTAATGAATTATCCAATTAGTATAATAGAATTACAATACATGTATGTTATTGTATTTTTCCTTCCATTTTAATTAGGAGAGGTTTAGAAAGAAAAGAAAAGAAAGAACATGAAAAGAAAATGAAAGAAAAGAAAAGTGGAATTTAACTCTTGATTTAATCTTCCTTGAGCACCTCTTAAGGGGAGTGGATTTGGTCTTCTGAGGAGACTAAGGGATGATGAACATGGTAGAGGATATTGGGAGAGATTTGGGTAGAAGTTAGGGAAGGAAAAAGGATTTAGAGAAGTGGAGAGAAGAGGAAAGTGTAAGTGGTTTTTATAATGGATTTAGAAGAGTTTTCTTAATATTTTAATCATGGGATTTTTATTTGTCCAAAAGACAATAAGTAGTGATTATTAAATGACAAAAAATATTAATAAGTGCATTTGAGTTCTAAATAAAGATGCATATATCAGTAGAACATCACCCACGACTCAGTAATTAATGTATTTAGCTTATTTTGTAAATTATCATATTTCACTATTCATAAAAAATTCGTGTATTTCAGAAAAATCCAAAAAATTCACTATAACTATTTTTCAATATGTGGAATCAAAAAATGAAATCCATTCTTCAAAAATAATTTTCTAAACATGATTAATTTATTTTTTAATTAAAATCATAATTTACCTGAAAAACAAAGATTTTAAAACAATAACTGCTTTTATAATGCTTTCAAAAACTACATAAGGTCTTTTAAAATTATCTTAAAACTAGAGAACATAAAATTTTTAATTTATGAAAAACTTTTAGGAAAAATAAATTTTATTTTAAATTAATTAGTTAATTTATTTTAATTATTTATTTATGTCTTATAAAAATACCAATACTTTTAATACAGTCATATTATCACTTATAAGATGCCTAATTTTTTTAATACATTCAAGGGTGAGATTACTATTATTTTGTATGAATTACTATTCATAAGGGTCATATTACTATTCATAAGGGTAGAATACTATTCGTATGGGTAGGTTACTATTCACATAAAATTAATTTTGTTCCATCGGACTCCAAACATCTTACTGATCGCAACCGTGTATGTTAGATTTTTGAAATTAAGATCACATAAGTGAAAATATTATGTTTAAAGGTAACATAGTACTTAGTAGTTCAATATGTCTGGATTTCATGTGATTATATGACATTATTATAAGAAGAGAATTTCCATTGATAAAACATTGGGTTGTTACACGGTGTGATCAGAATGACTCAGTAAACACTTTTTATAGGTACAATGCCTTTAAAAACATATGCCAGGGGGTAAAAATTATAAAAATGATATCGTATTACCCTAAAATCAAGGAAAAAAACTATAGATTGAAATTTTAAATGTTAGAACTAATGGAATTTCATTTCATGTTATGTTTTTAATAGGATGTTCGTAAACACATTTTTAGTGCTTTAAAGCACTTAAACAAGCACATAACAATCAAAATCATAGAAAACAACCTTATATTGATGTGAAATCGTGATAAAACCATCGTAGACATATTTTTAATTTGTACGTGTAGAAAACACGTCAATATGATGTGCAGTGTGGTGGAAATGACTTAGTAAACACTTTTTAAAGGTACAAATGCCTTTAAAACATGGGTCTGGGAGACAAAACCATGGAAAAAATGTGGGATTACCTTAAAATTAGAGGACCGGGATTGTAGATTTATTTTAATAATATAGGAACTAATGGAACATCATTCTATGTTATATTTTTTTTAATGATGGATGTAGACATGTTTTTAGTATTTTAAAACCCTAAAACGTGCAAAAAAATATTAAAACCATAAAAAACTTTATATTGAAGTGAAATCATGGTAAAAAGACTGTTGAGTTGTTTTTGATGTGTTTCTGCAAACAACATGTCAATTTGATACGTGGTGTGGTTGAAATGAATAGATAAACATGTTTTAAAGGTACCAAAGCCTTTAATACAAGTGTCAGGGGGGGTCAAAACTATGAAAATGACATTAGATTTCCTTGAAATAAGAGGAAAATGAAAATATATTTATTTTTGACATATAGTAATCGACAAAACATCATTCTAAGTTACAGTATTCCTTGGATGTCCATAAATGCGTTTTTAGTGTTTTAAAACACTAAAAAATGTGTGGAATGGTAAAAACCATTGAAAAAGGCCTCATATGAATGTGAAATCATTGTAAAACCACTATTGAGCTATTGTTTGCATGTACACATAGACAACACATCAATCCAGTGTTTGGTGTGGTCAGAATGACTCAGTACAGACTTTTTAAAGATACTAAACCCTTTAAAAACATGTGTTGGGGGGGTTAAACTGGGAAAACAATGTATGGTTACCCTGAAATTAGAGTAAAATGACCATATATTTATTCATGAAATGTAGGAACTGAAGAAACACCATTTTGAGTTACGGTTTCCCTGAGATTACATAAATGTGTTTTTAGAGTTTTAAAACACTAAAACATGCATAGAACAATCAAAACCATATAAAACAAGTTTAGATTGATGTGAAATCATGAAAATACTTTTGTGGTGTTGTTTTAGAAGTGTAAACATATAAAAAACATTAGTTTGACATGCAATGAGGTCAGAATTACTCGACTTTTTTAAAGAAACTAAATCCTTTAAAAACGTGTGTTAGGGGATCTAATCATGGAAAACGATGTCAGATTGCCCTGAAATTAGTAATTATGACTATAGATTATTTTTTGAAATGTAGATACCAATGACACTTAATTTCAAGTTAGGGTTTTCCTGGTATGAATGTGAATTAATTTTTAGTGATTTAAAACACTAAAACATGAGTGGAATGGTCAAAATCATGGAAAATGATCTTTTATTGATGTAAATTCATTAAAAACCAACCATTGTGTTATTTTTAACATTTACACATAGAGAACACATCAATCTGACATGTGGTGTGGTCGAAATGAATCGGTGAAAATTTTTAAAGGTAGAAAAGCCTTTAAAACATGTGGGGGGTCAAAACTAGGAAAATGATTTCATATTTCCTAGAAATCAGTGGAAAACATATATTGATTTTTGAAATTTATGAACTAATGACACATAATTCAAAGTTATAGTTTTCCTAAAATGGTCGTAAACATCTTCTTAGTGTTTTAAATCACTAAAACATGCATGGAATTTCCAAAACCATAAAGGATGACCTCATATTGACATTAAATTACGGGAAAACCATCATTGAGTTATTATTGATGTGTACATGTTTACTACACATCAATCTGACATGCGGTGTGGTCAGAATGACTCAGTAAACATTTTTTAAAGTTATAACATACTTTAAAACATGTGTTGGGGGTCAAAAGTATGAAAACCATTCCATATTACCCATAAATCATAGTAATTTTACTGTATATTGATTTTTGAGCTATAGGAACAAGTGACACGTTATTGTAAGTAACAGTTTTCCTGGGATTTCTATAAATGAATTTTTAGTGTTTCAAAACACTAAAATGTGTAGGGAATGGTAAAAAACATAGAAAACTATATAATATTGACAAGGAAACATGGAAAAACCACCATTGAGTAATTATTGATGTGTACACATAGACAACATGTCAATCCAATGTGTGGTGTGGCCAGAATGACTTGGTAATCACTTTTTAATGTTACCAAATCCTTTAAAAACGTGTGTTGGGTGATCAAAACTAGAAAAAAATTGATAGATTGTCCTAAAATCGAATAAAATCGACCATAAATAGATTTTTGAAATGTATGAACCGAGGACATGTTATTTGGAGATATAGTTTTCTTGGGAAGTCCATAGACACATTTTTATTGTTTTAAAACACTAAAAAGTGCATGGAATGGTAAAAACCTAGAAAATGGCCTTAGATAAACATTATATCAAGACATAACTTCCTTTTTATTATTTTTTAATTGTATACACATATGACATATCAATATGACATGTTATGTGGTCCGAATGACTCAATAGACACTTTTTAAGGGTACCAAAGCCATTAAAAACATGTGTCGAGGGGTCAAAACAAGGAAGATGATGTCATATTTACTTGAAATCAGAGGACAACATCTGTATTTTTTACATAATGGAATCAATAACACATCATTTTGAGTTATGGTTTTCGCTAGATGGTTATAAATGCGTTTTTAGTTTTTTGAGACACTAAAACAAGTGTGGAATGGTAAAAACAATAGGAAATGACCTCAAACTGAAATGAAATAATGGGATAACCACTATTGTGTTAGTTTTTAAGTGTACGAATAGAAAAAAAGTTAATATAACATGTTGTTTGGTCAGAATGACTATGTAAACACTTTTTAAAGGTTTAATAGCCATTAAAAATATGTGTCATAGGGTGAAAACCAAGAACATGATGTAATATTTTTATAAAATTAGAGTAAAATGACCGTAGATTGATTTATAAATGTTTGGAACTGAAGAAAAATCATTCCGAGTAACGGTTTTCCAAGGATGTTTATAAATTCTTTTTTAGTGTTTTATGACACTAAAATGTGCGTGTAATGATAAAAACCATATAAGAGAAAAAGACATGTATCTGGGGATCCAAACCAGGAAAACAACATTAAATTTCACGAAAATAAGAGAAAAATGACCAAATATTGTATTGAGAAACATAGAAACTGATGAAACATCATTCTAGGTAATGGTTTTTCTATGATGACGGTAAACATTTTTTTATTGTTTTAAAACACTAAAACATGCATGTAACGGTCAAAACCATAAAAATGGCTTTATGTTAATATAAAATCATGGTAAAAACCATAATTGAGTTATTATATATATATATATAAGCAAACAACACATTAATTCGACATGCGGTGTGGTTGGAATGACTCGGTAAACCCTTTTTAAATGTATCAATGCCTTTAAAACTTGTATCGAGGGGTCATAACCGATAAAACATCATTTGTTTTCCTTGAAATCATATGATAATCATCATAGATTGATTTTTGAAATTTAGGAACCAATGACACGTTATTACAAGTTATTTGTTTTCTCAATATGGATGTAATTGCATTTTTAGTGTTTTAAAACACTAAAACATATATGGAATGGTCAAAACCATAGAGAAACCGTAGATTGTCGTAAAATCATGGGATAAAAACAATTGAGTTATTTATGAAATTTCTTTCTAGACAAAATGTCAATCTGACATATAGTGTGGTCAGAATGACTCTGTAAACACTTTTCCAAGGTAATAAAGCCTTTAAAAACATGGGTTGGGGGGTTAAAATGAGGAAAATGATTTCAAATTTTCCTAAAATTAGTGAAAATTTCTATTGATTGAATTTTTAAATATTAGAACCAATGACACATCATTCCAATTATGGTCATCTTGAGATGGTCATAAATGCATTTATAGAGTTTTAAAACACTAAAACATGCATTTGATGTTCAAAACCCTAGAACACAACCTCATATTGACGTGAAATCACATTATAGAAATTTTTATGTTATTTTTGAAGTGTACGCATGGAAAACAGATCAGCATGACATGCGGTGTGGTAAGAATGACTATGTAAACAATTTTTAAATGTACAAAATACTTTAGAAACATGTGATGGGGGTTAAAACTAGAAAAACATGTTATATTTCCATGTAATATTAGGATAATGACCATATATTGATTGTTGAAATGTAGGGAGTGATGACACATCATTCCGAGTTACAGTTTTCCCAACATGGTTGTAATCACATTTTTAGTATTTTAAAACCCAAAAATTTGAATGTAATGGTTAAACCATATAAAAATACATTAAATTGGCATTCATTCATGGTATCGCCATCGTTGAATTATTTTTGACGTGTACGTGTAGAATACATGTCAATACGACATATAGTGTGGTCAGAATAAATCGGTAAACACTTTTTAAAGGAAATAATTCCTTTAAAAACATATGTCATGGGGGTGAAAACTAATAATAAAATGTCAAAATTCCCTGAAAAAAAAAAGAAAAAAAATTAGATTTATTTTTGAAATATAGGAATAGAAAGAATGCCATTATGAGTTATGGTTTTCCCAAGATGGCCATAAACACGTTTCAAATGTTTTAAAACACTTAAATGTCTATGGAATGGTCAAAACCATAGAAATTGATCTCATATGGGCATTAAATCACGGGACAAACACATTTGATTTTTTACATGTACATAGAATCAGATTGTCAATGTAACTCGTAGTGTGGTCAGAATGACTTGGTAAACACTTTTTAAAGGAGCCAAAGCCATTAAAAATATGTGTTGGGGGTAAAAACCAAGAAAACAATGTCATATTGCACTAAAATCATATTAAAATAATTGTATATTTATTTTTGAAATTTAGGAACCAACGGAATGTCATTATGAGGTACGGTTTTCCCGGGATCGTTATAAATGTGCTTTTAGTGTTTTAAAACACTAAAATGTGTATAGAATGGTCAAAAACATAACAAATGACATCACACGAATGTGAAATCATGGGAAAACCATTTTTATTTTATTTTTAGCATGTACACGCAGACAATACATCAATATGATCTATAGTGTGGCCAAAATGACTCAGTAAACACTTTTTATATGTACCAAAGCCTTTAAAAACATGTGTCAGGGTTTCAAAACCATGAAAATGAAATATTATTTCCTTAAAATAAAATGAAAATGATTATATAGTGATTTTTCAAATATATGAACTGATGACATGTCATTCTAATTTATGGCCCGTGAACATGTTTTTAGTGATTTAAAACACTAAAACGTGAACGTATCAATCAAAAACATAGAAAAAACCTCATATTGAAGTAAAATAATGGGAAAATCATCATTGAGTTATTTTCGTTTTTTTAGAGAAGAAAACAAGTCAATAACATGTCTGGTGTGGTCAGAATGACTTGGTAATCACTTTTTAAAGGTGCCAAACCCTTTAAAAACATGTATCGGGGGGTCAAAACCAAGAAAACAACATTCGATTTCCATCAAATTAGAGGACAGTGACTATAGATTGATTTTTGAAATTTAAGAACCAAAAAACCATCATTGTAAGTAATGGTTTTCCTAGGATGTCCGTAAAATTTTTTTTCAGTATTTCAAAACACTAAAACATGCGTCGAATGGTGAAAACCATAGAAAAGAACCTCAAATTGATATAAAATCATGCTAAAACCACCATTTATTTATTTTTGTCATATATTATTAGAAAACATGTTAATAACACATATAATATGGTTGAAATAACTCGGGAAATACTTTTTAAAGGTACTAAAGCATTTAAAAACATGTATCGGGGGTTAAAACTAGGAAACCAATTTCAACATTCTCAGAAATCATATAAAAACAACCATATATTGAATTTTAAATTTTTTAAACCTATGACAAGTAATTTCAAGTTATGGTTTTCCCAAGATGGATGTAAACACATTTTTAGATTTTTAAAACACTAAAATTAGCATAGGACGGTCAAAAAATTGAAAATAACCTCATATTGATCTGAAATCACAGGAAACCCACCATTGTGTTATTTTTTATGTGTATACATAGAAAACACATCAATCCAATGTCTGGTGTGGTAATAATGGATCTATAAACTTTTTTAAAGGCACCAAATCATTTAAAAACATGTGTCTGGGGTTAAAACTATGAAAAGAATGATATTACTATATAATAATATGAAAACAACCATATATTAACTATTGTAAAGTGGTAAATAACAACACATCATTCTGAGTTATGGTTATCTTGGGATGGTTGTAAACACGTCTGTAGTTTTTTAAAACACTAAAACATGTATGGAATAGTCAAATCCATAAAAAACAACATCAAATTGGTATGAAACCATGGTGCAGCCAGCATTGATTTATTTTTGATGTGTAAGCATAGAAAAAATGTCAATCATTCATGAAGTGTGTTCATAATTGCTCAGAAAATACTTTTTAAAGGTATAAAACCTTTAAAAAAATGTATGAAGGGGTAAAAACTAGTTAAACGACATCGGATTTCCATTAAATCATAGAATAATGATAGTAGATTTGTTTTTCAAATATAGGAGTTGATGGTATATCATATCATGTAACAATTTTACCAGTATTTCCCTAAACATGTTTTTACTGTTTTAAAAAACAAAAATATTTTTGGAACAATTGAAAACATAGAAAATGAACTCATATTGAAATAAAATCATGGGACAATTACCAATGAGTTATTTTTGACATGTACGTATAGACAAACGATCAATCTGACATACATGGTGGTTAGAATGACTCAGTAAACAATTTTTAAAGGTATCAAAGCCTTTAGAAACATATTTTGGGGTGTAAAAACACTAAAATGACATTGGATTACCCAAAAATTAAAGGAAATATACTATATATTTATTTTTAAAATATAAGAACTCATGGAACTTCATTCCTACATACAGTTTTTTGAGGATGTCCATAAACTCATTTTTAGTGTTTTAAACACTAAAACATGCATGGAATTGTCAAAACCTTCGAAGACGACATTATATTGATGTTAAATCATGGGGAAACTACATTTTTAGTATTCTTAAATATTTAAAATTTTGTGATATTAAATTCATAAAAATTTATTAATTATGAAAATTTCAAGCATGTCGTATGTCTATTTAAAAATTAATTTGAATATTTACTTATCCCTTATCATTTTTAAGTGTCAAATCATATTTTAAATATATAATTTTATGTTTTTAAAGTGTTTTTAATGACATATTATTTGTTTTATTGTAACACCCCGACCCCAGTTACCCAGAGTCGGTGAGTCATTTTAATACATTGGCATTATTACAATGAATCAAGTCCCGAAGGACCGATCAGTTTAGCAGTCTTGGAAACAAGATTCATACATAAGTTCAACTTCAAAACATGAAAAGAAATACAACACTGATTTATTAAAATAGAAACATCAAGGATACCTATATTATGCCTGCAAGTCACTCATAACTAACTTCTTCATATCCTGGGAAAATGAAACATATGAAATGGGTGAGCTCAAACACTCAGTAAGGGTAAAAAATACACTGGAAGATAACATAAATATTAAGAATGGTGAATAATTGAAACCACATGCCTTCACCAATAATAAACATTAATACTTTTATGGAAGTAATATGAGGTGAGTAAATAATGACATAATAAAACATAATCATGGTTATTCTACTAGTCGAATGACCACATGAACCATCAATATTATTTTCATAATAAGGGACTGTACAATGTCGGACATTCTAAAACATTTTTTCAATGCCTCAGCCAAGACGTCTAAAAATTATTAAGGCCTCGTCTAAAACCATATATCAAATTGGGAATGGCCTTAGCCAATTCTACATCTAGGTGTCTCATGAGACCTAATGATGCATCGAGGATCTATAGTAGGCTCCTCCCGTCACTTACTAAGTCCAATACATTCCTCATATGAAAAGGTTTAAACATAACATAAACATTCGCATTAAAACTAGCATACGAAATGTCAATACTTTATCCGTAAACCAATAATGGTATAAAAATATCACATCCACAGTCAAAAATATCAAAAAAACCTTCAATATAATATGGAAGATTGGTATCATAGTAAATCAACTTAAAAAAATTTTAAAATCCATCAAAGGATATTGACATAGATGAAAATGATTTTTATAACTCTTTGAGAGAAATATCCCCTTTTCATGAAAAAATTTAATGTCACACAATTTAGAAATGAATACATTTAAATACATTCTTGAATCAAATTGTCCCATACCATATTGAATCTTTTGAAAGGAATTAACATTTTAAAAACATTCATGTCCATATAAATAAATCCTTAAAAACCATTTTGAAAACATGGATATTAATGAGAATGATTTAGAAGAATAAATATTTAAAACATTTAAAATGATGTTTTTTTAAAAAAAATCCCTTAAAAGAATCCCTTTGAAAACTATTTCATGAAACATGTACATGGATAATAAATATGTCCCAGTAGATACTTACGTAAAAACAACCTCGGATAATAATGAGATTGTAAAATTAACCCTTACCTTGCACTTTCCTTTGGTCGAGGGTATGTTTATCCTCCTGTATAATGACCATAGTATGTTATTAAATTATAGCAGAACCATATTCATATTTATTATATCATACATGATTCATTTATGACTTTATACTACCCATTTAAAAATTATTTCCATGTTAAATTAATATTTTGGGTAATAATCGCTTTCTTTATCGTAGGTGTTTAAACTTCTTATTCATGATCATATCATTTAGATAATGACTTAAATGATTCCAGAATATAAAACATGATTTATATATCAAATATATTTAGAATATAAATATTTAAAATTGGTGTATATATGAAATGGAAGGCACCATTTATGGAGACGGTAGGCCGTACGTACGCATAAATGTTGTTTCCATTTTCATGTCGTATTGAACAGAAGTAAGTAAATAAGATATATGTAAGTGCACACACACACACACACATAGATATATATATATATATATATCCAGTAGCATCATTATGTCATATATTACATAGTTATTAATAATATATATTTTTATAATCATTGTTGAATAGTGAACGGGGAAATGAATCTCATCGCGTCGTGGAGACAGTAATCCGTACGTACATAAGAGTGATAATATCATTCGTTTGATTTAAAATAATATGTAAATAGATGATATATCATATATACAGAATCATTATAATGTTATATTTATTATTTAAATCAATTATACATCATTATTATACCCATCAAAATAATAATGTATTAAATAATAATTACACCACAACGTGGAGACGGTAAGACGTATGTACGCATGTATGGTGACATGTCATTCAAAGGATGGATAGAATAATGAATTTGGTTGTAAAATATTTATAATAAAATCACATTATATATATGATAATGGAGTTATTATTTTATAATGGAAATAATAAAGAAAAAATAAGTGTAAAAAAATGGAACTTCAAAGAGGTTGTGAGATATTTACCTCTTCTTCGGGTTCTTCCTTTTGATTTGATCAAAAGGGATCCTTAGGTTGGATTTCTGACTATGGAAAGGCCTCTAGTATGAAGGGAGAATAGTTGATAGGGTATTTGGGTAGGGGTTGACAGATCCAAATGGCTTTGAAGGTGTGAATTAGAGAGAAGGGGGTGTTCCCTTCTATAAGAGGTGTGAGGGGCACCTTAGGGAAAACTTAAAATATTATTTTATAATAAATACATTTTCAGTTTCTAATGGATCAAAAATGAATTATTTAATGTATAAGGTGGGTATGGGTGAAAAAAAACTCATCCAATAGGTTTAAATATGTTTAGGTCACCCTATTAACTGTAACTTTTAGATTTAACTCTTTGTTAAATAGTTTGACATTTACCATGTCTCTTTGTATTTTTATATTATATGGTTAATAATCTTACTATAAAATTCCAATCGATCACAAATTGGTTCATTAATATCATATATATTATTACATAAGCCTTTTATCCAAACCATAGATTTTTAGGACTATTATATAAATTAATATTATAATATTTGTTTTAAAAACTATTTTATGTCAATTTTGACACTATTTGGTATTTGTTTTTTTGTTAAAATCATAAAAGCATGATTAATTCGAAAAAATTGATCTAAACAAATCAAAAATGACATATTAACCTATAAAATTATTGGAATTTATAAAAAGTCTCAACTTACATATATTTGGATATTTATAATGTCAATTAATTTAATCGTTCATTAATACTGTAATTACTGCATCATCATTGTGTCATAAATAAATTTAATTATATAATGTCTAAAAATTATAAATAAAATAAAATTATGTATGAAATAGTTTTATATTTAAAATTAATATTTATGGTTGAATTTAACTTATTCATAACCATATATTAAAAAAAATTAGTTATTAAACATTGATTTTAACTCTTTTAACTCTTCTTTGAATTAAAAAATAATAAATGTCCTAACCTTATAAAAGTGGACCTAAAAGACCATATTTTATTTCTAAGGTTGTTTTGGGTTGAATTACACTTATCTAATATAATTAGGACATGTGTTAGGGTAAGAATAATATCATTTTTTCCCTTAATTATCCTATTTACTTTTAACCATGGTAAATAAAAGTAAAAAGTTACTATTCACCAAAAATTATTATTATCTTATTGAACAAAATTTTTCTTAATGATATCAACCGTGTCTCTCATATTTTTTAAATTCCACTCACATAAGTGGTAAAATTAAGTTTTATGTAAATTTTCATATTCTCCCAGGAGGTGGGTAAAAGACAGTGAAAAGTTCAATAAAATTTTATATATCCAATATTTTTACAAAATGACTTCAATGAATTACATTGAAAATATATAGGTATTATGTATCTATTTTGACCTAAAATAAATTTAAATAAAATAAATAATTATTTAAATAAAAATTCGATTTTAAACTATAACTCAGTGTTTTTCACTTTTCATCAAAAATTGAATATTTTCAGAAAAATACAAAAAACGCACTATAAGATAATTTTGATATTCTAAATTCAAAAATAAAGTGTATTTTACCAAATTAAAAACATATATGTTTTATTTATTAATTTAAAATTATTTCCCATTGTCAAAACCAAATGGCTTATTTTTAAGAAATAATAACTATCAAAAGATTGACACTTGTTTATGTCCAATTTCAATGTTAAATTACTTAAAATGTCTAGAATTGGATTAAATGGTAAAAATATAATCTATTTATACTTCCAAACCATTAAAATGTATAATTTAACACTATAAATTATTTTTATTAAAAAAGTTATTTTTAGTTAAAATATAGTATTTTTCACTATTCACCCAAATATGAATGTTATCAGAAAAACACCAAAAATTTATTCAAACTAAATTATTATGTCCTGATTCTAAAGAAGAATTTTATTTCTTCAAATTGAAGATATAAAAGTTTCAAATATTGTATTTAACAATGGTTCGCCATTAAAAGGCGGTAAAAGTGTATTTTTTGAAAAATACTTCTTTTATCTAAAAAAATAAAATATTCCATAAACTATATCTAAGAAACTCATAATATGGATTCTAAATTTATAAGGATTATATAAAGTTCAAAATTCAGTTAATACTATTCATAACCGCTTTTGAACGGCTAGTTTGGTAAGTCGTGGTGTGCTTGAACTTGGTGTTGCGTGTAGTGAAATTTATTGAATTAATTTGAAGAAATAATGTTCTATGAAATCTTGGGGTGTTACATTCTTCCCTCCTTCCATAAATTTCATCCTCGCAATTCGAAATTGTTCTTCAAAAAAAGGTTGAAAATAGAAAATACCTTTGTGGAAAAACCCACATCGAAAATTGGGTTAATAAAATTTAGTCTTGATAAGAGGAAAGGGAATGAAAAAGTCACCAGAAAATTATGATCTCGATTATGAGAAAATTTGTGGGAATTAGAGACACATAATTGGAGGGAAAACATGAATATTTATAGGGAGTGATTGAGGTCATCATTCACAAACAATTGTAGAATTAAGGGCCTTAAATCCATCAATCGATGATGATTTAAAATATCATCGGTTTAACAAAACATAAGGTATTAGGATAACACATTTTTAGTTTTAAGTTACCTTACCTAAAGTTTAAGAATTAATTTTTTCATAGAATAATATAAGAAAAAAATACATATACATGACAAGTAGAGTTCCATCCTCTAACTAATTTCTACCACAAACTCATCTTTCACTCTAAAAGATAATAGAACTTAAAAAAATATTCTATTTATCCTATTTGTTTAGGGTTCAAAAAAAATGAATTTATAATTCATCTACCAAAACCTTTTAAATATACTACATTATTCAATCCATAACATCATGTGGGTCAGTGGTAGGTGATAAACTCTTATCGCCCTTCAGTTGTGGGTTCAAGTCTCGCGGCCTTACTGAATGCGACGGGTTGCCGCCCGACCTCTGGGTTGTCCTTTTTATGGAAATCCAAAAATAATCTCAAACTAGACTTATCCAAAATACTTCTATCCAAACTCATAGTACAAAATTTATAAGGAAGGTAAACACAATGACGATCCTATTTTCCATGTAATAACACGTGAACACCTTCATCATGTATTCTTTTAAAACACTGCAACATCCTAAATTACCATAAAAACTCATTGATTACATTCATGTTCCCTTATTCCTGATAGAATACTGGATATAATCCTTCAATCCAAAAATTTCTTAAACTCCAACAGTGATGGAATATACAAATCATTAATCAGTTTCAAGGTAGTCAAGAATATCCAACATAATTTATCCAAATCAATCATCTCTTATTCCAAAATTAATACCTAAGTATCAAGACCATATTAAATTTTTTTCTTTCCTTCAACCATGTATTTTCCAAAAATTATAACTTCTCATTGAGTCGCCTTTCTTGGTTCCACCCAATCTCAAGTCCTTAATGAAATAGTACTGCAGTACAAATCTTATATACCCTATAATTCTTATTACATTTACATCATTAATACAACACTAAAATGATACAATAATTTAATAACAACACAAGAAATCTAATCATTCCTCTTCATAATTGGTAGTATCATAACATTATTATTATCCAATATCAGCATTTGGGGTATACTCTGATGATTTAGACATTGATTCGCGTAGTGTCCCAACTCCTTGTAGATGAAGCATTGTACATTTGAAACTTTTTTCTTACCCTTGAAATCACATACTTGGTGTCCTTTTTCTCCACACTTATAACAAACTCTTATTCCCTTCATGCATTTACCAAGGAGATTCTTTCCACATTTATCACATATGGGAAAATCCTTCTTTTCCTTCTTCCCTTTATCCACCTTTCTCTCTTTCATAATTTTCTTCTCTTGCTTCCCATCAAAGCCATAGGACTCATAGAATTCTTTACTTATCTTATTAACACATGATACTATTTCTTCATATGTTGATAATACATGGGAGACAATTTCACTTCTAAATGTTGGATTAATACCATGAAAGATATGAACCTTCTTACTCTTTGGATCATACATAATTGGGAGTTCACATTCCTTCTACTGGGTGCCATTTCTATACAATGTCATACACTAGGTCAGTTTATGAATTGTAATGAATAATTCCAAACATGTAAAATACCTAACATAGATTGAACAGTATATGGATATAATCCATAATCATAAAAATGTTTTTTATGAGGAAGTATAAACTCATAAACCTTTCATAATGGTTTGTAAAGAAAATGAGAATTATCCTATGCATATCCCCTGGGAGTGTCGTAACCAAGAGTGCAGCAAGGCTCGTTGTCGTGCACCAGTTCCCGTTCAAGTCTAGATCAATGTAGTGTTTTCAGGTTTTACCCCTAGGTACATTTGTTCTAGATCCACCTCTACCTGCTCGTATCCAAAAAAGGTTGTATTTCTTGGAAAACTCACAAAATCTATACAATAACAAAATTCTATGAAGTTCTTCTATACTAATCCTCAAAGACTATCTTAGGGCTATGTGCTCTAATAAGAGTTTATCTAAATCTAGTTTCCAAAGTTTGAACTAAAATTTCTAAGATACTAATTGTAATGCCCCAACCCCTGTTACCTAGATCCGGTGCATTATTTTAATACATTTGAATGATTACAAGGAATTAAGTCCTAAAGGACCAATTGGTTTAGCAGTCTTGGAAACAAGATTCATACATAAGTTCAACTTTACAACTTCAAAAGAAATACAACACGAATTTATTCCATTAGAAACATCCAAGCCTCCTAGATTATTCCTGCAAGTCACTTATAACTAACTTTTTCATATCCTGGTAAAATGAAACATAAGAAAGGGGTGAGCTCAAACGCTCAGTAAGGGTAAGCAATACACCAAAAGATAACATAAATATTAATCATGGTTAATATTTGAAACCACATGCCATCACCAATAATAAACATGAATACATTTATTGAAATAATATGAGGTGATTAAATAATTCCATAATAAAACATAATTATGGGTATTCTAATAGTCGAATGACCACATGAACCATAAATATTATTTTCATAATGAGGTAATGTATAATGCCGGACATTCTGAAACATTTTGTTAAGGTGTCATTCAAGACATCTAAAAATGATTAAGGCCTCGGCCAAAACCATCTATCAAATAGGGAAATACCTTGGCCAATTCCACATCTAGTTGTCTCATGATACATACAGATGCATCGAGGAGCTATAGAGGGCTCCACCCGTCACTTACTAAGTCCAATACATTCCTCATATGAAAATGATTAAACATAACATAAACATTCGTATTAAAACTAGCATACGAAATTTCAATACATTATCCATAAATCATGAATGATATAAAAATAACACATCCACATTCAAACATATCATAAAACCTTAAATACAATATGGAATATTTTTATCCCAATAAATCAACTTCAAACATGTTTATAATCCATCAAAGGATGTTAACAAAGTTGAAAATGATTTGTAAAACTCTTTGAGAAAAATATCCCTTTTTCTGAAAACTTTTAAAGTCACGCAATGTATAAAGGAAGAAATTTAAAGACATTTTTGAATCAATGTTTCCCATAAAAGATTGAATTTTTTTAAAGGAATTAACATTTTAAAAACATTCATGTCCATATAAATAAATCCTTAAAACCCATTTTGAAAATATGTACATTAATGAGAATGATTTAGAAGAATAAATATTTAAAACATTTTAAATGATGTTTTTGTAAAAAAAAAGTCCCTTAATATAATCCCTTTGAAAACTATTTCATGAAACCTGTACATGGATAATAAATATGTCCCAGTAGATACTTACATTAAAACAACCTCGGATAATAAAGAGATTGTGTAATTAACCCTTACCTTGCACATTTCTTTGGTAGAGGGTACGTTTAACCTTCTGTATAATGACCATATTATGTTATTAAATTATTACAGATCCATATTAATATTTATTATATTATAAATGATTCATTTATGACTTTATACTACCCATTTAATAATGATTTCCATTTTAAATTGACATTTCGGTTAATAATCGTTTTCTTTATTGTATGTGTTTTAACTTGTTATTTTTTATCGTATCATTCAGATCATGATTTAAATGATTCCATAATATAAAAATTTATTTATATATCATATATATTTAGAATTTAAATATTTATAATAGGTGTATATATTAAATGGAAGGCACTGTTTAAGGAGACGGTAGGTCGTACATACGCATAAATGTTGTTTCCGTTTTAATATCGTATTGAACGGATGTAGGTGAATAAAATATATGTAAGTGAATATATATATATATATATATATCCAGTAGCATAATTATTTCATATATTACATACTTATTAATAACATATATTTTTATAATCATTGTTGAATGGTGAACTTTGAAATGAATCTCATCACGTCATGGAGACGGTAATCTGTACGTATGCACGAGTGATAATATCATTCTTTTGATTTAAAATCTTATGTAAATAGATTTTATATCATATATACAGAATCATAAACATGTTATATTTATTATTTAAATCAATTATACATCATTATTATACCCATCCAAATAATAATGTATTGAATAACAATTACACCACGACGTGGAGACGTTAGGCCGTACGTAAGCACGTATGGTGACATGTCATTCAAAGGATGGATATAGTTATGAATTTGGTTGTACCATACATATAATATCACCATAGTATATATAAGATAATGTAGTTATTATTTTATAATGGAAACAACAATGAAAAAGGAAGTGGAAGAATAATGGAGCTTGAAAGATGTGGTGAGATATTTATCTCTTCTTCGAGTTCTTCATTTTGATTTGATCCAAAGGGATCCTTAGGTTGGATTTCTGACTAAAGGATGTCCTCTGCAATGAATGGAGGACAATTGAGAGGGTATTTGGGCAGGGTTTTTCCAAGAAAAATGGATTTGGATGTGTGAATTAGAGATAAGGGGGGGGGGTTCCCTTTTATAAGATGGGTGAGGGGAACCTTAGGAAAAACATAAAATATTATTTTATAATAAATTCATTTTCGGTTTCTAATGGCTCAAAAATGATTTATTTAAAGTCTAAGGTGTGGATGGGTCGAAAAACACTCATATAATATGTTTTAGATAGGTTTAGGTCACCATATTAACCTTAACTTTTAGATTTAACTCCTAGTTAAATAGTTTGACATTTACCATGTCTCATTGTATTTTTATATTATATGGTCAATAAATTTACAATAAAATGCCAATCGAACCCTAATTGGTTCGTTAATGTCATATATATTATTATATAAGTCTTTTATCTGAACCTTATATTTTTAAAACTATTATATAAATTAATAATATAATATTTGTTTTAAAAACTATTTTATGTCAATTTTGACACTATTTGGTATTTGTTTTTTAAAATCATACCAGCATGATTACTTCGAACAAAATTGTTCTAACCAACCCTAAAAATTCATATTAACCTATAAAATTATTTTAATTCATAAAAAGTCTGAAATTACATTTATTCGGATATTTATAATGGCAATTATTTTAATATTTCATTAATACGGTAATTACTGCTTTATCAGTGTCATAAATAAATTTAATTATTTAACGTCTAAAAATTACAAATAAAATACCATTATGTATGAAATATTTATATCTTTATAATGAATATTTATAGTCGAATTTATCTTATGTATAACCATATATTAAAAAAAATTAGTTATTAAACTTTGATTTTAACTCTTTTAACTCTTCTTTGAATTAAATAATAATAAATGTCCTAATCTAATACTTGTGGACCTAAAGGATCATATTTTATTCCTTAGGTTGTTTTTGGTCGAATTACACTTATCCAATAGAATTAGGACATGTGTTAGGGTAATAATAATATCATTTTTACCCTTAATTACCCTATTTACTTTTAAGTGTGGTAAATAAAAGTAAAAAGTTACTATTCACTAAAAATTATTTTAATCTTATTGAACCAAATTTTTCTTACCGATATAAATCGTGTGTCTTGGATTTTTGAAATTCCCCTCATCTAAGTGGTAAAATTATGTTTTATGCAAATTTGAAAATTCGCCTAGGTGGTGGGTAAAAGACGGTGTAAAGTTTAATAAAATTTTATATATCTAATATTCTTACAAAATGACTCCAATTAATTAAATTAAACATATATAGATATTATGTATCTATTTTTACCTAAAATAAATTTAAACAAAATAAAACATTATTTAAATAAAAATTCGATTTTAAACTATAACTCAGTGTTTTTCACTATTCATCAAAAATTGAATGTTTTCAGAAAAATATCAAAAATGCACTCTAAGATAATTTTGATATTATAAATTCAAAAATAAAGTCTATTTTACCAAATTAAAAACATAGATGTTTTATTTATTAATTTAAAATTAATTCCCATTTTCAAAACCAAATGGCTTATTTTTAAGAAATAATAACTATCAAAAGATTGACACTTGTTTATGTCCAATTTCAATGTTAAATTACTTAAAATGTCTAGAATTGGATAAAATGGTAAAAATATAATCTATTTATACTTCCTAACCATTAAAATGTATAGTTTAACACTATAAATTATTATTATTAAAAAAGTTATTTTTAGTTAAAATATAGTATTTTTCACTATTCACCCAAATATGAAAGTTATCTGAAAAACACAAAAAATTTATTGAAACTAAATTATTATGTCCTGATTCTAAAGAAGAATTTTATTTTTGCAAATTGAAGATATAAAAGTTTCAAATATTGGATTTAACAAGGGTTCACCATTAAAAGGTGCTAAAAGTGCATTTTTTTGAAAAATACTTTTTTTATCTGAAAAAATGAATTAGTTCTTAAATTATGTCTAAGAAACTCAAAATATGGATTCTAAAATTATAAGGATTATATAACGTTCAAAATTCAGTTAATATTATTCATAGCTTCTTTTGAATGACTAGTTTGGTAAGTCGTGGTGTGCTTGAACTCGGTGTTGCGTGTAGTGCAAGATATTGAATTACATTAAAGAAATAACATACTATGAAATCATGGTGTGTTACATTTATATTAAAATCTCTTCTGTTTTATTAACAAAATAAAAAAAATATGTGCATCATTCAGAATGTATTATTTTTCTTTTCTCTTTCTCATTTCTTTTCTTAAATGTTCTGGTTTTCATTGAAGGTGACAAATGCTAGTAGTATGTACGATGTTAGACATTATAATCTATGAATTTATTCAGAAGGCAGTCATGGTGGTTCTTAGTTTCTATGGTATGTTTAAATTTTTATCAATTATTCTACTTTAATTATGATTTATTATGTTTAGTTTTAATTTTCTTTGTCTTTTTTGTTATAGTTGATGAGATGATGTGATGGGTTTCTATTTATGAGATGATGTGGATGTATATGGATGCAGTGGAGTTCATGGAAATAATTTATATTGGGAATGGGTTTTTATTGGTAATATTATATATATAGATATGGATTTATGACTCAGGTATGTGTTGATTAATGTATGTATTGATTGAAGTATCTGTTGACTAAGGATATTCTGATTGTGGATGTTTGTATATATGAATATGGATGTATGATGTATATATGATGGGTGTATTATATTTTTTTGTTTTATTTTACTGCATGTCAGTTTTTTCATATTTACAGTTTTTTTATTAAATATTTCACAAAAAAAATAAATTTAAACTAAAATAATTAGTGGTAGTTTTTAGTAACCATTACTAAGTAAATTAATAAAAATTATGTTTAGTTGTAGTTACCTTTAAAAAAAATAAACATAATCCTGAATATTATATCTAACATCGGTTAGTTTCATGTAATATATATTCTTTGGGATAATTTTATTTAAAGAACCACCGTTAAATAAAACCAAAACCGCCGCTAAATTCTCCAAAAATGACACATAACAAAACTATCATGAAATTAAAAGAACGACCAAAAAATGACTACTGATAATTAAATACACTGTGGTTTTGATAACTACTGATATATTGTTATTCATAGGTTTAAACCACCACCACTTCAAGAAAAAAATTCCACTAATGCCCTCTTTTTTTCTAATGCCGGGAAATGTTCTTCGTCAATGATCAATCCAAACTTCAGGTAAGATGTTTGTTTTATTTGGACGTATCATCATTTTATATCCTATGTATAACATGGTTTAATCCTCATAAGAATATTTATTCAAGGATTTTGGTTTGATTTTCCTGTTACTTTCATCTCCCAGGAATATTGGGAATTGATATTATTTTTTTTCCTTATTTTTTATCTTCATTCGTCACCCTATGAAAATGAATCAAGGCTAGCCCCAAAAATATTTTTGGTTCATTCCTTATGTTTATATTTTGTGGTTTTTTGTCCTCACTACTACAAAACTATGATTATCTATCATTTGGCTTTATGAGTGCTAGCTAAAAGTGTTGTCAAAGGGGGTCTTTATTAGTACTAAAAAAATTACTGATAATGGGGTGTTCATAATCAGTATTAATAAAAAGAGCTGATAAATGGGGGGTCTTTATTGGTGCTAGAAAAAAATTTCTAATAAAGGGAGTTCTTTTTCAGTACTAGTAAAAAAATTACAGATAGTGGTGGATTTATCAATGATTTTTACTAGCACTGATAAAAGCCCCCCTTTATCAGCACTTTTTTTCTTTCACTAATAAAGGGTATACTTCATAAAAAATATAGTTAATTTAAAATAATATATTTACATATAAATATATTTATATTTATATCAATATAATATATATATTTTAAATATGTTTTAGATAAGGATAAATAGGAATTGAAAAGTAATATATAATATATTTAGTGAAAATATATTATAAAATAATTTAAAATTTTATTAACTAATAATTTCCTAATTAATATCAAGTAATAATAATTTAATAATAGTTATATGACATAAAATCCCTAGGTACCCATTTGATTTATACCTTGTATGGTGCCAACAAGGTGTTATAGGTGGTTCTATTAGAGCGATTGAATACTCAGTGGCCTTGCACTAGGTAATAGATAGACTCTTGGGTAGAATTATTTAAAAAACATTATTTTTATCATTTTAACTGTTAAATGATATCCCTAAAACCCACTAATCTTATGATTTTTTTCTCATTTAATTCATTATCTCTTTTCCTTGGTTCTTTCTCCTTCCCTATCAAGAAAATTTATTATCAATATTTGTTTAGAGGTCTTCAAAGTTATCATAAGATATCATCTTCTGAAAGGTGTGGCCTTATAGTACCTCTAATATTCATCCTCCTTATGTTTATTCTAGGAAGTTATCACTTATCCTTAATTGCTTATGTTAGTTTTTTTGAATCCCATTGATTTATTTGGATTTATTTTTGCTTGGATTTTATGAGATTTCATTATAAGTTAATCAAAGATAACACACTTGTTTATATTTTTGGATTTTTTTTTCTTATTGATGGTGGAGATTAGATCCATTAAATCCTTTATGATGAGTTGATTTAAATTTACTGTGTTGATTAATCTTATTCTCCTAGACTTCGAAGTGTTATTATGCTTTAGTTTTAGGTGTGTGTGTGGGTAAGATCCTGGTTTTTCTTCTAGGTATAGAACCTTTAGTTCTCAATATAATTCCAAAGTTTTATATTGATGGAGATTCATAATCCCTTAGTGCAGGAAATGTGGGTGTCCTGGGTTTGTTTTAATCCCATAGCCTTAGCTCTTGGGGGAAACATCTAGACTATATAATTTGTAGAAACTATGTCGCTTAGTCTGCATTGTTAGGAAAAATCATGCAGGTATTTTTAGGGCATAACAGAGGGGCCACACAGTTTTATTTAACCATGTTTCCTTGTTGAAATGGTCATGCAAGGCTAAGATAGTGGGTGTGCGTGGGTGACACATGGGTTGTCTAACCGTGTGCTATAAGCCGTGCAGGGTGTGTCCCTAGGCAGTAGGGTGTTCATGGTAGGAACACTATTTGGATAACCATATAGAAAATAAAATTTGGGGAAAAGACCATTTTACCCTCTTACTTTTGAAAAACCATCTTTCTATCTTATTCCTCCAATTCACAACAAGACTTCTCCCATGAGAGCTCCCTCCTTACTCTTCTATATGCTTTGGAGTCATTTCTTCATTAGACCTCCGTTTGGGACGTCATTTGTCATGGTGGATCGATGCTCGTAAGATCTCCCTTCCCCTAACTCCTTTTATCATTCATCTTTCAATTGATTGAGTTATTATAATGTGAGATCATATGCCCTGTTTTTTGGGAATATTTCAATTCTTCATTTTTCTTCTAATCTGGTCCAAACTAAAGGATGAAACTAGACAAGTGTCCTTCTACAAGATTAAGGTAGTTGGTCTATACCTTTTCCCTAATGTTGTTTTGTCTATTTGACTATTTCTATTGTACCTCATGTCATACCATCCAATTTTTTCTTTTAAATTAAATTATTAGCCTTAAATTAATTATTTTACTTAATTTGGATCACCCTTGTAGAACCTAATCATGTTTGGATGATGTCAAACTCATCATGAGCCACCAATGAGGTGTGTTTTTTTATCTACCCTATATTAAACCATCCCATTGGGTGTGTGATCTCACCACCCTTATAGTGGGATCCTTATCAGATTAAATAAGATAGTTGGAGAGGATCATGCCTCCTTTTCCATGTGATTAAATTATATTAAAATGGTTAAATGTTTAGATTCAACTGAAAATGTGGAATAAGATTGATATTATCTAGGATTGTGTCTTTTATATTTTAAATTTTAATTGGGTATAGACACTAACATATCCATTTTAATTATTATATTAATTTAGTTATGTTGTACATATCAGTATGGCACTGATTTATTATGAAGTTATGACACCGACTTATTATGAAGTTATGACACCTATTGGATTATAGTAGAAACAAGGGGATAGAGGTGTGGCACGTGTGACCCCTAGGTGTGATTTCTTACAGTGTGGCACCGACTAGGGGATCAAGGTATGAAACCTATAACCCATAGGTATGATTTCTTGTGGTATGGAACCGAGGAGGGGTTTTGAGTAATGCCACTTAAGACCTCTATATACTTTTACATCTCCGGACATAGGTCACCCAAGTTATCGCCTTTGGTCCTGATCTATGTAGGTATGTTACTCTTTTCACATGTGAAGTATGCTAGGATAATTTTTACATGTCATTGAAAAATTATATATATGATGATTCTCATATATTATAGCATACTCTTATTATATCATATTCTCATGGTCCATTTATACCCGTTATTAAATTATATCTTTTCCAATTATAATTACACATTGTTATAGTTTATACACCCGAGATAGATTTGTTATAGACACATTTGGTGCTGACTTATGAAGTTTATCTCACATACTATTTTGGTCACTGATTAATAACTGGAATAACTTCATGGATGTAGGTACGGATATGGGAAATCACATAGTTCTTGATTTTTATTTGATTGTGGCATGGGAGTGGGGAAGCACACAACCGAGCTATGGCTCATAATGCTATATGGAGATAGAATTCAGACATTTTAGATCACTTTATGTATTTTCATGTGCATGTGCCTAATTCCATTTTTTCTATCCCTTTTGTTAGATACATGACATTACATCATTTTAGATATGGTACTTGATATTTTTATTAATATTTTTTTATTATTGTTGTTCTGATGATTTATCTTCTACTATTATTTGGTATTATGATTCCTCTAATTATATATTTATTTCACTATTGTTCTACTTTGATTAGGAGGGTATAATCTCCCCACTATACCACCATGGGCCCTCTCTTCTAGCCAGCAGCCTCGGACATATGGGTAGGTGTGTTTGAGACCTTGTGACTAACTGGTTCAGTGAACCACTTACTGGCTTCTGAGATGGTACATTACAAATTGGTATCATAGGTTTCTTTTATTTTCCTTACTATTTTAGGATGGTATAAAGGAGACTATGATGTGTTAGTATTTGGTAATGATCATGTTCCTGGGAGTAATTAACCCATGTATGGGGAAAATCAAAATTACTTGGGATGGGACTTGATGTTCTAGATTATTCTTATTATAGTTTATTTGATTCCACCATTGGGTGATGAACGTGGTATGTAATGTTATTATTATTATGATGTTGGATCACATTTTATACTTGTAACAATACAAGGAATCATTGATAATGCATCAATTTAGGTGCCTTATATGATTAATATGTCATGAATTATCGCATTCCATATAGATTTCATTTTCTAATAACATGATACTTATTGTATATGCCTTGAGTTATATATCTGTTTTACAGGTAACATTTTTGTATGAAAGGGGGGATTAAATAATTGTTTATTGAAGTGTATTCGTTAACCTAAATGGCTTTCCATTATAGTTAGATGATGGCTCATTAATTTACCAATTATAACATTTTTGAGTTATGTAACTAAGGTTACATAGACTGAAACATTAGTTTATTTTGAATAAATTAATTTCATTTGTAATCTAATGATTGCATGTACCTCTATAGATTTGGAATTTTGATTCCTTCAGTAAAATAATCTTATACTAATTTTTATATCCTACTATATAATGTGAAGTAATAGAAACTGTTAAATGAAATTAAAATTGTAATTTATAAAACATGTACTTTTATAAATAGGGAATGGTAAGTCAATTAACCAGTATATTGTGTAAATGTGAGAATTGATAATTCTCTAATTTAAATATATTAATTGTTAAATGGGAATTCAAATTGAAACTTAAAAGGTGTTTCCCCTATAATTTTCAATTGAAAGTTAAAATACCAGGACCTTTACAGTTAAACCTATAGCATCCCGTCTTTTTATAACATAAACTTTCATTACATTACACAAAACTGAGGATCTTTAAGGTTTAGTGTCTTGGAAACCAGAAACATAATACATGAAAACAACATAAAACATTATTCTCAAACACTTGAAAGGCTTCTCCTTAAGTTTATCCTAGGTTAATTACTACATCTCATAACCTGGGGACATACATCAAAGAAAAGGGTGAGCAGAAGGCCCAGTAAGGGAAACAAGTGAAACATTTTACATATGAACTTGAGTTACATCAATAAAGTCATGAAAATAACTTTAGGGCATGAGAATGAAATCTTGAGGCATATCATAATAAAAATAACATTTTTCATAACTTGAATATGTGGCTACAACATTTAATATTGACAATCGTTTCGTTTCACCAAGGTCCATCCCCAAGGTGTCGTTAAAAATTACAAAGGTTATTCACCAAGGCGTCGTTAAAAATGGTCATCTCTAGAGATTAAGTCTTTACCCAATGCATTGGAGCGCTATCTGGGTGCACCCTTGACATGTCTTTATTATCATGTGATCCAAATATATCATCATCAATCATTTCATAAAAAACCCATATGGCATAAAAGAAATTGGTTTCATTTCATAATCATAACGTTTTAAAAACTGCTTTAAAGACATGATCTTTATGTCACTTTAAACCCACAGAAAAGGGGAAAGCGGGTTTCATGTATGTAAATCCCAGAATTTAAAATAGAACATTTTGATATAAATGTGAATACCCATGTAGAAATAATATCTTTGAGTATTCACTTAATAACATAAAATAATTTTGAGAAAGAGGGAGGCATTTTGAGACGAAAATTCTGCAGCATAACGGCTATATTGCAAGGTTTTAAAAAACATTGAAAAGAGAGGGGACATGGGTCACCCACTCATAAATGATCCATAAAACAATAGGGGGACAGAATATAAGGGATTTAAGAACATGGTAATGAAATTTGAAAATATACCATATGAAATGAAGAACATGAAAGGAAGAAAAAAAATAAGATTTCTCTTATGAAAATTCGGCAACCTAACAGCATTACATAAACTTCAACCAAAAATGAATTGATGAGATCAAATGGGGTCTCTCGTCATATGAACATAAAATATCTTTATGATAGATATAGAGATAATACCACAACATAATAAAAAGGAACTTTCAATACTTGACATGGAATTAGAACTTTGAAAAGGGAGAAAGTTGTAAGGACCACTTAAAAATTCAGCAGTCTAACGACGCCACTTAGACTTCAAAATACTGAATTGAAGAGATAAAATGGGGTATCTCATCATATGGTCATAGAAGATAAGTAACATAGATATAGATATAATACCCCAACATAACAAAAAGGAACTTGAAATAATTGACATGAAAGTAGAACTTCAAAACGAGAAGAGTGAAGAACCACTTAAAAATTCTGCAGCCTAACGGCGCCACTTAAAACTTCAAAATACTGAATTGAAGGGATCAAATGGGGTATCTCATCATATGATCATAAAAGATCAGTATGATAAATTTAGAGATCATACCCCAACATAATAAAAAGGAACTTGAAAAACTTTACATGAAAATAGATCTTGAAAAATGAGAAAGGAGAAAGAATCCGTTACAAAAATTTCGGCAGCCTAACGGCGCCACTTAAAATTTCATAAAACGAAATAATAAGAGTAAGAGGGGATCTATAATTATGTGAACATGAAAAGGGAAGTAAGAGGAGTATAAAATAACACCCTTTAACATATGAACATGGAGCATAAAAGAAATTACATAAAAGATATTTCTTGAAAAGAAAGAGAGAGATCAGATCCCTTACCTTAAAACGTAACTCTTAAAACTCAAAGGTTTGGTCCTTGAGGGCTTGGGGGCACCTTGGGAGGACTCCTTGGGAGGTAATTAGACCAGAAATTCGTTGGGGGAGAGTGGGGAGTCGAAATAGATGAGAGGATGGCTTGGTATTTATACGAAAAGTGAGGGGACAAGGTGTTAATGGCCAAGGGACACCTCAAAAGTGCTTTTCTCAAAACCATGTGCTCTCCTTTGGCATTTACCATGGAGTTAGGCCACATGGGGCCCCCAAAACAATAATACATCACCCTTGGCCGGCCAAACCTTAAAATATCTCATGACATCATCATGACACAGTTATGATGTCATTAAACATACCGAAACCCTAAAACTGTATTTTTACTATTCACTGAAAATTCAACTTTCTCAGAAAGATCCCAAAATTTTACCTTAATCAAATATCAATGCTCTGATTTCAAAAATGAACTCCATTTTATAAAAATAATTTCCTAAATATTTTTAATCTAATTTTTAAATAATTACACTATTCACCGAAAATTCATTTTTTCAGAAAAAACCCCAAAATTTACCTTAACATAATATCGATGCTCTGAGTTCAAAAATGAAATCCATTTTATTAAAATAATTTTCTACGTATTTTTAATTTAATTTTTAATTAAAAAATACTATTCACCCGAAAAAACTAATACTTGAATAATAATTTATGAAACCGTTATTTAACCATTTTATTGAATCACACTACTTAATCAAGGTGCCTAGATTATATTAATACTTTCTTTAAGTGATATTACTAATCCATTTGGTCACATTACTAATCCTAAGCATAAAATCACTATTCAAAATTTACTATTCATCAAAAATTAATTTGATCTTATTAGACTCTAAATTTCGTTCTGAACATAATTGTAGAAGACCATTTTTAGAAAATCATTACACATTTTTAATTATTTAAGGTTTACATAAACATTTTTAAAATATCCTTTTTCTAAAATTCATTAAAAAAATGCATACTGTATTTATCTGGAAATTATAAAATTCAAAAACTTCATCATAAGAAGAAATCCAAATTTTTATTTAAAACAAAGGATTACACATGGCAGTTACGGTCTCCTTACATAGCCCCTTATCACACCAGCATAGGACCTAAGTGTAAGGTGTGCTAAGGTGAGAGAATCCGAGGGAGGCTCAGCCAACATCGCACGAGTAGTAATTTCTATCAGTTTGAACTTCTCGCAAAGGCAATTTCGTTCTAGCTTCACCCGATTAAGTTCAGCTTGGGTTTGGTCCAGAGCAAAGCCCAGTGGTGCTACTTCCTTCCCAAGTTCTGTTAGATGGGCTTCGATCGGTCCAAGACTACTGGGTGAGGCCATCAAATCTTCTTTCTATATTAATTAACCAAGATTACTTGTATTTAGAGACAATAATCAAAACGTTCAGTTTCCAGGGGTCATATTGTCCAATGGTCATATAACAGTCAAAAACCCAACGGTCTCATTTTAATTATAATCATATTATCAAATGAAAAAAAAATTTGTTGAGTATAAAAAAAATTAAATAACACACAAAATTAGGAAACAAGATTTATTCAAAATGTCAGGTCATTACAATCTTACCCCCTTAAGAAATTGCATCCTCTCAATTTTTAAAATTGGGTTTTGAAATTTCATTTAAAGTCCCACATCATAAAATGAGTCAGTAAAACTATTACTTTAAAAGAAAGAAAGGGAAGTACAAAGGTCACCCGAGTTAACCCACACTAGGATTCCATGTAGGAAAATATGGACATGGAGGAGAAAACAAAGGGCCATGTTCTGAGGGAGAGTGATAGAAAACATGATTAAGAGAAATTTAACCATAAGAAAATCCCAAGCTTATGATGTGTGTAAACGGTCTTTGATTACCTAGTAGGAAACGTAAACCATCAACGTTTTTGTTTTACGTTCCTTTTCATAATTTTGAGGAATTAATTTACTAAATAGAACAAAAACATAAGAAAATATACCTACCTTCATGTAGATTTGAATCCTTTAATAATTTTATACTAAAAATAATCTTTTCTCCAAATGATGATCATTCAAAACTACTTGGTCTCATCAAAACACAAGAATCATCTTCTAGAGAATCACATAATCCACAAAAGACTAACTATTTATTTCATATATCTTTAAACATTATCCCAAAAACAGAAAGGGTAAGGTAAAACAACTCTTCAAAAATAATGAATCCCATAGGAATGGAAACTACTTTTAAATCTTCAAAGTTCCATGGTACTACCCAAAGTTCATCATAGACCATTCCATAAATAACGGTCCTTAAAATTCCTCAAAATAAACCAAACTATGATTGAAACCCAAATACAAGAGGGATTTGATAACATAGTCTTCCAAAATAAACTTCATTGTTCATATCCAAACAACATCAACCACTCCTAACATCTTATAACAAAAGTAGCTAACCTAAACATATTTTACCCAAGATAGGTTAATAATTCTCATAAGTAACCTAAATTACTATAATTCCACCTTAAATTCATCGATTCTTAAAAATATAAGTCAACATTACTTCTCAATGAAAATAACATAGTAATCTATTTAACTCGATCATATATGGTCCCCAAAATAGTGAACGTATTCCAAAATAACAATCATCTTTTAATCCCCTAATCACCTATTTCATATTAATATGGCAATCGTCACATTTCTTATCACATTGGTTGTTGGGACATGTTCTTCCATTTCCCGCCATTAACTACGAAAACAAAGTACAATTAGGGGCTTTAATACTTAGACAATAATCATGAAAAGGAACTTAACGCATATAAGGATAACTTGTAGAAGAAAAGTATGCCCTAACTTGTGATCCCCTAGATTTCAAACTAGGTTATCCATGATCATATATCCTTATGTGAATCTTTTTTTTATTTTATCTTTGTTCCTTTAATAATGGTTCATACTAAGCTTATGAATTTACCAAAGCATATCCCCCGGGAGTGTCGTAACCAAGAGTGAAGCAAGTCCCGTTGTCGTGTACCAGTTCCCGTTCGAGTCTAGCTCAAAGCGGTGTTTTCGGGTTTTACCCCTATGTACATCTGTGCTAGAGCAACCTCTACCTGCTCGTATCCAGACAGGGATGTATTTTCTTGGCAACCCATTACTCAATACTCACAAAAATACCAGGAAGATTTCCTATATATAAACTTTTATTTAGGCTTCTTCCTAAAGTTTTCATATCCTAATTTCCACAAATAACTAAACCATCCTTTGATACCAACTATAGCATCCCGTCTTTTTATAACATAAACTTTCATTACATTACAAAAAAATGAGTATCTTTAAGGTTTAGTGTCTTGGAAACCAGGAACATAATACATGAAAACAACATAAAACATTCTTCTTAAACACTTGAAAGGCTTCTCCTTAAGTTCATCCTAGGTTTATTACTACATCTCATAACCTGGGGACATACATCAAAGGAAAGGATGAGCAGAAGGCCCAGTAAGGGAAACAAGTGAAATATTTTACATATGAACTTGAGTTACAACAATAAAGTCATGAAAAGAACTTTAAGGCATGAGAATGAAATCATGAGGCATATCATAATAAAAATAACATTTTTTATAACTTGAAGATGTGGATACAACATTTAATATTGACAATCGTTTCGTTTCACCAAGGTCCATCCCCAAGGCGTCGTTAAAAATTACCAAGGCTATTCACCAAGGCGTCGTTAAAAATGGTCATCTCTAGAGATTAAGTCTTTACCCAATGCATTAGAGCGCTATCTAGGCGCACCCTTGACATGTCTTTATTATCATGTGATCCACATATATCATCATCAATAATTTCATAAACAACCCATATGGCATAAAATAAATGGGTTTCATTTCATAATCATAACGTTGTAAAAATTTCTTTAAAGACATGATCTTTATGTCACTTTAAACCCACGGAAAAGGGGAAAGCGGGTTTCATGTATGTAAATCCCAGAATTTAAAATAGAACATTTTGATATACATGTGAATACCGCTGTAGAAATAAGATATTTGAGTATTCACTTAATAACATAAAATAATTTTTAGAAAGAGGGAGGCATTTTGAGACGAAAATTCTGCAGCATAACGGCTATGTTGCAAGGTTTTAGAAAACATTGAAAAGAGAGGGGAAATGGGTCACCCACTCATAAATGATCCATAAAACAGTAGGGGGACAAAATATAAGGGATTTAAGAACATGTTAATGAAATTTGAAAATATACCATATGAAATGAAGAACATGAAACGAAGACAAAAATAAGATTTCTCTTATGAAAATTCGACAGCCTAACAGCGTTACATAAACTTCAACCAAAAATGAATTGATGAGATCAAATGGGGTCTATCTTCATATGAACATAAAAGATAATTATGATAGATATAGAGATAATACCCCAACATAATAAAAATTAACTTTCAAGACATGACATGGAATTAAAACTTTGAAAAGGGAGAAAGTTGTAAGGACCACTTAAACATTCAGCAGTCTAACGACGCCACTTAAACTTCAAAATACTGAATTGAAGAGATCAAATGGGGTCTCTCATCATATGTTCATAGAAGATCAGTATGATATATATAGAGATCATACCCTAACATAACAAAAAGGAACTTGAAAGAATTGACATGAAAGTAGAACTTCAAAACGAGAAGGGTGAAGAACCACTTAAAATTCGGCAGCCGAAGGGCGCCACTTAAAACTTCAAAATACTGAATTGAAGGGATCAAATGGGGTCTCTCATCATAGGATCATAAAAGATCATTATGATAAATTTAGATATCATACCCCAACATAATAAAAAGGAACTTGAAATACTTTACATGATAATAGATCTTGAAAATGAGAAGGGAGAAAGAATCCGTTACAAAAATTTCGGCAGCCTAACAACGCCACTTAAAATTTCATAAAACGAAATAATGAGAGTAAGAGGGGATCTCTCATTATGTGAACATGAAAAGGGAAGTAAGAGTAGTATAAAAGAACACCCTTTAAAATAAGAACATGGATCATAAAAGAAATTACATAAATGATATTTCTTGAAAAGAAAGAGAGAGATCAGATCCCTTAACTTAAAACGTAACTCTTAAAACTCAAAGGTTTGGTCCTTGAGGGCTTGGGGCACCTTGGGAGGACTTCTTGGGAGGTAATGAGACCATATATTCGTTGGGGGAGAGTGGGGAGTCGAAATGGATGAGAGGATTGCTTGGTATTTATAGGGAAAGTGAGGGGACAAGGTATTAATGGCCAAGGGACACCTCAAAAGTGCTTTTCTCAAAACCATGTGCTCTCCCTTGGCATTACCATGAAGTTAGGCCACATGGGTCCCCCAAAACAATAATTCATCACCCTTGGCCGTCCAACCCTTAAAATATCTCATGACATCATCATGACACAGTGATGATGTCATTAAACATACTGAAACCCTAAAACTGTATTTTTACTATTCACTGAAAATTCAACTTTCTCAGAAAGATCCCAAAATTTCACCTTAATCAAATATCAATGCTCTGATTTCAAAAATGAACTCCATTTTATAAAAATAATTTCCTAAATATTTTTAATCTAATTTTTAAATAATTACACTATTCACTAAAAATTCATTTTTTTCAAAAAAAAACCCAAAATTTACTTTAACATAATATCGATGCTCTGAGTTCAAAAATGAAATCCATTTTATTAAAATAATTTTCTAAGTATTTTTAATTTAATTTGTAATTAAAAAACACTATTCACCCGAAAAAACTAATACTTGAATAATAATTTATGAAACCGTTATATAACCATTTTATTGAATCACACTACTTAATCAAGGTGCCTAGATTATATTAATACTTTTTTGAAGTGAGATTACTAATCCATTTGGTCACATTACTAATCCTAAGCATAAAATCACTATTCATAATTTACTATTCATCAAAAATTAATTTTATCTTATTAGACTCTAAATTTCGTACTGAACATAATTGTAGAAGACCATTTTTCGAAAATCATTACACATTTTTAATTATTTAAGGTTTACATAATCATTTTTAAAATATCCTTTTTCTAAAATTCATTAAAAAAATGCATACTGTATTTATCCGGACATTGGAAAATTTATAAACTTCATCATAAGAAGAAATCCCAATTTTTATTTAAAACAAAGGATTACACAAGGCAGTTACAGTCTCCTTACATAGCCCCTTATCACACCAGCATAGGACCTAAGTGTAAGGTGTGCTAAGGTGAGAGAATCTGAGGGAGGCTCGGCCAACATCGCACGAGTAGTAATTTCTATCAGTTTGAACTTCTCGCAAAGGCGATTCCGTTCTAGCTTCACCCGATTAAGTTCAGCTTGGGTTTGGTCCAGAGCAAAGCCCAGTGGTGCTACTTCCTTCCCATGTTCTGTTAGATGGGCTTCGATCGGTCCAAGACTACTGGGTGAGGCCATCAAATCTTCTTTCTATATTAATTAACCAAGATTACTTGTATTTAGAGACAATAATCAAAACGTTCAGTTTCCAGGGGTCATATTGTCCAATGGTCATATAACAGTCAAAAACCCAACGGTCTCATTTTAATTATACTCATATTATCAAATGAAAAAAAATTGTTGAGTATAAAAAAAATAACACACAAAATTAGGAGACAAGATTTATTCAAAATGTCGGGTCGTTACAAAACCCATATCTTGACCATGACCCAGCCTTAGTAATGGAAATAGAGAGTGACTCTTGTGTTCCTTAGGATTTTTCTTATCACCCAGACCTGGCTTTAGGAGCAGGTAGAGGGGTGTGACTCTTATATTGAAAGGCTTGTGCCTATCCTACTACAACACCCCGAGATTTTATGAGATATATTCCTTTTAATTTCTTTGATTTATTATGTTGTATACTACCCCAATATTAGATTCCTCTATATGCAACACCATATTAGCATGAAGTATACACAACACTATACTTGGATTGTGTGACACACAATTTCATGTTCGTTTGATAGAATCGATTTCACGAAACACTGAGTATAGATTTTGTTCAATTT
Source organism: Viscum album (assembly GCA_963277665.1). NCBI lineage: Eukaryota > Viridiplantae > Streptophyta > Magnoliopsida > Santalales > Viscaceae > Viscum > Viscum album. Next base: position 1,647,816,341 of record OY728135.1, read on the forward strand.
ATAAAAGAAATATGTTTGGATTATGTTATACACAACAGAAAATTAGTCGTTTACTAAACACAACACAAACATGGCACGAATTATATGTAAGAGATACCTTGCTCGATATCTTGCATTGTATGCAATACTAAGTTTCACTAAACAGTGATATATTATTAAAATATTATATAAACTAGCCATTATGAATAGTATTAATCACATTTTAAATTTTATATAATATTATCATTTATCTTATGTATTTTCTAGAACATAATATAAGAACGAATTAATTTTTTTTGGATAAAAGAAGTAGTTTTCAAAAAATGTAGTTTTACCGCATTTTGATGGCGCAACAATTTTAAATAATGTTTTTAAAAATTTATATATTCTATTCCACAAAATGAACATATTTTTTGTAAGCGGGACATCAAAATTTAAATTAGATGATTTCTTTTATTTTTTTGATGAAATTCATATTTTGATGAATAGTGAAAGAAATTTCATTTTAATTCAAAACTTCATTTTCATCTAATTTATTTATATGGGTATATGTTTTTTTAATTGGTTTTGAAGATTAATTAGATTATGTTTTTATAATTTAATAAAATTTTGGTTATTATAAGTAATTTAACGTTTAAATTGGACATAAACAAATGACAATCTTTTGATAAATTTACTTCTTAAAACCTTCTTTTTTGGTTTTAACAACAGGAAGTAATTTTAAATTAATTTATACTGATTATGTGTTTTTAATTAAGAAAAATGGATTCCATACTTATAATCATTGGGTCCAAATTATGTTAACAGGTTACTTTAATTTTTTAGGAAATTATAAATAATAACTATAGTATTTTTTATTTACCACATTTAAAGGTAAATCATGTAAATTTGGGTAACTAACAATATGATAAAGATAATAAAATTACTCTAATATATGAAAAAATCTTATTTTATGAATTAAAGATGACCAATATAACCTATGTTTCATAATTGATTAATTTAGTGAACTTTTTTTCATGAATGTGATGTAATTATAATTAAAACAAAAGAAGGTGACAACATGTCACTCTCATATATATTATAAGTATAATAATTTTAATATAGTGATAAAAATGATAGAAACTCGAACATAAATAGTTTACATAAATTTAATGAAATTATATACATCATGTGAATTTATTAAAAATTCTTATATATTAAATAATTACCATAAATGATGACACAATAGTGATGTAGAAATTATTTTGTTGATTAAAATATCAAATAAATGGTTTTAAAAATATTAAAATAGAAATCATATGAACTAATTATTGTTCTCAAAAACTTTTATAGGTGACTATGACATGTTATAAGTGTATTGAATATTTTTTTTTCTAATTTATCTTCTGTGTGTATTTTATTTGAAGTAAAATAAATGAATAGTTTCAAAATTGAAAATATTGATATTTTATAAAAATATCATATTATTAAATTATTTAAAAATAACAAAAATATTTAAAAATTAAAAAGTTAAAATTATATGGTTAAAAATGTCATAAAAAATCCAGTTATAGATAATTGAAAACATATAAGAAAATATTTATCACCATTTTATATTTAGAATATTATTACCACAAATAAAATTAAATATTTTAACTCATGATAAATAAAAATGATAAGGTTTAAAATAAAATAAAAACATTTCTACATTTTATTGGTTAATAGGATTTCGACCTCTAATCAAATTTTTATAAAAAAATGAGGTTCAGAGCATTATAAACCAAAATTTAATTTATAATAAAATAATATTTCAAGACATTCCAAAGGTGCCCCTCCCCTCTCTTATAAAAGGGGACCTATACTTCTCTTTTAAATACACCCCAAATCACTTTGGATCAGCAAAAACCTACCCAACTCTCCTCCCAAAATCACTCCCTTTCTTCTAGAGGCCACACATTGTAAATAAATCTATCCTAGGGAGACCTTTTGTGCATACCAAAATGAGATACCCGAAAAGGAGGTAATTGTTTTAACACCTCTTTTAAATTCTTTTCTTCTTATACTTCCTATACTTATGTTGTTTCCATACTAAATTAATAACTTCATTTTCTTATACATGCTGAAATTTTATTATAATTAGGGGAAAAATATATACCTCCTTTTATCCATCCTATGAATAACAATATCACCATGTGTGCGTAGGCATGACTTTCTGTCTCCACGTCGTGGTGTAATTGTTTTTCAACAATACATAATTTTGATGGGTATATTGATGAGTATAATTGATTTAAATAATGAATATAACATAATAATAATTCTATACAATTCATATACCATCCAATTCTATACTATTTAACTATGAAGGGAATGATATCATCTCTCGTGCGTAAGTATGAATTACCGTCTCCATGACGTGATGAGATTCATTATCCATGTTAACCATTGAAGAATGATTATAAGTTATATATAATAAATAATAATTAAATGTATGAAATAATAATTCTAATGTATTTGTATATATATATATAGTTCATTTACTTTCTTTCAATCAATTCAATGAAGAAATAGAAATAACGTCCATGCATACTTACGACCTACCGTCTCCATGAATAATGTATTCAATTTCAATTATCTATCTATTAAATATATTTATATACTAAATATATATGTTATATATAAAAAATTCATACTATAAGTATGAAAATCAAAATCTACGTAATAATATCAAGAATAAAAAGCCAAAACAAAAACAATATATAAAATAATTATTTCCCAAAACATTGATTTAACATGAAACTGATAAATGAGTAGATAACATAAAGTCATAAATAAATAATATATGATGTCATAAATATTATTATGGTTCTGATACAAGTTAACAATATGGTTAAACCCACTATACATGAGTTTTGGACACATACAGAAGAAATCAGACATAAGTTAAGGGATAATTTTGCAATCTCATTTTAATCTGAGATTGTTTATACGTATGTATTTACTAGGAATATATTTATCATTCATGTACTTTTTTTCTAAAAATGTTTCCATACAATCTTTACTATTATTATATGTATTATTAAGTCATTTTTACCCACTTTTAACTTTTATTAGATGGTAGGGAAGGAATATTTATTTTGTTTACCATACAAGGTACTTGTTTAATTTTTTAGAAAATGTACGAGGAGAATGTTTTTTTAACTTATACGACATGAATAGATTTTTGTTACTGTTTCCTGACACCTTATTTCCATGAATATTCTTCTACACTATTTCATGTTTATTTTCAACTAAATTCTTTTCTTTTAAAATTGCATTTAATTTTGAGAAAAGAAAATGTTTTTGATGATGAAATGATATTTTACTCAGGAAATACATTCAAGTGTTTTATAAAATTTATTTTCCATCTAAGATGATGCTCCTTAAATAGGGTTATATTTATATCCCTATTATTACAATGACCTTATTGTGTTAATGATGAATTGATATTTTATATGGATTATGTTATGATAGAATGAAATTTAAGAACCCCATTTTAATTAATTGGTTATGCTATAATGAATGATTTATGTTTTTGTGGAACATATAAGAATGATTCCACCATGATATTGGTGGGACCTATATCTCCCTCCAATGTAATGGGTAAAGACTTTTATTTAATGAGATAGACATGACTGGAATGGAAAGTAAATCAGGTTTAGTAATACCAGGCTGGAATGGAAAGTAAATTCGGTTCAGTAATACATGGATAAAATGGAAAGTAAACCCGGATCAGTAATGGACTTTGTCCAATATGATGGTCTTGTAAAAAATGTCTTGGATACTACAGAAATCATATTATTTGTTTATTTATTTTTGACAATTACATGCTTTATTCCAATTCTATTTAATCATAGTTAATATTCCGTTATGATCTAAGCCTTACGTACTACAAATATTCATTTCATGACTCGCGATTTTGATATTCAAAACTTTTGATCATGTTTTAACATTCTTATGTATATGTTTTGTTTGATGTTAATCATTTTTACCCTTATTGAGAATTTGAGCTCACTCTTTTTATGTTTTATTTTCCCTAGGATATAATGAAAAGTTTTAGGAAGGAAAACTAAAGGGGAGATCTTTATGGGAGATTTGGAATATCATTCACCAAGTTAGAAGATTATGTTCCATGTTTCTAAAAACACTAAACTAATATGGTATTTGGGAATATATTTTTGTAATGTATTCATTATTCATAAAAATAAGTGTAATTTACATATTCATCAAACTTTAGTTGTTACAGTTGGTATCAAATCAAAATAGGTATGAATGAATCTAATCCTTGGAAACTCTCATGTGGTAACATTGGATGATGCATGGGTCTCCGCCCAAGGGATTCATGAGGAAATGGATTCTACAGGGGATGGTGGTGTGTCCCACCCAGGGGGTGTAGCTTCCCATGAAGTGCTCTGATAGGTATGATTTCTATTCCACTATAAATAATTCTAGACTATTGAAATTGCTATCAGAGTGAAGGTTTAGTCGACCATTGGAAACAAGGATGTGGAAACAATTGTGATATCCCTAGAGATATTTCAATTTAATGTCTCGGGATGTCCCTAAGGTTAAGTATAACTATAGGTTATAGTCCTAGAATTTTGGTAACGATCATGAATAACCTAGTATTAAAACTAATATGTTATATATTGAATGTACTCCCCCTTTTTTATATTTTTTTCTTAATATTATTTTAACCTCTGACACTATACTTTTTGGGTTTTAGAAAATGGATGGAAATAAGAGGATTCATGTTAATAAATAATATGATGGCCAATGGAATAATATTATTCATGAGAAACCAATTTAAATGGGAGTTGGAAGGAAAAACATCGTTATTATACCTAATCAGCAATCTCATAGTATGATTAATAATCTCAACTTTTCTGAGTTTCCTAACCCAGAAAATAATAGAATGAGGGAGTTTCATGGTAATCATAAATGAAATAAAGATAAATTTTCCTCATGTAAATCATGTGGGAAGAGAAATCAAGTAGAATATTCAAAAGGAACTAGGAGATGCTTTGGGTGTGGAAAAGATACACATAAATCCTTTAATTGCAAAGGAATAAAGTCCAATTAACATGAGGTACACATATAATTTTATTACTAAGACATCAATGATGGTTAAATGTTTTAATTGTGGAATTTATTGGAATTATTAAAATAGATGCCCTAAGGTAAATATCATCAAGAGAATCAGTATGGTAATATGGGTAGTATTTATATTACTGATGATGAAGAGACTACAAATGATATATATGTTAAAAATAGTGTTAAGGAATAAAATGATAAAGCTTTGTCAATGGTTTACGAATATAGTGGAATGATTGCATGTTTATCCAGAATAATGTTTTATAAGTACTTTTATGGTAATATGGAATAAAGAAACATTTATGTATTGTTACACTATTGTTTTTCCATAAATATTTGAATGTATATGTTAAATGGTACTGGTAACCATGAAAATGTTTCATATATTTTTGGAAAACACATGATATGTGAATAATGATGGGATAAATAGATAATGAGGTTTTTGATAGTATTAATGACTTAAAGACTAATATAAGGAAAAAGTAATATCATGGTTCGAGTATATAAAATTTTCGGTATTTTAGGTGTGTGGAAAAATTTAATTTTGATAAAATTAATGTTTTCACTATGATAATTCATATTATAACAATGTTTCAAGAGAATACATGATTATAGTATTCATATACTTGGAATGTGATAACCAAGAACTACCTTATGAGATATGGGTGATGAATGTTAAGTCAATTTATTTCACTTCTTTATAAAGTCTTATATTTTCAGTTTTTGGAAGGATTGCAATCTTATCCATTTATGGAAAGTATGAGTTATACTCTGGTTGGAGTTTGTTATATCAATATATTATCTCAATATACGTAGAATTATTTATATTTTACTACCTATGCTAACATTTTTTTGAGATAGTTGGAATGACCTATCATTATATTTATGGATCACATGATCTACTAACACTTCAAGAATGAAAAATTCAACTTCATTTCATTGAATTATAGATGAACTGGAAATTGTTCAAGGTACAACCAACAATGAGATTGTTATGAAATCAAGTAAGTATTCCTTATCATGTTCTTCAACAGTAGGTAAAGTATATTTAAAACCAAATATTTTATCCTAGTAGCTTCTTATCTGATGATTTATATGGTCCCTCAAATCATCACATATTTATGGGTTTCTAGTTGCTAACAATAAGCCACCTTATTCTTTATCACTATCTATTAGAACTTGATGGTTATATTTGTCTTCCATATTCATGTTTTTACTTCCAACCTATGTTCTCCTATGTAGAAACCCAGTGATGAGTTACTTTGGGTAACCATTATGTTTTTAACTTTCTCTTTTAAAATTAAGTTTTAGTAATCCTTTATATGATGTGGGTTTCCATGAAAGATACTTTCAAGTAGTAAACATTTTATAACCTTGATGAATTTAGATGGTGAAATTAATTTTATGGGGGGTATAATGTAACACCCTAAGATTTTATGAGATATTTTCCTTTTAATTTATTTGATGTCATATGTTGTACGCTACACCAAGATTAGTTTGCGTTATACAAAACACAGTATTAGCTTATGGTGTATGCAACACTATACTTGGATTGTGTCATACATAATTTCATGTTCATTTCATAGAATTCATTTCACGCAATACTGAGTATTAATTTTTTTCACTGTATAAAAGAACTATTTTTGTATTATGTTATACACAACACCAAATTAATCATGAAATAAACACAATACTGACTTGTCTTTCATTATATGCAGGAGCAACCTTCCTCGATAACTTACATTGTATGCAGTTCCGAGATTGGCTAAACAATGATATATTATTAAAATATTATATAAACTAGATGTTATGAATAATATTAACTACATTTATAATTTTTTATAACATTAAAATTTATATTATGTATTTTATATAACATGATATAAGAAGAAATTCAATTTTTCAGATAAAAGAAGAATTTTTCAAAAAAGACAGTTTTGCCGCCTTTTGATGGTAAACAATTTTAAATCTAGTTTTAACACTTTTATATATTATATTTGAAAAAATAAATATCTTCTTTTGAATCGGGACATCAAAATTTAACTTGGTTTAAATTTGTTTATTTTTTTTATGAAATTTATATTTTGATGAATAATGAACAGTACTGCATTTTAATTCAAAACTGTATTTTCATCGAATGTATATTTATAGTTAGACTGTATTTTTAATTAGTTTTAAGGTGTAATTTGATTATGTTTTTTTATTTAATCAAATTTTTGTCAGTTGAACTAATTTCACATTTAATTTGGATATAAACACTTGAAAATCTTTTGATTAGTTTATACTTCTCAAAAACCTACTTTTTTGTTTAGAAAACGGGAATTACTTTTAAATTAATTTCTACAAATTCTGTGTTTTGAATTATTAAAAATTTAATGCATATTTAGAATTAGTGGGTCCAAATTATGTAAATAGGTTACTTTTATTTTTTTAGATATTATGAATAGTAACTATGATAATTTTTATTTACCACAGTTAAAGATAAATCAGTTAAATTAGGATAACTTACTCTATGATAAAGATAATAAAATTACCCTAACACATTCCAAAATATCATTGGATGAATTAAAGTCGACCAATATCACCTATGGGTTAGAATTTATTCATTTAATTTAATTTTTTCCAATAAAGTGGTGTAATTATAATTAAAACAAAAGAAGGTGACAACATATCACTCTCAAATATCTTATAAGTATAATAAGTTTAATATACTGATAAATATGATAAAACATCAAAAATTAATAGTATAAATAATTATAATGAAAATATAAACATTATAATAATTTATTTAAATTTTTTAAATATTAAATAATTACCATTAATGATGTCACAATAGCGATGTAGAAATTATTTTATTCATAGAAATATCAAATAAATGGTTTTAAAAATATGAAAATAAAAATCATATGAACTAATTAATGTGCTTCACAAATTTTCTATGTGATAATGACATGTTAGGAGTGTGTAAATGTTTTTTTAATTTATCTTCTGTGTGGATTTTATTTAAAGTCATATAAATAATATTTTTCAAAATTGACACTATTGATATTTTATAAAAATAACATATTATTAAATTATTTAAAAATAAAAAAATATTTAAAAATTACAAATAGAAAATTATATGGACTAAAATGTTGTAAATTATGAAATTATGGACAATTTACATCACATAAGTAAATATTTATAACCATTTAATATTTATAATATTATTATCCAAAATAAAATTAAACAGATTACATAAAGATAAATCAAAATGATAATGTTTAAAATAAAATCAAAATATGTCTAAATTTTATTTTTTAGAGTATTTATACCCGTACTAATCTTATATTAGAAATAATTGATTTTTGGAGCATTATAAACCAAAAATTAATTTATAATAAATTAATATTTCAATACATTCAAATGGTGTCGCTTCCCTGTCTCATAAAAGCCCACCTCTCCTTCCCTTTTAAACACACATCAAAATCCCATTGTCTCATCCAAAACCTACCCACATATCCTCCCAACAACCCTCCCTTCCTCTTAGAGGCCACAATTTTGAAAAAAACAATCCTAGGGAGAACTTTTGTGCATACCTAAAGGAGATACCCGAAAAATAGGTAATTTTTTTATAACCTCTTTAAAAATATTATCTTCTTCTACTTCCACTAATAATTTTGTTTCAATAATAAAGTAATAAATCCAGTATCTTCTATATACTAAAATTTTATTATAATTATTGGACCGCCTTATACCTTATTTTATCCATCTTACAAATAATAATATCACCATGCGTGCGTACGTACGACTTACCGTCTCCACGCCGTGGTGTAATTGTTATTAAAAAATACCGAATTTAGATGGGTATATTGATGAGTATAATGGATTTAAATAATTAATATAACATAATAATTATTTTTTATAGTTCATATACCATCAAATTTCATACTATTTAACCATCAAAGGAATGATATCATTGCTCGTCCGTACTTACGACTTACCGTCTCTACAACGCAATGATATTCATTCTCCACGTTAACCATTCATGAATGATTATAATGTATATATAATAAATAAGAATGAAATATTTTAAATTATAATTCTAATATATTTATGTCTATATATGTGTCATTTAATTTCTTCCATGCAATTCCATCAGGAAATGTGCGTACGTACGACCTACCGTATCCATTAATGGTGTATTCTATTTCATTTTTCTATCTATTATATATATTTATATACTGAATATATATGATATATAAATCATGTTTTATATTCTAGAAGTAATTAAATCATTATATAATTAATAATATCAAGAATAAAAGTCAAAACACGTAAAATAAAAAAATGATTATTACCAAAAACATTTCTTTAACATGGAATTGATAAATGAACAGGTAATATAAAGTCATAAGTGAATCATATATGATGTCATAAATATTATTATGGTTCTATTAAAAGTTAATAATTTTTTAAAACCCATTATAATGGAGTTTTGGACACAAACATAAGAAATCAAACCTAAGATAAGGGATAATTTTTCAATCTCATTTTTATTTGGGATTAATTATACAAAAGTATTTACTGGGGATATATTTTTCATCAATGTTCATGTTTTATAAAAAAAAATTCATAAAATTTTTATTATTATACTATTTATGTTTAAATTCATTTTTACCCACTTTTTATTTTACTACATAGTGTGAAATGAGTCTTTCTTTTGTTTACCATATGAGGTACTTTTTGAATTTTCCAGCAAAAGTATGAGGAGAATGTTTTTTTAACTTATATGGCATGAATGGATTTTTTACGGTTTCATGATGCCTTATATACATGAAGCTTCCTCTACACTATTTTAAGTTTATTTTCAACTAAATTATTTTCTTTAATAATTTCACTGCATTTTTAGAAAATAAAACCTTTTTGAAGAAGAAATGATTTTTTCCTAATGAATTAAGATCATGTATTTTAGAAAAATTATTTTCCTTATAAGATTACTCTCATTAAATTGGGTTATTCTTTTACCCCTATTATTACTATGATTTGATTGTGTTAATTATGAAGGGATATTTCATATGGATTATGTTATGATAGAATGAGGTTTAAGAAACACATTTTATTTCATGGGTTATGCTATGATGAATGATTTATGTTTTTGTGGCACATGTAAGAAGGATTTCACTATGAGATGGGTGGTAACAATATCTCCCTCTAATGAATTGGGTAAAGAATTATATCTCATGACATATAAATGACTAGAATGACAAGTAAATTTGGTTCAGTGATACATGGTTGGAATGGCAAGTAAATATGGTTTAGTAATAAATGACTGGAATGGAAAGTAAACCCGGTTCAGTAATGGACTTTTTCCACTATGATGGTATTGGAAGAAATTACTTGGCTACTATAGAAATCATAATACGTGGTTATTTGTTTTCTACAATTACATGTTTTATTCCAATGCTATTCTATCATGGTTAATGTTCTTTTATGTTCTATCCCTTATGTACTACCAATATTTATTTCATGACTCATGGTTTTGATATTCATAGCTTATTTTCATGTTTTCACACTATCATGTATATATTTTTGGTTGTTTTTTATTTTCCCCCTTATTGATATTTTGAGATCACACTTTCTATGTTTTCTAATCCCTATGATATAAAGAAAGGTTTTAGGTTGGAAAACTAAAGGGGATGATATTTATGGGAGATGTTGAAGATCTTTCACCATGTTAAAAGATTATGTTCCAAGATTCAAATGACACTAAACTAATACGAGCTTTGGGAGTATATTTGTGTAATGTATTATGTATTCCACAAAATAAGTGTAATGTCCATGTACTTTAAGATTGGGTCATTAAACCTACTCTTATATCTATGAAATTACCATTATAAAATTCCATCTGATGTGTTTGTTAAGAATTTATAGATCTATACCACCACAACATCCTTGACTCTTGCACCCGGAGGGTGGTGATGACAATGCTATAGATGTGGTGGGCCCTGATCCCCCAGTGTTACCCTCAGTACTTTCACCTATGTCACCTCCTGCTATTTTTTCTCAGGTTAACATTTTTTGGTTCACTATCGTGTCTGATATAGTTAACTAGGTTCTTATTAATAAATGTAGCATGAGGGAAGATGGAGGTCTAGATCATCGTGAGTAGTTTTTCAACCCTATAGTGCAGTATCCAATGGTATGAAACATTTCTTCTAGACCTCTCATGAAGGAAGAACCAGTCAGAGTTCCCACACTAGCGGTTTTGTATTCTCTCATCAATATAGGAAGCAGAGGAAGGTGAAACCTCAATGTGAGGGGGCCCTACATGAGTGATGATCCTATAGAAGGATGGAAATTTACATCATTTTTTTAAGATCATCCCTCTAGTGGATATTGATAGAGTATCATCACCCAATCTAGGTCCTAGATTGGTATCATGAACTCTACATCATCTAGGGAGATGGTGTGCTACCGGGTGGTTAGGCCAAGGAGGTGGTCATGACCAGAGAAGCTAGACACCAATTGCATAGCGTCAGTAGAGTGGGCTTACTCAAGGAAGTCATGTTGTATTTCAGGTAAATATAATGGGCCACATTTATTTAGTGCATCATGTGTCAGAGGATCAGAGTCCTGGACCTTTTATAGTTCGAGGTACAATTTTAGTATCATCTACCTTAGTATCTGTTTTGTTTGACATAGGGGCTTAGTATTATTTTATTTCTATGGATATCATGGAATGCTTCGTGCTTGAAATCCAGTACTTATATGGGTTGATAATCCTTGGAACTCAATTAGGTATATTTTTTGACAGTATAAATTGGTGTAAGGATTTCCCTTAGAGTTTGGTGGCTATTTTTTTCTATAGAACTTTTTTGTCCGTGATATGTTTGGTTTCAACAATATTCTCATGATGGACTGGTTTGTTCCCTATCATTCCTACATGGATTTTTATTGTCAGAGAGTTTATTTCAAATCACCATAGGGTAGTACATATATACAAAAGGATAAATGGGATGTCCATGTAGGTATATCTGGACCAGAGCATCATGGGTTGAGTAGCATGACTTCCAAGATTGCTAGACTTTTTATAGATGATTAAGGAATACATTAGGATAAATAACCTCCTATAGCAGAATGTTTCATGAATGTATTCCCTAAAAAATTTTATAGTTTACCCCTATAGTGAGATGTGGATTTATCTGTTGAGTTGGTTCCACAAGCTGCACCAATGTCCATTCCTCCTTACAAGATAAAAACTACTGAGTTGCAAGAGTTGAAGAGATAGTTAGAGGAATTAGAAGATATGGGTTTTATATAACCCAATACTTCTCCCTGAGGTTCATCAGTACTTTTTTCTAAGAAGGAGGATGGATCCCTAGGGATTTTTGTGTATTATTGGAAAATAATCAAATTATTGTGATGAATCGATAACCTTTTTTGTATATATGACATATTTGATCAGCGCTGAGGAGATCAGGTTTTCTTGAAGATTGATTTGAGGTTAGGATATCACCAGGTATGTGTTAGAACTTAGAACTTACCACATATTATGTTTCGGTGGACCTTTTATTTTCACCTGAGGCGAGACCCTCTAACCACATCACTCTGGATTACCCTATATAGACTTCCTTTGTTGTTCCAGAACCCGGTGATCCTTCGGTTGATAGGTAATTTTCTTGGACACTATCTATGTTCTGAATCCTGCACTAGTGTCATCTGCCATCCCATTGTAACGAGTATCTATTATGAAGCTGATATATCGAAAGGCCCTCTGAAATCCATCACCATTGAGATTGAGGGAGAACACCTCTGGAACCAGATGGTATGTTATGATTCTTGGATATCCATCTGTTCTGGTTGTCATTGTTTAGGCCATGATGATTCCAAATGTTGTCATAGGATCCATGGATGTTCCAAAACTGATCTTCCCCATCTTATGGAGTTTGGCACAGTCCCTGGTTTGCAATGCTATAGTTGTTAATCAATTGGAGAAGGGAGAAGTCTATGTTGGTCTGCATTGCAGAGGGGAAGCAATTGCTACTGTAATGGGGGAGAACCTGGGGAAAACCATGCCATTGCCTTCTATACCGTGAAAGTATAGTGGGTTGAGAGAAAATCTACCAGTGGTTGAGGTGTTTAGTCATTTAAAATAGGACCTATCTATCCTCAAATCGCAGGAACCAGGTGCTAATGAGGCACAACCACATGGACAGCCTGTTCACTTCGGTTTTGTCCCATCATGTGCACCTCCAAGAGAAAAGAGAAAGGCCTTAATCACTAGGGGGACTCTATCTGTGATGCCACTAGGGTTGACACCAGTTTGAATGCCGAGATATCCAAAACAATTATGCAGGAGGAGCCGATGTAGTATCATAGATTGGACAAGGAAGGATGAATAACGTGAATGTCTTTGGTCCCTCAGAACCCAGTACCTTCACTCCACAACCTCCAGTCCGGATGAAGGCTGTGACTATAGGGAATAAGAATTCCTTTGAGGTTAAGGATGGATTAGTAAAGTCTTTGTGTAGTCAGAGCCCCCGCAAAGAAGGTCCAATTGTGGTGTTGGGTAACTACTTTGATGGTCGGGATGTCCAAGAACCAACAGTGGCTTTAGAGGAGGATGATTCAGTTGTCGACAGTTATATCCAATTCTCAGTGGATAGTTTGGAAATAATTCAAGGGAAATGTCTTCATAGTCCTAGAAGGAAGAAAGGGAATAAAGGAAATTGACACTCTGAAAAGTGCATTGTGGTCAAGGGGGAAAATCAAAGGGATATAAAGACTATTCCCACTTGCCTAAGCCGATGGAAACTAGGTCATCTAAGAAGGGTGTAAACAATGAATGCAAAGACTTACATAAAGTGGAAAGTGGAGAAAATGTTGTAAATCAATAGTAGTTGAAGAAGAAGAAGAAGGGGAGTGCTTGAAACTCATCCTCCATTCCATGGAAGAAATGCTTGAAAAAGTTGTTCGGGTCAACACTTCAAAAGAGGATTTTGACATAATATATGAAAGAAGGTTGCGAGCTGACGCCAAGGAGGAGCAAGAGGCATGGTTAGACAAACAAGACTGAATCCTAGCTCAAGGTTCCAACCACTGAAAAATCAACTCGGATGAATTCATTCAGACAATGGATAGAATTGCCACCCACCTTGAAGATCTTATCTACAAGGATCCAGACATCCAGGTTAGTACTCTACACTTTGAATTACAGAGATATTCTTATTCTAATAATCTGGGTCTTGATTTTTATCAATTTTTATGTTCTTTCATCATGTATTGGTATCAATTTTTTGTGAACTATGGTTTCCCAATTCTCCTTAAAGTGGATTAAAAAAAATATTTGGTGGTGCGTTTCATGCATCGGGTATTGCTCTTGGAGCAGTTTTGATTCCAGAAGATCATGTTGGGGCATGTTGGTCTTGTGATTTAAGTACACTGAGAGGAATTTCCTAACACATGATCTTGAGTTGGAAGTTGTAGTTCACACCATGTGTTTTTGGAGGAATTACCTATTGGGTGTGTTTTTTGTGATTTTTATCTACTAAAAAAGACTTAGGTATATTTTCACATAGTGTGACTTAAACTTTAAGAAACATAGATGGGTTTAATACCTATATTCCTTCAATTTTAATCTTGTATATATACCTAGTAAAGGAAATGTTGTAGCAGATTCTGTAAGCCAAAATACTTAGACACAAGCAGTTCGATAGGCCAGTGATGAGTGGAAATTTATGGTTATATTTTAAAAGATGCACTTGGAGGTTTGGTACCATAATTTAAAGTCTACACTTGCATAAATATTATTGATCTCTCTACTTATAAAGAGATTGAAGATGAAGTAGTTGTCAGATCCCAAGAGATTAGTCCTAAGGGAGAGTTTTTTAGGTGAGGATCTCCCACAATATCAATGGATGTTCCTGGGTTACTACATACATCTAATAAGAATTGATTCAAGAGTCCCGGGATTCTACTTAGTTGGTACACCCTGGGATTATGAAGATGTATCATTACCTACATTTACAGTATCGATGGCCCGATATAAAAAGGAAAATAACTGGTTTGTTACTCGATGTTCGACCTGTCAGCAGGTGAAGGTAAAACAATAGTGACCATCATGAATTTTATAACTATTTTATATTACTGAGTGGAAATTATATAATGTCATGATTGATTTTGTGATTGTCTTATCAGGATCCCCTAGAAGTAGTTATGTGGTATGGGTGATCATTGATAGGACCATGAAGGACTCTAACTTCTTACCTATTAGAGAGACCTTATTAGTGGATTATCTTGGGAGACTGTATGTTCATGAGATTGTACACCTACATGGGGTCCCATGTACTATCATTTTTTGATAGGGATTCACATTTCACATCATGGTTTTAGTAGGGTTTATAGAAATATTTGGGTACACATCTGATTTTGAGCACAACCTATCACCCTTAGACTGAGAGTCAGTCAGAATAGATGATACAAGTACTAGAGTACATGTTCTGAGCATGATTCCTTCATTTCAAAGGTTCTTGGGAGAAAAATATACCTCTTTTAAATTTTTACTAAAATAATAGATTTTAGGTGATGATACTGATGGTTCCATATGATTCCTTGTATGGTGGGACATGTTATTCACCTTTATGATTGTTAGAGGAAGGTGGGGTAACACTACTTAGAACTCATATCATTTAGGATACTTCAGAGTTTGTTTAGTTGATAAAGAAGTGAATTACTATATCCCATTTTAGGAAAATAATATTATGTTTACCATTGCTGACAACCTAAAGAGTTCGAGGTCAAAGTTTGAGTATTATTTCATGTATCAAACAGACTTGGGAATTGAAGGTTTATATGGAAAGGAAATATTTCACCTCTATTCATTAGACCTTTTGAGGTTTTTGAGAGAGTTGATTCAGTATCCTAATGATTATAGTTACACCATAGGTACTAGGCTAGGCATGAAATATTCCATCTTTCATGACTTCATTGATACTATTTAGATATGTCTCATATATTTCATCCTAATGAGGTTGAGTTGAAGGTATATACATCCTTTGAGGGAAATTCTATCCATATTATAGATTGTAGCCTAAAGGTTCTCTAAGGATGATTGGTTCCTTT
The DNA here is from genome assembly GCA_963277665.1 of Viscum album. Lineage (NCBI taxonomy): Eukaryota > Viridiplantae > Streptophyta > Magnoliopsida > Santalales > Viscaceae > Viscum > Viscum album. Next base: position 1,647,832,532 of record OY728135.1, read on the forward strand.
AGTATGGGTGCTATGGAAGAATAGTCACCTACAGGATGAGACATGGGAGCGAGAGGCCGATGTACATGCTCTGTGGATGTAGTTATTCTTAGATGATGTTTTACCTGCAATGGAAGGGAAACTCAGGGAAGAGTTTCTTTAAGGGGAGAGGACTATAAGATCTCATTTTTTCATCAAGATACAGAAACTTTAGTTTTCAATTTAATTACTTATTTTTATCTTCATTTAGATTCCTAACCCATTACTTAATGAAACAAGAGTTTATAGGGCTTATTTGAAGTCTATAGTGCTAGGTTTTGGAAGAAATATCTAGACTGCATGGCTGGTAGAAACTGTGCAACCTCATCTGAATAGTTAGAAGAAATATGCAATTCATTTTAGGGAACAACATAGGGGTAGTATGATCTGATTTAACCATTCATATAGGCTGCACATATGTATCGATATAGATAGTGGGTGCAAATGGACGGTGAATGGTTTGTCTAACCATACACTACAAGTCATGAGTGGTGTGTCCCTATGTAGTGGGGTCTTCATGGTTAGTGCACAGTTGGGCCAACCATATGATCAAACCATATGACCATTAATATTTGGTCAAAATGCCATTTTAACCCCTTAATTTTTATGAACCCTCCTCCTTTCTTTTTCCTCCAACACACAAAAATCATTCTCCCATAAGATCTCCCTCTTCCATCTTCCATAGGCTTTGTAGTTATTTCTCTACTCAGGGTATATTTGTGACGTTGTCTATCATGTTGGATCCCCCCGATAATATCTTCATTATTTTATCTTCTTTTATAGTTCTTCTTCCGTTCAATTGAGTTATTTTGGTGTGATCTTGTATACCCTATTTTCAAATCATCTGCCTTTTCTTCCATTTTCTTCTGATCTGGACCAAATCAAAGGACGATATTAGATGAGTGTTCTAAAAAAGGCTTAAGGTAGGTGGTCTATAACTTTTCCCTAATTTTTTATTGTCGATTTACTAAACTCATTGTGTTTCAAACCAATCCTTTAAGTTATTTATTATTAATTAAAAGAAAATCCTTAAATTAATTATTGCACATAGTTTGGGTCGGCCTTATAACACATAATCATGGTTGGAGGTTGTTAACCTCAATTCAAGAAATCCATTAAGAGTGATCTTTTATCATATTTGTATTAAACTACCTCTTTGGGTGTGTTATCTCACCACCCTTGTAGTGGGATCCTTCTTAAATTAAATTACATAGACAAAGAGGACCATGCCTCCTTTTCCATGTTATGAAAATCTATTTGAATTGATAAATGGTTCGTTTCAACAGAAAATTTGGAATGAGATGGATAATATCTTGGATTGTGCCTTTTATATTGATAATTATAATTTTTTATGGACACTAACATATACCTCTTCATTATAATATTACATTATTGATGTTGTACATCTCGGTATGTTGTTGAATTCATATAAAGGTAAGGAACCTATTGCATTATGGTATGGAACTGGCTAGGGAATTGAGGTATGAAACCTGCGACCCCTAGGTATCATTACGTACAATATGGAACTGATGAGGAGGTTTGAGGCATGAAACCTATGACCTTTGTATACTTTTTCATCTTCAGATATGGGTTTACCCAGTTATCACTTTAGGACCGGATCCATGTAGGTATGTTACTCGTTTCATGCATGATGTATGTTGATTTGGTCATTACCTTATATTGGAAATTTATATATATATATTGATTATTGTATATTATAGTCTTCTCTAATTATATCATGTATTAATGGTCACTTTATACTTGTTATTATCATACATATTTTCATGTTATACCTATATATGGTTATTTTCTATACCACATGCAAGAATTGTTACAGACAACATTTGTGGTGGCCTACATAGAATATCTCACATCCTATTTGTGCCATCGATAGGTACCTGGATAGACTTCATGGATATAGGTATGGATAGGGGAAAGATATAATGTCTAGACCCAGATTCCACTAAATGGTTCCCCGATATAGTGGGTCACATAGACCCAAGCATGTCTCCTCTAATTCCAGAGGCTGCAGAATAGCAGTGAGGGCCTAAAATGTGGCTATGGGGAGACTATTCTCTCTTATCAGTGTGTAACATTGTGGTAGAAATCATATAGATCAATACCATAAGTATATCAATAACCAGACAAAATGTAAACAACCAAGACAAGAATAAAATAATAATACTAGAAGTATTCTCATATATATAATGATATGTCGTGTCATGTCTCTACAAATAGCAAAAATAGTTATACATGCATCAGTACAATACATGTATAAAAGTATCAAAAAAGACCAAAAATCACTATCTCTATATAATATCACAATACATAGCTTGATTACTTTCTCCCTTGATCCTAGTCATATCACATATCAAGAACCATAATGTGGGCACTTTCCCTAGTCCCCACTTGTATCCATATTGTCTATCAGGGTACCAAATGGTAGCATGAGACAGGGTGTGAGATAAAATCTCATTAGACCACTACCAACGGTGTTTATATCAATCTAGTCTATGCAATACAATCTAATAAGTGTGAAATTTATATCATAGGTATTGTAGAAATAAAACAAGTTCACATGGAATATGTAAACTAGTAAAGTGTAACAGTCTAGGAAAATAAGTCTCCCTAAAAAAACTATTCAAGATCCTATAATAAGTCACATGTAAGAATATTAAAATAAACACCATAAACATGTCATATACATAGTATATTATATCATCTATGGACAAGACGTATAACATGTATGTGACATCAACCATTGTCTAACCATATAACCAGAGGTGTCACATTTATCTTGTTCGAGCTATATAATCGAAAGTGTTAAATTTACCATGGTCGAGCCATATAATAAGAAGTGTCACATTTATAAAATCCAAATGTATAATAATAAGTGTCGCATTTACCATGGTCGATCCATATAATCATAAGTGTCACATTTACCAAGTATGATAAGAATAATAAAAGTGCCAAATTTACCTTGATCAATCTATATAATCAAAAGTATCGGACCCAGCAGGGCTGGATCCAGTGTAAAGTGGACCAATTAATCCTCATAGAGTCCCATGAGTATCTCAGTGGAAACTCTTTTAGACTTAGAATGGGTTCCATAGATCATGTAAATAGACCGTTTCCACTATGATCCCCAGTAATCTGGATTCAAGGGGTAGCAAGGTCCAAGGCATCCCACAAAATCAAGACCCAAGGATCAATCTCATCCAAGTAATCCACTACCATTATCATGACCCATGTCGTATCACACCCATGGTGCTCTATGGAAACATTTATCATTCAATTTAATTATCATTTCATAACAATAAATAAATGAGTTCTTTAAACTCATATAACCATTCCCATTAGACATTTAAATCAATTCACATCATGTATCACATGAAAAATGATTCAAAACATATCTTAAATAAAAAATTAAAATAAAATCGTTTACAATTGGGCTTCCTATAACTAAGAGATCTCAAACACAACCCATGGGAGGTATAATAATAGGTAGATTTAGTGGAACACCCCATGGGTGGACTAGGGTGGGGAAACCACCTCCAACATACTCAAAGGAACTATTGGTAATCCCAAACATGTTATAATACATTCAATTCAATCATTTGATTGATTATATTGGTGCCACATAAATTTCTGGCATATAGTATAATGATAACTAGGCATATAATGACCCAAACCCTAATGGAAAGGTATTGATCACCTATTGTATACATGTGGTATAAAAATCATCTGTTATCATCTTATAATTTGATCTATATCAAAAGAAAAATGAATAACAAAAAAATAACTTGAATTTATGGCATATTATAGCACCCCAAAATAGTGTAGCTGATTCCAAGACATATAAGGAATGATATAAGAGGAATGAAGAACTCACCAACAAGGATCCAACGAGAATTATGGCAGAAGAAACAGAGTATGGATCATGAATTGAGATCTAATCCTATATTTAGGCTTCCATGGGTTCTCCTGTATGTAAGAGAAGGGAGGGTGTGGCTTCTATCAAAAAAATATATCCCATTGCCTCTTATTTTAAAATCTATCATCAGGAATTTACACAGCCTGTAAATGGTTCACGTTTCTTGTAAATCTTGGGGTCTTCCTCCATGGGAAAAACATTACATGATGTGAACAGGCCTATTTGTGTTATTACACATCATGTATTGAATAAATTTTGTGTATAATAATTACACAACATGTAATTGGCCAAAATCCAACTTACAACCTGCCTCTTCCTTCCCAAAAAATACCCAACTGGCCCACAACTTGGATTTTAGGGTCCAAGCCAAAAGAACAAAAACAAGAGTTTAACCTCAAATGAAATAAGTTTTAATTCATAAAAACTATGGATCTTGTAATCTTCCCCCCCCCCCCCCATTAAAGAAATTCATCTTAGAATTTCCATCTCAAGGGTGGTCAAGAATCTTCTAAGAACAACTAAGTCCACCGATCATGTACGCCAGCCTCCTACTCCCAAGTATCATCCTATAATGGTCAGTGCTGCCATAGAACCTGTAATAGAGTAATAGACAAGCCTCAGAGAACCATTGTTCTCCTATCAACAATAAAAATAGGATTATCCTCCAAGGAAGAATCTACCTTTAACTCAAACTCCTTGGGATGAAAATCCTAAGATAAGTTTGAAAGATAATGGTGCATCTAAGATACATGGAAGAAATCATGCATACCCTAAAACCTCTAAGGTAACTGAAACCAATAGGATACTAGCCCGAATCTGCCCAGAATATTGAATGGCTTCGAATATCATGTTGAAATCTTAACATGTACCCTAATCTGTCTATGTCCCATCCTCGGTGAGTCATGAAAAAGGATCTTATCCCCAACCTCAATCTCTAGAGGTATTCAACAATGACCGGAATAATATTTCATTAAATATTTTGTAATAGACATCTATTTCAAAATCAATTGTTCCTTATATGAAGTTTCTTTCATGAGACGTGGTCCTTTTAAAGCCACCCCACCTACCTCTAACCAGCATAGAGGTGATTGGCATGACCTACTATAAAAAGACAAATAATGTACTACCTATATAATATTCTGATAATATTTTTGTAAGTGAACTCAATAAGGGGTATATTCTTCTCTGAAGAGACCCCAAAATCTTGTATGTATGTTGTTCGTAAGTATTCAAGCACCTATATTGTATGCTATGACATGCCATCAGTCTTAGGGTGGTATGTTGGGCTCAGAAGGACCTGTGTACCCAAATACCTCTATAAAGCCTATAAGAAATGATATGTAAACTAGAAATCGATATAAAAATGATAGTATGAGGTACCCCATGAATCCAAAATATCTCATGGTCATACAACATCCCAATATCAAAAAAACTAAAGGTCTCCCTGATTAGTAAGAAATGATCTACCATCACGAGCCTATAAAAAATAACACATTCAACATCACTACCATGAGGCAAACTTAGAAAACAGATCACTAAATACATATCTAAATCATCACTCTTTCACTTTGGAGTGGGTAACTACTATAAAATTCTAGAGGGTCATTGATATTATTCCTTCATCTATTGATAGGTGGAACACCTTGTAATAAGACTATCTATGTCAGATTTCATGCCTGACCACCAATATTGATAACGTAAGTCCTGACGCATATTTGTAACACCAGGATTTACTTTCCAACATAATAAATGAAACTCCAATATCATATCCTCATGTATGTCCAGTGGAACTAAAATTTGACCACGTATACGTAAGATCTGATCCTCACCATTAGTCTAACTAATAGACGGGTCCTCGCCTATCGCACTCTCCCATAAGACTAGGACCTTATAATTTGATAGATTCCTCAGACTCACTCTATCTAGTAGGGTAGAGGTCACAACTAAGGATGAAATAAAATTATTTCCTTGACTATATTGCACCTCTAAGAGAATCTCAGAGAACAAGGCCATAAGATGCAACTCTTTACTAGCCTCCTAAACTTCTTGCATTTATGTCCTCCTACTCAATGTATCGTCCACTGCATTTCCCTTTCTAGGAATATAGTCATGCTTGAAATCAAAATACAACTGATACTCAGCCAACATTTTCAGTCTCAAATCAATATCATGCTTTGTAAATATATAATTTGGGATTTTATGGTTTGTGAACATCAAAAAACCTTCTCCTAGAAAATAATGTCTCCAATAGTGAAAAGCATAAACAAATACCAATAACTCAAGATCATCCATCAAGTAATTAATCTCATGTTTCCTTAGCTAACGAGACTCATATTCCATGAATCTAACCCTTATATCCAAACTTTTTCTATCCCAATACCTAATGCGTGAACATACAAAGTGTGGCTTCAACCCCTCTTTGGTAGAATCAATACTGACGTTGACGTCGATCTCCATTTGAGCACATAAAAGAATGTCTCAAAGGTATCTATCCATAAAAAATTCACACCATTGTTAGAAAATCCCATCAATGATATTTATAAATATGAGAATCCCTATATGAAAGGCCTTAAATATCCATCAAGACCCAAGAAAATTTGTACGTAAAAAACATTCTTGGGATGCTCCTAGGAAACCATATCTCTGAAAATCTCTAGTTAAAATGATACTCTTGTCTATGAGATAATATGAACTAGGAAGTGAATTTGATCCATACATAAGTGTCACTTTGTGAGATTATCATATAATTGATACTATCTCAATGTATCCAAAACAATCTAAATATGTTTGGAATGCTCGTGTCGATTGTGAGAATACAAAAAGATATAATCCACAAAAACCACCACAAGTGAATCCATATAAGGATGTAAAACTTAGTTCATCATTTCCATGAAAATTGATGGTGTATTTGAGATACCAATCATCAAAAATTAAAACTCGTATTGACCATACCTACTATGAAAATCTGTACAAGGTTTTTCTTCAGGTAAAACATGCACATAATGGTATCCAGATCTCAATTCAATTTTTGAGAACATGAAAGATCCACATAGCTAATCGAAAAGGTAAACTATTAATGGAAATCGATCTCAATTATTAATCATCAATTGTTTCATGTTTTGGTAATCCATTCATAGCCTAAAGGTACTATCTACCTTTTTCACCAAAAAGTACTTCAAAACTACATGAAGAAGTACGGGTTCAAATAAACCCCTTTTCCTCCAAATCCTCTAAATTCATATTGAGATCCTGTAACTCTATAGTATCCATAATATAAAGAGGAATTGATATCGAAGAAACTCTTGGAAAAAATCAATGGAGAACTCAACCACTCTCTTGTAAGGTAAAATAGATAATTCATTAGGGAAAACGTTCATAAAATGATCCACTACAGGAGGGAAATCTATCTAACATGATCCCTGATCATCCTGATACAAACATGCAATATGGATTGTCATCCTACCCAACCCATGATTCTTAGGTATATCTCTTCCTTCCTGGACATCCAATTCTCCATTTTGAATGAAAACACTTCCCTCTAGTGATGTTAAGGTCACCCTCCAAAAATATCAATCCACATGGGATCGATATACCACCATCTAATATATAACAAGTATGATGTAAAATACTTCCATATGAAGGAAAAACATATTCCATTCAAGGTGAAACCCACTAAACTCAAGGGGGAACTCCCTACATTGGCCTACACTCTTTGTTCTAATCCCCAAAGTAGTATTAAGTGTCATAATTCCCTCAAAAACAATATAATAAGCCCTTGTATTTATACCATAGGTAAAACTATGAAACTATATGATGTACCCATGTCAAAAAGATTATATACTAGTATAGAGTCTACTAAAATCATACCTATCACTATTGATGGCTTGATGCTCTATGCCTTAAGTGTAGGCTATAAATAACATATTCTGGCTTGGATTATCCCTCTGAAACAACCTCACTACCTAGATAAATCTCTCTCTATTTTCTAGGAACAAATGGTGAATGGATACCTCATCCAAAACCACCACCTCATCCTAAACAATTGATAGTACTCCATCTCCTATCCTGATGTGGAGTTATGAAAACTTCTCCTAAACCTGGTGTCATAGATAACCCCTTTCCACTAACTTAAATAGGGAAGGTCATGTAAAAATGTTATATGTAGACCATCCTTATGAAAGCTCAGAACATGACTGGTTCCTGAAAACATGTATTCCTCACATGTCCTCATCTTCTAGACTAATGGTAGAATAGACCTACTGACACTCACAGCCTGACTAGTACTTATCTCATGGGAAGTCTCAAAACGTTGCTTCCTTCCACTAGAAGCAGAACCACTAAGTCAATAGGCTAAACATATATGATATTCACCTACATATTCTCTCAGCTCTCACTCTATAATCAGTTCATAATTCACTATTTTAGTAATAGAGGTCAACCTGAACATGTTGACCTATGATCGAATGACTTGCCTGAGAACTTCTTCAAAGCTTCTCACCATTGATCCCTCATCAAGAAGATATATTGATGAAAAAAACTAAATATGTGTAAATTGTGTTTAATATTCCATAACCCTCATAGTGACCTTCTCTAGATGAATGAACTCAGTATCCCACTCTACTCTCAGAGACTCGGGGAAAATGTAATCATAAAACCTAGTTTGGAAATCACCACAAATAATATCTAGCATCTTGTCAGGAAAGTTCAGAACACCCCACTAGTTCCTCACTACTCCGTGAATCATATAAGTTTTCAGCCTCAGTATCCTCTATATAGGTGTCTCTAGATGCTAAAATATTGACTACATAGTCTCAATACAAAACTCAGCAGCATGTGGGCCTCTATCCCTTGAAGAAATGGGAGTATGTTGTTGTTAGAACACCTATATCATCTATTTCATAAATGAGGCAAGATGTGGTGCCCCATGAAAAGTCTACATGTAGCAAAAAAAACTCTCCTGAATATGTGCCTCAACTTCTGTCTCTGGTAAATCCACTAGTTCCATAGCTATCATGATAGGAGGATCAACTTGTATCCCATGGACCACCACCTCCAAATCATGGTTGTTTTCTTCCTCCTAGAACACAACTGGAGGTCTTCAGGGTGGCATTTCTCTACAATACTAAACACCCACATCAAAAAATATCGATAGAAAAGTTCATAGCTATAAGCACTAGACATATCAAAACATTAATATAACCAGATCATACCCCTCTGGCTTCTCCTAATTCTAGTACTGTGTAAAATAAATAGACACCAACATCACTAGAGATGTAACCTAATTTCCACTCAAAAGTTAAGGTCAAGTTCTATGTTCAATAATTTCAATTTCCATTTTAATTCATATTAATTTCACAAATATATTTAAATGGTTAAACCAAATGTTTCACCACTTCAAATACAAAAGGAACTATACACATCATGGACCAAAATATTTCATCCACTTAATCCATACTATAACACATTCCAATCCATGTGACCAATTGTCCATTAATCAACGTTATATAATTGGATACTTAGGGTGAAAATTTTATCCTAATCAAGAAAACACTACTTCGGTTACAATAGGAACTCTACTTATTAATCATGTTTCCCAATTACCTACACATAAATCATTTATCACCCAATAGATATATCACACAAGCACATATCACTATCCAGAAAACAAGAAATGCACCCTATATGTCGTGGCATAATTCATGGAATGCGTGTCTTGTAAAGTTTCTAAAATGATTCATGAGATGGCATAATCTCATCTCATCAGGTAGTAATAAAATAGAACCCTAAATCATATCAATTATAACATCACAATTCAAGTGTATCACCCAACAATGGAATCAAATCAACTGTAATAGGCAAAGTCTAGAAAAAAATCATGTTAGGTAATTTGGATTTTTCTATATGTTGGTTAGCTATTCCCAAGAAAAAATAATTTCCAAATCCCAATACATTCCAATCCCTGTCCATTGTCTCAAAATAGTATGAAATGAATAAAACCCTCTGATGTCACTTTGTAACTTCCTAACCCAAAAGCCACTGAACGGTGCCCCAATCTGGTGGTTCATATGGCCTCAATCACATATTCCCTAATTTTAGTGGCTATTGACTAGCAATGAGGGACTAGTGTGTGTATTGGGGGAGACAATTCCCTCTTATAAGAGTAAAAACATAGGTATAAATCATATAGATCAATAACAGAAGTGGAAAAATAACCAGACAGAAGGTAAACATCCAAGATATGTATAAAAGAACAATTCCATAATTAATATCCTATATATACTAATATTTCATGTAATGTATCCACAAATTATCCAAAACAGGTATACCAGAAACATTGCGATACATGTATCAGTACAATACATGTATCAAAATACCAAAATACCAAAAATCACTATCTCTAGATAGCATCATGAGCCCCAACATGGTCTCTTTCTATGCTACTACCAAGCATAGAACATATCAAGAATAATATTATGGGAACTTTATCCAATCCCTACCTACATCCATAGAGTATATTCAGGTACCCAATAGTAGCCTGAGATATGGTGTGAGATAAAATCTGAGTAGACTACCACTAATGATTTGTATAAAAATCTTGGTTATGTAGTACAAGATAAGTAGTATCCAATGTATATCATAGGTATACCATAAATAAAAAAAGTTCTCAGGAAAAATGTAAACAAGTACGGTGTAACTATTAATCCAAATAAAGTTCTTATAAAAAATTGTTCAAGATTCGATAAAAAGGAATATGTGAAGTAAACTGAAATAAACACCATGTTCAAGTTTTATACACATTATATTATATCATCCATGGACACTCCATATAACATGTCAGTCACATAAACCACAACCTAGTCGTATAACCAGAAGTGTCACGTTTACCATGGACAAGCTATATAATCATAAGTTCTGGACCCTAAGGTATCAGATCCAAGGTATAGTGGATCACTGCATCCTCATCTCGTCTTATAATCATCTCATTAGAAACTTTGTTAGACTTAGAATGTGGTTCACATAGCATGTCAAATGACCATGTCCAAGAAAGCCATATCCTAGGGGTAGAAAGGCCCAAGTAGTCCCCTTGAATCAAGACCCATAGATAAATCTCATCCAAGGAATCCACTACTACTATCATGACCCATGGTGTAGCACACCCATGGAATCCTATGGAAACGATCATCATTCAGTTAAATTATCATTTCATAACAATAAAAAACCATAAGTTCTTCCAACTCTTATAACCATTCCCATTTAAACAATAAAATCAATTCACATCATGTATCATTTGGAAAATGAGTCAAAGAATCTCCTAAAAAATCATTTCAAATCGATTCATTTATAATTGGGATTCCTCTAACTAGGTGAGCTCAATCACACCCCATGGGTGGTATAATAATAGGTAGAAGCATAGGCACACCACATGGGTGGCCTAGGTTGGGGTAACCAACTACAACATACTCAAAAGAACTAGTGGGAATCCCTAACATGTTCCAATATGTTCAATTAAATAATTCTATTAATTATCAGGGTGTTTCCAGAATATCTAGATGGAGAACTATGGAAACTAGGCATATAAATCACCAAACCCCAAGGGAAAGGTATATACCACATAATATATATACATGGTTGAACACTATTCTATTATCGCTTTTGATTTAATCCAGATCATAATAAAAATGAATAATGGATGAAGAACCTAAAAATAGGCCATATTATCTCATGCCAAAAATATCACAACTGATACAATGATAAAAGATGAAAGACACAAGAAGAATAGATAACTCACTGGCATGAATCTAGAAAGACTGATGGCAGAACAAATGGAGTCTATATCATGAATCAGAAGCCATTCCGAGATTTAGGATTTTTTGGGTGCTTATGTGCATGAGAGAAGGGAGGGTGATTCTTGTGTACAAAAATACATAGGCCTGTGTATCTTATTTTAAAAAAAATCCTTTGGAATTTACACTATGTTCAAATGGTTTACACATCGTGTAATGATCAAGGTATTATTACCTAGAAAAATCCCTTACACGACATGAACTAGACTTCTTGAGTCATTATACATAGCATATTGAATACAAGTCATGTATTCTAACTACACGACATGAAATTAGCCTGTATCCATACTACAACCATCCTACCTATTCTTTACCAAAAACTACCCAACCAGCCCATGACTCAGCTTTTAGGGTCTGGTCCAAAATAATATAAACAAGATTTTAAATGGAAAAGAATGAATTTTTACCTCATGAAAACCCATTATCTTACACAAGCACCCAGTTATTTATGCTTTATTGATTGTGGCATGGGAGCAAGGAAGTACAAGGTCGAGTTATAGCTCATGATACTTTCTAGTGATAGTATTTTGTACTTCTTGGTTCTTTTAATGTATCTATATGTTCATGTATCTATTTTCATGTATTCATATACCTTTTGTTAGATACATGAAATTAAATTTTTTTGGATATGGCACTGGATCTTGTTATTTATGGCTATTTATTATTATTGTCTGGATTATTTATCTTTTACTTTTAGTTGGTATTATTATTTTGCATATTATGAATTTGTTCCACCATTGCGATAATTTTATTATGAGTGTATGGCCTCTCCCTTGTACTAGCATGGTCCCTCAATGCTAGTTGGAAACCTCTGCTGTACATATAGGTACACTTGAGGCCTTATGAAAAACCGACCCGAGGCACTGCTTAGTTGATTTCAGGACTATAAGTTACAACATGAACAACTTCTTCTTCTCATACTTATAGAGAGTTCATCTAAAATAATTATGAGGCCAAGTGAATTTAATTAAATTTTTTCTCATGTTACTTTATGTGAGGTGTGAATTTTTGGCTATTTTGATTTATATTGGTTGAGTTATCATTCTCTAGAAATTATTTATATGTGTTTTATTTTTATTATATATTTTATTATTATGAGTAAAAATTTTTCATATCTATTTGGAATTAGAGGGTTATAATCATCATGTTTATTTGTATCTGTTGTTATTTAAGGTGTATTTCTAGTTTTTAATATATTCCTTACCTGATAGTCATATTTATTAATGTGATTGTTCGACTTGTTGGCCTTGTGGTGCTATTATCCAATGTATGGAAGTTACATTTGAATATGTTAAAAAGTGTATATTTTTTATGTCCATTATGAGAATTTAATTATCATTACGTGAATAAGTTGATGAACATGTGATAGGTTTTAATTCCCTGCATATGTATTTTCTATCCTCCTCATGGGATGGGTTTTTATACCTTGATTGAGAATACATTTTCCCATTTCCATGGGACTGGTGATGTACCTCAATTTTGGAGATAGTGTGTTTCAATTTTCTAGTACATCAATGCATATTAGGCCGTATACTAGGCCTAAAGTAAACAATTTATATATGAATTCACACTGTAATGGGAGTTCAATGTTATAAACCATATTCAGGCTAGTTATCTTTGATATACCATGTTTACTATTGTTTTTATTATTCTGAAAGCTTTGTATAGTTTATGTCTGTACCTTAGTTTAAGATATTTTTTAAGGGCTGGGGTGGTGGGTACCTATAGGGAATGACATACTAAAATCCTGTAAAATTTCTTATGGGATGCATTAATATCCTTTTTCATGTAAACTAAATAAAGTTAAATATTTGGGGCATGGGAGTTAATTTCCCTTCAAGTTAGATCATGGATTTATTAATTTAGTTCCTTTTTAGATATTTTTATGGATGGTCCAGGCAATGATGTTGTGTTTTTTAACTGGTGTTTTCTTGAGTGTTACAACATACAGAGATTTCAATTATTAATTCTCAAGACTCTCTTTGCACACTTATTATGTATATTATTTGTTTTTGTCGAGTCCCTTTTAATTTATAGATTCTGTGGATTATTTATAATTTGGTTTTATGTAATTTCATGTTTTATCATTTCATTAATTTTGTGATTATTTATTATTCATTTGATTCCATTGATTAGTTGATTGTAAAAATTATGTGTAGTGTTTAAATAGGTCCTGGAAACAATTGTCATGAACCTTATAAAGATTAATATTTTAATACTATGGAGTAAATAAATCTACCACTCATATTTTATATGGTGTTTATGCCAACCGTTTGGGAAACAAGAGGTATGTCTGATGTGTCATGAAAACTCAGTCTGATACATTACTAGTATCCAAGTCCTGATATCTAAAATACATTAAACTCACCATCTAAGAATTACTACCATCTTATATAAAACAGATTTACTATTTTCTTCCTCTATAAGAAAATTGAATGCTACCAACTAATCTACCAACCTTTAATACCCACTTTCCAATCACCCACATCCTAATTAAAATTCTAAATAGAGGTTTATACTTCTATATTAACCTTATATGGTGTATTTGTTATTTTGAAATCACAGTCCTAGTGGAACACATCCATATTCTATTAAATATTTTTTCTTCTATGAGAGAAGATATACTAATGGATAATATGATTTATAAATACCACAAAGAACCTTATATAAAAATATTTTATCCCTAAATTGAACATAAAGACTAGTTTTATTATCTCAAGATTGTGGGTGATGTAGTCACCCTCATGAGAGAAAAAAATATTTAATCTTATAAGTGATTACTTCTAACCTTGAAATAAATACTCTTCCCAAAACATGTTGTGAAAAATTATAAAAAACCTCATAAGTAACCCCTTCATCTAAAAAATTAATTTTTGGTGTTCTATTAAAATAATAATTTGATAAATACATGGATACTTAAAACTAATACATCTATGAAAATGAGAAACAATTTATTGTTTAAGCTAATAAAAGAGTCCTAACTTTTGATCTATTAGGTATAAAAATCAAGTATTACTAAACTATGCCTGTGAAAATGTAGTTGTAAAAGACATTATCAGGAGGTTTCCAAGAAATAAGTTCCTTAATCAACATTGTGTCTATATTTTACAATATTTGAGATATAATGATGAAGAAAATAAACCACATATGTTAAAAAATAACACTTATGTCAATTTAATCTTCAATGTTTTTTCCTAAAGTAGTCTCAAAACAATCTTCATATACCTGACATTATCCACCTTTGAATTCCAATAAACTAGAATTTCATCATTGATATATATATATATATATATATATATGGATTGATCATGGTATAGATGAAATAACCAATAAATTAATCCTATTAACATCCTATATTCATAACTCCTAAAAAATTACAATGAATTCAAAATTTTCATAGAGATGTTGAAAGGTTGATTTTGAAATATCTTCATGTCATACTCTCATTTGATGATAACCTTACGATTAATCAATATTTTGGAATTGTCTCTCCATTAAAAACTAATTAAATAGCTCATTATTTTTTGATATTGGATATTGGTCTTCACCATCACTTGATCCATCCAGGAATAGTGAATATATAAACTCTACCTATAATCATTTCTTTGAAAAATAAGATTGTATTACTACAAAAATACACATTGATTTGGATAAAACCACTATGAAACAAATCATCAATATAGATCCTTAAATATTTAATATTTATATGTTCTATTTGATATATATTCATGGTAATAGGAAATACCCCTTTATATAACTCTAGATCACACTATATATCATGATTAATGGGAAAGCTTATAATCTCACCTATAAAGACAATAATAAATTATCTAACGCCTTTGGGAAGATTCTATACCCATGTATCTGAACCAAAAATAAATCATAGATATAAAATAACTGTTAATCATTGTCATCCTTCAATTTGAGTAGATAATAATAGTGGCCTATAAAGCCTCTATATCAAAATTTATAACCCTTATATTCATAATTGTAATAAATGAATGGGAATCACTCATATATATTAACATTCGATATTGTAATGCTATCATACTCAAACTTCGGTGGTGGATACATAGGGAATAGAAATGGTTTTCATCACTCGAATAATAAAATCTATATATTATAATCTCATATCCAAAAAATTGTAAATTTAATAACCATCTATTATCACTTCTATTTATTAACCTCAAACATCTCCTAAAGAATTAGTGGTTATTAATCTTCATCATATACCCATGAAATCACATATGATATTTTGAACATCCCAATACTAACCTCCAACTAGACCGAACCAAAATAAAATTACTATGATAAATTCACTAGCATATCCTCACGTAATAGGAATAATGAATAATAAGTATGGTAAGACAACATTCTAGACCTTTCCAAATTCAATCTGTCATACTACTAAACTTTTCAATCTTCCACTTACCAAATAATGAGAGGTAAAACCTACCAAAATGAAAATATATCATTAAACCTTAAGTATAAAGGAAACACTCTATAACTCAACCAAAATAAAATAACTTCAAGCAATTAAACCCTCAGAAATTTCTTCATAGATCTTGAAGAATGTCAACATTAAATGTTTTCCAAATTTCATATAGAAGTGCAGAATGAAAAAATTTATTGAAACATTATACAAATGTTACCTTTCAAAACCCATACATATGTAACATAAACCAAAACATATCCATTTAAAAAAATAACATAATGAATAATAAAGTATAAATTATCTATATGTTGTTAAAATAAATCTTCAAAACAATTTCCAAAATATAATATTCAGAAAGAATGTATAAAATTTAAGGGAAAATCTAGAATAATATTCTAAAAAAAATATATAAAATTTCATTAGTAATAAACAAATTTAATAAAAAATTTATATTCACTTATTAAATATAATCGAAGAGATACATAGCTACCTAAAAATAAAAGACTTAAATATTCACCTAGGAAAAATAAAATCAATCTTTAATCACAAAAAATTGGTACGAAAAATGTTCAATGAAATATACCTATTAGTATTTCTTATAGTATAAAAAACATCAGTTAAACTTTTAAAAGACTAGGCACCACCACACTAATTTTAACTCTAAAGGGAAATGATATTCAATTCTCAGTACTAATAGATCAAAAAAATTGGTAAAAATGATTACCAAATCCTAAATATCCAATTTCAGTATGAATGAACCACAAACCTCATTTAGTTGAATTACCATACTTTGGAACAATCAAGTAACAACAATAAAAATAATGAAAGGGATAAGGTTTAATTTTGATAAAAATCAAATATATTTTCACCTATTAATAATGAAATTACTTAACCAAGTTTTACATCATAATCCTAATAAAATCATAACCTCGGTAAAATATGAAATTGACTTCCATTTGACAACTAATTTCCAACCAAAAATTAAAAAGAAAGATTAGGGGGGGCCATTGTGAGGTGTCAATGAACTAAGAGATTTTGAATTTGTTTATACTATTTATAGGTCTCAAACTTTTAATAATAACCTTGAAAAACATTAATTTATTTCGTTGATATTATCAGATAATGGTTTATTAGTTTATCTTTAAATTATATGATCTAAAATAAATTAAAGAAACAAACAAACAAAAAAAATTACATTGTTTTGTATTCAATGAGAATGAAATCATCCTTTGTATGACAAAAAATAACTATAATCATATGATCCATGATAATGAATAAAATTGATACAATAGCACAATTTATCCTTGAAAACATAATACAATGAATGTATATGTATTTTAAATTCAATAGTCTTATGCTTATACACTAGTAAAATTGATATCACCAAAAGTAATATAATTATAATGTATTATTTGACTAAAACTTAATAATAAAATTTCCATTATACATATATAAAACTTTTTGAAAGCACAAGAAGCAACTCGTTCTTCAAGAAATTTTAATTGTATCAAATGTTTTTATATATTAATGAACTCGTTTTCTATTATTGTGATACTGGATTAAAATATTTTTTTATTACATAATATGAGACCAATAGATGTATAATTTTTTTTTAATGTTTTTGAACAAAATAAGTCTCTATAAAAGAACTATATATGTTCAAGAGACTTTATTCATAAAATAACAAATTTCTAATCTTCAAAATGAGTGTTGAAACATCTAATATGATGTGTTAATGACATTACTAGAGTTTATAATATATTCGTAGATATATCCTTTAATTATTTACTATTTATACACTCAAAATTCATGCATACTAAATTTTTCCTTCAACAATAGACACTAAAATTTATATTTATAAATTTAAATTTAAAAAATCATATAACTTCCAAAAACACCAAGATATACATATAATATTTTTTCCTTTTGATTAATATATTGAAACATACTCGACATTAATAGTAAAGACCCAAAATTTTATCATTTGAAATTATGTTCTTATAATATTTTCATATACTATAAAATAAATTTGGGAAGACAATAAAAACATTATAAATTAAGAATAAATGAAATAAAAGGTATTTATATAATTTATGGTACCTTTACCAATAAAATAGTAACTTTACCTTTGGAATAGTAATGTGACCATTAGGAATAGTAATTCAAAAAATATAATAATAAAATTAACAATGAAATTATAAGTAATATTTATGAATATTATAAATGATAATATGACATAATTATATCATATTGTAAGTAAATAAATATTTTAAAAAATAATTTATTAAGTGTTGGTTATTTATAAAAAACAAATTTTTATTTATAATTCTATAATTAATATAATTATTTAAAAGAAATTTTATTTTCATAAAATAGATTCATAAATTAGTATTTTTTATTATGATTATAAGATATTTTTATAATACCTTAATTAAGTTTTCAAAAGTGTTATAAAACAAGTTATATTTTTAAAATCTGTATTTTCTATGTGAATGATGATTTTAATTAAAAATTAAAAATTATCATATTTTTAAAATTATTTTTAAAAAATGGAGTTCAGTTTTTAATTATTCATGTCAAAAATGGTTAGGGTTTATTTTTGGTATTTTTCTAAAATATTTGAATTTTTTGAAAATAGTAAAATACGATAATTGATGATAAAAGAAAAATACAAGAATTATTGAGTAATAGATGATGTATGGATAATGAAAGAAAAAAAATATCTAAATATAATTAATTATTTTAATATATTTAGTGATAATTCTCAAACTATTCATATTAATGATCCAAAATAATAAACTAATTAATAAAATAATGAGAAAACACTCCTCTCATCCCGTATAAATACAAACACTCACCACCTCTTATCCTCACACACTACAATCTTTGAGACATGTAAAAGTTCTACCAAAAACTCTTCCCATGACCCTCCCCCACATTAATGAGCTCTTTGTCTCATCAAAAGTCCAACCCCGTTTCCCTAAGGAGGTTCTCAAGGAGGAGAAATTCAAAAGGTAAAACCCTATTTCTTTTTTTCTTTTAATTTATTTTCAATTTCATTTATTTTCTTATCCTCCCCTCAATTACACCTATACAAGAGGAATTATAACACCAGTATATTTTATAAATTATAATTTTATTATGTTAATGTTATAATTCATCTTCTAATCTCTTCCATTTTCCTTTTATTCTAAAAATAAAAATATTGTTCGTGGTGTGTCGATTTATCACCACTATGGAGGATGCATTTTTGTTTTTCACTACCACCTTAAAGGCTGGTTGTAAAAACATAATTATGTTTGAATAAGATTTTATTATACATATTATAAGTTATATAATGCTTTGGAACTAATATATAATCATGATGTTAATAAAATGATATAATCTCAAAATGGTCGTAAAATCCTCTAAATAAATTAAATAATTTTCATTAACTATTTATCTAATGATCCATCCTCTTACCATATAACCAAATGATATATAAGATAAATTAATGTTCATAATGTTTATAAATAACATTTAATTTTAATTTTGGACAACTATTTCAATTTTACATGAACTTCCATGTTCATATACAAGAGAACCATTCATGAAAACCAAGAAAATGAATACTCTCAAATGATGAAATTAAACTCTAGAACTCATAGAAATGATAATAAATGTACTTAATAAAACTATAATGAATAAAATGGATGAATAAAAGGTTATTTATTAATTAATTAATGAATTTATTTTTATTATCCAGGATATTAAAGTGAAGAATGCTTTCCGATATAAGGTAAGGGGAATTTTTGAACTTAACTCTCTTCCTTTGGGTTTTCCCTATTTCACTCCATTTTTAGTATGAATGTTTCATTAATGTTAATTAAATATAATTTATTTATCCTTACATTTTATTTTATAGATATACTTGTTTCCAATATTATTTTGGAAAAATGAAAAGATTTTTCCAAAAGAACACTTCATTCTACAAAAAAAACTTTTACTTCTCATTAGATTATTTCTTCCTCACTCAATATTAATGATTATGATACTAATTATGTTATTCCACATTTATTTTGGGATTGTGAATTTTTATGAATGTATTCTTTATTAAATTAATCCCCTTCATTTATATGGGTTATTTATGTCAAATATTGATATACGTTCTATGTCGCATGCATGATAATGTAAATGTTATGATGTGATGGGTGGGCCTAAAATTATATATCACATGTAAATATTATGATTTGATGGGTGTGCCCATTATTAAATGTATATTCAATTAATTGGGTTATGTGATGTATATAATGATAAAAATTGAAAAATACATGAACATTATGCTTTCTTTTTTCACAATTATGTGTGCTAGTTGACCACTAAGACACGATATTTCATTTTTATGCATTTCCACATTCCATGCGTTAAACTAATATTTCCTCTCACGATAATGATGCTGATCCTTTTCTTATGTTATGATAATAATTATTATACTCACCAATGTATCATTTTTCTTATTCATCCTCTTACTGGTATTTTAGCTCACTCATTCTTTTGATGTATATCCTCAATTGAATACTTGTACTAAAGAAAAAATGAGGTCCAATAAGAAGCTATAGAAGAAGGAATTAAATAAATCTATATGTTTTATTATTTAAAAGATATGTAAGGTACTAATGTTTTGAAGATACTAAACCTTTGGATCTTGGATGTGTAATGATTTTATATTTTTTACATTGAAAATAATGTAATAATAATGAATGAAAATTAGGGTCATTGTAGTTGGTATCAGAGAACAATTTAGTTAATTTGGGAATTGGGATTATAGAAATTTAGTGAAAACCCTTGGTATGCGACTAATTATATATTATCACCCAAGAAACATTTATTTAGAAAATTATAAACATATGGAGACCAATAAGATATTCTTTTAGACTTAATTGAAAAAGGGAATAAATTGTTTATTCATGATTTTTTGACTTTTGTTTTTTTCTAACCATTTCTATTTTAGAAAATGGTGGGAACTGGGAGAAACAAGGCCAACAACCTGTGTGAGGAACAATGTAGTGATTTCCAAAATGACATACCCAATGAATTGGGAGGTAGGGTTAAAAATTTCATGGTGATGATTACCCAATTATCTCAGGATATGAATAATATCCTGAGCGATATGGAATGCCTAACTTCACCTAAGAAAGAGAAAATGGATATTGATTACATTATGCAGAAATTACCACCGACTTCTAGTGAATCTTTTGATCCACTGGTCATAGAATAGTGGTTTAACTAAATGTAGAATATCTTTTCAATGCTTCACCATTATGTGATGGTGAAGGTGACTTTAGACATTTATCATTAATATGGAAAGTTCAATCAACTGTGGGAATTGATTAAGAACACCATGCCAAATGAAGAAATTGAAGAGATGGAGTGTGAAGACTTTAAGATAAAGTTTCTTAATAAGAATTCCACATTAACTCTTCATAAAAAGATGAATATGGAATTTATAGAATTTAAGAAAAAGGAAGTTGCATCTCTCATGACCTACAATGTAAATTTCACAAGGCTTTCAAGGTATGCATCAGGTTTTGTAATCAGAAATGATATAAAATTAATATATTCCTTAGTGGTTTAAAATCACACCTTAGAAAGGATCTAACTATTTGAGACATTGTGAGTTATTAATAATATGTTAAATGTTATCTCAAAGTGGATATTAAGTTTAGATAATGGTCCCATGGATATGGTGATAATAAATAAAATATGGAGTTTCAAGCGGGGGGGTCTAATGAAAAAGGTGGAAAGAAAACTCAATCACCAACATGTCAAAAATGTGGGAAAAAGTATCATGGGAACTACCTCAAAGGGATGGGGAAATGATATAGTTATGTTATAGAAGGCCATAAATATCATGAATGTCAAAAGGACCTAAGGAAGTTGGAAATGTAGTGGAAGAAAGGAGAGTTTCCCTTAAAGTTCAATGCGTAAACTGTAGGGAGCATGGGAACTATGAAATCCATTATACTAAGCCATGAGTTCTTGAGGTTAATTGGTATTAAAATCCACCAAATCCAAAGGAGAAATGTAATTATCATTCAATCAATTCTGTTGAGGTGGATCTCGATAATGATGTGGTTATAGGTATGCTGGTTACTCATTCAAGGATAGGGAATGTACTATTTAATTCGGGTTCATTGCATTATTTTATATCATGAAAGTTAAGTAAAACTATTCCAAACCCCCCTCAAAATATAGAGGATTAGTTATATATGAGAATATAAAATGGTAAATTATTACATCCATAGTATATAAATCCTCCCTAGTTAATTTTTGTGGACTGAACCTTCCATAAAATCTTGTCCTACTTCCTTTGGTGGAGTTTGATGATATATTGGGAATGGATTTTCTATCTTTATACAAATCCAACATCCACTTTCATGAAAAAGGGATCATTGTTCATATCTCAATGTATCCTCCACATTTGTAAAAGTTTAAGGAGGATGATGAATCTCCTTTAGAATCATCATCTCATGTGTGGATATTTCTATCTTATGAGCAAGCATAACTAGCTCAAATTATTGAGACAAATGAGGGAAAAATGCTCGAAGACATGACCATTTTGAATGTGTTACCCAAAGAATTGTCTAGTATTCCTCCTAACATAGAGTTTGAGTTATGAATTGAACTTTTTTTTGGATATCGTCCTATATCAAAGACACCTTATAGAATGGAGACTATTGATTTGTAGGAACTGAAGAATCAATTACAAGAGAATCTAGAAAAGGGTTTTATAGGCCCAGGTGCCTGACCATTGTGTGTACTAGTCCTCTTCATCAAGAAGAATGGTGGATTAATTTTCCTCTACATAGATTATCTTGAGCTCAAAAAATTCACAATAATGACCAAGTATCCCCTTCTATTGATAGATGCCTTGTTTGATAAACTACTTGGGGACAAGCATTTATCTAAGGTGTACCTTCGGTCGGGATATAACCAATTAAAGGTTGGAAAGGAAGATGTTCCCAAGAATTATTTTCAAATGATGTATGGACACTATGCGTTCATAGTGATGCCCTTCAAACTCACTAATTCTCCAGAAATGTTCATGTAATTAATGAATAGATTCTTTAGAGATTACCTCAATAAATTTGTGGTAGTCTTTATTGATGATATTCTGATATAATCCTAGAGAAAAGTGGAATAAAAGGATCATTTTAATACTATGATCAAGACATTTAAAAGGGAGAAAATTTATGAAAATTATAGTAAATGCGAGTTCTGGATGAAGTAAGTATCATTCTTGAGGCATGTTATGACCAGCAAAAGAATATTTGTGGACCCTTCCAAGACAAATAAGAATGGACTAGGCCAACATCTATAATGGAGATCCATGGTTTCTTTGGTCTAGTTGGGTATTAAATATGATTTTTTAAGAACCTATCATGATTGAAAAATCCACTAACCATGACGACTTGGATATGAGAAAAGATTGTATAGACCGGTGAATGTAAAGACTTCTTAAAAGGGTTAAAAAAGAGGCCCATCACTATACCAGTACTCCGACTTCTAATAAGTGGGAAACTCTTAGTAGTATATAGTGGTTCTTTGAAGAAGATATTAAACTATTAATTGATGAAAATGAAAAATTTATATCCTACATCTCAAGGAAGTTGAAAATTCATGAGAAAAACAATTCTACGCATGATCAGGAGTTGGCAGTTATGATCTTTCCATTAAAATCTAACAACATTATCTTTGTGGGGAAAAGTCTGAAATATATACTGATCCTAAGAGCCTCAAATATATAATCACATTGAAGTAGAATATTATGAACTAGTGAAGATGTTTAGATCTCATCAAGGATTACGACTGCCCAATCCACTACCATCCTGGTAAGGAAAATAAAGTGGCAGATCCTCTAAGTAGAAATGATCCTACAACATTATTAATGATGAGGATTTAGAAGGATCCAATATTATTAGATTTGGAAAGAATGGATATTGGAATCATTAAGGAAGGAACTCCAATCCTTTATTAAATGATTTTTCAACCATCCCTTATATAAAAAATAAATGATGTTCAGATAAATGATGTGTAAATTCAAAAGAAGGTGGAAGAAATGAGAAATGGAAAATCCACAGTGTTTAAAATTGATAAAGGAGTTGTAGGATTTCGTTCTTGATTATGTGTACCATCTGATCCATAGATAAATAATGAGATTTTGAATGTCACATATAGGTCAAACTTCTCTACTCACCCATGGAGAAAAAATATGTATTGATATCTTTGAGATAACTATTGGTAAGAAAATATGAATAAGGAAATCAATAAATATACATAAAATCACCTAGTATGTCAGCAAGTGAATGTTGAAAGGAACAATTCTAAGGTGATGATGAAACTATTATCCATACCAAAGTGGAAATGAGCGGACATCCCGATCAACTTTGATATTGGACTTATAAAGACATCCATAAGAAATGATGCTATATGGGTTGTTGTGGGTCATCATAAAAAGACGTATCAATTTATCAAAATTCAAGAGTACTTATCGCTATATCAAATTGCATAGATATATATTAGATAAGTTGTAAGGATTCATGGAGTACCACTATCAATTGTATTCGATCGAGATCCAATATTCACCTCTACGTTTTGGAAGAGTCTCCAACATGATCTAAAAAATGAGTTGAGTTTTAGCAAGGCCTATCATCCTCAAACTGTTTTCCAATTAGAATGGACTATTCATACATTGGAATACATGATTAAAGCATGTTATATAGACTTAAAAGGAGGACAAGACCAATATTTTCCTCTGGTTATGTTCTATTACAGAAAATTCTTCCACTCAAGCATCCAAATGGCTCTTTATGAAGTCCTTTTTGGGAAAATATTTAGAAAACTGGTGTGATTAGATGAATTTAGTGAAAATAATCTACTAGGACTTCAAATGGTTGAAGAAATGGTGGCAAAGGGGAAAACTATTCATCAACACATCAAGGAATCCCAATGTCAATAAAAGAACGATTCAAATGATTGTCAATGAGACCTAGATTTTAAGGCTAGATACATGGTATTCCTCCACATATCTCTATGGAAGAGTATCATGTGATTTGGAAAGAAAGGAAATTTGTGTCCTAGGTACATCGACCCATTTGAGATTCTTGATCGATTCGTACCTATGGCCTATCGACTGGAACTTTCACCAACGATATCTCAAGTACATGATGTATTCCAAGTATCCCTATTGAGAATGTACAGACCAGATCTATCACATGTACTGAATACATAGGTGGTACAGTTGGAAAATGATATATCTTACGAGGATAATCCAGTGAATATATTAGACTATAGAGATAAATTCCTACGAAACAGGACTACTCACCTAGTGAAAGTACTATGGAGGACCCATAAGTATGAGGAGGCAACATGGGAACTTTAGGAAGTGATGAAAGAGATTACCCTCACTTGTTTTCAACATAGAGTGTAAAATAAAATTTCAAGGGTGGAATTTCATAAGGGGGAGAATGTAATGACCCGAAATTTTATCAATGGAAATTTCCTTCTTATAATATTGTCATATGGTAAAAAAATCAGTTTTAGAACACAATAAAAACCTTATAAATGAAGAAGGAATGCAATAAGAGGTATTTCTAGAAGGTAAGGATCCTTTACCAATGGAGTAATAAAAAGGGTGTTGGGATAGTAATGTGACCATTAAGAATAGTAATTCGGCCAATATAATATATACCTCACATATGAAAGTATAAATAAAATTTAGTCTTATTATAAATTATAATATGATATAATTATATCATATCTTCAGTAAATAAATATTTCAATAAATTATTAATTATATGTTGGAATTTTTATAAAACATAAAATTTTCTGTATAATTTTATAATTTATATAATTTATTAAAATAAAATTTATTTTTATAAAATAGATTTATAAATTAACTTTTTTTTCTAGTGATTATAATATAGTTTTAAAAGACCATGAATAATTTCTCAATGTATTATAAAACCTGTTATAATTTTAAAATAATAATTTCCCATGTAAATGATGATTTTAATAAAAATAATTAAAAATTATAAAATTTAAAAAATTAGTTTCCTTAAATGGAGTTTATTTTTTAATTATACTCATTGAAAAATGGTTCGTGTGAATTTTTTCGATTTTTCTAAAACACATGAATTTTTTGTTAATAGTAAAATATGATAATTTATGATAAAAGAAAAATACATGAATTATTGAATCATAGATCATGTAAGTATGATGTAAGTCAAAAATATGAAACTATAAATAATTATTTTAATATATTTTGTGATAATTCTTAAACTATTCATATTTTTGTGCCAAAATAATAAAATAAAGAATAAAATAATGTGAAAACAACCATCTCCTCCCTTCTAAATAACACCCCTCAACACCTCTTATACTCACACCATACAAGATTTGAGACTTGTCCAAATTCTACCAAATAATATTCCCAATCCCCTCCCCCACATATATAACATCTTGGTCTCATCAAAAGACCAAACCTTTTTCCATAAAGTTGTTCTCAAGGAGGATAAATTCAAGAGGTAAAATATTCTTTCTTGTTTCTTTTAATTTCTTTTCAATTTTATTTCTTTTATTATCCTCTACTCAACTACACCTATAAAAGAGGAATGATTACTCTAGTATCTTTTATATACTATAATTTTATTATGTTAATTGAATATTTCATCTTCTAATCTTTTCCCTTTTCCTATTATTCAGAAAATGAAAATATCATCTTTGGTGTGTCGATTTACCACCACCGTGGAAAATGCCTTTTCATTTTTTACTAGCACCTTCATGGTTGGTTATAAAACCATAATTATGGTTAAATAATATTTTATTATACATATAATAAGTTATAAATTTATATAGAACCAATATTTAATCACGATGTTAATAAACTAATATAAGTTCATAATGGTCATAAAATCAACCAAATAAATTAAATCATTTTCATTAAATATTTGTCTAATGATTAATCCCCATACCATATAACCAATTTCTATATAATATAATTTAATCTTATTTATTTTAATTAATAACATATAATTTTAATTCTTTACAACTATTTAAATTTTACATGAACTTCCATACTCATATACAAGAAAACTGATCAAGAAAACAAAGAAAACGAACAAACCTGAATGATGAAATTAATCTCTATAACTCATAAAAAATCCCATAAATTAAATTAATAAAACTATAATGAATAAAATTAATGTATAAATGGTTATTTATTTTTTAATTAATTAATTTAATTTTATTATCCAGGAGTAACAATAACCACCAAAAATATATAAAACAAACACCTTAATGAAAAATGAAGTCAAACGCCAACACTAAAAAGACCTACTGTGAGATAAACCTCCTGGTATACTAATGATGCCTCATATAGAACATTCCAAACCATCTTAAAATCCCATCTCTCTAGACCAATATTATCGAAATGTGGAAGATGATGGTAAGAGCACACTACTACAAAACCGACATTTAACAGTGCTAGAGATCACCTTTATCAGCGCTAGAAAAGCACTAACTACTTGGGCAATGTTAAATTCCCAAGTATTTTATTAGTAATGAAAACTCAAAGATATAGGGGTCCTTTATCAGTGGTTTTTTGAGCACTGATAAAGACCACATTTATCAGTGCTTTTTTTAGCACTGATAAAGGGAATTTTGTCATCAATTTAATGAGAACTAATAAAATATTCTTTTATCAGTCCATCTATGAGTGATGAAAATTTAGACCTTTATCCGCAATTTTAAAAGTGCTAATAAATGAGGCCTTTATAAGCACTTTTAAAAGCACGAATAAAGGGTCATTCTGGAGTGTGTTGTAATAGAACACAACAACACCAAGAACACACTAGACATCAACACAAAATATTCCCAACATATGATTTCAATGAAATGATATTTATAACAAAAACAAAAAAACACTATATTATAAACATTTCAAACATTGTTTTATAAAATTATATAAATACAAATTATTACATACATTAAAAAACATAAATGTTCTATTATATTTCAATCCTGACCTGAATCATGATATTCCGAAAAAACCCACCACTACATGATATAAATAATGTTCATGTATAAGAAAACAATTCTTAAATTAGTAATAATATTAAAATAATAAATTAACAGAAATTTTTAATTTTACTAAAATTGATGTCAATTTTAAATAAAAAGATGTGCTTTGAGTCATACCAGTCACGCCGTGCATTGGACTGATGTAATGATGATTTCAACATGTCTCAAATGTATTGTGGATCATTTTACTAAATTATCAAAAAAATATGAATACATTTTCTTGGTTTGAGTACAATAGTTTTATTTTTTACTAAAATTTCATTTTAAAATGGAAACATGCACTTTTGACTCATTCTGATCACATCATGTGTCAATTCATTGGCAAACAGATTCTTAAAAGTCAAAAATAACTTATGAGTCATTTTAATAATTTATCAAGAAAATATGAGTTCATTTGATCATTTTTCTATGAGGGAAAACTTTTGAAATAAAATGAATATTTTAAATTGATAACGAACACTTTGAGTCATATCAGGCACATCATTTATCAGATTGAGGTACAACAGATTCCTACACATTAAAATGACTTATGGATTATTTTCATAAAGTATCAAAACAATTCTAATGTGTTTTCTCGGTTTTGATTAGGAAAATTGTGCAATTTACTAAAATAGATGAAAAGTTTAAATAAAAGGACACACATCGAGTTATATTCATCACAACATGCGTCGGATTGTGGTACGATTGATTCCTACATTTCCGAAAAAACTTATGGATCATTTTCCTAAATTATCAAAAAAAATATAAATATATTTTCTCTGTTTGAATTATTTCACTTTCCTTTTTTACTAAAATGTCATTTTCAAATTGAAATAAGCACTTTGACTCATACAGATCACATTGTTTATCTGATTATAGTACGGCTAATTCGGACACATCAAAAATGACTTATGGATTGTTTTCCTAACGTATTTAACCAATTTGAATATGTTTTCTAGGTTTTTAGTATCTTAGTTGGAGTTTTTTCCAAATTTGATTTCAATTTAAAAAAACATGCACTTGGAGTCATATCGGTCACACCATGCATCAGATTGTGGTTTGGCTGATTCATACACGTCTCAAATCACTTATGGATCATTTTACTAAATTATCAAAACAATATGAATGTGTTTATTCAGTTTTGAGTAGGTCAGTAATTTTTTTACTAAAATTGATGTCAATTTTAAATAAAGATGCACTTAGAGTCATACTGATCACATATTGCATCATATTATGGTACAACTGATTCCTACATGTTCCAAATCACATATGGATTATTTTCATAAAGTATCAAAACAATTTGAATAAATTTTCTTGGTTTTCAGTATGTAAATTTTCATTTTTACTAAAATGTTACATTAAACATAAAACACTCTCTTTTATTCATATGGATAACATCGTGTATTGGTTTGACATGAGATTGGTTCCCACACATCAGAAATTATTTATGAATCAATGCCCTAAATTATCAAGAAAATCTATGTGTTTACTTGGTTTTTAGTGAGTGAAACTTTGTAAAGTCAAATGTTAATTTTAAACTTATAATAGATACATTGATTCAATTGTATTTTTTACTAAAATTAATGTCAATTTAAAATAAAAATAATTAATTGGATTCATACTGGTCATATCATGCGTTGTATTGGGGTTTTGATGATTCCTAAATTTTCCAAAGTCAAAAAAATACAAAATGTCAATGTTACCATAATTTATATTGAATTTATTTGTTGAACTGGCAACACTGCATGAGCAGCTTTGAAAAAACCACGTCAACTCAAAAAAATCCCCATATATATTATAAAATTTTTTATGTGAGTAATACTAAAAATAAATAAATTAAATATAAACATGAAAAAATACATTAATTCTATTGACAATAATTTTAATATGTAAACATAATGTTTAGCACTATAATTTAGAAGAGGTAGCATAAATGATCATCCTTCTAAGGCAGTGGAGAGAACATGAAATAAATTGATAAATGCAACACTATATGGGTGAAAAGGTTTTGAGGGAAAAGAAGAATGAAATTTGGATTGAGTACCACAACTCGAACAAAAGAAATCACCATTATAAGGAAACTATTATTATATGTGTAATACTAAAAATAAATAAATAAAACATAAATATGAAAAAATAAATTAATTTTATGGAAAATGATTTATAGTGAAAACATCAATATTACCTCTACAATTGAGTAGATACAGTGTCATTTCTATTACAACAAATGCAGTGGAGAGAACTTGAAAGAAAGTGATAAATGAAACACTATAAAGGTGAAATTATTTTTAGTGAAAAGAAGCATGAATGTTGGATAGAGGACCACAACTCGAACAAAATAATCCACCTATAA